>CM062368.1:70428427-72928427 GCA_031216125.1 Dalbergia cochinchinensis | reverse complement strand
ACCTTCAATCTTAGCATGTTACTTAGAGATGCAAGCATGAACACGTAATCATAATTCATCATTCAATATTTCATGCTCATAAACTTCATAAATCATGCATCTCCATTATTCAAGCATAGATATATTCATGCCACAATTCATCATGAAACTTGAACACGTAAGTATGCATCATACTAATAATCACCACTAACATCAATCAAGAATTGAACATATATAATTAGTAATTACACACAAGTATAAGTTTTTGACTAAAACACATGAATATAACTTCTATAGGATATCATTCACACTAATCTCATCAAGTTAACAATATTTATGCTTAAGCCCCAAAAGGGGTCAAAATTGCAATTTCTTAAAGATTACGGGCCAAACCATAATTTTTCTTTTTAACCCATATTTTCAAACTAATTATCCTCAAAGCTAATTTATATATTTCAAAGACTCATAACACTTAGAATTCACAAATTCATCATAAGAATCACTTTGGATCATAGGCCAAATTTTGCCATACTTTAGGGGTCAAAGTGCAAAATTGCTCATTTTGAACATTTAATAGCAACAAAAACTTCTAAAATTTTTCTAAACATCATAAATAGTATTTTAAACTTATGGACACATTCAACATCATTAGTTGCTCTAATTAAAAACATTTGGCTGAAATAACATAGTTGATAGCTCAAGACATAACTTTCCGCATTTTGTAAAATGACCCAAACTAACATTTGTAATTACCCTTTTATGCATCTATGATACCCAAAACAATTTTTACATCAAATATAAGTAATTTTTAAGTATGTGAACAACATGAACAACCTTGAATAACCCTTAAACAGAATCAGAAAATTAGTTTCCTTAAAGTTTCATAAAATCACAATTTTGATCCTTTCTAGTTACTAGTTATTCCCAAATTGCTAAAAACAATTTTATAACAATTATTAGTGTTTCTCGTGTGTGAATAGTAATGAATAGTGGTGAATAGTTGTGAACAGAGACAAACAGTAATTAGCCTTCCAAAAGCTTCATGAAAACATAATTTTGATCATTTTTAGTTTACTAGTTTTTCCTTAAACATTAAAAACAATTTTTACAACAATTATTAGTAATTTAGACTCATCTAAACATCATATTTCAGTAACCATTCCAGTTCTAAAAGATCATATCAGAAACTAAAATTGTAGCATATAAAATCATGAGAATATCCATGTTCTTAATCGTTTGCAATTTCTAAGTTTTTCAAAATTTCTTTGTGCATCTTAAGGACAAGATTCATATCTAAAACTAAAATATAACAAGTTTTAAATCAGAATTATATGAGAGCCAAAACATATAGATGAAAAGTGCCCATGATCAAAATTTCCATTTAAGATTAAAAGAAGCAAGTCTTGAGCTTTAGGATTTAAGCAATGACTAGAATTATAAACTTGTCTTATAACCTTATTATTATCATTATAAGGTGATAACTAAGAAATATAAATATGAAATGCAAGGATTGAAATATAAATATGATGTGCAAGAACTTGAAACATAAACATAGATGCAAGTTCATTTTAATATCTTATTAAGCTTAAAACTCAAGACTTAGTAATTCTTTCATTAATCTTTTGACATCAAGAATTAAACCTTGAGCTTTAGAGGTCATTTAAATGATACATTTACAACCACCACCTTGATTCCTCATCATCAAGCCATGGTCATTATGAAGTCATAAAATCGAAAATATAAAGAAAGAATCAAGAGAAAGAACATGAAATAAAATCCCTACCAAGTTATTTCTTGTTCTCCAAGTTAAAGCTTGATATCTTAAGAAGTAAAGAGAAGAAAAATCTCCTCTAGATGATGATGATGGTTTTGACCAAGTGATGATGAAATGGTAGAAGGATTTTTGTTGTGTTCTTGTGTTTGATAATGGAAGTTTTAGGTGCTTAGGGGTTGGTTTATGGTGTGTATGTGTTCGTTTGAGCTTGGAAACTTGGATGATAGTTAAGAATGGAGTCTTTTAGAGGTGGAGAAGGAAGAAGAAGAAAGCTTAGAGTTTAGAGAGATATGAGAGGATTTTTGGCCAAGATAGTGAACAAGACTACACCAAAAAATTCAAGTAACAAGTATATGTGTTTGTGTGTGCATTAGGCCTTGGAAAATCACATATTTAAAGGGAATTTGGGGTGAGTTGGCCGCTGCCTTCATGGCTATAAGGTGATCAAAATTCTTGCTCAAAAATAATGCAAAACAACTCAAATAACACATGGTATGATCATGATGTAGTTTGAGTGCCCAATTCTTTGATAATAAAATAAAATGGAGGCATTAAGGGGGGTATGGAGGCTGCTACACATAGGCTATAATACCATCAGAATTTTTGCTCAAAAAAAATTGCAAGACAACTCAAAGAGCACATGGTATTGTTATGATGTGTTTTAGAATGCATTAGGCTTTACAAAGAAAATTAAATTATGAAGGTGGAAAGGAGCTGAAAACCATGGCCTATCATGGTTGTAATGGAACAGAATTTTTAAGTAAATAAATAGCAAGACAACTCCAACAAAGCATAAGGTAAGGCAGTGATGTATTCTTGTGTATCATTGTTGAAAGCAAAAACAAAATATGAGGTAATGGGAGCATGAAGGCCGTGGCACTTGTGAGGAATCATGGGAGACATATATTCCTTTATCAAGTATGGTAGGACATGTATTTCAGGTGTACCTAATGATGTAGTGCATTACTCCTTGAAAAATAAAATACAATATTGACATCATAGTGGCATGAATTTCACGACTGATTCAAGGGAATAATAGGGGACAAAGTTTCATTTATCATTCATGGTAGGACATGTAGGATAGCTTATTTTATTAGGTGGTAGATTTAGGATTTGGTAATTTTGTGTAAATGGTAAAAGTAGATGTGTAAGATAACTCAAGACTAGGTAAAAGGGTAACCTTATACTAGTAATGAAGTTAATCTCAATTGAGTTAAAAATCAATTAGTAACTTAAGTTTTAAAC
The DNA here is from genome assembly GCA_031216125.1 of Dalbergia cochinchinensis. NCBI lineage: Eukaryota > Viridiplantae > Streptophyta > Magnoliopsida > Fabales > Fabaceae > Dalbergia > Dalbergia cochinchinensis. The sequence goes on along the minus strand of CM062368.1, from coordinate 72,925,429 downwards.
TCAAGGTAAAGAAAGTAAATGTATTAGACTTACCTTAATCTCAACGTTATAAGTTTTATGAGCTCTTTGTAATTAAGAAAGGAAATTAAATTTTCCTAAAACAATTCTTAGGCTCTTACCTCTAGTAATTATTTTTAACCTTAGGTAATTATTTTTAATCTCAAATAATTATTTTTAACCCAATATTAATAAATGAAAACCATTTGGATTGAAATAGAGCCTAATATTGCTTTAATTACTTAAGAAAACTCATTAAGCATCAACTGGGGGTAAAATAGTCATTTTATGTAAAAACCTTTTCCAGGATTACTTGAACATCAAAGCCATGCTTGTAACAAACATTTTGAACTTCCCGGATGATAACCGGGTTCAAAAGTTACTCAATTTCATGTTAGGTTAACACGGGTAAATCAATAATTTTACGTACGGTAAAAATTGGGAGTTGAGATCTTTACCACAATCATGAACATAACACAAATAATCTTTTTCAAACATAAATCTAATCCCTAGAGGATAACCGGGATTAGTTATTTTTGATTTCCTGGGCAAAAATGACCTCAAGGGTATTTTGATCATTTTGTACATGGAAAAATCGGGATTTGCGATTTTCGCAGGAATTGCTATCCAACATTCATATGACATTATTCTAATGTTAAAATACTCTATTGAGAATTGTTTGGCCTCAAAACTCGTGCGTAAATTATCTAGAAGTATTTTGGTAATTTTACACAGCAGATAAAAATTGAGGCATTACATTTCTCCCCTCCTTAAAAAAAATTTCGCCCTCGAAATTCATTACCTAAGAATAGCTCGGGTTACAACGTCCTCATTTTTTATTCCAGCTCCCACGTGAACTTTTTCACTTTTTCCCGTCCCTACGCTACCTTAACTAGAGGTACAGTTTTATTTCTCAGCTGCTTCATTCCCTTGTCCACGATTCTCGTAGGCGGTAAGTTAAAGGTCAACTCCTCCCTTAATTGTATTTGTTCTAGCTCTAACACATGACTAGGGTCAGACTAATACCTCCTTAACTGGGAAACATAAAAACATCATGAAGGTTTGACAAATTGGGTGGTAAAGTTATTCAATATGCTACTGACCCGACTTGATTAAGGATTTCCAAAGGACCAAGAAATCTGGGGCTCAACTTTTTGACTCTCATGGCTTGTCCTATGCTTGTTGTGGAGGTGATCCTAAGGAAAATATGTTCTCCTTCTTAGAATTCCAAAGGCTTTTGCCGCTTATCCACATAACTCTTTTGCCTACTTTGAGCGGTAAGAATCCTATCCTTAATCCTTTTGATTTGCTCCATGGTTTCCCTCACAACATTAGGTCCTAACAAACTTTGTTATCTGGGTTCATACCAACATAGAGGGGATTGACGCTTCCTCCCATATAGGGCCTCATACGGTGCCATACCGATACTTGAATGATAAATGTTGTTATATGCAAACTCAATCAATGACAAGTACCTATCCCAGCTCCCTTTTTGGTCCAACACACAAGCCTTTAACATATATTCCAAGGTTTGTATGGTTTTCTCCAATTGAGGGTGATAAGCTGTGCTTAAGCATACCTTCGAACCAAACGCCTTTTGAAAGGCTCCCTAAAAACATGATATAAGTTGCAGATCTCGATTCGAGATTATCGTTGATGTTACTTCATGCAACTTCACTATCTCTTGGATGTACAGTTGAGCTAAGCTATCCAAGGAGTAAGTCATCTTGATAGGCAAAAAATGGGCTGACTTAGTTAGCCGATCCACGAAACTGATTGACCATCTGTTTGAGGGTAATAAGCCGTGCTTAAGCATAGCTTTGAACTAAATGCCTTTTGAAATGCTCCCCAAAAATGTGACGTAAATCATGGATCTCGATCCGTGATTATCGTTGATGGTACTCCATGCAACCTCACTATCTCTTGGATGTACAATTGAGCTAAGCTATCCAAGGAGTAAGTCACCTTGATAGGAAAGAAATGGGTTAATTTAGTTAGCCGATCCATGAAACCGATTGACCATCCGTTTGAGGGTGATAAGCCGTGCTTAAGCATAGCTTCAAACCAAACGCCTTTTGAAGGGCTCCCCAAAAATGCGACGTAAATCGTGGATTTCGATCCGAGATTATCATCGATGATACTCCATGCAACCGATGGTACTCCATGCAAGAGATAGTGTGGTTGCATGCAGTACCATCAACGATAATCTCGGATTGAGATCTGCGATTTATGTTGCATTTTTGGGGAGTTTTTTAAAAGGCATTTAGTTCGAAGCTATGCTTAAGCATGGCTTATCACCCTCAAACGGATGGTCAATCGGTTTCGTGAATCGGCTAACTAAAATTGGTTTCGCGGATCGACTAACTAAGTCAGCCCATTTCTTACCTATCAAGGTAACTTACTCCTTGGATAGGTTAGCTCAGTTGTACATCCAAGAGATAGTGAGGTTGCATGGAGTTCCATTGACGATAATCTCGAATCAAGATCCGCAATTTACGTCGCGTTTTTGGGGAGCCTTTCAAAAGGCGTTTAGTTCGAAGCTATACTTAAGCACAACTTATCACCCTCAAATAGATGGTCAATCGGAGAGAACCATACAAACCTTGGAAGATATGTTAAGGCCTTGTGTGTTGGACCAAAAGGGGAGCTGGAATAGGTACTTGCCATTAATTGAGTTTGCATATAACAACAGTTATCATGCAAGTATTGGTATGGCACTGTGTGAGGCCCTATATGGGAGGAAGCGTCAATCCCCTCTATGATAGTATGAACCCGGAGAATAAAGTTTGTTAGGACCCGATGTTGTGAGGGAAACCACGGAACAAATCAAAAGGATTAAGGATAGGATTCTTATTGCTCAAAGTAGGCAGAAGAGTTATGCGGATAAGCGGCGAAAGCCTTTGGAATTCCAAAAAGGAGAACATGTTTCCCTTAGGATCACCCCCATAACAGGCATAAGGCGAGCCATGAAAGTCAAAAAGTTGAGCCCCAGATTTCTTGATCCTTTTGAAATCCTTAATTAAGTCGGATCACTAGCATACCGATTAACTTTACCACCCAATTTGTGAAACCTTCACGATGTTTTTCATGTTTCCCATTTGAGGAAGTATCAGTCTAACCCTAGTCATGTGTTAGAGCTAGAACAAGTACAATTAAGGGAGAGCCTGACTTTTAACTTACCGCCTATGAGAATTGTAGACAAGGGAGTGAAGCAGCTGAGAAATAAAATCGTACCTCTGGTTAAGGTAGTGTAGGGACAGGAAAAAGAGAAAGAGTTCACATGGGAGCTGGAATCGGAAATGAGGACGTTGTACCCCGAGCTATTTTCAGGTAATGAATTTCGAGGGCGAAATTCTTTTTAAGGGAGAAATGTAGTGCCCCAATTTTTACCTACTGTGCAAAATTATCAAAATGCCCCTAAGTAATTTACGCATGAGTTTTGAGGCCGAACAATTCTCAATAAAGTATTTTAACATTAGAATAACATCATATGAAGATAACCAATCCCGGTTATCCTCTAGGGATTAGATTTATGTTTGAAGGGGATTATTTGTGTTATGTTGATGATTGTGGTAAAAATCTCAACTCTAGTTTTTACTGTACGTAAAATTACTGATTTACCCATGTGTTAACCTAACATGAAATTGAGTAACTTTTGAGCCCGGTTATTATGCGAGAAGTTCAATATGTTTGTTACAAGCATGGCTTTGATATTCAAGTAATCCCAGAAAAGGTTTTTACGTGAAATGACCATTTTACCCCTATTGATGCTTAATGAGTTTTCTTAAGTAATTAAGGCAATATTATGCTCTATTTTAATTCAAATGGTTTTCATTCATTAACCTTGGGTTAAAAATAATTACTTGAGGTTAAAAATAATTATCTAAGGTCAAAAATAATTACTAGAGGTAATTAGAGCTTAAGAATTATTTAGGAAAATTTAATTTCCTTTCTTAATTATAAAGAGCTCATAAAACCTATAACGTTGAGATTAAGGTAAGTCTAATGAATTTACTTTCTTTACCTTCAGTTTAAAACTTAAGTTACTAATTGATTTTCAACTCAATTGAGATTAACTCCATTACTAGTTTAAGATTACCCATTTACCTAGTCTTGAGTTATCTTACACATCTAGTTTTACCATTTACACAAAATTACCAATTCCTAAATCTACCGCCTAATAAAATATGCTATCCTACATGTCCTACCATGAATGATAAATGAAACTTTGTCCCCCATTATTCCTTTGAATCAGCCATGAACTTCAGGCCACTATGATGCCAATATTGTATTTTATTTTTCAAGGAGTAATGCACTACATCATTAGATACACCTCAAATACATGTTCTACCATACTTGATAAAGGAATATATATCTCCCATGATTCCTTGCAAGTGCCACGGCCTTCATGCTCCCATTACCTCATATTTTATTTTTGTTTTTAACAATGATACACACGAATACATCATTGCCTTACCTTATGCTTTGTTGGAGTTGTCTTGCTATTTATTTACTCAAAAATTCTGCTCCATTACAACCATGATAGGTCATGGTTTTCATCTCCTTTACACCTTCATAGTTTACTTTTTTTGTAAAGCCTAATGCACTCTAAAAACACATCACAACAATACCATGTGCTCTTTGAGTTGTCTTGCAATTTTTTTTTTTTGAGGAAAAATTCTAATGGTATTACAACCTATGTGCAATGGCCTCCATACCCCCATAATGCCTCCATTTTATTTTATTATCAAAGAATTGAGCACTCAAACAACATCATAACCATACCATGTGTTCTTTGAGTTGTTTTGCATTATTTTTATGCAAGAATTCTGATCACCTTATAGCCATGAAGGCAGCGGCTAACCCACCCCAAATGCCCTATAAATATGTGATTTTCTAAGGCCTAATGCACACACAAACACATATACTTGTTACTTGAAATTTTTGGTGTAGTCTTGTTCAGTATCTTGTCCAAAAATCCTCTCATATCTCTCTAAACTCTAAGCTTTCTTCTTCTTCCTTCTCCATCTCCAAGAGACTCCATTCTTAACTATTATCTAAGTCCCCAAGCTCAAACAAACGCATACACACCATAAAGTAACCCCTAAGCACCTAAAACTTCCATTATCAAATATAAGAACACAACAAAAATCCTTCTACCAATCCATCATCACTTGGCCAAAACCATCATCATTATCTAGAGGAGATTTTTCTTCTGTTTACTTCTTAAGATATCAAGCTTTAACTTTGAGAATAAGAAACAACTTGGTAGGGATTTTATTTCATGTTCTTTCTCTTGATTCTTTCTTTATATTCTTGATTTTATGACTTGATAATGACCATGGCTTGATGATAAGAAATCATGGTAGTGGCTATGAATCCATCATTTAAATGACTTCTTAAACTCAAGGTTTAATTCTTGATGTCAAAAGATTAATGAAAGAATTGCTCAGACTTAAGTTTTAAGCTTAACAAGATATAAAAATGAACTTGTATCCATATTTATGTTTCAAGTTCTTGCACATCATATTTATATTTCAAACCTTGCATTTTATATTTATATTTTCAAGTTATCACCTTATAATGATAATAATAAGGTTACAAGATAAGTTTATGATTCTGGTCATCACTTAAATCCTAAAACTCAAGACTTGCTCCTTTAAATCTTAAATAGAAATTTTGATCATGGACACTTCTCATCTATATGTTTTGGCCCTCATATAATTCTAATTTAAAGCTTGTTATATTTTAATTTTAGATATGAATCTTGTCTTTAAGATGCACAAATTTTTTTTGAAAGACTTAGAAATGCCAAAGGATTAAAAACATGGATTTTCTCATGATATTAGATGCTACAACTTTAGTTTCTGATCTGATCTCTTAGAACTAGAATGGTTATTGATTTATCATATTTAAATGAGTCTAAATCACTAATAATTGTTGTAAAATCTTTTTTAGTGTTTTGGGAAAAACTAGCAAACTAAAAAGGATCAAAATTATGTTTTTATGAAACTTTTAGAAGGCTAATTTTCTGATTACTGTTCGGCTCTGTTCACCACTGTTCATTGCTGTTCACACACATGAGAATCACTAATAATTGTTATAAAATTGTTTTTAGCCATTTGGGAATAACTAGTAACTAGAAATGATCAAAATTGTGATTTTATGAAGCTTTAAGGAAACTAATTTTCTGATTCTGTTCAAGGGTTGTTCAAGGCTATTCATGTTGTTCACATATTTAAAAATTACTTATATATAATGTAAAAATTGTTTTTGGTATCATAGATGAATAAAAGAGTAATTACAAGTGTTAGTTTTGGCCATTTTGCAAAATGTTGAAAGTTGTGTCTTGAACTATCAACTATGTTATTTTAGCCAAATGTTTTGTTAATTAGCACACCTAATGATGTTGAATGTGTCCATGAGTTCAAAATACCATTTATGAAATTTAGAAAATTTTTTAGAAGTTTCGATTGCTATTAAATGTTCAAAATGAGCAATTTTGCATTTTGACCCCTAAAGTATAGCAAAATTTGGCCTATGATCCAAAGTGGTTCTTACGATGAATTTAAATGAATTCTAAGTGTTATGAGTTTTTGAAATATATACATTAGTTTTGAGGATAATTAGTTTGAAAATATGAGTTAAAAAAATTACGTTTTGATCCATAATCTTGGATAAATTGCACTTTTGACCCTTTTTGGGGCTTAAGCGTAAATATTGTTAACTTGATGAGATTAGTGTGAATGATATCCTATGGAAGTTATATTCATGTGTTTTAGTCGAGAACTTATACTTGTGCATAGTTACTAATTATATATGTTCAATTCTTGATTCATGTTAGTGACGATTATCAGTATAATGCATATTTACGTGTTCAAGTTTCATGATGAATTGTGGCATGAATATATCTATGCTTGAATAATGGAGATGCATGATTTATGAAGTTTATGAGCATGAAATATTGAATGATGATATATCCTCTGGCGCGTTCGGTCGCATCAGCAGTTCATGATTTTCCAGTTTACATACCTTGGTCACCTCCTCATTCTGACGAGATAGAGTCAGATCCATCTGAGGATCCATCCTTCGGGTAGTCCTATTCCTATCATTCCCATGGAAGTGGAAGATGACAGTGATGGGAGGCCACCATGGTACAGCTTATGAGAGGAGTTATGCCCGTACATAGGGGAGCTACTCGTTCACACTAAGGTACCCACGTTCATCTAGCAAGACACCTTGCCACACGTAATGAGCTGACACGTTGACGTGCTTTGAGGTAGAGTTATGAAAGAGAGGGAGCGTGTGTCAGTTATTTACGTTCATCCATATTTTTGCATCTATTAGACTACTGTACTTGTTATAACTCTTGTTAGTAGTATTATGTTTTTATGTATGGTGCAAAGATGGAACGATCAGTATTTATTTTGACATAAATCACTACATGTTGTTATAATTTGTTTGTACTTATGATTTGTCTTATCTTCTTTCTTTGACCATGTAGAGTATCAACGTTAGTCTATTAGTGTACGCGGCTCATGATTTTTATTTCAAAAAAAACATTTACCTATATTTTCACTAAGATATTTTCAAAGGTTTAAATTAAGAACTAGAACAAAGGAGCAACTACTAATAATTAACTTAAATACGTTCTAGGCATATTTGATTAAATATTAGGGTGTTACAATATTATCACAGACTTAGAATAATTCACGAAGGCAGCTATTTCACTAATTATGCAATCACACAATCAAGGGTGCAATTATACTTAATCACATGACTTACCAAGGGTTTGGATAACATAAACATAGGAAATCACCATTGCAGTCCCTATAATTTGAACGCCAATTATAGTAACCCAATTCTCTATCAAAATTAATTTCAATCCCCTTTTTTTCCATTTAAACATGCATTTAGCTATCAGTTAAATTATGTCCAATTGGAACTATACATAGAATTCATAATCACAAACACACACATACTCAACATTGAGTCACACAAATATAATTATATCAATCAACACAAAAATATAAAAGAGAGATAAATAGAAGAAAGATTGGAAAGTTAAACTGTAAATTGCATTGAAATATTAGAGTCTCAAAACATAATCATTTGATACTTTGGAATCCACGCACTTGGTAGAGAAACAAAATTGTAACCAGAATGTAAAACAGAGGTACAAGTTGGGAGAAAATCTAGAGTAGAGAGAGTGTTAAAAAAGTGTGTAAAGTTCCCTTAGGACTCTCTACTGTATTGATATGTTTTGTCTATATATTACATTACAAGTGAAAGTTGTGATGCACCTCCTAAAGTATGACACATACCAGGTTATCTAATGGTAAGGATCTGAGTTATTATCCATACACCAATGTAATGTTAATGCATTATCGAAGACCCACTTTCTCTTTCACATAGCTAACTAGTATAGGGTATTTTGAAAAAGATTTACAATTTTTTGTGCACTTGTTTACAATTTTTTGTTCATTGGTTTGCAATCATGGTGTATCATATAAAATTGGCCTACCAATACATCATCAAATCCTCACCATGAGATAATATGGTGTGTGGTTCTCCATACTTTGTAAGGAGTACTACAGAATCAATCTTACATTACATTCCTGAAGTGTCAAAAATAAGGCTCCACGATATAGACTGGGCGTTCTGTTGCTACAGTCCGAGTCTAATTTGCTCGCTACAACCAGCAAAACTCGCTATAGCGAGTGGCCAGCTGTAAAATTTTGTGGCATCGCATTTGCCACATCTCTCCAAGCTTCATACACGCCTCAAATTGGGATTCCTACAAGTCACAAAGACCAAATACAAGTGTTCCAACTATACAGAACCATCTAAAACTTGTTTTGGCTCAAAAAGGTACATTTATGCAAGGAATTGACATTATATTCAATATGAGACTCTAGTGAGGATCTATGCAATATGACGAAATTTTATGCACAAATGAGGATTAAAACACTAAGGTAGCATTTGGTAACGAGGACAAGACAGAAGATATAGGGACAATGGAAACAGTAGAGACGAAGATATAAAAAACACTTGTTTCTGTATCGTGTTTGGTTGTATAATACAAAACATAATAACAGTCTCTATATTTTATTTGGAAATATGGTGACAATACAATAAATATATGATAAAAGACATATGTAGTCCCACCGGACTGATCGCCGACCGGTCAGAGGTCTGGTGGCAGCACCATCCTAGGATTTGAGGACACATTGGGAAATATTTACTATGTATATGGGTAATATTGGAAGGAAAAATATTAAATTTCTATCTCCATATCCTATCCTTATCGTCCCCATTTTTTGAAGATACTGAAATTTTATGTATTTTTATACCGGAAATAAAATTTTTCCGTCCACTGTTTCTATCTCTATCACCAAACAAGTTTATGTCTTTACCACCAAATAAGTTTATATCTTTATTGTTTTCATATTTCTGTCATTATATCCAAACGCTACCTAGGTGTTAGGGACAGAAAATGTTGAACAATTTACACTTACTATAACCTCAACCCAGTTATTGGAGACAGCAATGGAAAGATTGTGGCCGTAGAAATCCATCGCGTACGGTGTTCAGCGAGTAGAATAGCTAAGGCGCTGGCAATGAGGCATGGAATGATGTTGGCTAGCAGATGTTTGTGCAGAATCATTGTCATGGAATCAGATAGCTTGGAGATTGTTGAAGCTGTCGAGAAGGATCCAGACCTGGAGAAGCCTCAGCGCTGGTTTCGAGACGTTATCTTCAGGCGATAGTCAATACTTTGGCGTAATGAGCCGCGTCTTTCTCTCCCAACTCAATGAATTGTTTTCGGGAAAAAATAAAAAGTATTCCCAGCATGTATGACATGCCTTTGACCAAATTGATAAATGTGAATTAGTTGTGGAAGAGTAATATATAACCACCATTACACTTATACTATGTACTTATATTAAGTTAAAAGTTGTAAATAAGTATGTAAAATATTATAAATCAGTATACAAAAAGTTATAAATCAATATGCAAAATGTTGTAAAATGTATGAAAAAACTTTTTGCATATTAATATTATAACTTTTTACATATTAATTTATAATTTTTTACATAATAATTTATAACTTTTATTTTGATCTAAATATAAAGTGTAAGTATAGTGATAATTGTTTATCTTTTATCTTAGTTGTGCACACAAATTATCCCAAACCCCATTTGACCTTATTTTAAAATGGAAGGACCGGAAAAACAACACAAGAAAAGTGCGCACAAGGGCCGAAAAAGAAAAAAGAAAAAAGAAAAGTGTGCACATAAAATATATGCCTCTTTTTGAATTGTCAACGGAATAATAACGGATTGGATATTTACATGTGCCTGCAATTGGAAGTAATAAAAATGCAATATAGTATGAGAAATTATACGTGTATAACATCTTTGTATGATATATTTACAACATAAGATAAGTAAACAAACAAAATGATGGGCCCAAAGAAATAAAAAATTGAAATTGGCTGACCATCTTGTTTATTTTTTTTCCCTGATGTTGTAAGTATATTGTACAAAAATGTTGTATATCTATCATTTTTCTTATAGTATTATTAATTTTAACAATTCTTTTGTGGGAACCACCAATATTGATTTTGGGCCCTATCGAATAAAGCATGATATGATAAATTAATATCATATGTAATGATTTTATTCATTATTTGGTGTGAACAACATATTGTTTATTCAGCAAATCTCCTTTATACATTAAATTGATTGGTAACTTAATTCAACCTAGGGAGATGACATAACGTCTAATTAACTTTTAACATGCAAGAATTATTTTCTTTATTTAATTAAATAATAGTAAGTAATATAATAAAAAATATTTTAAAAATAAAATAATAAATATTATTTAAAATAATTAAATAAAATAATACCTAATAAATCATTAACAAAATAAAATAACTATTAAAATAAAATCATAAAGATTAAATAAATCATATAATATAATAAATGCTTAAATAAATAATAAATAAATAAGATAAGAAATAGAAAATAAAAGAATAAAACATTCAATAACAAATAAATATTGAAATAAATGATATTTAATATAAAAATTATAAATTATATACTATTAAAATATAAAAATAAATAATAAATATTAAGTGTTATATAAAAAAAGGGATTATTACTAATAATAAATTTTAGTTTAGTATTTATTATTAAATTAAAATTTAAATAATTATGATGAAAAATATTAGAAAACTAGTAATTTAATATTTATTTATTGTTGGACTTATTTTTAAGTAAATGATAATATTATTTATTTCAATTATATTTAAATAATTAATAAAAAATTTTATTTATTTTTATTTAATATTTATATTTAGTTAAAGTTACACATAAATAAATAATAATACTATATAATATAAAATATAGTATCTCATACAATGTTACACTAAACGCTATATACTATTAAAAGATCATCACGTCTTATACTATTAGATCTTATCCTATCAAACCTGTCAAATGAGCTTTAGTCATATTTATGGTGAATTTGGATATATTAAATAACTGTAAATAATCACGTTTTGATATGAGTAATGGTTAATTTTAATTACATTGTTGGTGAATTTGATGAAAAGATTTTATATTACTACATTCAGCATAAAAAATTGCCGATAAAATTTCTAGTTATTTATAGGATGACCCCAGAATATCTAAATGATTTCTAGAATTATGGGATAAATATCATATGTCTACTGTATTATAATGGTCAAATGAGTTTAACTTAACAACTTATTATCACTTATTACATGTCATAGGTGGACATAGTTTTGCGAGGATACAGTGGTTGGAATTCAAGGCGTGCTGTGCAGATTCTGGATAAAGTTTTTCCCAAGGTATTGAGCTTCTGAGTATTAAATGCATTATGCCTATATATATTAAATGCTACAGATTGTTTCAAAGAGCTGATCTTGCAAAAGACATTCTGAACTTGTCTATGAAGGTATAGTAAAAAGATTATTCTGAATTTTACGATAATGTTCTATAATGAACTTCTCAAATTTCACAATCAGCAGCATGCGCATAAGGCTTTTCCCTTTCTTTTAGATTTAGGCGTTTGTTTCTCATTTTTTTAATGGAAGAATATATATATATATATATTTGGAAAAAAAATCGCTTTTCATTGAAGTTATTTATATCGGCTTTTACACAAAAGCTAAAGACTGATTAAGATAACATGTTTTTAACTTTTAAATACAAGCTGATATCAACAGATTTTGTGAAAAAATGATTTTTTTTAAAATGAAAAAAGTCACTTTTCTGAAAAAAAAAAAACGAAAATGTAAAACAAACACGTGAACGACACAAAGTGATTTCTTTGAATCATCATGTTCCGACTGACAAATAAAGAAGGAATCACCCTTTTGCTCTGTCATGTATGTTGTCTAACTCAGGATGCTGCTTCACAACCGTCATTGGTAATTTTGTACTTTGGTGGGAATGATTCCACTATTCCAAATCCAAATGGTATTGGTCCTCATGTACCCCTCGGAGAATATGTCGAAAATATGAGAAAGATTGCAACCCATATACAGGTAAATCTTTCACAATAGAGTATCACTTTCTTATCTTCCACATTAACATATGAAAAGAAATCTTTCATACTTCCTTACCGTGGAGTTTGACACACATCCTACAATGACTGTCAGAGCCTTTCAGAGAAGACTCGCCTTTTAGTTCTCAGTAACCCTCCGGTCAATGAGGCACAAATCGTTGACAACAGGTTCTGTCTGCAATCAACTTACTATTTCACAATTATACTTTTCAGAGAGAGAGAGAGATAGAGAGGGGGGGGGGGGGGGGGTGGCATATGCGTGATGGTGATGCCTACCCTTGTGTGTCTAAACTATGATTGGATTGCATGGCACATATATGTCACGCACTCTGAGTTCGTGATGCAACAATATAAAACTATTACCGAAATGTTTAAGCTAGACTCTACGATAATAGCATGGCTTATACTTAGGAATTGACATCTTCGGCTTGCATGTTGTTAGCATTTTTTGGAATGAAATTGAATGATTTGAACTTTGGAAGTTAGGACATGGGTTGTTGTTGGTCTTGGACTTGATCACTGATTACATTGGACCAGTACTAGAATCTTTGACGTGCTTATTTCTTGGTTTTTGTCCTCTTTTTTCTTTTTGGTATTTACATTTCAATCTTAAACTCTGATGACTAAAGTATTGGACTGAAACCAGTGATGCATGGGGGCGACCATTAAAGACAAATGAAGCTTGTAGAATATATTCAGAAGCATGTTTGCAGCTGTGCCGCGAAATGAACATCACGGCCATTGATCTCTGGACTTTAATCCAGAAAAGGGAGGACTGGCGAGAAGTTAGCTTCGTGTAAGTATGCTCTCATTTGTCCCCGAATTGAGAAGGCTCAATTGTGCACTACAAGTAAAACCTCAAATTGGTCGTAAAAAATGCTTTAACACATCAATTTGAAACTCAAAAGATTTCCACGTCAATTTGCTCCTAATATTTTGGCTACAATGAAATTAATCTCCTCCAGTGCTTTCAATGTCTAGTTTGAGATTTTGCTCTCTACCTTTTCTTTGTATTGACTAAGTGAGTTGGTATCCTATTCTTTAGTGACGGAGTTCACCTGTCATATGAGGCAAGCAAGACAGTGGCAAAAGAAATATTGAAGGTCATCAAAGAAGCAAATTGGGAACCAAATTTGCACTATCAGTCGATGCCAATTGAGTTTGGTGAAGATTCACCATATGATCCAGTTGCCGCTGATGGAGAATCAACTACCAATATCTCAGGCATCTTTTTCCCTGACCCTAATGAATGGTGACTTGTTAGCATTTGAAAACTATAATAGACATACCCCAAATACCATAATTGGCATATAGAACAGTGCCTAAAGGTATGTTTCTAAGAAAAATTGTGTTTGTTAGATCTTTTGCTTGTTCAAGAGTAAATGGGAGATCATTTTCACCCTGGCTTTCACCATCTTGTGGTTTTATTTATGTTATTGCCGTATGTAGGTTATGCACCTAAAGGAAAATGAAGCGTGAGCCATATTAATTAGAATAGGTCAGAGGAAGCATGATAACAACGCATCTCACGGCTCACACGTCGCATTTTGGCCTTGTAGGGTGGCTTTAACGATGCCAGATATGTATATGCTATAAAAGCCAAACATAATCTCAATTCGATCAAATTTTCCATGTCACCACCCATCATAATTTCAGACCACATTATCCGATAACCCTGTTACAAACAAAACTTCCAAGAGAAAGGAAAAAAATGTATTGAATAAAAAAATCAGCCACGACTTTTTTTTTATTATTATTATTTACGTTTCATTCTTTATCAAAACTAGTTTTCTCTTTATGATTTCTTTCTTTCTTTTTTTGTCTTCAACACACAAAATATATCTATATTTTAGAGAGAGAGAGAGAAAACAGACCATTGCGGACCAGAGGATTATCATCTAAGGGCTAAGAAAAACTCAAATAAGGTTCCAAGCAAAGTAAGTACCACAAAACTCATCCCTTTTAATTATCTCCAGTGTGACATCATCTTAAGCTTGTGGGAGATAACTTTATCCAACTTCTTTCATATAGCTGATGAGTCATGTCTTCAATACACCTACAAATATAATAATAATAATAATTTGCCTTTGTTACCCAAACTGCTTTGGGTCCTTTGAGATTCGTAACTTTTCCATTAATTAGGCACAAATATACTTTTAGGAACCCAAATCATAAGTATTTTCAGGCCATTTTTATAGGTTGTTTCTGAGAAATTCAAAGCATATTTTGCCTTTGATTTACATAAACAATCATCTCTTAATTATTGTAAATGTAAATCAAACCATGTGCAATACTTAGTCAGATCATGTCTTGCTTTGTCATTATCTTTGATTCGATCTGTATCTATTATAGTATTTATAATATTGTTGGACACATTTTTCTCAATATATATGACATCCAAATAATGACGTAACAAATTATCCTTTCAATATGGAAACTCACGTAAGATACTTTGCTTGATCAAATTATGGCATACTCCATAGCTTTGCAAGCTCACTACCCTTTCAACTTTTGTTATTTTTTAGGAAATCCTTAACTCAATTCCACATTTCGCAACCACTTAGTGTAACTAAGGCTTTGTTTGTGAGATGGGTTTAGGAGGGGAAAGGAAGGAAGAAGAAGGATTTAAAGGGTTAGATTGTATTTGTGAGTTTTCTTAATTGAAGGAGGAGGTGTTTAAAAGATTTTTAAAATCCTCTCTAATCCTCAATTCTCCTCCATTTTGTGTTCCCCCATTTTGGGGGGTTTTAAGTAGGATATAAATTAAAAATTTAAAAATTTTCTATTTTTTATCAGTAGAAATATGTATTTTTAATTAAAATAATTAATTCTATAAAAATAAAATAATTAAATATTATAAAAAAGGGAAAAATTATAAAAATAGACCACAATTCTCCCAATTCCCTTCCCTCTAGATATCTTGCACTCCCAAATAAATGGAGGATCAATCCTTTAAATTCCTTTCTTCCCTCACCTTTCCTTCCCCTCCAATGTCTTCCCTTCCCCTCCCCTCCAAACTCCCAAACAAAGCCTAAAGGCACATCATATTCAACACAATTACTTTTAAAATCACATCTACTTCATCTATATGGATAATCAACAACTAGGAATCTCCTAAAACAATCAAACTAAGAGTTCTTTTCTCCATGTTTCAAAGTGAATGCTTTAGTATCTTCCATGCAAATCAGGCATGCTAATTTGCTTTGTGTCATCCATCCAAACAACATTCCATAAGTTAGAAAGTTATTGATGGTCCACATTGATGTTACTTTCATCATGAAACTCTGCTTTATTGAAATGTCCTAAGTAAGAACACCCTCGCATTACAACTCGATCATTTGATTCACCAATTAGGGGTTGAAGATGCACATTAATTTTAACTTTTGGATTATTAGTGCCAGGGATTATACATGTTAAGAACATGTAAGGATCTTTTATGCACATTTCAGGAAGGAGATTGTATGACATAACAACTACAAGCCAACATGAATAGGGTTTGCTAAATTGATTATTCGAGGTAAACCCATCTGAACAGAGTCTCAATCTAAAATTTTGAGGGTCGTAGGCAAACTCGGGATATGTTCAATCAAAATGTTATCACACTCCCACATGCAATGGATGAGTCATCACATTATCACTTCTCTGATATTCACTATGCCATCTCATATGTGAAGCTAGGCTCTTTTATGCATAGAGTCTCTTGAGCCTAGAGATTAAAGGCAGATAGTGCATTCTTTTTTGAAGGACCTCTTTTTGCCTCTCACGTCCATGTCTCTTGGGTTTAAATCAAGACTCATGGCAGAACGTACACTCGGTCAATGCAACAACATTTTTGTAATAAAGCATATAGTCTTCCAAACAGTAGTCGATCTTTATTTCTTTCAACCCAAGTTTATAAACTAATTTTTTATCTTGATAAAAACCTTTTAGAATTATGTCGAGATTTGGACTTATCTCACTAATCAGTGCAGCACACTAGTCAAAAGAACTTTGACTTTGATTTCCTTTAGACTTAATACTCAATCTTTGTTTCTTTCAACCCAAGTTTATAAACTAATTTTTTATCTTGATAAAAATCTTTTAGAATTATGTCAAGATTTGGACTTAACTCACTAATCAGTGCAGTACACTGGTCAAAAGAACTTTGACTTTGATTTCCTTTAGACTTAATACTCAACATCCAAACTACTAATGACAACTCGAAGTGCATACAATCCTCCCATAAAGGTTGATTTGCAGCTTCTAGCAAGTTATAAAATCTAATGACATCTTGGTTGGTTTCCTGAACTGAAGGTTGAGAATAATGCGCCACAAGTTCAAGACCAACAATATCAAAACCCATATCTTGATGTCTACACAAATTGTCCTCCCACGACACATTACTAACATCTTGTTGAGCTATATGGATCCCACCAAAACTACTTCCAATATGAAACATACTCACTTGATTCCTTGCATTAACTGTACCTCCTCATGCTCGGTCCAAATCCAATGGTTAGACATGAACCCCCACTTGTACAAATAAACCCTTATTTGGTATTATCATCTAAATACTTTCTACATTTGCACTTATTACGTGGACACCTAACCTTGCCTCATCAATGAACTATTATGTTTGACATGCTACCCTCATAAATTCTTCAACACCATTATAGAATTCTGATTTAATTCCCGATCTATTAAGATGCAATCTATCATACACCAATGATTGATTTGAAAGAAATATTGTATGTGTAAGTAATCCTAAACTCTGCAATTTTTTAAATACATCACATTATTACTTTTAAACACACTCAACTTGTCTCTAAGGGTTTTTAATTCATTTACTTTTAATTTTATTTTCCTAACATAAAAATTTCACAAAATTTCTACATCATCTCTGCTTAAATTATTAGGAGCTTTCGTCATTAATTAATTCAGTGCATTCAACAATCATAGATATTATTAAACGTCAACAACATAACAAACACATTTAAACAATTACATCTTAACAATTACATACAATTCATATAATACTAAAAACTATTCTATAGCACATTCCCTTAAAACTCCATAATATGCATATCCTATAATCTTCACAAACAAACACAAACAATCTCTATAGGAAACAATGCAAACAAGTCAATAAATGATCTCTACACCCTTCTCCCTGGTTATGCAATCCCTATTTCCTATAATTCTATCCTAAAAATCCTAAGTCTCTATCGTACATGCATATTAAAACAAATAAATAATAAGAATTTTGTTACAAACCTGTATAACATTGCACAAACAAAAAAACTAGAAGCTCCTAGCACACAACCAAATTCAATCCTGAAAATAAAAAAAATGAACAAATACTTAATTTTACACACTTATAAGCATTAATGCTTAGAAAACACACAATAAAATTAGAAAAAAGCAAATCAAAGCTCCCAACGTCAACATTATCGGTGCTTCCTCTAATAGAACTCTTACATTAATAAAATAGCAACCATAATTACTTTCCAATGTATCAAAAGCTAAATAATACAAAAACATGTCAGCTCGTCAGAAAATGTATCAAAAATTACCCATAGGTGTAGACCCATCGATAACTTCTGTCAATATTCTGCAGATTTTTAGTAGTGGCCTGTGATGGATTCCTTGTCATAACAAAAGTCTCTTTCATAAAACACCATGTTAGTGTTTACGCACCTCTCATAAACCATATAGAAAAAAAAAAGGACCTGCCAATGGATTGAGGGAAGGTTTGAGAGTGTGGAGTAAGAATTAAGATGGGTAAAACTTAGGGTCTAATTAAGTAAGGGTAAATTAGAGAAAGTCCATTTTCTATTAATGGTGTTTATCTTCTGTTAGTTTAAGAGAGGCAATGTGGGGAATTGAGTTCAATTTTACAAAACTTCAAGGCAGATTATCATATTAATGTAATTTATCATATCTTTAATTATGTTTATTATGTCTGTTAGCTTTGGAATTGAAAGCTATTGTAGTTAGAGGACTTTGTTATGGTCACTTTGAGTAAAATTGGAAGTACCTCATCGACTAGGAAGGCTTCTTAATTATCACAAGTGCATGCTATGAAGCTAGAGGCCCATCAAAGGCTATGACCCTATTAAAGTCATTGATTGGGCAACCAAAAAGAAATGTTTTGTTGCATTATTCTTCTAAGTTTGTTTAAATCAAATTGGTAGACCATGTAAATCAATACTAGGTCAATTGATTTATCAATTTTTATAGTTATTGACTGGTTCTTAAAATATCGATTTTTTGGTTATAATCAGATTGAATAGAGGGCCGGTTTCTAGTTAAATCGGGTGGTCCGGTCTGATTTGCATAACACTAAATCCTATGAAATTCAAATTGCAAAGTTCATTGCTATTTTTAAGTTTGAGTTTCACCTATTATTATTTGCTCATAAATGAGAGCTCATAGGCCTCCAAATTACATTGATTTTCCTTTTCATATTGTGGGGCCAACCAAAAATTAAAGACACAAAAACACAAGATGGTGAAACCAGCTTAAATTGGCTCGATCTAAGAACAATTTTAGAGTTACAATCACAAAGTTCACAACACTTAAAACCATGCATGGAGAACTGATACCCCCAGTTTATTATCAAGCATATAGGAACAGAGAACAACACATATATCAAGGCACATATATATGAATCAGGGCATGTTGCCTCTAAAGTATTCAAATGCACATAAAGCCTATTCCCACTCTGCAGGGTCATACGGGTATGCCAAGTTTGAGACATTTATTGGCTTTCCATCAGGATCAATTGGATCATATTTTGAATCTTCTCCAAACTCACTTGGTATTGACTTCCAGTATAAACTTGGCACCCAGTTTACTTCTTTGAGGACCTTCAGTATCGCTTTTGCCACTACCTTGCTTCCCTCGTTTGATAGATGAACTCCATCATTGCTAAGGAATAACCAGGCCACTTAGTCAAATTAAGGAAAAATGCATATTTGTTCAAGGGAATATATGAGAGAGCATACTTACAAGAGGTTAACGTCTCTCCAATCATCCCTATTCTGGAGTGTAGACCAAAGATCAATGCCTTCAATTTTCATCTTGCGGCACAACTCCAAACACGCCTCCGAATATTCTCTACATCTTTCATTTGTCTTGTCTTTGTTCCCGTCACTAGTTCAGGTATAACAATTCATTCATTAGAGTTTTACATCGGCATGCAAATTCCAAAAAATTAGGAAACAAGAATGTAAAAGGTTATAGGAGACTAACATGTATATATGGGATTAAAACCAATTTATACAAGTATAATTCTAAGTACAGTTGCCCGGCTTAGTTATTTTCTAAAAAATATATATATTTTTTATTAATCCTGTTGTTGAATTACAATTAAGTGTTGATAGGAAAGACTAGTATGCACAAGAGAGATCAAGCAAGTGGGCTCCTGAATAGTGGTGTTGATGATGTGCAAAAATGAAATTATGAGGGATCAGAGAAAGATGATGTATGTTGCTGGAAAATGGAAAATGGAACGACATACGTTTAAGTACTGAAGGCATTTTGAGGCAGTAATTGTCTCCAGGGACAAATCAAGTGTCTTATATTAGCTGTATGGTGTATAATAGGCCTTTGAAGTAGGTGTTTTGTATTTATATGCATTGCAGACTCGACATTTTCATCTTTGTCTTCTCCTTCTAGTGGAGACCATGTATTACTTATCTGAAAAAAAATAATAATCCAACAATAGGTTTTGCAAAACAACACACCAATAAAAATTTGTTCAATGATATAACTGTTACTTAATTAAATTTACACTGGCATAACATAATCTTGACTCGTATAGGCACACCAGTTTGGGGAAAAAAGATGGTTAAGGGTCATTTGCTCGCATTGTATCTTAATTCCTAACTAAAGGTATCTATGTATTTGTTTTAGTCGTTATCCGGTTATAAGTCTAGGCACCACTATCATGTATCTCATACCACATTTCCTTTTGTGAAATTATAATTATAATGATCAAATAGCAACTTATAATTGAAGTAAGAACCTGTTTTCAGAGATTTTATCATCATCGATGGGAGGACAGCTGAGAAATATAATACGAATGTTCTCTGAAAGGCCCTGTTTAATCATTATGATTTGTGTTAATCAAATATTGCACTAAAACAAATTAATATAAGAAGTAATTGAAACAAAAAGAAAATTAAAATTGTGCAATTAGTGAGTAAAATTATAAAGCTTACTGCACTAGATGAACAACTTTGATGTGGAAAATTAATTACCTTTAGATGTAGAGCAATTTCCCTCATGTTTTTAACATATTGGTCGAGAGGTACATGAGGACCTTTGCCGGATGAGTGTTCGACGGAAGAATCATTGCCACCAAAGTAGACAATAACCAATGATGGCTGCACTGCGACATCCTGAGTCAAATTAAGAAGATGACAGGGCAAAAGGGTGAATACTTATTTGTAAGTCTAAGCAAGAAGCAAAGTAATCACATTGTCCGTGATACAAAACTGTAATTAGGGTGTTCGTTGTTAGACATTTTAAATTTGACTCCTATAAAGGTGAAGAGATTTGAAAAGTGACAAAGTGAGGTGTTCGTCATTCCATTAGAGTAATGATACGTGTACAACATATAATTGTATAATATTCATGCAACATAGACATAAAAACAAAGAAAATGGTGAGCCTATTTCAATTTATTATTTTTTGGCCCCACCATCTTCTTTATTTTTATACTTATGTTATATAAATGTTATACAATATTATTATACACATGTCATTATATCGATCATTATATGTTAGTTCCACTTCTTCACTCTATAAATCTCCTAACTTTAGTCAAATCTAAACAGTATTTTTCATTATAATTAAAATCTCTACAATCAACTAAACATGTCCTGGCATAATTCTAAGACAAGTAAATGTGCTAGATTCTTCATGCTGATTTGTAGAATACAAGGTCAATTCGCTTACATGTATGAAGAAAGGATAAAACATTCGAGATGAGCAAAGAGGAAAATTTCAAGTGGAGGCCTTTTAAAACTCAAATGCTCTATACCTTGGGAAAAACTTCGTTTAGGATCTCTATAGCACGCGTTGAATTCCAACCAGCGTATCCTCGAAAATTGATATCCGCCTATGCCATGTGAACGTCGATTAGTTAAAATCATTGAACATCACAATGCACTATTACTCCCGAAGAGGCATTACAAATGAAGGCTCACACCATTTTTCTTCTGATGTTTCAAAAAGTGAGGCATTTTATGTGCATAGTGTTCTTAATCTTGTCCCGTTAAGCTCATCCTTATAATATTCTCAAACTCACAATAGAGTTATTGACAGATATAGAAAAACACAATACTATTATTTGATCATAGACAATTAATTGTAACTTGTAAGGATGGATTTCATAGACAATTGTAACGGTTGATTTCAGTTATGAGTTATATATAACAAATTGATATATTATTTTCAATAATAATATAATGGACATCCATTAATTAATTTCTCCATTCCTTATTAACAATCATGATAGGAAATCATGACAATTTGATACATTAAAAAATTAATATATCTAGCTACAAATTATGATAAGATATACTAGTTTTTTAATATACTAAAATAGCATGGTTTCCACCATAACTATTAATAAAGAATAAAATGAGTATTAGTTATCATTATGTTCAACATTATAGTACTTGTAAAATCCACATTTATTTCGTTACTAGTATTGTGTAACCCATGCAATGCATAAGACAATAAGTAAAAATGTCTATAATTAAATAAATTTTAATTTATTGAATGACAATATAATAAAAATACTATATAAAATATTAAAAATATTAATAACAGTTAATTTCATTTAAGAATTCAGTGGTTATTTAAGGTACTATTTATCTAAAATCAGATTTTATTGCAACTAATATTATTTAAAATTTGATTCTATATCTAATAAATTTGAAATTTAAAAAAGTAGATTGATTGTTAAGAAAATTAATTAACACTTTTTTCATAAAATATAAGAAAAATTTATATCACGTGTTTGAATACTTTCCATTTTTGATAAATTTTTTAAAAATTTAAATTTTAACAGGGACATAAATTTTATGTTAATAATTTTTAAATATTAATAATATAGATACACCTTGGGACCGCATACATGTTGATTTGGGAAAGATGGATACCTTAAAAGAAACTTCTTTTTTCATCAATAATATATATATATATATATATATATATATATATATATATATATATATATATATATGGTGTATCACTCCAAAGTAATTTTTCCTGACAGACTCAGTCAACACCTTATAGTTAAGTAGTTACACATAACTTATTAGTAAAATATCAAGCCCAGAAATTAAACCGAAGTCATTTTTCACCGTTTAAAAGTTGATATAAATTCACAAAAAAAATCTATATATTCAGTCAAATTATAAGTAAATCTTATATATTTAGATTCAACACCGATCTTTATTATTAATTATTAGATAAATATTATTCTTATTAAATATTTTAATTTAATAATTAATAAATAAAAATTTATAATAAATCTAAACATACGAAATTCCCAATACAACTCGCATGATATACATAACTCATAATTCACAGTTGAATGTTCAATCATCCTCTTTCACATCACACGGAAAAAACATAACGACTGCCACACGTAAAGGTGTTAAGAAGTGTACCTTACGGGCATACAAGTGAGAAAGAATAGCCCCCCAACCTTCATCATAATGATTCCACTGAACAATGGAAGAACCCAACACAACAAATTTAGGCCTTACTGGTCCTACCATCTCTCTCTCTCTCACTCTTTTTTCTTTCTTTGTCAGACACAAACAAGCACACCCCGAGAGACGATGAGGCTGAAAATTTATAGGCCAAGTCACATGTCTATCTCAATAATTGTCAACGAAAGACTGCGCAACCTTATTGCATTTTTTTTTTTCTTTTTGTCCCCGTGTTCCACAACCTTATTAATGGCGGCGTTTAACCTGGGCCTCCCGGCCACAGGACCACAACGGAGCATGCATTAAGAGCCGTTAGATTGATGTGGTTTTCGAGGATATGTCAGGATACTAAACTTGTAAACGGCTAACTTGGGAAACATGAAAGATTTTATGTTTTCCAAAGCGACCCCTTGTATTGCTTGATATTAATAGTTGGGTTCACCATTTTGTTTTTCTAAAGCTACCCCTTGCTGCCACTGTTCTGTTTCTTTTAAGAGTGATGCTTGTTGGTACGAGTGAAGATTTGTAGTTGTGTTGGGAACAGGCATATGACCATTCAAACAGATAGTGCGGGAATTAATTCAGGAGAGAAAAATGCAGTTTACAATTAAAACGCAAAACAATTATAATGTAAATGTTTTTTCACACAATAATAAATATAATTACTTTCAAATCTTTACTACTTAAAAAGTTATATAAAAAAGTATATGTGATTGAATGACAGTGTAAAATTCTTTTACATCATTGGTACATTAAAATTAAATTCTTCTTTTAAATATGTAGTTTTTATTGTATTGAATACAATTTTTTAATATAATCATATTAAGGGAGCGTATTATAGAAGAAAATTGATTTATTGTAAGAATAAGATGAGTGACTCTTGATTATTAAATCTTATATAAATAGTCAAGATTATCATATAAAGTCATGTGATTTTTTTAAATAAGCATAGAAATATTAATTACATGAATTAACTTGCAATCATGATCATCTATGTATGGTTATACAATCCAAGTTTACTTCTCTCACTTTCAAAATAAATAACTTCTTTCACTATCATAATAAAGTACTTCTCTAATGTGATATGCCCACATCATATTAAATACAATTTAAATGTGACTAGTTTGTTTTTGCTAATATATACTCCTTTAGTTCATAAATAACTATTCAATATGAAAATTTTATTTTTTGATAAATAATTGTCCATTTAGAAATTGTAGGTAATATTTGTTAAATTTTTATAATTATACCCCTTATTAATTAATTTATTTTCTCTTTTCTATTAAATACACTATTAATGAGAAGTATCAAGGTAGTATTATAAAGTACATATAACTTTTATTAACTTTGAGACGTTATCAATCATTCTCTTAGTTCCTGTATATATTTAAAACTGAACAGTTATTTACGAATGGAAGGAATAGTAAAATTAATGAATAAGTCATTGGGAATTGGCTAATGGTAAAGAGCTTAGATAGTCTACATAAGGTCATATGTTCAAATTTTATTGCCACTAATGTAAAAATAAAAAAGTTAAATTAATGAATAGGTAATTGCATGTGAATTAATAGTACTATTTATTCGTATATGAACTAATAGTACTATTTGTTGTATTTTTAAAATATTATTGATTATTATCACAACTAATATACCAGTGTGAATTTGGTTGTAATAGTTAATAATATTTTAATAATCATTTATGCAAAAAATTGTAGAATTTAATTTATATTTGTCGATAGTGTTTAATTTAATATCATTTTGGTTTTAACAAAAACTTTAACATTAATTTAGTCATAATATTTTTTGTTTTAATATTAATTTAGTCTTCGACATTAAATTTGACTCATCTTTAAATACATTGCAAATTGATAGGGATCCAATAAAATGATTAAATTGATGTTCAAATTAAAATATATTAGGACTATATTGATATTAAAAATTTTGTTAAGATTAAATTGATTATGAAAATTAAAAATATTAGAACTAAATTAATATACATTTTTTTGTTAAGATTGCGTTAATATAAAAGTAAAAATATTAAGATAAAAAATGTTATTTGCTTAAAAAATTTGCTTCCAAACCCTACCTAGGGCATTCCTTTTTAACTCATTACGTTCAATATGTCTTTCAATTAGCAATTATGAATGCAAATTATGCATTTTAACTTTTGAAATGTTAAGAGTCTTGTGGGGGTTAGAAATAGAAATTAAGAAAACTGCTTAACTCCAGTCAAAATTGAGAGGTTCACAAGGACCAAAACTTTTGAGCCCCATGTCACGACCTTGGATACACTCCAATGGAACCATGCCGACACTTGGACTTACTCAACCTCTTGAGCTAAGCACTAAGTTAGCCTCACTTAAAATGACTAGCAACGAAAACTAAGAGCACAAGAGAACAAGAGAACTTTAGTAGAAAGAACTCTTTATATTACACAATAGAACACTTATAAATGACTTGGATCCCCCTTGGATCACTTGGATGTCTCTTAGATCCCTTTTGGATCTCTTGGATCACTTGGATGGTTTGGCCAAGAATGACCAACCCTATATATAGCCTTCCACCTCCTTAATGGACGGTGGAGATCGATTCTAACGAACGGTCCAGATTTTGTATCCAGAATCTTCCGACACTCCACACTTTTCTACATATGTCTAGAGCCTTCTACATATGTCTACACGTATCTAGAGTCTTCTACATGTCTCTAGATACTTCTATATGTCCCTACATGCTTCTCAATACTTCTACATGTTTCTAGAAAGTTCTACATGATTCTACACAGTTCTATATAGTTCCAGAAGTATTTAGAACTCTCTAGAACTATCTACACAATTCCCAAGTTTTTGGAACATTTTAGAGCACTCCATATTGTTCCACAATATTCTACATCTTTCTACGATATTCCAGAATTTTCTACAATTTTCCATGTATGAACCCCTTCAAGAAAGACTGTTCATAACAATCTCCCCCACCTATTGTGCAGACGTCCTTGTCGCGCTCTGATTATCACAGTGCTTTAGGTGGTCCTGGAACTGCCAGAGATCTTCTCATGCTTCCCAGCTAGCCTTGCTCACTAGCTGTCCTTTTCATTTGATCAAGTATTGAGTACTTGGTGGTACCCCTTTCTTCCTTATGACCCAGTTGGCTAACACCTCCTCCACCTCCTTGTTAAAGGACTTGATCACCATAGGTGGTGCTGGGGTTGAGTCGCCTCTAGTCGGTTCTTCCACCATAAACCGATTGAGATAAGGGTGGAAAATCTCATTCATCAACGTACAGAATGTCGCAGGAGCATTGGTTAAGCCAAAAGGTATTACTAACCACTCATATAAACCATACCTTGTCACACAAGTGGTCTTTGGTTCATCACCATTGGCAATCCTCACTTGGTGATAACCCAACCTTAAGTGTAGCTATGAAAACCACTTGGAATTTCCTAATTGATCAAATAAATTAGCTATCAAAGGAATGGGGTACCTGTTCTTGATAGTTGTTAAGTGCCCGATAGTTAATGCATAGCCTCAACGAACCATCATGCTTCTTTTGGAATAAGACCGGCGCTCCATATGGTGCTTTAGATGGACAGATAAGACCAGCATCCAACAAATCCTTGAGTTGTTTCCTCAATTCTTCTAACTCTGGAGGTGCCATCCTGTATGGTGCTAAGGCAGGTGGTTTCGTACTTGGTTCCAACTCAATCTTGTGATCAACCTTCCTTCTTGGAGGGAGCTGTTTCGGCAACTCGGGAAGCATGATATCCTTATTTTCTTCAAGGACTTTCTTGATTTATAGGGATACATCCCCCTCTTCTACTATGGATTCTTCTTTGAGCAAGGCTAAGTAAGTCACCTCTCCTTTCTTGACCCCTTTCTTTAGTTGCATGACAGAAAACATAAGAGTTCCTCCAAGCTTGGTGGAAAGAGTAGGGATCATGCATGGAGACCCTTTTCTCTATAACACACACCGCATCGCAATATGGCATAGGCACCACATTTACTTTCCTCAAGAAGTCCAATCCAAGGACAATCTTGAAATCATCCATAGGTGCGACTAAGAAGTCTACATATCCTCTCCATAAGACAAGAGACATTTCTACCTCTTTTACCATTCCTCTAAGAAGTTCTCCCTTGGTGTTGACAATCTTGAACCAACCATTCTTCTCCATAACCTTCAACCAAAGTCTCTCCGCTTTCTGGGGTGTGATGAAGTTATGAGTGGCACCAGTGTCGATCATAGCTGCAACAAGCCTCCCCTTTATGAGTACTTCAACATACATCAACCCGTTCTTCTTCTCCATGGGGCATGCCTCTTTACTCTTTAAGGCATTCAAGAGTTGGACAGATCCAACATATTCAGCCTCCTGTGTTTGGGATTCTCGTTCCTCAGCAATGGATGTCAATGTCCTTAACTTGGGACAATCCTTCATTTGGTGTGGCCCCTTGCACACGAAACATCCTTCTTTAGGCACAAAAACCTTCTTCTTCTCTTCATACTCTCTCCTAGAAGAGTACTTGAAGTCTTTCTTTGGAAGAATATTTTTCCCCTTGTCTCCCCCACCTTTTGAGGAGCTAGCCTTGAAAGTTGATTTGGGCTTGGAATCCCCTCGTTGGTACTCCGTGAGTGACTCGGACACTACAATGGCTTCATCCACATCTTGGACTCCCTATCTCTGTAACTCTTGCTTTGCCCAAGATTGGAGTCCATCAATGAAAAAGAACAATGCATCTTCTGAAGCTAAGTTAGGGATTTGAAGCATCAGTTTGGTGAACGCCCTCACATAGTCATTAATCGTGGTTCTGTGCTTCAATTCTCTTAACTTCTTTCTTGCTTTATAAACTACACTCTCAGGAAACAATTGTCTCTTCAATTCCCTCTTGAAGTTTTCTCATGTGGCTATGTTGTAAGTGCCTCACTACAAGAAAAACACGAATTACCAATGGATTTTTTTGCATCAGTGTTTCCGATGGATTTACTGACAGAAAATGTAAAACAAAATAAATTTGAGTTTCAATCATTACTAATGGATTTTTCTATCAATAATCCGTCGGCAAAATTCCCGTAAAGTTGAGAAAAATATGGCATGCGAGTTACCGATGGATTTTTCCGTCGGTAAATATTGTAAATTATTTTTTAATTCCGAAAATAATTTTACTGACAGAAAAATTCGTAGGTAATTTTTTTACACGATTTTTTTTAAGAAATTAATTTTACCAACAAAAAAATCCACTGGTAAATATTATTACATTTTATAATTTTAATATTGGGAAAATCAGTGATTATTGATGGATTTTTCCATTGATAAAATTAATTTCTAAAAATTTTTTTTGCAAAAAAATTATCGACAGATTTTTCCGTCGATAACTGTTATTAAATTTTATGATTAAAAGTTAAAATTTATGGATGGATTTTTCTATCGATAAAATTAAATTCTGAAAAAATATTTACCGATGGAAAAATCCGTCAGTAACTAAAAGGTAATTTTGGGTGCCATTAGCTGGTGATTACCGACGGATTTTTCTGTCAGTAATTCAAAAATCTGCCGGTAAGCTTTGAGCTTATATTCAACTTTCTTCATTATCCTTCTTCATACTCTCTCTCATCTAGTCTCACTCCCTCTTTCTCTTTCTCTGTGAGATCTGCCACTCCCCCTCGTAGCTGACCCCGACCAATGTTGTACCACCTCATCATCGACCCCGACCAAAGCCACGTCGCAGCGTCGCCAGCCACCGGCCAGCATCCTTTCTCTCTCCTTTGGTGTGCCTCTCTTTGCTCGCAGCTTGATCCACCCAACACTTCACCGCCGCATCCTCTTTTGCAAGCCTCCAACAGGCCCACCGTGTCCTTTTCCGCAAGCTGCCACTAGGCCCGCCTCACCCATCCCTCCCAACCATCGTGACTTGCATGAACATCGTCGCTATCCGCAAGCCGCCACCAATCCCGCTGTGTCCTTTTCAGCAAGCCGCCACCAAGCCTGCCGCACTGGTCCCCTCCGGCCATCGCAACTTGCATGAACGTGGCCACGCCCGTCCCTCCACTCAGCTTTCTTCGTTCTTAGCCTCGGCCTCGGCCCTGCAACGCCGGTCTCCCCAAGCCCTCATCCTTTTCGTCCTTCCCCTTCCCTAATGATGGTGATTCATTCTTGCTTTCCTCTCTTTTTTATTTTTATTTTTGTCCTTTCGATTTTCACTTCCAAGTTGTTAGATTTGCTGATTTTTGAAAAAAACTTGCTGTTAATTTGATCGAAGATGAATTGCTTGTTTCAAATTTTATGCGTTCGGTTTAAATGATTTTTATTTTTGCTTTTTTATCGATTGGTGATGTCATTGCGAAATTGACAAGTTGAAGCTGGAAGTTGATTAATTATCTCTATTTAGTAGTGGAACGCAAAGCGATACTGATTTTGATTTTGATTAGATGAAAAGAGTGAATGAATTGTTAAATTTGAGCAAGTAAATACTTCTGGATCATTTGATTGGAACTTGAATTGAAGCATTTGACAATTTCATTCAAGCAAGTAAATACTTTCTAGATCATTTGAGTGAATAAATTGTTTAATTTGAGTTAGATAATTGAGTAAAATTTTGATTTTTGGTGGTGGCATGTGTTGTTTATATTTGTATTGTTATTTCTTGAATGTAATAGCTTCCATCTATTTAAAAGGATTCTAAAATTAAACAGTGAACACTTTTTCTTTGTATAGAAAACACATGCTCTTTTGAAGTTAATGGGCTAAGTAATTAGTGACTTCATTTTATTTCTTTTGAAGTTATTGATCTAAGTAATTGATTTTGTTACAAAACGTCAAATCCAGTTGGACTATTTCTTTGACGGAGCATATTATTCTTTTGTCTCTTTGATGGTAAGTAATTATTTCTTCTCCTTATTTAATTACATTTGTTGTTAAGATAGAGACTTATGATTTCTAAATGGAGTTATAGGAAAATGAGATTGCATGACTGAAAGGAAGGGCATAGAGGTCTTTCCCCGACTTGTTTGCATTGTTTGCTATGGAGATTGATTGTGTTTGCAGAGATTGCAGGATATACATGTTGTGATGTTATAAGGGGGTGTGCTCTAGAATAGTTTTAAGATCTTCAAATGTTTGTTTGATTGTATTGTGAATTTTATTTGACTGGATTAATATATGTATAAATTGAAATTAATTTTTTGGGATATCTTAGTTTTAGGGGAGGTTCTGTCGATTTATTTTTAATTTAAAGAGTCAAATTTTAATTTAAGGGGGGTGTTGTCGAAATTTTAAGTGAAAGAGCAGAAACTATTTGCTGAAATGTTGTGGCTTGATTTTCATCTAATAAATTGTTGATTAGATAAAATCAAGATTGATGGCAGCTGTTTTATACTTGTTACTACTAATTTGATCGTTATTAGACCATGAATTGCCAACCTTTGATTTACAAGTAAAAGCCTTAAGTCCTTATTTTAATTGCTTACAAGTTGCAATTGTAAACATTTAAAACTGATTCTGAAATGGCAGAAATATATTTCTTAATGATTCTGATCTTGATTCTACTTGTATTATTCTACAAAAAGTCTCAAGGTTTTATAGGTGTAGTATCAGACTATCAGCTAATAAGTGAAGCCAAGTCTGCAAAATGTAGTTTTCTATTACTTGTTTCACTATGAACTTTTCTATATGTAGATGGATGTTGTATTCTACTTGTTAGAGGATCCTCTGGTTTTTGTGTGCTGATTTAATTCTACTTTTCCTCATTTTTTTATCAGGAGCATTCTTCGGTTAAATGATCTAACAATCCATATATAGGTTTTACCTTTGAAATTCTATGGAACAAGTTTGAAACCTTATTGATTTTTTCCCTCTATTGCACTACCCAGACAATAGTGCTTGAAAATCACAAGCAAGAAAATTCAGCTTTATTTTTTTATTCATGTGACTACTCATTAGCAACTAATTTTGCCACTGAAATAAGCATAGTTATAACATAGTGATCGATTTAGCCACTGGAATTAATATGTTATTAGTTTAGTGACTAAAAGTTCAAACACAAAGTTTGTGACGAATTTAGCTACTGAAAATATATTACAATCTATTGAAAGTTTATGATAATTTTTTCTATTCATTATTCAATTAAATTATTTTAGTTGGATGGCTTTTCAAATCATTTATATGTCAGAGCTAATCATACTAGGCCATCTACAGGCATTGGGTCCACTGCTAAAGATGATGAGGTCCGCAAGCAAGTTCACTTGCTCAATGCAGAACTTCATCGTATGCAAGAGAAGGACGCAGAGAGACAGCGCCAGTTGCAAGAGCTGCAAAAGAATATTGAGGACAAGAAAAAGACCATGGAGACGAAAATGAAAAGGAGATGGTGTCTTTGTGGATTTGAGTTATTGTTTTCTCTTTTAATTAAATGTTGAATTTTTATATTTGTGTTTGTATACATTTATCTATTTTGCATTTCAAAGTAAAATTTGTTGTGTTTATTATTTATTGGGAATTTTTTATAATTTTTCATTATTAAATATATTTATAATTAGCTTTAAATAAAAAATAAATTCCTAAATGAACAGGTAACACACAAATTACTTAATGTTCATTAAAAATAAATTTTAATTACAAATAGATTTTTCCGTTGGTGAGTTAACAAAAAAAAAATTATGATTTCCGACGAATTTTTCCGTCGGTAACATTGATAAATAAAAAATTTTAGAATTTATAATTGCCGAAGAATTTTTCAATCGATAACATAAATAAATAAAAAAATAAAAATTTATAATTTCTGATGGAAAAATCTGTCAATAAACTAAAAATAAAAAATTCAAAATTACTGATGGAAAAATCTATCGGTAAACTTAAAATAAAAATATAAAATTTTCAAAATTTATAATTATCGACGGATTTTTCCGTCAGTAATCAAAGAAAATCTGTCAGTAATGCGAAAAGTTGATGAATTTCCTGGCAAATTTTTCAGCTCATTTCCGACGGTAATTCCATCGGTAACAGTTTTCGATGGATTTTTTCCGTTGATAATTATTACCAACTATGTTATTTTCGATGGTCAAAATCCGTCAAAAAATCCGTTAAAAATTCATTTTTCTGTCGGTAATAGTTAAAAATCCATCGGAAAAATCTATCGATAATAGCATTTTTTCTAGTAGTGCATCTCTCTATGTTTGCATACTTCCTTCTCCATCACAAGATTGCATTATTAGTAAGATAGAAAGAAGTAATACGTACCTTCATTTGTTCTTCTGCCACCCCTTGGCATTCAAAGTACCTCTCCATTTGCCATAAGAAATTCTCTACCTCTCGAGCGTCCCTCACGCCCTTGAATTCTTTTGGCTTTAGGAGATTAACCTGTGGAGTTTCCCTTACTACACCTTGCGTACCAGCATTAGTTCACAACCTGACTTCCTCAAGGGATGCTCGGGCCTCTTCAAGTAGCTTCATAACACCTTCAAGCTTGCCTTCAACTTGTTTGAAACTTCATCCTTTTCTTCTCCACTCTTGAGAGCAGTCATGACATCTTCCTTCGTGACGTCTAGCTCTCCCAATAAATGGGTTTCTATGGTTTCCTTGTCATGCTCCACCCTTTGGATGCGTACATCCATGTTTGTTAGAGCATTCTCCAACAAAGAAACCCATTCCTCCAAGATAACAAAATCCTCGCTTCTTAGTCTGCTTGACCCATGGGTCTTCTTGGCATGAGGAGGAATGACATCCCTCCCCCTTGAAGCCTCAACACGTTCCTCAATCACATTTGAAACCATTTTCTCCATACGAACCACTTGTGCTAACCTTGCTCTGATACCAAAATTGTCACGATCTTGGACACACTCCAACAGAACTATGCGGGCACTTGGACTTATTCAACCTCTTGAGCTAAGCACCAAGTCAACCTCACTCAAAATGACTAGCAACGGAAGCTAAGAGCACAAAAGAATAAGAGAACTTTAGTGGAAAGAACTCTTTGTATTACACAATGGAACACTTACAAATGACTTGGATGTCTTGGATCCCCCTTGGATCACTTGGATGTCTCTTAGATCCCCCTTAGATCTCTTGGATCACTTGGATGGTTTGGCCAAGAATGGCCACCCCTATATATAGCCTTCCACCTCCTTAATGGACGGTGGAGATCGATTCTAATGAATAGTCCAGATTTCGTATCCAGAATCTTTCGACACTCAACACTTCTCTACATATGTCTAGAGCCTTCTACATATGTCTACACATATTTAGAATTTTCTATATGTCCCTACATGTTTCTAGGTACTTCTATATGTTTCTAGAAAGTTCTATATGATTTTACACTGCTCTACATAGTTTCAGAAGTACTTAGAACTATCTATAACTATCTACACAATTCCACAAGTTTCTGGAATATTCTGGAGCACTCTACATTATTCCACAATATTCTACATCTTTCTACGATCTTCCGGAATTTTCTACAATTTTCCATGTATTAATGCCTCCGTTTGTGACATCCAGGTTAAAGTCACCATTAATTATACTTTGTTTCTCTTATTTTGTAATGTATGCATGGGCCGCATGTGCATGTAAAATGGACATTAAGATTCGTAAATGATAGATCGAATTTACCTGCTTAAAAATAATAAAAGAGCAGGCGAACATGAGACATGAGATGACTTTAAAATATGTTCTCTCTTTCCAAAGTTGCAGTCAACTTTTTCAAAACTATCCTTGAAAAAATAAATGGGAACGTGCTGTGTATTGGTATTCTAGCAGCTGAGGATCATGGTGTTTCGTGTAAGATTTTTATGAAGTTCAGCATTTTCCTCTAATAACAACAGATTTTCCAATTGGTTGTTGATGAAGGGACGGTGGCTCCTCCAGCTAGGATCCCTTTAAGGATTTTTGAATTACCATTTGTTAGACATAAATTCATTTATATGTTAAGACCAAAGTGATTATTTATCCAAGATTTTATACCATGATCTAATTAAATCTCTTATTTTTATATTTATTGATGCTACATTATTCGATTGAATGGCTGTGTAAATTTTTTTTATATTGTTAGTATATTAAAATTAAATTCATGTGTTAAACTAAAATAGATTTAAATATATTTTTGATCCTTTTAAATATAGGTCATTTTGATTTTAGTTCCTCAAAAAATAATTGGCTTTTGATCCCTCTTTTTTCAAATATTATGTTTTTGGTCCTTGTATCTTATATTTAGATCCCTAATGTATTTAATACCTATGAATATATATTGAAATTTTTTTTATCATTATAAATATCTTCATAATCTTTTTGGGTTCTTATAAACAGCACAACTTAACAGTACAAAGTAATAGTATAAACTAAAAATATAATATTAAAAAATGAGAAACTTAAATTAACAAAAAATCTTAAAAGAATTAAAATTAAAATAACTTATATTTATAGGACTAAAAAAATATATTTAAACTATTGACTGGAATTTTCACTGTGCTCCCTCTCAAACAATGACAACATCTATCCTTTGTAGCAGGATTCTTTCTGATAAATATGTCCATCAAATGCAAGTTTGCCAGTTAGATGTCAATGAGGACAATTTTTGTTAATTACTTATTTTACAATGATAATCTATAAAGTCAAGTCAATTCCTTTTTCGCGTAGGATTATTCCTTCCAAAAATCAACTTTTAGTCATGAACATTGATATGTGGGACTGTGAAGAATTACAAGCAAGAATGAAAAATACTCACAAAATCAAGTAATAGCTAGTGAAATGTATGTACAAAGAAGTTTTCAAACAACAACAACAATAATAATAAGAGAATATTATGCTGAACTCTCTTGAGATATAATCTAATTACATTTTACACATCTCTATTTTATAAAATTATCACTAAAGACCCCTTGGATTCCCTTAATGTACATTAACCTCCTCTGCAAATATTAGTTGATTAATTTAAGTGATAAAAAAGATAATACGTGACATATGCTTAATTATTCATAATAAAATCATAATATTTGGACAATATTTAACATACTAATTGCACAAAATATTTTTTTTGTCATGTGGATGAAACTTATAATTATAATTTATGATAAAAAAGAGAATTTTAGTCAATATAATATCAAATATTGTTCACATACTATAATTTTGTCACTAAGAAATTTAGCGTTTTATCACTTCAATCCATAAGAAATTAAAATCAAATGTATATACTTGAGTTCCCAAATATTTGTTTTGTACACTATAGTCCATTGTTATCATTTTACACACATGTCTATCTCAGTAATTGTTAATGAAAGACTGCGCAACCTTATTGCATTTTTTTTTCTTTTTGTCCCCGTGTTCCACAGCCTTATTAATTATACTTTGTTTCTCTTATTTTTGTAACGTATGCGTGAGCCGCATGTGCATGTGCATGTTAAATGGGGATTAATATTTTGTAAATGATATATTGAATTTACTTGCTTAAAAATGATAAAGGAGCAGCGAACGTGGGACGTGGGACATGGGACATGGGATGACTTTAGAATATGTACTCTGTTTCCAAAGTTGGATTCAAATTTTTCAAAAAAAAAAAAAATGGGAACGTGCTGTATATTGGTATTCTAGCAGCTGAGGATCGCGAGGTGTTTTGTACGACTTTTATGAAGATCAGCATCTTCCTCTAATAATTGACGGATTCTGCAATGCTCTCTACAAAGTAGGGAGTGTCACACTGTAAGCTACGTAGAGAAGAAGGAAGCAAGAAGAAGAAGAGAAAGATTGATCTTGTATTATTATTGTAATGAATGAATTGTATTCAGATATGAAACAGAACTGAGTTTTATAGTAAAAAGGTTAACAAACTATAACAGAAATAACTAACATTGACTAACACTTAGAGTAACTATTGTTATTCCTTTATCGGCCCCCCACAAACTCAGGAAGTGAAGGAGGTTGAA
This sequence comes from Dalbergia cochinchinensis, assembly GCA_031216125.1. Classification (NCBI taxonomy): domain Eukaryota; kingdom Viridiplantae; phylum Streptophyta; class Magnoliopsida; order Fabales; family Fabaceae; genus Dalbergia; species Dalbergia cochinchinensis. The sequence continues at coordinate 72,889,232 of CM062368.1, read as the reverse complement.
CTCTGAGTTTGTTGCGAAGATAAGGAAAATGTGTGCTTGAAATGGTTTTAGTGAGAATGTCTGCACTTTGCTCTTCAACAGGGACATGGAAGACCCGAACTTGCTGCTGCAGAATATGGTCTTAAACAAAATGTAAGTCAATTTCAAAGTGTTTCGTTCATTGATGAAGGATTGGATTTGCTAACAATAGGACAGCACTCAAGTTATCACAATAGACATGAGGAATAGATGGAGATGAAACATGAAGGTCAGAAAGAAGTGTTTTAATCCATGAGATTTCAGAGATTGTGGCAGCCATTTAGCGATACTCAGCCTCTGTGCTGGATCGAGAGACCATTGATTGTTTCTTAGAAATCCAAGAGACAATGTTAGGACCAAGATAGACACAGAAGCTTGAAGTTGAGCGGCGATCATCCAAGTTAGACGCCCAATCCGAGTCACAATATGAAGTGATTGAAAGATCAGTTGAAGGATAAAACATAAGACCATAAGTAGAGGTGCCTTTAAGATATCGTAAAATTCATTTGACAGCAGTCCGATGAGATTGTAAAGGATGGTGCATAAATTGACACACTTTGTTGATGACAAATGACATTTATGGATGAGTGAGTGTAAGATACTGCAAAGAGCCAACAAGTTTGCGATAGAGAGTGGGATCATCAAAAAGAAGGGAACTAGATTTTTGAAGTTTGGAAGAGGATGGCATTGGTGCGGGGAGTGATTTACAGGAATGCATTTTTGCGCGAAGAAGGATTTGATTGATATACTTAGTTTGAGAGAGATGAAGAGCACCCGAAGGTAGAAATGTAGCTTCAAGGCCAAGAAAGTAATGAAGGGAGCCAAGGTCCTTAAAAGCAAAGAGTTGCTACAGAGAAAGAATGAGGTTATTGACAGCAGAAGAGGAGGAACCAGTGATGAGGGCATCATCCACATATACCAAAATGTAAATAGTATGTTGAGATGTTATTTGAATGAAGAGAAAAGAATCGCATTTGGTAGTGATGAAGCCGAGGTGATGTAAGGTAGAGCTTAGTTTGTCAAACCATGCTCTAGGAGCTTGTTTGAGGCCATAAAGAGCTTTGTAAAGTTTGCATACCATGGTATGAAAACCAAGGGGTTGAACCATATAAACTTCTTCATGAAAAGAACCATTGAGGAAGGCATTTGTGAAGTCAAGTTGCTTAATTGACCATTTAAAGGAGAGGGCAATGGTGATGATGACATGAATGGTGGCAGGTTTAACAACCAAACTGAAGGTTTCATGATAATCCACACCTTCTTGCTGATGAAAACCCTTAGCTACGAGGCGAGCTTTATGTCTTGAGATAGTGCCATCGGGGTTGTATTTGTCTCTGAAAATCCACTTACAACCAATGGATGATTTGTTAGGTGGCAGTGGTATGATGGACCAGGTAGAGTTATTGACAAGAGAATTATACTCAAGTTGCATGGCTTTGGACCAAGATGGATGAGACAAGGCTTCTTGAAGAGTGGAGGGTTCAGAAACAACAGTAAAGGTTTTAGGTTTAAAGATACCATCCTTTGCACGTGTAATCATTGGGTGGTTAATAAATTCTGTGTGATTTTGTAACATCCTAATTTTTAACCCAATACTCTAGAACATACTTAGGTTAATCATTAGTCTGTTACTTCATAGTTCTTATTTTTACTTTGAAATACTTAGCGGAAAAATACGGGTAAATTTTTGTTTGAAAAACAAAGTGAGAGCCGCGTGATGCGATATATCTTGTAACGATCAAATCATACACCTCATAACATCATAGCATAAGGCACAACATGAATAACACTGAATATCATCTCATATATATATAACTTGCCCACTTATAGGTGTAGGACTTAAATTTAGTACAAGGGAAATACAGGAAAGGAAATACAACATAAACATAAACATGATCTACTCCCCTACCCGAGTGCATCTAATGGGATAACCTCTAAACAAAAGAAGGTTTATCCCCATCTAAGTGGTGTGTGCTCTAACCGGGTACTCCATCGGTCGATCGTCACCTCCTACTAAAGTCCATCTCGCGAACGAGGCAAGTATCCGGGGAACTGGGCGAGCTCCTCGGGCGTGAAGAGGCGGAACGGGGATCGAGAGTGACCCCCGCGGTGTGGCCGCATCTCCGGTCGCCGTGCAAGTCGTGGCTGAGTCACGGTATTCTCACTGCCCTCCCTCATCGATGGTGGAGAGGGGCAGAGCTCTCGCTATATGGATGAGTAGGCGGGTCCTCGGACGGGTCAGTCTTCGAGAAGTAGGTCTGGGGCACATAATCGGGATAGTCTCGCATGGCTAAAGCGGCAGTGTGCATGCGGAGCACTCTCTCGTCATGCGTACGCGCGCGCTCAAAAACCCGCTCGTCGTCGCCATAGGGTGTAGTCGGGGAGAAGCGATGGGTGTGCATGGGATGAGCAAAGGGGCGTCCTACGAACATGAAAACTCGCACCGTGCACTGCCCCTCAAAATGGTATGACCCGTGAGCCGGGTCATAGTGCACCTCCCATGTCGGGGTGTCCATGAACACTACGAACGTCGCCATCTGAAGACGTGACGGAAAGAAAGAGATAGAGGGAGTGAGAATCTTGCTAAAGAATCTCAGTAGGGCCTCCTACTACCTAGGTGTCATCATCTACGTCCTCAGGAACCTTGGGTTTATTTATACAAAATGACTGAGCATGTATTAAGTTCATTTTAAACTTTAAAATATATTTTAGCCAAGGTCCATTCATTTTAGGATGATCTTAATGTCATGAATGCAACATAATAGAAAATGTATGCATGGCACTACCTAATGCACATACATAAAACATAACATCAAGCATCATCATACTTGGTGGCATAAAGTGGCAATAGTAACATTCATATGGGACAAAACTTAGTGACATAATCATAATCATGAAACATCTCTTCCTCATGGGCCACCCTAAAGACAATCGAATCGGGGTGCTCGGCCGAACCGTGTCACCCGAGCGTGTCACATATCTAGGTTATGAGCTCATACCTTAACTAGTCGTCACTAGTTCTTACTTACCACTTAACGATAAGCGTATCATAAATCATAAATCCCGACTATCTGAGTACGGGTTAGGGGGCAAACCTCTTTGGGGTGCTCGGCCGAACCGGTGTCACCTAAGAGTATAAAATGGTACCGATGTCACATGAGTTCTATGGAGGTGCTCGGCCGAACCGGTGTCATCCTAGAACCCATCTTAGTACCTTAATTTTCAAAATCTCTTTAAGTCCCCAAATTTGTCGGAAATTCGGCGGCACAACGGCATTACACTGAATTTCCTTCCAAATTTGCTTTATGCCACATAAACATATAACCTCATGAATTCCTCATATGAATAACATCATCATCATTTGCATACTACAAGCATCATCATCTCTTTCATAACACATGCGTCATCATTCAACTATTTATCCTTACGGTAGCTTATGCTTTGACCCTTACGGGTCTTAATCATGAGATATGGTTCTCTAACATCCGTCGCTCATATTTTTATGCACCTAAGGGCTCATAATTAATCATCATTCCTAATCCTCATGTTCATACTTAAATCTGAATAGCATAGGGCAAATTCTCTAACTTGTGTTCACGGGATTCTAGAACTTACGTTTTAGACCCTTTCTTGGTTCCGTCTTCACCTAAGGCGCTATGAATTAAATCTAAATCAATTATGAGGCATTCCTATGCTTAAGGACTAATTATTAATCATGTTTATCATGTTGTAAGGGTGCTGGACAGAATCCAGAAAAATAAACGTTCTAAGAGTTCTAAACTTGCACTTTTACGGTTTTCTAGTTACTAGTTTCCCTATAGGTGCTAGAATTCGATTCTAATTCAAATGATACCAAGTTTTTCATGTCTAAACAATCTGAATCTGATTGTGTTCTCATTAAAACAGTTTGGAAAGAATCCATAAACAAATGGGTTAAAACTATGTCAAATTCCAACTTTACGGTATTTCTAGTTAGCTAGTTTCTTACCTATTATGCATAGGATCGCTTCTACATCATCATATGATATTTTCACACATTCCAACACGTCAAAACATCATCATACAACATCACACTCATCATATCAGAACCGAAAACATTTAACTTCAATAAGAGAGTTAAATTGACATTTCTAGGTACATAAGTTAACTAGTTTCTCTTGGAATCAATTTAGAATTTCTAAAACTCTTTGCAAATCATTTTAATTCATCAAGAGGCTAAGAGAAGCCTTAGGTTAATGACCAAAATATATTTCATCTCCTAAAAGGGAATAAAGTCATATCTCATGACAACATAACCTTGAAAAGGTTTGTAAAGCTTTAAGGAAAACTTAGAACATAGACTATTGGTCCTTGTAGCTAGATGAAAACTCATTGCAAGTCCATCATCACTACTTGGCCGAAAACATGCATTCAAAGGATGGTTTCACATTAGACTTTAACTTGGAATGAAATGGGCAAGTCTTTGAGCTCTAGGTTCTTAAGTTACGACATAAAATAAACGTGCTCATACTTTTCATTTTTAATCTTTTTTACAAAATAAAGTGATGACATAAATTAAATATGCAAGGCATAAACTTAAACGTGCAAGCTTGAAAGTAAATATGCGAGGCATAAATTTAAACGTGCAAGCTTGAAAGTAAATATGCAAGATTCAATTCTTTATTTTAGTGCTCTTGGCCCAACAACAATCGACTTTAAGGCCGAAATAGATAGGCATTCAAGAAATTAATTAGGTGATGATGCAAGTTCAATTGTTTATTTTAGTGCTCTAGGCCCAACAACAATCGACTTTAAGGCCGAAATAGAAAGGCTTTGAGAGTTAAGTTAAGTGAAGATGCAAGTTCCATTTTAATCTTTATGTTCTTAGGTGATAGCTTGAAAGTAAAGGTGCATAACAAGAATGTAAACATGAGTGCAAGCATAAGATAAATTATGCAAGTTCATTTTATCTCTCTAGAGCTCTTAACAAGACTTTAAAGGAACTTAAACCTTAACCCAAACTCATTAAACCAAGATATGATATAGTCTAGAGTTCTTAGAACTCAACATAATATTTTTAGGAAGTCAAACCATGAAGCTTAGAAAAATTAAGGAAATGGCCGAAATCTTCAAGAAGAAAAAGGAACATTTTAAAACTCTAGAATTCATGATCTTGATGATATATTAACACCAACATCATGAGTCCTCATCATTGAGTTCATAGAGCCATTTTAAAACATCATCAAAGCTAAAGTTCTCAAGAGTTCAAGAAAGGAAGAACTAGAAGCATTTTTGTTCAAGAACAAAGATCAAGCTCTAGAGTTTGTTTCAAGTGATGAACATCATCATGAAACTCTCATCATCAAGCTCTCATTTCTTCATTCCCAAAGGCCCATGGCCGAAAATGGAAAGGAAAAAGGAATGGAAGAGAAGTTCTAAGAAGAATCAAGAGAAACAATAAACATAAAGCTTAGAACAAGAACTTTAAGGAAAGAAATACTTGAAAGAAAAATCCCTACTTGATGTGATGAACTTGAAGATGGAAGAAGAAGATGAAGATGATGAAGAACTTTGAAGAACTTGAAGAACACTAGAACTTTGAGAGAAAAGAAAAGCTTTGAGTGTTCCTAAACTTAGCAAATGATCTAAAAGTGGTGCAAGCTCCTCAAGGCATTCTATTTATAGAGAAATGAAACAAATGGAGGGAGCTCATGGAGGAGAGGAGCTTCGACCATATGTACAGATTGGAGGGCTTCCCATGAGTTCCATGAGGTGAGATAATGTGGTCTTGAGGCATAGTGAGGTATGGTTCAAGGTATGGTTCAATGTATGGCCTCAAGCATGGTTCTTTGAGTGAGAAAACAATTAAACATGTGGCCAATGGGGAGTGTGCTGGCCGAAACTTCATCAGCCATGGGGGAGGGTTCTTTGCATTTTAATTGTGGTTTAGAGTTGTGTTTAGGTGTATCTTTGATTATGCTTAAGATTAGGAATTTGTAAGAAAGTGTTTAGGCAAGGGAGATGGATAATTAAGGTGGTCTAGACATAATTAAGGAGTGGTCTTGCACCATTAGTGAGTTAAATTCTCAATTTAGAGTCTAAACAACTCTTAGACACATTTCCTTGATTTAAGGAATTGGAGAGAGAAAACACTATTCAAGATTTCAAGACTAGGAGTCTTGAGTTCTAAAAAGGGATTTAAGTTTAATCTAAGCAATTTTAGGTTCTAATTAACTTTAATAAATTATTTTGACTCTAGATTAATTAGAAAAATTAATTAATCTTCGTTTAGAGCCTAATATTGCTTAGGTTTGCTTAATTACGTCATTAAGCTCAAAAACACTATTCTAGGGGCAAAATCGTAATTTTGCACTAAAACTGTCCGGGACCACCGGGACTTGAACAGAGACCTCTAGACACATGGAAACATGTTTTTAAACCTCTGGGGAAAGTTTCGGGCTCAAACGGCATCTTTACCCGCGTAAAACGCTATAGGGGTATTTTGGTCATTTTGACCCGAAACGGCGGAAAACGAAATTTTTGCTTCCGAAAGCATTCAAAGGCCATTCAATCCCCTTCAAACATTGAGTTGACCCTTCGAGGATGGACGAGTTGGTTACCCTCGAATTCGGGTCAGGAAGTGACCTCAGGGGCATTTTGGTCATTTCCCTCGGACAGAAAAATCGGGGTGTTACAGATTTGGGGAGGATAGATCAGTTGAAGTAGCAGGTGCAGGTTTAGAGTAAGAGGGTAGAATGAGAGAATCTGAGGCAGCAGGTATCGGAGTAGAATCATAGGATGTAGCAAAAGGACATAAAAGAGACTCAAAAGGAGGTGATTGGGCAGAAGATGTATTTGTTGGACTGGGAAAAGAATCAGGATTAGAGCAAGACTTGTGAGATAAGAGGAAATATAGGAGTTACAGTAGAAAAATTAGATAAAGCAATAGGAATAGATGCAATCGAATTGGGAACAGAGGTAGGACTAGGTAATATAGGAATAGAGGCCTTATATGGAAAATATTGTTCATTAAAAAGAACATGTCTGGAGACAATCATTTTGCTAGATTTAAAGAGGCAAATATAACCTTTATGTGATGAAGAGTATCCAAGAAATGTGCACAAGTCAGAACGAAAATCTAATTTATGCCCATTGTAAGGTCTAAGCAGAGGGTAACATGTATAACCAAAGACCTTTAATATAGAATAATCAAGTGGTTTAGAAAATAACCTTCCAGAAGGTGTTTTAAAATGTAACACAGGAGTAGATAAGATGTTAATTAAGTACACAGCAGTTTGAAAAGCTTCTTGCTAGAATTTTAAAGGCAATAAAGCATGAGCAAGCAAGGTTAAACCCATTTCAATGACATGTCTATGTTTACATTCTACACACCCATTTTGCTCATGAGTATAAGGACAACTAGATCGATGTAAAATACCATGTTGTTTAAGATACGGTGAAAAAGATAGATACTCCTTTGCATTATCAGTTTGAATGGTTTTAAGTTTGTTACCAAGGTGTAGTTTAGCCATTGATTTGAACTCAAGAAAAGCAGAAAATTCTTGAGATTTATATTTCAGAAAGTAAATCCATGTGTGTCTTGAATATGCATCAACAAAGATAATGTAATATTGACATCCAACAGTAGAATTAAGGGGAGCAGGGCCTCAAATATCATTATAGACCAATTCAAAAGGAGCATGATAAGTAGTAGTTGAGGAAGAAAAGGGTAATTGCTTTGCCTTACCAATGTTACAAGAACCACAAGGAGGTGTATTTTTTATAGGAGGTGCAAAAATATTACAAAATGAAAGTACATTGTACACAATTTTAGAAGAAGCATGTCCTAGCCTAGCATGCCAATTATCAAATGTATTAACAGAAGTAGTGTTACAGGCAATAGAGGTAGTGACATAAATAAATTCTTGTTAATAGAATAAAGAGGTGCAAGTTGTAACAAGGAGTCTTCAAGAACATAAAATCCATTTCTGTGAAGGCCCTGAAGGAGTGTCTTCATGGAATCCTGAGATTTGACATTAAAATGGTTAGGATGAAACTTGAAAAATACATTGTTGTCTTTTGTAAATTTTGAAACACCGAGTAAGTTTTTGGTAATGGAGGGAACATTTAAAACATCTTTAAGATGAAATTGTTTGTTATAAAGAGAGGAATGCAAATAAGAATGGCTAATATTGGCAATTGGAAGACCAACCCCATTGCCAATATGAACTTTAGCAGAACCTGTATAAGGGGTTAAGGCAGCAAGATTGGTCAGGTCAGGTGTAAGATGATTGGTAGCACTTGAATCCGGGTACCAAGTAGGATCATAGACCTAGGCTGGTGTAGCAAGAATTCCCTTGGAGTTAGAAGTAAGAGAAGGAGTTGATGGAGCAGTATTTGAATTTGTAGTAAGAAGGGCTTGATCAGATGAATTGTTGGGATTGAATTGAGAGGGTTGTGGTGGTGCAAACTGTTGTTAAGGAAGAGTGAAGTTTAGGTTGAAGTGGTGAAAGCAATCCCACATAGTGTGGCCAACCCGATTGCACAGCTGACACTGAACTGAGTTGAAGCTTGTAGTACGACCAGACCCGCATCCAGCATGGCCACGACCACGTCTGAACCCATGACCTAGTGAAGAAAGTTGAGAATTATTAGGGAAGCGACGCTGGGATGAACAAGGTTGGATTGAATAGGTGAAAAAGAATTGGAGAGATCAAATTTGTGAGGTTTTCCAATTCTTTCTTCCATGGCAATAAAAAAAGATTCAATGTCTTCAATCTTGCAAGGATCAAGGCGTGACAAAAGAAAAGCAATGATGGGGTTATAGTCATCAGGTAAACCTTCAAAAATAGCTTCAATATGTTGAGAATCGGTGAGTGGTTCACCAACGACAGCAAGACTATTAGTGATGGATTTGATAGAGGTAAGATATTCATGCATGGAGTTTGTTTTCTTGGTTGTGCACAATTGGGTTTGGAGTTTGGCAACTTGAGCTCTTATGATGCATGAATGGCAGTGATCTTGGCCCAAACCTGATGAGAAAAAGAAGAACCAACCATATGAACACGAAGAGATGGAGTAAGTAAAGCTAAAAACCAAGAAAGAAGCAAGCTATCTTGGTGTTTCCATTAGCGAAAAGTTTTAGAAACTATATTGGTAGAGACATCAGCATCAGTGGCAAAGAAGGGTGGAACTTTCTTGGGATCCAAATGATCTTCAAGATTGTAACCAATGATAGTTGCAAGAGCTTCTTGTTGCCAAAGTAGGTAGTTGTTAAGATCTAACTTGACTGAGACAGGAGTATTGAAAGTTTGATGGAGGGGATTCAAAGTTGAAGATGAAGAAGGAGAAGTCGAAGATACAATAGAGCTTGCCATAGATCAGAAAAAAGAGCTCCGACACCATGTAAGGTGTGCAGAGAAAAGGGAAGTAAGAAAAAGAAGAGAAAGATTGATCTTGTATTATTATTGTAATGAATGAATTGTATTCAGATATGATACAGAACTGAGTTTTATAGTAGAAAAGGCTAACAAACTATAACAGAAATAACTAACATTGACTATCACTTAGAGTAACTATTGTAATTCCTTTATCACACACATCATATAATCTCAAGGCTGAGATTTGAATATATAATCATGTACCAATTATTGTCAAAACATTGTAGAAAGCCTCATTTTCTTATCTCTCGTGTTCCTCTCTCTTCAGTGCCATTATTTTCTTATTTCTCATGTTCCTCTCTCTCACTTTCCTTTTTTTTTCGGATGAAATTTGATTGTATTATTTACACTGTCACTATTCTCATTGCAAAGTGAAAATTACCTCATAGTAAATATAATTATGTACATCTTATTTCTTGAAGTTATTATTACTAATTATTCATTTAAAAATTAAATATAAAAATTCCTACAAAAAAGGAAAACATGATGACAATGGAGAAACTATGTTCGATGAGCAAGGAAAAAAAAGAGTTACAAATATATTCCCCTTTCTATTTTTCTTATTTCTTTCTTGGTTATGATCGAAATCAACATAATAGAGTTAGTTAAATTTGAAATTTATACAATAATCAATCTTTCTAATAATTAATTATAAATGAAATAATGAGAGTCAGGATGATAATGACATAAATTATAGAAGCAACCTGGTGTAGAGGTATTGTGTGTTAGGTTTATTAGTTTTTCTATCACGGTTTACAAGTTTTTATAGGATGATTTATAAGTTTTTATAGCATAATTTATAAGTTTTTACAATATATTTTATAAGTTTTTTGATCTAGAGTTATAACTTTTATCTTCAAGTTCAGCATCACTGTCACTTTCAATCATCACAGATACTTCTCTATCACAGTGAGGATACAAATAACACTAAATAACAAATTTCTCTCATTTTTCCAAGTAAAAAATAAAAATTCCTCCAAAAACGAAAGCAGAATGTCAATAGCGAAACCAGGTACAACAAGCGAGGAAGAAAAGAGTTATAAATATTTTTCATTTTATTTTTTTTATTTGAATATATAATCATGTACCAATTATTATCAAAACATTATAGAAAGCCTCATTTTCTTATCTTTCGTGTTTCTCTCTCTTCAGTGCCATTATTTTCTTATCTCTCATGTTTCTCTCTCTCACTTTCCTTTTTTTTCCTATGAAATTTGATTCTATTATTTACACCGTCACTGTTTTCGTTGCAAAATGAAAATTACCTCCTAGCAAATATAATTATGTACATCTTATTTCTTGAAGTTATTATTACTAATTATTCATTTAAAAATTAAATATAAAAATTCCTACAAAAAAGGAAAACACAATAACAATGGAGAAATCATGTTCGACGAGCAAGGAAAAAAAAAGTTACAAATATATTCCCCTTTTCTATTTTTCTTATTTCTTTCTTGGTTATGATCGAAATCAACATAATAGAGTTAGTTAAATTTGAAATTTATACAATAATCAATCTTCCTAATAATTAATTATAAATGAAATAATGAGAGTCAGGATGATAATCAAAGAAATTATAAAAGCAACCTGGTGTAGAGATATTGTGTGTCAGGTTTATTAGTTTTTCTATCACGGTTTACAAGTTTTTATAGGATGATTTATAAGTTTTTATAGTATGATTTACAAGTTTCTACAATATATTTTATAGGTTTTTTGATCTAGAGTTATAATTTTTCTCTTCAAGTTCAGCACCACTGTCACTTTCAATCATCACAGACACTTCTCTATCGCAGTGAGGATACAAATAATACTAAATAACAAATTTCTCCTATTTTTTCAAATAAAAAATAAAAATTCCTCTAAAAATAAAAGCAGAATGACAATAGGGAAACCAGGTACAACGAGCGAGGAAGAAAAAGAGTTATAAATATTTTTCCTTTTATTTTTTTATTTAAATATATAATCATGTACCAATTATTGTCAAAACATTGTAGAAAGCCTCATTTTCTTATCTCTCGTGTTCCTCTCTCTTCAGTGCCATTATTTTCTTATCTCTCACATTCCTCTCTCCCACTTTCCTTTTTTTTTTCCTATGAAATTTGATTCTATTATTTACACCGTCATTGTTCTCATTGCAAACTGAAAATTACCTCCTAGCAAACATAATTATGTACGTCTTATTTCTTGAAGTTTTTATCATCAATTATTTATTTAAAAATTTGAATATAAAAATCCTTCCAAGAAAAGAAAGCACAATGACAATGGAAAAACCACATTTGACGAACAAGAAAAAAAGAGAGTTACAAATATATTCCCCTTTGTACTTTTCTTGTTTCTTTCTTCCTAATAATTAATTACAAATGATATAATGATAATCAAACAAATTATAGAAGTATCCTAGTATAGAGGTATTGTGCGTCAGGTTTATTAGTTTTTCTATCACGATTTACAAGTTCTTATAGCATGATTTACAAGTTTTTGCAATATAATTTATAAGTTTTTTTTTATCTAGATTTATAATTTTTCTCTTCAAGTTTAGCACCATTATCACTTTCAATCATCAAGGCACTTCTCTATCAGAGTGAAAATATAAATAACACTAAATAATAAATTTCTCCTATTTTTTCAAATAAAAAATGAAAATTCCTCTAAAAATGAAATCACAATGATAATAGAGAAACCAAGTATGATGAGCGAGAAAAAAGAGTTACAAATATTTCTCCTTCTTATTTTTATCTTGGCTATCATTGAAATAAATATAATAGAATTGGATAAATTTGAAATTTATATAGTGATCAATCTTCCTAATAATTAATTATAAATAAAATAATGATAGTCACGATGATAATCAAACAAATTGTTCAAGTATCCTGATATAGAAGTATTGTGTGTCAGATTTACAAGATTTTCTATCACGATTTACAAGTTTTTTGGTCTAGATTTACAAGTTTTCTTTTCAATTTCAGCACAAGTACTTCTCTTTCATAGTGAGTATACAAATAACACTAAATAACAAATTTCTTCCCTTTTTTCCAAATAAAAAAATGAAAATCCCTCCAAAAAGGAAAGCACAATGACAATAGAGAAATCATGCATAACGAGCAAGGAAAAAAAGAATTAAAAATATTTCTTCTTTTTGTTTTTTATTTCTTTCTTAGCTATGATTGAAATCAACATAATAGAATATTGGTTGAACTTAAAATTTATACAATGATCAATCTTCCTAATAATTAATTACAAATAAATGATAGTTATGATAATAATCAAATAAATTATACAAGTATCCTGGTGCAGAGGTATTGTGTGTCATAGGTTTACAAATTTTTTTATCACGATTTACAAGTTTTTATAGCATTGTTTATAAGTTTTTATAGTATGGTTTACAAGTTTTTTTTGTTTAGATTTACAAGTTTTCTCTTCAAGTTCAACACCACTGTCATTTTCAATCATCGCAGGCACTTTTCTATCACTATGAGGATACAAATAACATTAAATAACAAATTTCTCCTATTTTTCCCAAATAAAAAAATTGAAAATCTTGTGCTATTTTTCCGTGTTCTAAAAATGCAATTAAAACATGGTGAAACTGGTCCATGAGAACTTTGTACTCCTTTGTGCCACCTAGTTATATCTCAAACAATAAAAATTTAAAAAGAATTAGAATCAACATGCAATTCACCGTTAACAAAGTTTGAGGTACATCTCTACCTCTCCACTAACTCATATATGGTTTTAATTAGAGAAAGTTTGTTGATTGAGACTTTGTGATTTGATTTTTTTTTCTGGTTGATTTTATGAATTAGGTCTCAAGGACTACCTTCCGTCCTTTGACACCCTCTCCTCCAAATAGCTCAACATTTTGTACGGGGCTCAGATTCACATTGTTTAGCTATGGATGTTGTAGCTACTGTAGCCATTATGAACTTCATGCTCAACAAGCCCATGTTGGCTTTCCCATCTTCTTCCAGAATCACAGCAACCCCTATCCAAGCCCTCAACTGCTGCTCTGCCTCCTTCGACTTGTAGCTCCTCATTGAAATGAAATCACAACATTACCATATTGGAAACAAAATTGAAAAGAAAAAGGACCAAAACCCCCCATCCCACCAAAAGAAAAAAACTTTTAATACCTAGCAATGATTCTCTCGCTTCCTTCATGAAAATATAGAGGTTATTAAAACTTGAAAAATTTCAAAACTCTCTCTAATTTTTTCTTATTTATTTCAAAACTTTTAACAAGGGGTTGTTGCTGTTATGTTGTTGTAGTTGTTGTTATGGTGGTGGTGGTAGTTGTGGCTCAAACAGGGGAACCCAATTTTCATTGATCCACTCACGGTGGAGCCTGAGGTTCTTCTTAGGGGAACTGGATTTGCTCCCTTGAAGTTGTTAGGAACAATGAAGGGAAGCATAAGAGAGAGAAAGAGATGAACATATAGTGTATCATATGTATTTGGAGCATGCATAGACTCTTAAATCACTGCTGTTAGATTACTAGGTGTGTAGTACACCATATTTAGGTCGGTGTACCACACCCTTCACCCTAATAACAACATATTTTCCAATTGGTTGTTGACGAAGGGTTGGCTCCTCCAGCTACGATCCCGTTAATGATTTCTGAATTACTATTTGTTAGACATAAATTCATTCATATGTTAAGACCAAAATAGAATTCATATGTTAAATTAAAATAGATTTAAATATATTTTTAATCCTTGTAAATATAATTCATTTTGATTTTAATTCCTCTAAAAGTAATTGGCTTTTAATCTCTCTTTTTCCTAATATTATGTTTTTGATCCTTACATCTTATATTTAGATCCCTAATGTATTTAATACCTATGAATATATATTGAAATTTTTTTGCCATTATAAATATCTTCATAATTTATTTGGGTTCTTATAAACATCACCACTTAACAGTACAAAGAAATAGTATAGACTCAAAAATATAATATTCAAAAAAGAGAAATTTAAAGTAACAACAAATTTTAAAAGTATTAAAATTAAAATAACTTATATTTATTGGGACTAAAAATATATTTAAACTATTAAAATATCATACTTGAGACCGACTTAAATTTTCACTCTGCTCCCTCTCAAACAAAGACAACACATCGTTTGCAGCAGGTTTCTTTCTGTTAAATATGGCAATGAGGACAACTTTTCTTAATTACTTCTTTTGCAATGATAATCTATAAAGCCAAGTCAAATCCTTTTTCGCGTAGGATTATACCTTCCAAAAATCAACTTTTAGTCATGAACAATTATATGTGGGGTTGTCAAGAATTGAAGACTCATAAAACCAATTAATAGCTAGTGAAATGTATGTACAAAGAAGTTTTCAAACAACAACAACAACAACAACAATAATAATAATAATAATAATAATAAGAGAATATTATGCTGGACTCTCTTGAGATTTAATATAATTATATTTGACACCTCTCTATTTTATAAAATTCCCATCGAAGACCCCTAGGGTTCACTTAATGCACATTAACTTCCCCTGTAAATAGTAGTTGGTTGATTTAAGTGATAAAAAAGATAATACGTGACATATACATAGTTATTCATAATAAAATCATAATATTTGGACAATATTTAACATACTAATTACACAAAATATTTTTTATCATATGGATGAAACTTATAATTATAACTTATGATAAAAAGGAAAATTTTGGTCAATATAATGTCAAATATTGTTAACATACTATAATTTTGTCACTAAGAAATTTAACATTTTAACACTTCAGTCTTGAGAAATTAAAATCAACTGTATACACTTGAGTTTCCAAATATTTGTTTGATATACTATTGTCCATTGTTATCATTTTGTACACATGTCTAAATAATTGTCAGCGAAAGACTGCACAACCTTACCGCTTTTTTTTTTTTTTTGGTCCCCTTGTTTCACAACCTTATCAATTATACGTTGTTTCTCTTAGTTTTCTAACGTATGCGTGGGCCGCATGTGCATGTTAAATGGGGATTAATATTTTGTAAATGATGGATTGAATTTACTTGCTTAAAAATAAAAAAAGAGCAGCGAACATGGGAGATGGGATGACTTCAATATATGTACTCTGTTTCCAAAGTTGGAGTCAACTTTGTCAAAACTATACCTTGAAAAAAAAAAAAATGGGAACGTGCTGTATATTGGCATTCTAGCAGCTGAGGATCACGAGGTGTTTTGAAAGACATTTATAAAGTGTATGTACTAAATTTTGACGACAGAAGCATTGTAATTCCAAATCTTTGGAGGACTATGGAATTGATTTTTTTTTTAATGACTGAAGTGTTGAAATATACATCTAGGGGCTAAAGTGTAAATTTATTTATTTTTTAATATCAACTCGTGAACCGCACCGCACTGGTGATTAAATAATACTAAACAGTAACTATTATAAAAAAAAAAAGTACCGATACATTAATTGTTTGTAGGAGGAAAATGCTAAAATTGATGCAAACTTCATAGGAAAGCATAATCGTGAATCTTGTTGAAATAGTAATAAAATAGACACGTGCTTCATTCTTTTGAATGGGTAGTTGTTAATAGTTGACTCCCGCTTACCAAACACAGAACTTATATAGGTCACATGTTTAATGTACGCTTCTCTTTTTTATCATTTTTAAACAATTAGTTTGATCACTAGCCTTATTATAAATAAATTTGCAGGATACCGACAAGAATTACCACGGTTACGAATCCAATCCGTAATTATCGACGGTATCTCCGATGGATTATTATATTTTTCTAATCAAAATAAATTTATATGAAAACCCGTTGGTATATCTGTCGATAAACAATGGCGTTAAAACCTATCAAATGGTGCATATTATTTCCACAGTTTTACCAATAGGTATAGTATTCTATATTTTAATTATAATTTTATCAACTGTTACTGATGAGTTTACTGACTGGTAGCTAATTTAATTTAGATTTTTTTATTTTGTTTTACATTACCGACAAGTTTACCGATATCTTTTCATTGAATTTATTTTTTTATTTAATTACCGACTCACTTACCGACGAGTATTGAATTTGATTTTGTAATTAATTTTTATTCAATATAACCAATGGATATACTGACAGGTACACTAATTAAATTAGTTTTTTTATTAAATTACTAACTACCTAACTGACGGGTATTTTATTTTATTTTATAATTAATTTTTATTAACTCTTACCAACAGTTTTACCAATGAATTATTTATTTTATTTTATTTTTTAACTTTAATTGATTACCGACAGGTTTTTCAACGGGTATTTGAATTTTGACATGTTGCCGCGCAACCTTTGGTGTTCCACAAACCCATCGGTAAACTTATCGGTAACTATAAAAATATAAAATGCATTATTTCAATTATTCACGTACCTGTCGGTAATCTGTGAATATGTTACCCCGATCGCCTTCTTCCTCCTCACTCTATCCATGCTCTTTCTCTCTTCTAACACTCTTTCTCTCGCTCCCCATGGCCGCCGCGCCTCTTTTCTTGTCGTGCTCCGCCACCAGAGCTTCGTTCAACAAACGGAGACCGCCATTGTGATCTAGGATCTTTGGTGAGTACTTTAATCGGTTTAGTTTATTGATTTGACTTGGTTTTTCCGTTCGTTAATAGGTGGCTATAGTGTTGTGTTTAGAGCTTGTGTTTTATTGCATTGGAGAGCAATTATTGTCATTTATTTTTAATATAGGAGTATTGTTTAAAGGTGGCTTAATTGAGATCGGTTTTCCATTCTAATTATGTTATCTTATTTTATGTTTTTGTGTGTATATAATTGTATGTAGATATAAATTTTTCATATTGGAATTTCAGGATTAGATTTGGTTGGATGCAAATAGCTTATTTCCACTGTTTATTTCCACTGCTACAGAGGTTACTAATTAAATCCTTGTGATTTATATGGTTTAATATATTTGTAGGATAGAGACTTATGTTTTCTAGGATAGAGTTGTAGGCAATGAAGATTGCATGATTGGAGGGAGGGCATATAGGTCCTTCCCCGACTTATTTGTATTGTTTGTTGTGGGATTCTTTGTGTTTCTGGAGATTACAGGATGTATGTTATGGAGTTATAAAAGGATGCGCAATAGAGTGGTTATTAGGATTATGTGAATTATATGTAATCTATTATATTGTTGATTTTTGTAATAATATCTTTCATTGTTGAATTGATTGAAATATCTGATGACAGGATATCCAAATTTAAGAGGAGATACTGTCAAAATTTTGTTAAAAATTTTTTAAGGACAAAAGAATATAAGTAACCATTTTATAAAAACTTGATGACCAATTATGCATGTTTTACAGGCCAATTAAAAGAAATATCTGATGACGGAAGCTCCTACTTTAAAGGGCGATGCTGTCAAAATTTTATCCTAATTAAGAGCTTCCGTCTTCTTGTATTTCAGTGCAACCATAAACAAAGAAATTTACAAAGCGTTCTTGTTTGGGACATGAATATTTGTTATGTTTTAAATATAAAGCATGTTTCTATTTTAAAGTCAGAGTGTATAACCAGAGTGCTTTAGGAATAGATTATTCAAGGTATAACAAAGACACTACCCAAGATTGTGAAGCTAGCAATTATGACCTTGAAAGGCCTGCAGCACCTGAGAATCATGTACATTTCTTGAAAGTTTCGATGCACCTTAAACAAATGTACGTGATTCTCAGGTGGTGTATGCCTTTCAATGTCATCATTGCCAACTTCACAGTCTTTGGTACTGTCTTCATTACATGTTGAATAATCCATTTTTAGAACACTCTGGTCATACACTCTGACTTTAACATAAAAGCCTCCTTTATATTTAAAAAATAACAAATATTCATGTTCCAAACAAGAACGCTCTGTAAATTTCTTTGTTTATGGTTGCATTGAAATACAAGAAGATGGAAGCTCTTAATTTACACTGAGATGCTATTAAAATTTTGTTAGAATTTTTGGCTAGTAAATAAGATTAAAATTAGTTGTACTAAAAATTTAAATAGCAATTGAATTTGTATTTGAAAGTAATAATTTGATGTCTTTAAAAAATTGTAGGGTCTAGGGCTTATCACAAGCACAATGTTACCTTCAAACTGATCATGAATGTACAATAGATTGTTTCCTAATAGAAGGGGAATTAAATCGGAATTTAGAGTGGTGTTAAGGAATTTATGAGGGTAGGATGTCAAATACAATAGTTCATTAATGAGGCAAAAGGTAGGTGTCCATGTAATAAGGGCAAATATGGGAAGTATTTAGATGATGATACGATAAGGGTTCCTTTGTACAAGTAGGGATTCATGCCGGAGTATTGGGTTTGGATCAAGCATGGGGAGGTAATTAATGCATGGAACCAAATAGGTATGTTTTAGATTGGAAGTAGTTCTGGTAGGATCCATGTATGTCAACATGATACGGGTAATGTGCAGTGGGAGGATAACCTGGTTAGACATCAAGAGATGGTCTTTGATGCTGCTGGTCCAAAATTTACAGCTCGTTATTCACAACCTTCAGTTGGGGAGCCCAACCAAGATGCTGCTAGGTTTTATTGTCTCCTAGAGACTGCTAATCTACCTTCAGCAATTCGGATATTGAGCATTAAGTTAGAAAAGAACCAAAGCCAAAGTTCTTTTAATCAGTGGGCTATACTAATAAGTGAGCTAAGTCTGAATCCTGATGTAATTCCAAAACATTTTTACCAAGCTAAAAAATTAGTTTCTAAACTCTGAGTTGAAGGAAATAAAGATTGACTACTGCTCGAAAAGTTACATGCTTTATTATAAAGATGATATTTCATTGATTACATGTATGTTCTGTCAAGAGCCTAGCTTTAAACCCAAGAGACGTGAAAGTGGGAGGTATAAAGATGTCCTTCAGAAAAGAATGCACTATCCACCCTTAATCCCTAGACTCAGGAGACTCTATGCTCCAATGAGCTCAACTTCTCATATGAGGTGGTACAATGAAAATCAGAGGGATGGCGGCATGATGATGCATCCATCGCATGGTGAGGCGTGGAAACATTTCAATCAACAATATCCTGAATTTTCCTTTGACTCTCGAAATGTTAGATTGGGACTCTATTAAGATGGATTTACTCCGAATAACTAATTTAGTAAACCCTATTCATGTTGGCCTGTAGTTGTTACACTCTATAATTTCCCTCCTAAAATATGCATGAAAGATCCTTGTATGTTCTTAACATGTATAATCCCTGGCCCTCATAATCCAAAAGCTAAGATTGATGTGTATATTCAACCTTTAATTGAAGAATTGAATGAGTTGTGGTGCTAGAGTGTTCTTATTTACAACATTTCAATAAACCAAAATTTAATGATGAGGGCCATATTAATGTGGACCATTAATGACTTTACAACTTATGGAATGTTGTTTGGATGGATGACTCAAGGCAAATTAGCATGCCCGATTTGCATGGAGGATACTAAGGCATTCACCTTGAAACATGGCAGAAAGAACTCTTGGTTTGATTGTCACAGGAGGTTCTTAGATGCTGATCATCCATATAGGCAAAGTAGATATAGATTTAAAAGTAATTCTATTGAACATGAGGAGTCTCCAGTTAGAGTAAGTGGACGCCAATTGTGGGATCAAGTTAAGGATTTATCAAAAACAACAGAAGTCAAAAAGGTAGTGTAAATGCCAAGGCATGGGGTATACCATAATTGGAAAAAATAAAGTATTTTTTAGGAGTTGCCGTATTGGAAAGATAACTTGATACGTCATTATTTAGGTGTCACGCATATTGAGAAAAATGTGTTTGACAATATTATGAATATTGTATTGGATACAGATCGAACAAAAGTCAACGACGAGGCAAGGCATGATCTAGCTGAGTATTGCACGCGGCTTGATTTGCATTTACAAGAATTAAGAGATGGTTATTTCTATAAACCAAAGGCCAAATATGCTCTAAGTTCCAATCAGAAACAAGATATTTGTCAGTGACTGAAGAAGTTAGGAATGCTCGACGATTATGCTTCTAACTTAATTAGGTGTGTCAATGTTGCACAAGGTAAGCTTGTTGGCATGAAAAGCCACAATTGTCACATCTTCATAGGATGTTTGCTTCCAATTGAATTCAAAGAGCTACTTGATGTTGTTTGGAAGTCGCTAACCAAGCTGAGTCAATATTTCAGGAATTTATGTTCTTCTACTCTTAGGGTTGATGATCTGCTTGTCATCTAAAAAATTATTCCTCTAATTCTCTGCAAATTAGAGAGAATTTTTCCTCCTAGTTTCTTTGACTCAATGGAATACTTGCTCATACATTTGGCATATGAAAGGGAAATAAGAGGGTTTAAAAGAACCATGAAGAACAGGTCTTAAGTGGAAGGATCAATATGTCAAGCTTATTTAGTGAAAGAGACTTCAAATTTCTGCCCATCTTATTTTCAGCCACATGTTCAATCTAGGAGAACTCAGGTTAGTCGTAATGATGATGGAGGGGAATGTTCTATTCCACCAATTTTGTCTATATTCAATCAACCTGGTTGAGCAGCTGGAAATAGCGTAGCTTGATGGCTGATTTCCCAGGAGTGGAATTCTGCACACTTACATATTTTGATAAATTGTGATGAGATGCAATCATTCATATTGTAAGTCGACAATCCCTTTCTTAGTGAAAGTATGATATTTTGCACCTTTAAAATAACGTAAGCAACTGCACAGTCAAGATTCTCTTCAATAATTTTCGAATTGGTTTAAATTACATGTAAGTCCACTTATTTAAGATTATGTAACCCTCATGATTCTTATCTGGTAATTTTGTTTGATATAAGTCTGTTTCACATTTCAAACTTCATGTACGTAGGTTCATAATAAAAATAATGGTGTAATATATCCCTATTTGTTTAATTTAGCTTAGGGGCCAAAAAATAAAGTAGTAAGTTAGCCCATGTACTATGTTAATAAGTACAAGTTTCACACAGCTGATTGGGGTGTGAGGAGAAAAACTAACAATACATGTGTTTGCTTTAAAGGCGATACTAGGGATGGAGAATGTGATTGGTATGGTGTTGTTAAAGAAATCCTTGAGTTTAAGTACGTTGGCGAGCTTGCAAATAAATGTGTCATATTCAAATGTGAATGGTATGATTCTACCTAACTTACTTGGACACGACAACACAATAATTATAAATTCATTGAAATTAATCACACCAGAAGATATAGAAGTTATTATCTATTTATTATAACCCAAAATGCTAGACAAGTATATTATATGTCTTATCCTAGGAAAAGTAGGTCACAGTGGAGGGTTGTGTACAAGATAAAACTAAGAATTAGGATTGAAATAGAGGAAGACACTATTGAAGATGCTTATCCAGTAGATGATCCACCCCCTTCAAAGGTAGTAATTGATGCAGACAATCCTGAAAACCCTCTTCCGTTTACTACTAGGGAAGTTTGTTAGCTCCAAATCCTTATCAAATGAGCTGATTTGTTTTGGATGACATAAATGCCAATTCAAAGAAAATACTTCGAAGAATTACTGATGTATCTCTTAAGTTTCTTGTAGTTTATAATAGGTTTCTATCATTTAGTAAGAGGAAAGCTTACTCAAATGAGTATATATTCTTCACTATGCATATGTAAGCATGTTTATCTCATGTTATGAGATTTGAAATGAAATAGAAGTGAAAATATATCCTTACCCAAGCATTGAAAGCTAAATGATTTGAAGAAGATTTCAGTGCTGCAAGAAACAAGCTTTTGAGACTTCAAAAAGTAGCACTAGACTTCAAAAAGTACACCAAAGAGGAAGATATCCAATTATCTCTGAAGCCAAAGTTTTTTGCTACTTTCAATCATCACTCTCATAAAAGTTTGAATCGTCAACGAACAATGATCGAGGTCATGAAGACATACTCTTCATCAAGGAAATGATACTGCTCTTCAGAAATATCATCTTTAGAAAAACAGTGAAGTTCAACAAAACAAATGAGGGAAAAATTTGAGTTTCAATTTTGAAGTTGAATTTCAAAAGTCAAATCCCAGTGTCAGAATCAGTTAATCATCTTACTTGCCATTAGAGTCCATTATCCAAAAGTTCCGAAAGAAGAGGTTCAAAAAGTATGAAGTAGCTTATGAAGAATATCAGAAATCTCCTTCTTCATAACGGCTTTTGCAAACTAATCTGACAAGAAGACAGGCTACTCATCAAGACTATCTTTCCAAGACACAAATGGATGATCAACATGTGTCCTTAAAAGATATGACTAAAGGCAATGATTTCAAGGAAGACCTCTATAAAAAGAGATGTAGTGCTCTTCAAAGTAGTATGACAAAACATTGAAAAATTCAATAAAAATACTGTCAAGTTTTTCCTTAATCTCTCTGTAAATTTCTTCACTGACTATAAATCATTTCCTTGTAAACAAAAATCTTCTTTCTATACTTCAAAGATCATACGTTCTTCCAAGAAAGAAAATCTAGAAAGAAGTCTATCAAGATTTTCAAGATCTTTTTATTGTATATCCACAAACATCTTGAGTATAGGTTAGTTTGAGTAACAACCCAAACATATAACCTTTTATCCTTGATCTAGTAGTGATCAGCGTGAGATAGTTTGAAAAGGCTTGATAAACACTATTTGCAATGTGACAGTAACAAAATTTTATTGGTCATAGTTTTAGCTTGGAGAAGCTAGTTTAAGACTACTCATTTCAGCTTAAAGAGGTTGGTAAAGAACTACTTGGTGTGTGACAGTAGGGGTTGTCTACTAGTCACTGAATATAGCTTGTAAAGGCTACTATAAAGACAATCTTTGTTTCTTTCTCAGATTGGAGAAAGATTTAGTAGAACTTAATGGTTGTTAAGAACTGGATGTAGGCAGGATTGGTTGAACCAATATAAATCTCAGAGTACTATATATTTCATCTCTTTCATCTTCTCTTCATTTCCTCTTTTGTACATTACCTATTTCTTTATCTGAAAAACTATTTTACATTTTTCTGTTGCCTATCCAGTTTAGAAAGCTCTCTTTGTAATCCTTCTAACACTATTTTCTGCTACATTACAAGTGTTATACTTGATAGTTCTTGATAAAAGTTTTTCAGAAGTTTATCTTGAAAAGAAAGCAAAGAACACGATTCAACCCCCCTTCTCATGTGCTTTACTACCTACAAGTGGTATCAGAGCTTAGCCTCTAAGGGGTTGAGCAATCCAATGACTGCAAAGGACAAAGATCCAAGGATCAAATGGAACAAAGCATCCACATAGCTGAAGGTCACTCTATCAACAGACCACTATTCTTTGATGGTGGAGACTATGCATATTGGAGGGACAGAATGGAGCTGTTCATAAAATACACAAGTCTTGACTTGTGGGAAATCATACAAGAAGGAGACTATGTTCCAAGAGCGAAAGTCCCAGGAATAGATAATGCACCCTCATTATCTAAAGATATTCAAAGGAGTAGGTAGACAGAGCAACAAAAAGTCAAGTACCTACTCACTTGTGCACTAAGCAAAGTTGAATATGACAAAATCATCGCTTGTGACACGGCAAAAGAAATATGGGATAGATTGCATATGCTACATGAGAGGACTGATCAAGTAAAAGAAACAAAGATCAGTATGTTGGTCCATCAATATGAACTGTTCAAAATGACAGATCAAGATAATATTGATGAAATGACCACAAGGTTCATGCACATTGTGAACCAACTAAAAGGTCTAGGCAAGAGATATTCTAACTAAAAAATGGTTAGAAAGATCTTACGAAGCCTTCCTGCAAAATGGCTACCCAAGGTTATAGCCATTACTGAAGCAAAGGACCTCCAAACTTTTGGCCTGGATGCACTTATTAGGTCACTATAAACACATGATGTTGTGCTCTATGAAATGCATAGTGAATCCAGCAAAAAGAGCAAATTGATGGCTCTAAAGTCGTCTCATCAAAAAACCAACAAAGCTAAAGCAATGAAAATTGCTGAAACCTCAGATGAAAAGGACGAGTCTGACGATGAGACAGATGATGAAGATGGAAATGAGCTTTCCATGCTTGTTCGAAAAATGTCAAAAATGTGGAAAGGAAAGGCCAAGAAAAGACTAGACTTCAATTTCAGAAAAGACAGAAGAGGAAAGCTGAAGCCTGAAGTTGTCAATTGCTATGTGTGTGGCAAGAAAGGACATTTTAGAACAGAGTGTCCAAAGCTTAAAGGCCCACAGAAAAGATTTGCACCCAAGAAGAAAGGTATGCTGGCTACCTGGAGCAAATCAGATGAAGCAAAGGAAGAGTCAGAAGATCAGGAGGAGATGAATATTGCCAATCTGTGTTTCATGGCAGGATATTTTTCATAAAGTGATTCTGAGGTAAATAACACTGACTCTGATCTCACTTATGATGAGCTTTATTTTGTTTATAAAGAGTTGCTTGAAGACTCTCAAACTCTTTCCTCACATTATCTCTCTCACGAAAACGAACATAATAAAACTATTTTAGAACTTAAAATCGTCGAGTCAAAAGCTGAGAATCTAAGGCTGGAGAAGGAAGTTGTGAAAGAAGAAAACAATGCTTTAATTATAAAACTCATAGCCTTAGAATCTAAAGTTGCAAATAAAAATGAAAATGTTCAAAAAGGCATCTCTGAGCTTCAGATAACTTCAAAGCTTCTTAAATCTGACCTTGAAAAATGGTATTGGATCAAGAAATCTTGATTTAATGCTTGGAGGTCAACAGCCATATTTTCAAAAGACTAGATTAGGATATAAAGAAAAGTTTGATGAAAAAGGAAAATCAACTCTCCTTAAAAGAGAAAAGAGAAAAGCTCAATGTACTATATGTTTTAAGAAGGGTCATCCACCTAACAAATGTTTTATGAGATAGAAGTTTGTCAGAAAGATTGGATAACCCTTAGCTCGAACTAACTCAAAAGGACCTAAGAAAATATGGGTACCTAAAATAAAAAATACGTTCATTGCAGGTATGCCTAAGGATGCATGTGAAATCTGAAAACAAATGGTACATGGAGTGTAGCTACTCAAGGCACATGTTCGGTTCAAGAAAATGGTTTAGAAATCTATGACCAAAGAACTCAAGATCAGTAAGATTCACAGATGGAGGTAAAGCTAAGGTCACAGACATACGAGATATTGGTAAAGATGACTCTCACCAAATTTCAGATGTCTTGTTAGTTGATTTGTCTGGCTCACAAATTATTAAGCATTAGTCAGTTTTGTGACCAAGGTTTTAATATGATATTTAATGCTTAAGCATGCAAAGTAGTAAATCCCACTTCAAAACAAGTGATTCTATCTAGAAAGAAGCACGATAACACATATATTTTTTCCTTGGATGATCTAAGAGACCAAAATGTAAAATGTCTCGCATCTTTCACAGATGATAAGTGATTATGGCATAAGAAGCTAGGGCATACTCATATGAAGCTTATTTTTGAGCTTTCTCAGAAAGAGTTTATTAAAGGCCTTCTAAAGATTACATTTGACAAGGATTCAACTTGTGATTTATGTGAAAAAAGCAAGCAAACTAAAGCTTCTTTTCATAACAAACACATGGTTTGAACCACTGAACCACTTGAGCTTTTACATACGGATTTCTTTGGTCCTACAAAAACTGCTACTCTTGCTGGAAAGAGATATTGCCTTGTTATAGTGGATGATTACTCCCAATGAAGAGAAAACCGGACTGGACCGGCCGGTCCGACCGAATTAACAAGGAACCAGTCAGGTGACCGGTCCGGTTAGCATAAAAAAACAGGTAGAAATCAAAACTAGTCAAGAACCGGGAAAAATCGGAAAAACCGGGGAAAACCGGACCGGTTTGACCGATATTTTTTTTTTTTTGCAAAACTTTTTTTTTGTTCTAAAACTTAAATATTGATATCTTATGGTAGTCATAGAGCAAAAACAAAATAATGGAACCAAAGAAAGACATTAACAAAAATTATTGGGTTGTTATTCTCCTCTCTTCATTATTTGTAAACTGCTCACCATAAACTTCACTGGTTACTAACAAATATTGTTTTCAAATGCTTTGTAATCGTGTTGTAAGGTTGAGACTAGAGAAATTTTATATGGATTATGTTTATTTTTATAGATCTATGAATATTTTTTTGTTGATTATGTTAATATTAATGATTTAATATATTTACTTATATTCTAATTAATCATATGTATATATTTATATATATTTTTATTACATTCCGGTTGAACCCCGGTTGAACCTCTAAACCTTTGAACCAGTACCTTGATTGGTTCGATACCCGGTCCGATTTTCTCTTCCTTGATTACTCCAGATTTATATGGGTTATTTTTTCTAGATTCTAAGAATGAGGTCTTTGAGAGATTCAAAGTTTTTCCAAAACGTGGTTGTATTGAAAAAGATTCTCAAATCAGTATCATTAGATCTGATCACAGTGGAGAATTTGAGAATCATATTTTTAATGAGTTTTATGAAAACATGGCATTATTCACAAGTTTTTTCACCTATAACTCCCCAACAAAATGGGGTAGTTGAAAAGAAAAACACAAGCTGGCAGGAAATGACCAGAACAATACTTTTAGAAAGTGGTTTGTCAAAAGATTTTTGGACAAAGGCTGTAAATACCTCATGCTACATACAGAACAGAATCTTTCTTATGCCAATTCTCAAGAAAACTCCTTATGAGTTATGGAAGGGAAAAAATCCCAACATATCATATTTTTATATCTTTGGCTTATCCTGTTTTATTCTTAACACAAATTTGCAAAGTTTGATCCAAAATCTAACAATGGTATCTCCCTAGGCTATTCTTCTGTGTCTAGAGCCCACAGGGTATACAACAAGAGAACATCATGAGTATAAGAAAGCATTCATATCAAGAAGTTTAAAGAGCTCAGAAAGGACTCTACTAATGATCTTGAAAATCTAGAGGAGAGCTTTGTAAAAATGAATCTAAAAGGCACTTCTGATAGCAAGATGATAAAAGACAAAACTTCAAAAAGTAAGCTCTAGAACACAGGCTCTTCAGAAAACTTGCTCAAGTCTCCCAAAATATTAGAAAGTGATGTTTCTGATCACCAAGTAGAGCAATCTGAAGATGATGAAGAAGCAGAAGTATTTCAAAGTCACAGGAAAATAGCTGAAGTATTTCTAAGACACTTCAATGCGTGCACAATGTTCTGTAAAAATTTCATAGCAAAAATTATTCTCTAACTATGTTAATAGAATTCTCCAAATTTGGTGGTTAGAAGCCACCTAAGCTCAGCTCAAAACTAGAATTCCATAATTTTTAACCCTAGTAAATGAACCCAAAAATTTAGAAATAAAATCCTGATAGAAACTTTAAGATGTTTCTAATTCCTTGTAAAAATTCAAAGGAAAATTCAATCATTTACTATAGTAGCAAAAATTACAGCGTCGGATATAGCAATTCAACAACAACATGTATAGCTTCGGTTCTTGATTTTTTTTCAAGCAGTACAAGTCCTCAAAATGACCCAAGAAAAATCAAAGGGTTGCCTTAGGATATTAGTTTTAACATATAATTTTCCTAGCTCATAAAAATACCTACAAAGCCATCAGAAAATTCATGAATAATCACTACCTATAACAAAACCGAGAATCCAGTAACCCAATTAAAAATATCTTTTGATAAAAATGATTTTTCCACAACACTAAACTACTCCACCAATGCAAATACATATATATGTATGTGAAATCGTACATTAGAATTAGAATTATCAATTTAAAACAACCAAAATCTGCAAGAAAACATAAATAAATTGAACAAGACACAAAACCCTACTTTGATGGCTTTAGGGATCTTGGCTCCAAGGGTGATCCAAGCATGATTTCCTTCACTTCAAAGCCTTCAAACCCAAACCCTTCCTTAGGCAGTAGATTGTGAACTCTCAAAGTATAAAAGGTGATGGATTCAAATTCTGATCAGTTAGTTTGGTAAATATTGAGGAGTGGAACAAGTCTAGTGAAGGAAGTTTCTGGTTTTATCAAGTTTAGGCTAAAGTTTTTGAAGCTTTAAGCTCAAACATGGGGTTTCTTAAGGAAGACAACAATGGAGGCTGCCTTGGCTTCTTTTGGCTGAAATTGTAGGGCTTGAAGTGATAAGGTTGGTATTTTATTCTTATCATAGGTTGGATCGGATATATTAATTATGTAGTCAAAAGGTGTATTTCTTTCTTTTTGAAAATAAATAATGAGATGGATGGCTAAGATTTGGTTTGGTAGTCAAAGAACGAATCTTGGCCATCCACTTGGCTCAAGATAAGTGGCTCATTTTAGCTTGGCATGAACAAGTAGCTTTTTCGGTGTTAAAATCGGATATTAGAATTCCACAGAATGGATGAGATATTGCTCCCAGGTAAAATATAATAAATGAAAGGTCAAGATTAAAACTTTCTTTTCAAGTTTCAATCATTGCCATCCACTTGGCAAGATGTGATTGGTAAAAGTTACTTGGCCACTAAGAAACTTTTTCTGTGTTAAAAACCGCACATTGAAACTCTATCGAATGGGTACAACACCGTATCCGAATAATTAAACATTATTCGAAATTATTTTACAAGTATAAAATCCTCATTTCTAACTATTTCTAACTTTAACCGTCTCTTTTCTTAGTTTCAGGCATCTCCAGGTTTCAATTCTAAGGTTTCGGCTGTCTCAATGGGTTCGTGGGACCTGCAAGGTCACTATTCACCCCAACTCAAAATTTTTTTCTTTTGACATGTCCGTTGAGCCATCCTCATCACTGCTAAAATTGTCAGATTTTTGAAATTATGACTAATAAAGCTCAAATTAATTTTTAAATAATTTTTAGGGTGTTACAGCAATGGCCGCTGCATGGGCCAATAGGCAACACCCATAGCATAAAAACAAAAGGCATCCTCGTTCGATTAGGATTTTGAGGGGTTGGTAAGTTTTTAAATTTTTTAAATTATGTAACTACTTAAGTTTTATGAAAAAAAAAATTATAGAGGTAGGGTTAGGTCATTGGGTCTGATAATGATGAAACTGATATCAGACCAAACAAATTCTCGGTTAATCGGTTTGTACAAGAATGAACACAATGAGCCAAACCAAACACCTCGTTCGGTACCGATTAGTCAAGTCAGACCGGTTCGCTTGTACCGCTAGGCATTGTGCAAAAAGAAAGATTCCACTAGTTCAAAAATGTGAAGCAAAAGTGTGATGACATTGAACAAGTGAAAAAAAAAATGTACTAAAGATTTCTCTACTGATGAGCAAAAAAGGCAAAATATCAAAATGACAAATTGGTTCCTTTACCAAAAAGAAAAAAAAAACCTAAAGGATTGCTTACTATAAAAAAGTCGATCAAATTGTTTCTTTAATAAGAAAAAAGAATACCCAAAAGAAGTTCATGGTAATTAAAAAAATGTCAATAACATTAGCTCGTATTTTCTACAAAAATTTTGATCGTCAAAGCTTAGATGATTTTATAGAAAAAAAGGACTCTATTTGTCTGTCATGGGTTCCCAAACTACTTCGAAAGTATTTGATTGTGATATGAAGAGATTTTTTGATGAAACTAAGTGTAAGAGGCTGTAAAATAAAAATACAGAAAAGCTAAAGTGCAAAAAAGTAAAGGTAAATTGCTGAAAGATAAATGCCATTAATTCATTGTGTGTTGTGATGATTTGATCCAATCAAGTACATGGCTATTAATAGAAACAATGAAATAGTTATTCAATCATAAACTGGACCAACATGATTCCCAAACGTGGACATAACTCCATTACAAAATAACAACGCTGCAAAAAACCATAAAAGACACTTGAAAATTGATGAAGATAATACTTGATAGAGTTTGTGAAACACCCTAGCTAAGACAGTGGTTTAGAGTTCTTCATCATGGAAGAGGTGAAGAAAACCGTGCAAATGCGAGATGATTATGAAGATCAAAGTTCAGTTTTCAAAAACAGAACTCAGCCTTCTTCTTAAAAGAATGTTCCACCTTCTGGGATATCTTCCCAAAAGAACTCGATGAATTTTTCAATATGCGCAACCTGGAAATTCATGAGTACAACAATAGAGCCGTCCCCATCTGGGCCTTGAACAATAGTTGCCCTATCAAATGGAGAAATAGATGCATGACCAAAATGAGCAGGCTTTCCCCAGCCAAAGTCTGCTTCATACACTGGCATACTTGTCCAGCTTGAAAGGTAAAGATTAGGATTCCCATAGAACGGGACGTTTCTACACTCTTGTGAGTAGGAAGTCCTTATGAAATCCATTTGCTTCTGTTGCGCAATGAAATCGAGTTGTGATCTTATGTACTTATCCATAAGCATGTCCACTGCTTCCCTTATCTTTTGGGCAGCATAACTGAGTGGCATTGATATGATTTCACCAACGCAACACGTTGGTGTCACCACGGGAGCCAAAGCATTTCCAAAATAGTTTTGAGGCAGAGGTGGATTCAGCCTGCTCCGAATATCACAAGTGAACCTAACTACAGATGGTTGGTTTTCATCAAGATCACGAGCCTTAGAAGCGCATCTCCATATATGCGCCCCAATGGATTCAAATCTGCTATAAGACCTTGACCCTTGTTTTTTAGAATGACCACTATTGGCCTTCATCCTCAATTTCTCCACCTGTTTTGGTGTGAGTTTCAATTGTATGAAAGTCATCTTCCTCTTTCGCTCTGTTGCGTGGTCAGAGCTTCCTATTTTCAGTGGCAGCGGCTTAAGCTCTCGGTGATCAAAGCGTGGTGCTAATGGTGGGTTGGAGGGTTTGAGCATTGTTCGATCAAGAAATGGCATTTCATCCGGGCCTAGGGCATCACCTCGGGCCACCTTGGCCCATGTGTTGATGAAGCGGATAGCACCTGACCCATCACTCAACGGATGCAAAAAAGCAACTCCAATGGCAATGCCTTCACCATCACGAAATCTTGTTAGTTGCGCCAAAAACGGGGGAACTTGCTCGATGGGTTGAGAGTTATCAACCGCAGGAACAAGTTCTTGGATGGGCTCAGTCGGTGAAAAGTCACCATATTCGGCTAAAGTTTTCGTGGATTTAGCTTCAAGTAACATCACTCCCTTTGAATTACAGTCCAGCGTCATTCTGCCACCCTCTGTCCACCTCAACCGACCAGCTAATGGATAGTAGGGAACTAAAACCTTGCTGAGGGAGTCTCTCATCCTCTCGATGATATCATAGCTGTGTTTTCCCCTGTAAATGTAGATTGTGGGTGTATGGGTATTACGCACAACTTGGTCACTCTCTGCTAGCCATAAACAACCTTCAGGAGTTTTCTGATTTGGAGTGACAATGTAAGATGCTGTAATAGTAGTTACCATTTTTGAGTTTGCTGGCTTGCTGTGACCGTGCTTGTGCTCTATGGCAATATATATATATATATATATATAAAAATAAATAGGATCGCAAACTATACACGTAACCCATAAGTGCATGAGGACAAAAGGCATTAATGGACAACGTGCAAATTTTAATCACTGCCAGCTGTCGAAGTTGGCCCCGCGGCCTCGGAGGGTTAAAATTTGGGCGCGTCATTAATAGAAGATATTATTTAAACTACCCTTTTTTAAAGCAGAGATTGAAGAATACAAATCTGGCACATCGTTACTTGCAGCACCGCAAAATTTACCTCACCAGTCTTTCTGGTAATTTCTCATTATCTCAATCAAGTGGAAAACTTTCAAATAATGTCATTCTGATCAAGAATATTTACAGGACCTTTTTAGCTGGTTTTTATCTAGCTTTATTTTTTTTTCCATTCTGAATACATTTTATATTTATTATAATTTATATATATTTTATTATTATAATTTGATATTTTATTTAATCAGTTTAATTTATTTATTTTATTATTTTGTTATTTAATATCAATTTAATTGATAATTAGGTTATTATATAAATAAATAAAATATTACTAACCACATCATAGTTAAAAAATTTTAAAAAAATTATTTTTACCAACGGGTATAATCGTTGGTAATATATAATATTTATTTAAATAAAAAGTTATCAGTAAGCCCGTTAGTAAAATATTAAAAAAATTAGAATTTATTTATTTAAACACCCGTCGGTATAAATATGTCTCTGACAGCTATGATGATGCCTTTTATTTAATTGTACCAATAGCTAATTATCTAAATACCTGTTAGTAAACGATTTGAAAATAACCTATGAGTTTTGTTACTGTCGGTGATATTCATCAACGGCCTCATCACCGATGCCCACGTACCCATTAGTAAAACCGTCGGTATAAATCGAGCCCATTGAAAAACACATCGATAATTGCATCAGTATTCCGCGCATTTCTTGTAGAAAATACTTTAATCTCATTGCACATGCACCACATTACAAAATAAAATAATGAGATTAAATTTTTTTAGTAGGCTTAATTCTATGAGAATTGAGATGGTACACATGACCGCGTCTATAATAATAATAATAATAATAATAATAAGAGAACATTTATACTGAATTCTCTTGAGATTTAGTATAATTATATTTGGCAACCCTCTCTTTTATAAAGTTCTCATTGAAAACCCTTGGGGTTCACTTAATGTACACTAATCTCCCCTGTAAATATTAATTTGCTAATTTAAGTGATAAAAAAGATAACATATGATATATATATATATAATTAGTGATAAAATTATAATAGTTTAATAATAGTTAACATACTAATTACAGAAAATATTTTTTTTTATCATATGGATAAAACTTAGAATTATAACTTATGATTAAAAGGGATATTTCGATCAATATAATGTCAAATATTTTTAAAATATTATAATTTTGTCACTAATAATAATGTACATTTCATCGTATGTTAACTTTTTTATCACTTAAATCAAAGAATTAATACTTGTAGAAAGATCGGTGTAATTTTACAAAACAAAGGGTTGACAAGTTTATTATACTAAATCTCAAGAAATATCAATGGAATTTACTCTTAAAATTATTGGGACTGCTACATTGCTAAACTGAGTCAATATTATATTTTGTACTTAATTATTGTTATAAATATTTCTTTAATAATTTCATCATTTAAAACTAAGGCATTATATATTCTCATTTTAGTTAATCATATTCAAATAAATTTAATTTTTTAGGAGTAAAACTATATTTTGATCCCTGAAAGATTTACATTTAGCACTTTAGACCTCGAATCCCTGAAAGATTTATATTTTAACACTTTAGACCTCGATAGATAAATTACATACACTTGAGTTTCTGTATAGATTTGTATTATAATACTTTCATGCTCAAAAATTAATTGCATACACTTTAGTGCTCCAAAGATTTGACATATTAACACTTCAGCCCATAAGAAATTAAGATCATCAATTGCATGTTCTTGAGTTTTCAAAGATTTGTTTTATAACACTACAGTCTATTGTTACCATTTTATATTTAGACTAGAGTGTCATAGTGTCAAATTCTTTGAGAACTGAAGTGTAGGTACTAAATTTTGACATCAGAAGTATTGTAATTGCAATTTTTTTTTGGGGATTCAAGTGTATAGAATTGATTTTTTTGAATGAAAAAGGTGTTGAAATATAAATCTACCGATTAAAATGTAAATTTATTTCTTTTTTACTATCAACTAGTGAACCGCACTGGTGATTAATTAACTAGTACTAAACAGTAACTGTTATAAAAAACTGTGCTGATACAATTTATTGTTTGCACGAGTAAAATGCTAAAATTGATGCAAACTTCATAGGAAAACACATCGTGAATCTTGTTGAAATAGTAATATAATAGACACGCGCTGATAGTTGTGAATAGTTGACTCCCACTTAGCAAACACAGATCATATCCCATGTTCTATTTTATGTAGGTCACATGTTTTTTGTACCCTTCTCTTATTATCATTTTTAAACAATTAGTTTGATGTTAGAAAACAATTGAATCCCATTCCACATGCACCACATTACCAAATAAAGTAATGAGACTGCATTTTTTTACTAGGCTTTCTATGAGTATTGAGATGGTACACATGACTGCGTCTATAAATTTTCAACCCCGTTGCCTGATTGTACACGTTTGTGTCTAACAAAGAAGAGAGAGAGAGAGAGAGAGAGAGGCCTCAATTTGTGCTGTTTGGCTCTTCCCTTGTTCAGTACAGTTATTATACTCTTGATTCGTGAAGGTTGGGAAGCTACTATTTCTCACTTGTATTCTCGTAAGGTATTCTTATTATTTCTTCTTCTCATTGTTATGAATTATTTATCTCAGAAACTTAAACCGAAAAATAACGACATACGAGAAATTTTATGTCTAACTCTACTCCTTCAAATCTTGAATTATGATTTTCAGGAATGCATATAAAAAAGCCTAACTTTACGAAATACGCTTGATGCAAAAATGAGTGAATTTACCTTTGTAGAATAATAATAGGAATAATTTTATTATATTTTTGGATTCATCGTGAATTTATATGTACTAACATGGCAATCAATCAAAACACAATCGACAATTATAAATATAAATAAGAGTTTAATTTATATGCATTGACAGTGTAAAATTTTATTACTTCGTTATCCAATCAAATTATTTTATTTGCATAACTTTTCAAGTAGTGAGTATATACTTAACTACTTTTACTGATATATTAATACATGACTAGATGATAATGTTAAAAAGTTTTACGTTATCAATACATAGAATTCAAAATCTATAAATATTATAAAACGCGATTGATATTGTTTATAAGACTTGCAGTGATATTGAGAAAATATTAACATTTTCTTAATAATAATAATAATAATAATATACTATAAGAAATTTATGTCTAAAAGAACATTTAGTTTTAGGTACACGTAAAAAGTGTTACTTATGCATATATAGGCAACACTTTTTTTTTTTAATTGTGTTGCTTTCGATATAGTAAATCATACTTTTTTTAAGTTAAAGCATTACTTTTTGAAGAGTTACTATATTATATGTGGGCAATTATCAAAGGCAATATTTTTTAACAAAAGGTACATTTTTAAGCTAATACATCACTTTTCATAGTGTTCCTATAGCAAGTATGGCCAATTGTTTAAGGAAAAACTTTTGAGTAGAGAAGATAATATTTTTTAAATATCAAAGACAACACATTTAAAAAAAAATATTATCTATGTGTATAAAAAGTAATACTTTTCATATATTTTAAAAAATAAGTATTGTTTTAAGTCAAATTTCTTAAAGTGATAATAATAATAAGGATTTATTTAATCAGTGTTCCTACAACACTCGATAAGGCTACCAATTAAAGTAAATTTATAAATTTAGTGATGAACTTTACACTTTAAAATTTATAAAATCACATATTCCTAATTCCTAATGAATACTTACAATTTTAAAACATATAAAAACACTGCTTGGCGAAACCCAAATAATAATAATAATAATAATAATAATAATGAAGTATGCATGTTGGCCAATGAGTTTATTAACAGACGTTGACATGACATATATAGGCGAATACAAAATTGCGAGGATACGCTGCTTGGAATTCAAGGCGTGCTTTGCAGGTTCTGGATAGGGTTTTTCCAAAGGTATTGAGCACTTGCGTCTTAAATGCCTCTGTTGAATATAAATTCCCTCCTCTTTTTTCAGCTTGAATGTTTTCAGCCCTTCTCTTAAATGTTTAAGGAGGTCCATGAATAATGAACCTCAAAAACCAGTTAGCATCATATTGACTATATACGCAGCAGATTAGCTTAAATTGAAGAATCCTCCGCACGATACTGAACTTGCCTTAGAATTACGCATGAAAAGAATATTAAGATTTTTTCAATATTAGACGTACAAATGAACTTCTTAATCATCATTGCTCGTTTAAACAAGGTTTTAGTTCTTACAATTTTCACATGGTTTTGATCTGTCCAATTTTATTTTTTTTATATTTTAGTTCTTATAGTGTCATAAATTTAATTCATAATTCCTAAAATTAAGTATTAGTCACATTGGGTTCCTATTTTCCATAAGGATTGATTCTACATTTCAATTAGTGAACCATAATCAAAATTATTGAACATTGCATGTACTAAAATCTTGTTTATACCTCTTCCCTGACACCTGAAAATTGACAATCATCCTTCTGCTTTGTCATTCTCTTTAACTGATCAGAATGACCCTGTGCAACCAGCATTGGTTATTGTTCACTTTGGTAGTGAGGATTCTACTCTCCCTCATTCATCTGGCCTAGGTCCTCATGTACCTCTTCAAGAATATGTTAAAAATATGAAGAAGATTGGAGAATATCTAAAGGTAATTGATTTCCTATACCTGTGCCAATTATAAGCCTTATAGTAACTTTCTTCACTGCAAAATTACAAGGTAGTCCTAAAATTTGAGAAATAGATAGAGCAACCAATTTCAGTCATTGATACAATTTTATTTAATATCTTATTTTTAAACTAATCCATCAGTGATTAATATGGTGCACCGTCTCTCCCATTTTTAGGAGATTTTAGATCAGCCTTTATGTATCACCAGTGCTCTAAATTGTGGTTGCGGTCACTGCGATTACGGGCATTGTGGCTACTGCAATGTGGATTGTAGCCATTGCGGAACGATTTTTTTTCTTTGCATAAAATATAAAAATAAGAGAAGTGTAACAATTATAACACCAAAACAAATAAGTCTTCAACATATTTGTCTCAAACATATTAAATACATAATAAAATTAGAATTTCTAAGACAGATTCAATATTTTGCAATTGTGATCAAGTCAGTAGTTGGCCCATATAATGAACAAATCGGACCACAATTTTAGATATACCACTTTACTATAATAAAATAAAATTCACATCCTCATTTTTTACTTTTGTAACTATTTTATATAAATAAAAATACCTTCAAAACACTTTTTTTTAATATATAATTCAAGTGTTGCCTGCCTAGTTACCCCCTCCAAAATGGTTTTTTTCTTTTAAAAAAAAAATACATCCGCTAGAACCTCCGCACGATACTGAACTTGCCTTAGAATTACGCATGAAAAGAATATTCGGATTTTTTCAATATTAGACGTACAAATGAACTTCTTAATCATCATTGCTCGTTTAAACAAGGTTTTAGTTCTTACAATTTTTACATGGTTTTGATCTGTCCAATTTTATTTTTCATATTTTAGTTCTTATAGTGTCATAAATTTAATTCATAATTCCTAAAATTAAGTATTAGTCATTGTAGTTTTGACCATTAAATTTTAATCTCAATAATTACTTATTTTTTGTATCACAATGGTTCCTATTTTCCACAAGGATTGATTCTACAGTTCAATTAACGAACCGTAGTCAAAATTAGTGAAAATTGCATTGACTAAAATCTTGTTTATACCTCTTTCTTGACACCTGAAAAATGACAATCATCCTTCTGCTTTGTCGTTCTCTTTATGCAACCAGCATTGGTTATTGATAACTTTGGTAGTGAGGATTCTACCCTTCCTCACTCATCTGCCCTAGGTCCTCATTTACCTCTTCAAGAATACGTTGAAAATATGATGATGATTGCAGAATATCTAAAGGTAATTAATTTTCCATACCTCTGCCATGTATAAGCCTTATAAAAACTTTCTTCACTGCAAAATTTTAAGGTAGTCCTAAAACTTGAGAAATAGATAGAGCAACCAATTTCAGTCATTGATAGAATTTTATTTAATATCTTATTTTTAAACTAATCCATCAGTGATTAATACGGTGCATCGTCTCTCCCATTTTTAGGAGATTTTATATCAGCGTTTATTTATCACTATTTGCACCTCTGCTTTTCCTTTTTTTGGGGATTTTTTTTCTCCCTTTACTTGTTACATTATTTGCTGCAAAGTTTGACACAAATCATTCAACGATTGCCAGGCCCTTTCATGGGATACTCGCCTCATCTTTCTCAGCACTCCTCCCGTCAATGAGGAAAAAAATTCCTGTAGACAGGTTCTGGCTGAAATTCATTTACTTTTTTATTATTATAGTAAACTGCACAAAAAGAAATGTGTGTGTGTGAGAGAGAGACAAAGATAGTAGTGATATCAGGACTATACATGATTACACAGTAATACACATGAGTTATGTTATTAGTAGTCAGTAAGTGTGGAACACTATGTCGACTTACACCTTATCCACTATTAGATAGGACGTGCACCCTTTGCAATAATAAATGAGAAGTGTATCAGTACAGTACCCCAGACATACAATAAATGCAAATAACATTTTTCTTAGCACACATACCATGAACTATCTTATGAAAAAAATATATATATCATGAACTATAAGTTGGGGTATTTCACAATGCGCACACAATTTAAGTTGGAGCATTCCATGATTACAAAAGTTGCAACGGTTTTTAATTGTATATTTGTCTACTGGTATATGTATTTAGATTTGACGC
Organism: Dalbergia cochinchinensis; assembly: GCA_031216125.1. NCBI lineage: Eukaryota > Viridiplantae > Streptophyta > Magnoliopsida > Fabales > Fabaceae > Dalbergia > Dalbergia cochinchinensis. The sequence goes on along the minus strand of CM062368.1, from coordinate 72,850,448 downwards.
CTTTAGTTCATTCAGTGAACAATAGAAAGAAACAAATTTCAACAAAATTTATAATTCTTATTTTCAAAAAAGTTAAATCCAATTGAGTCTCTATTGATATAACTAAAATCTCAAGCTATAAGGATTGGCTTAGTGATGAGGAGTTTAGATAGCTTATATGAGGTCCTAGATTGGATTGGATATGTACACACTAAATTGTGTGAGATAGAGTACATGCTAAAATGTGTAAGATAGAAATTTCATTCGCGTGTCTCTGTCTTTATCCGGTTGATAAAAAAACATGATTTGAGTAATAGCATGGCTGACATGTTAAAACTGACATCTTCAGCTTAAAACCAACAACAATTGAATCTTGAATATAGTTTTGTGCTTCAATAGTTTTAATTCGAATTGAATACAACTCATATAATTAAAAAGTTTCGAGACATATAAAGCTTTCCAAAATTTACATTCCAATATATGTAACACTGATGAATAAATTGTTGGGGTGAAATTAAACCAGTGACGGGAAGAAACCAAGGACAAATGAACTATCCAAACAGTATTCGGACGCTTGTTTGAACATATGCCGAGACCTGGACATCGTGGCCATTGATCTCTTTAGTGCAATCCAGAAAAAGGATAACTGGCAAGATGTTTGCTTCATGCAAGTATATATGCTCTAAATATATGTACACGAATTAAAAAGGTCCTAATCTTTATTTCCTTCACTTGATTATGTATTTTGTTTTTTTGGACCTTAATTAGAGATGATGGAGTTAATCTTTCGGCTGAGGGAAACATTGTAGTTTATGAAGAGATATTGGCAGCCCCCAAAAGACAAGAAGCCTGGACGCCTAGTCCGTACTGGACCATGACGCTAAGTGAGTTCAGAGAAGATTCAATCTACGATCCGGTTAACGCTGATGGAGTGACACAAAGTAATCTTTCAAACTAAGCTTTCCCGCACCCTGCAAAATGGGGAGAGCCTGGTCATGGTATTGAAAACGTCTCTCTCCAATTTATATAATGCCTCGGCGGCAGTCACAAAAATGGCTCTGCTGTGTGTCTAAAGATATGTGCCTATGTGGTGTTCCTTAGTTTTCCTGTATGTACAATAATAAATGGGAGATTCGTTCCCCCATGGTTCTTCATTATGTTACTACTGAGAAATTCTGATTGTAACTCCACATGTGAAATGATTCAGCTAATTTATGTTGCTCTCACCGTCTAATGGTTTCATTTCTATAACTTAGCTAAGGTTATATAAGTGCAGTTGGCAAATACAAGATGAAAAAGGAAAAGGTTTAAGTAATTTACTAATCTTTTTAGTTTCAGCAAATTTTCAATTAGACCCCTAATTAAGAATATGTAATCAGATTCCTGAAGTTCTAAAATATATAACCAGGTCACTATAAAAAAAAATAAAATCTTGCAATGAAATCCGTATGAATTGCTGCATTTCTGTTATTATTCCTCTCTTCACTGTCATATAGCACAACCTACTTTACAGACCATAGACTAGCTCTGGTTGTATATTAATGTGAACGATCAGTGTAATAACACTAATATCCTACTGCATAATTGCTCTACCATTTTTCATCAGTTGCATCAAAATACGTGAGTTGCTGCCTGTTCCATATGCCGAGTACATCTTAAAAAGGAGTGGTCAAACAAGAAAACAGTTAACCTGAGGCATAATGACAAACTTTTCATCTATATTATCTGATGTGATTGTTGTGTATACGTAAATATACATCAACCGCAGTGAAGAGGCAACAGAGACAAGGGAAAGTATCTAACTCCTTGATATGAAAAGCTGGCTACATAATCAACATCAAATGCACATTCGAAAAGATAATACACATTCTGAAAGCCTCACTACTGCCTTTAATAAGAAAGCTATTGATATATAATGAACGTGCTACACACGAATAAAAGTAACTATAGAAATAGAAAATCCCGGCCCATTTGTATAATTCTAAGTATAGTTACCCGGTTTAGTTATTTTCTACAAAATATATATATGTTTTTTATTAATCCAATTGTTGAATTACAATTAAGTGTTGATGGGAAAGACTAGTATGCACAGGAGAGATCAAGCAAGTGGGATCCTGAATAGGGGTGTTGATGATGGGCAAAAATGAAATTATGAGGGATGATGTATGTTGTTGGAAAATCGATAAAGTGAGCTATTCGTCATTCCATTAAATTAATGATACGCATACAATATCATTGTACAATATTCATATAATATAGATATAAAAACAAAGAAGATGGTGAGCCTATTTTAATTTATTATTTTTTGGACCCACCACGTTCTTTAATTTTATACTTATGTTATATAAATGTTGTATAATATTATTATACACCTATCATTATTTCTTCCATTATATGTTAGTTCCACTTCTAGATGAGCAAAAGAGGAAAATTTCAAGCGGAGGCCTTTTAAAACTGAAATGCTCTATACCTTGGGAAAAACTTAGTTTAGAATCTCCACAGCACGCGTTGAATTCCAACCAGGATATCCTCAAAAAATGATATCCGCCTATGCCATGCGAATGTCGATTAGTTAAAATGATTGAACATCATAATGCATTATCACTCCCGAAGAGGCATTACAAATTTAGCCTCACACCATTTTTCTTCTGATGTTTCAAAAAGTGAGGCATTTTATGTCCATAGTGTTCTTAATCTGGTTTTTACGCTTATCCTTATAATATTCTCAAACTCACAATAGAGTTATTGACAGATATAAAAAACACAATACTATTATTTGATCATAGACAATTAATTGTAACTTGTAAGGGTGGATTTCATAGACAATTGTAACGGCTAGCGGATTTCAGTTATGAGTTATATATAACAAATTGATATGTTATTTTCAATAATAATATAATGGACATCCATTAATTACTTTCTTTATTTCTTATTAATAGTCGTGATGAAAAATCGTATTAATTTGGTATATGAAAAAACTAATATATTTAGCTAAAAATTGTTACCAAATATATTAGTTTTTCAATGTATTAAAGTAGCTCAGTTCCCATCATGACTATTATAAGAAATAAAGGGAGTATTAGTTATCATTATGTTCAACACCATAATACATGTAAAATCTACATTTATTTCGTTAATAGTATTGTGTAACCTTAGCAATGGATGTGACAATAAGTAAAAATATATAAAATTAAATAAATTTTAATTTCAATTTATGGAATGACCATATAACAAAAATATTATATTAAAAACATTAAATATGTTAATAACATTTAATTTCATTTAAGAATTCAACAGTTATATTATTTATCTAAAATCAAATTTTATCGCAACTATATTATATAAAATTTGATTCTATACCTAACAAATTTGAAATTTAAAAAATTACGCTGATTTTAAGAATTTTAAAAAGAAAAAAGAAAAAAATTATATCATGTGTTTGAACAGTTTCCTTTTTTAGTAAACTTTTCAAAATTTTAAATTTTAACGAGCTTTACAAGTTGTCAAGTGGCATAAATTTTCTGTTAATAATTCTTAAATATTAATAATATAGATGTTGGTCACAGTGCCCATATTAGTTTGGGAAAGATTAATAATACCTTAAAAGGAACTTCGTTTTTCACCAATAAAAAAAAATTATAAAGAATATATGAAGGGCACATGTGTATCACTCCAAATTCAAATTTTCTAACAAACTCGGACAAAACCTTATAGTTAAGTAGTTACGCATAACATAGTAAAAGTTTATATAAATTCACAACAAATCTCTGTATATGCATTCTTAAAAGTCACAATTCATAGTTCAATGTTCAATCATCCTCTTTCACATCACACAGAGAAAACATAGCCACTGTCACACGTGAAGGTGTTAAGAAGTATACCTTACGAGCATACAAGTGAGAAAGAATGGCTCCCCAACCTTCATCATAATGATTCCACTGAACAATGGAAGAACCCATCTCTGGTCCTACCATCTCTCTCTCTCTCTCTCTCTCTCTTCTTTGTCAAACACAAACAAGTACACCCCGAGAGACAATGAGGCTGAAAATTTATAGGCCTAGTCACATGTCTATCTCAATAATTGTCAACGAAAGACTGCGCAACGTTGTTGGATTTTTCTTCCTTTTTGCCCCATGTTCCACAACCTTATTAATTATACTTTGTTTCTCTTATTTTTGTAACGTATGCATGGGCCGCATGTGCATGTGCATGTTAAACGGGGATTAAGATTTTGTAAATGATAGATTGAATTTACTTGCTTAAAAATAATAAAAGAGCAGCGAACATCACTCATGAGATGACTTTAAAATATGTTCTCTGCTTCCAAAGTTGGAGACAACTCCTTCAAAAAACTATACCTTGATAAATAAAAAAAATGGGAACGTGCTGTGTATTGGTATTCTAGCAGCTGAGGATCACGAGGTGTTTCGTATAAGATTTTTATGGAGTCCAGCATTTTCCTCTAATAACGACAGATTTTCCAATTGGTTGTTGATGAAGGGTTGGCTCAGTTACCTACGATCCCTTTAAAGATTTCTGAATTATTATTTGGTACACATAAATTCATTCATATGTTAAGACCAAATTGATTATTTACTCCAAAGTTTTATACCATGATCTACTCAAATCTCTTTTTTTATATTTATTGATATTATATTATAGGATTGAATGATTGTGTAAATTTTTTTATAGTAATAATATATTAAAATTAAATTCATATGATAAATTAAAATAGATTTAAATATGTTTTTTATCCTTGTAAATATAGGTCATTTTAATTTTAGTTCCTCTAAAAATAATTGGCTTTCGATCCCGCTTTTTTCTAATATGGGGCTTGTTCACATACAGTTGATAGTCAATGCAGTTATTTACGGTTGCTTTTAATCACATTTCATAAATATGGTTAGATGTAATAAAAGTGTGGCCAAACACAGATCTAAACCTTGAATTCCGACTGTGAGTCCTTCTCTGCCACTGCCAGCTTCCCTATCGCCTTCGCACTGCCCTTCCTCACCACCCAATCACCGCTCCCCAGCGCATCAACCAAGCAAGCCACCAGATTCCTCACCACACCGCTGCTGCGAGAAGCAATGCTACGAGCCTCAACAACACTCCTAATCAAATGCAACAACACCGCCTTGGCCTTAAACCCCTCACACTTTAGAAGCTTTTGGAATTGGCATCAGCTTCGACAACCTGGCAGGGTCGAGATTCGGCATGGCCTCAACTGCCGAAGCCAAGCACATGGCACTAGCAGCCTGCGCGTTGGGGTTCTGCTCAGTGACCAACAAGTCCGACAGCGATTTCAGGAAAACTGAAATGGTTGGCAGGTGACGCAAGTGGTTAGGGAAGTAACGAAATCCGTATAGGCGGTTCGTTTGGAGGAATTAGGGTTGCGGAATCAGCGGACAAGACTGGTTAGGATCTTGGGGAGGTGAGGGGAGAGGGCATTGCCGTGAATTTCAGAGTGGGTGGTGAGGAGGTAGACGCATTGCCTACGGAGAAGGGAGGTGTCGATGAAGTGGATGCATGAGAGGAAGAGCGAGAGGGTGTGGGCGATGAGTGGAGCTCTATGGTGGCGAGGGAGTGGGAGTCACCGTCGAAGAGTAGTCACCAACACATGCCAACTGCATCATAGGCATGGATCAGATCAACACATGTAGGGGAGTGGGCACCTTCTAATATCATGTTTTTGGTCCTTGCATCTTATATTTAGATCCAAATGCATTTAATACCTATGAATATTGAAATTTTTTTTGTTATTATAAATATCTTCATAATCTTTTTGGGTTCTTATAAACATCACCACTTATAATAGTACAAAGTAATAATATATAGTAAAAATATGATATTAAAAAATAGAAACTTAAACTAATTAACAACAAATAACTTATATTTATATGGACTAAAAACATATTTAAACCATTAAAATATCTTACTTGAGACCGACTTGAATTTTCACTGTGCTCCCTCTCAAACAATGACAGCATCCTCTGCAGCAGGATTCTTTCTGATAAATATGTCAATGAGGACAACTTTTCTTAATTACTTCTTTTGCAATGATAATCTATAAAGTCAAGTCAAATCCTTTTTCACGTAGGATTATACCTTCCAAAAATCAACTTTTAGTCATGAACAATGATATGTGGGACTCTGAAGAATTACAAGCAAGAATGAAAAAGACTCATAAAATCAAGTAATAGCTATCTAGTGAAATGCATGCGCAAACAAGTTTTCAAGCAATCATAATAATAATAAAATATTATGCTGAACTCTCTTGAGATTTACTATACAATTACATTTAGCACCTTCTATTTTATAAAATTCTCACTAAAGATCCTTGGGGTTCACTTAATATACACTAACCTTTTCTGTAAATACTAGTTCGTTAATTTAAGTGATAAAAAAGATAACATGTGATATATACATAATTATTCATAATAAAAACATAATATTTTAATAATATTTTACATACTAATTACACAATATTTTTTTATTACATGGATGAAACTTATAATTTTAACTTATAATAAAAAGAGTAATTTCATCAATATAATGTCAAATATTGTTAACATACTGTAATTTTGTCACTAACAATTAGTACATTTCATCATATATTATCTTTTCTGTCAATCGAATTAATTAGAAAGATCAGTGTAATTTTACAAAATAAAGGGCTGGTAAGTTTAATTATACTAAATATAAAGGGAGATCAGCTTAATTTACTCTAAAAGTTATTAGGATTGCTACATTGCTAAACTGAGCCAATATTATATTTTTTACTTAATTATTGCTATAAATATTTCTTTAATAATTCCATCATATAAAAACTAAGGCATCATATATTCTCATTTTAGTTAATCATATTTAAATAAATTTAATTTTTTTAGGGGTAAATCTAAATTTTGATCCCCAAAAGATTTAAATTTTAGCACTTTAGACCTCGAAAGATAAACTACATACACTTGAGTCTCTCTACAGATTCTTATTATAACACTTTGATGCTCAAAAATTTAATTACATACACTTTAATCATCCAAAAATTTGATATTTTAACACTTCAATCCAAAAGAAATTAAGATCAACAACATATAATTGAGTTCCTAAAGATTTGTTTTATAACACTATAGTCCATTGTTACCATTTTATATTTAGACTAGAGTATTATAATGTCAAATTTTTAAAAAATTAAAGTGTATGTACTAAATTTTGAGGACAGAATATTGTAATGCCAAATTTTTGGAGGATTCTAGTGTATGAAATTGATTTTTTTAAATGACTAAAGTTTTGAAATATAAATCTAGGGTTTATAGTGTAAATTTATTTCTTTTTTAAAATCAACTTGTGAACCGCACCGGTGATTAACTAATACTAAACAGTAACTATTATTTGAAAAAAAAAAGTAGTGATACAATTAATTGTTTTTATGAGGAAAATGCCAAAATTGATGCAAACTTCATAGGAAAACATACAGTGAATCCAGTTGAAATAGTAATATAATAGAAACGCGCTTCATTCTTTAAAAGGGATAGTTGTGAATAGTTGACTCCCACTCAGGAAACACAGAACATATCACATGCACAGCAAATTATAAAGCAAACCTCTAGTTTTAAGGTTAATTGTGAACCCTTTATTATTAACTATTAAATAATTATTATTTTAATTAAATGATTTGATCTAATAATTAATAATAAGATATCCATAATAGAGCCAAAGATATGAGGTCCACCATAAAACCCATCTCCTATATTCTATTTTATATAGGTCACATGCTAAACGTGCCCTTCTCTTATTATTATTTTTACGCAGTTAGTTTGATCTCTAGAAAATATTTGATTCCCATTCCACATGCACCACGTTACAAAATAAAGTAATGAGATTACAATTTTTTTTTTAAGTAGGCTTTCTATGAGAGTTGAGATGGTACACATGACTGCGTCTATAAATTTTCAACCCCATTGCCTGATTGTACACGTTTGTGTAAGAGAGAGAGAGAGAGAGAGAGAGAGAGAGAGAGAGAGAGAGAGAGATGGCAACAGAGAGGTCTCAATTTGTGCTGTTTGGCTCTTCCCTTGTTCAGTACAGTTATTATACTCGCGAAGGTTGGGGAGCTACTATTTCTCACTTGTATGCTCGTAAGGTATTCTTATAATTTCTTCTTCTCATTGTTATGAATTATTTATCTCAGAAACTTAAACCGATAAATAACGACATGCGAAAAATTTTATATCTAACTCCACTCCTTCAAATCTTGAATTGTGATTTTCAGGAGTGCATACAAAATAGCCTAACTCTACAAACTAAGCTTGATGCAAAAATGAGTGAATTTACATTTGTAGAATAATAATAGGACTAATTTTATTATATTTTTGGATCCATGGTGAATTTTATATGTATAACATGGCAATCAATCAAAACATAGTCGACAGTTGTAAATATATAAATAAGATTTTAATTTATATGCACTGACAATATAAATTTCTTTTTACTCCTTCATCCAATCAAATTATCTTATTTGCGTAATTTTTCAATTATTAGGTATTAGAGTTAACTATTTTTTTCTTAATATGTGATATATGATTAGATACGTTAAAAATTTTATATCATTAACGATGTAAATCAAAATCTATAAATATTATAAAACGCAACTGATATTGTTTATAAGATTTGTAGTGATATCGAGAAACTATTAGTGTTTTCTTAATAATAATGATGACGATAATAATGTAAGGATTTATCTAATTCGTTAATGTTTTCAATAAAAATAAATTTATAAACATAGTGGTAGACCTTACGCTTCAAAACTTATAAAATCACATATTCTCAATGAATACTTACAATTTTAATTACAACTCTTAACCGGTGTCCTAGCAAAATCCAAATAATAATAATAATAGTAATAATAATAATGAATTACGCATGTTGGCCACCGAGTTTATTAACAGATGCTGACATGACATATATAGGCGAATACAATATTGCGAGGATACGCTGCTTGGAATTCAAGGCGTGCTTTGCAGGTTCTGGATAGAGTTTTTCCAAAGGTATTGAGCACTTGCGTCTTAAATGCCTCTGTTGAATATAAATTCCCTCCTCTTTTTTCAGCTTGAATGTTTTCAGCCCTTCTCTTAAATGTTTAAGGAGGTCCATGAATAATGAACCTCAGAAACCAGTTAGCATCATATTGACTATATGTGCAGCAGATTAGCTTAAATTGAAGAATCCTCCGCACGATAATGAACTTGCCTTAGAATTGCGCATGAAGAGAATATTAAGATTTTTTTCAATATTAGACGTACAAATGAACTTCTTAATCATCATTGCTCGTTTAAACAAGGTTTTAGTTCTTACAATTTTCACATGGTTTTGATCTGTCCAATTTTTTTTTATATATTTTAGTTCTTAAAGTGTCATAAATTTAATTTATAATTCCTAAAATTAAGTATTAGTCATTATAGTTTTGACCATTAAATTTTAATCTCAATAATTACTTAGTTTTTGTATCACATTGGTTCCTATTTTCCACAAGTGTTGATTCTACAGTTCAATTAGTGAACCGTAGTCAAAATTAGTGAAAATTGCATTGACTAAAATCTTGTTTATATCTCTTTCTTGACACCTAAAAAATAACAATCATCTTTCTGCTTTGTCATTCTCTTTAACTGATCAGGATGACCCCGTGCAACCAGCATTGGTTATTGTTCACTTTGGTAGTGAGGATTCTACCCTCCCTCACTCATCTGGCCTAGGTCCTCATGTACCTCTTCAAGAATACGTTAAAAATATGAGGAAGATTGCAGAATATCTAAAGGTAATTGATTTCCTATACCTGTGCCAATTATAAGCCTTAGAGTAACTTTCTTCACTGCAAAATTTTAAGGTAGTCCTAAAATTTTAGAAATAGATATAGCAACCAATTTCAGTCATTGATACAATTTTATTTAATATCTTATTTTTAAACTGTTAGGAAAAGGTGAATATGAATATGAACAAGAACTTAAACATTGTGGTTTCAAGACACGAAATCAATCAGTATCTTTAGAGAGATATTCGCCCCCACATGTAGTTACTATGGGTTGATGACGATACTCTCCCAGAATTCAATGAAACCTCTATATGAATTTCTTATCTAGCAATAACAAAAAATCTCACACTCTTGACTTTTTTAAAGAATTCTTAGAACTCACACAATACATAAAGTAAAGGTGATAAACTTGTTCTATAATGAGGGATATTTATATATATGATTACTTATTGGATACTTGTTCACGATCAGATGTAAATAGTCACAATTAAGGGACATGTTATTATCCAAAGGTTGTGACCTTTCTTTACATGGCATAAGCGTTGTAATTGATAATTTTATGAAAGCATGTGTCTTTTGCCATTAGACACTGTGCATGGAGCACAAGGCCCAACCGTGACAAAATGAAAAGATTTGTAACGTTGTAATGGTTACAATACAAACGATTCTATCTTGACTGCTTTCATTTTAATTATTTAAATAAATAATTAATAAACTTGTAAATATATTTCAATCCCCCACTATTTTACAAGTTTTAAAAATCATACTAATTTATGTATAAAGAATATATCACAAGGATTAAATATTCCTTTAGTGTAAACTTTAAAAGTTCTAACAGAGTAATAGGTGTCTAATTAATTAAACCTATACTCTCTATGTTAGTACCAAAAATTCACACACATAATTTGTATTTCCTATCAAGTTCAAGAATTTGTTAATTTAAGCACTTTTATGACCCTGTGCTCATCTTGTTTTCATGAATATTTACGAGAGTAAAACCTCTAAAATCCTTGACCGAAGCGGCACCACTTCTATATTCACATAGGTAGAATCCTTTGATAAATATTATTATCAATCCATTAAGAGTTTTAACTCACCCTCATATATATATATATATATATGGCACTAAATCCTATATCTTAGTGTTCCAATTGTTAAATAATTTGTTGTTACCCATTAAACCTTGAAACTAGTGTTCTACTAGAATCTAGAATAAGGTTGGGTTCTCATCATTTAACAATTATAGATTTAATCCCATTTTAGCAGTAGTCTCTTTGACTTTATCTCTTGACAAACCTTTAGTTAGTGGGTCTACTAAATTCCCTTGGGATTTTACATATGTGATCGTAATTATACCATCTTCTCTTAATTACCTCACATACTCATGTCTCAAGCTTATATGTCTAGACTTTCCATTATAAACCTTGTTATGTGCTCGAGACATGGTTGATTCACTATCATAGAAGATCGAAATGGCAGTCATTGGTTGTGGCCACAACTCTATATCATATAACAAATTCCTAAGCCATTCCGCTTCTTTACCAGCGGTTGATAAAGCTATAAATTCAGCTCCATAGTAGAATGTGAAATATATGTTTGTTTCTTTGAGGCCTAACTTATTGCTCCACCACCTATGGCAAAAATCCATCCTGAAGTGGACTTATTATCACTTAGATTTGTAATCCAACTAGCATCAAAATAACCTTCTAATACAGCGGGATAACTACTGTAATGCAATCCCAAGTTTATAGTTTTCTTGAGATAACCAAGAATTCTTGTTATAGCTTTCCAATGTTGATTACTTGGTTTTCTGGTAAATCTTGATAGCTTGCACACAACAAATGCTATATCTAGTCTAGTGCAATGCATGACATACATTAAACTTCCTATAGTACTTGCATATTCTAATTGTGCTATAGGTCTCCCCATGTTTTCTTCTAAATTAAAATGAGGATCATAGGGTGTATTGGACTCCTTAATTTTAAGATGCTCAAACTTTTCCAATATCTTTCTGATGTAATGAGATTGACTTAAAACAAAACCAATTTCATGTTTAAGCACCTTTATGTCTAGTATTGTATCAACTTCATTCAAATCCTTCATCTTAAATTTAGAAGTTAAATACTCCTTTGTTTGACGAATCCCTTCTAAATTCGTCCCAAAAATTAGCATATCATCTACAAACAAACAGATTATTACTCCATAGTCTTTAGTAAATTTGGAGTATATACATCTATCTGCACTATTGTGTAAGAAGCCATTCGATAACACTACAGAATCAAACTTCTCATGCCATTGTTTAGGCGCCTGTTTTAAGCCGTATAAAGACTTAACAAGTTTACAAACTTTCTTTCCATTTCCAGGTAGCACATAGCCTTCCGGTTGTTCTGTATAAATTTCTTCATTAAGATCTCCATTAAGAAAAGCTGTTTTAACATCCATTTGATGCACATGAAGCTTGTAAATGGACACTAATGCTATAAGAGTCCTAATAGAAGTCATTCTTGCCACAGGTGCATAGGTATCAAAATTCCTTTTGTCTAAACCCTTTCACTACCAACCTTGCTTTGAAGGTTTGTAGTAAGCCATCCGTATCATATTTTCTTCTAAATACCACTTGCATCCTATAGGCTTTGATCCTTGAGGTAAATCAACTAAGACCCAAGTATTATTAGATAATATTGAGTTCATTTCATCATCTGCTGCTTCTTTCCAAAAGGCAGAATCTCTAGAGGCCATTGCTTCTTTAAACGTTTAAGGATCACCCTCTATGCTTAGAACAATAGGGATCTTGTTTATCATAGAGTCCCTAGTTCCTTCAACCAAAAAAGTTATAGCCTGAGAAGAGATAAAGTTTGGACCCAAGTCTTTCTCTTTTCTCGCTCTTTGGCTCCTTCTTGGTTCAACTGATTCATTGTCACTTAGACTTTTATTGCCTTGATTTACAACTACTTCTTGGGAAAATTCGGTATCCTTTTGGGGATATTCCAAATTAGGGTTTGAATCAACAATGAATTTATTTTCAATAAATTCCGCCTCCCTTGATTCAACAACTATATTGGACAATGAGTCCAAAATTCTATATGCCTTAGAATTTTGAGCATATCCTATGAAAATGCCTTTTATGGCTCTTGGCCCTAATTTAGTTCTCTTTTGATCAGGAACACGATAAAAAGCTAAACACCCACACACTTTTAAATAATTTAAGTTTGGTTTTCTTCCTTTCCATATTTCATATGGAGAAACCTTTCTGTTTCTTGACGGTATCCTGTTATGAATATGACATGCCGTCAATAATGCCTCGCCCCATAGATCGTGAGGTACCTTAGCATTTAGTAACATTGAATTAACCATATCCGCTAAGGTACGGTTCTTTCTCTCTGCTAAACCATTTTGTTGCGGAGTATATGGAGCAGAACATTCATGCACAATACCATGTAACTCACAAAAATAATCAAATTCACTAGAAAAATATTCTCCACCTCTATCACTACGAAGAACCTTTATTTTCTTATCATGCATGTTTTCTACTTCCATTTTATATTTCTTAAACATTTCAAATGCTTCATCTTTATTTCTTATCAAATACACATAAGTGAATCTAAAACAATCATCAATAAAGATTATAAAGTATCTTTTTCCTCCTCTAGTAATATTTCCATTTAATTCACAAATGTCACTATGTATTAGTTCTGGTAAATGTGTATTCCTTTCAACTTTAGGAAAAGGTTTCTTAGTAATTTTGGATTGTATGTAAATTTCACATTTCTTATTAAAATCCTTATTACTAAGATCAATATAGTTATGCTTTTGCATATATTCAATTGACTTGTAATTTAAATGTGCTAGTCTACTATGCCATAAATCACAAGAATCAATAGTATACAGAGAATCATTCACTTGATCATTAATGCTAAATTTGAGCATGTCTTGAGTACAATATCCTTTTCCTACATACACATCATTCTTGAGCAAGATAATCTTATCAGATTCTATCACAATTTTGAAGAATCCTCTCTTACGTAAGAGACTAGCAAAGACTAAGTTCTTCCTTATATTTGGAACATTAAGTACATTCACCAAGTTTAACTTCTTTCCCGATGTAAAGTTCAATTCTACTGTTCCTTGACCACACACTTTGGCCGAGTTGTCATTTCCCATTAATACCTCTCGGTTGTTCACTTCTTCATATGTCTTGAATTGATTGCGATCATTGCAAACATGAACAGTAGCACCAGAATCTAGTCACCATCATGGGATCTTCCATATGTTTAGTTCTATGATCATACCAATGTGTATGCATTGAACTCCCTCTGTTATCATAGCAACTAAGTCCCTTTCTTCCACTACATTGGCCTTAGAATTTGACGCTTCTTTTGAGTTATTACCCTTTTTCAGAAGTCGGCAATCCTTGATATAATGCCCTTTCTCGTGGCAATGGTAGCATTCTCTTTGTCTCTTTTTATCTTGCTTGCCATCCATGAAGGATTTCTTTCTTTTGCCTTTATTGACTTTTGCTTCTCCAACATTGTTCACCTTAGAACTTTGAGAAAGATACACAACATCATGTTTTCGTGTTTCCTCTTCTATACGTAAATGCCTTAGCAACCTTTCAACAGAAAAGTCTTCTCCAAGATGTAGGAGTTTCTTCCTATAATCATTCCAAGATGAAGGCAATTTTGCAGTAATTGCTCCAACTTGTAATGATTCAGGAACCATTACTTGTAGATCATGAAGTCTACTTACAAGGATTTGTAACTCATGAACTTGATCCATGATAGGAACATTATCAACCATACTAAACTCAAAGTACTTCAGCATGATAAATTTATCTGTACCTTGTCGCTCATTATTATATTTTTCTTCTAAAGACTTCCAAATCTCCAATGACGATTGAATTGACATGTAGAGATCATAAAGTCTATCTGACAAGGTGTTGAGAATATGTCCTCGGCATGCAAAAGTGTCCTCATCACGCTTTTTCTTCAATTGGGCAATCCTTTCCTTTTCTTCATTGGTTGCATCTTCAGCAGCATTGGGAATTGGTGTGGCTTTTGGATCAAGCACATAAGCAAGATTTAGTACCGAAAGAAGAAACATCATTTTGTCCTTCCATCGGTTGAAGTTTGCCCATCGAATCGATCTAGTTTGACAAACTCTTGATTCATGACCTTGAAAGTGTTATTTTGGTCTTGAGCCATCTTCAAGAATATCTCTCTAAAATTGTTAGGAAAAGGTGTATATGAAGATGAACAAGAACTTAAATATTGTGGTTTCAAGGCACGAAATCAATCGCTATCTTTAGAGAGATATTCGCCCCCACACGTAGTTGCTATGAGTTGATGACGATACTCCCCCAGGATACAATGAAACCTCTATATGAATTTCTTGTCTAGCAATAACAAGAAATCTCACACTTGAACTTTTTAAAGAATTCTTAGAACTCAAACAATACACAAAGTAAAGGTGAAAAACTTGTTCTATAATAAGGGATATTTATATATATGATTACTTATTGGATACTTGTTCACGATCAGATGTAAATAGTCACAATTAAGGGACATGTTATTATCCAAAGGTTGTGACCTTTCATTGCATGGCATAA
Organism: Dalbergia cochinchinensis; assembly: GCA_031216125.1. Lineage (NCBI taxonomy): Eukaryota > Viridiplantae > Streptophyta > Magnoliopsida > Fabales > Fabaceae > Dalbergia > Dalbergia cochinchinensis. Next base: position 72,835,059 of record CM062368.1, on the reverse strand, counting down.
ACGTTGTAATTGATAATTTTATGAAAGCATGTGTCTTTTGCCATTAGACACTGTGCATGAAGCACAAGGCCCAACCGTGACAAAATGAAAAGATTTGTAACGTTGTAATGGTTACAATACAAACAGTTATTGCTGACCGTTTCATTTTAATTATTTAAATAAATAATTAATAAACTTGTAAATATATTTCATAAACTAATCCATCAGTGATTAATACGGTGCATCGTCTATCCCATTTTTAGGAGATTTTAGATCAGCGTTTATGTATCACTATTTGCACCTCTATGTTGTTTTTATTTTTTTTTGGGACATTTTTTCTCCCTTTACTTGTTACATTATTTGCTGCAAAGTTTGACTCAGATCATTCAATGATTGCCAGGCCCTTTCATGGGATACTCGCCTCATCTTTCTCAGTACTCCTCCCGTCAATGAGGAAAAAATTCCTGTAGACAGGTTCTGGCTAAAATTCATTTACTTTTTTATTATTATAATGAACTGCACAAAAAGAAATATGTGTGTGTGTGTGAGAGAGAGAGAGAGTAGTGATATCCAGACTATATATGATTAAACAATAATACACATAAGTTGTGTTATTTGTACTCATTAAGTGTGAGACATCATGTCAACTTACACTTTATCCGTCATTAGACGGGGTGTGAACCCTTTCAATAATAGATAAAAAGTGAGTCAGCATGATGTCTTAGACATACAATAAACACAAATAATATTTTTTTGAGCACATATATCACGAACTATAAGTTGGGGTATTTCACAATGCACACAATTTAAGTTTGAGCATTCCACCATCACAAAAGTTGCAACGGTTAACAATCGAAAGAAACAAATTTCAACAAAACTTATAATTCTTATTTTCAAAAAGTCAAATCCAATTGAGTCTCTATTAATATATCTAAAATGTCAAGCCACAAGGATTGGCTTAGTGATGAGGAGTTTAGATAGTATACATGAGCTCCTAGATCGGATTGGATATGTAAACACTTTATTGTGTTGGATAGTGTACATAGTAAAATGTGTAAGATAGAAAATTCATCCTTGGTCTTTATCCGGTTGATAAAAAAAAATGATTTGAGTAATAGCTTGGCTGACATGTTAAAACTTACATTTTCAGCTTAAAACCAACAACAATTGAATCTTGAATATATTTTTGTGCTTCAATAGTTTTAATTCAAATTGAATACAACTCATATAATTAAAAAGTTTCGAGACATATAAAGCTTTCCAAAATTTACATTCCAGTATATGTAACACCGATGAATAAATTGTTGGGGTGAAATTAAACCAGTGATGGGAAGAAACCAAGGACAAATGAACTATCTAAACAGTATTCGGACGCATGTTTGAACATATGTCGAGACTTGGACGTCGTGGCCATTGATCTCTTTAGTGCAATCCAGAAAAAGGATAACTGGCAAGATGTTTGCTTCATGTAAGTATATCTGCTCTAAATATATGTACACGAATTAAAAAGGTCCTAATCTTTATTTCCTTCACTTGACTATGTGTTTTTTTTTTTTTAACCTTAATTAGAGATGATGGAGTTAATCTTTCGGCTGAGGGAAACATTGTAGTTTATGAAGAGATATTGGCAGCCCTCAAAAGACAAGACTGGACGCCTAGTCCGTACTGGACCATGATGATAAGTGAGTTTGGAGAAGATTCAATCTACGATCCAGTTAACGCTGATGGAGTGACACAAAGTAATCTTTCAAACTATGCTTTCCCGCACCCTGCAAAATGGGGAGAGCCTGGTCATGGTATTGAAAACGTCTCTCTCCAATTTATATAATGCCTCGGCGGCAGTCACAAAAATGGGTCTGCTGTGTGTCTAAAGATATGTGGTGTTCCTTAGTTTTCCTGTATGTTCAATAATAAATGGGAGATTTGTTCCCCCATGGTTCTTCATTATGTTAGTATTGAGAAATTCTGATTGTAACTCCATATGTGAAATGATTCAGCTAATTTATGTTGCTCTCACCATCTAATGGTTTTATTTCTATAACTTAGCTAAGGTTACACGTGTAGTTGGCAAATTCAAAATGAAAAAGGAAAAGGTTTAAGTAATTTACTAATCTTTATAGTTTCACCAAATTTAGAATTAGACCCCTAATTAAAAATATGTAATCAGATTCCTGCAGTTCTTAAATATATAGCCAGGTCCCTATAAAAAAATAAAATTTTGCAATGAAATCCGCATGAATTGCCGCATTTCTGTTATTATTCCTCTCTTCACTGTCATAACCCACTTTACAGACCATAGACTAGCTCTGGTTGTATATTAATGTGAACGATCGGTGTAATAACACTAATATCCTAGTGCATAATTGTTCTACCATTTTTCATCGGTTGCATCAAAACACGTGAGTTGCTGCCCGTTACATATGCCGAGTAATCTTAAAAAGGAGTGGTCCAACAAGAAAACAGTTAACCTGAGGTATAATGACAAACTTTTCATCTATATTATCTGAGGTGATTGTTGTGTAATACGTAAATATACATCAACCGCAGTGAAGAGACAGCAGAGACAAGGGAAAGTATTTAACTACTTGATATAAAAAGCTGGCTACATAATCAACATCAAATGCACATTCGAAAAGATAATACACATTCTGAAAACCCCACTACTGCCTATAATAAGAAACCTATTGATATATAATGAATGTGCTACACACACGAATAAAAGTAACTATAGAAATAGAAAAACCCTGCCCACACAACTCTCTTTTGGCAAGGGTTGCATTACATCAGAGCCTGATCTAGGAACCCAGTGATCTTGCCTGCTCGTAATAATACCTTTAATAAGATACTCAGAAGAATGTATGACACACATCAAACAAAGGACTAATACATACAATACAAGGGCTACAAAAGAAGCAAAGAGCAGCACCACATGCACCAACTAATGATTGGACCGCAGGAATGACTCTACTCAGATCATGATCAGCTTACTCTACAGCCTTCAACGTAAACCAAAACTAGGCCAAAACACATCCAAATGCAAAAACCACTTTCAAGGATAAGATGTGACGAGGAATGGCCGATGGCTCCCTCTAGAAGACACTCTTCCAGGGTAAGCCATAACTCATGTAGACAATTGGAACCTGCCACTAGGCTTTTTTCTCCTCCATCCCTGGCATTTCCAAATTTAACCCTTTAGGATCAGCAAGAATATTCATGATCATGAAAAGGAGGAAGGAAAACTTTCCAGAGGTAAACTTACGAAGGCAGCGTAATACACAAAGGTCAATCCAGCTAAAACAACAAATGCAATCTGAAATACGTTGTACCTGTAATGTGACAACCAATAAGTCAAATTATACTAAATTAGCATAATGGTCAAAGACCCTATTATGGGCATCATATAGGCAAGTTGATGCTACCCACACCCAAAACATACACTACAACAAACAAGATCTAAAGGCTTTTGGATCTCTTAAATGTTAGACATGTCAAATCAATATACTCTCCACGTCATCCAATGGTCTGCTGATTAGGTATTTTTATTTGTGAATTTTTGGTGCATCAAGCATGGGTCCACATAGTACCTCAACTGAAAATACAGGATTAATTAGAGTTGGAGCAAAATGAGGACAATCCCATTGTGTGGTCAAAATTTAGAAATTAGCAAAATGGAAGTTGAATTTCCACCCCGTAAGAGGGAAGGGGAGGAGAGGCAGAAGAAGAAATCCAGCTTGACTCACTTGTACAAATACTTAATTCCGCGGAGAGACTCCAAAGTGTGGCCAAATATTTCCTGTGCTGCAGTTGCTTGAGTGTAGTAGGCAAATGCTGTGGAACAGAACTGAATCACACTGAAAAAAGCACAACAAACCAACCTTTAGGACAGCTGAACAAATGCCTTCCACTTTATATAGAACTCTGCTTGCTACTTGCTACACTCTGCAACACCTGTAATACTACTCACACAATAACTCACCTGTAATACATAAATTAAAAATTTGTGAAGCGAAAATTAAAACCTTTCAGTAACACCATTTTAAATGCAACTCTTTTGAAACTCTACCTTAAAATAATAAGCAATATGGTGGAAATTATAATGCTCTGGGGAAGAAACTTCAAATTCAATAGGCAAAACACCCCATTTGGAAATGTAATATACATACTATACTGACCTGATGGAACAAAGAAGAATAAGGCCCACATTAAACAGAAAGGAGTTCATGAGAGTCGCTCCCCACCTGCCAGAGGTACGTTCACATCTTGAGTAATCAATAAGTGAATTTAATGACCAATACAGAGTAAAATGATAAATCTGACTGCACAATTGAATTACTTCATTGGATGAATAGTAATGAAAACTAATCGCAGCCCAAGCATTGTGGCACCAGCAATCACGGAAAGTAGAAGGTAGAAGCAGAAAAATGCAAATGCAGCAGTGCCAAGAAGACCTGATAAAAGAACAAAATACATATATTACCAAGAACAGAGTATTATGTATTCATAAGGATAATAGCGGATGGAAAGAAAACAAAAAGCATCAGTAATCCAACATACCCCAGACACTATCTAGCTTGATGAAAACTTCATTCAGGAAAGGAGAAAGGGGTGGATCAATTAATAGATAGATAATGATATGAGCAACCCATGCCACTGAAACAATCAACCTGTCACAGTTTGAAGAACTTGGGTCAGATAACAGACAGGAAACATAACACCTAATAAAATAAATGTCCTTTGTTGAAACTACATACAATGGTACAAGGTATCATCACCTTTTATTGTTATTATATATCATTGCTTACCCTAAAATTCCCAAAACAAGTTTTGCCAGATAACCCAGAACTGTTAGAGCCCATGCTGTCTCAGCCTATATTCACACAGGATCAGTCAGTCGACAAAAGATTACACATTGGTTGTGTCTCGAATTTTACAATAGAAATCGGATTATCAACCTTTTCCCCTTGTGGATACATCTCTTCAAGAAGCTTAACATCTTCTTCTAATTGAAACAACTCCTGGAAATTGGGCGAGATGAGCAAGTAAATAAATAAATTGAACCATACAAACTACAAAGTTCAAACACTTCGGTAATAATGTACAAAATTCTGCCACAAACTAGAACCCCATCCCCGAGGTTCCAACAAGGGTAACCAGTATCACATGTAACACGTACAAAATGCAGTAAAGGCCACTGATAAATGATCAGTATTTGTTTACCTTTTCTACTTCCTTCACATTTTTACGGAATTTCCTACCCTTTGAGCCACTTCTTTCTTCCTGATGGAGTGCCTCAGCTGCTTTCTTCAGTTCTTTTGCTTTTTTACCAAGTTCAGTTGCTTCCTAAAGCAACCAATCAACCACACAATAAATACAGTATGACAAGTCAAATGAGAAATACATATATAGTCAACATTTTAATATATCAACTTCATTAACAATGAAGTGCACCTTGATATACTGTGAGCGAGTGATAACAGCCTTTGGACGTCGAAAAAATGAAAATATAAGTCCCAATGGAAGACAAGCGATACCAACGCCACCAAATATCTGGATTGAATGGTAACAAAACAATGGTTATTTATTATCATGGGTAGGAAAACAACCACTTGAAGTGACACAGTATGTTACACTTATAAAAAGATATTTTTGTGTGTAGTGTTTGATATATTTTTAGGGAGAAATGGAGATAACCAAATCCAACTGCTAAGGAGAATAGAATGACACAATATCCTATTTCATGCACACTTATGGAAAAAAAATGTTACCCACAATAGAGTAATATCTCTTGCTAAACCAATAAGATTATCCAAACTGGGCAGAAGAAGGAATTATAACATTGGATAATTATATTTCATGAATAATGAATGAGCTTACAGCAAAAAGCACAGATCCAACAATAGTAGCAAGAGCAACAACATATTCTGGAAAGGTAGAGCGCATGGTCCATGTTTTTTCTGATGAAGGACTAGCAGAGTATGCCGAGCACTGTTTTAAAGAAAGGAAAAAATCAGGATGAGCAAGAGCACAAAAGAAAAATAAAATAAATCAAGAAACAACAAAAATAGACCCAAGAAAAAAAAAAAACTAGAAGGAAAATACCTGACGAACACCGTTTCCAATACATTGTTGGCTACTACTGAAGTCCCATGAGCTAGGAAATGAAGTAGTGGATGAAGAGAGATGCCTAACAGTAAAGTCCACCTTCCCAACGAGCCCTAATATATCAATCATAAATCATAGCATAACAGCAAGATCAAACAGAGGTTACAGCTGACATCATCAAAATCATAGTGATTTCAAATGTTCACTCAAGATTGAGGGTGGATAATGCTGTCTTCTCATTGGGAGGATCAAGCTTTATCTTTATTGTGGGTGGATCATATGTTGTCTTTTCATTGTTTTGTATTAGGTTCAATTTCCAACTGCTGTTTAAGTTACAATTTTCAATAACTTCTGTTTTCCTTCTATATTCACCAAGTCCCACACACCACTTGCCTGTGCTTCCAAAGCTAATGACCACAATGCCTGACATACCACTCCGGCATGCAATCTAGCATTAATGTATTATCGCTGCAAAGATCAACCCTATATGAATTTTTCGTGCATAAACCCTGTCCCTTTCTGTTACCAGTTACCAGTAATCCACTACAAACCACTAGTTTTCTTCAATCTGTCACATGTTATGCATCGCTAATAAACCAACTCCAACCCCCCCCCCCTCCCTTTTCTCCTTCCCTTTTCTTTTTTTCCCCCCTTAAAAATAGCTGCTTAGCAGTACTTCCCTGGAAATGCCCTGCAACTGTGGTAGGTTCCCCGTTTTTCCCAGTTCTAATTATTGACTTAACCCACATGCATTAATTAAACCAAATTTACTTTTTTTCACCCATGTTAAAGAGCCTGGGCAGCAAAAAATGACCATCAAACAATTCCAATCCAACCACCCAACATTGACAACTGAAGTAAACACACCAAGACTCCCATAATCCTTTCAGCCCTTGAAAAACAGACTTCATCTTACACACACAAAACACAACACAATCCAACCTTACACAAGCACGCACACACACACACACACACAAAAAGGGTACACAAAAAGGGTAACTTTATCAAGTCCAAAGTAAACAAGAGCATCATGATCATAGTCATATATAATCATACCATATAGAATGCCCAGAATGAGAGCGCAAACTACAGCCGTCGTCCCCATCCACAACAACGCACTCTTTATCCTTTTACCAACACTCCTGCACACAAACCCCCCACAAACATAAAAAACCAGCAAAATTAAAAATTAAAAATTAAAAACAGTCTTTTTCGTCTCTTTTTTTAAATTTTTATTTTTCTTTCTCAAACATGCTTAATTGAAACAGAAATACTACATTGACAATTTTTAAATTGAGACAACTGAAAAAAAAACGAAAGAAACTACCTACTTGTCCTGGTCGCCTTCGTAGTAGAACATTGCGAAGGGGATGACGAAGAACACAAGCACCGCATCGATGATGTAAACGGCGAGCCACAGGTCCTTCATAGGGAGCGTGAGGTTGCACGCGCCGTTGTAGATCGCGTGGCGGCACGCCTGCCTGTTCGCCACGTCAGCGGGGAGCATGAGGATCGAGATTGCCGCAACAGAGAGCCCCAAAACGACGACGAATTTGGGGAAGTAAGCCTGGTTCGTGTCGTCTGGGTGCTGGTAGTTCACGAGAAGGTACACGTTCACGAGGAACACGATCACGCACACCACCGCCGCCACGATCACAAGGGCGAGGTTGAAATCGCCCATCTTTCCGAATCTCGGAATCGAATTTTTGGGGAAATTTTAGGGTTTGTGAAAGTGTGTATTAGGGTTAGGGTTTGTTGGTTGGATCTGGTTTCTAGAGTGAGAGAGAGGGAGTGAGAGATGGGGGGATTTGGTGTTTCCGGTGGTGGTGGTTTCCCATTTTTGGCTACGGTTAACGGTGGTGGTTTTTGATGGGTGAGGTTGAGATTACGAGTTTGTCCTTGGTAACTGAACGAGGGTGTGGGGAAGTGGAGGCGGAACTGCTTTGGGGCATGGATGTAATTTCGGGGAGGGATACGTTTCCTGTTGTTGTTGGAAGAGAAATTCAAAACCAGGCTGTACTCCAAATCCAAAAACAAGGGGGAAAGGCTGGCATGGTGGGTGGGGTTGGGAAACGGATTGACCCGGCCCATTGGTGTTTGATCTGGATGGGCCTATAGATGGGCTAATGAAACTTGTTTGGGCCTATATTGTTGGGTTTTGAAAGGTAAGTCTTGCGTCGATCTTCGTTAGGCAACCTGACTTGCAGCCTGTTTGGTTTTCACTTTGGGGAGCTTAGAATTGATTTTGCCTCTTAAAAATTGGTTCCAAAACTTTTGAACTTGTTTAGTTGGCAAACTTCATAATCAATCCTTGCTTCTGGAATTGATTTTGGGAAAAAGTGAACATTATCTATTTTCTGTCAGAATCACTTTTAGAGAAAATATTAAATATAAATTATTTTACTTTAAATTCAATTCTAACAAGATCATTTCTACTTATAAAGTTATAATCAGTTCTAAAAACGGATAACCAAAAACACGCTTGGAAAGTGGATTATATTTAGCATAAATAAATCCAATAAACTCTTGATAATAGCAATTTCATTAAAACAAAAACTCTTAATTAAGTTAAGTGATGCTAAATTGAAAAACTAGCCGCCACACCTAATGTTTTTCTTCTACAGTTTTTGTTTTTGGTCAAAATCTAATGTTTTTATTTGTGTTCACAAAACTAACATGCTTGGGCCTCAGTCCAAATCCATATCCTTGAGCGTTTTTGGGCAATGATATCTTAACTTTTTTGGGTCACTGGGCAATGACATCATCTCCTTATTTATTTATTTATTTTTTTGGTCCGCAGGCAATGATATCCTCTATTAAGTGTCATGTCTATAGAGCATCTGCATTGAATGGGTTCTGGCCCATGAGTCCAATAGCCACAGCGAAACGACTGGTCCACTTTTTAGTGTAAGGCACGTGGAAGAAACTGATAAAGTCATGACAAAAAATAGAAAATTGAAGAAGTGGAAACTGGAAAAGTGGTCCATTACCAGACCAAAAAAAAAATTGTGCTCTATTAACAAGGTCTCAATTCATTAACGGAGCTTCTATCAGACCCAACATAGCTAGCTTATCCTGACCCACAAAAAAAAAAAACGAAACTGCTTATGTAGTTTAACTTTCAGCTTCTAGTTAGTAATGGCCAATTCAGAGGGCAGAATTTCCATCAATTTGAGCTGAGAGCGATGAAGCCGAATTCCCTAATTTTCACTTGTTTTATTTTATGGGTATTATTACTATCATCAATTAAGCTCGCTTATTGTTTTTGGTTGCAACACAGTTAAAATCACGTAAAGATGGTTGATCTTGTAGTAGATGCATTAAGTCTTCTTAATCCTAAATCCGTATGACACATTCTTTTCAATGAGATCGCTTAAGATTACATACCGTGTGCTGCAAATCTGCAATTTCGCTCTCATGAGTAACTCTATCGGAAAAAGTAAGAATTGAAATGAAGATAGCTTCCTTGCACGATTTGGATTCTTGCGTCACGTGCAAATCATGTAAGGCTTGGTGGAGCACAGGGTCGGGTAAGTACTGTCCCAAAATATACTTTACCTAGCTATGAGATATACGTAATCTATAAACTATTGCTCGTGCTGCCACGTTGCATGTGCCCACTGTTGAGTAAACCAAAACCCAGAATTTGATTGATTGATATCAAATAAACCACCACAATGCAGCCACGTGGCCTTTTGCCTGAAGCCAAAATTTTAAAGTTTTGTACAATCAAATAATGGCAGTTGAATGCTGAAAATTGAACATTGAAACCGCCCGACGGCATATTTGATGAATGATTGATTACTTGATTATAAAATATCTTATATTACCCATCCATTATTTTTCATATAATTTTTAAGGCAATTATAATAAAAATTAAGCAGTTCAATTTTAACGGTATATCAATGTATTATCAAATGATTGTGTGAAAAATTGAAGCGTATCAGAGTCAAATTATAAAAGCAATCATTAGATTCAATCACAATGTTGTAACAATTAGTTATCTTTTAGATATTGACTCAACAAACCATTAGTCATAAATGATCAAACAATTAAAACAATTTTAAAATCAGAAATGATTTTTGGCAAGAGGCGCATTTCGGACTCACCAATATGCATGATCTGCACCACACGATCGATAATATTTATTTTTATTTCTATTTTTTTAATAATTCTGTATTATATCATGTCATGCCTTGAATCATATGATTTTGTTTAAAAGTCTATCGCACCTTCCAGCAGCGATCATTAAAAATTAATCAATCATGTATGTCGGAAATTGCTGTTCACGTTATTATTTTTCAATTAATATTCATTTTGACTCCTAAAATTACATAAATGGCTCACTTTGATTTTTAAAATTTAAAATTTGACTATTTAGTCTTTGATTTTTTAATAGTGAATCATATTAGACAAATTCTAACAAATCATCAAAATAATTTAAGTCAACCTTATGATTTTCAGAGATTAATTTGATTCAATTGATAAATATTAAAAAATTAAGATAAATTATTTATACTTTAAAGAACGACATGATTCACTATTATAAAATTAGAATAAACTATTCATATTTTATATTTTATGAACCAATTCTATACACAGTTTCAGGATCAAGATCAAGATTAACAATACCCCCAAGGGCGGATCTACCCTCATGGCCAGAATTTGAAAGTTTTTTAGAAGTATATATATATATATATATATATATTCCCTATTATTTTATTTAATTTGATTCCTTACAAATATAAAATTATATAAATCCGTACAAATAATTTAAGACTGCAATTTTCTAAATCCGTACTTATAGATATTTTAGCCACACTCTTTGTTTGTGGTGTTATTGAGGTTTGCACACAAGCAAAACGCTGGCAAAATCTGACTATTATACTGTTCGTAGTACGGTGTTCCTTTCTTGTAATTGGTCCCGAACCGTGCCGATAATCATGTTAAACTGGCTGGACACTAGAATCTTTTGCGTGGAAATTAAAGCAGAATATGGTCAAATTCCTTGGAATAAATCTCGTCAAATCTTATCAAAAAAATAAATAAATAAATAAATGTCTTCAAATCTTAAGGTACATTTGATTTGATAGAATTATTTTTAAAATAATTGATAATTGATATTATAATAATTAATTTATATTTAAAAATAATATTAAAAGAATGAGATAGAAAAATTAATTCATATAAGATGAAAAAGTAAACACTAACATTTTTTTATTTCTGTTAGGATCAATTTCTATAAAAACGATATACTTCTTTTTAGAATAAAAAAGCCAACCAAACAATTTTACCTTTTTAGAACCGAATTTTTCTCCCCGAAATGGAGGAAAATTTGGTAAAACAAGCAGTAAAAAATAACCAATTCTTTTTTTTTAGTAATTAGGAGAATTTTTAAAAAGATTTGTTAGAAAGATAAAAGAAAAGCTTTTTAGCATATTATTTTCCTAATGATTTAACTTTAGGTAAAGGCACAATACATCAGATAAAATATAATGTATTACACACTAAATATTTAGTCACATTTATAAAATATGATTAAATACTTTTAAAAGTATAATGAATAAATTTAGCCATTTTTTTCAATATTTAGCTTTAGGTTATAAATAGGACTAGATGACTGCTATATGTGACATCATATTTTACCTGTTGAACCATACACAAAACCTTAACATTTAAGTGATAGGATAATCTTCTATTGTGCCTGGATGCTAATGAAAGAGAGACAAAAATTGCAGGTCATTATTTATGTTCGATAGAAGATTCGAAAGTGAATTTATAAGAGACAGAATAAATTATTTTAATATGGTTTCCACCGGGGAAAAAAATCTCATAAGATGTTAAAAGTAACATCAACAACTTCACATGCATGTCCTGTGCACTTATATGACGCAATTTTAAAAAATATATATAGTAATAGATTGATAGTTAGTAATTAGTTACAATGATTAATCGACAAATTATATGAAAAAATATGATTAAAGACAAATGAAGAACATGGAGCAACTGTGTAAAAGAGAAAGGACAAAGCTAGATAAAATTCAATTAAAATTAATTATAATTGAATAGTCTAGTTAGTTACACATCACACGAATGGCACCTTACATATTTGCATTGGAACTCTCCATTGAGACTTGGCTCATTCAATTATTCGTAGCAAATTCAATGTCAACTCTTTTCTATCGCTTGAATTAAATTATTCAATCTCTAAAGGTCGACAAAAACAAAAAGAAAATGCCAAATTTCCACCGTCCATGACCAGACCATATGTCCATCTTCCCTCCGTACATGCATGCACTTAAAAGAGAGCATTTTACTTCCTTCGTTTTAAATTAAATATTTTTTATTTTTTAATTTATTTATAAAATAATATATCTGGACATAAATTTACCTCCAGATATACTATTTTATGGATAAACCAAAAAATACAAAAAAAAAATAGTTGGAAACGGTTGTAGTAATATTCAACAAATATATTAATATTATCAGGCTGTGACCAAAGTTCTTTGGATTTGGTTAATGTTCTTTTGCTTTTGAATTTTTCCACCTGTATCATTTGTATACAAACATAACATGATCTCGCTTTCAATTATTTCTCTTTTGCCATGAGTTGAGCCTTCAGATGTATATTATTGGGATCTTATCAAGAAATTCGTTATGTATCGGAGAAACGTTAATTGCATTAAAGAAACATATCCTACATGAGTATACCCTAGAAAAAATTCTCATATAATGAAAAGATAATTTTTTTAATTTGTTTTATTGATAATTTCTTATCTGATAAATAAGTATTTTTATTAACATAAGTGTATCACTGCCATAATTGCCCCAATGTCAGAGCAAAGCTCTAGAGCAGTCACTTTATAGGATCGCATACTAAAAGAGTCATCACATCAACAAAAAAAAATTAAAAATTGAAAATTGAAAACCTCAAGAATTGAAAATCGACAACAAAAACAAAACTTGATTTTTGTATCAAAAAATATTTTAATTAGAATGAGATTAATTAATGGAAAATTGAAAAACTTTTGTTTTGGAAAAGAAAATGATTATATTGTCGATAAATGGATAGCGAAGTTTAAAATTAGTGGTGCAACTATTAATGGGAATGTAAAAAGAAAACGGAAAGAAGAAATATAAATTGAGACTGTTTATAAAGTGACACATTTAGTATTTAAAATATGAAAAGTTACAGTATTTCTTCTAGATATAGAAATTGAAATTGATTTTTTTTTTTGGAAAGAAAAATGTTTGTCATTAAATGGATGGAAAAATCTAAAATTGGTGGTGCATCTAATTAATGCAAGTGTTGAAAGAAAACAAAAATGCAAAAATAAAATAAAATAATTATATTGAAACTTTTGATATTCAAAATATAAAAACATCATTGTATTTTTTTATATACAAAATAAGAAATATGATGATATGAAGAGTTTTGAAATTAATCAAGCCAAAATGTAGATATTGTGTTTGTCTAGCTCAATGTAATATATGTAAATAAATTAATTGAAAACGAATTTGATTTTGTAAAAATGAACTTGATTCTATGCCAAAAATTATATTTCAGAAATTGAAATATGGATTAATAGGAAATGAGAAATTTTGTGTTTTAGGAAAAAATGATGGTTGATAAATGGATTATCAACTAATACTGCAGTTGATATAGATATAGAAGTCTAAAATTGACGGGTACAATTATTTAATAAGGAATGGAAAAGAAAACAAAAATACATAATTATTCAATTATGCGTATTGACTTAAGACTTTTGCTATTCGGAATATGAAAAGTAATAGTATTGATTTTATATGTAGAATATGAAGATTTTCATTTTACGTTATGAAGAATATGATATCTACTAATGTTTTAAATTTTTTAAAATTTTAAAATGAGAAGGAATTCATTAACATCCGTAAAAGATTTGATACACTGTGAATGGGGGTTAGCGTAAATGGTAAAGAGGGAGCTCATATTCCATAAGGACGCGAGTTTGATTCCGTCTATTATTGTGAGAACTCCTTGGCGATTTCATAAATCCCCTATAAATAATTGTAGAACCCTAGGAACATGCCCTAACTTAGTAGGAGGACTATTACTTAATCCACCTAAACATTCATTTACCCAAAAAAAAAAGGGATTTGATACACTCCCACCTTTAATAACATTTTATACAATATATTTTGAGTTAAATTTTTATGTAATAATATTATAAAATATTTTTATAATGTCATATAATCAAATTATTCCATTTATTTGGCTTTTCAAGTAGTGAATGTGAGACTCAACCACTTTTACTGATATGACAAAATATGATTAGATAATAGTTTTACACTATTAGTTCATTAACATTAACTGATCATATAGTTTTTCTATCCAATTATTAAATTATAACTACATATCATGTTAATTGTGTGTGTCAATTCTAAGATAATTGATCATCTATATATAAGAATAATGTGATTAAATATTTCTTATTTGCAGACATTTAAAAAATATGTATTATGTTTATTTCAACATATATAAAAATATATTAAATAATTTTGGATTAATGTGAAATTTTACCAGCACGGTCTATGACATATATACTTTCAATCCAAAGGTTGGTTATGTAAAAAAAAAGGGTCCGATAAAAATTTATCGAAAGCGTAAAATATTTGTCAAATTTTAAGCTGGTGTTAATATATCCTACTTTTTTTAAAAAAAATATTTGATTAATATATCTGCCTCCTCTAATTTTTAAGTTATTTTCTGCCGATGCCAGCGTGCCCTAAAATTTAAACCTTTATGGCGGAGTACTTTTTATATAGCCGGAGAGGGTTAGTTAACTTGTGTTCGAGAAGTGTTGCCTTGGTTGCCATGGTTGTTTGGGTCATGGTTTCTATTCTACGGTCATTGGGCGGGTAAGGCGATGAGTTATTTGATCTAGGTTTTGTTTTGTTTTGAAGTTTTGGAATTTAGTACGTAAACTCAGCATAGACAATTTTGCAACAATTGGGGTGTGTTTGACGAAGATGGTTGTGGTGGAAGTGGGTAGGGTGAAGAAAGAAAGATAAAGGGTATTTTTGATAATTTATCTAAAATCGTTTAATTGTTAATATATTTAAGAAAGATGAGTATAGGTTGAACAGTTAAAAATGAGTCAAGTTGTATTTCAGAGGACTTAAAGGTAATTTGCCTATAAATCGTCCTCCACGTCAGTTTTTCGGTTACGGCTAGTACAGTCTCAATATCTACATGTGCCCATTCACAGATGATGGCCACAAAATTGAATTTAATCATATTGAGCAACGACTAGGATTTGAACCACATATAATATGCTCCAAATGGTCCCAACATCAACACCAAGCAATAGAAAACAAGCATTCTATATAGTACCAATAGTGACAGACGAAAGTTCAAGGAAGCCTCGTATGTTAAAAAAAAAAATCAGGATTTATTAGAGCAAATATATATAGAATTTAATTTCTGTATTAATATATATTAATTATCTCTTCTTTTATATGACTTTTCAAGTAATACAGGTGAAAATTAAGCATATATACTCATATAGTATCACATAATTGATTATACTACCAATATATATAAATTAAATCTGACATACACTAAAAGATATGGAAAAGTTTATTATTATTATTATTTTGTAACTCATAATGTATAGTCAACATATAAATATCAATATTTTATACGACTATCAGCAAGGGTACGAATATCGAGGCATGTAGTATTTATTAAGATAAGATAATGAATGCATCATATATTTACAAAACTACTATTTTAATGTATTATATATTTATCAAAATACTATTTTAATGCCTAAAAATAAATATTTAATTAGAACACCTACTCATCATCATTTATGGTGGCCCCAACTTTTTTCATTCATTCATCACATCCAAATGTAATGAAATGAGTATCTTAATTGGATATCTACTTTTGAACATTAGAATAACCATGCTCATATATTTACATTTATATCAGAGAAATGTTTTATTTAATGTTAAATTAATGCACTTCTCCCTATACCTTATTAGCATTTCCGTTGTATACCAGAAAACAATTTATATAGGGTTTGTTGAACACGGAAAAGAGCAAATAAATTATGAAAAGAAGTTACTTCCAGAGATTGGTGAGTGTGACATGCATGTTAGGATCAAGATATGATTTGAAGATTTGAAGGGAAAAGAGGAAACTTCGCAGAAGCTGTGAAGTTACTAAGAAACAAATGCAGTGGGGATGTCTGCAGGTGCAAATTAACATATTAGTGGCTGTTGGGTGTGTTGAAGGGTGACGGATCCAGAGGGAGATCTGCCTGATTGGGTTAGGACTGCAATCAAGTGATGTCTTTTGGAGGCAAGTGATAATGTGATAAGGGGGTGCTACAAAAGTATTTTTTTTTAACACGGTTAGCCATGATGAATAAATAGATAAAGTAGAGTCTACTATTACATCTAACAATAAAAAAGTTGATGTCCCAATTAGACACTTATTTTTAGATGTCAAAATAATAATTTTGGTGCTACAATATCATGTGAAGAGAAATTTTGAGTACTTTGGGAGTTGTCAGATGAAATAAAATCTTTTCTCTATTTCTTTTTTAATCACATGCAACCTTTTATCTTGCACAATTTTACTTGAGTCAAATAAAACTTTTGTAAGTAGTCAAAGCTCTCTTTCCGTTCTTTAATACAGCTGCATATTCTAGATTATCGAATATGAGATTTCTAGTTCTATTGGGACAACTTTTGTCAATTAACCTATCTCACTGGTCTTCCATTTTTTGTTTTTGTTCCTTTATTTAAATTTTGATACTTTAAAAGTAAAAAAAAATAAAATTTATGATGTAAAGTTTTTAAATTGCCAAATTAAGTAATAGAAACTAGGGAAAGAGGGTCTTAATCATCCCAAACTTCCCTCTCATTGGCCGCAATTGATAAGTATGCTGTAATGACTTTTTTTTTGGAATTGATAGAAGCTATGGAAATATAAAGGAACAATATTTGTTACATGAGTAATTTCCTTGGGAATTTGATGACTATTTCAAAGGGGGTTCTAAAGAAAGCTCAGCTGGTTACAAGGTGTATGGGTTGGTGTTGAGTTAGTCTTGATGTACTAATGTTTCAAAAGGTGATGGTCTTCTCGTTGCCATGTGGTTTTCTGATTGGGTGTGCAGCTATGTGGTATTGTCTCATGGATATAATTTGTTTCAAAGTGAATATTTTCTTTTCTTTAGGAAGAGACCGAAGAAGTAAGAGGCTTGATTTCCTACTCGATGTGATAAGAGGCTGGTGTGCAGTGTTAGGATAGGTTATTATTTGGATGTATTGGCTTGTGATAAAGATGAATATATATTGTGTGCCTGTTATACACTGTATCAGATTGGACCGTTGCCACTTCTAGTGGTGTCCTCGTAATCCTGCACCAACAATAATATTTTAACACTCAAATATCCAACATTAAAAGAAAAATAAGAACAAGTCGATGAGAGAATAAGTGAAAAATAAAAAGAAATACAGGCACATATTTATTTTGTGAAGGATATGAAAATTTGGATTCTAAAATAAAATTGTTGATCCTTGCACCAAGAAATTATTCTAGGACACAATTATTTTGTCTTGAAGAAGAATGACAAGTCATATTTATTTGAATTGGACTAGACCAGAAATACTTTGTTTTGAAAATTGAACGATTTTGTTTTTTTGAAAAAACAATATAAAATCTGTTAGTGACTGTCATGCTTCATAAGGGGTGAAAATGTGGGTTATACTTGGACGTTAAACAAGCTAAACAATTAAACGCTTTGAATGTTCACCAAATGCTCGAACTGTTTAGTGATAATTAAAACAGTAACTCACTATTTGTTATAAAAAATAAATAGGATACTTACATTATTTTTAATAAAGGACAATACAATAATAAGAGTACTCTTGGAACATATAATACAGACTATAAATTTAGGTTTTTCACAGTATTACTATATAATTTTTATGGGCTATCTTGCCCCTCTCACCCCTAATAATTACTCAGTGTGATCGGGTTAAGCGAAAAGAGTTAAATTGATGGAGCATTCTTATGTAGAACGAATGCCATAATATTGATTATAACCATAGGGATATGTTGGCAAAATTATAAGAGTACGGATATCATCACATGCTGGTTGTTAATTACAATTCATGCAATACTCCATGTTTGGAAATATCTTTTCAAACTCGGGGTTATGATGTCCTGTACTCCTGTTGGTTTGATGTAATTCAAACTTGAAAGAAGAATCTCAATGATTATAGCGACACATGGTTGTGGTCCCTCTATTATTGTTATTATACACTCATGAAATAGAAGGGTGAGTTGAACTGAACCATATTTCGTGCTTATTGTCAGAGCAAGTGGACCAACGATGAATCTGTTGAAGGCAAGCAAGAAATAATAGAGAATGATAAAGGGAGGAAAGATATATATATTACAAATGGCAAGCATATCTGCAGACATTCCTTATTTTGCAGGGATTATATACTTTCCTTAATTTCAGATAACTAACACAAGAAAATATTTTAAATTACAAATGTAGACTTCAACACTCACTTAAAATTTCAATATTATTCTACCCTCTCGATTGTGAAATGTAACACTACTAGAAACCCTTATAAGTACTTACATCGAAATCAGACACACAAAGTCTTGGCCAATGAATTTATGAGACCTCCTGTAGTCCTATATAATATATACAATCCAGTTATTTCATACTTTGACCAACGTGAAATTTCAATATTCACAATTGAAATTCCTATCGGAAACTCTACTAATTACGCTTTAACTCCCATCATGGCAACTCAAAATTACAATATATTTCAATTGCAATTACAGTTGAAACTCAAAATCCGCTTCTTGTTTCACTCAAGGATTTTTCCTGCCTACTATGAGCCTTCAAAAACGTAGAGTTCGATTTGTGGCCAAATCCAAAGAAAAAATCAAATACCTTATTTTACCTAACATAAAAATAAAAATAAATTTAAAATTGAGAGAGTGAAGACTGTGTTTTTTTGCCTACTTGCATTAAGTCAAACACTGACTAATTTTACCAGAACCCGTGAAAGAAAGTACAGGGCACAATACCTTTGGGATGTGCTCATCTCTCCCACCTTGTGAAGTAAAATTACGACCAAGCTTGGTTTCTTCACCGAATCTCCTTTTTTCTTCTGCGGAAAACTGATGAGTCTCTACCAATATATAGAGGAGATTAATATCACTTTTTATCTGCTTTTCTTTGGGAAATTTCTTAACAATTTCTCTGTCTGGGGCACTTTGCATTGAGCACTATGCATTATTGGAGCTTTCTCTTTTCTAGGCACAAAAGCTGATAGTAACTTTCATGCTAGCAAACAACGAGAAAGTGTGTAGTGGCTGTAGGTGAAAAGTGATCACTTAAGTTTATCAGATTGTAAATAGATTACAAAACTATGACCGGATCACTCTGCTAGCTTGAATCTTGAGTAGCACAGCAATATAATTAAAATTATATTAATGCATTAGAGATGTAATAAGGTAATCTTTGTCCACTTAAAATTCATTTTACTTGTCAGTCAAATTAGAGTGAGATCACCTGTAAAAGTGATACGACAACATTTGGTGTTTCAACAAGTAAGTAGGATCACAAGTGAGTTATGCTGGCTTGTAAATTCTTTTTGGCTTGATTGTTAATACCTCATTAAGAAGAGCTCATTAGTTCAAGAGCCGAGTTGGAACTAATTATTTGAGCTCATTTATTAAATTAATCGAGATTGAGTTTTACTATATTTGACTCTCTAGTTCATGAGCATATATATGTTATATTTTTAATCATAGTTATCAGACTCGACCCGGTCAAGACACTGGGTTACTAATTGAACCGGTTGAATCAGATTTATTAAAAAATATATAAAATTACATTAATATGTATATACACACACACACACTCACCAAAAAATAAATAAATAGCATAAATTCTTAAACATTGTCCACAATGCAAACAAAGTTTCACACCATAAAGTAATAAACTCATATATAAACATGACAACATAAGTCATATAAAGTTCCCCACCATAAAGGCATAAATCTCAAACTCATAAGTCACAACAAATTAACAATACATGATGTGATAATAATATGATCATTGCCAAGGCAAGGTAGTATCATATTCATAATTTCTTTCTTCATCAGCTACTAAATCTGAAACTTGGACAACAATGCCTTCATTTTGGTTCATATTTTCATTGGTTATGTTACGTGCACCCTCATCATCATCATCATCTTCTTCCAAGTTCAATATATCTACAATCATGTCATTTTAATCAATGTCAAACTATAAAATAATAATCCATTATGATCATGGCATAATGACAACCAAAAAGTTTAATGCAATTTAAAAAAAATAGCAATATCATTTGGAGTTGATTGGATGGAAACATCTGCAAGATCATCGCATAAAGACTCTAACTGATCAACATTTAAGAGTGGTGGTGACTCCTCCAATATCCAATCAGAATGGTCCTCAAATGCCTCAAAATAAATTAGATCATAACCACCTTTAATCTTCATTCCATTCCTACGTTTACCAATTTATTCATATCAAGATAGAAGAAATACTTCGGAGAACTAATACATTTATATAAATTGATAATTACATGAAAAAATACCTTCATTGTAGCCTCAAGTTGTAATGATTATAAACAAGGTCATTAAGCTTTTGATTGTCTAACCTATTTCTCTTCTTTGAATGAATATGTCCAAACACACTCCAATTTCGCTCACAACCCAAAGCACTACAAGTTTGGCTTAAAACATAGATAGCCAATTTTTGCAAATTTGGTGCACCATATCCATAAGATTCCCACCATTGATCTAGATTAATACATGTAATGAAAGATTTAAAGAATGAAAGATAATAAGGATTAAGGACTACAAAATAAAGAATGAAAGACAAATACCAATTGCTAAATTTACCTGACATCACTGTGCTTCATTCACATATAGCGAATTGCCTTCCAAAATCTTGTTCGGCATTTTTATAGATCCTCATCTCACTTGTTAACTTAGATTACAAGTCAAGATCTCCATAAGCATGCTCCTCAATGACATCAAGAAGGCCAGATGTTGTGGTTCTATGTTTTTCAAGTTCTTCAAAATTGAACCGACAATATGGATTTAACCAATAACCAGCAACATGAAAATTTTTACGAAATTGTGAATCCCACCGCTTATCTTGGATTGTCAAGTAAGGCTCCACTGTCTTCTTTCTTCTCTGAAATCTCCTAACCATCTCTTCTTTTGCTTTATATATAGCTTGATAAAGAAAACCCATGGTGGGTTTATCTTCACTATCAACAATTCACAATACATGAACAAGTGGCTCAGTGAGTTTAACAATATCAGCACACTTCTTCCAAAAGCTAGAGTCTAAGACTTGATCCACAAATCTTTTTGCCTTGCCATCTTTGGAATAAGCTGAGCTTGTCCATTCTCTAGAAGTTACCATGGCTCTAAGGGCATCTTTTTGAGCCAAAATATTTTGCAATGCAATGAAATTGGTGGCAAATCGAGTAGGAGCTAGACGAAGTATTTCTCTTCCCCCTGTATGCTTTCTCATCAAATACAATGGATGACAATGATTATATATGTATTTGGTAATTTTTGAAGCCTGTGACACAATTTCACTAACTTCATCCAACTTCCCAATATCTTGCAACATTAAATTAATACAATGAGCAGCACATCGAGACCAATATAGTTTAGGAAACTCAGCCTCTAATAACCTTCCAGCAGCAACATAATTTGTAGCATTATCTGTCACCATATGAATAATATTTTCTAGACCAACTTCTAATACAACATCTTTGAAAAGTTTGTACATTAAATCTACAGTTTTTGAGGCATAAAAAGTATCAACTGACTTTAAGAAAACAATTTCTTTAGGACAATAAACTAAAAAATTAATGAAAGTTTGCCTACAACAATCAATCTATCCATTAGCCATGATAGTGCATCCAGTTTGCTTCCAAATTTCACGGTAACCCTCAATCATATTTTTCACTTGTTCAACCAATTTACTTAACAAATTACCACGAACTCTATGAAAGTTTGGACCCGTATAACCTGCACCCATGCTAGCAATAGCAGCAATCATTGGTTGATAATAAGGTGAATTAAGTGCATTAAAGGACACAGAAGCATTAATCATCCATTTTGCAATGGCAATGTCACACTTCTCTATTACTTCCTTACTCTGCAACACACTTTTTAAGGTTGGTTGAGCTCCAGGTGCTGTTCTAGGCACAAAGTAAGAGTCTAGTTTAGTAGCTTTTTTCCCCTTCTGAGATGCAGAAGATACAACCCTATTCATACCCTGCACTTCATTCTCACCTATTTCCATATGCTTATAATCATCTTCATTAATGTCTTCAAAAGTTTGTTGAATTTTTCTCTTTTTGGACCGACATTCATTGATATTTTGTAATATTCGAGCTCTAATATTTGCTGAAACTTTCTTGCATATTTCAACTTGTCCTGTCTCTCTAGCCAAGTGACTTTTCAATCTATTGATGCCACCTCCCCTAATTATCTTGTCACAATAAAGACATTGTAAAACAACTTTTCCATTGTCCTCAACTACTTGCTTACAATGCCCCCAAGCTAGATCAGTTTTTCCCCTATGGTTATATGATTTTTTAATAGAATCTTGAGTGGATGCTTCTTGGGATGATGGTGTTTCTGATGAAAGCGTTTCAGCAGAAGACATCTCTATCCTCTAATTGATGCAAATATGCAATACACTTGATTATTAAATTATGTCACAAAAATAGTAACACAAATTCAACAAAAAAGTAAGTAGTAAAGCAAGTAATTGGAACAACGATAATACAAGTTATACAACAAATTAACTATATGAACAAAATATTACAACTATAATTACTGTCCTTTGTTTCCATTCTTGTAAAGCATCAGAGGATATACTAACATACACTATTGAACATTCAAAACATCTCTTCTATAGGGTTTGATTCCTTTCCTTTAGCTCCTTAATGGCCTCCATGACTTCTTTGGATATGAATTCTCAGTAACTCAGTATGACTTTTGTTTTTGAAAGATCTTTAATGAAATCTAAACTAATTATACTCTACAAAAAAAAAAGGAAACAGAACTTAGAACTGGGCAACTAGCAGCAACTGGTACTTATCCTTCGAAGGCAATAGCTGGCAGCGGAAGAGGGCGAGAGGTTCTGCGACACAGGGACAGTGGCAGTAGGGGCAAGGGTGAGAGGCGTTGGGCGAAGGCACGGCGAAGCGAGGTGCGAAGGCAATAGGAGAGGATGTCACATGGCGTCTTCCTGGGCGGCATTCTTCTGAGGCGCCGCAGTCTTTCCTGGAGTTGGTAGGACTACGGGGAGCAACCAATCAAGGCAGTGGCAGCAGTGGTGCGACGCGAGGCGCGAAGGCAATAGGAGAGGGCGTCACACGGCATCTTCCTGGACGGCGTTCTTCTAAGGCATCGCGGTCTTTCCTGGAGCTGGTGGGACAGCGAGGAGCAACCGAGTAAAGCAGTGGCAACGGCAACGATGGCTTGTGGGCTTTCTTCTTGGCCTCTACTCTCAATCTTACTTCTCAGTTCTCACAGTTTAGGCATTTTGGAATTTACCGATTTAGGAATTAGGATGCCCGATGTTGTCTCTTTTTTAGTTTTAGGCTTTTAGCGTTTTAGAGTTTAGACTTTTAGTTTAGGATTTTTTTTAAAAAAAAAGGAAATGATGTCCATAAGAATTAGCCGGGTCATCGGTTTCCATAAAAATTGGCCGAGTCTCACCGGTTCTCACCGGTTCCGATACGTACCCGGTCCAAAGAGTAACTCATCCCGGTTTTGTGACTGGTTCATCGATTTTCCGGTCGAACCGGCCAGGTCAGGCCGGGTTTTATAACACTATTTTTAATATATATATATATATATATATATATATATATATATATATATATATATATATATATATAATGTGTTGGTCATAAACCATGATTGTAAGTTGATAATTGTTGTATTATGTGTATAATATGTAAAATATGTTGAAAATACTCTATGTGCTCATAATAAAGATTCTAACCTATTAAGTAGAAAAAGCTCTATTCTTATATGAATTAAGCTGGCTCATCACAAGCTAACCTATAAGCTTGGTGAGCTTCTAACAAGCTAAGTTTGAGTTTGAATTTTACGTTTGATTGTTAATGAACCCGAACTTGAGTCTAGCTCAATGCTAATGAGCTAA
This sequence comes from Dalbergia cochinchinensis, assembly GCA_031216125.1. Lineage (NCBI taxonomy): Eukaryota > Viridiplantae > Streptophyta > Magnoliopsida > Fabales > Fabaceae > Dalbergia > Dalbergia cochinchinensis. Next base: position 72,810,703 of record CM062368.1, on the reverse strand, counting down.
ATTTGAGCTTTGCTCACTTCTGGCCCTAAGAGTAATAAGGCTCACGTGCTTCATGAATAGACAATAAGACAATTTTTATTTTTTTAGAATTAATTCATAAATAAGAACGATGGCAAATTTGCTATGTTATATATTAAGAGTTTAATTTCTATGCATTTTTACCATGTGAACCAATAAATATTTTTTTAAAAAAATGGCAAATTATGGTGGATATATAGTTATCATAGTAAATATTTTATATGATTTATCATTTTATTAAATTCTATTGATTAACGGTGTAAAATCATTTTACATTGCAAGTAGAAGAAAATTAAACTATTTTATTAACATCAATATTTTAAATAATTTGCACATAACTTTGCAGCTATCATTTTTTTTTTATTGATGAAGCTAGGGTACTTTCTAGCTTTTTCATCATTGTACAAAGAAGTGTATTATTATGTTACAAAAAAAGTGTATTATTAATATGTTTTTATCTATTTGAAGTAACTTAATTTTATAAAGAAATTATTTTTTTATAAGGGGATTATTATTTTTTTAAAAAAAATTATTATTCCAACATCCAAAAGTAGATATCTAATTGATGTGATGAATGTGATGGATAAGTGGGGATAGTGGAGGTCACCATCACTTTTAAGAGTATAATAGAGTTGGTATCCTAATTGGATACTGACTTTTACGTGTTAAAATAATATTGTTAATTTTATACAGCTTTTAAAGCTTTAACTACTCACTATTAATAACATATTAACATATGTTATTATTATCTATCTTAATTCTATATATAAAAGTTGGAGATTAGCTCAATGGATAACATTTGTCATACAATGATAAAAAAAATTTGCACTAAATTTTAGTTATCCAATTTACCAAGTGTCAAGCTTTGATTATCATCAAACATACTCAATGGCATAGCCAAGTTCACATATGCATATTTGATCAAACTATGTTAATCTATACTAGGATGTAACAGTAAAATATTTTCATTTATTTTTAAATATTTTTTCCTTTTTATATTATAAAAAAATTAATTTTAATACACTGATCGTGTATAATTTTTTAATACAATCATCCAATCTTGTAATGACATATTAATAGATATAGTTAATTTTCTTTAGCATTACTTGAAAAGTCATGTAAAAGGAGAAAATTGATTGAGCGAATATGTAAAACTTCAAAAATTGCACTAAATTTTGATTATCCAATTTGCCAAGTGTCAAGCTTTGATCATCATTGCACATGCTCAATGGTACAACCAAGTTGGTATGTGCAAGTTTGATAAAACCATGTTAATATATATTTGGATGTAATAGTAAAATATTTTTATTTATTTTCAAACATTTTTCTTTTATATATTATAAAAAAATTAATTTCAATGTGTATAATTTTTTAACATAATTATCCAATTGTATAATGATATATCAATAAATATAGTTAATTTTCTCTAACATTACTTGAAAAGTCATGCAAAAAGAAAATTTTAATTGGGCAACAGTGTAAAACTTTTTTACACTACAAGTTCATCAAAATGAAACTCTATAAAAAAATACTTTTCTCTAGAAGATAAAAAATTATAACTTCTAAAAAAGGATTTTTTAATTGACCTTTTTGATTAAGCTTTTTTGGAAAAAGTAAAATTTATTATTATTTTGTTTACATTTTTATGTTATAAAAATATTTAATTTTAATACACTGACAATGTAAAAAAATTTTATATAGTTATCCAATTATGAAATGATACATTGGTAAATATAGTCAACTTTTACTATATTATTTGAAAAGTCTTATCAAAGGGAAATATACTGTTGTGATTGACACTCATTTGGCACCAATTTTTTCTCTAAAATTGTACTCTCTTAGGCGCTATCATGTTTGACACATGTCACCTCTTGATTTATATAAGTGGTTAATACATTAATATATTTTACTTTGATTTTTTCATTTGATTTAATACAAATTTTTAATTATTTTTCTTTATCCAACAAGAAAAATGGAAGGGAAGAAAAAGGAGAGGTGGTCATTTTTTTATAATTGATCATTTTATTTTCTTAATAATTTTTTACTAAAACCTATTCAAAAATATCTAACTCAAGTGAATAATGTTTATATTGTAAAGTATTTGAATTACTTTTATCTTATAAGAGGTTAATTATTTACATACAAACACAGAAATCAAAATAAAAAGTATAATTAATTTAAATATAATTATAATAAATAAGGTTATTACATCAAACATTCTACAAAGTTGTTTTATATATATATATATATATATATATATATATATATATATATATATATTAACTTTTTATGATATCTAAAACTTTGCATGAAATATAATTAACTTACAAAAAAATTATGTATATGAGAAAAAGGTCAATATTTTTCTTCTAAAGAGAGGTGGGTGTTTAGTTCTTATGAAATAATTTGTAAGATTTACTATGAAATATAATTTTTTTTAGAGCTAACTATATGAGATTTACTATGATACTATATAGAACGAGGTGATGGATACTTTTTTTTTTGGGGGGATAAATTCTCACTAAAATCATTGATGTATCTCTCATTAAAGTTTATTATAGTCATAAATTTATATTTCATTATAATTTAAATTTAAATTTTATTTAATATGAATTTGGAGCCACATTTCCTTATTAAAGGAAAAAAAAAGGAGACGTGAGGACAAGGATGATGAATTTTTTTAATTTATGAAAATCATTATGAATATTTAGTCGAATAAATATAAGTACGCTTATGGATCTATTTTATTAAATATAAATTCTTAGTAATTTCTTTATTAAAAAAGAAGAGAGAGTAATAAAGGGATGAGATTATTATGAATTTTTTAGTCAAATTTGTTATAAGTATTTTCTATTCATAAAATCTATTTTCATCATTTCTTATGGATGCCTTCTAATAATATCATCTATTTTATTAATTTTTGTTGAAAGCTTATTATATATATAATCTTATATATTAATACACAATTCTAATGAAAATGTTGGCTTGATTTTTGAGAGGCCAATTTTTAATCATAACCGTATATGTTGTAACTTTTAAAGTAACCAATCAAAGATGATTGGAGATTTTATATACTGTGGTAATTTGCAAAAGATTAATGAAATTAGTCATGTGCAAAAAGAAATGTTTATAAATATATGTTGAATGATATATCATAAATTAATTAATAATTCATATATAATTTATGGATAATTTATGTTACTATGTAGTTCTTTATAACATGTATATAATTTAAAATTATATATCTACTTAATTTAATTATTAGTATAATTGTGTGGGTCTAGTTAATCCTATATTTTGGAAGGTTTTGCCGCCAGTTTCCAGGAAGGTTCCTTCATGCATGGCCGTACTGTGAGTATGTACTTCCTCTCCAGTACCGTAATAAGTACGAAGCCAATTTTTTTTTTTTTTTCCTTTCTTCATATATTCTAGTGGTTTTGGGTTCTCTGGCTTCTCGCAACATGGACAACGACTCAAATGAGTCAAATGACCACTTGATTTTTGGAGGGCAATAGCATCCGTACAGAGTTTGTGGCTTTCAAATTTTCTTCTGCTTCAATACTTGCGGTTGTGAAAACTGAAAAGAATATTCGTTTTTATTGAAGCCACCTAACAAACACGGATACATCGACTTGGTGATGTGTCCATGTGTTAAACATATATCAATATCTGACACTCATATGAGACTCACACAACATGTGTTAGATACGCGTCCGTACTCGTTCAATTAAAAAATAATTTTTTTGAAATTTAACACAAACCGAACACGGCTAGACACTGTTCTAATTCACTTGTGGATATGGCTTGGACACCCCACAGACACGCCTAAGTTGGTTTCTTTATTTTTTTTCAAATTTTAATACCAACATGAGCCCAAAATCAACCCTAGTTATTTAGTTGGACCTATGTTGTTGGATCATTTTATTTTGAAAATTCTTCAGTTGATCACAAAAAAATAAAAAGAATTAATTAAATAAAAAATTATACAAACACGAAAAAAATTTAGACAAAAAAATTATACAATAAAATAAAAAAATTATATATATATGCAGTGTCAGTGTCTCCGTGTTTGTGTCCGTGTCCGTGTCCGTGTCAGTGCTTCATAGGAAGCCACACCCTTTTATATATGTTCCCAAATAAAACTTAACCTTTTCTGGTAATTCAATTTATCTCATGCATTTTATATTATTTACATGCTAATTAATGATTACATAAAAAAAATACATATCTAAATTACCAAGTCCTAACAATATTGTGGAAGATGGGTCGGGGTCGAAGTAGGTCGGTCCATGCCTTTGGCCTCGCCTACATGTGGCCTAGTTAGGTTTAACCTATTTAGTAAATAAGTTAAGTTAAGATTTTTCAAAAAGTCTTTTTAGCTAATTAGGCTAGCTAGGCTCCAAGCAATAAAATTAGCCTATTGGGCTTATTAGGTTGACATATTTATATTATTATTTAAATATTTAATAATAATAGAAATATTTTAATTTGTTTAAAAATATTTTTTAACTTATTTAAGTCTTTAAGTCTATTTAAATTTTTTTTTATATATCTTATTTAAGAGTAGGTATTTTGATTTTTTTAAAAATATTTTATAACCAAATAGATTTATAAATAGACTTTCAGGTCAAGTCAGACTTTCAGAAAGATCAGGCTAAGGTCATAAAAATAATGCCTATCTTAAGTAATAGGATCTTTTGTGGAATACAGGTCGATCCGGCCTATTTAAACTAAAGTCTAGCATATTTCACCCTATTTTCATCCCCAAAGACAAACTGATCTATTAAATTTAAAAGCGTCATTATGATGCCTCACATTTTATAAAAAAGGACACATTAATCACACTTTAAACTTTTCATTATAATACTTAACAAAAAAATACACGCGGTTTATTAAATTGTTAATTTGACTCTCTTTTAAGATGCAAAATGATACATTGCTAATCTCTTTAATCGAAACGACTATGCTCTAATTTTTTTGGTTGATTGCCTTTATGTATCCTTGAACCCTAACCTCATTCATTCTCTGCTTCCTTTTTCAATTTCACAAATTTTAATTCAAAACAATATATTTTAATATTATCGTGAAATTTAGCGGAGCCATATTCACAATTTAGCTGGCCATGCCTTTTCGTCAAGCATTGGACTCATAAACAAAGATCTAATATACATATTCTCTTTTGTGTAACGTAAAGGAATAGAAAAGAATTTTCAAATCTTGAAAAATCAAGTTATCCTTGGAAAATTAGTTAAGGCCGCCGACTGAAAAATTTAGTATAATGGGAAGCTTCAACTAGGTCGCCCATCTTTTATCAAGGTTTTGATTTAGTCTTAATTTTTTTTTTTCCATTTACATTTTTAATGCTTACAAAACATTTCAATTTTATTCTTTTGACAAAATATACCCAGCTTATAAAGGGAAAAAAAAAGATGAAATAAAGGTTAAAATTATGATGTTCAAAAGACATAATAAGACATAAAATATCATCTTATAGTGTTAGGTGATCATAAAAAGATATAAAATGTCAAGCCTTTGATTAAAATTTGGGTACAATTTATCAAAAGGATTAAATTGAAACATTCTGAAAATATTTTAGACATAAATAGAATAAAAAAATTTTAAAACTAAATTAAAACATTGATAAAATGTGAGCGATCTAATTGAACCCGTAGTCAAATCTAAACTTATTATCCAAACATAGTTGTACCTCGGTTACTGAATTGTTACTGTTGCATCGTCTTCCACTGGAAAGGACAAACAACTTCGATCATCTCTATCTTCCGGTCCCATATTTTATTTTTTATTTAATTTCATTTTATTTTTGGCAGTTATATGCTCAAAGTATGTCTATGCAAGTTTGTTTTATCTTTTTAAAAGGGTAATAATGAAACTTAAATTTTAGGGTTAAATATATTTTACCCCATTGAATTTTAAGTCATGTATAATTTAAACCTCGATTTTTTAAAACGTGTATTATGATACCCTGAATTTTTTCAAATTGTGCAAAAAAAAAACCATAATTTTCAAAAATGCATTACGACACCCTAAAATTTTCCAATTGTGCAAAAAAGGCCTCAAAAATTTAAGTCATAGCAGGGTGTTGGTTGCATGTAATAACAAAATCAGGGGGTTTAATTGCACATAATAATTATAGACAAGATGTCGAGTTGCACAAATTATAAATTTTAGGGAGGTTAAGTGCATATAGTTTTTTTCTATTAGTTACCAAAATTATACTGAGAGGTGTTTTGCACAGTTTGAAAAATTCAGGATATCGCGATGCACATTTTAAAAAGTCAGGGAGTAAATTGTACACGACTTAAAATTTAAGGGGCTAAAATACATTTATCCCTAAATTTTATATATCACTAAAGTAGCTGATTTTTTTTTTTTGAGATTTTGATTATTTAAAAAGTTATCTTTAAATATGCAAAAAAAATATTGTTTTAATATGAAAACAAGTTTCCCCCAAAAAAAAATCACATCCAAACTTCGTCTTATATCAATCTTGGTCATGCTAGTTATTAAAATTAACTTTTATAACTTGAAAACCTTAAAAATACTCTCAATTATATAAGTAGATTGAATATGTTTAAAATATTTAAGTGTTACTAAAATTTAGGGATGACAATGGGGATCAATATATGGAGATATGCACAGGGATATCCGCAGATGGGGATCCAAATATGAGAATTTTTTCCTAATGGGAATTTTTTCCTGATGAGGATGAGGATGAAGGTAAAAGGCCCCTATAGTAACTGTGTAATAGTCCTGCTCTATCTACCATTAAGAAGGTCGACATTCTAACTGGGTCCAGGGCAGGTTAATGCAGAAATCTTGTTGTCATGGTGCGTCGTGTCCCACTCAAGTGCTTTGCAATGCGAGCACATGAGGAAATGATGCCCAAGCATACTCAAGCGCCCTAAAGTGCAAAACCCTAATGCGTTGAACCATGAATTCATCACATTGAAGTGCAAATGCATTTTTCCAGTGAGCCCCCTATTTTGGCACATGTTTGCCATTGCACGCTTCCTTTGCATCATGGCATGAATATGCATGCATCAAAGTGCACTTTATCGTACTGAGCTCTTGTCAAGGAACAAAATAGCCTAAAACAACATCAATTTCGCCCCACTCTAAAATAACCATTTTAAACACTCCATATCCTCAGAAAATATGCCCTAGCCATCCCAAGGTGTTCTCCCTCTCCTCCTACACATTTTAACACTCCCTTCCCTAATCAATCCTCTTTAATTTGGTAAATGTTTTCTTCACATTTTATCACTTTACTCCATGTTCTTCCATGATTATGTGTTTGGGAAGTGTCATGCACGAGTTTTGCATAATCCCCTTTCCCCCAACTTATTCCCCAATCTGCCATACCATGTTTAATAGATGTTTGATTATTATTTATGTTGCTGATACCAGTCCTAGCTCTCAAGATCAAGTGTGTAGTAACCACGCTCCATATTCCAAATGATGAGTGGGTTATTGCTCATAGCCATATTTTGGTGCGATTATAGTTATCTTAGAAAATATGTTAAAGTATTATATGAAATTTTGAGCAAGAAAACCTTAGGATGGATGATCCATATATGTTTTTATGAAGCTATCATTTCAAGATAATCACATGGGACCTATTACGATCCAGGACCCAGGATCATATACCTCAAATGAAGGACAAGATCACCTCCCTCTTGAGTTACTAGAATGGCCTGTAAATCCTATTCTGGGATCTATCCGAGGTCCACTCGAGGACCACCAGGGGAAGGAGCACCCGAGGTCTCCGTGGTCCACCCGATGACTAACAGGGGAAGGACTATTCGAGGTCTACCTGTGGTCTACTTGAGGACCACCCCAGGGCCACCGAGAAAAGGACCACCAAGGTGTACCCGAGGTCCAAAAGCAAGTAGTATCAAGCTCGAGCTCAGTGAAGAGATCCTCCCCGGAGGAAGGTAAAACGACTTTAGGCAATGTCAGGAGGAGCGCATAACGAGTGCGGGATCAACTACGAACATATGGGATAATGTCCAGACAACCTGTCATGGCTCATAATGAGCGCACCGTACTAAAGGACACGACAGCTCAATCCTAGAGGCAGGTCTAAGAAATATAAATAGGAGGGGAGGAAATTTTCTCCAGGTATATTATTCACTCTGATACTTATCCCCCACCCACTCCCTAAAACTTACTTGGGCATTGGAGTCCCTTGCAGGTATCTACCCCTGGTGTTCCAACCATCACTGTGAGAAGGAAGAACACCAAGGAAGCTGTCGTCCATACCCGGAGCATAAGAGGAGGAAGATCAGCAGCACATTGGAGCTCCCCTCACCTGACATTTTCCATACTATATCACAGCAAGACCATTATTGATGCATGCATGCATGCATGCTTGTCAAAGTGTTTTTATTCCCTAAAACATGATTTTATGAATATTACGAGTTGATAGTGAAATGCATGATATGCCAAGTTATGAATGAGTAATTAATATGAAATGTTGTCATGAAAAATCAATTTCATCAAGATCCTATTTATTTTCTTATAATTTATTTTGAATGTTATTAATATGTATATGTTGTTGCTCAAGATGTGGATCTAGAGTGAACCAAAGCTGTGAGTTAATGAAAGGTTAGGATCGTTAAACTTGGTACCAAGTTGTCCTTAGGATAGATTTTCTTTCCATGATTCATGATTCACGTTGACTGTGGGCCTCACTGAGGATGGTTCTCACATGTCATTCACAATACAAGAGGAATGGACCCTCCCAGAATGATCCCATAATATTACAAGATACAAGCAAGCTATGATACAAGAAATTTTATGATTTTACTTGATATGTGTCTCCCCCTAATTACCTTAAGATATGATTTAATTTTATAGAATTATATGTGACATGTAAGTTTACTATCTCATGAAAGATTGAATAATGATCTTATATTAGCTAGCTAAGCAATTTAATAGCCCTAAACTAACGACAAGGACTAAAACAAAATATATAATTTGGAAATGTGTGGATCAAAACAAAATAACTTTTTAGGAACCAAAATTAAAATTAGCTTATTATTTTTCAAGGATAAAAAACACATTTAATTGGATGTTTAACCTTTAGCGTCATTGTGTTAACTTAAAAAAAAGAAAAGAAAAGAAAAGGAATGTGTCCACAAATTAAGTTGTTGTCACTGTTGATCTTTTATTTTTATTGTATTAATCTATTCTCCTATATTATTTAAGCTTAAATATGTTTTCAATTCTTGTGAATATAAGAAAAGCTTAAATTTGTTTAAAATATTTGGTTTTAATTCCAACTGACGTGCTAAGTGATGGTATTTATGAAAAATAAAAATATTAAAATATTTATATAGACTGAAATTTAAAATAATAGGAATCAAAAACCAAATTTTTTAAAGAGTTTGAATTATGAAAAAAAAATCATAGGTGCTAAAATCAAAATTTAGACTTAAATATATTTTTGGTCTCTGAAAAATCCATAAGTTTTTGTTTTGGTCCCTAAAAAAATTGTTTAGTTTTGGTCCAAATGATTTTAAAATTATTTAGTTTTAGTCCCTCAAATTAGTTTATCCCTATTAGATATTGAACTATGTAACAAAAAAACTACATTATTCAACATTGTATGGTAGTCATTAATCATATTGGCATATCATGAGCATGTGTGTCGAAATTTTGTTGTAAAATGAGTTATTAGGTTCGACAATAAACATTAATAAGTTGAGTTTAATGAGTTATTGAGTGAGAATTTTGGCACATAGAATCATGATATAGCACGTATGACTACTGACTACTATAGGTCTGTTTAGATACTACATCTAGAAGTCAAAAGTTATATTTTTACCTGTTGTCACGTTTGCCTAAACAGTTTATTACTTTTCTAAAAGTTATTTTTAGTATTTTTTGCGATTAAGAAGCACTTTTTAAAACATTAAAATTAAGAACTTTATTATTAAATATTGAATATAAAATAACTTATTCATAAGTTACTTTTTAAAAATTATTTCTGTATAAGATATTAAATAAGCTATTTACCCAAACGAAACCTATATATGATTGGATAATATGGTTTTTTGTTATCTAACTCAGGATTTAATAGAGATAAATTAATTTCAAGAATTAAAACTAAATAATTTTGAAAATTTTTGAATTAAAACCGAACAAAAATTTTTTTAGGGACCAAAAAATATTGAACCCAAAATTTAATATATTTTCAAAGATAAAAAAATATTTGAACTGTTGCTTAACTTTTTAATTTTTATTTTAAAATTTCAAAACGTTTATAATCTCTGGTCTTGGGCAAATATTTTTTTGTTATAATTGTAAAAGAAAGCGTGGTAACAACATCGTTATATTAACTCAGAGCGAGGGTGACAAAAAATTAGATTGATGAAGGATTTAAAACACAAGCGACAGGGATGAACCTAGGTTAACAACGCCCCCATAAAAATTTTAATTTTTTTTAGTAATTATATACATAATTTTATCTTTGCTCCCATTATTTTATTGAGTTTGGCCTTATATCAATTCTAGATGAAATAAAATAATAAAATATAATGCAATCTACTTATTTTTATGCTAATGAATTATTCTTGCTCCCATTATTAAAATTTTCTTGATCCGTCATTGATAAGCGACTAATTTTTTTCTTTTAAAACAAATTAAATTCTGAAAATAAAGATGAATTGAATTAGTGTAATTTTCTAAAATAATGTTGGTTGCATATCATGTCTATCATACAATTCGTTTTCTTAACGATAAAACAAAATAAACATACTTTTCAATATATTTTTTTTTCCTCTTTTCCAAACAGGCTAATATATCTAAAGGCTTAACGAGTATGTGATTAATCATTTAACTATTAAGAGAAGGAAGGGAGGCTGAGGATCAATTTTATTTTATTTTTCAAATTGTCACTACAATTCTTCAAACTATAGTTGAAACTGCAAGTAATTTGCCATAAAAAAAAATGCTTGCTTAAAAGTGATGACAAGAGCTATATTTTAGCTGGTTGAAATTCGATTTAATTAGTAATCATCAATGTCATCCTCAGGAGGTGTGAGCAATAATCACTATTAGTACTTTAAACGATAAATTTTGTTGTCACAATGCCTTTATTGAACACATTCTCCTACAAGATGATTTTTCAAGCTTTTGGTAACAATTGGCTAATGACTAATGAATATCATCAATTTTTTTATTATATTGGACTGGGAACATATGTTGGAGGCCTCAGCTCAACCCTAGAAAACTCGAACAGAGGGCTTCACATATTGACCTTGTAGTATTGAGATCCCCAAAAGATCCTTGTCCAATTTAGTGGAGAATATTTTCTAAATCGCTTCTAGGATCCCCTATCATCTCACCATATATATCTCGTATTATCTCATTATACCTTTCATATTAGATCATATCTCCCATCAATGCGAAATATATCTAATATTAACTAAATTCTTGGAATATCTCCTCTATTTAGGGAATATCATCTCTTGATTTAGCACATGGTTACCTCTCACTATAAATAGGGCTTAATGCCTCCCAGGTATCTAACTTAATTCTATCATTCTCATATACTTTACTACTCTATGCCACATTCATCTATTGACTTAAGTGTCGGAGTGTTTTTTACCACTCTATACCACATTCATCCACTGACTTAAGCATCAGAGTGTCTTTGTAGGTACTTCACCCCACGCTTGTATATGACGTTGAAATCACCTACACCCTTACCTCTACTTCCAGGTAACAATATTGGTGCCACTATGGGGTCGGTAAATAAGCCTCCTTACAGATCCAACACTAACACCATGGCTGACTCTACTAGCCAAAACAATGACACCAACAACCAACCCCCACACACCATAAAAGAACTCCTTTCCACCATACGCAAACTCCAAAAAGAAAATCGGTGCATGGCCGATCACATCCATAAAGGAGAACACCAAGCCTCGCATCCTGAAGGTGGGGGCGACAATGAAAACACTGAATACGATAGCTATTGGATTGATAATGACAAGCCATCCTACTCTCAATGAACCACATGTAATGTTGAACACAATGGCCGACTTACCACTATGCATTGTGACCCTTTTCGAATGAGCTCATGGCCACGAACTTCTGTGTCCACCTCAAGCCGCCAACCTCCTTGCCCCTTTAAGACGGGATTGAAGACCTACAGTCCTTCATCACAATGTTCAAGTCCATGGTGCTAGTCAATGAAGTAATCAACCCGATTCACTGTTAAACTTTTCCTTCCTTCTTAGAAAAGTCAGCCTTCCTCTGGTTTTCTTCTCTCCCCCAAATTTCATCCACCACTTTGAAGAGCTAGCCAGGGCTTTCATTAACTACTTTATCTCATCTAAAATATACATGAAGACCTCAAACTCATTGGAGCACACCAAACAAGGCCCCACTGAATCCTTGAGGGACTACCTGACCATATTAATGAGCAGGCCTCGCAAATCCTAGACCTTAACCCGATGGTTGAACTCTACCAGATTAGAATCGTCAGCACTTGCAAACCTCAGCAACAAATCTATCATATAGGTGAAGCTAGCTAAGCCAAGTTGCCTTCAATCCGTAGTGTACAACACATAACCCAACATTGAAGACCAGCAAACTCTACTTCACACCTAAAACACCATGAAGTTAAGAAGAATGACAAGTTACTATACCCTTTACAGATAGCAACTCTTTAGACGAGGCTACTCCCTACCACTCTTGAAGTCCCTCAGCCCCCATGAAGTCAACAACATTATGGTCAAGCTATATGAAGGGGTATGCAAAAACCACAGCAAAGGCCAAGCTCTTGCTGCCAAGATACTTCAAGTAGGGTTTTTTATTGCCAACCAAGAAGGTTGACTGCACAAACTTCGTATGAAAATGTGATAAATGTTAAAGGTTCTTCGAAATTTCTTAGAAACACCTAGAAACCCTGCACTTCTCTAAAACTAGTTGGCCATTTCCCCTAGTACCAGGATAGCTAAAGTATTTAAGTAGCCGTCGAATATTTCACAAAATGGATCGAAGCCGAACCCCTGGCTATAATCACCAATGAAAAGATCAGAAAATTCATTTGGAAAAGAATAATATGCAGGTTTGGCCTCTCCAAAGATTGGTCACCGACAACAAAACTCAGTTCACAAATCGAAAGTTAAAGGACCTTTGCGACAATTTTCATATCATGCACATCTATGCCTCGATCGAGCATCCTCAAACCAATAGCTTAGCTGAAGTGGCTAACAAGATAAATGTTACAAGTCTGAAGAAGACACTTGACAAGGGATTTTGGACTGAAGAATTCCCCAAAATCCTATAGGGATATCATACCACCACCCAGTCCTTGACCCAAGAAACTCCATGCAAAGCCATATTTGGTAACGAAGCAATGCTTCCATTGCTTCTAGTTGAATTTGCCTAGCCCAGCATCCAACAGATGACAGTCTCTGAAGAAATAGATCCAGAAAATTGAAGAGCCGAGCTAGACCTCACTGAGGAAGACAGAGAACTAGCTTGTATTAAGGACAGAGCAACCAAGCAATATGTAGCCTAAGCATACAATAGAAAGCTCGACTCCAAAAACATTCCAAATCGGTAACACAGTCCTTTCAAAAGTTGAACCCTTAGAAGAAACCTCTAGGAGAAAGCAAGTTAGCGCCAAACTGGGAGGGACTATTCCTCATTACGAGTGGTATAGATTGAGAAGCTTACAAGATTGCTGAGCTTTCTGGACAAGAATTGCGAAGGTCGTGGAATACTGCATCCTTCAGAAGATACTACAACTAAAATCCAACTCCTTAAATCACATACGATGAGTTCACTCTTTTTCCTTTAATTGGGTTTTATGCCACAATGTTTTACCAATAAAGGTTTTAATGAGGCATGATCATGTGTAAGTCGAACATCTTGGTGGCACATAGGTGATCAGTGGTGAATTATTTATTCTATTTCTTAATAATACATTATATTTTCACCAAACTTGTTGTTCCATGCTTTTCATGTAAACAAGATCTCCCCAACACCAAACCATCATGTAACGTCGGAATGTTCTCAAACTAGCATTGAGCACATTCCAGAGCACAATACAATGTGCAACGTCAGAATTTCCTCAAACTAGCATCAAGAACATTCCAGTGCACAAAACAACATGCAACATCAAAATGTCTTTGGACCTGACCGAGCATGTTCTAGAGCACAAGCCAACATGTAATATCAAAATGCCTTCAAATTAGCACTGAGTACGTTCCAGAGCACAAAACACACTACAAAGGCAGACCATCCCTTTGAAATGAGAAAAAGACTCAACAAACAGGCACCAAATCTGGACAACAACAACTTTCGAAAGAAAATAAAAAAAATATGCCTAACAAACTCAATCTACAAAACCACTAATCGGTTATAATAAGCCATTGGTCAAAGACATCTTGAAAGCAAATAGAAAAAGAAGACCTTCAATAGAGTACACTGCAAAATACCAGAAAATGCTCAAAACATTACAAAACATTGCTCAAGACATTACAAAAAACAAAGATTACAAGGCTTAGTGGTCGAGGTCAATAGGCCCCTCTTGATCCTCTAGGAAGACAGATTGAATTGGCTTTACCTTCTTGGCCTGATTGTGACTCTCCCCACCTTTTCTTTGAACACCTTCCTCGGCGTCAGCTTGAGCTCCCTCCTTAGCCTCCTCTACCCCTTTCGAAGGAAAGGAATGAACCAACTCACCATTAACAATCTCCTTAAAGGGACCATGTTGGGAGACGTCAACCTCCCCATGAAATAACCAAACTTGATCAAGAGCTTGATCAAACTTAGCCATGTATTGATCAGCCGCTTCTCTCATCAACTACTTAACCTCTTTCTTTAGACATTGGTTCTTGGTCTCAAGTTCTTTCCTCCAAAGCTTGGTCAACTTAGCATCAAACTTGGCCTTTGAGATCACGTTGGTGACCTTGTCTTCAAGAGCTTTCCTTGCACTTTCCTAGCTCTTCTCTCTATTTCCAACCTCGCCTCCAGCTTATCCTTCTCACCCTAGAGTTAAGCCATGGCAAACCTGACCGCCTATAGTTCCTGGGTGAATCCATCTTCTTCTTTCTCCAAATACTAGGCAATCATAGTAGAATGAAGTCCCTAGATCTCAAAATAACCGTACAAACTTGGAACCCCTGCCTACCTAATCATGGCAAGATCCTCAGCATGGCAGTGTTGTTGATCGATAAATTCAGGAAAAGGGAATTACAAGCTCCAAAGACTGCTGGCATTGATAGCGTCGACGAAATCCTTGATCTCCCTTGCTCCGATCAATGCAAATAGTGAAAGGGTAGCAACATATGGTCTGACCTTCACCCTGGCCAGCTTTCAAGCTTGCAAAGGGTTTGAATCAATAAGGGTCCCAAAACTTGACCTAGCCCTTGGGACACCGAAGGAACTCGGCCAGCGGCAGCAGCACCCTTTTTCCTCGCCACAGAGGTGGCCAAATCCTTTGGAGTATGCTTAGGAGCCATATGAGCTGCAAAACAAGAGTACACAAGGTAAAATCAACAAACATCAAGAAGAGACCAATAACAAAGAAAGAAAATTCAACGGCTACCTATGCATTTGACGACTGTCTGATTATTATACCTCCACTCCAACTGAACACCACAAGACAGGGGAGAGCTCGGACTTATAAATTCTTTCAGGTAGTCGATACCTGGTCCTCCAAGGGAAGGGAACTATACTCTACTTCAAAATTTGATAAGGGTTATGCTTCTAGTGAAAGGGAAACTTCTCCAACCCACACTCATCTACGAAGAAACTTAGACTTAACAGATCTCAATTTCAAAAACTTGTCCTTAAATCTCTTAAAATTAGAAGCCAACAAGGCCAATAATTTCTTCCTTGGGACACTATTAAATGATACTCGACTCCCCTTGTTTACCCTTTCACTTGAAAGAAATAAAATAAAAAACACTCCAACATAAGGCTCATGACCAAGTATCTCAAACAAGTTTTCAAAAGCTCGGATAAACACCCAACTATTCAAATGCAATGGAGAAAGGGCCACCTTCACCTTATTCTAGCTCTCTTCTTCAAATAGGGTAAAAGGAACCCTCACATCTAGTGTCCCAAAGATATGTACATACATGTAAACATAATTCCCCTCACTATCCCTAGACTTGTAATAATACACTATATTCTCATAACTAAAAGGAGGACACTCTATTTTCTTTTCTCCATACAACGAGACTAAACAACACTCCTTAAACCTTTGGATGGTCTTGCCATCATCAAACACAGAGGCCACCTCCCTAACCTCAACACTAACCCAATTGTAAGTGTCGTATTCTGCCTCATCCACCATAGCCTTTTCGTTTCCAGATATAGACATACCCTTTTCCTTTGACCATAGATAAAAACCTACGCAATGCAAATAGGAGAAAAGGCTCAAGAAGGGAAAATAGAACAAAGCAAAGAAAAAACAACAAAAGAAGCAAAGTCACCTGTCCTAGGGTTCTAGTAAAAGCGTTATGACCTGATAATTTAAATTAAGTTATAAATTAATAATAGTTAATAGTGAGTATGATAAACTAAAAGTAAACATGAACCTTGTATTGATAACCTAATAATTTATCCTTATTTATGCCTTTAAAATATTATCAGTATGGAAAATAAAATAAATTATATGAGATTTGTGTTTGACATAGGCTAAGTCATATACATATTAGATGCTATAATGTTAATGGGAGGAACCCACTCTTTTCTTCCCCTTTCTTTTCCCCTTTTCCCTTTTTTTTCTTTTTTCTCTTTTTTTCTTCTTCTTTCATACACAGAACCCCCTTGTATTTCTTGGTTTTCTTTTTCCTTCTCATTCTCTTGGTTCTCTTTCTTTATTATGCCACCACCATAACGCCACCATAGTCACGTCCAACCCCTCCCCCTTTCTAGCAACCGCAATTCTCTCTCCCTTTGTTTCCTTGCTCGCGGTTTTTCTCTCTAGTAGACAAGATGGTGAGAGCTGCGAGTTTTGGGGTGTGCCCTCCCTCTATTCTTCCTCTTAGTTCAGTGGGTAAGTGTCAATATTGCTCCATTAATCCTATTGACCTCCTCTGTGATTGTTCATGGTAGATTTGGGATTTTTAGAGCCCTAGGTTTAGAATAATTAGGGATTTTGAAATTTAGAGCTAATTTATGTTAATTAGTAATATTGTTAGCTCATATATGTTATTATTGGCTTGTTCCTAGTGTTATAGATCAATAAGATGTCAACCGAAGATTTTGGTGGCTTTGAAGAATAGTCTTCGATTCCTTGAGAACTACTGTTATGAGTAGATTTAGTATCTATAGTTGTTTTTCTCTATTATAAATTATTTTTGAGTATTATAGAATGTCTATTGTTCCCTGCACAAATTTGCATGATTTACGTATTTAAGAGATTATTTGTTATTACTGATTGAAAAATAAATGTTTTAGTTACCAAATGAGACAAATACATGGTTTTATACCATATTTTAGAACATGGATTTATGGATTGAGTCCCAATTGTATTGATGCATCAGAAAGTGATTGGAATTGAAATATGCTTATAGCAATGCTTATGTTTGGTATTCAGATAAAAATAATTGGAAAAGCTACTAAACTATGTAAATGATTGATTATTTCATAAATTGTATTTGGAATGCCTGAGATATGAATTGCAGCTAACGGCAGGTGGCATTAGCCAGGGTGCACCTTGACTTATGAGAGTGTTACATGACCATATGAGAATAGTACATGATGGATGAGTGTAGGTCCACGTATCCTAATGGAAGACAGGATCACACAAGGGAATGACCACCCAAGTGTGTGATCCTGATAGAATTTCCTATCCGAGGCCACTTCTCCATATTTATCTCTTTTAATTAGGACTATATTTTTTCCCTTGCTGTTTATACAGCTTTCTAGTATTATTTATTTGGTTTTGCTATTGTCTCATATGGGCTATGGATGCTTTATCTATTCACCGAGTTGTCAATCTCACTTTTTTACCTTTCCTTTTTTTCAGATACAGGTGTCGATTGTTGCTTTATGCATTCTCCAACTCATTAATCTCTACCTATTGTGTGGTGAGCCACTTTTGATCTTCTGGCTTATATGTTTAGGATTGTAGCTCCAATGTGCCATAGGCAGGGTTTGAGACATGATTATGCTTTTCTTTAAAACTTATTTGGATATAATGGTTTCTATATTATGTTTTTGAACGAGGATTAAAGCAATATGTTAACTATGTTTTATGTTTGATTCTCTTGGATTTATTTGGATATACACGTATACTGAGAAAATCATATTTTAAAATATAATATTATATATATATATATTTGTTTATTATCTTGGTTGTGCTGAGCTCTGCTATACTATAAAGAAATATTTTCCACATATTTTGTATTGGGAGAATGTCATAAAAACAAAGGAACTGTTTTTCTAGGAAATATATGTTTAAGGTTTGCTAAGGAACATATTCCGTATGCATTGGTCATAGCCCAGATTGGGTTGTGACATTAAGTAAACTAAAATGAAAGAGAAAGAAGAAAAGAATCAAACTCACCGATTGGAAATTGAAGCCTAAATGATGAAATCGAAGCTTAGGAGAGCAAGAGCAAAGAGAAGACACGAAGTCAACGAAGAAGAAAGTTGAAAAAATGAGCTTCTGAATGCCTCTCTCCCATTTGCAACTAAACGAGCTCATCGAATAGTTGTGGACTCTTCCCTCCACTTAGTAGTACATCTGAGATGCTCATTTTTTTCAATGGTAAAGGGCTTATCACTTTAATCTAACGGCTTACATGTAATCCCACGATCTCCCCTTAATAAGACATGATTACTTACCATTCAAAACGTAACACATATCGCGACGCATTCTCTCATAATCGTCACTGTGACAACAAAATGGACGCACTAAGTTGTGCATTACAATTCCACTCATTCGACCTCAATATGAAGTCCTAAACCCAAAGACCTCGACAGCGACAACTTGGCACTGGGTATTTGGCCTTCGACTGAGCTTGGGGTCTATGTACTGGATTGAAAATATGAGCTAAAGACCTCCGTCCAACCCCAACGAACTTGGACAGCGGCCTCCACAAATTGGCTTGTTGACATAGAGATCCCCTAAAGATCCTCACCCGATTTAGTGAAGAATATCTCCTAAATTGCTTATAAGATCCTATATTCTCAACATATCTCTTATCATTTCATCATATCTTCCATATTGTATCATATCTTCCATCAATGCGAAATATATCTAATATCAACTAAATCCTTGGAATTTCTCCCTTATTTAGGGAAGATCATCTCCTGATTTAGCACGAGGTTATCTCTCACTATAAAAGGGGTGTAACTCTCATATACTTTACCACTCTAAACCTCATTCATCTATTGTCTTGAACATCGGAGTGTCTTTGCAGGAATCTACCCCTATGGCATGGACGCTCGAGTCACCTGTAGCTTTACCTTTCCAAGTAAGAACACTTATAATGTGTTTTTCCTTTAAGTATATATTTTATATATTTGGAAATTTAAAATAGAAAATTTTTAAATTCATTTTCAAACCTTGGAAACTTAACCACATGGTGTGGCATAGCTGGTGGGAGCTGTGTTCCCTTAACCATTTCTTCCCGGGTTTGATCCTTGGAGGGATGAGAATGGAGCATCACTTTGCTAGAAATCCATTTTGTTTAGGCCTGCGATCTTCGAATCAAGATTAGTCAACCTATCGGGCCAGATACTAGATGGGAAACCAAAAAAAAAAAAACTTGGAAACTTCGTGGAAGGTGCCTATATTTGGAGTTTTCTTTGATATAATCTTATATAAATTTACGTTCTCGCATGATTTCCTGGAGACAAAATAATACATGTGGTGCTATAGCTAGTGAGATTACAACAAATCCGGTACACAACAGTGTCATCACTTTGTAGTTCCTCTCTATACTAAGCCAATATCATCATCACATCATTTCAGCATTGGCCTTTGTCCTTTGTTTTGTTACAAAACTGAGTTGTAAAAACTGCACGAATAGCAAGCTAGCTACTACCATCTTGTGAAGAAAAAAAAAACAATGGGGTCTCAACAACAACAAGAGCCATGGCATTTGGAGAATGGGAAGGTGCTGACCAAGGAGATGAGGCATGGCCGCACAGCACACAACATGTCCTCATCCTCCTTGAGAAAGAAGTCTGACCTGACCCTTGTGTCCAAGGTCAGGTGTGCACTGCTCAGGAACCTGCTGGTTAACTTCCAAGAGGTTATTCTTGGTACCAAATTGTCCGTATTGTTCCCTGCTATTCCCATTGCAATCATTGCTCAATGTTATGGTCTTGGAAGAGTGAGTAGTTCAATATCCTTCTCTTGTGACTATCTTGTCAATTGTTTTTTGTTGCAAACCGGCACTAGTTGCTGTTGTGTTCATATATATTATATGTGGGAAAGGATGCTCCCTTGTGCAAATAGTACATGAATCAGTCATGTGCACACACCCTCACCATGGACCAATTTACTTTTCAATTTTTCACCCTTTCAACATGAACTATTTAATGGTCGAGTACTATATTTGTAATCACAAATCAAGATTCATTATCTGACACACTCTCACAAAAAAAAAACTATTAAGTCCACTTGTAAACAATGTCTCATACATTTTTTTACTTCTATGAAGGAAAGCTTAGGTGAATTCGATGACAGTCAACTCATTTGGTATAAGAAAATTCTTTAATAACAAATTATTTAATGGTGTACTATGGATTCAACTGATTTTCAGTGGTTTTGACTACTCCAAGTTGGTTTTGAAACTGAGTTCCATCTTGACAACACATAGTATATATATATATTTTTAACCCTATTTACATTTGATTTTAAGAAGTTTCTTTTTCTGATTTTTATTGGGAGTATATAATTTTGAGGTTGCAAATCGTTTTGTCTGTGGTCATTGTGATGATTAATGACTAATCTCTTTTGTTGTGAATAGCCGTGGGTTTTTGCACTGAGCCTACTTGGGCTTACCCCTCTTGCTGAGCGTGTCAGCTTCCTCACAGAGTAAGGAACATAATGAACTTGTTGCATTTTTTTTTTTGTTTATACATTGTACTCATCATTCTCGATACAACAAGCTCTTTGTTTCTGGCTTGATTGCTGATTCTCGTTTCATTTTCTTTTCTGGTGGTTGTTAACTTCAAATATTGCAGACAAGTTGCTTATTACACAGGTCCTACAGGTATGAACCTGTTCCCTCTATCATTCACTTTTGGAGAGTTTGTAACCTTGTACCAATGCAATTCTTCATTACTTGTTGGTCTTCAATTTGGACCATAAAATAAGCATCAAAGTTAGGCCATCACTCTCCCTCTTCTTTGTTTTTTTCTTCACCACATTGCACTAATCACATGTTCTAGACTCTTTTGGCAGCCTAGTGCTAAAGGACAAAATTTGGTGACAAACGGTGCGCTATGTGTGTTCTTGGAATTAGACACATCAAAGTGTTAAAGTTAGGATTTAAAAAAATGCTCAAACCAATTGTTAAGAGCACAATTCTTAATTAAGGTGTCATTGAAGCTAATGTTTAATGATTCTTGATTGCAGTAGGAGGACTTCTGAATGCAACGTGTGGGAATGTAACTGAGCTCATAATAGCAATATTTGCACTTAGCAATGGCAAAATTGCTGTGGTCAAGTATTCTCTCTTGGGTTCTGTCCTTTCAAACCTTCTTTTGGTTCTTGGAACCTCTCTACTCTGTGGCGGCATTGCAAACCTAGGTGTGGAACAAAAATATGACAGAGTAAGGCCCCAGAAAACCATTAATGTGCAACTTTTTGGTCTTTATATCTTGTTTATATTGAAGTGAAGACTAATGTTTTAAGCATCGAATTTGCAGAGACAAGCAGATGTGAACTCACTTATGCTGATTTTGGCATTGTTGTGCCACTTGCTTCCATTGCTGTTCAGATATGGTGGTGTCTCAGCTGCTCTCACTGCAAATGCATCACTTCACTTGTCAAGAGCTGCTAGCATTACAATGCTGATTGCATATTTTGCTTACCTTGTCTTTCAACTTTGGACACACAGGCAATTATTTGAAGCTGAAGATGTGAGCTTAATTTCTTGAATATTATAAACTAATGAAGTTTAATGTAATTCTAAAATTATGCCAATTATCTTATGAGGGATTAACATCATGCATTGGTCAGGAGGATGGAGGTGGTGACAATGGTTCAGATGAAAAAGCTGTGATTGGATTCTGGAGTGGCATTGCTTGGCTGGTTGGGATGACTGTATTCATTGCTTTGTTGTCTGAATATGTGGTGGACACAATTGAGGTAATTGGCCTATTTTTTTTTTTTTTAGAAAATGTGTGATTAGTATTACTAATTAAACATTTATTTATGAAAGCAATGAATTGCATTTTTTACTATTACAATAATGATAACCAAAAATGTGAATCTTAACAGGAAGCGTCAGATTCATGGGGTCTATCTGTCAGCTTCCTCAGCATAATCTTGTTACCAATAGTTGGCAATGCAGCTGAACATGCAGGAGCAATCATATTTGCTTTCAAGAACAAGCTGGTGAGAATTTGGAGAATGCTATAAATTCCACACTTCCCTTTATTTATCATAATATCATATTTGCAAGTTTTTTTTTTTCTTTCGAAAAAAGTTCATGGATACTAAGGTAATCGTGACTGCAGGACATCTCATTGGGTGTTGCATTAGGTTCTGCAACTCAAATTGGAATGTTTGTGGTAAGAACTCGACTTTGAAACACAAATGGGTACTTCCATATACAGCTTTGTTTTTGTCAAAATAATGAAAACTAATGCTGTTACTATATAGGTTCCTGTGTGTGTGGTGGTTGCTCAGATAATGGGTATCAAAATGGACCTGAACTTCAACCTCATGGAGACAGGTTCTCTTGCTTTGGCAATAATAGTCACAGCTTTCACTTTACAGGTATAGTCAACATAGTTTCACAATAGCACCATATTTTGACCAAGTGTTTTAGTTCAATATCTCGGTGAAATATGTCTCGACCAAATTCCCATCTTTTTTATAGGATGGTACATATCACTACATGAAAGGCCTTATTCTTCTACTCTGCTACGTTGTCATTGGGGCTTGTTTCTTTGTACAAAGAACACCATTGAGTAAGTCGCATATGTAAATGGTCACTTATATAGTCAAAATGTGTACCATTCTTATGAATTCTTAATTAGTAATTCACGTCTAAAATTTGATCTCCTCCTTTTTCCCAGACCCACAGAATGCTACCAACATCACGCTAAACTCAGCAACTGATGCAGCTTTAAGCGCTTAGTAGGTAAGTTCATGTCATGTGGCACACGAAGTTGAAGTCATGTTATTTATGCCAATCTAAGGACACCCTACGATGTCCCTTAAACATTTTTTGAAATAAAAAGTTTGAGTTCTACTTTCAACCAATGCTTAGGAGACATCTTAGGGTGTCCCTTAAAAAGTATATTAAAAAGTAGTACAAATAACATTTTTCCATGAAGATATAGTGATCCACTTGAGAACTTTAAATCTAACTGTCGAAAACTTGAATGGCAGGCTTTGGCCTATTTTGGTCCCTTCTTGGGATGAAGCACAGTGGGATCCAGACTCAAATTGCAGATTCATTGGATAGGTTATTGGTTCATTTCTTTCATTTGGTAATATCCAGACAGAAGGCAGAAGAACTCTGCAGCAGCTTTGCAAGTTATTAAGTAGCAAGCTGTGAATAGACCTTTCCAAGTGATGATTGTGTGTTTTTCAATCAATTTGTATGTTGTGTGGCCTAGCTAGTGGCATAGGATTCATGTCTCAGTAATTATCAAATAAATGGAAACTGTTCTTGTGAGTTAATCATCAAGAATCCCTTCAGTTTGCAGAATCTCTTGTCTTTGCTTTTGGTGTTACAATTTCGATCACAAATGCTGATTCTATCGAATTGAAAGAACAAAATCACTTTGTTGCATATCTGGTTAATTTTAAAAAGGGTAAAATACACTTCTTCTAAATATATTAAAAAATGGCACTCTACTCTACTTGTTTGAAAAACATATATCCCACCATATGTCATTAAGGGTGTGTTTGGTTATTGTCTTTTGCAAGGTATCAGACTTAAGGTCTAATGGGAAAATTGAAACACTTAGAGAGAGAGAGAGAGAGAGAGAGAGAGCTCAAGTGTACAGATTGTATTCTGATTTCATTGAATGACTGATTTACAAGGAGCTTAAATCTATATGTATAAGGGGATGCTTAGTTGTAAGATAAGCTAAACTTGATAATAGAATTGTAACCGCACTTAGCAAACTTAATCCCTTTCTAACTAACTTTGTTTTGCTTGTTACTCCTATCATCCCCCTTAAACACAGGGTGGAAGGACTTGAGACCCTGAGTTTACATTTAAATTTGTCAAAAGTAGGTGCTGAAAGGGACTTTGTTAGAATGTCTGCAACTTGATCATGTGAGGGAATATGTGTTACATGAACCTACCTTTGAATGACTTTGTCACAAACAAAATAGAAATCCAACCCAAAGTGCCTTGTCCGACTATGAAGCACTGAGTTGGCAGCTAGTGAAACTGCACTTTGGTTATCACATAAAACTGATAGCAGAAGAGTGCAGGGAAATTCTAGTTCTAGTAATAGGTTCTGAATCTAAGCGAATTTAGCTAAAGTGGCTGCTAAACTCCTGAATTCTACCTCAGTACTGGATCTAGAAACTATATGTTGCTTCTTACTAGCCTAAGATACCAAGTTAGAGCCCAAGTAAACACAAAAGCCAGTTGTGGATGTTCTATCATCTACAACACTACCCGAGTCAGAATTACAAAAAGCAAAAAATCTAAGCTCTTTGTTTTGATAAAAGATCAATCCTTGAGTGAGAGAACAGGCCAGATATCTTAAAATTCACTTTACAGCTTTCTAGTGAATATCTAAGGGAGTCTGCAAAATTGATTGACCTTATTTATAGCAAATGATATCTCTGGGCGAGTTATAGTCATATACTATAGTCCTTCTATAATAGAACGATACAAGGAAGGATCAGAAAACGCCCCATCACTATGAGCTGATAGCATTTGTCCGCTAATCATTGGGGTTGCATGGGTTACAATATAGCATTATAGCCTTTTCAAGTAGATCCTTTACATATTTGGTCTGAGATAATAGAATGGTACTAGGAAAGGGTTTGATGGATTCTATTCCCAAGACATAGCTTTCGATCTCACCAAGGTCCTTAAGAGAGAAAGTCTGATGAAGTTGCTGAATCAGCTGAGAAATTTCTACTAAGCAGTCTCCTGTGATTAGGATACCATCTACATACACCAAAATGTAGATAGTAGATGCAGAAGTAAATCTTGTGAATAATGAGGGGTATGATTTTGTATTAGTGAAGCCAAAATTATTCAGTGCAGAATTGAGCTTGGAAAACAATGTTCTTTGGGCTTGTTTAAGGCCATAAAGAGCTTTTTGTAGCTTACAGACCATATGGTTTCCATAATTGAAGCCCTTAGGCTGGTGCATGAAAACATTTTCACTAATGTCCCCGTTTATGAAGGCGTTGTTGAAGTCAAATTGACGAATGCGCTAGCCCTTAGAGAGTGCAATGGAAAGCATAATTCTTACTGTTGATGGCTTTATCATAGGACTAAAAAGTTGATCATTGTTAAGGCATTCTCTTTGATGGAAACCTTTTGCAATGAGCCATGCTTTGTACTTTTGGACTGTTCCATTAGGATTTCTTTTGATCCTAAAGACTCACTTGCACCCAATAGGCTTGGAGTAGGAGGGTGGTGGAACTAGGGACCGTGTCTGATTCCTCATCAAGGCAGAGTATTCCTCTTGCATAGCTAGTTTCCAGTAAAAGGATTGGAGAGCTTGGTCCACTATTCTGGGATAGGTGTAAGAACAACTGTCAGGTATGTTTTTGGCTTAGTGATCCCTGATTTTGCATAAGTTTGCATAGGGTGAATGTTGTGAATTAGACGAGTGGGGGCAGCAGTGATAAGTTCCATTATAGGTTCAGGTGTTGGCTTAGTTGCAGGTGGTTCATCAATGGGAGAATTACCTACATTTTCAGGAACAAAAGCAGAAGCACCAAGAGCAGAACCAATGATAGCAGAAGTAGGTGTACAATGAGTATTCACAAATAATGATGGCGAGGGTGAAGTAATAATGGGAATGACAAGGACATGACTTGGTTTTAAGATGTTATTAGGTGGAGGGTTATTGAATAAAGAATTGTAAGGAAAGATATTTTCATCAAAAACAACATGAATAAAGATATATACCTTTCCATTTGCAACCAAGCATTTGTAGCCCTTATGATTAAGAGCATAGCCAATAAAGACACATGGTTGAGACCTATATTCAAGTTTATGGTGATTATATGGTCTTAGGTTAGGATAGCCAGCACATCCAAAAATTAAGAGGAATGTGTAATTAATTAGGTTTGTTTTTGTGAACAAGCTCATAAGGTGACTTTATATGCAGTGTTTGAGATGGTAGTCTATTTTGGAGATAGGTAGCTAAGAGGAATGCATCATCCCAAAAGGTCAGGGGCAGGGAGGCTGAGGCAAGAAGGGTAAGGCCAGCTTTAACTATTCTCCTATGTTTGGTTTCAGCTTTACCAATTTGTTTGTGAATATAAGGACAGGTTAGTCTATGGCTTATACCATGTGATTGGAGAAAAGAGGTGAATGAATGAGATAGGTACTCCTTACCATTGTCAGTTTGTAATGCTCTAATTTAAGACCTGTTAGATTTTCAATTATTGACTTATACTGTTGAAATATAGTAAATGCTTGTGATTTTGCAGATAGGAAATAAATGCAAGTGTATCTTGAAATACATTAACAAAACTGATATAATACTTGCAACCAGATCTTGTAGTTTCTAGTGCAAGGCCCCAAAGATCAGAAAATACTAAATCCAGAGGTGCATGATATTCAGTAGTGGAAGGGGAATAGGGTAAACTATGAAGCTTAGCAAGAAAACAAGAATCACAAACTTTGAATTCTAAAGGCACTTTATTCATAGAATTGAGTATATTACATTGAGTAAAAATGTGAGATATAATCTTATTGGCAGGGTGTCCTAGTCTTTTATGCCATAAAAGAACGCAAATGGAAAAAGAAGAGCATTGTGTGTAATATGGTAAGAGACTTGTGTAACTTTGGAACCCAAATATCAACAAACTTGTATAGTTTGCCTTCACGATTGCCTTGAAGGAATGTCTCTTTGGAGACCTGTGATTTAACAAGACACACATCAGGATGAAATTCAAAGAAAATGTTGTTGTCACGAACAAATTTTGACAAAGTGATTAGATTTTTAGTGATGGTTGCCACATGCATAAGATCTTTAAGAGTGAAGGTAACATTAGAATGTGGGGAATAAAGGGAAGAATTGCCAATATACTCAATTGTAATACCTATTCCATTACCAATAAGAACTTGTTATGGTCCTTCATACTCTAAACTTGAAAGCATGTTCTGAGAGTCAAAAGTCAAATAGTGGCCGGGAAGCACTAGAATCCGCATATCAGTTTGGATCATTGACTGCAGAAATGCTAGCCAGAAGAGCCCTCAGATTTTGAAAAGAAGAGGGAGGACGAGGCGGTGGCTTTGAAGTTACTTTAGTAGGATTTTGAAAAGATTGGCCAAAGTGGTGAAAGCACTGCCACACCGTGTGACCAGGTTTACCATACAATTGACATTAGGGTCTTGAGTTATTCCATATTCTTCCCCCTCTTGTGAATCGAGCTCCTTTTTCTCCTCTTCGGCCACCATGATTTCCTCCCTCATTGTAACCTCTGACGTCACCTAAAGAGGTTTGTGCTGGGTGTGCTTGAACTAAGCCAAGATCTTGCTTTTTGAAGCTTTCAAGCATGTCTTCTTCGCCATGAGTAGAGCTTCAAGCTCATTAACTTCAAATGGCTCAGATTTGGACATAAAAAATGTGATAAGGGATGCATATTCCTTACCGAGTCCATCTGTGATGACTTTAACATGTTCTTCAGTCGAAATGGGGGAGCCAATAGTTGTCAACAAATCCACCGCTTGCTTGATCTTCAACAGGTATTCAGTAGCTGTGAGACCTTGTTTCTTAATTGATTTAAGCTGGAATTTCAATTACTTTACTCGAGCCTTAGTCTTTGATGCAAAGTACACTTCGATTTTATTCTAGATCTAAAAAGCAAAATCACAACCCACTACTTTGTTTATGAAATCTGACTCCATTGATGCCAGAAACCATGATGCAAGATGATGATCTTGCTATTCCCATTGTATATACTCTTGAGTTTCGATGTTTGCTTCTTTATCTACTAAAGAGTTGAAACTCATTGGGATCTTTTCTTTCTTCAAATGATTGTGCAGCTTGTTCCCTTTGATGGAGTGCAAAGCTTGATGCTTCTAGGTGAGAAAATTATCCTCATTGAGTTTTTCTAGAATCAGATTGGAAAAAGTCTTAGGAATGAATAAAGAAGGGGAAATAGAGTGAGTGGAAGGGGTGATGAGCTCAGGCTCCATGGATGACCTGAGCTCTGATAAAATACAAGGTATCAGACTCAAGGTCTAAAAGGAAAGTTGAAACTCTTAGAAAGAAAAAGAGCTCAAGTGTATGGATTGTATTCTGATTTCATTGAATGAATGATTTACAAGGAGCTTAAGTCTATCTATATACAAGGGGATGTTTAGCTGTAAGATAAGCTAAACTTCATAATAGAATTGTAGCTGCACTTAACAAACTTAATCCCTTTCTAACTAACAGTGTTTTGCTTGTTACTCCTATCATCTTCCATGATTTATTTTTTATAAACCATCCTTCTTCTCTTGAAGAGAATTTGTCAATGCGGGAGAGATGAGACAACAAGCGCCATAATAGAATGAGGGGTAGTAATGGTGGTTGCACAAACTGCAAGGAGGTGTTACGTTGGATAGATAGCAATAGCAGTTCTTCTTTGATCATTGTAAAGCATGTGTCGCTGTAGGCCTATTTTCTAGTAACGAAATAATGAATTTAATTTATGTGCCTTGATTTCATGTTGTTCGATGCCAACAACATAATAAATTTATTTATTATAATTGTATACACTAAAATGACGGATAATTTTAAAATTTAGAATTAAATAAGTATTTTAATTAAAAATTTAAAAGTAAATATTTTAAATAAATAATAAAGGATTTTTTCACAAATAAATTAAAAAAATACTATATCATACATATGCACCAAATTGAATCCCGTTATATAAGTCTTTTTTTGAATTTAATAGAAATCGACTTAAATTGATTTCCATTCAAAATTCAAAATTTTTTTGAGATAGTTTGAAATAGATTTAAATTGATTTCCTACACGTGTTAGGGAATCTCATGTAGCGGTCAGAAGAAGTAGTGTCATCAAACCCCTCAGAAATCGAGTTAAATCAATTTGCGAGATGTGTCAATCTTGTCCAAGAATCGATTTGAATCAATTTGAGACCATTGTCAGGCACCTATAACAAATCGATTTGAGTAGATTGCCGAGCAAGTTTCTATATACACTCATCCAACCAGAATTGGTTTCACTCATTTCTCACTTCTCCCTTCTTCAAAGTTTCATGCTCTCTTGTTCCTAGTTTGTTCTTTAATTTTGTTGAGAGTTTCTACTATAGGAGATAAAATTTGGTGGAGGAAACTATGTACACTAAAAATATATACTGCCTAAATGAAATTGATCACATTGGAAGAAGACTAACAATATAGGTAGTTAATTTATTTTATTATCAAAATAATTAAATTTATTTTGTTTAAAATATTTTAATATTATTTTTTACTTAACATTAGGTTAGGTTGTTGTTATTTATGTGTATTTTAACATATAATTTAGTTTAGGTTTTAAATTTGATTAAATTAATAATGTTTATAGGATATTTAGTTTAATTTAGTAAGTAATTTTATCTAGTGTAATCTTATGTAATTTTAATATATAATTTAGTAAGGGAATAAATTATTTGTTATAATAAAAATGATTCAGTTTAGTAAAATTTGTTATAGGGTACACAATATTTTACTTTCATTTTATACGTAATTTTGTTCCAATGTAATTTTTTGTGGCATATATAAATATTTATTGATAGGCCCTAGCCACCAGTTCAGACCCCACTCAGCAGTTCATGGTCGGCCCCATCCACCAGTTCATCTTAGATCCCTTGGCTCGAGGTAGTCCGGCACATCAATTTGTGACAGGTTTGTCTCAGAATGACATAGCCCGATAGTTAGTACCACTTGGTTTAGATGAGTGCTATCAACCATCAATGGAGCATGAACCAAATACATAGATAGGGCAACATGATGAGACTAGTGACGAGTAGGAACAGGAGCATAGGTGGGGGCAAATGGAGGAGCAGGATCAGGGACAGGGACATGGCAGACCTACAAGGCAAATTATACGTAGGCACTGTCACACATGGAATCACTATGTGGCCCCTAGACGCACAAATGATTATGATTAGATCATGGTTATGTATTTAGGATGATTATGGACTTGATCTTATTACTTGAGTCGACTAGTGATTATGATTATGCACTTGATAGCATATTATGTACTTGAGTTGATTAGTGACTATGATTATGCACTTGATATTATGTTATGTACTTGCCTTAATAAGTAATCATGCGTATCAGCACTTTGATGTATTTTTTGTATGATCATGTCAAATGTGTAGTCTTTTATTGTTTATTTTGATTTAATTGGATTAAATGAGTAGTCACATGATGTATAGTGTAAAATAACAAAAAGACCACAACAGATTTAAAATAACAATATTACACTAAGTAGATTATAAGAAACCACATCTAAGAAAAGGTAAATAAATAATAACAAGCTGACTGCATAAAAATAAACATAACACATAATATGCATGGCTCAGTTACACGGGCTAGAGGATGAAGCGTGTGGGCATGTCTGTCTAATGTGACCTGTTCCCCAGCACAATCCACAATGGTTTGACCAACTTAGGTCAACCTCATCCATTTCATTGTGAATCCTTGTGAAAATTGGACAACCTTCAATAACTCGCTTAAGCGTAGGATTTGGTTGTAAAAGAGGCCCAGTGTATGGAGGCCACATGTCTTCATTAGCAATAACTAGAACTCTGACTTCATTATTTTCATCATCCTGCTAATCAACAACAAAGTCAAAATCCCTAAGTGAGCCAAATCATACTAATGGTTGTAGATTTAGTAGAAACAACTTTTCAACATGCCTTGCAAGTTGGGCAAAGTTTAGATAAGCCAAATCATCATCAGCTCCATATGAGCTTTGCACATGATCAATGGATACTTCAAAAGACATGGATTATTGAAGTCCTGCGACAAATGATGGTAGACTTGCAGTTGAATCACCAGAGCTAAAAGGATCATCTTGGAGTTTGACAAATAGATCTATTCTATGATCCTCCGGAAACAAGTGAAAATAAGAAAACATGCGACTCATGTGCTCTTCCTTCCTAATTTGAAACCTTCTATATCAGATCTCATTTGTCCCAATATCAACCAACATCCTATAGAATAATTTTGTGATTTGCTTGTTGTTTCCTTCTGACTCTTCTAGTCTTTTGCTCTATAACTCAAATAAACTAATAGATGCACGGACAACCAACCAAGCTTTATTGTCACTATAAAATGTCTTGTCTTTCACTATGTTTATAATCTCATCATTAAAATGGACAAGAATATCAACATAACTCTCTACGATATCCTCACTCAATTTTTACGCTCAAATTTTTCTTTTTATTATTAAAGCACAATGACCTGTTGAGATCGCTCCCTGCATATATAATGGAGTGGTCCACTAATATTGATTTAAATCGATTTTGCTAACACCTTGACATGTTACTGAAATCGATTTAAATCAATTTGAGAGTGTCTCTAACTAGCAACAGAATGTCTGACATGTTTCACAAATCGATTTGATTTCTCATAGGTTTTGCGCATAGATTGTAACATCCTAATTTTTAACCCAATACTCTAGAACATATTTAGGTTAATCATTGATACATTCTTCATAGTTCTCATTTAACTTTGAATTACTTGGCGGAAAATACGGGTAATTTTTTGAAATAAAAGTAGCGTGATGCGATAAGCGGTAAACCATGCAAAGTAAAACAATCGTCTCACAATCATCATAACATAAGGCACATCATGAACATCACTGAATATAATCTCATATATATATAACTTGCCCACTTATAAGTGTGGGACTTAATTGATTACAAAGGGAAATACAACCTAAAACATAAACATAATCTACTCCTGCCAGAGTGCATCTAATAGGATAACCTCTAAACAAGAAGGTTTATCCCCATCTAAGTGGTGTGTGTGCTCTAGCAAGGGTACTCCATCGGACGATCGTCACCTCCTCTGGCGTCCATCTACGAGAAGCGGATATGTCAGGAAGCTGGCGAGCTCGCTCGGACGTGAAGAGGCGGAATAGAGATCGAGGGTGACCACCACGGTATAATTAGCATCTCGTGCGTCGCGTAAGCGCGTGGCGAATCACGGTATCCTCGCTGCCCTCCCTTGTCAGTGGTGGAGAGGCGAGTCCCTCGCTATCTGCGGATGGGTAGCGGGTCCTCGGATGGGTCGGTCTCGTGAAGTAGGTCAGGGCACATAGTCGGGATAATCTCGCATGGCTAAGGCGGCGGTGTGCCTACGGGTACTCTCTCGTCATCGTCTGCATGCGCTCAAAAACCGCTCGTCGCCATAAGTGCGGTCGGGGAGAAGTGATGGGTGTGCGGGATGGCGAAGGGCGTCCTACAAACATGAAAATCCACCGTGCCTTTGCCCCTCAAAATGGTATGACGTGGTAGTGGGTCATAGTGCACCTCCCATGTCGGGGTGTCCCATGAGATGCTCTGACGTCGCCATCTGAAGGCGTGACGGAAGAAGAGATAGAGGGGGTGAGAATCTTACTAAAGAATCTCGGTGGGGCCTCCTACTACCTAGGTGTCATCATCTCGTCCTCGGGAACCTTAGGTTTAATTATATGAAATGACTAAACATGCATTTAGTTCATTTTTAAACTTCAAAAAATATACTTTAGCCAAAGGTCAGTTCATTTTAGGATGATCTTAATGTCGTATGAATGCAACATAATGGAAAATGTATGCATGGCACTACCTAATGTACATACATAAAACATAACATCAAGCATCATCATCATTGGTGGCATAAAGTGGCAATAGTAACATTCATATGGGACAAAACTTAGTGACATAATCATAATCATGAACTTCTCTTCCTCTTGGGCCCACCTAAAGACAATCGAGCTGGGGGTGCTCGCCAGGCCACAGTGTCACCCGAGCGTGTCATACATACAGGTTATGAGCTCATCGTAGTAAATCACTAGTTCTTACTTACCACTTAACGATAAGGCGTATCATAAATCCCGGAGGCTATACGATGCGGGTTGGGGGCAAATCTCTTGGGGTGCTAAGCCGAGCAGGTGTCACCTAAAGTATAAAATGATCACCGATGTCACATGAGTTCTATGGAGGTGCTCGGCCGAACCGGTGTCATCCTAGAACCCATCTTAGTACCTTAATTTTCAAAATCTCTTTCAGTCCCCAAATTTGCAGAATTCGGCGGCCAAAGCGGTCATTACAGAGTTTCCTTCCAAATTTGTGAAGTGCGTAAAGCGGTCATTACACGAATTTCCTTCCAAATTGCTTTATGCCACATAAACATATAACCTCATAAATTCCTCATATGAATAACATCATCATCATTAGCATACTTCATGCATCATCATACATCATTCAAGCGCTTACCCTCCGGTGGCTTATGCTTTGATACCCTACGGGTCTTAATCTTGAGATATAGTTCTCTAATATCAAAGTCGCTCATATTTTATGCCCCTAAGGCTCATATTAAACATCATTCTTCATTCTCATGTTCATACTTAAATCTACAGAATAGCATAAAGGCAGAATCTCTAACTTGTTTCACGAGGTTTCTAGAACTTCACGTTTTAGACCACTTTCTAGTTCAAGTCTTAAGCCTAAAAGCTATACATTAAATCTAAATCAATTATGAGACATTCCCTATGCTTAAGGACTAATTATTAATCATGTTTATCATGTTGTAAAGGTGCTGGACAGATTCCAGAAAATTAAATGTTCTAAGAGTTCTACATTTACATTTTTACGGTTTTTCTAGTTACTAGTTTCCCCATAGGTGCTAGAATTCAATTCTAACTCAAATGATACCAAGTTTTCATGTCTAAACATTCTAAATCTGATTATGTCCCTATTAAAACAGTTTGGATTAGTTCCATAAACAAATGGGTCAAAACTATATATTAAATTCTAGCTTTACGGTATTTCTAGTTAGCTAGTTTCTTACCTATCATGCATGGGTTAAGCCTACATCATCACATGATATTTTCACACATTCCAACACATTAAAACATCATCATACAGCATCACATTCATCATCAGAACCGAAAACATCTTGCCTCAATAAGAGAATTAAATTGACATTTCTAGGTACATGTAAGTTAACTAGTTTCTCTTGGAATCAATTTAAATTTCTAAAACTCTTTGCAAAACATTTTAATTCATCAGAGGCTAAGTGAAGCCTTAGTCACTGACCAAAACATATTCCATCCCTAAAAAGGGTGGAATCACAACTTATAATGGCATAACCTTATAAAGGGTGTAAAACTTTAAGGAAAACTCAAAACATAGGCTATTGGTCCTAGTAGCTAGATGAAAACTCATTGCAAGTCCATCATTGACTACTTGGCGAAAAACATACATTCAAAGTGTGGTTTGCATTGAACTTTAACTTGGAATGAAATGGGCAAGTCTTTGAGCTCTGGGTTCTTAGAGATTCGACATAAACTAAGCGTGCTCATGCTCTTCATTTTAATCTTGCTTTCAAAGTAAAGTGATGACTTGAAATTAAATATGCAAGGCATAATTTAAGCGTGCAAGCTTGAAAGTAAATATCTGACATAATCTTAAGCGATGCAAGCTTGAAGTAAATATCTGGGTCGATTCTTTATTTTAGTGCTCTTGGCCCAACAACAATGTCGACTTTAAAAGTAAAATAGATAGGCGTTGAAATTAATTGGGGTGGTAATGCAAGTTCAATTCTTTATTTTAGTGCTCTAGGCCCAACAATGATCGACACAAAGGCGAAATAGAAAAGGCAGAATTAAATTAAGTGAAGATGCAAGTTCCATTTTAATCTTTATGTTCTTAGGTGATAGGCGAAAGTAAGTAGATCATAGCAAGAATGTAAATATGAATCTGCAAGCATAAAATAAATTATGCAAGTTCATTTTTATCTTTCTAGACTCTTAACAAGACTTTAAAGGAACTTAAGCCTCAACCCAAACTCATCAAACCAAGACAAAGTAAAGTCTAGAGTTCTTAGAAGTCAGCATAACATATTTAGAAAATCAAACATCTAGCATGAAAAGGGAAAAGGTAATGGCCGAAACTTCAAGGAAAGAAAAGAAATGTTTGAAACTCTAGAATCCATGATCTTGGTGATATACAAACACCAACATCATGAGACCTCATCATTGAGTCATTAGACCCATTTTGAAACAACATCAAAGTTAAGGTTCTCAAAAGTTCAAGAAAGGAAAATCTAGAAACACTTTTGCTCAAGAACAAAAATCAAGCTCTAGAGTTTGTTTCAAGTGATGAACATCATCATGAAACTCTCATCATCAAGCTCTCATTCCTTTGTTCTCCAAGGCCCATGGCCGAAAATGAAAAGGTGAAGGAAAGAAAAGAAGTTCTAAAAGAATCCAGAGAAACTATGACCTTTAACCTTAGAACAAGAACTTTAAAGAAAGAATACATGAAGAAAATCCTACTTGGTGTGATGAACTTGAAGATGGAAGAAGGAAATGAAGAAGATGTAGAACTTGAAGAACTCCAAGAACTTGAAGAACACAAATACTTTGAGAGAGAAAGAAAAGCTTTGAGTGTTTACCTAAACAGCAAATGATCTACAAAAGTGGTGCAAGCTCACTCAAGGCATTCTATTTATAGAAATTGAAACAAATGGAGGATGTATGTGGGCTGATGCATTTTCGGCCAAGAGGTGCAGGTGGAGGGTTCCATGTGTTCCATGAGGTGAGATAATGTGTTCTTGAGGTATGGTGAGGTATGGTTCAAAGCATGGTGAGGTATGGCTCAGAGGTATAGGCTCAAGCATGGTTCTTTGAGTGAAAACAATTAAACATGGTCAATGGGGATGAGGTCTGGCGAAACTTCATCATGCATGGGAGGATTAGTTTGCATTTAATTGTGGTTTAGAGTTGTGTTTAGGTGTATCTTTGGTTATGCTTAAGATTAGGAATTTGTAAGAAAGTGTTTAGGTAAGGTAAATGGGTAATTAAGGTGGTCTAGACATAATTAAGGGTGGTCTTGCACCATTAGAGAGTTAAATCCTCAATTTAGAGTTTAAACAACTCTAGACACATTTCCTTGATTTAAGGAATTGGAGAGAGAAAACACTATTCAAGATTCAAAACTAGGAATCTTGGAGTTCTAAAGGATTTAAGTTTAATCTAAGCAATTTTAGGTTCT
This sequence comes from Dalbergia cochinchinensis, assembly GCA_031216125.1. Classification (NCBI taxonomy): domain Eukaryota; kingdom Viridiplantae; phylum Streptophyta; class Magnoliopsida; order Fabales; family Fabaceae; genus Dalbergia; species Dalbergia cochinchinensis. The sequence continues at coordinate 72,774,081 of CM062368.1, read as the reverse complement.
AATTAACTTTAATAAATTATTTTGACTCTAGATTAATTAGGGAAATAAATTAATCTTAGTTTAGAACCTAATATTTATGGGTTTGCTTAATTACGTCATTAAGCTTAAAAACACTATTCAGGGGCAAAATCGTAATTTACACAAAACTGCCGGGACCATGGACTTGAGCAGAATACCTCTGAGACACATGAAATCATGTTTTTAAACCTCTGGGAAAGTTCAGGGCTCAAGCAGCACCTTTACGTAAGCGTATAGGGTATTTTGGTCATTTTGACCAGCTATGAAAGCGAAATTTTAAACTTAGAAGCATTCAAGGCCATTCAATCCCGCTTCAAACATTGAGTTGACCCGAGGATGGCCAGAGTTGGTTACCCCTCGAGTTCGGTCGAGGAAATGACCTCGAGGGGCATTTTGGTCATTTCCTCGAGACGAAAAATCGGGTGTTACATTACCTCGCTCCTTAAGAATTTCGCCCTCGAAATTAGTTACCTTAAGCTCGGGATACTTGTCTTGCATTTTGACTCGCTCGTATAAACTCTTGGTTTATCGCGTCCCGTACTACCTTTACGATAGGCAGTTGTTCCTCAATGTGACTCCTTGGTCCACGATTCGTAGGGAAGATTGAAAGTTAGGTCGTCCCTTAGCGAACATGCTCTGCAGCTCTAAGCGTGGCTAGGGTGGGACTCATGCTTCATCTTAGTGAGAGGCGTGAAAGGCGTCATGAAGATTAGAAAGATTAGAGGGTAAAGCTATTTGTGAGCAAGCGTTCCTATCCTTTGAAGAATTTGGAAGGGACGAGGAATCGGGGCTCAACTTTTTGACTTTCATGGCCTCTACTATGCACGTAGTGGGGGTAATCCTAAAGGAACACATGTTCTCCTCACCGAACTCCAAGGGCTTGCGACTGTCGCATAGCTCTTTTGTCTGCTTTTAGCGTTGAGCATCCTATCAGGATCCTCTTGATTTGTTAGTCGTTTCCCTCTTCGGGTCCTAAGACACTTTGCTCCCCCAGGCTCGTCCACACAAGGTGATTGGCACTTCCTTCCATACAATGTACGTCAAATGCGGTGCCATCTAGTGCTGCGTGATAACTATTGTTATCACGCGAGCTTCGATCAAAGGCAAGTACCTATCCCAACTTCCCCTTTGGTCTAACACCCAGGCTCTTAGCATATCCTCTAGGGTTTGGATCGTCCTTCCAGTTGTCCGTCTGTTTGTGGGTGGTAGCGTGCTCAGCATAGCTTTGAACCAAGCGCCTTTTGGAAGGCTCCCCAAAAAGCGCGTAGCCAGCGGATCTCTATCGAGGATTATCGTCGGCGGTACTCCATGCAATCTTACGATCTCTTGGATGTATAAGCGAGCCAATTTATCTAAAGTGCGTCACTCTAATAGGTAGAAAGTGTCATGCCGGCTTGGTTAGTCGATCACTATATCACCCATATAGCATCATGGCGACTTGCGTCTTAGGCAATCTGTCACGAAATCCATAGATATGCATTCCCATTCCATTCGGGGGATTGGCGGGGGTTGCAACAAACCTGAAGGTTTTGGTGCTCGATTTTCACTTTCGACATACGAAGCACTTACTAACTTGACGACTACATCCTTTTCATTCAAGACCGCAAAACATCTTCTTCAAATCTTGGTACATCTTGGTAACAAGGATGAATGGTGAAATAGCTTTTGTGAGCCTCCTCCAAGATCTTCTCTCGGAGTCACCATCTTGAGTCTGCGAGATCAACTTCCCTCAAATCTCCATATCAATCCTCACCTCTTTCGAAACCTTTTTAACTTTCCTTATGCAGCATCTGTAGTCTCTTGAACTCCTCATTCTCTCGTTGTGCTAACATGATTCTACTTAAATCCACTTGTTACGCTAAGGTAGCACATCTTTATCCCTCTATCAGTTCTTTGACATCCCTAGATTCATATCCCTAAACTTCTCTATCAACTCAACTTCTTTGATCATCATGTGGGCGAGTGTAACGACTTTCGGCTCAAGGCATCGGCGACTACATTAGCCTTGGGGTGGTAACAAGCAGAAATCGTAGTCCTTGAAATTCCATCCACCTTCTTTGCCTCATATTTAACTCCTTTTGATCAAAGAGGTACTTGAGACTCTTATGATCGGAGAAAACCTCAAAACCTTACACCATACAAATGGTGTCTCCACATCTTTAAGGCAAACACTACGTGACTAACTCTAGGTCATGGGTGGGGGTAGTTAGCCTCGTGAGGCTTGAGTTGTCGGGATGCATAGGCTACCACTTGCCTATTTTGCATCAACACACCTAGTCCTTTGCCGACATCACAATATACCTCGAAGGTACATTGGGGCTAGGTAAGACTAAGGCGGGGTCGTGGTTACCTTTCCTTAAGCTCTTGGAAACTCTTCTCACATTAGGGCTCGCTCCAAGCAGGGCATTCTTCTAGTGAGCTTGGTCAAGGGTAGGGCTAGCTTGGGAAAATCCTTTGATAAACCTACGGTAGTAACTTTGCTAAACCCAAAAAGCTCAGTATTTGCATTACGGTGGTTGGTCTATCCCAATTCATTACGACTGCCTTACTAGGATCAGCGGCTATACCTCCTTTTGACACAGCGTGCCTAAAAACTTGACCTCCTCAACCAAAATTCACACTTAGAGAGTTTGGCATACAACTTTTTCTCCTTCAAAATTTCCAAAACTATCCTCAAATGTCGCTCATGCTCCTCGTGGGTCTTGAATAGATGAGTATATCATCTATAAAGCGACCTGGCCCCGTCTAGATAAGGGTCTAAAGATCCTATTCATGTAATCCATAAATCTTTGCGGGGAGCATTTGTCAACCCAAAAGACATCACTTGAACTCAAAGTGTCATGCAGGAGTTCTAAAAGCGGTCTTTGGTATATCCTGATCTCTCACTCTAATTTGGTGGTATCGACCTTAGGTCGATCTTGGAAAACACTACGCTCCTCTCCAATTGGTCCATGAGATCATCAATCCTAGGCAAAGGGTATTTGTTTTCAACTTTGTCTACGATTTAATTGCCTATAATCTATGCACAACCTCATACTCAGTCTAACTTTTTCTAAACAAGGCCAAGGCTCCCCATGGTGAAGCACTAGGTCTTATGAAGCTTTTCTCTAAAAGTTCCTCAAGTTGGAGTTTTTAAGCTCAGCTAGTTCTAGAGGTGACATTCTATAGGGAGCAATGGAGATTGGTCAGCTCCGAGGCCAACTCAATGGAGAACTCACTTCTCGCTCGGGAGGGAACTTCCGGGTATATCTTAGGAAACACCTGGGATGGTTTCTCACTATGAGGTATATTCTCTAAGTGCTCAAAGTGTACCTCGCTAGCGGCTAGGAGAACATATCCCTTAGTCTTTCTCCCACTACTGGACCTCTACGGCATTGAGATAGAGTTTCAAAGGTTGACTTATTTCACTAGGGGAGAAGGAAAGACGACCGCTTTGGTGTCACAGTCTAACAATACACGGTTGGCGTGAAGCCAATCCATGCCAAGAACTACTCCTATACCTTTCATGGTAAACAAATTAAATCCACAACATATGATCTATTTTTACGTGGTGAGGTGACAATTTAGGCAACAATAACAAGTATTCACAGGATGATTTGTGGGGGTAGAGACAATAAGATCAAAAGGAAGTTTGGAAGTTTTCAAATTTAGAGCCTCGACACTAGCATATGAAATAAAAGAATGTGTTGCACAGTCATATACTTACAGTTAAGGTTCTACCATCTATTTCAAGCACTTACCTTCTATGAGACCGTTGGATGTGTCAACGCTGTCTACATTGAGGGTGAAGACCCTCCTTGGTGTTGCGTCGGGAATTACGGCTTGATCGCCTCCCATTAGTGCGCAATTGATGGCGTAGTGGCCGTGAACTTTCCGCGCATCGGGCGAGATATTCGCCGCCCGTGCGGGAGGCGGTTGCCATGATCCTTCCGCACTTGGGGCATAGCATGGTCGGGATAGCTTGGGCGGGGTTCCTTGAGGTGCCTTGTTCTTAGCCCACTTGGTCCTCCTTGGTTGTTCGGGGGCCGCCCACACCCTCCTTGTCGGTTGTTGTTGTTGTTGTGGTTGTTATTGTTCGAATTGTGGTCGTAGGCCGCTTGGGTTGTTGGTGGAAGGGAGTTCTTCGTTGTTGTTGTGGTCTCGAGCTGGTTTGGTTTGGTAGGGATTATAGTGATTTGAGGATTGGTTTGGATATCGGGGCTTGAATTTTGGGGCTTGAGGTGCTAGCCCTTGTTTCGTCTTGCCCTTGCGGCATTGATTTTCTTCTGTCCCTCTTCCATGATCCAGAGCACTTGTTGACTAGGGTTGGAAAGTCCCTAATCTCCATGTGCGCTGACATAGTTGAGCTCTGCCGTTAGTCAGGCCTCATACTTGACGCTTCCACCTCGTCGGGGTTTCCTTGAAACACCCTAGAGAACTGTCGACTCACTCGAATTTCGCTGCAGTGTCTTTGGGCGGCGTAGACCCTCCTTGAGTGGCTTGCATGAATTTAATATCCTTTGCGTTCCTTACTGACTCCGGGAAGTACTTCTCGTAGAAGTAGGTCTTGAATAGTTCCCAGTTGACAGTAGTACCGGAAGCTTCTACTTGATCTTGAGTGCCGATCCACCTGAACTTCGACATCCGACTCCATCATATAAGCGTAAGGTGACCTTTTGCTCCTCCGAAAGGCAAGCCACCAGTAGATCTTCTCCATGTTTTTGATCCACTCATCACTTTGTCGGGGTCCATGGCTCCTCGGAAGGTTGGTGGGTTAAGCTGTGCGAAACTCACCAAACCTCGCTTTGCTAAACCATTTCAGCGATGAGCACGTCCGTGTCCCCTGTTGGTTCATCCTCTCGAACATTCTGTTCCATGGCTCTTGCCATGTCACGAGCAAAGCGGCCGCAGTGGCATCGCTTTGGTCTCCCTCGATCAGGTCCTAGGTTGTCTCCTTGGTGCCATTGGTCCCTAACACATGAGACAATAAACACTTGAGGTGATCGAGCTCAATATTCCATGTAAAATGAGCTAGTTACCATGGCACACGCAAGTAGACAAGGGTCATGAACTTCTACCCTATAAACATCTCTAGTTAAGCTCTCTCCACATGACATAGCTATCGTACTACGCTTTAGAAAGCATAGTCGGTCACCAATCCTCAGGCTCCATGAGAATCGAATCGCTTCACGATACCATAATGTAACATCTAATTTTTAACCCAATACTCTAGAACATATTTAGGTTAATCATTAGTCTCATACTTCATAGTTCTCATTTAACTTTGAATTACTTAGCGGAAAATACGGGTAATTTTTTTTTTGAAATAAAAGTGAGAGCAGCGTGATGCGATAAGCGGTAAACCATGCAAAGTAAAACAATCGTCTCACAATCATCATAACATAAGGCACATCATGAACATCATCGAATATAATCTCATATATATAACTTGCCCACTTATAAGTGTGGACTTAATTGATACAAAGGGAAATACAACCTAAAAACATAAACATAATCTACTCCCTACCCGAGTGCATCTAATAGGATAACCTCTAAACAAAAGAAGGTTTATCCCCATCTAAGTGGTGTGTGTGCTCTAACCGGTACTCCATCGGACGATCGTCACCTCTCAAGGCGTCCATCTCGCGAACGGCGGATATCCGGGAAGCGGGCGAGCTCCTCGGACGTGAAGAGGCGGAATGGGGATCGAGGGTGACCCCACGGTATGGTCGCATCTCCGGTCGTCGCGTAAGCCGTGGCTGAGTCACGGTATCCTCACCGCCTCCCTTATCCGTGGTGGAGAGGGGGCGAGTCCTCGCTATACGGATGGGTAGGCGGGTCCTCGGATGGGTCGGTCTCGTGAAGTAGGTCCGGGCACATAGTCGGGATAATCTCGCATGGCTAAGGCGGCGGTGTGCCTCGGAGTACTCTCTCGCATGCGTCACGCCGCACGCTCAAAAACCCGCCGTCGCCATAGGGTGCGATCGGGAGAAGTGATGGGTGTGCACGGATGAGCGAAGGCGTCCTACAAACATGAAAATCCGCACCGCACCGCTCAAAATGGTATGACCCGTGAGTCGGGTCATAGTGCACCTCCCATGTCGGGTGTCCATGAATGCTACGACGCCGCCATCTGAAGGCGTGACGGAAAGAAAGAGATAGAGGGAGTGAGAATCTTACTAAAGAATCTCAAGTAGGGCCTCCTACTACCTAGGTGTCATCATCTACGCCCTCGTGAACCTTGGGTTTAATTATATGAAATGACTAAACATGCATTTAGTTCATTTTAAACTTCAAAAATATACTTTAGCCAAGGTCCGTTCATTTTAGGATGATCTTAATGTCATGAATGCAACATAATGGAAAATGTATGCATGGCACTACCTAATGTACATACATAAAACATAACATCAAGCATCATCATCATTGGTGGCATAAAGTGGCAATAGTAACATTCATATGGGACAAAACTTAGTGACATAATCATAATCATGAACTTCTCTTCCTCATGGGCCACCCTAAAAGACAATCGAACTGGGGGTGCTCGGCCGAACCGGTGTCACCCAGAACGTGTCATACATCTAGGTTATGAGCTCATACCTTAACTAGTCGTCACTAGTTCTTACTTACCACTTAACGATAAGCGTATCATAAATCCCGACTATCCGAGTGCGGTTTGGGGGCAAATCTCTTAGGGGTGCTCGGCCGAACCGGTGTCACCTAAGAGTATAAAATGGTACCGATGTCACATGAGTTCTATGGAGGTGCTCGGCCGAACCGGTGTCATCCTAGAACCCATCTTAGTACCTTAATTTTCAAAATCTCTTTCAGTCCCCAAATTTGCCAGAATTGGCCAAACAGTCATTACACCGAAGTTTCCTTCCAAATTTGTCGGAAATTGGCCAAACGGTCATTACAATCAATTTCCTTCCAAATTTGCTTTATGCCACATAAACATATAACCTCATAAATTCCTCATATGAATAACATCATCATCATTAGCATACTTCATGCATCATCATACATCATTCAAACGCTTACCCTCACGGTAGCTTATGCTTTGACCTTACGGGTCTTAATCTTGAGATATAGTTCTCTAATATCCGTCGCTCATATTTTATGCCCCTAAGGCTCATATTAAACATCATTCTTCATTCTCATGTTCATACTTAAATCTGAATAGCATAGGGCAGAATCTCTAACTTGTTTTTACGGGGTTCTAGGACTGACGATTTAGACCCTTTCTGCTCCGTCTTCGCCTAAGGCGCTATACATTAAATCTAAATCAATTATGAGACATTCCTATGCTTAAGGACTAATTATTAATCATGTTTATCATGTTGTAAGGGTGCTGGACAGATTCCAGAAAATTAAATGTTCTAAGAGTTCTACATTTACATTTTTACGGTTTTCTAGTTACTAGTTTCCCCATAGGTGCTAGAATTCAATTCTAACTCAAATGATACCAAGTTTTTCATGTCTAAACATTCTAAATCTGATTATGTCCCTATTAAAACAGTTTGGATTAGTTCCATAAACAAATGGGTCAAAACTATGTTAAATTCTAGCTTTACTGTATTTCTAGATAGCTAGTTTCTTACCTATCATGCATAGGTTCATTCTACATCATCACATGATATTTTCACACATTCCAACACATTAAAACATCATCATACAGCATCACATTCATCACATCAGAACCGAAAACATCTTGCCTCAATAAGAGAATTAAATTGACATTTCTAGGTACATAAGTTAACTAGTTTCTCTTGGAATCAATTTAGAATTTCTAAAACTCTTTGCAAAACATTTTAATTCATCAAGAGGCTAAGTGAAGCCTTAGGTCACTGACCAAAACATATTCCATCCCCTAAAAGAGATTGGAATCACAACTTATAATGGCATAACCTTATAAAGAATTGTAAAACTTTAAGGAAAACTCAAAACATAGGCTATTGGTCCTAGTAGCTAGATGAAAACTCATTGCAAGTCCATCATCACTACTTGGTCGTGAAAAACATACATTCAAAGTGTGGTTTGCATTGAACTTTAACTTGGAATGAAATGGGCAAGTCTTTGAGCTCTAGGTTCTTAAGTTCACGACATAAACTAAACGCGGCTCATGCTCTTCATTTTTAATCTTGCTTTCAAAGTAAAGTGATGACTTGAAATTAAATATGCAAGGCATAATTTAAACGTGCAAGCTTGAAAGTAAATATCATGGCTTATAATCTTAAACGTGCAAGCTTGAAAGTAAATATGCAAGATTCGATTCTTTATTTTAGTGCTCTTGGTCCCAACAACAATCGACTTTAAAGGCGAAATAGATAGGCATTCGAGAAATTAATTAGGTGGTAATGCAAGTTCAATTCTTTATTTTAGTGCTTTCTAGGCCCAACAACAATCGACTTTAGTAGCCAAATAGAAAGGCTTGAGAATTAAATTAAGTGAAGATGCAAGTTCCATTTTAATCTTTATGTTCTTGGGTGATAGCTTGAAAGTAAAGATGCATAGCAAGAATGTAAATATGAATGCAAGCATAAAATAAATTATGCAAGTTCATTTTATCTTTCTAGAGCTCTTAACAAGACTTTAAAGGAACTTAAACCTCAACCCAAACTCATCAAACCAAGACAAAGTAAAAGTCTAGAGTTCTTAGAACTCAACATACCATATTTAGAAAATCAAACATCTAGCATGAAAAGGGAAAGGTAATGGCGAAACTTCAAGGAAAGAAAAGAAATGTTTGAAACTCTAGAATCCATGATCTTGGTGATATACAAACACCAACATCATGAGACCTCATCATTGAGTCATTAGACCCATTTTGAAACAACATCAAAGTTAAGGTTCTCAAAAAGTTCAAGAAAGGAAGATCTAGAAACACTTTTGCTCAAGAACAAAATCAAGCTCTAGAGTTTGTTTCAAGTGATGAACATCATCATGAAACTCTCATCATCAAGCTCTCATTCCTTTGTTCTCCAAGGCCCATGGCCGAAAATGAAAAAGGTGAAGGAAAGAAAAAGAAGTTCTAAAAAGAATCAAGAGAAACTATGAACTTTAAGCTTAGAACAAGAACTTTAAAGAAAGAATACATGAAAGAAAATCCCTACTTGGTGTGATGAACTTGAAGATGGAAGAAGGAAATGAAGAAGATGAAGAACTTGAAGAACTCCAAGAACTTGAAGAACACAAAGACTTTGAGAGAAAAAGAAAAGCTTTGAGTGTTTCCTAAACTTAGCAAATGATCTAAAAGTGGTGCAAGCTCCTCAAGGCATTCTATTTATAGAGAATTGAAACAAATGGAGGATGTATGTGGGCTGATGCATTTTCGGACAAGAGGTGCATGAATTGGAGGGTTCCATGTGTTCCATGAGGTGAGATAATGTGTTCTTGAGGTATGGTGAGGTATGGTTCAAAGCATGGTGAGGTATGGCTCAAGGTATGGCTCAAGCGTAGTTCTTTGAGTGAAAACAATTAAACATGTGGTCAATGGGGATGAGGTCTGGCGAAACTTCATCATGCATCGGGAGGATTAGTTTGCATTTTAATTGTGGTTTAGAGTTGTGTTTAGGTGTATCTTTGGTTATGCTTAAGATTAGGAATTTGTAAGAAAGTGTTTAGGTAAGGTAAATGGGTAATTAAGGTGGTCTAGACATAATTAAGGAGTGGTCTTGCACCATTAGAGAGTTAAATCCTCAATTTAGAGTTTATACAACTCTAGACACATTTCCTTGATTTAAGGAATTGGAGAGAAAATATTCAAGATTCCAAGACTAGGAATCTTGGAGTTCTAAAGGGATTTAAGTTTAATCTAAGCAATTTTAGGTTCTAATTAACTTTAATAAATTATTTTGACTCTAGATTAATTAGGAAATAAATTAATCTTCGTTTAGAGCCTAATATTGCTTAGGTTTGCTTAATTACGTCATTAAGCTTAAAAACACTATTCCAGGGGCAAAATCGTGAATTTCACTAAACTGCCCGGGACCACCGACTTGAACAGACACTCTAGACACATGAAATCATGTTTTTTAAACCTCAGGGGAAAGTTCCGGCCCAAACGGCACCTTTTACCCGCCAGAAACGCTTATAGGGTATTTTGGTCATTTGACCTCAAAGCTGCGAAACTTAAATTTTCGCTCCAAAGCATTCAAAGGCCATTCAATCCCCTTCAAACATTGAGTTGACCCTTCGAGGATGACCGAGTTGGTTACCCTCGAGTTCGGGTCAGGAAATGACCTCAGGGGCATTTTGGTCATTTCCCTCGGACAGAAAAATCGGGGTGTTACATAGATCAGGTTCTGACACTACACAAATCGATTTAAATTGATTTCAAACTATGTCGCATCAGCACTTTGAATTTTGAACATAAATCTATGTACTTCGATTTCTATTAAATCCAAAATAAGACATATATGTAAAAAGATTCAATTCGGTGCATATATATAATATGATTTTTTTAAAAATTCATGTGTAAAAAATCCAACAATAAATGACAATTAAATAAATATTTAAAATAGTATTAAAATACATAAATTAATAAAAAATTAACATATAAATGTACAATACAAGATAAATATATATGACTAAATATGTTTTTGGTCCCTATAAACATACACTATTTTGGATTTGGTCCCTATAAAAAAATTTCAGTGATTTTGGTCCTTTTTTTTTTAACAAAATGGTCACTTTTAGTACTTGCCATTAATGTACTTCTATTAACTAAAATCAATGTCAACATGTCATAAATGGCATTACTTACCTAGTTGGCATTATTATTGCCACGCGGGTTAAAAATCAATTTTTTTTTTAAATGGGGATTAACAGTTAATAATACAATTAAATCAAAAGAATAACAACACTGACCTGAATGGAAAGGATGTCACTTAGTCAAGTAAGTCTCACTTTTAAACAGACTCTAAAAGTAGCTCCAATGGCCACAAATGAGCGTCCCATTTTAGAGAGTGGCCCACCACTTGGGACTAGGACTGGTATTGCAGCCGTTGGAACAATTGAAGAAAGTTAGATGAGTCCTATTATCCCGGGACCGTCCTACATATGCATTACTTTTTTCTCAAATAAATTTTCTTAGCATGCAATTATTTTGTTTTTGAGTGAATATGATAAAATCTTTTTAAAAATATATGTAGGACCATAATTGGGATCAAAGTTAGGATCTACCATTAGAAAGAAGATCTCATTTCAAACCCAATTTTATTTTTTTTGACACACCGGTGATGTGGCATATAGTGGGATTAAGAATGGGATCCAATATGGGATTGTGCATTGGAGATGCTCTAACAAATACTAAAGCTTCCTCCAAATTCTAGGGTTCAATACCAATGGGATTATCGAGATGTTGAGGTTGAGGTTTGAGTTTGTGGGGACCATAAGGCTCCCGTTTTAATTTTAATTTTAATTTTTTGTATCTTGTACTTATAGGAATGACTTTTTCAATAGTTGTCCATCATAGGGTTCATTTGTGCATGAACCCAATCTGTGTTATAAAGGTGGAGATGTGGACACAGTTCATGGGTTGGACATTGACACATGGCCCTATTTTGAATCCCTGTCGTTAGTGAAGGACATAGGGAATTTAAATTTGGCGACGTCTAAACTACGGTGGTTGGTTCCTGTGTTTAGTTTTGATGATGGGCTAAAAGAAATTTCGTGGGACTCATGCAGTTGAAATGGGATATTATGCATTGAAAAATGAGTGTGAAGTGCATATGCATGTATGTTGAATATGCACCATCTGAACTTGAAATTACAGACAAAGGGTTGTTTATAGATAACACAACAAATGAACTTAGGGTGGCTGAAGATGGGGACAATGGTGATGGAGTTAGGACAAATGGTGGAGGTAAAGTGGATGGCGGGGATGATGATATTTGAAAAAATCAACATGAGAATGAAAAAGGGGTTACTATTAATGGTAGTATGGAAGAGAAATCAAAGATGAGAGTAGTGATGAAAGTAGTGTACACGAAATACATTTTTCTGACAGTGAGGATGAGAGGGGTTTGGCTAATGATGAATTGATGATGGTTTTTACAGTATGGGAGGGCTAAGAAAAGAAGTTGGAAACCACGAGGCACCATATAAGGAAAAGAAAGAGAAGACAACAGCTAGCCTATTTGAACTGTCCTTGAATGAACCTAACTAGCATGAACATAAGGCTGAAACTAATGCACAAGAGAGAAGTGAAAATGATGACCAGAATTATGAAGCGAAACTAGAATTGAGTTCTTAAGTTAGTGATACAGCTATAACTACTGTAGAATTGTTGACATTGCCACAACACATAGAAACAATGTGTAATCTAGATTATGAATGTATCAGTGATGAGTTGGACAGTGGTGAGAATGATTTAAATGCTGAGGATCCTAAGCTTAGGTATCCTAAGTTTAGGCAAGAGGACATGCGTAAAGAATTTAAATTTAAATTGGGAACGAAGTTTACATCACTCCAGCAGTTTAAGGATGCCATTTTGGAGCACTTAGTGCTAAATGGTAGGAAAATAAAATTTGTGAAAAATGATACTGTTAGGGTCAGGGTGAAGTGCAATGGAAAATACCTAAGTTTGGCAGGAGGACATGCGTAAGGAATTTAAATTTGAATTGGGAACGAAGTTTACATCACTCCAGCAATTTAAGGATGCCATTTTGGAGCACTTAGTGCTAAATGGTAGGCAAATAAAATTTGTGAAAAATGATACTGTTAGGGTCAGGGTGAAGTGCAATGGAAAATACCTAAGTTTAGGCAGGAGGACATGCGTAAGGAATTTAAATTTGAATTGGGAACGAAGTTTACATCACTCCAGCAGTTTAAGGATGCCATTTTAGAGCACTTAGTGCTAAATGGTTGGCAAATAAAATTTGTGAAAAATGATACTGTTAGGGTCAGGGTGAAGTGCAATGGAAAATGTGATTTCATGGCCCTAGTGAGTAAGGTTGGAAGGTCTCACACATATAGGATGAAAACTCTAAGCCCTAAACATACATGTGGTAGAGTTTTTTATAATAAAAATGCAAAGTCCAAGTGGTTCGCCAAGGTTATGCTTGACAAGATTAAGTCAAATAACAATTTGGGCATAAATGCCATCATTGATGACATAAGAAACACATATTCTGCTGGAATCACTAAATGTAGGGCTTTCAAAGCAAGGCAGATTATGAAAAACATAGTTGAAGGAGATGAAAGCAAGCAATATGAAATGTTACAGCGCAGGGAAATACTTGTAAAATTGAATTGGATAGGCCTGCACAAAACCTCTAACCAAGGTTTGCCAGGTTTTATATGTGCTTAGAGGGCTGTAAAAAGGGGTTTATTGCTGGGTGTAGCCGTGTAGGCCATTCGACAAAATATGATGGACAACTGCTAATAGCGTGGGAAGAGATCCAAATGACCAATATTTTCCACTAGAATTTGGTGTTATTGTTAACATCGTTGTTAATGTCACAACAGGTTTAGTTAATTTACTTTGCTTTTGTTGCAGAAGAAAGGAGGTTCAGTGACATCAGCTGCAAATAGCCAATTAAGGTAATGGAGGTGCTGCAGGAATTCAGTGTGCTGCTAGTGAGGTTGCTGCAAATGAGACTTTTGTATGTGGTAGTAAAGCAAAGTAGTGGGCCTAGTGCTGATGGAGCTCTCAATAGAATGCAATAGGAGTGGAAGGAAAAGGCAGTGATCACTCAAGACAAATTACTTAAAGCCAGGGATAAGATGGTTCACACAAGACCTCAACATTCAAAAGAATCAAATTAGTGTTAGGATTTAGGCATATGCATAGAGTATCATTTCTGTTTTGGAGGAGGAAGAATAACTTGCTATATTTTTAAAGGCATTCATAGAATGAAACAAACAAGTTGATCTGGCTTCAGAAAGTGCTATTTTTAAGTACCCCATCTCATGGTTGGCATTTCCAACACGGGTATAATTGAGATTCTCTTGTCTGATGCCTTGAGCAATTTACATTGTCATTTCATGAGAACTGAATTCAATTCTCACAAATTTTTAGCAAAACTGAATCACTTTAAAGTGGATAATACTTGACAGACATGGAACATTGTCCTTCATGCCTAAAGGACTACCAGTGAAATGGCAGATTCCAAAAAGAACAATAACACATTTGAAAGGACTGATGCTGGTATAAAGATAATCAGAATATTTATACGAGTAACTATAAAGATAAAATTTGGATTAGTTATTCATCTTATATATGTTGATTGATATTTGAGTAGCCCGTAATTCTAAACTTGAGCTTCTAGGACCTTGACATCATATATGGCTATAATTTCTGTTCATGAAGCATTTCAAATACTTTTGCATGCATGCACTCAACGGAACTTGCATACCTGCATACATATTATTTGATTTTCATCACAATTTTCAATAAAGGGAATGAATTCTTTACAAGTTTTAGTAAACTTTAATAAGTATCCTATATATATATATATCATATGATAGGAGTGATTTATTATGAGAATGAGAAGAATGAATCTTCATCGTTGCATCTTACATACATGGTCAAAATTAAAACATAAAATCATGTGACTTCTTTTAAATGAGCATGTGAGTATTAAGTATTACATTAATTAACTTTCAATCCTGACCATATACGTCCCAGATTTACTCCTCTTATTTTCATAATAAATCACTCATCTCATGTAATATGTTCCCTATATATATGTGTACGTGTGTGTATCTAGTGAGAGAAATGATTTTGTATGAGAGTGAAAGAATCAAATATGGGTGGTATAGCAATATAAATGGTCAAGATTAAAAGTTATTAAAATGTCATATAATTACTTAAAAGAGTCACATAACTTATGTTTTAATCCTAATTATTAATGCAGGATCTGATGGTTTAGATTTTCTCCTCTTACTTTCATAATAAACCACTCCTCTCACGCGATACATTTCCTATATATATGTGTATATGTGTGTATCTAGTGAGAGAAGTGATTTTATATAAGAGTGAAATAATCAAATCTGAGCGGTATAGCTATACATAAATGGTCATGATTAAAAGTTATTAAAATGTCATATGATCACTTAAAAGAGTGACATGACTTATGTTTTAATCCTAACTATTAATGCAAGATCCGATGGTTCAGATTTTCTTCTCTTACTCTCATATAAAACCACTCCTCTCACCAGATCCGGGGCAGTATCAGAAAAATAATGGTAGTAGCATATATGAAAATAGTTTGAAATTTTAACTATTAAATTTAAAACATCAAGGCACAGCATAAGAAGTTAAGTCTGTAGATGGAAATGCGTGCAAGAAAGAGGGTTGAATCGTGCATTACTTCTTTTTCACATTTTCTGAAACTTCTGAAAACAAAAACTATCAAGTGTAAAACTTGTAATGCAGCGGAAACATAATCAATAGCTTCAGAAAATAGATTTCTGACACTTGTTGAATAAAATGTTCATTATTAAAAGAAACAATAGAATAGCGAGAAAGATATAACAACATAAGAATAATAAAAACACAACAGATAAAATATGAAGGAGATCATAGAGAGGGAGAGAAGACACAAAGGTTTTATACTGGTTCAGCCAAACTGCCTACATCCAGTACTCAATAACAGTTGAGGTTCCATTCAAAACAATTTTCTCAACCTAAGAAAGTAAATTGAATATATAGTTTGTAGCCTTCCTAAGCTCTCATTTGTGCCAGCAGACAAACTTAGAAACTTTCACAAGTTAAGTATTCTTTTACCAGCCTCTCCAGGCTATCCCGAGTAGTATTGTACTAGCCTTTCCAAGCTAACATGAGTAGTATTGTACTAGCCTCTCCAAGCTAACCTGTGATCAGTAGCAACCTCTACAGTCACGTTGACAGTAGTCTTGACACTGGCTTTTTCAAGCCCAAACCTTGACCAATAGCAACTTTTACTGTCACATTGAAAGTAGTCTTTGACTAGTCTCTCCAAGCTAAACCGTGAGCAATAGCAGCCTCTACTGCCGCGTTGCAAGTAGTTTTACAGTAGCCTCTCTAAAATATAGTTTTACAATAGCCTTTCCAAACTATCTCACAACAATCACTATCGGATCGAGGATACAAAGGTTAAGTGTTTGGTTACCACTCAAACTAACCTACACTCACGTTTCCTTAACATATACATGAAAAGTTCTTGGGAAAACTTGATTGACTTCCTTCTATTACATCTTCCCTAGGAAGAGCATAAATCTAACTAAGAATATAGAAATAAGATTTTCTTAATAAAACTGATTACATGATAAATATTGAATATTCTAGGAAGTGGGAAGAGATTTTTGCAGAGTTTCCTCTCTTGGATCTTCAAATCTCTCATCGATTTGCAAGCATAGCATCTCTATATATAGCGATCTTACTTTGTGATTGTTGCCATTGATTAGTTCTTCAAGTGACATGTGTTAATCATCAGTTGTGTCTTGAAAGAAACAGCTAGAAGAGAGGTTGATAGATCTATCATATTAGTTGCAGAAGCCATTGTAATGTTGAGTTTTCTTATCTTCCTTCAAAAACTACCTTTCTACTTTATGAACATGCTTTCTGAATACCTCCTTTGTGAGGCCAGGGTGGTTAATCAATCAGGTAGACGAGATGATGTACCAGTTTAAAACTGAGTTTGACTTGAACATTTGAAAGTCAAAATTCAAATTTCCCTCCTTTTCCTATAACATTTTGTACTCTACTTACAGGTGAGCTTTCTAATGTATGCAATCAGTTCCTTGAAGAGTTTTTCACTTTTTGATCTTTAATCCAATCTTCTTTGCGGATGATTTCTTTACGATTGAGATGATTAAAGATTAAGTAATACGTTACTCTTAGACATGAGTTGATATCTTCATCTTGAGTAAACTTTCTGATATCCCGTGCCACTTTCTGAAGTCTCTAAACTTGATTTCTTTGTAGTGTTGAAATCTTCATCCAATCTTCTTCTAATCATTAGCTATTAGATGCTTGAATAAGGATATAATTTCACTTCTATTTCAATTCAAATCTCTTAACATGAGATAAACATGTTTAGACATGTATAGTGAAATATTCTCATTTGAGTAAGCCTTGCTCTTGCTAAACGATAGAAATTTGTTTTAATCTTACAAGAAACTCAATAGAGACATCAGTCATTCTTCAATGCATTTTCTTTAAATTGGTTTTGTCGTCATTCAAAATAGATAAGCGTAAAGGGTTCTAGAGCTAACAATCGCCCCTTTTTTTATGATGATAAACCAATTTGAAGAAAATCTTTTAAAGAGATAATAAAAGAAATATTATAGAAATATAAACATGATATACATATTCTTTCAATATATCATCAGGAGAGATTTTTTGGAAGTTCTTTTCTTAAGGCATGATATGAATCATATAAAATATTTTTGGCCTTAAGTGACATTTAATTATAGCTACTGTTGTTTCGCTTGAAACATAAGACAGGCTTAACGTACTTTCTGAATATTATTAGAGCAGATGCTAAAGAGAAAGACATTTAAGCTATGGATAAACAACCAACTTAATCATTTGTCAAATGAAAGGAACTTTCTGAAAATCCTTATGCTTTGAAACTTAACAGTAATACTTGTGATATTTTATCTTGATATGATTCGTTTTCAACACAACTTAATCTAAAAGAAATACTGAAAGGAATGCTCAAGGATATGAAAAACAAAACAGAGCATTCATAATTTTGGAAACAAACTGATGCTTATGTAGTTTCTGATGCTCAGAGAAACCATAAGAAGGTTAAGATCAACATATTGCTATGCAAGGTTTCTGAAGCTTACTGGGAATCAACCTTGGACTAGCAAGAAAAATCTTTTGTACTGAACTATGAAACTTTCCCATAAGAATCAGATCATAAAAAGATATTTTCAAAACAGAGGATATATGATATTTTAAAAATAGGTTTTGTGAAAACATAACACATATTAACACATTACTCTTCGAGAGATTTTTGAAACTTGTTAACTGATCTTGGTCTTTTCAACACGTGTAAGCACAAATTTCTAAAGACAATTTAGAAACTATTTACAACCATACTTTGATCAAGTTATACACAACACTTTAGAAAAACATCTCTATGTGAGTAAAGAATAAAGAAAATGATTGAGCTCATCATGCATATCAAAACTCAGCATATTAAACTAGTATCAAAGCAACAACCAACTTGTGCTCCTAAAGATACTTGGCCATGGCCAATTACTAAACACGTGTAAGCTAATATCCAGCGTATATGAATAAACGTGTCAAAGCATACGCATTCAAGATAAGAAGCAAACATTTTACAGAGATATATGTGATTAGCTGAGCTTAGAAAGAGCATTGATATGTTTTAGAGCTTAAGATAGAAACAAAGCATAAAACATGAAAAACATATATACATCAAACACATGAGCTAAGGATGACAAAAGACATAAAAGAAATCATGATAAAAGAAGAAAGAAATGATTTATATAAACAGAAACAAAAGTTGAGAAAAATGCAAAAGAAAATACAAAAAAAATAGAAAGAATACATGCTAGTCAAAAAAGGAATCTCTAGGCTCCCCCTGAGTATCTCAGCGAAGCCTTTATAAGCATAGCCTTCATAAGCAAAGCTCCCCTTAAATCCCATCAGCACATGATTTTCTTCAATATACACTTCTCCCATTTTTGGCATCATCAAAAAGAAGGTGTGCTAGGAAACATACGCTATAGAAAATGAAACATTTGAAGTTGTAGATCTTCCATTTGTTTGAACTAGGCACCATGTGCTGACAAGGTTGCTTCAAATCTTTCCTATCTGGAGGAAATCTCTCTAAGATTCCGTAGGATGACTTGATAACTCGTTGAAGACTCTGTTGAGGATGGAGGCGGCAGATTGATAGGAGCAGAAGCAACTCTGGGAGATGGCTCTGGAATGTCTAGGGGTATAGTGTCCCATGATCTTAGAGAGTCAACCCTAGTATCATATTATACGGCAGATAGAGGTGAAGGTGGTTGACCATGAACATTTGCAGATGTGGCAGAGGCAAAAACAGAAGCAGTAGGAACAAGGACAGGCTCAGAGATAACAACAACTATCATCTGAGCTGAGGAAGGAGCAAGATCACCTTGTGCTGGAGCAGAGGATGTAGGAACATTTTGAACCAAAGTAGAAGTACCAGCTTCTAGAATAGGAGGTGCTGGGCCTTCAGATGTTCTATTTTTTTCTTCTTCCATTTGAGAAATCTGAATGGAAGAGGGTAGCTGTGGTACTATAGGAATGAGAGCAGAACATGTTGCGAAGTTCTCCTCATTAGGTTCTTCAATAATGGGCTCCATCTGAGATTCTTCAGGTACAGGCCTAGAACTAGACATAGTACTCAATCTAGTCTTCTCACTGCTCAAGAGACTTTCCTCTTTTTCAGATAATGAGGTTACAACCTATTCTTTTTCTTATTCTTCTTCTTCTTCTTCTTCATTATCATTTAGCACAGTTACATGGTATCCTTCCTCCTGATATTTCTTAACTTCCTCCCATAAAACAATAACCCTTGACACACTCTTGTATATCTTTTTGCATCTTAGCTCAATCTCTTTTCTGTTGATAACCTTTTCAGGTTTGGTCACAACTTCTGATGCTTGAGTGGCTGCTTCCTCTCTTCTTTTCATCCTTTTTTCATAATTTTGTATTAAAGGGACATCCTTTTCTTCTGATTCACTTTCAGGAAGGACAAGTTTTCTTTTCCCTTTAGCTTTTTCGTGGTTGGACTGAGACTTCTGGCATGCCTCTCGCTTGTTCTCTTTTTGTTCTAACACTTTGCATTATGGGCTCAGCTATTTGGAGGATTGACCTCTTTATCCTGGTTCTGAAGGACGAAGGTGTGAAGATGACTCCTTCCACCAGCACAAAAGCTTTTGGTGTCAACAAGGAAGTCCAACCATTGAAGCACCTTTGTCAGAAGCATGTCATAAGGAACACTCATAGTTCTTCGAGTTTCCTTTGTTGCAGCACTTATCATGTAGTCAAGAATGAGCATAGACAGGCTCACTTTTCTTTTTGCCATCATCTGATAAAGAAGCATGCATTCCATTCCAACGAGAG
Organism: Dalbergia cochinchinensis; assembly: GCA_031216125.1. Classification (NCBI taxonomy): domain Eukaryota; kingdom Viridiplantae; phylum Streptophyta; class Magnoliopsida; order Fabales; family Fabaceae; genus Dalbergia; species Dalbergia cochinchinensis. Next base: position 72,754,022 of record CM062368.1, on the reverse strand, counting down.
CATTTATGCTGCCAATCCATGGAAAGATAGAAAACTGAACTATTGTATATACTCTCCTTGCCATAGCGCTGAACATAGCAGTGGTATCTCACTAGGCTTATGAATAATGGAATCAGTGAGATACTTGGAGATTTCTCCTTCATTTTCACCAAGAGATTTTTCCCAGTCTGGTGAAGATTTGCAGTTGATCCCCTCACATGGAGCTTTGATGATTTTGCCAAGACTAGAAGCTATGATCTTGATGAAGCAATCTCTGATCATACCCCTAACATGGGTTGGTGATGGTCTCTCCAAATTAGAATAAAAGGCATTAACCAAGTGTGGAAAGATAAGTTCATTTATTTCTAGAAAATCCTTCCACTTCTGGAAAGTAAAAACTTCATCAAGAATGGTGATTTCTTCATGTAGGTATTTTCTCAAAGACTTTTTAGGTGCCATTTTTGGACATGAAGAATCTTTCAAAGTGATCTTGCATGCTAGCATTATCATACATGTGAAAAGATGATTTTACTAAGGCAGATTGAGCCACACTCTTTTCCTTTGCCATTGGAGAGTTATATGGGTACGTTTGAGATGATAAGATTGAAAGAAAAGAGTTGAAGTGGATTAAAGAAAGAGGTGAGAAGATGGTTCAGAGGTAAAGGTGAGAGGTTACAAAAGAAGAGATGAAGGTTTGAAGAAAAGCAAATGTGGAAAGAAAGAAAATAGTTGAGGTTACATAGAGATATATGAGAAAATAACCGATCAAGTGTATGGGGTTAAATGTGAAAGACAAAAGAGGTGACTTGCTCAAGAAGATGAATGTTAAGACAAAGGCGAGACGTGGGGGTTTAAAGAGATGTGATATAACTGACTGAAGGTGAAGCGACATGGGAGAGAAAAACTCAATCTGAGTAGAAAAAATCCCACCTCTACATCCTTCTTTCAAAAAGAGAGTTTTCTGACTCTTAATCTCACTTTCTGAATGGGTTACTTTTTGAAGCTTCAATGTTTACTTTCTAACCCACTGCAGAACCTTCATAACTTATCACAAGCTGATCTTCCTGTTCTGAATTCTATGTTCCCATATAACTATCATTCTCTGATCCTCAAATTCATTTTTTTGATCAATCAATCTTCTTTCTGAACACATCGTCTTCTTTTTGATCTTGCAAACTGATATATGATATTCCTACTGATATTCTTGATCTTGCAATATGTGCTTCTTATGTTCTTGCAAATTGACATATAGCATCTTCAAAAGAATATACCTTTTTCGATGACCTCTGATGGCTTTGCTATGACCTTAGATAGGAGTTATGGAGAGAGAAACCCTAGAGATGTTTTATGTAGAAATGCTTATGCAGATGAGAAATCATTGGAAAAACTTTTCAAAACCAAAAAAACATATAATAGGTCTTTAGTAATTGATACCATGAATACTTCTTGAAACAAGATATTCGGTGGACGCATCTATTTATTGAACATCTCTGTTTTAAAGTAAGGAAAAAGATTTTGGAAAGCAAACTTTGATTCAGAGTGCTGAAAAGATTCTTGGTAAGATAATCAACACAGTATTATCTTAGAATATAGGAAAGTGAGTTACCTCAAGAAATGGTTTATCTTATTCCTTATCTGCAGCATTTGGGTACAAAGATTGTAGCATCACTTGTGCTTTTCCTTTTAGCCCTTGTGCAGTCATGCTTGTCCTGATGATATCAGCTTTAATTTATCCAGATAAACCTTGAACTTCCTCTTAGTACAGATGATGATGTTCCACACTTGATATATAGACTTTGCCTTTCTCTCGAGCTTAGTCTACATATTCAGCAAAGCTTCCACCTGACATTGATTACTCAAAGTTTTTTCAACATGTTTAGATGTAAAGGTGGTGATGAAAGCACAATTGATGAATAACCAAGGGATAACTTGGTTCTCATGCCCTTGGTAGACACTCCAAGAGCTTAAACAATAAGAGACTATCTTTAAAACAAAAACTTTCATGAAGTTACTGTATATTCAGATCCTACAGCTTCTATGTCATCTTCATACTGCTCTTACTACATTTCAGAAAGATTACTTTCTAATCATTTTGGATGGTTCAAGCAGACTTTCTGATGTGCTGAGGTTCTAGAGCTCACTTTCTAAAGCTTTGGCTTTCATCTACTAGCTTTATGGAGTTTCCTTGAGATAAATATTCTCAGGGCTTTCTTCAAGATTGTCAACAAAGTCTTCCTTAAGCTTTTCATCATCATCATGAGAGATTTTTGAGAAGTTTATCTTTCAGGATCTGTGATAGCTCTCAAGTTCAAAACACGATATCTGGAATGATCATCATTAGTATGCTTCTTTGAAGTTTTAGTTAGAGAGACTTTTTAGATATACCTACAAGACCGAGTTTGATTTTGGCACCTAAACTTTCATACATCCTTTGCGATTAGCTTCAGAGAAAGAGATTTTTCCAACCGTTCTAAAGGAATTCCTTTTCAGGAATCGTTAATTGTAAAGATATTTCTTTATACAGCAAGAAGAACAGAAAACAAAAGATATATATATATATATTAATAGATGAAGTTGCTTAGCTTTTTCATCTTCTATTTTATCTGTATATCTCATTCTAGTTTTCTGAAACTATAGATGCTGACCATTTTCACAAAAACATAGTTTTTGAAATATGTCAAATAAAATAGGTTAGATCTTTGGATGCCATGAAGTCCTCTCAAAGATTCAAAAGAATGTTTTGATATTTTCATATAGCTTTTTAGAGGCTTCAGAAATATAGAACTTTGAGAAGAAGAAAATCTCCTTGGAGTATATCTTGCTTTCAGTTTTCTAGCTTTAGGCTTGATCTTCTCAAGTTTTCATGGTAACTTTATAAGTTCTTTGATTGGTTTGAGATATAAGATGAATAGACTTGATAACCTTCTAGCAACTCATCATATGAAGCAGATAAAGCAAAAAAATGAGAAGGATAAGCTGCAGATAGATTTACCTCACTTATCTCTATTGATGTTCTTTAGCTATAAAGCACAAAATGGCAACAAGTTTTAGCACATTGAGATCTCCTGACAAAAACTTTCTAGCTTTCTGGCACATTCTTCTTCTTTGCATAGGGATATGTCAATTAGACACAGGACAGATACACGATGTGTGTCTTTAGTGTTATAAGCAGATTTTCCTTCTCAAGATGATCTTTGTTCTGATTTTTCATTCATGAGATTGATGTCTTTTTGTATTAGTGATTATAGACTTTTGACACATTCCTCAGACAGAGAACTCATCTCTATATTCAATCTCAGATAACAATATTAGATCTTTCTACTTCAAAAGAAGTTTGAGCAATTTTCATTGTCTCAACGTTATAAATCATCTTATATGACAACCTTAGGATCAAAGACATCTTGACACAGTTTAAGATCCTTAAACAACATGTACAGTCTGTTTCATATAGCCTCTCATATGTAACAATCAATACATATGTAGCATATAAAGCTTTAGCTTAGGGCATATATGAAATCGGACATGACCAAATTGGTTTCATTGTAGTGTTGAAATATTCTTCCAATCGTTAGCTATTAGATGCTTGAATAAGGATATAATTTCACTTCTATTTCAATTCAATCTTTTAACATGAGATAAATATGTTTACATATGTCTAGTGAAATTTATTCTCATTTTAGTAAGCCTTGCTCTTGCTAAATGATAGAAACCTGTTTTAATCTTACAAGAAACTCAATAGAGATATCAGTCGTTCTTCAGAGCATTTTCTTAAAATTGGCTTTGTTGTCATTTAAAATAAATAAGCGTAAAGGGTTCTAGAGCTAACAAAGTTTCTCTTCAAGATTGTTTAAATGGTGTTCTAAACCAAGAAAAATGTCATATAATTGATTTAATAAAATTTGATCTCTTAGATGAGGATTGTTTTCAAATTCATCAATTAAATCTAATACTCTAGTCTGATCTTTTTTTAATCATCTTATGGCTATTCTAAACACATACAGAGAAATCATAAATACGTAAATAGGATCAAAAGATATCGAAAGAAGTTAGGCACTTACAAATTTTGAAAAGTTCTTCAATATATATTGAAATGATAAAGAAATACACAGATTTTAAAAACGTTTGAAATTTTACAAAGATGCGAGCACTTAAGAATTCCATTGAACTCTCAATACCTCACAACTTTGTTTTGCTTCTAATTTATAGAAAAGTAAGTCTTGATTCGTCCATTATTAAGGAGTGAGATGTCTATTGCATTATTGAGTATCTTCAATTGTGTTTTTACTTTAATAATTTCTTTGTAGATCTTTAATAAAGTAGAGCATTATTTGGGCTCCTTTATTAAAGTTGTAGGCCATATATTATTAAAGTAGGGGTGGCAGAGTGTTGACATAATCTTCTTTTTCTGTCGGCATGAATCTTGTGTTTATCTTTGTTGTTTTCTTGTATTAGCTGGTAGAGCAGAGCATCAATCCGAAAGTAAACCAGAAAAATTTGGCTGGAATCTTGAACAGGCGAGCAATTTTCTTTTGGAAGAAAAGTTACTTGTTTTTTAGAAAATCGATGCCAAAGCAGTCATCCTCATTCAAAGCAGTGAAACTTCCTGAAGAGCCTACATCGTCTTCTTCTTGCTTGCTTAATGGTTTGTCCACTTTTGTTCATAGCTTCAGTAAGTTTTTTGAGAAATTCTTGATGAGAACCAGTAGCAGCAAGTTCGGCCATTATTTGAGATTTTTCTATTAAAAACTAAGAATCCTTTTCTTCTTTTGAATGGTTTTCATATATCTTGGATTTTGTTGGAACTAGTCTTGAAGTTTTCTTCTAATGGCATATTTCATATCATATTTTCCCCAACATTCTGATCTTACTAAGTGGGATAATCACTTGATTTAAACTTATCACCTTCTTTGAGGGCATAAGTATAATCCTAAGAAATTATCCAACTAATTGCAAAACTAGCTATAAAAAGACTGATTTCTTGATCCTACTAGAAAGGTAGTAAGATCCTTGAACTCTTGAACAATGGGTATTAAGGCTTTCTAAAATATATCCGGATGAGGTCTGAAAAATTGGAGCCGATTAATGAACCATTTTGGGAATTTAAGCGATGTCTTTCTGTTGAACCATATGAACTATGAATGCAAAAAGGTCTCAAGCACAACATATTGTACTAGGCTTCAATGTATTCAAAATAAGTAAAACTATTAGGTCTAAAAGACTTGTTGAAAAATTCTTTTAGCTGATACATTGACATAAGTCAACAATAATAAAATTGGACATAATTATTGAACCAAACAAGGCTATAAACACACGTGCATTTAACATGCAAATGCAATGTTCAAATTTCATAAAATTTGACATTATAAAATCTCTTGCTCTAAACCCATCCCACAACTCCTATGCTAAATTATCCCTAAATTGATTCTTGACATCCGATGCTGAAACATGACCAATAAAATCTTGTTCTGCAACGACATTAGGATGCATTTGTTTGTGATCATTTTGCCAAATAATCACTTTTTTTGCCCAAAAAAATCACTTTTCGTATCTTTGGATAATTTTTTAAAAATAATCAAAATTAAAAAAAATCAGTTTTCAGCTTTTTTATAGAAGCTGAAATTAGTAGCTTCTGAAAAAAAAATCAGTTTTTAGCTTTTTTAGTTATATATAAAATTTAGTTTTTATAATCACTTTTTTTCAAAATCTGAAACAAACGAGCCTTAATATATTGTCTTTGAGTAGGGTAATCTTTGGAATGTCATTCTCAAATGGATCGACAAACATCTCTCTCCTAATATGATTATGGATTAATTACTTACCTTTTGACAAAAGGAAAAATTCATATGTAAAATTAGGAAGAGCTTAATTTAGGGGGAACTATTAAGAAGAAATGTTTCAAAGATCTAAGTTGGTTTTCAATCAATGAGGATCCTTAGTTTTGAATGTTGGTTAAATGCTCCCCCTTACTCTGTAGTCTCACCTTTAAGCAAAGCTCAGTTTCACGTACGTTCTTGATGCTTTTGATTAAGTGGGCCAACAAACTTAATGATAGACCTAAAATATTGTTCAGTCTAACTCTAAATTATAATTATTAACATAAATTTTCCTTTTTCTTATTTTATTAACTAAGTACTTCTTTGCATGCAAGAAAAGTACATTTCTTTTAATAAATCAAAGGCAAATTACATTGACTTTCTTTGATATTTGGTGAAATTCGCATCAACTCTCATCTATTTGTAAAATTTACTCTAGAGATCTATGAGCTTGTGAATTATTACATTGATCTTTCCTAAGCTTGTAAAATCATTACTTTGTCCTTCCCTCTATTGTGTATTGAACAGTACTTTCAGGGAAGGTTGATGTCACCCAGACAAATAGAAGAAAGCCAGGACTAATTTGATCAAACCTCAAGAGGGTCAATGTAATTTTTTCGTAAATCAATATATCATTGATTTATGGGCAAAACACATTCACATCTCTTGAGATCTTGTAAAATTCACCTTGACTTCCTTGTATTTATAAAATTTGCTTATAACACTACAAAAAGATGAGGTTTAGCCATAATTTTTAATAGTGGCTAATTGAAGAAAAATTGTTGTGAAAAAATTTAACCGCGGTCACCAAAAGTGTGGCTGATAGTGGCTTTGCAAATATTTTAGCCACATTTTTTGTGACTTTAGCCACAAATTTTATAATTGCCGTAACATGTATGTAATAACTCACAAAAAAAAGGCAGCATCGGTGCACCTATAAGTGGGGGTGCACCATAGATGCACCTTTTATATCTTAATTTACCATCCTCTTTCTTTTTTTTTGGACAGCACCCTCCCTGCCAAAACATTTCTTTCTTCTTCCTCCTCTTCTTTCTTTCTTTTTCTTTCTTCCTCCATTCTCGAATGCTCTCTCTCGCGCCTCCCTTTTGCCATTGTGTCCAGCCACCGTCGCTGCCACCATCGCAAGGATGCTGCCGGCAACCATTGCTTGGTCCCTCTCCTCTGATCTTGTCTCTCTCTCTCTCCCTTCTTCGTGTGGTCGCGGTTTCTCTCTCTAGAGAGAGAGAATGGCTTCAAACTCAAGGATTGAGGTAGTTCTTCTCTCTTTTATTCGTTTTGATAGTGTGAGTAAGCCTCAATAGCTTTCAATTGATCTTATTGAGTTCCTATGGTTATCAATTGTAGAATTGGGGATTTTAGGAACCCTAGTTATCTAGATTTGGGATTTTCTATCAATTGAAGGTAAATGATGCAAATAGATGGTATTGTTAGCTCTCTGAAATTTTGTTTGCTTTGTTCCTAGAGTTATAGAACAAATGGATGTTGATTGGAGATTTTCGATAGCTCAAGGAGATTTTCGATAGCTCGAGGAGTATTCTACGGTTCCTTGGGAACTATTTGTGAGTAGATAATATATCTGCAATTTACTTTTTGTATCATAAATTTAATTATTAAATATGACTTGATGATTTGATTGAAATTATTGCTAGCTTTCTTCGTTGATTTTATAATGTCATGATTTTGATACATACTATTTCAATGGGTAGCGGAAAAGTTTATAATATTTTATACTTGAAATGTTAGATTAACATAAAGATTGAATTTTACATTTATAAATTGCATTTGATAGAAAAAATTAATTTAAGAAAACCATGATGGATTCTAAGATGGAAATACCGCTTGCTATAGCGAAGAGATATAGTGGCATTACTGCTAGCCGTAGCGAAGAGATATAACGACATTACCGCTCGCCATAATGAAGAAATATAATGGCAATACCGCTTGCCATAACGAAGAAATATAATGACAATACCGCTCGCCATAGCGAAGAGATGTAGTGGCCTATGTGCACATAGTTTCTCTCAATGAGATGAAATTTAAAAGAACCTTAAAATGAGATTAAATGGATTGAGATTACTCCCAAAATAAATTTTTTTCTTCTTATGCAACTCTCATGGGTATTTGAGTATTTGATGATGAAGTTAATTTTTATGCGAGAATAAGGAATTGGAGAAAATAGTGAGAAAATGTATTTTAGCAATTATTTTTGAGATTATACTTTGAAATCTCATGTTATAATTGAAACCATATTCTTATGAGTACATATATGTTATTATGTTTATATTATTTTATACTTGCATCTTGTAAACTACGGATATTCTATCTCTCATTGAGTTTCAAAACTCACCCCATTGTCCTTTATCTTTTTTTCCAGATATAGGTGTTAGTACCAATTTTGTTCTTTCGGTTTAACTATTGATCTATGCTAAAATGGTGAGCCTTCTTGAGAAGGCATTCTTTTATCGTTGAGATTCTTTTCAAATAGTATCTTTTAGCATGTCAGTTGCTCCATATGTCACAGACAAGATCCTTAGACTTAGATTATGCTTATATTTGAGACTTTATTAATTAACTATATAGATTATGTCATAGAAAGGATTTATAAACTTAATTTGGTTTTATGCTTGAATGATATATGGTATTGTGTTTAATAGATTTTGAAAACTAATCTGGATTATGCTCAATACATATTAGTCTATATTGGGATATTGTTATATTTTGGAAGGGCGCATTTTGAGAATGTTTGATGCCCAAATGCTGTGGTTTTTTTGAGCGATATTGCAGGTTGAATTTTTGTGTTTGGGGAATATCCGAGAAATAAAAGAAACTCTGTCCGCTTTTCTAGGATTTGTGTCTATTAAGGCTTGCTGGGAAAATTGTTCCCTATGCGCTGATTATGACCTAAGTTGGGTCGTGACAATATAGTTTGCTATAGTTATAGTGTTAATTGTCTACAGTTAGCACCTAAGCTAAAAGTTTGATACAAATGGAGAAAATTCTAATGTAACCACCATTGAACCGTGGCTAAATTTTGAGTTGTTGCCATGGGCAAGCCGTGGCTAACCGTAAAAATCACATATAAATAGTATGGTCTTGTTTTGTTATGTTTTAACCGTGATTAATTTGATGATGATTTCTTCTCATTTATCTTGCCATGATGCAACTTGTGGCTAACTTTTTTTTGTTATTATTAGCACTTTCATATTTCCTCCTTTATCAATTGTCAATTAGGATATCTGTTAAATGTAATAGATATTTAGATCCTAATAAAACAGAATATTTTCTAAAATCAAAGTCTCATGCACATATATTGGTCACTAACAAAAGAAAGTTATAAACTTTTAATGGTCATATGTCCTATAACTCCTAGAAACAAACCAAAATACATAACAGTTTCCTAACGTTAGTTAAAAAAAAAAAAAAACTCTAAAGCAAACATGACTAAGAAGGTAGCAAATCTTGGTTGCTAGTAGGTTATTCACTACCATATTTATCTAGTGAAAAATTGTGAAGAATTGCCAATTAATTTTGAGTTTGAGCAAGCTGTTAGTCGTTTGTTACTAATTGATTTTGAGCTTTAGCAAGTTGTTTAGTTGTTCCTTGATTTCTTTAGATCCATTCAACTTCCCATTCTAGAGTTTCTATAACCTTGAACCCAAGAAACAAGGGAGCAACAATATGATACAAATAAGACAAAGAATAGGAATTTCACCAAATTCAAGGAATGTCAGTATTAGTTCGTAGTTTTTTTTTTATAATACTTAATCTATAAAGTATTAATATAAAATAAATATGTTTACATCTATATAAAAAATAAAAAAAGGTGACTTGACACCTTCACTTCTTCTCAATCCACTAGTATATCCATACCATTAAATAAAATGGATTCAAAAAATAATTGCTTTTTTTTTAATGTCTTCTAACCAAAATGGAGTTTTATTTCAAGTCCGCTATAAGTTTTTAATTTGTTTTATTATTTCCATGTTTGCACAATTAACATATGTTCTGAAAATTTGAAATAAAAAAATTAAAAATTATAGGTCTAGAAACCACACACCCACATTCCAACCTGCAGTTATCTCATTTTCACTACCAGGCTGTTTGGAATCGTATGGAATTGAATTCATTGGAATTCAATTCCATACTTTGGAACAATATTTTATTGAAGAATTCAAATCACACCAGAATTGAATTCCCACAAAACACCCAAATCTAAATCAGACTTAAAGAGGTCTGATTTGTGGAAGGAATTAATCTACAAAATTAAAATTACCAACTTCTCCTCCTTTTGGCCAACATCATTGTGTGAAGAACTAAGAAAATCTCTTCTCTTTGCAACCCGTGGCTGCCCCTGTATTGAAAAGCTCTGTGTTCCATCCTTTGCTGTGTTTGATCCATTATTGAAAAGTTCTGTGTTCGCTCACGGTTTCGGGATCGTTCAAGGAGGGGAAGGGGAAGTGGTGGTGATTGGAGAGGTTTCGCCGTTGAAGTGTTCCTTAGTGAGGCCGATGGACCAGGAGGAGGAGGGTGCGTCCCAACAGAGGTTGTCAATGGGGAGGCCAGAGCTGGCGATGCTCAAGAAGGATCTGGAGAGGGCGGACTGGATTTGGAGGCGGCAGTGGAGAAAGAAAGAAAGGGTGAGAACGCAAGAGAAAAGGGGTGATGAAGGACAATATGGTAAAAATAAACAAATTAATTCATTTTTAGATACATTCCAAATCAAGGAATTCAATTCAATTCCTTAATCTATTAAATCATTCCAAACATAAAAATTGAATTCAATTTCTGTAGGAATTCAATTCTTGATAAAATTCAATTCAATTCAATCATTTAAAAGCTTTCCAAACAGGTTGTACACACCCACACATTATAAAACCAGCCATCACACACAAACAAAACTACAAAACAAAGAACAACCTTTCCCTTTCCCTACTCCCACACCAAACCCCATGGGATGACTTGCATTCTTGTGTAACCATGGCAGAGAGCACGCCGATGATGGAGCACGACGATTTTCCCTCTTGTGATGCACCTTCTTCACCTTCGCATCTCTAAGCATGCACTTCTCTTTGCTAATGATCAATGTTGATAACAAACACAACATTGTTTCCAGAAGGAGATTTTCCTACAACAAACTTCCCTCCCAACTGTTCAGGCTGTTCGACCTCAACTTGGACGGATCTTGCTTCGGCAATTCGCTTTTCTTCAACTTTTCCTTCATGTTTTTTTCTTATTTGTAATTATCTGTTTATGTATTTCACCGTCATTTTCTTTTATTTTTTTATTTTGGTGATCAAGAAAATTAAGGATCAATGTTCCTATCGTGCGCATGTTCTTGGATGTTGATATGATGCGAGAGTTTGGTTGCAGATGTCAAAGTTGCGAAGACGGCAACTGTTGCAGAACTCAAGTAGCTAGGCTATGGAGTTCATTTGTAGTCACTTGCCTCAGAAAGGCCAGGGAAAATATCATGGTGTAGTGTGTTGTTTTGATATTGAAGCAATTGCTTAATGTGTATTTTACTAATGTGATTGATTTTGAAAAGCTTTTCGGTTCATGTTTAACAATTTTTGTAATCCTCTTTATTTTCAATTTCACTGTGTTCTTCTCAAACTTTTTAGAATATGAGTGCATTTTGTTCTTTGTTATGAATTCTTCTATCATAACAAGTATTCTGTATTTTCAATGCTTCAATTTGGATATAGATACCAGAATATTTTGATTTACTAACCTCATGAAGCAGAAATGGGATGTTATTGTGTTTTCCATTCTGCAGTTCTTATAGTTATTAGATTATATCACCTTAATCATTGTCTGATATATTTTTATTTTTGATTTCCATTGGTTTGTGTAGGGCACATGTTTGGGGGGCAGTTCTGCTTATGCTATGAAGATTAGAAGAGAGAGTTGTACTTTCAAGTGCAAATAAACAATTTTGATTTGAATATTTATCTTGCAATCGCCACATATTTCAAACTCATTGTTGAATGAATATTACTCTATTCCCTATGTACAAACAATTTTGGATAGGTTCAATCTTTTTTTTCCTGGGTTTTTGATATCTTAAACGATATCTCATGTACACATTCGTAGGGATAATTAGTATGTTTGTTTCACATTCAAATTTTTACACTCTGTCTATTTATAAATTTAACACTAAAATGAATAGAGAGAATGTAACAAATTTTTGAAAAGATTCAAATTTATTTCTATTGGGTTTGGATACCCAAAAGGATATCTTATCTACCCATTTTTAGCGAAAACTAAAATATTTGTTTCGCATTCAAATTTTTGCACTTTTCCTCTTTGTAAATTTAAGACTAAGATGATGAAGTATTGTTTTACTATTCATTCATTTGTGAAAACCCTTTCTTCTTTACATCATATTCATCTTATTTAAAAAATAGAGTGATAGTATGAAAACTTTCGGCCAAACTTCTTTTATAATAAATTTTACATATGTAAACTTTAATTAATTTTAACCAAACTTATTTTACAATAAATATTCAATCAAAGAGTGTTTTAGATATTCGATCACTTTTTGGCCTCCCAATTAAATCCGTGTATCATCAAGTACAATGAAATAAAGAGTGTTTCAGATATTCGATTACTTTTTGGTCTCCCAATTAAATCCGAGTACCAACAAGTATAATTGAAATGATATTTGAAGAAAACATATTACAGCACTTTGGAAAATACATTATTTGAGTGCGTAAAATTAACACTCATTTCTTTTACTCTTTTTTTGTTTGATATTTGGATATGTTATATTATATTTAAATATTTATTTTATTGAGGTGAAGTTGTCATATGTAATATTTAGCATTAATTATAATAATTATCAAAAAGTAAAAAAGCGACTCGATAGGCATGGTCGCTAGTATATAGTAACAAATATGAGAGAATAAAGTACAAAATTTGCCTTCCTAATAATAATAATAAGAGATAATTACAGCTACCTCCCTCAACGGCACAGGTGATGGAGGTAGGGTCATAGTGGTTGGCTGAGATGGAAGGCCATGCAAGGCGGCTAACGGCTAGGACAACAGTGGCTTGTACTTGTTTGCAGCGGACGATGGTAGTGGTTGCTGGGATTGTAAAGGTAGAGGCATCATTGTGATGATGGCAACAGAGCTAGACGCAATGGGGTTGAGGATGAAGGCTAGGCGAGGTTGAGGTACGGGCAAGAACATGTGTTTCCTTGAGTATTGAGGGTTAGAAATGTCATTTCAATTAATAGTGTTAAGTTCTATTAAGGTCGAAGAGAGGTTAGTGTAATTTTAAAATTTAAAAGAGGATAAATATAGTTTTTATGACCAGATAGCTGAAATTACCCTAATAAAAATAGTAATATATCAAATTCATAATGCAAGTAACCTAGCATAATAAATTAATTTATTTATGTTTTGTTTGACCCCGAGAGTGAGTATTTCAAACCCACCCTTTTTGGCTTCTCCCCTAGCGCCTTATCTCCTCCGCGGCCCTTCAAATGTCCACCAGAGACAGAGAGGAGAGAGCACTCGTCTCATGGCGCAAAATCCCAAACCTCAAAGACGACGCCGTTCGCCCCAACCCCCTCCGCCACTCTGCCACCGTCACTTTTTCCTCTGCCGCCGGCGACGCCAGCCATTGTAAATTCGCCTGCGTTTCGGTGGCGGAGACCAAGCTCCATCATGATTTCGCGCCAACGGTGTCTCAGCTACTCAAACACCCCCTGGCCGTCGTCTCCTTCGTGCCCCGTGACGCCGCCCTCTTCGCCGCCGGAGCCATTGCTGGCGCCGCCGCCAAGACTTTCACGGCGCCCCTCGACCGCATCAAGCTCCTCATGCAGGTGCGGAACTTGATATTCTTTTTTTCTTATTTATTGTTTTCTGACGATAAATGATTGATTTGCTTGCTGTACTGAACTGACGTTAAGGACGTGTTTGGATGAGCTTTATTTTTTGCGTTCATAAAAAAAAATAATAAATAAGCATTTAATCCAAAATGTTGCGGTGGAATTTTTAGTATTTTTATTTTTTTAATAAATAGAAAAATACCTTGTTTGCAGACTCATGGTGTCCGGGTCGGGCAAGAAAGTGCTAAGAAGGCGATAAGTTTCATTGAGGTAATATTCAGTGTTTTGCAATTTTTTTCTTTGGTCAGTGTGTTTTTCATTTCATGCACCCTAATTTGTTCTGTTTAAATGCTTTTGTTATTGCATTTGTGGAGTGGTGAAACAACAGAGAACGATAGATGTTGTAAGCTGATTGCATTGCATCTGTGCTAAATGATAATATAATCTGTTATTTGGCACTTAGTCTTGGAAAAAAGCTCCTCTAAAGTGAAGATGATTGTAAAGAAATAAATGAGAAAGTGAGAGGTTAATCACTTTTGGATTGTTTGATAAATCCTCATACAATTGTAGTTATTGATCAAAGGGTAATTAACCCCTTACTTTCTCCTTTTACACCTTAGGATATGTTTGGGAGTTTTATAATGGAGAAAGAGGCTCATTAATTAAAAGTGTGTTTGGGAGTGATTTTAGAGGAGGAAGTGGGATGGTCAAGGAAGGCACCTTGTCCTTCCCTTGCCACTTTAACTCCTCATTTTTTGTCCCTCCAAATTGTTTTTTTGTTTTTTTTTTTGGGGGGGGGGGGGGGGGGGGGGTGTTGTTAAGGAGGGAGTAAGCCTCATTTCCCTTCCACACTTTCATTAAACTTGTTGAACATCCAAATAATAGAGTGACATGTTTTGTTTCACTCTACTCTTCGCCTCTCCCTTCTATTCCATTATGAACCATTCCTTTCCATCATTATAAAACTTCCAAACATAGCCTTAGTCCCTATTTAGGAATTGGGATACAAGTTTTTTTTTTTTTTTGGTTTTCATTTTGGGTCACTCAACTATTGGTCACTTACCATGGATGAGAGAAGTCAAAGAGAGAAGAATCCGTTCTTGTTTCATTTGTTCAAGGAAAGCCCTTTTTCTTATCCTCCCTAGAATTTGATGTATGCTTGATAAAAACTCATCTCATTTAGCCCAACTTCAAGAGACCTCGCAACTGTTTCTCTCGACAACTACTTGAGTAATTTTTGAGGCATTACTCTTGGTCAATGACTAGCCGGGTATTAGCAATTGCTAGCAAAATACTTGCTCATATGACCATATCATTCTGGGTGCATTTGTCAGTGCTTATTTTGTAGTAAAAGTGCTTTTCTTTTCTATTTTTTCCCCCCTCATAAAATGGTATTTTAAGGGTGTTTATATAAACTTATTTTTGGAAACAAAAGCTCCCTCATATGGCTTTTGAAAAAAAAAATGATTATTTTCCCAAATTAAGCTGTTGCAAAACTGCACTATATTTGTTTAGAATCTTTGGATAAGGTGCTTAGAAAAATAGAATTAGACAATAATCAGTTTTTTACCTTTTTGAGAAGCAAGTAGGAGTTGTTTCTGGTGAAAATGCTTTTATTAAAAGTACTTTTGGGTATGGTCTTAAAAGTGTTATTTTTAAAACTTTATCCACTCATAAGTGCTGTTGTCAATAAGAGAACGTTTTTGAAGGAGTGATCCTGTCGTCTGATTGCTAACACGAAATAAAATAATCTAAAGAGAGATGTGGCAAAGAAGGAGGTTTAAGAGGTGTGGTGAGAAGTTCCAGACCTTCTTGGTGAAAGGTCGATTGCGTCAATTAAATGTTTTATGTATCACCAATTGGTGAAAGGTCTATTGTTGTTGAACGTGGAGGAAGGTTCCTGCATGAGAATTCTGTTTGTAGATGGTTAACAATTTGTCCGTTTGTTGATGGTTAGTAATTGATAATTTATGGAGTTGGTCAGGCTGTTTGCTATAAATGGTGCTGGTTGGTTATTGTAGCCAACTTGTAGAAAGGAAATTGGCAAATTCTCTTAGTAAAGATTTCCAGCTTACAAATTGTCAGAGACCCAAAGTATGGTAAGACTTATAGCCAAAGGAGATATAAGTTATTTGGGCCTTGCATCAGCCCAGTTGGGTCTGCCGAGATAACAGAAGATGCAGGAGGTGGTGAGGGGGATGCATGAGGTTGTTAGGCTTACTAGGAGAGTGAGTATGGGCAACACCATCGTGAATGTGAGTGAGGAAAGGTTGCTAGTAGTACTTTAGTAGTGGAGGGAACCTTAGGGGGATTCATTGAGACTTTAGGAGTTAGGCTAAGAGGGTGAAGGGCTCCTAATGCCTGGGCTATACTTTTCTTTTCTTTCATTACTGTAATCACATTATCATACTCTTACTTTACCTGTTCATAATACAATGTAACACTTATTGGGTTGAGGATTAACACAGATCCTCAACTTCGGATTACTCAGTACATGCTGTGTTCTTTTCTGCTCCTTGTTTGATTATTGATGCCAGCTTAATAGTAATAGAAGGTTGCTTGCTTTTATGGCTAATTACCTCCTGTTATTAGGGATTTATATTTTCACCTCTTGTATTAATTGTGAAGTGTAGTTTATTGGTCTCTCCATTCTCTTTGCTTGATGATTTGGTGTCTTCCCCATCTTAGATGCACTAGGCTCTCTGGTCAGAACATTATATTTTTTTCCTTTGATCTTTCATGTGCATAAATTACAGGCCATAACAGTTATAGCAAAGGAAGAAGGCATTAAAGGTTACTGGAAGGGAAACCTGCCCCAGGTCAGTTTGTCAGTGCAATTATGAAATATCATAATCGGTATTTCTGCATTTACTTAGTCCTTATAATATTGAGGAGCCTTTTCATTTGTTTTCATGTTTCTTCTTTAATGTCCCAGGTGATTCGGGTTGTACCTTATAGTGCCGTCCAGCTTTTCGCTTATGAAATTTATAAGGTTACCCATAACTATCATTTTAGAAGTTTTAATAACGGTTATTACCTGTTCACGCCTAAAATTCCACTTTTTGGATTTACAGAAAATATTCAGGGGACAGAATGGTGAGCTTTCTGTTGTGGCAAGACTTGTAGCAGGTGCTTTTGCTGGGATGACATCCACTTTTGTAAGTAATTAAATAAGGGTCAGGCCCTAGGTTTTATGGTTTCATTGGTTTTGTCATAGGTATACTTTGTATAAAATGGTTAATGCCTATGAGCAATTCCTTTTATGTAAACTAATCTTTTTATATCCTGTATATCTTGCTCATTTCTTTTATTATTGTCCATCTGTGTATCTAATATCTTTTTTGTAGATAACTTACCCACTAGATGTCCTAAGATTACGATTAGCTGTTGAACCTGGTTATCGAACCATGTCAGAGGTATGGTTGAACTGCTGTAGACTGTAGTATTTAAGCAAGATGTGCCTTTGTGGAGATGAACCATGTGGCTTTTCCAGGTTGCCTTGAGCATGCTAAGGGAGGAAGGATTTGCATCTTTTTACAAGGGCCTTGGGCCTTCTCTTATTGCAATAGCTCCTTATATTGCAGCAAACTTTTGTGTTTTTGACCTGTAAGTTCATTAATAATCATCTATCTTTTAAGTGATGTGTGGGAGAATGGACTTGGGCATTGAAATTGAAATTTCCTCACCTTATTTGGATGGCAGATTAAAGAAGTCATTGCCTGAGAAATATCAAAAGAGAACTGAAACATCTATACTCACTGCCTTGCTTTCGGCCTCTCTTGCCACACTTACATGCTATCCTCTGGACACTGTGCGAAGACAGATGCAATTGAAGGGTACACCTTATAAGACAGTATTAGATGCCCTTTCAGGTGAGAATTACTTCTGTTTATCATTTAGCGCAAGATATTTAGAGATACACACAGTGAAGACAAGCATTAATTAGTCTGTGCCTACCAAAGCCCTCCAAATAACAATGATTGGACAAGACTTGCATTAGATTCCTATGTCAATATGTCTTTGCTTGTTGATAATTAGTTGACAAGGAAATACGGAACTTAAGCTAAGTTTTGTCCACCACAATATTGGAGTTATTTAAATGATGGGAATTTTGGATTCATTGATGCAGGTATTGTGGCACGAGATGGAGCCATTGGTTTATATCGAGGATTTGTGCCTAATGCTCTAAAAACCCTACCAAACAGCAGGTTCCTGTGATCTTCTTTTGTTCACAGAAATAATAAGATTATGATAGACTGTGTTAACTTTGAGCAGTGCCAGTGTGTTCGGACACACATTGAAACACTTCTAAAAATGCAGAACCGAATACACTGCATAGATGATTTGTCTCCTCTGGATTTTCCTTCTTGACAGGGTTGTTCAAATTAACCATTTGAACCAAACCTAACCATAACCAAACCAAACCACACTAAACATAACTGGTTATTTTAAAATGGTTTAAGAACTGAACCATTTTATAACCATACCAAACCCTATAAAGAAAACCGGTTTTTCTTAAAAATAAATAAATAAATAAAAGTGAACCGGTTTTATGTTACATTGTTTCTTCATCTCTCTTCTGCTCTGCACCCAGAGAACTCACCTCACTGTGCACGCGGTGCAGCAGATCGCGAGGCGTGGATCCCATGCATTGCAGTAGCTTCGGGAATGGATCAATGACTCGAGTGACTGCCATGCAGTGGAGTGGATCTGGAAGCTTCTTGCGATCATCGTCTTGTGAAACAGTGTCATTGTTCTTCCGTTTGAGGGAGCTAGTTGAGGTTGCAAGGACGTGTAGGGATCTGAGGCATATGGTGCTCGTGATTGGAGATGAAGAAGATGATAGCCACAGCCTCCTCTAGAAAGCCACGAATCTATAAGCTTCCAAGACCACTGCCACTTGACCTGCTGCTGCTCACGGTGGTGCTACCGTCCTTCATGCTGATCTCAGTCACTACTTGTCGTTTGGTGTTGTGTACTAAGAGTGGAGGTGGATCTGAAGGGAGGGCCAAGGATTCAGGAGGCGGTGATGAGTCTGCTACGCAGCAGAGAAGAGGGATGAGGGAGGGTTTGAGAAGGTTCACTTGTGGTTTGGGTTCAAACCCGTTTAGTGGTTTTGAGCTGATTTAAGTGTCTCTAAATCAGTTTGGATCAGTTTTTAATATTTAAAATCCAGTTTGATTAGGTTATGGTTTGGTTTGCTTCAAATGGTTAGTTGGAACAGCCCTAGTTGACACTTAAAATTTGTATGCTTTCTTGTCTGATAGTTTCTTGATCTCTCCCCTGTTTCTCTGCAGCATCAAGCTTACCACATATGACATTGTTAAGCGCTTAATTGCAGCTAGTGAGAAAGAGTTCCAAACGATTGCAGAGGAAAATCGCAACAGACATAAAGACATCAGCAGTCAATGATAGTGGTGAACTTAGTTTTCATACTGTTCTAGCCATTTTTTTGCCGCCTGAAAATTTCTGTGGGGAATTGCGTCAAGCTTAACTGCCACCAGTAATGATATCTATCCAGCTGCCAACGTTTCTACTTACGTTGGATGAGAATTTTGTTAGAATACAAGTTTTTAGCTAGTGCGCTGTAAATGCTATATTCTTTTGATGAATTCATTTCTTTCTTGGTAGCAGCACACTTTCGGACATACAGTGAGATAATGCAGTGAAATATTCACAAGCACCCAAAACCCCTTCAAGAGCATTACATATTCTTATTTTATCTACGGTATTTCAGATTGCTTGAATGGACAAAATACACTGCTATTTTAGATATAAGCCTACTGGGGAATTCAGATCTTCATACAAACCATGGCTCCATCTGAATGATCACAACCACTCAAAAAGGCATCTCTTCTTAGAGGTGCAGAAGGCATCTCAGAGACTTTCCAGTGATCAGAAGATCAAAGGCTTTGTTAATCTCCTCAAAGGGAAGCTCGTGAGTGATGAAATTGTCCAGCTTCACCACCTAAAAGGTTAATTAACCCCATATAACAAATAGAGTATTAGACCATGCACGACTTTGGCTAATATGAATAATGATAGGAGATAATAGTATTATTTGTACTTCTAAATTTATTGTATGAGTTTTTGATGAAAAAATTGCGAGTATGGTGATGATCCTTACTCCACTTATGCATTCTTTGGCAAAATGGGGTAACTGACTTTTCCCTTTGAAACCTCCAAAGACTGATCCTATAATTCTGCGACCAACGAACAACTCCATTGGATGAATGGGAAGCAATTGGGGTGTTGAGTGAATTCCTAGTATTACAGTCAATCCCCAACCCTGCATTACAAAAGTCGACATTAAATTTGAAAGTGCAAGGTAATGGGTTTGAAATAGCAAAATATTTTGTAACAAGTCTGGAAATTGATCATTGATTTCAAGTGAGGAACAAGTTTAGGAGGGATTGTTAAAATAATATCACATATGGCAATGGAACTAGACCATCAATAAGGATAAAACAACAAGCTACTATATACCTCATGAGCAGACAAGAAGGCATCCCTTAGAACTTCCAGGTTCCCAGCACATTCAAAACTGTAGTGTACACCGCCTCCAGTCATTTCTCTGATTATCTGCAAATAAATTGGCCATCATGCTGCTGAAAATGCATGTCTAGAGGATATTTTCTTTTGTGCAATGAGAGGAATGGAGGGCAGGAAGTACCAACCTCATGAACTGGCTTCTCATCATCCCTTGGATTTATGAAGTCTGTGATTCCCATAGCTTGGGCTTTGACCACAGAAAATGTATTATATGGAATACATTGGATGGATTAGAGTGGAAATTTAATCATTTATGAAAAGGGAGTTAAGTCAGACGTTTATCCTCCCTTTCAAAATCAATTAAAAAGATTAAGATAAATAAAGTAATGATTAATTATTGAGGGCAAGTTACCTTTGATGAATTTGTCTGGGTTGATGTCCACACCTATTATTCTGGATGCACCTCTGGCTCGGGCTCCTTCTGCAACCTGAACCAGGCCAATTTAAGATTTCCTAAGTTTTTTTATTTTTCTTTTTGAAGAGGGTGGTTGACATGTATTAGGTATTAATATATATACGGATTAAAAGAAAAATAACAGTTGCACACTGCATAAATTACATTGTTGTATAATTTATTATTTTGAGGGAATAAGGAACAATATATTGAACATAATGATGTATGTAAATATTATTATTAAAAAGAAAATATGATAAACACAAATAAAGCATTATGGATATATATATATATATATATATATATATATATATATATATATATATATATATATATATTTGGTTGATGAAAGCATAATAGATTTTTAGTGATAACATATGTACATAGTTTGCAAAAGATTTTAATTTAATGTTGTATAGCCATTGTTTTTGAAAATATTAAACTTTCAATGAATTTAACAATTGATGATGGACGGAATGTATTCCTATTGATAGTAAAAAATTTATGGAATGATAGTGGAAGATGGAAATGCATCCTTTTATGTGATTTTATATCATACGATGATGTGAAGAGAGAAAAAAAATACTCTGATAACTATTAGTAGTTCAAAATTTATATAATCTTTTTTTGTCGGTATTAAACTTTATATAATCTTATTCATATCTATAATCTATAATCTACAATACTAATATTTTAGAGTTATTTGAAGGAAAGCTTTATACGTGTCACAATGAGAATGTTTTAGAGCCCACATCTTTTGAGAAATTATTTATTAATTTTTTTGAAAAAAATAAAATCACAATTATTACATATTATTAGCATATCATTGATAATCATTTATATAATAATAGGATTGTATTATATTAATTAAATATCTTTAATTATTGTGATGCTGAAATCATGAATGATATTGATAAATTAATTTCAAAATTTTAATATTAATTTCACATCTAAATTTTTTATATTTGATGCAGGTGGTGATTTTTTTAATACTATTATATTAAATTTATGAAATTAAAAATGTAAATTATAAGAAAGATATAAAATATATGCGCTGGATTATATCATTTAACTTTTTATTAACAATAAGATTATGATGAATTTAATTATTTAAAGGCAAAATATTTTTTCGTGTCATTAGTGATGACATTATTTGATTACATATATAGACTAATTTAATGATTTCAAGACCAATAATATGTCAATTCAATAAAAAAAAATTATATATATATATATACGCAGGTAAAAATGAAAATCCTGTGATCATCTGGGATGGCCATAAAGTCATACATTCAATAACTTCTTAGCTCTTGCAACTAATTTTGATAATTTTATATTTTAAAGATTTGAATGAATTTTGAAAAAAAAATTTAGTATTGAAAAAAATTAAAAAAGAATTGGAGAAGATTTTTAAAAGAAAAAAAATAAAGATTTATCATAATCTTATTTATAATTAGAAGTTAGTAATGATTAAGATTCTGTATAAAATTTATTGATTATATAAATCTACTATACTAATATTTCAAACTCATTTTATGAAAACTATTACACATGTCATTCATATAGTGATTTAGCTTCACATGTTATTCATATGTGATTTAGGTTCCACTTTTCTCAATATTTGTGTCTAAAGATTTTTTTAAATTTAATTTGTAATTTACTTATTAATTATTTTTCATATGAAATAAAATTAGATGTTACAATTATTAAAGACTCAAATATTACAATTATTATAATTTGCACTAAGAGAGAACCCATGTTAATATAATTATGATCTACAATTAAATTAAGAACCATTAATAACCTCACATCATGAAAGTGATATAAAAAATTATAAAGAAAATATTTTTAAAATAAATAAGCTTTAAAATCAACATATTTTATTTTAAAGAAAATGGGTAGGTCAAATTGTTAATGAATTGCTAATTGATTGATTTTGATATCATAATAATTCAAAATTCAATTTACACCAAATTTATTCTTAATCAAATATGATAATAATTGATATAATACTAATATTTAAGACTCATTATACAAAAAGTCTTTCATGTATTATTTGTAAAAAAATTATACCCCATATTTCTCATAATCTTAACACTTAAAATAAATTTTTAAATTTAATTTACCTGCTAATTATCAATTATTTTTTTCTAATCATACATTCATATCTCTCTACTATTAACAAAATCAATATAAAAAATAAATAATAGCATAAATAAAATTATAATTCAATATATTATACCATAAAAATTTTATATATATAATTATAGTATTAACGATAACAAGCCTATTATAATTGTGTTGCATTAGTAGTGTTTGTTATTATAGATATTTATGTTTTGAAGTTCAAAGAATCTTTAAAATTTTTTATTTTTTAAATTTTTTTAATAAACCCATAAATATCAATAGAGATTCAAATCTCCATATGAAATTAAAAATGGGAACTCATGACTGAATTATGCATGAGAATGGAGGCAAAATTCTAAATGAAGATGGGATTAGGAAAAATTTTCTAATTTCAAATGTAGAAATTTTGAAAATCATAATAAAAAATTATCTATTTACATGTATCACTATATTGTATTTAATTTTTTACAACTCAAATATTCTAATATATCAATTCTATAATTTTTTCATACTATTTTTGTTTTGAAAAAAATACCTTCAATTTTTTAATACTAAAATACTTAAAAAATCAATTATATAATTTACTCTTCTTTGATAATAATATTAAATATTTATTAATTTTTAAAAATTAAATAATTATATTACTTTTTATTGAAGAAATTATAATTGATATACAACTCTAATAATTGAGATTATATAAATTAGAATTATAAATAATTTTTAACCAATTATTATACATTAATTATAATATATATTTTAAAATTTATATTTTAATTTATTAAAAGAAAATACAAGGAAAGGATGTATAATTGAAATCATATAAATTAAATTTATATATTATTTTTATTAATTAGAAAATATATTTTTATATTTAAAATTAAATATTTTAATTTATTAAAAAGATATAAATGGCTAAGAATGATAAAAAAAAGTTGAAAATGAGTACACATGAAATTTACCTGATAGGAAAAAAAATCGGCACATATTTCACTTTCATAGGAATAATCTACGAGGGCTAAGCCCCCATTTATTAAACGAGATACGGACATGGATAATAAATCTTTATTGTTTAATTATTTTTATTATATTTATATTTTGTATATATTTTTAATTTTAATTTGGATTATATTGTATTAATAGTATTTGTTATTATAGATATTTATTTTTCAAATTGTAAAATATTTTTAAAGTTTTTTTTTGTGAAGTTTGTTAATAACCTCTTAAATACCATAGGGATTCAAAATTCCTATGGAAAACAGGAAAAAGGAAATAGGGAACCATAAAGGGGATGAAGATGAAGATGAGAGACGAAATTTCTAATTGATGATGGGAGGTATGAAACACGTCCTCTTTCTCATGGATACTAATTATCATCTCTATAAATGACTTATGAGATAGTAAAATTATCTGTTTATTCCTTTTCTTTGTTCAATAATTTCAAGTTTTGAAATGTGCAAAATTTTCATAAAATAGGCTCTTTATTGTTAGTTATAGGTCATTGATCAAGATATTTTCAATCCTATAAACATTATATTCAATATAAGATATAAAATAAAATGACATATTTATATTTTATCAACTTATTTAATTATTTAACTATTAAATTATTTTTATAAATTTATATATTTAATTTTCTATAAAATATATATAAATAAATTATCATGTATTTTTTATAATAACCAACAAATTATTTTTTATAATTTTTTCGTGTATTACATAGATTAAACGACTAATTATCGATATTTATCTTCCTTTGCATAATTTTATTATATAACAATTACACGGGAGATCATTTATTCCCGTTGAAAGCACGATAAACAAAGTGGAAAAAGTGCTGTCACATGACATGTATCTATATACATATTCGGTACAGATTTTGTGCATATTAACATCATATTGATGTCAGGTATTTGAGTTTTAATATATCCCGATTACTTTGGTCATGCCGCAAATTAAATAAATGAAGGTCAAACAGGAGAATGATGGCGACCCCAGCTATTAGTCCTTATTATTATTTTGTATATGACCAACCCTTATTTTGTGGTTCATTACTTTTCTAATAGTTTGTGCCAATGAAATTTATACCCTTAAAAGGGTCGAACACATGAAGAGCTCATTATGAAAGATGGGTCAACAATGGCGCCAGAATACTTACAGCTAGCCCCACCGCTCCTAAGCCAAAGACCGCCACAGAGGAACCAGAACGCACGTCAGCACTATTCCAAACAGCTCCAACTCCTGCATTCAATTTGATTTCAACGATTCACTATCGCACCAAATTATGTGCAGCATCAAAAAGAGGGATGTTACCACAAATTGAGTTCAACCCATAAGACATAGTATTCAAGAAGATATTTTCTGAAATTCCACGCAGCACACGCAATCGAATTGAATATGCTTAACTGGAGCCAAGAAAAGTCAAAACTGAATTCAACCCTAGCTAATAAAAATCAAATGCAATTATTTGCTATTTGCTATTTTTCCTTTCCTGTCACTGCCCATCACCTCCTCGGCTCGTGCCCACATTTCCCTAGGAAGGAGAGACTATCTGGGGCCTTCATTAAAATACTCTTTTTGACAAAGTCACAAATAAGTTAAATATATATATATATATATATAACATTTCCCGAGGGAGAAGAGGCCATCTGGGGTCTTCATTAAAATAGTCCTTTTAGTCCTTTTGATAAATTCACAAATAAGTTAAATTCTTATATATATATATATATATATATATAGTCGCGATGATTTTTCTCTTTTTTGTAAGGTTCTGAAAACTAGACCGATCAGAACGGTTAAATCAGTAACCAATTTACTGTTCGATCCCGGTTGAACCTGAAAATCATCTTGTAAAAAACTACTTAAAAATCGTTAAGAATCGACCTAAACTCCAGAATCAAAGAAACCGACCTACCAAAAATCGGTTCAATTTTTAAAAAAAAATGTAAAATTGCATATTTTAGATTTTTTTTAAAAAAAACTTAAAATATCATATTTCCTATTTTTTTCCTTTTCTAATATGGAAAGTAGTAACTTGAGAGATTTGATCCATATGGATAATGTTTATTTTGATTAAGAGTTAAATTATGTTATGTTCTATAGTTTTGTTGATACCTAATTTAATTTTTAGTTATTTTATGACATATATTTTATTTTATATTTTTATATATTTATATAAATATATGTTTTATTATATACAGGTTATATTCCAGTTGGACCTTCAATTGAACCAGTTGAACCTCTGAATTCTTACCCCGATCAGTTCAATATCCGGTCCGATTTTCAGAACTTTATTTTTTTGTATTAACCGCGATGATATTTAAACTCGGGACCTCATACTTACTATTCAGGCCTCTCACCTCACCACAGCACCGGTCCTAGTGACTTAGTTATATGTTTAGAAATATTATCTTTAGAAATATTTTTTGCTTTTTGGTGTAAAAATTCTCACCAATCACATGTTTTTTTTTTATAATAACCAATTGCACTTTCTTTTCCCTTATTTAAGCACAGGCACCTCTAAAAAAAGCAGTATTTATAAATGAAAACAAAAATAGTTTTTTGCATGCTTTGACTTGAACTAGTTGTATAAATAACATTATCATTATTCTTCGAGGTGTGAGGTGTGAGGCTGGCTAGCTTAAATTATAATTATAGAGACTAAAAAGAGGAGTAAATATCTGATTCGCTCCACTTTATTTAAAAATTTAGAAATAGGAAACAAACAAACACTTCGAAACTTAATTTCCTTTTGCCCAGGAATTCCAAATAGGAAAACAAACTATAGGAAGCAAACAAAAGTGGAATCCTGAATGTGCATGTATCGTAACAAACTCTACTTACCATTGACCTTTAATTTGTTTTTTCATCTGCTACAATGTCAATGAGTATGGCGCATGGATACAGATAACTTATTCAGAATGTGACTTGTCTGTAAATAGCTCGGAGACACAGCATACAGAATACTAGATTTTTTAATGAATTTAATTTGTGTAGCTCCCCTTGTTCACAGTAAAACTTACTAACACTCTAGCGTAATATTCAAGCTCAAACTAAAAATTTATTGAGCTTGAGCAAGTTCATGAGCTCATTTAAAGATGTATTGAATATTTTTGTTTAACAGGATAAAACTTTTACTATAAATATGTATCTTATTTTCAATATAATTTACATACCATACACATGATATAACATAATTATATTAATAGTTCATGTTAAATACATCATAATAGATATAAAAATAAATACATACATATAACACATAATACATATTTAAAATATATAATGCATTATGCATTATATATACACACACATGCATCAAGTCATCTCATGAGCAAATAAGTTGGATAGAATAAAGCTTAAACTTGACTCATAATTCCATAAACTCTTCATCTTATTAAGCTATTAATGAATTGACTGAAAATAACTCAGGACATGACTCGACTCATTTTCAGCTCTACTTTTAAAGTTTTAATTGATAGAGTTTAAAGAAAACATCAAATTATAATAAATTATTATTATTATAGTGTCACTTTATTTAAATTTTTTGATTTGACAGAACAAAAATATTTTATATTATCATGCATAAAAATTAATCTCTATATTTTTAGTTTATTTAAGTATAACTTTTATATATTGGTAATATAAAATAATTTTATCAATATAATTTTAAAAGGGCATTAACTTATGCTAGGTGATTATTTATTGTGATAGTTACTTACTTTGATTTGACACTTTTACAATTTTTATTGATTACTCTTTTTATTTTGCATCAGCGAATGCATAAATCAATTGGCAGAGGAGTGTTTTAATTTATCAAGGATCTTGAGTCCAAGCCCTGATATGCTACTCGTGGTTTGGAAAAAAAAAAAAAGAAAAGAAAAAAAATCCTGTTATTTATTTGTCAATTCCTAATTTTGTAATGTGGTCATTATGTTGGATTTGAAAAGAGATTTTTCTGCCTTCTATCCATCATTACTCAAAACCGCATGTTAATGCCTGGGTCAATTTTCTTCCCTGACTTTGCAAATTTGTAATATTAGTCTTCATTGATCGGGTCCAAATTTCTGAAGTGGTGTTAGACCTTATTCATTACTTGAGTAAAGATGAGAGGACACTAGAAGGCATAATCCCAGCACAAAATCAGGGAGTCAACTAGCAGCACATGAGGGGAGCAAAGACCAAAAGAAACAGCAGGGGACGTACGTCGAGAGACATTGGAAGAATGAGAATCAAATCCTTAGCCCACACGCAACGCAACACAACCCAAGTGGTCTGTACCTCCAATATCATTTCAACTCAAATATTATTTAAAATCACTGTATATAGAATACTATATTAACTTATATCTTATTTAATATTAAATTAAATATTAATTTTACTTAAATAAAATTTATATCTTATTTAATGATAAATAAAATGAATTAGTATGATATTCTATATATAATAATTATCTTAAATATTGAAATACCCTATTTATTAAATATACAGGTCGTCACTCACTTTCTTTTTTTTTTTCATATGGGATGTACACCTCTATCTATTTTGGTGTTGAAAAACTATTTCCATTACACCAAAGTGTGTAACATGAACATCCAGGCCAAGTGAATTTGGTCAAGTCCACTTCGGAGAATAGTAATTTGTCTTTATTTTCGTTTGAAAACAGAAACTTTTGTAATCATAGTTTAGAGGAAAAGGTTCTCTTTAATAATTTATTTGAACCATGATTTTATAGTTTTGAATATATATCCTCGCACACATTATATTCTATTATGTGGTTGTATTATGGGTTAGAAAATTCTGTTTATGCAAATTTATCATTCAGGATTTAGGATTTACAATAAAGTCAAAATTTCGAAGTAATTAAAAGCATTTTAAAAAATGACATGGAAGGAGATTTTTTTTTACTGTGAATGTGTTTAAATATTAATTATGAAATTCCCCTGTATCTATATGAGAATTTTTTAATATGTGAAGTACAAATACAATCTGTACGTATCGTAATTCAGTTTTTTTAAGATATATAATAAAAGTTAAGAATATTAGTGGCTTTTATTTTGGTCATTGGTAAAATATATTATATAATGAATATAGACCTTTATTATTACAATGATAATAATCATAGACAAAATATACTTCATTTGTTTTTTGATACGGAAACGAAAATCAAATTAAAACTCAGAGAAGAGACGGAAGAGCTTCTTATAATCATATATAATTTACTTTTGATGCACATTATTTTTCTTAAAAAAATCAATCAGTTAAGTATTCGTGTATCAATAAAATATTTCACTTTTATGCTTACTACTTCGAAAATAATACATACATATATATATATATATATATATATATATGTGGATAGCAGTATAAAAATTCTCTATAATAACGATGTATCAAGTTTGTTGTCCCTAGTGAATTGTTAGGCACACAGGTGCTTATGAATCCACATTTTTTATTTTTAATATTTTGTTAAATTTAATTTTTTATATTTAAAATTTTTATAACATCTTTTTTTTTTGTTTTAACTTTCCCAACTTCCTATAGATTAAGAGGATTCTGAGAAATATGGAAAATTTGTACACTAAAAGTAGTTAAAAGGGGACAATCCTTATATTGCACATATTCAAATCCAGAATACCCAGACACAACTGAACTCATCATGGAGGGCTTAACTAACTTTCCAATAATCCGGGGTGCATGTGAAGAAGGTGTGTCCCCTTGTACGTTTGTCAACATCAACTAGCAAACATCACGGCAGGGCATGAATACGCAAATTAAAGGAATGAAATAAAAACTAGTTGTAATTAAATAATGCGATTTATGTAAATAAAGAACGATATCTTTATTGATGTATGTGAGTAGACAAAGTTATAATTTTCTATCATTATTTTTTATTCTCGTAATAATTAATTAGCTTTTGTATAAATTTTTGATTAGTTATATGTATTTTATAATTAATGATCCATATTATGTTTTTTTCTAGTTAACAATTATATATATAATTAAATAATTTTTTATATCATCAATAATTCATATTATGACAGTCAATTATCAGCACATTTTAAACCCTAAACCCTTATTAATTAACAAAAAATAATTATGTATCATTATAAAATAAACTAGTGTGAAAAAACAAGGTATAAAACGAGTAAATACAGAGTGTGTAAAAGTTAATTTATTTTAAGTTCAACAACTTGTATTAAGAAACCCCTTATATATATGTGTATATTATCTTTTGTTTTGGAAGAAAAAAGCAATTATTTTGATAGATAATCTTTGTCAAGTACTGTCATATTGTTTATATACTAAACCGTTTAATTAACTAGTTTATGGGTTTTGCCAACCAAAATAAAAAATAGTCTAATTAGTTTGGGTTTGAGTTTGAATTTGACTAATCAAATTAAATTACCTGTGGATACACCGCAGCTGATCAAGGTGAGGTTTTTGAGGCTAGGGGCGAGGTCGTGGGGGAGCTTGACCACACAGGCTGAGTCCACAACGGTGTATTCACTGAAAGTTGATGTGTTCAGGAAATGGAAGATGGGTTTGCCTTGTGCTGTGGTGAACCTGCTTGTGCCATCTGCATCCATCACCTTCTTCATCGGGTTCACACCAAACCTCTCACACATGTTGGTCCCCTCGCTCCTGCAATAGCAGCACTTTCCACACTCACCGTTGAATATTGGCACCACTAGGTCCCCTTCTTTCATGTCACTCACTCCTTCACCCACGCTCTCCACAACCCTTCCAAGTTATTCAAACCCAAAATATATACATCAATATTAATTAGTTCAATGTATATACACATACACAAATTGATGTCAATTTTAATTTGTCACAATGATTATGTCATCATAAATAAAGTGGTACATATCAATTTCAATTTTATTTCTTGTCCTACCCGGAAGCTTCATGGCCGAAAATCCGAGGATAAGCACGCTGAGACTCGTTCTTTTGGGCCACCGCAAAAAGGAAAAAAGAGAAAACAAAAAAAAGAAAAGAAAGGAAGATTAAACCATCAAAGATAGAAATATTATGAGAGAGAATTTAGGTTATAATTTTTTTATTGGATTTAAATATTGAGCAAATGAGAGTTGGCACACTTGTTAATTAGGAAGACGACTCTGCCACTATGAGCGAGTTTTGCTTTGATGTTTACGGGATGATCCGTGTCAACCCCACCTAAACTTAACTTTCGAATATAACATAGGGAGGGAACATAAATATAAATATTGATGTATACACATGACATATCTATACCTCGCCCTGCCAAGCGCTTAGATCGGTGTGACATATAGAAGTGTAGAGGATCTTGATTCGAACTTCCATTTTCTGAGGAGGGTGAACAAGAACTTGTTCCACCAAGAAGGGCTCTCCCGGACCATATGCCACCGCAGCTATAACACATCCATTCATTCAGATGATGATGATGATATGGGATGATTATAATTAAGATCAAGATCATACATGATGATGAGAAAGTGGCACACACGCATGTTAATTTTTTGCATCAAGTAATATTGTAAGATATCAAATGTTATATGGTGCGAATTTAACTTGTGAGTCAGGCACCTACCTTTGCAAGTAATGGTCTTTCCCCTGGTCTCACTTGGCTTCAATTTGTTCAATGAGCCATTCCCATTTGAAACCTGATCTTGACCTGCCATCTGGCTTGCTCCCACTTGGGTGATTTCTTTCCCTGCAATTCGAGAGTAGCTAGCTTGAAAGAAGACAGCTATCAAAATTAAAGCAAAATTGATGGGTCAATGAAACTGAACAAACGGCCTTCAGTATATCTGAGACTCGGACTAATTTAGAGGGAGTAGATGGCAAATTAATTAGCAACTTTATGATGAAGCAAACTCCGCAAACGGTAGCAAGCCATATATAGAATAAATACTAAAAAAGTCAAAAGAATTACTACGTGGACCATTTATACATAATTTAGTGCTTTCTTTTTTTTTTAGGAAAATTACTCCCAGCTCGTCTGAGATTTATAGAAATACAACTCACAGTTCTCTATTTATCAAATTTTAAGTATTTATAATATAATCATACTCTTTATTCACAGAATACCGTTAGTAAATTAATAGAATAATATTTTTATGATATTAACTATTTTTAATTAATAAAATTAAAAAAATATTTTTTACCTACTATGTTAAGTTTAAGGGTATTTTATAATTTTATTAATTAATAACAGTTAATATAATAAAAATATTATTCTGTTAAGTTTACCAAAAGTATTCGGTGAATAAAGAGTATCTATAATATAAATATTTAAAATTTGATAAGCAGAGAAATATGAGTGTAAGGTAAATAATTAGAGTTGATGTGAATTATATTTTTACAAGGGGATATGACTCTGATTTATCTTCTTTTTTCTTTTTCCTAGAGATATTCTTCTCAGTGATTATAAATATTTCTTTTTTTTGGGTATATAATGGTTATAAGTATTTTGACTTCATCATTAATGAGAAGTTTTGGTTCGGTGGCAAAGGGGTATAGTCTCCATGCTGCTGTAATTTATGGGGTGAACATGACTTCTTGTCCACACGCTACCAAATGCTTGCAGCTAGCAGGTTGTGTGTCACGTGTCTGTCTCTTATTAGTTTTTAGGAGGCAGCTGAGTTAAGTGTCAACCTGATTTATAGTTCTTAAGTTGTCGCTTATGCTATTGATGATACATGACAAAGGAGAAATTTTTTGGTGTAATTGGAGCATCATGTAGCTGTTTTATATGCATTAATAGAGTGATATTTTAACTACATGGTGATGTTAAATATGAGTCTTCATTGATTAAATGTTATTTTACTAGTAGATATGGAATACATCAATGTGATTCTCCATATACGTCTAAATATCTCTATATAACAGAGTAGCATAGTGAAAGAATGCATAGTGACATAGTGAGCAATTTTATATCAATGTGATTCTCCATTTACGTCTTTAATGATTCTCCATATACTCAAACAATTAATTGATCAATTAACTTAATTTAAGTTAAATTAACTTATTCAGATAAAATGTCCCTGCATAAATTTCCTAAAACATATCTTATGGGTGTGTATTTTTCGACATTTGACTTTTGATCCCAGCCAATTTCGGATGCCTTGTTCCCGGTCATAAAAGATGCTGGACTCTTCAAAGTCCAATGTCATGTATTCTATGATAATATTTGGTGTATAATAATATTGTATTATAAGTATATATCATATATTTTATTATTATTGGATATGATATGTGATTTTTACTTATTTCATTCACTACTTTTATTCAATAATAATAAAATATGTAATGTATATTTATTATATAATTTTATTTTCTATTAAATACTGTAGACATAATACGTAGCAGATGCAACCCAAATTACCCAATATTATATTCAAAGTTTGCAACCGCAAGTGCTCAACCTTTTTTTTTTTTGGTATGTAAGTGCTCAACTTTTTTCCTTTGATCCCCCACCATATATGATCAGTAGGGCCGCAAGGATGTACAGTGCATGGGTCATGCCAGATTGGACTGAATCCAAACTAGTGTTCTTTTTTTAATTCGGTCACACTTTAAAGTATCGACCCACTTTGATAATGATTCGATTAATAACCACACCAACTCAACTTTTTAATAATATATAAGATTTAAATATTATTTATAATAAATTTATTAAATTTTACAATTAAAAAATAAAAATTACGAGATATTTTGTAATATATTTTTTAAAATAAAGTATATCAATATAGAAATAATATTAAATTATTTAAAATATATTAATTGAAGTATAAATTTTTTTAATTTATCACTAATTGTTATAGAAAATAGAAGCCTAAAAAAGTTATTTGACTTTAAATTGGGTTAAATCAGCCCAAAATATGATCCAAATCCAATTCAAAAAGTGTATTAGTCAAAGTTAAGGACATGAACTTAATCCAGTAAATTTCAGGTCGAGCCAAATCTATAGATTGGACCGGTTAGAAACACGCCTAGTAATCAACTTTTTTTTTTATTTTTTTGAAGTAGCCATAATGCTCGACATTATTGAGATACAATTAGAGTTTTGTTTTTTCATGAGACAAGTAGAATTTTATGCCACATGGGCTGCAAGTGGGATAGGATGCCCCTCCACCCATTCAATGAGCTAGCTTGCACCAATTTTGGTATGCCCTCTCATCATACTTTAGCCAAAAAATAAACAGAGTTGAAAAAGAAAATAAATTGAAATGTATCAATATTATTTTATTAGGATCCTTACACAATGGGATACCAATTAGAAGTTCATACAATTATATATTTGCAAATAATGGCAAATGAATTGCTAAATGCATTTTTTATACAAAAGGATGACTAAATCCTATATGCTAGCTGAAAATGCCCTAATATGAATTAATGTCCCTCTTGGACATTTGGTGGCAAACAGTCCAAATGTTGTTATGGAGGCAAATGATACTCTTTCTTATGAAGAGAATTGAGACAGGATATTTTTTGTAGTCCAAAATTTTGATATATTTGAAATGCCAAAAGACGTTCAAGTACCTGAAAACAGTCAATGAAAATGATGAGATCTCAATAGACAATGTCTCCACAAGAAAATGATGGAACTGACGAATAATTAATGTTGATAATATATCTGTAAATAATATAGCGCTACACATTATGCATGATGAGGATCTTGAACCAAAATTGTCGACAAATATTGACATATAAATGATTGGTCAAAATTGAAAGAAACCCTGGAGGCTGAACTTAACTCACTTGTAAAATGTGAAGTCTCTAAACCTATAGTCTAGACACCGGGAAGGTGTAAACCATGTGGGATACAAATAAGTATCTACATGGAAAAATCAAGTTATGGATTGATGCTATATCCATGACATGTTCTAAATTTTTATTTTCTTGAATTCTTAAATACTTATTATATATGTTTTGGTTTTGATCTATCATATCATTGAGTATATCATGCTTTTGATTTGATCCATTATGCTATTTTATAGTATGTTTATGAAGAAGTTTACAGCTATGTTAATTATAATTGATGTGTAAATTGATTAGTTGAACTCCTAAAGAAGTTCCCTTAGCAATAAAAGATCTACAGAAAAGAGTTTGAGATGAAAGATCTTAAAAGAATAAAATTTTGTCTCACCCTACAAATTGAGTATTTAACAAACAAAATATTTGTTTGTCAATCAATTTATATAGAGAAAACTCTTATGAAGTTTTATATGGATAAATCACATATATTTTCTTGAGGTGTATTAGCATGTAAAATATTTATCAAATATGCGTAAAGGTATATATCAAACGTTTTTCTTTCATTTATGGAGATATGATCATATCCTATAGATACACAATATAGACTATAGCCATTACTTCAAATCACAAAAAAATTAGTCAATACACTAAGCTCTTGAATGTTTATATCCAAGGGCAATGGATCAATATGTTCAAACTATCATGTGGATTATCTTAGAAGAAAATTGCACAACTTTATATGAGGATAACATGGCATAGATAGTTCAACTAAAAGAGGATATCCAATTTGTTCAAGAGATCGAGTTACTACCTATTTCTTCTTTGTAGAAGTGGTGCACAAAATTAGAATACATCGATTATGAAATTTTAAAAAATACTTCAAAGAAAAGAAGAAATACTACACTCTTTTTCCTTCATCAAGGTTTTTATCCCATTGGGTTTTTTCTTGATAAAGTTTTTAATAAGGTAGTTTCACATTACCACTATGAGGATATTGTACTCTTTTTTTTTCACTAAGATTTTTTCCCACTAGGTTTTCTTAGTAAGGTATTAATGATGTGTATCCCTCCTGACCGTCTAAGAGGAGTGTTATGAAGTTTTATTCATTTATGAATATCCATATCTTTAGTTGATTCAATTAAGATTTGATTAGATTAGATAAATTTTGTTATGATTTGATATGATATTGTACCTTTTATCCTTTGACTATAACTAGCACTTTGGATATTCTATATACAAATACATTTGAGACAACCAATAAAATAATTCTCTATTCTTCTTCAGTATTCATTCTCTCTATTATTTTCTTTTCCACAACGATGCAACTTTTTTAAATGGTCATGTGACCATTTATTACTATTAATTGATGTTTAATCTCAATAATCTATGGTTATATGATCTATATTGCTTCTCTCAATCTCGTTATAAAATGTCCCTCTCATATGACACACCCCATAGATATATTTAAATCAACTTTTTTCATTTGAGTCCAATAAAAATCGTAAATATTTGTTTTTTTTTGTCAGATAAATATTTGAATCCGATCTAAGGGAAAATTTCTACCATTATTGTTGGGTACTCAACGAAAACAAAATAGATCATTTCACCAGACTGGGCTATTTAGCCCAAAAACCTTTATATTCGGGTTGTATCCGAAATAGACCCGACCCGAAACGTGTGGTGGTTCCTTTTTCTTCACTTTCATTCAGGTTCAGCTATGGATATTGTAAAATTGTTGATACACAAATATATAAAATTGTTACTGTGTTTTAGCGTGAACTGTACCCATAGAAGAAGCAACAAGAAGAAGCAAAGATGCTCTTCAAAGTTTGAAACTGTTTCACCACCCAATTGTGCCACAAGAAGCTTCAAGATCCTCTTCAGTTTTTTTTTTTTTTAATTCCCCAATGTCTCACACCTTGCAACTTTCATTCCCTTCTTCAAGTGCATTCTTCATTTCTTCAGTGATGAAGATGAGGAGAACCAGGCATCAGTGTCTCCAATTCCAATGCTCCTCCAAGCATTCCAATCTCAAAGATGAAAATGATTCTAAAAATGATGGGTCTGGTTTTATGTTCTTTTTTTTTTTATTGTCCCTCTTTGCTTGTTTTGTTGACAAGGGGAAAATTTTTTTTCTTTCACATTTTTTTTTAATAGTTCATGATGGAAAAGGATATTTGAGTAGTTTACCCTATGGACAAGAAAAAGGCTGGAATTATCTTGGAAAAAGTTTGAATTTTTTTTTTCATGTGCCTGTCCAGAAATTTTACGAGTTCATAAAGCATTTGGTTGCATTGGCCTATTTCAAACAACAGTGTGTAGATGATATATCTGTTTTACAGAAGAAAATATGAATTTGGATGAAATGTTTGAAGGGTTCACTTGAATTAATCTAACCAAGCTTTTGACTTTGATGTTTACCTGTCCCAGTAAACTTTTTTTTTTTTCATTATGTTGTGTGTTGTTTCAGAGGTGACTACTGGTCTAGGGTGATATTGGTTGAGAGATATAGCAATGGTACTTCTAAGAGGTTTTTCCTTTTCACCTTAACTATACCATAATTTGTGTTCTTAACTCCTTTCCATACGTTACTCTTGAAATTTTCATTATTGCCATTTCCTCAATTACTTAAATTTCACAGCTTTTGCTTTCTTCAGACAAGACTTCAACCATTACTTATTTATTTATTTTTTTGAGCAGATATGTATTAGGTGATGATTCACAGTTGAGAACCTTCCTGGTTGAGGAGGTTAGGTCTACAACAAACAGGTTCCAGAATTTTCATGCCCATGATGAAAGATTATCCTGGCTTCCAGTGATAATCAAAGATTTTATTCTACCAGCAGGCTTTCCTGGTGATTAACACACATTTCCTTTCTTTTCTATGCATAACATGCTAACCAACTTCCCTGTTGCTGTTATTGTTGTTTTCCTTTTGGTCATGGATACACTACCTAAAAACCATAAATTCAGCTATAATTGATATATTTGAGATGCAGTTTTTAGATAGATTGTGATTTAATGCTTTAGAAAGTAGGATATGCAATGTAATAATGACATGTTCCATATTGTAATTTCATTCTTCTATTCGTATTTGGTATCGAGGTTCTTTGCAACTTGATGCCTCTGATCTAGTGTCCAACAGGTGATAAATCTGCAATAATTTGAGATGTAGCTGATAGGCTAGTAGTGATTTGTACAAGAGTAGCTAAAAGACTATGACCGAACAGCAGAAACTTTAGTTCATCTTGCATTTAGAAAGTTGTGGAGTTTTGACTCCAGTGCTTGAGTGAAGTTGGAGGGAAGCTATTTGTTTACTTACCTTTCTCGGTCATAATGCAGGATCAGTTTCAGATGATTACTTGAACTATATGTTATTGCAGTTCCCTACTAATGTGACTGGATGGATCTGTCACACCCTAGTCACTTCAAGTCTCCTAAAGGCATGTAAATCTTGCCTAGGCTGCTGATTTTTTCTCAAGGATGTTTTCATTGTGAATATTTGGTTAATTTTTGTGGTTCTTTTCTGTGTCCTTGGCAAGTTTTAGCATTGAGTAGGACTATTATAGCCTAAAGCCCCTGTTATGCATCTCAATGTGGCTTGAAGCCAAATCTTAGAAATCATTATCATCTACTTGCTACATGAATACATTTGTCTGATATTGATTACTTTTTTCTGATGTATGTTGATGCATGTGAGGAAGTCATCTATGTTAGTAACTGCTCCTTTAAATTTCTTCAATGAAGGTTTTGCTTGCTTTTTCTATGTGATTGCGTGGCCAAGTGCTGCAGCAATCTGTGTTCTGCATAGCAATGCCATCTTCTCTTTTAAAATTATATCTCCACCAAATAAGTGCAAGGAATGATGATTGTGCTTCTGTCATCCATGTTAAACTGTACTTCATTTGTAGGCTGTTGGTGTTGGCTCTTTCTCTGGAACCACAGCAGCTGCTTCTGCTGCTGCCATCAGGTGAATCATAAATTCTAGGGCTGATGCTTTGTTATACTAATGCCACATTTGTGTGCATAGAGTAATATCTTAATTGGTTTTATGAAGTCATTTATTTGTTAGTTTGACTTTTATGTGGTTGATAGCACATGTTATGCTTTCATCTTTAGATGGGTCTCAAAGGATGGCATTGGAGCTGTTGGGCGCTTATTCATTGGTCTGGAAATCATGAATGAAACTAAAGGAAGCTGGAGACTATGTGCTGAAATTTTATTTTTCAACTGACTAATTCTTATTACCTTTCTCAGGTGGAAGATTTGGAAATCTTTTTGATGATGATCCAAAGCAATGGAGAATGTATGCAGATTTCATTGGCAGCGCTGGAAGGTCTGAATAGTACTCCTTGTTGTTTTCCTATTGAAATAGATAATAAAACCAGGCTTTGGAGAGACCCTTATATTGCTGATATTTCATGCAGCATTTTTGATCTGACAACCCAGTTATATCCTGCCTATTTCCTTCCTTTGGCCTCTCTTGGAAATCTTACCAAAGTACGTTAATATGCAACTTTATTATATTTCGCCACTATGTTTTTTTAGACATTACTGCATGTAGATGTGATGAGAATGACAGAACCCACAAGAACCACAAACCAAGAACCAGGCTGTGATACCAATGTAGAATGATTGGACGGATGATAACCAAGAACAATGAATAATGAATCTTCAGGATTAAAAAAGAAAAGATAATCACTTTAGTTTAATAAATATCAAAAGCTGTATAAAATAGGACACATAAAAGTCATTTATGCACAAAGCTTGTCAAACCCTAGTCAAATAATGATGTGGAGATGGACGAGAAATGAGGATGACAATACTTTGAAATTAGAAAACAAACGTTATAAGAAAATCATCTCTATATTTTTTTCCCTTCTCTTTCCCTGTTGCATTCCACATTGTGGCAACCTGATTTTTTATCGGATCTTGGTTCCTTTTAAACATACTGAGGAACTGAAAATGTCAGTTCCAAGCCAAAACAAATGAAGGGGATTGTGGAATATTCAAAACAAGCACAATTCACAATTTTTTTAAAACTGATATAACATCAGTTGTAACTTTATACTTCATGTCTGCATAGGGATAACTGAATAGCTGGTATATAAATGATTGTATACATTTCTTAGAGTTTGGCATTGAACCAGGCTGTTGCAAGAGGACTAAAGGATCCTTCCTTTCGTGTTATCCAAAACCACTTTGCAATTTCAGGAAATTTAGGAGAGGTAGCAGCAAAGGTACACCCTCATATCATAACAATTAATTAAAGTAGAACTATCATAACAATTAATTAAAGTAGAACTATCTTAAATTCTGATAATACTTGGTTTTTATGATTATATATTGATAAAAGCTTTGGAGTTTTATGAAAACTTCATTTGTATTTGTCTTTTCATGCTCTCTAGCTTTAATCTTATTTCTTGTTGACTCTCTCATATATATTGATACAACATCTCATATTAATGAAAATTCTCAGTTGCCTAGGGTATTAAAGCAATGTTGGAGGCTGATATTAAATCACTCATTCACTCTACGTCCAACACCTTGGCTTGACTTGACTTAATTTAAATCTCTCTGATGCATCAATATTTGAAAAGTGTAAATGATTTTCCTCATATAATCGATTCATCAAAATATCTCAGGAAGAGGTTTGGGAAGTAGGTGCTCAACTGGTTGGCCTTGCTTTGGGCATATTGATACTGGTAAAATCAATAAATTTTCAGGATGGATTTATTTCTCATTGTGGCTGGACGTAGATACTGTTAGTTGGCATGTTACATTCTTTCAGGTCTTTGACTGCAGGATACACCGGGCCTTGTAAAATCATATCCTGTTCTTTCGTTAACTTGGTTGAGCATGCGGCTTCTGCATCTTTGGCTACGCTATGAATCACTTTCAGTCCTCCAGTTTAACACAGTAAGTATGTAGTGAATGAGCTGATATAGAATCTAATGCGAATACATCTTTATACATATTTTGTGTAATTCTTTTTTACAGATAAATCTTAAGCGTGCTCGCATACTCGTAAAATCACATGTGTTGCACTCTACTGTTCCAGGTTACCTTTGGACAAATTCAGTGCTTTGCTGTTTGAGTTATTTCTCTTCACAGAAGTGTCCACGTTGCTGTATTGGTTTATTTCAGGATGCATGGATTGCAACAGGGAAGAAAATATATTATTTTGGTCTCAGTTCATGAAGCCCAAAATTATTTTCGGCTTGCCCTTGGAGAAAATGGATGGTGTGGAGAGATCTCATTTTATGGTATATGATATGATTATTTCTGTTTTCACAAATCACAATTTTATGAAGGAAACCAATAGGTTCATAATTAATTTCTTAAAGTTCAAATAAGTCATCTGGTAGTCATATATAATCATCATTATTCATATGATGGGCAGGTGAAGGAACTTCTAAAATTATATGCAAATGAGAAATATATTCTTATGTCGAACCTGCAGCCAGAAGATCTGAAGTTTTATATTTCTTTCAAGGTATGCTTTAAATTCCTTATGAGAATTGATTGGTAGACACAGTTGTCATTCAGGCTGGACTTACACTCATACTTCAGGTTGGAGCTACAAGTGTCTCAGTATTGCGAAGTGTGTGGCAAACTTTCTGGCTAAGTGAGAACTGGGATGGCAAAGTTAGTGTTTGTGATCAACTTGCTAATAGCCTAATGGAATTGGAAGACAGGTTTGAGGATTTCATTCAAAAATTGAAGGAAGCTGGATGGGATGCCCAGCAAATAAATTTGAAGGTTCCGACGGATATCTCGATCGATGATATCAATCCTCTCTAACTTCTACAATTTTGGAGCTGAGAATGTCTCATATTTTAATTATTGATATGACCAAGGGGTCCTTCTTGAGAGTTGATGCCTAAAACGTGACCAGCTAAACTAGGCATTCTGCTGATTGAGTTGCAAGCATTTGGAGAAAGGTTTATGTTTTCACTTGCAGATATTCAGCACATGGAGATGGAGTATTTATGGTGGTCAATTGGCTTTATAGTCTTAATCATTGAATACCATATACCAGAATTGACACGGCATTTGTAGGAAGGCTCCTGTTGTAAAGAATTTGTTTCTCAATTTTGATTAAAATGTTTCATGTTTGGAATTTTTTGGGAGAGAAAGTTCATGCTTACAGTGTGTTTGGTTGATGTGTTAAAAAAAAAATTGTGGAAATTTTGAAGGAGGAGCTCCATGAAAATTTTTCTCCCCATTTTCACTCCCAAACCAAACATATATCTTTATTATTCAAAACTTCTGGTGTGTACAGTTTGGATAATCCTACTATATGTATTCCAATTGTTCTTTATTCTTTTTCTCCTAGAGAAGTTACTTGGTTAACCATTTGAGTTGTGAGGGAGATAATTGATACTGAAATCAATTTTTATAATGTTGCTGCTGTATCACAATTGTGGCAACATAAATTGCATTTTCCTGCAATTGTGTTGTTATAGTAATTATTCACGTATGCAATTGCAATTTGAAATCTTTATTTTTATAACGTATGGATGCTGTCCTTAATTATGTAGATGCTTCCTAGCCAGAGGGAAAAAAAAAGAAGTCATGTAGATGCTTGTGGAGCTAGCCATGGCCTTCATTTTGATTGATTGATCCCTTCTTTTCAAAGCCAAATCCTTTCAGTCAAACCCAATTCCTTGAGTGTGCCAACTTCTCTATCTTGCTCCCATTAGTAATCTCCAACCGGTACTGTACTAGCATTGGACCACATTGATATGCACTCTCTGGAGTGGTGAAGTGTAAAATGCACTTAATTCCTTTTGTGCAACGTACCTGTTCCTAGCTGGGTGGCTCTTACACTTCAATGCTTAATCTCTTCTACCAGAAAAAGATAGATAACATATTCACCTACTCCAGAGTATAATTGTAATTTTTAATGCAATTTAAGTATTCAATTAGGTGCTCCATTTACATGGAATAGGTTATCATGTCATGTAAAGGTAATAATCTTAGCAATAATCCATTTAATACTATCCGCTTTAGAGTAACTGAAAGGACAAAGTATCTCTCCCCAGGTGCATAATGCATTTAGGTGAAGAGATAACTTCTTGGTTTACTGCAACTCCTTCTCAAGCTTGCGGAATAGGTAAATTAGGGTGTGTTTGGTTTATATTTTCATTTCTTGATTTTATTTTTTGTTTTTTAGATCCTGTACAGAAAATAATGAAAAAATAAAATCTTATTTCCTATTTTTATTTTTTATTTTCACTGCTTCCCTTACAAAATCTTAAACTTAGGAATACATAAAATAAAAATTGAAAATGAAAATCCAACCAAATAATCCGTTGCAGTGTTTATTACTTTGTATATTTTATGAAAGTAAGCATCAATATTACCGAACTTGGGAGGGTATAAATAAAATAAAAACTAATAAAAAAATTAAAAAAGTAGTCGATGGGAAAGCAGGAAAACGATATTAACACAGTATTTAGAGTGTAGATAAATTTTGAGCTTAACAAAAACAAAAATGAAAATTAAATAGGAAAAACTTTGCCTTGTTTAAGTTTTAACTAGGCCTAATCGGAATTTAATTTTGTCAATATATGCATATTTTAGATATATACCATGTAGGGTGTAGAGAATTTCAAATTTAACAAAAAAATGGAAAACAAAAACTTGGCTTTGTTAATGTTTCAAGCGGAGCTAATGTGAATTATTTTTGGTATCCACCAAAAATATGAATTACTTTATATATATATATATGCAGCTGTCAATATGCAACAAAACATATCTGGGGAAAAAAACTACACGAGATACTGCCATCTTTTCCTATATTACACGGCATGTTGCACCTTTATGTTTTTTGGGTTTTTCAATTCCTGATTAATGAGGGGTTGGCATGTCATTTTCTCCGTAAAAAAATGTCCTTTGAATTGGCACTTGTCCAATTAATGGTCACTTAAGATTAGCAAAATGGTAGCTAGAACTGTCGTCAATGAGAGCCTACTTGGCCAAATATTATCCACAAGACTTGCCAAAGGCTCCTGATGAAAGCCCAACTTAATGGTATATCAAAAGGATATGATAGCTGTTTACCGTAAGAATGGAATGTTGTAATGTTTCATGATCAATCAACAATCATTTTAAAATCAAACGATTAGAAGTTCTAGTTTCTTGAACAATTGATCCACGAAGTTAGTTACTTGCAAGTATAGTCCAAAAAGTATCTCCTTCAGCGGGGACTGCAAATTTGTTCTAAAGAAAATGGAATCAAGGATTCAAGGTCGAGCTCACTAGTTTTTATGTTGGCCCCTTTCTGTAACATATAGTTATCTTCATATACCATCGGACGTGTTGATTTTTGTGTTTATAAGTATTTATAATGTGATGCAATAATGTCCATATTTTGAGCATTTATTAAAATTATATAATCATCATTGATTAAGCTTTTGGGTTTAGACTTATGCCCATATTTTTATCTAATATTTTGGACTCTTAACCTTTATTTATTGATCAATCAAACTTTTCTAGCAAAAGAAAAAGAAAACAAAAAAAGAAAGAAAGTGGCATAATGATTAGATTCTTGTTGGCATGAAGATTAATTACTTCTAATGAAACATGAAGCTTATTGAGCCAAAAGTGTTTATAGAATTTAATTGTCAGAATAATGTCATATGTTAACTGACTCTTAAATAAATAAGAGAATTATATTATTTTATGTTAGGAAACAACTACCATAAATTTTGTAAAAAAATTCTAGCAATATTTTTAGTTTTATTTGGTAAGTAAAAGTTTAGGTTAAGAAGGCTTCATCTAATTCAAACTCACTATGATCTAAGATCAAAATATATTTTTAAATTCATTGAACACTTGCAAATGAACTTATTAATAGTTTATAGATATCCTTACAGAGCACTCACCAATATATAGATATAACTCAT
Organism: Dalbergia cochinchinensis; assembly: GCA_031216125.1. NCBI lineage: Eukaryota > Viridiplantae > Streptophyta > Magnoliopsida > Fabales > Fabaceae > Dalbergia > Dalbergia cochinchinensis. The sequence continues at coordinate 72,709,643 of CM062368.1, read as the reverse complement.
AATTATACATAGACAAAAGACCAATTGGTTGACCTAAACCTCTTCAATGACACTAGTATATAACCTCTTCGACGACACTACTATATAATCCATATTCATACATGGACGAAAGGCCAATTAGCTAAGTTAACCTCTTTGATGACCCTGCTTTTTCTAATAGTATAATTTTGCTATTGTTATTTTTAAAGTTCAGTTCCATTTTTTTTCTAATGTAAATGAATTAATTGAGATACGTTTGGTTAATTTGAACATAACTAGCAACCGAAAAAAGAGAAAATTATACTTATCTCTCTTTGAGGTTTACTATAATTATACTTGATTTTTTTTTTATTTTGTAAAATTATTATTGCCATGAGATTCACTAAAAACTACACCGATATCTTGTATAGATATTGATTTATTAATTTAAGTGATAAAAAAATAATGAGACATATATATAATCATTAATGATAAAATTATAATATTTTGATAATATTTCACATACTAAATGAATAAAATATTTTTTATCATATGAAAATAAAACTTATAATTATAATTTATAATAAAAGTTATTTTATTAATTCACATATATGTTAAATATTATAATTTTATCACAAATCATTATATATATATATTATGTGTAATCTTCCTTATCACTTAAATTAAGCATTAATATTTATAAGGGAGGTTAGTATATGTAATTTTGCAAAATAGATATTAAGTCTTTAGGAAAAGTGAGTGTGTAATTTTCTCTTGCAAAAACCATATGACGTGAAGATTAAGGATATATTTGGTTGAGTTAAAATTGTTCTTATAATATAGTTTCGGGTAATGTTATAAATCAGAAATAATATAGTAAGAATTTTTTACTAAGATTATGATAATTATTAAATGAAACAAACAAATATTATTAGTTTATTCATTTAGGGATTAATATGCATGTCACCTTAATTATTTAGCAGTTAAATTTAGACCATATTTAGGAGTATCTAGTATTTTCAATTATTAAATTAAATTTTTAATTTATAAAAAAACAAAATAACTTTCATTTTTAAGAGAATATCATGGATTATTTTATTTTTATCCAATTATTTTTATCATAAAAATGATAAGCGCCTAAGCCTAACTTTTTTGGTTGGAACTATCTACGCCTAACTTTAAATTATATTGAAGCTATAATAAACATAAAATAAGATATAATCACTTGCAAATGCTACAAATGATTGAAATATGTAGATGATCAGAAACTTTCTCAAAATTTGATTGCCGGAATATTGTCTTCCATACTCTCATTATGGGTGCAGGAAGAATTGCATAATCACAAAAGTTGCATAAAGAAATGGCATCAATAATTTAGTGGAGATGTTCATGCATAAGTGAGGGGATTTCAGTTATAGATTAGGATAGTTCACCGGGGAAATAAAGCATGAATATAATAATTAGGAAAAAAAAACTAAATTTCTACTGTATTACTAGGGAGAGAAGGATGTCATATGTTTATTGATTCTTGAATCAATAATTAACAAGTAATATTTTTCATTTTATCAAACAATTTTCGCAATTTCTGTAAGAAATTGCCAATACTTTTTGCTAGTTATATGGCAGTGTTCGTAATAATTACGTAATCATTATCCAATTCTTGGTTCGCTTTCAACGTGGAAGGAAATCCTGTAAGAACAAATACCAACAGTGATGAATCTCTTTTGTGAACTTCGTTACGTAACTGCAGTTATTTGAAGTTTGATGTATATAGTAAAGTTGCCGACCGAAAATATATAGAAATACATATATATATATATATATATATATATTATTGGATAAATGCTATTTATATTCTATTTATTGTTAGATAAAGTAAAAACAATACACCTAGTTTTTTGGGACACACCTATTTAATAATAAATAAATTGCAATCAACAAAATGTCCAATATAAATACGTACCTATAAGGTAACTAAAAATATATAATAATAGAGCCTGCAACCATTCTAATGATAAGTCTGGCCAGCAATGGACCCTACAAATCCTTCTCGATCTAAATATTACAAGTTTAGAAAGTTTCTTAGCACTTGCCTGATTACTAATTAATCTTAGCAACTCAAAAGAAAAAGTTAATATTTCTTGAAATAAATAAAAAGAGTTTTACTATCTAAATTTTTTTCTTATACTATCATTTAATTATATATTATTATATCAACAAAGTTAATTAAATTTTATATCTATTACTTTATAAATGAAACGTTATTTAAATATGATGATTTGATCTTTTTTCAATGTAAAATATTTTTATCATTTTAATATATCAAAATTAAATTCATTACAAAAATAATAAAGTAAATAAGGATTGATTTAGGCTTTTTTACTATATAAAATAAAAAATAATTATTTACAGATATCCATGAATTTCATATTTATTTATCAATATGCAGTAGATTTTTAATAAAAGCAGTACGTACGTATTATGTTCTGGGCATGGGTGTCAAATTGTCATGCCTTCTACCCAAAACTAGCATTTGACACAATCTCACGCGATTAGAAAATTAACGAGTGTTGCTTATAAATAATAAAAATAAATATAAAATATGTAATGGATTTAAGCTTTATAACTAATAACATAAAATAACATGTTAATGGATAACATTTTACCTAATTTAATATTTTTTTGAATTTTTATCAATTTACAATTAAAACTATTTTATATTATCAGTTCGTAAAAATTAAATTTATAAATAATTTTAAAAATTATATTAAAAGTTAACGATAACTGTTTTAATTAAAAATTAATAATAAGAATTTTATATAAAGATATAAAAAGTCAAATAAATATTCAAAATAATATTAAAATATATAAGTAAATATTAATTTTTTAAAAACAAATAAAATATGATAAATAATATTAGCAATAAATAATATTAATATAAAATATAATTATATGAACATGATTCAAAATATTAAAATTATTGCTATAATCAATAATTTTAATATCATAGTTAATAGTAAAGTATTTGGCATGATTTGACACTATTTTAAATATTAATTAGTTTATATTTTAAAATTGATTTTATAGTATCAACTAATAAAAATTCAAGAAATTATCAAATCATGGTGAGTAGTTATCATAATATACAGTTACTTAGCATGACAAATGTGACAATTTGACACGCACTGAACATAATTAATACGTTTAGCTCTCATTCGTTTTATAAAGCACATGCAATACGTTTAACAGCTAAATATATTACTTTTATTAAAAAATCAATATATATTGATAAATAAACTTGGAAATCATGGACATCCATAAATAACTATTTTTTTATTTTATATAAGAAAAAAGATCCATTGATTCATGTATCAACCCAGTGGAATGAATGCTTCATCTTGAGAGTTTCTATTAAAAATAAAAACGCTAGCAGCCCAAATTTTACATACCGGATGAGTAGTAATATCTTTTGAAAAAATAACGTAAATGATTTATTAATACATAAAACAGAAAAAAAAGTAAAAGATAGAGACTCCGAAAATTTGTAAAGCCATATTCTTCTTGTTTAGTTAATAAAAATTATCAGCCAAAAATTATGTGAATATGATGCTGGACATATATATATAGTTAAACGAAATACCAAATTTGCTATTATTTGTTGGAAAAAGTATTTAGCCACGGTAGAAAATGTGGCTAAATGCACTAAAAAGTATGACTAGATACAAAACAGTAATAAAAAAAATACACTCACCACAAAATATAGTAACTTCAGAATAAAAAAAAATTATCATATTTACACAAATTCTCTCTCACAATATCTCATATTGTGAAAAATATTTTTAAAAAATAGAAAATGTAATCTTTCTTATTTCTCAACCTATGTTTTTTAAGTCACCATCAAAACTCAAAAACTATACTGGCGAATTCTATTATGGGAAAAAAAGAGTTTGGGTGTAAATGGTCATAGACATTATGGTAATAAAAATAAACATTAAAATCACTTCTAAATCCTTGTCATCAACCTCTCTTCCTCCTCCTCTCTCTCACTCTCTAACTATGTTTTATTCCAAACTCCGCCCTCCCCAGCACCCACTGACAAGTCATCCCCTAATTGGTGTCACTGCTCCTACCGCCGTACTGCCTGCCTCCACCCTTCCATTTTGTCCTGCAGCACCGATGGAGGACCAAGACTTTGTCAATCAGCCATGGATCTCTCACCTCTTGCCTAGTTCGAAGATGGAGTAGGACTAAGCATAAATCCAATGGAGCCTTTTTTATTTTCTTAATCCTATCCATTTCATTTCACTTCTTTTTCCTTTAGTAGTGCCAGAATATTTTATTTGCAATATCCCCATCCTATTCACGCTTCAATTTTTTGTCAAGACATAGCGTGTGGCGTCTTGTTACAGAGCAGTGAAGGGCAGTGAATTTAATGGGATTGAAGAGAGTCACGGTGTGGCAGGGGTTAAGGAGGAATAAAATAGATAAAATACCAATAGATAACTTCTGTAATATTAAAAAAAATCTAACATGTGATTATTACGGTCATCAAATTTATATTTTAATGGATCAGATTGTAAAGCAGCCTAGACCCAACCTCTATTTTTTCCACCATAGAATCCACCAGTATACTGACAAATTGAAGCATGAGTAATAATATTTTGACATTAATAAAGTAAGTGTCTATTTAATATTTATTTTATAATTATTGAATGTGATAAATATTAAAAATAAATAGAAATTATTATCATACCTAATAACTATAAAATAAATATTTAAATAGATATTTATTTTTTAAATATTAAAATATTATTATATATTCAAGTGTACTATATGAAGTAGTAGTGGGGGAAAAATACGACTGTAGCTAAGAGTGCCTGGTGGCAACATCATTTGCGATGGGGAGAAGCTAGCGAAATGAATCTCAAGGAAAAGCGTGGCGGCATTTTGGTCATTTCAACACCAACAACCCGATGACGCGTGACATCACATATAAATTATGTGATTCATTATGTATGCACAAAACTAAAACGAGAGTTACGTGTAGTTCAAGCGAGAAACCAGGCAAACTCCCTCAACACACTTTTCGCTTTCCCCACTCTCTCTCTGAAACTGCTGCTTCGGTTTGGTACGGGGTGGAAGAAGAGAGTGGTACGTGGTGTTGTTCTTCCCAGCTACTGGTTGTGTGTCGGACTAGGAAGGGGAGTTTGGTCATGTGATTTGTGGGGTCTGTTATTGTTGTGAGCGGTTTTGGAGTGATGGGGTTTGGTTTCAAAAGAAGGAAGAAGGAACAAGAAGGTGAAGAAGAAGGAAGCGGAGGAGAGATGCGTAGGTCCTTCAAGGATTCACTCAAAGCTCTTGAAGCTGACATCCAGTTTGCCAATACACTGTAACTCTCTCTCTCTCTCTCTTCAATTTGAGCTCAAAAATTGGATTTTTTTTATTGGGTTGTGAATGTTATGTGATTTTGGGTGCCACCCATTTATGAGGTATCTGGCTGTTTTGGAATATGCTAAATTTCTGGTGTTTTTTTGTGTTTGGAGGCAGAAATGATTTGTTGGTTGTAACGGTTGTAGCCTTGTATAGTGTTATTTAGTTCTAAACTCTGTAATTTGTGTTGTTTTTCTTCTGGTTTGGATTTTTTTTTTTAATTAATGTCCAATTTGTTTGTATGTTCATCATTTTAGAATTTCGTTTTTTCCCTAAAAAGACAAAAAAAAAAGAAAAGGAAAATATTATTCCTATATAGTTAAGGTGGGAGTTTGATTGAAGAAGGTTAAATAGAAAATGAATCTGAAGGAAGGATGAGAAAGGGGGAGTGGCCACTGGCCAATGAGGGAAGAATAAGAAAAAGCAATCATTCTGGTTGAAGGCTTGAAGCTACGGTGAATGTATCTCCAAAAAGCAAGATCCTTTAGCTGGTTTTATATCCATTTGTTCAACTTCCCTTTTAAATAAGTTTTGCTTCTATCGCTTTGAAGGTGATTCTACTTCATTTCTTTGGTGTTTTCCCAAGGGATGCCCCAATTTATGGCAATTTTCACCTCCTCTTTCTGTTAAGAGGACCCCACGTTTTACATATTCTTTGGTATAGTGGCAGGTGCTCTTTTCTTTTCTTTTCTTTTTTTTTTTTGCGATATTGGAAGTGCCTTCACATTAATCATACATATTTTGTTAGGGATGTTTAATAAAGGCATAGCTGAGTGCTACTAGACCATATTGAGAACACTAGTAATAAAGAAAGGAAGACGATAAATTGCCAGCCACTCCTAAGCGAATGTATTTTAATTTTGTGAGTTACAACCCTCAACTTTTTTTTTGAACTTTGAACACTACTATGTAAAACTTGCAGTTGTGGGTGGGGTGAATTCAGAATCAATATCTCATCTTTTGATGCACCGACCTGTGGCTGATTATTTGTGAAATACTTTTGTTTGGTATCTTTGGTGAGTGCTGGGGTTGCCCTGAAACCTTAGATCAATTCCTATTGACTAGTTTTGTTGGTTTTGGGAAAATTAAGGAGGCAAAATCTTAGTGGCAAGGTTCTATATATGCTACTGTTTGGAGTATTTGATTGGAACATATTTCTTACACCTTCAATGACAATTTTTCAGACAAACAATTTTTGTGGGATCGAATTTGGCATTTAGCCTCTTTTTGATGTAAAGCACATAGTCTTCTCAGAGGAATTCCCCTCTTAGATATGTTGAGAGATTGGATATAGTTTCTTGTAAACTTCTATCTTCTCAGTATAATTCTTCTATTGAAAAAAGGCACTAGTAGTTGTGGCACATCAATGTGAGTTGAAGAAGCTTTAATGTGCCCAATTTAAATGCTTATCTCAGAAATTTTGAGTGCCTGTTGTCTTCAATGTTTCAATTTTGAATTTTTCTCAACCAAAGAGTGAAAAATTTTTATTATGTTATAACCAATTCTTTCTACAAAATATTTTTGTGTACAGAGCTTCTGAATATCCAAGTGATCATGATGGTTCTTGCCTCCAAATGAGATTGTCCTACAGTCTAGCTGGTCAATTTTTCCTTTTTCTTGTTCAATGGACTGATTGTCACCTTGCTGGAGCTTTGGGATTGCTTAGGATTCTTATATATAAGGTTCTTCCCCTGCCCTTTTGCGCAATCCATTATCAAATATGATAGTGCAAACTGCGAATAATGGTACTGTTTTGTTGTCTAGCTAGTAATAAATATTGGGTTTTTGGCAGGCATATGCGGATGGTAAGACAACCATGTCCATTTATGAAAGAAAAGCAAGCCTGAAGGAGTTCTATCGTAAGTGAATGATCATATAGAAACCTAAGTATATAACAGCCGGATGCTGTTTGAAACCATGCCATGCATTCATTTGATAAGCTGAACCGAATCTGATATCAACTTTTAAACAACAGGTGTGGTCTTTCCCTCTTTGTTGCAACTTAACGGAGGAATCACTGAAGTTGAAGACAGGAAACAAAAGCATATATGCGCTACTAAGTACAAGCCAAAAGATATAGCAAGCAAGGGAAAACTCTCTGAAATCAACATGGAGAGAGAAGAAGAATGTGGTATTTGCATGGAGACGAATTGCAAGGTTGTATTGCCGAATTGCAATCATTCAATGTGTATGAAATGCTATCGAGACTGGTGAGTGGTCAGCAAATTGTGTCATCATTAAGTACAGAATACAACTGCTGACAACATGGTTATAAAGCTAAAACAACAAAATGAGACAAACTCATTAAAAATCATTACTTAATTGTTAATTCATTATGATTGATGCAAAAGAACACTTACTTTTGGTATTTAGGCCTAGAATAGAACTGAGTATTAAAGAACGATCTACCATTGGCTTGCAGGGTAGGATATGAATTACAGCCTTGCAGTCCAATGAGTTAGCAAATTATTTGTGTCACACTTGTTTTTATACCAAACATGAAATCTGGAGGCCTTCTCATGCTGTCTACTGTTTTTCATTTTGTTACAAATTACAATACTTGTCTGAGGTAGATTCTAAATCGGATGGCATGGCATTCTGTAGTCAATTTGGACAAGAAGTTTTGTTCCAAAACAAAAGATACTTGGCCAATTTCAAGTGACCAGAAATATTAGGCCACTGAAATTTTCAGAAGATATTCATGAAATTTGACTACAGGTTTGCACATGGACAAGCTGGATGAAACTACATTTCAGTTAGAATAATGTAATTTGTATCGCTTTTTGAAACATCTCTAAAGAAACATTCTGAGGTGTCCTTTAAACATTTAGAGAAAAAATTAGGACCTATTCTCAACCAATGTTTAAGGTACAAACGACATTTCTCTTTTTAGTCAGAATCAAAGAAAAAAGTTGTTACTATAGTTTTCTCTGGCTGAACTTGGGTGCTATGCCATGGCTGGCATTTTATAGATATCTGTTGTTTGATGGGTCCTTCCTTGCTTCACTTCTAATGAATCTTATTTCTTATGCTGTTGGTTTAGGCGTGCAAGATCTCAATCTTGCCCATTCTGTCGAGACAGTCTTCAAAGAGTGAACTCTGGTGACCTTTGGATCTACATGAACAGCAGTGAGATAGATGATTTGGCTTCAATCAACAAGGAGAATTTGAGGAGACTATTCATGTACATCGAAAAGTTGCCCCCTCGTTGTGCCAGATCCTATGTACGCATCGTATCGACACCGCTGGTGATAACACAGCTAAATAGTGGAAGCTCATTCAAACTTTAGATTTCAAGATTTGTGTATGTTTGATGATTCTCAGTTTGTGCAGGAATTTCTAGAATTGTAAACACTTATCACTTTGTAGACCACAGTCCAATAGGCCAGTACTTCATATACCCATTTGATTGCAATGAAATTAAAGTTCTCACCAGTCCAAGATGTTGTCCCTGTTCTTCTGCTTTAGCTTTGCTTATTTGGTTTAGTGTGCTTCTGCAGGCATTATGTACCATATGTTTATCTCTATTTGGTTACCAATTTGGAAACTCAAACTATGTTTAGGTAATAATTTCATAGTTGTGCTCGAATTATAATTTTGGATCAAACAGTAGCTATGGAGTTCCAACCCAAAATCTAAACATGCCCAGGATGAAGTTTAGCCATATAGATAGAAAGCAAAATATGGGAAGCCACTAAAAGTCAGCTAGCGATGAGTGCATTTTGCATGATGTTATGATTTCATATGTTAGGATTGCAAATATTCAGTGGAATGCAGAATAAAATACTTTTGGGGTGTTTGGAAACTTTTAATGAGATGGAATTAAATTGACTTTCATTAAGAATTAAATTCCATCAAGAATTGAATTGAATTCTTATGTTTGGAACGAATCAGTAAATTAAAGAATTAAATTCAATTCCTTGATTTGTAATAGGTCTAAAAATGAATGAATTTAATTATTTTTACTATTTTATCTGTTAGGAACAAAACATTATATTCAAGTAAGGCTATTTTGGTATTTTTATTTGTTGGAATTCAATTCCCACACCAAATCACACCCATTTTGATCTGATTTCAATTCCTTAGTTTTACTCGATTTTAATTTCCATGGGAATTCAATTTCTTCACTTAAGTTACTTTCAAATCATGGAATTTGATTCAATTCCTTGATAGAATTAAATTCTAGGAGTTTCCAAACGGACTGTTATATTTTGGGATTGCAAATATTCAATGGAATGTAGAATGAAAAAAAAAATCGTATTAACAAATTAATTAAACCAATAAAAGACAATCCTACACATTTAAAAATGCAATTAATGGATGCCACTGGAGTTCAATGATGTCGGGTTTTGGTTTCAATACTTTTAAACAATTTACCCACTAGTGCACTACAATAGATCGTGTTTGGTTGATTGGTTATTTTCTCTATAATTTTTGCCGTCCTCTCTTTTCTCTCTCTTCTGTTAATTTTGGGTGGGGATTTATTAATTGGAACAGTAAATTATGGTAGATTTCCTTCGACAACTTTTTCATGGAAATGGAAATGAAATACCCACGTTGAATTAAAAATTTTTACCAAGAAGAATAATTCTTTGAAATTTCATATAATTTTGGGGAGTGGCTATTGTCACTTCCTTTTGGCAAATGACACTCCCTATTTAATAACAATTTATTTAATTATTTAAAAATATCCTTCATTCTTATTCATACTTAAACTAACAATCTATTATTACTTGAATACTATTTAAACTCATAATTATTAATATAATATATATATATAGTGGTTTGGGTTTTAATATTTTTTTATTTTGCAAAAAAAATTTTCATAATAAATTTATTGAATTTTGTTAATAATAACTAATTTAATTTTTAAAATTTTCAATATTGATTATATTTTCAATAAAATATCAATACTAATTTAAAAAAAATCTTAAAAGACAAGAAAAATAATTGAGGTTTCTTCAGAAAAAATTTATTATAACCAAAATAATTTTCATATTCTTTTTATATAATTAAATCTATTATTAAATAAACATATTATATTAACATTTGGCGTGCTAATATTTAAAATTTTATCATAACTTTTACTTTTGTTATTTTCATAAAATTAAGGTAATATGATATGTTGAGTTAGCTATTTTCTTCATAATCATATACACTTTTAAATTGTATACAAACATTTAATGATATATTTTCATAAAATTTAAGTTATTTTAACTATATATGAGATATTAAATTAATTAAATAAAATGATAATGCTAGATGATAGTACAATTTTTTTTATGTTGACCGTGAATATTAAATTAATTTAAAATTATTAGTGATAAGTTTTTCATTTCATTAAAATTTATCATGTTTTATTTTCTTAACTTATTTTTATTTTGGGTCATATTTATAGAATATTAAAATAAAAAGGACAAAAATATTATTATGGTTGAAACAACTTATTTGAATTAAAAGCAAAAAAACTTAATTCAATTTAAAACTATTATTAAGATGAAGAGAATCAATTTGTTACATACTTATATGTTTTGTATTTATGTAATATGCTTCATAAGAAAATTAAATAAAAAATATTTTCATAAAATAAAATGTTACATAAGTAAAATATTTGAAGATAATATTATTAGTGAAAAATATTCATAGATTATAAATAATATAATTGATCAAATAATTTATAAAAGAGAAATAAAAGTATTTTTGAATAATTAAATAAAATATTATTTGTTAAGGAGGGATATTACCCAAAAATGGAGTGGCAACATAAAAGAGAGAAACTGTCTCGTAGTTATAAAGTCAAAGGCGGCATTGAAGAAAGTCAAACGTGGTGGCAGCCACTGAAAGTGATTCTGATTCTGATTCTGATTCTGAGAGAGCCAAACGGCAAACGCATCACGTCTCCTCCTTTGTTGCCCACTCGTAAAAATTAAAAGTGCAATTCATTCTGTCTCATTTCATTCACTTCACTCTACAAACATGGCCGTCGTTGGGGTCTTAGCGTTACAGGGATCTTTCAACGAACACATAGCAGGCAACTTTAACTTTCTCCTTCTTTTCTCATCCCCTTCACTCACTCTTTTCATTCAATATATATATATATATTAGAAAACGGTTTCAGAACCAAGTAAAAACAAAGCATTTGCAATGGGTGCAATTTTTTTCATGTTCTGTTAATTATGTTGTTGTTGAGTGTGTGTGTGTGGCAGTTCTTAGAAGGTTAGGGGTGAAAGGGGTGGAGATTAGGAAGCCAGAGCAGCTTCAAAATGTCACTTCACTCATCATCCCTGGAGGAGAGAGCACCACCATGGCTAAGCTCGCTGAGTGCCACAACCTGGTTCGTTCATATACTCCAACTCTCGGTTTTTTGTATGTTTGTTTTATCTATTCTATGTATCTTGTGTTTTGCTTTTCTGGGTTGTGAGAATTTTGTGTGTTTTATTAATGCTGTGCAACTATTTGCTTGCTACCCCACTTGGCATATATATTGATGGTCTGTAACATATTGACATAAATTTGGAAACTTCTTTTTGAATGTGGGTTTTGTGGGATTCTTGCTATTACACAGTTTGTGTGGCTTAATGTTTTCCTTTAAGTTTTGGCGGTGGTGCGGGGAAAGGGTCGGGCGAGAGAAAATGGTTTATAATTTGATTACATGGATTCGTTTGTTATCTACTTTTAACTTGTCTTTGTGTGGAAAGAAAATAAAAATGGTGACAGTGTGTCATAGATTTTCTGGGAACAAGGGAGAGATAAAATATGTGAACGGACGTAGTTTTGTGGTTTTGTGTGTCTGGTGTTGCCTTTGAATTATATTTGTTGCTGTGATGAATTTGATTAGGCTTTGTCCTGCCTGTGGAACTTTATGCCAGTATTTCATGATTTTGTACTCATGTAAACAACATGTTTGCGTCATCTCATGGACAAATGAGGACCAAGTTTGATAATCTCTGTTGAACTTGAATGTTTCAATTTATCAGTTTCCTGCCCTGCGAGAGTTTGTGAAAATGGGAATGCCTGTTTGGGGAACCTGTGCAGGGCTTATATTCTTGGCAGATAAAGCTACAGGTTGGTTCTTTCTCTCTTTTACTTTTTTACCCTGATGCTGAATTTTGGGCAGTATATTATACTTTAGTCTTAATTTACTTCCACTTAAAGTATCTAAAATAGTTTAAAAAATTTAATTTCAATATACTGACAATGTAAAAAGTTTTACATAGACATTCAATTTTGTATTGCCACATCAGGACAAGTAGTTGACTTAACTACCCATTACCTTGAAAGTTTTACAAAATTAAACTCTAATTCAAAATCTTGTGTTATTTCAGGACAGAAGACCGGTGGACAACAACTGGTTGGTGGGCTTGATTGTACTGTCCATAGAAATTTCTTTGGCAGCCAGGTAATGTATGCATTATGGATGTTAAGCTATTGGCAACTACACGGACATAAACAAAAGGCAATATTGACCACATGCTTAGCAAATATACCTCTTCTGAATTGCCTAATATATATAGACAGAACTTTTCATAGTGATGCGAACTGACAAGTAAGAATCGATAGGAACAAACTCAACCATGAGGGACCATAATCAAGTTATAATATCTTATGAGGCTTTCAGAACTCTTCCTCCCCGCTTCTATTCTTCCTTCCCCCTTGTTGATTGAGGTTTCTTAGTATCTTTGATCACAAAGTGTAAAATAATTGGTTCAAGACTTCATGATTTTTTCGCAGTTAACTTTAACACGACAACTTCTCTTGCTCTAAAATAGGCAGTACTCTTTCCATTATGGCAGACATGTTTCATGTAAGTTTTGTGTGGGTATCAACATATAGGATGTGTTTGGATATTTTTTTCCCCCAAAAAAAAGAATAAATAAAACTACTTTAAGTTTTAAGATAATGCTCAGAAATAGAAGCAGAAGTAATTCCTTGTCTGCTTCTAAAAATGAACATAAAATTTATTATTTTCTAATTCTATTTTTTTAAGAAGCTTATCCAAAGAGATTATGGTCACACAAACTTAAAAATAAGCACAAACAATATGCACCTATAACATCTAATTGGAGCTATTTTTCCAAAAATTTAGAGCACAGAACAATATGAAATATGTGGATCATGTTACAAAGTTTTGACACACTTTCACAAGTTCGGTCCCATTTAACCAAAAGGCATAATAATTCAGATTCAAAGCTTTGAGGCAGAGGTTTTAGCACCAGAACTTGCCTCCAAAGAAGGTGGTCCTGAAACATTTCGTGCAGTTTTCATTCGTGCCCCAGCAATCCTTGAAGTAGGGCCAGAAGTTCAAGTTCTGGCTGATTATCCTGTTCCTTCTGACAAATTGTTGAGTTCAGAGTCAGACACCTCTGCTGAAGGTCAAAAGGCTAGTAATTTACAGATTTGTCTGAGTTTTAAGCTTTCTGTGTTATGGATGTAAAATCTAAGGTTGCAATGTGATACTGGCCAAATTAGTTATCTGGAGCATTATATTATGTCACTAAATTGTAGCTATGATATTGGATCATATGTGAACTCTAGTTGTAGGTGGTGAGTGGTGACTAAATCCAGCACTGGTAATGAATTATGGAAGATGCCATGTTTTCCATGAATACACCTCTTACGTGTTAACTTTTGTTCCTGAGCAAAGAATCTCACATCTAGTATATGCTTTATTGTTTTATTCGTTAGTCTCATGAGAATGGATTAGGAGTTACACCATACTTCTACTTGGATGTGTTCACTAGTAAGACGAATGAAAACGATGATTACTCAAGATAGTGGCTGGCCAAAGGCCATTCACATGCCTTAAATTCAATTTATTTGCTTAAGGGCCATTTTGTGCCTGTGTCTACCATAAGATAGAACTGATGTAATGTACTATTTCATAAGGTTTCAGAACTGTTTAGCAGTTGAAAGTCAAATGCTCAAATAGTGTTTTAACACTCCTATGTTTAGAACTCAGCTTGACGTGCTGCATGCCAATTGCTACTGCAAGTCTGCAAATTGGACAAGCTTTGCAATAATGTATTGGTTTCTCTATTGGTGCCCATTCTTCTTATTCGTGAATGCTTATGGTTGTGACAGGACAATGTTGAGAACCAAAGTAAAGTTATAGTTGCTGTGAGGCAGGGGAACATACTAGGGACTGCTTTCCATCCTGAATTGACAGCAGATACTCGCTGGTAGCTATGCATGTTCTTTTGGTCATTAATTTTCATTAAAAAAAAATCAGAAAGAGAAAAAAAAAATTATGGATATTTAGTTCTTCTAATGGTCTAACTTTGCAGGCATAGTTATTTCTTAAAAATGGCAAATGAAATTGGAGAGGAGGCTTCAAGCAGCCAGCTTCCAGTCCAAGTCAACATTGGTTATTACCCAGAACAGCTGAATGACCTTCCTATCTTCCAATAGGACCAGAGAATGACCAAGACTATCTTAGCAATCATATGGATGGAACTTTTTCTTTATTTGGTGACGCGCAATTTCTTTTGAAAACAATATCCGACGATTTTAAAGGTGGGCATAGCTAAATAACAGTCTCTAGATGTTGGTTTCTTCTATTGTGGCAAGTTATACACAAAATATTCCTTTTAATATTTTCGGTATATTCTTTTAGGAATGTTTGTGAGTTTGGATTTTGGAGAGGAAATGAAAGGAGGGGAGGACTTGTAATATAATTTTGTACTACAAATCCTCCCCTCTTTAAAATCCAAATTCAGAAACATACACTTATTGGTGGATTATGTTGTCTATTTATTTGTATATGCATCAGGCAATTACTTGATGTTCTTATATTTACTTGACTTTTTTTTGTTTTTGTATAATTTCTTACTATTAAATTTTTACGTATCAGCAGAACAGGAGATTACTAAATAGGAGATTCTAGTGACTGACTCAAGTGAGTTAACTTTGAACGTTGTAATGTAAAATTACGGTTCAATCATGATTTACCACTGCCAAAACGACCTACTTGGCTCCATCATGGTTTATTAAATGAAGCTTCTTTAGAATTATATTAATTTAATAGTTTTAAAATAGTCTTTATTGTATATTTAAGGACCGTGGTTTGGGATTTACAAATAATTTTATTTCAAGTGAATTCTTCTCCACGCTACGATGAAAGTGTTCCAAGCAAGCAGAAAATGAACTGGTTTAAGTCAGCAGGAGTATAAAGGAATTGGATAACTTCCATGAAGTGAATGGTTGATATTTTAATATCACCGGTGTAAGAAAAAATAAATGGAAATGAGAAATTTAAAATGCCAATATTGTGAATTATATGGTCAATAACTTTAATATACGTTTGTTTTGTAAACTATATTTAAACAACTAATATCCACTTGTTTTCATTTTATTGGATCTGACAAGGACATGTCTTTTTCCTCCTATTTTCATGACAATTGACATCCACAGGGGCCGAAAGTTTCGTCCTCTGCGGGTAATCAATAATGTCAGGTTCTGCTGTTACTTGTTAGTCGATGTGCTTCAGTAAAATAATTTGATCAAAAGCACTAAAAGACTAGAATTATTATCAGCACAAAATGATCATTTTGAAAAATAGAATCCAAGATTCTCAAATATGATTCCAAAAGTAGCTCAGATCATAAAGAACATAATCATTTCTCTAAACAAATTTGGTTCGAAAGAGAAATAAATAACCATGATGACTCTAAAGCAACATCAATATTATGGCAACAAACAATGAGAGATCTTTCCAACTTCTCTTCTGAATCACATATCTTCCAAGTCCAAGCAGTTCACTGAACAACTAGAAAGAGACCAAAATGGTTTATTCACAAGTAGTTCCTTGTGTACATGATGGGTCGGCGAGTTTGTTACATACAATTTAGCCAATGCATTGATCCAAAAGAAATTTGTATTACTTAAGCCAACCCATTTAAGGCTACAATACGCAAAAGGAGAATTTAACCACAATAACTAACAACTAAGGGAAGCTCAAGCAGCTGGCAAAATGTCATGAGTGAAGCACAGGACAGATTTTATACCAGCACAAACATCCAAAAGTAGCCTAGTATGATTCACAGGCAATATATATAAGCCTCCCCAACCAGAGAAATATCATATTTCAAGTTCCCCACACCAATCTCAGTCAACATCTTCGTCATCCTCTTCTTCCTCATCGTCCTCATCCTCATCCTCCTCGTGGTGGCCCTCCTGTAACAAGACAACAAACAATGCAGAAAGGCTTTATGCTCTTACTGTTAACACAATATTCCCACATTTTCCCTTTAATAATTAGGTGTAGAGTCAAAACAAACCAGAGCAACTCCATGTGCAGCAAAGTTATCATGCTCAGAATTACTGAATAGTACAGATAATACAGGCTAAAACAACATGATGAAAACAACAGAAAAAGAGGATAGGCACAAGGACTACCTCCCCGCTGGCTTCATCATCTTCATCATTCACTTCAGATTTGGACTTGTCTGATTCATCATCTCCATCATCTGCTGAACTTGCCTGGAAACATCATAGAAAGTGAAGCATAAAATACAGGAGCATCAATGCGCACGCGTGCACACACAATAGAACTGCCGACAGAGGGTGCTCACCTGCTTTTTATTATAGGCATTCATTAGTTTTTCATACTCAGCCTTCCTTCTAGCAGCCTTGGCTTCATATGGAGCTTTCTCCTTTCCATTCCAAATAGAGGTGTTAGAGATACTAAGCGTTCTCGTAAAGCTGATAAACTACTACTACTTACAAAACTGCTGATTAAATTTATCTTTGAAAGCATCTAAAGACATAATGAAGAGTAAAATCTAACAAGACTGAGTTTTTGCCATTATGTATCCAAGATTGCATTGCTTACAGCTTGAGTCAAGGATTTCCATTTTTCTCCTCCAGCTTTCCCAACCTTCAATTAAGGTACACATAAAATGCTTAGATGCTAGTTCAAAACGGATACATCAGCAAACAACATGAATCAATTTAACAAGTAACCTACAGCTGATACAGCCTTCACACCAGGATTTTCTTCCTTGAATGTCTTTCTGAACTCCTCACTATCACATAGTAGGAGATAAATCAGACATTTTCTTGATGAGCTATAACAGAAAGGAAGAAAGGCTGAGATACAAACAGGAACACAAAGAAAGCACTGGGCGGCCTTTTCGGTTTGTTGGGATCTTTCTTGGCCTTCTTCGACTTCTTTGCACTACTCCTCTCAGGCTTGTAAGCAGCTTTTCGCTTTCCTACCTTTCTGTAAACAATAGAGATATATGTTCCATCACTACACTATTCCTGTAACAGCTGTGTCCACCATCAAGCATGCATTATCAGATACTGATAGAGTTTTTAGATATAAATAAGCAAGTCCCCAGAAATTCCAACACCCAAATGGACACGGATATTCAAAGTTTTATGAATAATCAAAATGCTCCAATTTAAAAAATAAATAAATCAAAATGATCCAACTTTTTAACATTAAGTGTGATGAACCAGGAACTAACCGGTCATCGACGGGCTTCAATGCTTCCCTCGAGTTCCTCGCTGCCCCCTTGCCTTTTCCGGTTGTCATCGTCTAAGTTTCTGAACTAAGACGGTCTACAGTTGAAGAAACAAAGGAATCAAGAAATTTCCGATATATAAAAAAAAGAGTGCCCGCAAAAAAATAGATAAATTAGCTCAATCTATGGTAGGAGATGCCAAATGAAATTTTGGCGGAAATGCATCCCACATGGTTAACTGATTCCCCACAAGTGTCACATATATCCACCTAGCTAGTAGCAACCAACCACCACAATATATTAATTTCACATGTTCAAGTGTTTGTAGCCACAGCATAAATCATACACACACAGTCACACAAATTCGGATAGCTTTCCCTATAAAATTCAGATATCAGATATTAAGGTAACCATCATAAAAAATAGGCATGCCAATCAACAAAAACATGAACAAACATCACAAAATTCTCAACTCATATTTGTTCAGCACATGCATCCTTTCCCTTGACACCATATATATATAAAAGTTAAAAAACACTAGATACCATTCATAGCCTAGTTGAAATTCTTTTCGTCTCCTATCTCAACTATTTTATTTTGAAGTTCAGAAAAAAAAGGCAACCCAAAAAAGTTAATAATAGTTTTATTTTTATTTTTTAATTTTCTGAACTCCTAAGCAGGTCTTGAAGCAAGGAAAAATAGAGGAAAAGGGTTCACCTTGCAAGGGATGAAGAAAGGAAGGACTGGATGGACTTTAACACACGAAGCAGAGCCAAAACACAAGCGGAGAATCCAAGCGAGAAAGGGTAGGAAAGTTGTATCGAAGAAGAGAGTACTAGTACAACCGAGAATGACCGGAGCAGCCGGTAAGTAGCCCGGAGACTTGTCAGCAAGATGACATGAGTCAACCCGTGAGTGGAATGGCCTTTACCTGCAATAGCCAGTCGTGGGAGAATGATATTATCGTGATTGAATATTATTATTAAAAATTATTCTGTCCCTTTGGTTTCCCAGCAAACTCCTGGCCATGACCCTTTGTCCTTTTCCATACATAATATTGGAAATTGAAACATTGATTAAATATTTAAAAAATTAAACTAAAATTCAATATATTAATTTTTTAATATTTTAAAATGACACGTTTTTTTATCATGATTATTATTAAAAAATAGAAATAATATCATCAATTATTATTAATGCATTTCCAATAATTAGTTTACGAATTTTGTAAGACACGACCAGAATTTGCAGGCACTTGGCGTTGTTGGTGTGAGTGGGGACAGGGAACACAATCGAATGGTCAATGTGAGGCCACTCAGTCAGAGATGAAAAAGAGAAACAGTCATCTAATTCATCAAATAGAGTCAAAGAGACAATGCCGTGCATTTGTGGCGCGTCTCATCTGCTCACACGTGCTGTAATTAATTCTCTTTTCTTTCTTTCCTTTTTATTTTTTTTTCCTTTTCAGTCATTGGAAATTCATTTCCATAATTTGACGAGCTTATTTTGTCCTTTTTTATTTTTCATTTTATATTTATTATTATTTTATTTATGTTCTGAGGAAAACCTATATTACTTAGTTTATTAAGAAACTGTGATAAGTTTGTTACATAGAAGCACATCACGGTCATTTGATAATAATTTTAGAAGTAAACAAACGATAAAAGGTTAATCGTGTATGGAACATAAAAAGGATTTTGACATGAGAGACTACATATACTTTTAATTGCACGAATTAGAGTGAGAGAAGAAGATTTCTCGAGATGTAAAAGAACAAGGATGCCGCATGGAAGAAGTCTGAGAAAAAGGTGGAGAAGTCGGTGGCATCCAGGATGAAATGGGAGGCATAGTAGCTGATGAAGCAGATGCACACATACTTTAAGTTGATGAGAGTGACAGCTTCCTCCTCCTTCCCCAGCTCTAGCACCACCTGCCGATACATGATTCCTCTTATGACGATGATCGGCAAACGGATATTGATGACACCGATTATCGAAAATACTCGTGATCGTTTATCTATTGCTCTAGAATTCGTTATTTTATCTTTGGCATTGTTATTATGAGATCTTATTTTAATCATTGCTCTGTATTTACTAAATATTATTTAGAGTTTGATTTTTTATTTAATATGTTTACGAATATTATCATTAACAATTAACAATAATTAGTAATAATGTCAACAACTATTGTACGTCTGCAATATAAAAAGAAAAAAGGAAAACCTATAGAAACGGATTTTTAGGCTGAAAATTAAATATTTTTTAAATTTTTGTGATAAATTTACCAAACAGAAATAAGTAATTTTGATTAACGTTTTGGGATGGAATTATAGATGGATTGTATTAAATATTATTTTCATTTACAGACAGATTTTTTTTTATCTGTAGTTTTGCAGATGGATAAATGCATTGGTAACTGTCAAATTTTGGCACAATTTTTTAAGTCTAATACGGATCCAAAAATCTGTCTATAATTATCTAATTTTTACAAGATTTTTTTAAGCTCATTATAGACAAAAAGTAACAAAAATCCATCTATAAATACTCTAAAATTTACGGATGGTTTTCAAAATCCGTCCATAATAGTTATATATGCAAAAATAACAGACCACATGTGTTCGTCAATGAATCCATCCATAATGGCAAAATTTATCAAAAAAGGGCATCAAATCCTTTTGTATTTCTATATATATTTTGTAACATCTCCAATTTTGCATATCATAGTTGTCTCGAAAAGATCTGAGTGATTAGGTTGATTGCTGGTCAACAGAAAATAACCTTATTGTGGGTTAATCAAATCATGAATAATTTATTAAAGTCAATAGATGATTAAGGGTTGACTGAAAAAGTTGAAAATAGATAAGGATTTAGTAAATGAATATCTGGGTCCAAAACCAGAAGAATAAAATCAAGGCTCGGGTTGAAATTATGGAAATACCCTTGTATTGCACTACATGCATACATGTATGAAAAATTGCATGACAATACATGCACTCCCCATAATCCTCACGGCTTTTGTTATTTCAACACCTAATCTTTTCAAATACCTAAACACTCTATTCACAATATACATGGGTCTCACCACTTATTTTTTTCCAACTTATTCTCTTTTCATTACTCCTCTCACATTACATGGGACATACATGGGTGTTTATATCCATATAGGTGTGAAAATATCATTTATCTAATCTCCACTGTCTTGCAGCCCAAGAAGAGTACCCACATATTTTCTTTTAATTCAAGAAATAAGATCTATAGCCTAGCCTAAGTACCTAAAGGATTTTGTCAAGCATCTTGAAACAAAAATCAAAACAAATCCTAGATTACATTGCATTCTATTGGTCACATAACAACAAGTGGATCACTCTTAAGTAAACCCTTCTTATCCTCCTATTTTCGGATAGAGCACAAAGTAAATAAACTCCCATGTGCAAGATTACCAAGAGATGAGATTCTAATTAATCATGCAGCCTAGGATTCATTCAGTGATATCTGGGGAGCAAATATTAGACAAATCTCATGGCATCTTTTCCCCATTGGTTGTTAAAGCACACTTTTTCTCCTCATTCCCTCTCCATGCAATGGCCAACCCTTCCCCCATTTCATCCATTCACAATTTTTCCATTTCATTGAAGGCATTTGTGCAAGACACACTTCAAAACACGCTCCAAACTCTCTCCTCCCTTCTTTTAAGTCCTTTAAACCTCCAATAACATTCGAACTCTCTCTCAAACCTCTTAATATTTTCCTTATTCCAGCCATTTTACTAGCACTTACAAGATTGTTATCTCGATAACCTTGCAAAAAAAAAAAAATTCAAGCCAAATATTAAGCCATAGAGTAAGAGGAAAATCTCCTCTTCTTTTTTCTTTTAAGGGGGCAGCAACTTTGAAAGGGCTCAAAGGAAGATCTTTGTGTTAGCTCCAAAACATTTTTGAAAGCATTACAGGTTAGAGTTTTGAGTGACAACAAAACCAGTTTTGTTAAAATATTTTGAAGAAGGACTAATTTTTTGCTTGAGTTTCTTGAGCATTTAATAGGACCACTCTCGTTGATATACAAATTCCATTAACAAGTTTTATTTTCATGTTAACATGTTTAAACATACTTAATCTCATTCAAAGCGATTCAGAACTTAAATGAAGTGAAAAATAATTCTTGAAAAGGACTTAAATATGTTATACACATAAGGAGAGAACTTCCAAGGCCAGAAACTAAATTCAGATATTCAGAAAGTGACTTTCATCTTCAGAATATGATACGCAATGACGAAGTCTATCTTCCTCTAAAGCAAATCATGGTTAATGTCTTCAATTGTAATAGTATGGTCACCAATAAGCTCTAATTGAAGAAATGAAGGTAAATGAGAAGACCAAAAACTGAACAAGCACTTTAGAAAGCACATTTACTTATAAACGGTGCACACTTTATAGAATTGGAGGGAAAATTTAAATTTCAAATTAAAGTCAAATCCAAAAAGGAATGATAGTGATATCTTACCTTTCCACTTGGTCAACCATCTCAATTTCTAGAAGAAAAAGTTCAGAAACCTCATGTAGAAAATAAAAAATAGTTTCTGAATATAGGTTCAGAAATCTCATTTGTCAACGGTCTTTGTAACTACAAAAGTAGCTATGATAGCTGAGCTAGTCTTTTAGACTACATTTTCTAGATACGAAAAGAAGATCAACACGTGTCATAAGGAAAACATATCAATGGGCAATAATCTAGAATTGAAGATTGAGTATAAAAGGAGATCAAGTGCTTATATCTTAAGATTTTTGGCTGAAACATTTGAAAATTTATCAAGAATGCAAGAATCTTCCTCTTCCTTCTATAAAGTCATTATTACTTGAAATCAGTTTCTGCTTCTATTAAAAAAATCTACTTTCTAAGTTCTTATTATATAACATTTTCTTCCTAGGAACAATTATATTGTTAGAAAAAAGTCATTCATGTTTTTAACTCATACATTGTTTTTATTTTGAGAAAACTTGAGTGTTTATCTGTTAGAGTGAACCAACCTTCAAAAACTTTATACCCTGATCCAGTAGTAATCACTGTGAGTTTAGCTTGGTAAGACTAGTCAAAGACTACTTGGGAGTGACAGTAAAGTAAGCTACTAGTTACGTAAGATAACTTGATATTGCTATAAAAAACTATCTAATTTTCTCAAAATTGAGGAATGGTTGATTTAGTGGAACTCAACAGGTTGTTGAGAACTGGATGTAAGCAAGTTGATCGAAGCAGTATAAAAACACTTTGTACAGTATCTCTATATTCCCTTTATCTCTTTTACATCTTGCTTATTCCCACAGTTAGTATGTATATTTTTTTTTCTGTTTTGTTTTGTTTACTTGGAGCTTGTTTTCCACACATAAGAGAATGTTCATGTTATAATTCTCAACGGTTTTGATTAATTAGCTCACTTTTTAACTCTTGCATTGAAGCCATTATTCAATGTCGGGTTGAAGATTTGAAGGGTTACCAATAGTAGAGGTTTGAAGATTTTAATATGCCAAAGATGAAGCATAGAAGAATAATGAAATCAATAATGCTATATATAAGCAAGTATTTAGAAATATAGGTTGATTAAGATCATTAACTTGGTATTTTTTAAAATAAATTTATGAACAAATTATTTAATTGTTTAAATGCCATTGTAATCAAAATATATGATTTTAAAATTGTATATCTATTTGTTGCATATGCCCATATAGCTATATAGGTCATATATTAGTTGAATATTAATAAGAATGTAATTATGAAATCCTTGTTCTTGTTCTTTTTAAGCATATATATTACACTGATCTTAATACACTTGAAAACTATGTCAAATGATTTCAGATTAACTTGACCTATTATAGGTATGATGTATACATCAAGACTTCTAATCTAGCTATGGATTTTATCATAAATTAATCCAAAAAATGGTATCCAATGTGTAATATTTAAGTTGCTTAAAATTAATTTGATTTTAACTCTATATGATATATATTTTTTAAAAAGGGCAAGCATATGCATTTTGTTATGTTATAGTTTGAGCTAATGCTCACTCTAGTCTCTGATATTTTTCTCATGAGCTATTTTATTAGTTCTTAACTTTTAAAATAAGTCATTTTGATCCCTGGCATTTATAAATGTAAATCACTCTAATCACTCAATTCATATCCCTAAACCCTCTATTAGTTAAGTGATGACATGTCTTGTCAAGTGTGTAATAGTGATTTAAGTAATCATTTTAGGTGTGTTTGGATTAGATTATAAAGGCTCAAAATCACTTTTTCCAATTTTTCATACATTTCAATATTTTTTTTAAAATAATCAAATTCTCAAAAAAATTAGTTTTCAGTTTTTTCAATTAGATATAAAATTTAAGTTTCATAATCATTTTTTAAAATATGAAACCAATGCACCCTTAGTCCTTGGCATTATATAAAATGAATTATGTTGCCATCTCGCTATTAGAAAAATGCAAGTTACTAGCGGATTTTTTCGCTAGTAATCCATTAGTAATATCCACACCATCTAGCTTCAAATTTGATGCGTCCATTACTAACAGATCTTTTCACCGGTAATTTATCGACAAAATTTTTTTGAAAAGAAGTTAGCCCATTATTGGGTAGTAGTACCGGCGAAATTTTTTGTTGGTATTCGAATTTTCAAAAAATGCGCTTGATTGTTGAAGTTATTGGTGAATTTTTTTTGTTGATAATATTATCGGTAGTTCTTTTAGCCTATTATTGGCATATTTTTCCATTGCTATTTGAATTTTTTAGTTTGATACATTGAATTATCAAAATTTAACAAGCTAGTTCATGCTCCTTACTCTCCTCCTTCTCTTTGATTCCTCCACCAGCAGCTTCTCCTCATTCTGCCATTATCTACTAGATTGAATTTACAAGAGCCTATGTAGAGACACCTTTACAAATAATAATAGGTATGGGGATTGAGTTAAAACCTTTTCTTTTTGTGCATAATAACTAAACTCAAAATTGATCAACATATGGAGAAAGAATAATTGATGAACATAAGGAGAATGAAATTATATTTTATGCTAATTAAAAATATGATCTCCTTTCCAATTTTATCCTAATTAAAAATGTGATTCCCTTTCTTTTACTAGGTTTAGTTGTTTTGAAGTAAGAAGTACACTTCAAAAAATAAATTATATAAGAGGGTTTTTGTGTTGGTATTTCTAGGGTACTGGTATCCTTTTGAATTTAAAGATTGTAATATAATTATGAGTGTTTAAAATATCAATAAATTTAGTTAATGAGACACATGATAAAATTTTAGTCATAAGTTATCTAAAAGGTACTAGTACTCATGAATTTTATAGGATATCGGAGAAATTTCCACATGGGAGATCAATTTCAGGTTTTGTATATTTCTTGGAAGTGTAAGAAGTAACCTACGGTGGGGAGCTCCTTTAAAGCAAAATATAGGTAAGTTGTTGTAGTTAGTTGTGAAGCATGATGGATATTCTACTTGCTTGAAGATTTGGATACGGCCCATTTGACATGCTAGATAGGATAATGGCTGATAGTATAAGACCTAATAGGATAAGGTTTGATAATATAAGACCTAATAAACTTTTAACACCGTGTAGTATTTGGTGTAATACTATATAAGATGTTATATTTTATAATATTATCATTTATTTACAAATAATTCTAATATTTTAATTAATGATTTACATATAATTTTCAAATATCATATTTATGTAAATATTTATTAATTAAAATTTAATTTTATTATTTATTTCAATATTTTATAATTATTTATTACTTCAATAAATTATATAAATATTAAATAACTATTTTATATATTTTTAATAGTTTATTTTATAACTATAATTATTTAAATTTAAATTTTAAAATAAATATTAAATCAAAATATTTTTACTATTGATCCTTCCTTTTATATATTACATATTATTTATTTTAAATATTTACTTCTATTTAATATTTAATATTTTATTTTATTTAATATTTATTAATTATAGTTACTTTTTATTTTTATTGTATATGGCTAGATTGATATCATATATTATTTGTTAATAATATTTATTTATTGTGAAATAATTTTTAAACGAATAATAATAAATAAATTTTCAGTTATTATTATTTATTTAAGAATTATTTTATTTTAATAAAATATTAAAAAATAAAAGTAACCTTATATGGTAAAAGCTAATAAGGCCTAATACGACCTCCTTTTGTTGTATTAAGTTATACACCACTTTAACATATAAGGGACTTGATGGTATCATGATACTTAGGAAGGGGGGTTGAATTAAGTATCACTTAAAATTTTTCTACACAATCAACACACAGATTAGAATGTTCAGTCAAAAGTCTCCTGTCATTGCAGGAGATTTTTCTCACAAATGAAGTTTGAATGCTTATAAAAAGATGATGTGAACACTTGATATTATTGCAAGAAAAAAAGAATATTTCTTTTGTGAAGGACAGTTCAGAAGTGGTTAAAAAATTTATGCTTGAATGAAGTTTATATCTTATGACTCAAAGGAATATAAGACTAATTTAGCAATGCCAATACTTTTAACACATAAGTTTATGAAAAACACTTAATTACTTTTTAACTTTAGAAAGTTTTCTACAAAGAATGAGTACAAGATATGTAATATGAAAGAGAAGGGTTAAGAGAATTAAACACAAGTATCTATACTGGTTTGGATCTCAAACTTAGATCCTACATCCAGTCCTCACCCTCCAGGTGAGTGTATCCACTAACAATTTGCACAACAAATACAAACACTGAGTGTTCTCTTCAAAGTCTATCTAGGCTTTTACCCAATTAGTCTTTTTCAAAGAGCCTTTCCAAGCTTAACCCAAGTAATATTTTCAATGAGCCTTTTGAAGCTCAATCAACCAACTTATATCTCTCAAGATATAGCTTTACAATGATAGTTTCTAATCAAAGTTTTGCTGTTTCATTCTCAAGAAAATAATACTCTCAATACGACAGCTTTCAGAAACTAAGAAAAGAGGAATGTGCTTTTGGCTTGAGTTTCAAATATGAATGTTGCAGAAGAGTATATCTCGATTTCTAATTCCTTCCTCTTAAGTTTAAATGTCTTCCAAGAGCATCTTTTATAGGAGAGTGAGAGTTATGACCATTGGATGCTTAGAGAGTTGGAGCTCTTTCATATTGCTGTGTTCTTTCCCATTTTGATGAACGATGCTGCTCTTCTTTTTCTTTCTTTCAAAATGCAATCCAAGCTTATCACAAATGAGGAAGTGTCCATTTGAGCATGTGAGAGAGAATTCTTTTGACTTGTTTTCCTTCTTTTCTTTTTTACTTTACTGATGGAACAACAGCAAAAGCAATGCCCTTTTCTTTTGCTATTCTAACAAGCAATGTGTTGTGAACTTCAAGCTTTGCCATTTTTGGCAAAAACTTTTCCTACCCTTGGCCTCCATATTTAGCTTCTTGCTTTAATCTATTGTTGTGCTAGCTTATATTTTTGGTTTGCTCAAAAGCAAAACCATCAGCATATGTCTACTGATTTGAACTAAGATTGAAACACTCAATTAACTTAGTCAAAAAGTTCAGCAAGAAATTAATCACAGCTCATTAAAATTAATATAGTTTAATCATAGTATTTTGTCATCATATCAGGATACATAAACCAACAATCTCCCCCTTGATGACAAACATACATAATAGGGGAAGAGCAAAAGATAGAAAGCATTCAATCAACAAGCTCCCCTTTAATATTAGCTCCCCTTCAAGATATGCATATATTTCCACAAATGAGATTTGCATTTTCACTTCTTTGAAATACAAATACACATTAGAGGATTTTGATTTGAAGAGAATAGATTTTCAATTTCTTCACTTGAAGAATTGTGATGAATGAAATTTTGAAATTTTGCCCCACATTTGATCTCCTTCTTTAATAGAAAAGATAGAGACAAAATAGGGCTGCATAGACATGTAGTCATGCATAAGGAGGGAAGTCATGCAGCACACAATTAGGAGAAAATACAAGTCCATATAGTTCAAACAGCATGTTAAGCAATCAATGACTTGTATTATAGCTCAAGCAAAGCACACATTCACAAAATTTTCAGAGCAAGCAATCCAGTAAATTATATCAGAATACCTAAGGCGAATAAGTGACATATGCATTTTGTGCTTCAGAATCAGAATATATAGATTTACCAGAACAAATGATAAAGTTAAAATAGCCAAAATTCAGCATTTTATCAGAGTATGAAATGAGATTCTAACACAGTATCAGAGCAAACAAAGATAGATCAGCAAAAAAAAGATTATAATAATTATATGAAAGCATGAAGTAATTATTAACCATGTAGTCGTGAGACATCAGAGCATCAAATTAATATCAAGGCAAGTTAGCACATCAGAATCAACACTTCAAGTAATTACATTGATGCTTCAGAGCATAAAATATGACAGTTAAAGATTTTGCCTTAGGAATGGTGACTTAAAAATTTACCTTAGTAACTTTAGTAAGGATGCCTTCTTCTGCTTCTGCTTCTTTTTGATTTTGTGTTGCTTTCTGATCTTGTGCCCTATTATCATCATCTTAGTTTACTCCCTTTTTTGTCATCAAAGGGTGGAACAAGGACAACTGCAAGGAAACTTAGAGCAGAATAAATATTCTAGGTAGATATAATAGAAGCTAGATGAAATAGATATAGTTGTTGAAGTGCTACAGTCATCCAAGCTAGAGTAAAAATAAAAGCAGAAATAGATTGTCCAAATAAAAATAAAATGTCCAAAGAAAGCCTGAAATATAGCCAGAAAGATCATCATGGGTCCAAGAAGATGTCCTCATCCTTATCCGGACCTTGCTCATCATTAGAGGGCACTTGTCTCAGGTGAGATTGAATCATCCTCCACTTGTCGGAAGCCTCTTGCATATTGCGCATGAAGGTGGCATGCTCCTTTAAGAGTGATGAGTGCATGAATTGCCGCATCTCAGTGAATGAGATGAGCTCAGTCACAAGCTCCTTCATTACATCTTTCAGCTTGAAAGTGCATGACTCCTTGAAGGTTCTGGGGTAATGGTATGTAGTGTGAGCAGAGGGTTGAAACATAGCTTCACTGTTGTCATCACTTGCAGTTTTCTTTCCTTTTCCTTTTCCTTTTCAGGTTGGGTCAGCAAGTTTCACTGGTGGTTGTCTTCATCCTAGCAGGACTCGATTCACAGGTTCAGAAGTTTCATGGTCCAAATTTACTTTAAAGTACTTAAAAAAAAGGTAAGAAACATAGCAAATGGAAAAGATGAATCCCTAGCAGTTACAGCAATTTCATACATGGCTTTAATCATCATATAGCCAAAATTCATTGGCCAATTGGTGATTAAACAATAAAGAATGGCAGTGTCCATGAATCAGACTTTTTCAAAGCTACCATTGCGAAGAAAAATGTAATAAGGGATAATGCAGTGGAGCTGAGCCCAGGTGTGTCCTAAGGCAACATAAGTTGGCTTATTTTTCTTTAACTTATGAATATTTTCACAGATAGTGACCACAACTTCATTGTAAGATAAGTCCAACTCAGTTTCATTTTCCAGCCATTTAGTGAGACAAAAGAGTTTTTGCCCAGTGTTAGAAACATGCAATACAGTTTCTATGGTTTCAGGACTTATTAAAATTCTTCTTCCTCTAATATGTGAGATAAGAGCTCCATCAACATTGAGCCATGACATATTAGAGTAGAAAATCTTAACAAGATCTGGGAACATCCTTTTGTTTATTTCAAAAAAAGAAAGCCATCTACACCTTTCAAAAAGATGGAAAAAATCTAAGCCTTTTGCTTTAAAACTGTTTAAATCAACATGAAAAAAGGGAGTAATAGGGCAATCAGCTATAGAGTTGATATAGAAGCCATACCGTGCACTGGAAACAAAATGGAGTTCGGACATATAACAATTTTTACCATTTTTTGATTCGAGATCTGTGCCTTTGCCTCTGCCTTTGCCTTTTGGAGATGAAGAGCTTGCCTCTATTTTTCTTGCACGGCCTCTTCCAATGACTTCCAACATCTCTTCATTAGAGGAAATCACCTTAGTCTGCTCTTTTTCTTTCATAACATAAGCTTTCGTTCGTGCTATTTTATCTTTTGCAGTGAACTTTTGTTTCAATCTCTCAAATGGTGGTCGTTTGTTTGGTACTAATTTTACTCTGGGCATATCAGTAAGAGAAGGAAAAGAGAGTGTTTGTAAAGAGAATGTCACTAGAAAGAGTGGTTATGGAGAAGATAAAGTGACGGTGGAAGTTTCAGAAAGTAGTAGCTAAGAGTTATGTTGTTACGATGATCAATAGGAAAGGTCGTGATATGAGAGTTTCAGATGGAGAATAGTGATTATTAAGAGAGAAGTTGATGAAAATGAAGTGGGTGATGTTTCAGAGAAAGAGAGGGAATGAATAATGGGTGTCTGTGATAGGATTAGTGAGTAATAAATAAGAAGAAAATTGGAAGGCGAATCGTTAATTGATTTGAAATGTGACCGCTGTTAAAAAGAATGATGACATCTGTAGATAATTTTGGATGTGAAAGGGTAGAGTTTCAAGGTATAGATTTAAATTAAAAAGGAGTTAGGTTACGATGATGGATAGGATGAGTAGTGGTGGTGAGGCCCAAGGAATTCTATTAACCCAACTATACAAGTAGTGCTTCTTTATTCTTTTGAAACTCTAAGTGACTTAGAAACATCATCATGATGAGCCCATGATTGAGATAAGGTCCAAATATTTCATTTCTTTGGTCCTCGTAGTGGTGACACTTAACAGAAAAAAAAAATTCTCTAGCTATAAGTCCAAACCGAAATTAATCAAGGCATTTCTGGACATTGACTTCAAGCTATCAATTAATCTGAATGCATCTTGAAGCCCAAGAGCACATTGAAGCCCAAACTTCTCTTCTTATGATTTGATTTATGAGCATCAGCATGATAAACCCATAGTTTAAGTGGAGTCCAAACATTCTTCGTTCATCCTACTAGAGATCAATTTTTCATTGTGATAAGCCCAGCACCAATTCAGAAACCAAGGAACATTTTCTTTGGGCTCGAATACTCATTATTTTGAAAATATCCTCTTATCCGAGGAGACTTACTGATATATCTTAGTTCTCTTATGGACACAGTGCATGAAAATATATATTTTTTTTTTTGCTATGTGCACATGAAATGAAACATGATTATGATATGCAGTGATACAAGCTATATGTCAGAAGAACTTATCATGCCTATCATGTCTCTTAATAAAAAAAATCTTTCTTCCAAGAGGGGTTTTGTGAAAATATCAGCCAATTGTTCTTTAGATGCAACAAATTTGACTTCAATGTTTCCATTTAACACATGTTCTTGAATATAGTGATATCTAATGTTAATGTGCTTAGTTCTGGAGTGTAAAACAGGATTCTTAGACAAGTTAATAGCACTTATGTTGTCATAGTATAGAGGAATATTGTCAAACTCAAAATTGTAATCCAGCAGTTGATGCTTCATCCATATCAGTTGAGTGCAGCAACTTGAGCAGCTGTATATTCTGCTTCTGTAATTGAGAGAGCCACAGTGTTTTATTTTTTGCTACTCCATGACACAATAGAATCTCCAAGGAAAGTAAGGCAGCCACTTGTGCTCTTCCTATCCACTCTATCACCTACAAAATCTACATCACAAAATCCCTAAAGAATGAAGGAGTCAGTTTTAGGAGACCATAAACCAAGTGAAGGTGTTCCAATAAGATATCTGATAATTCTTTTCACAGCAGCAAGATGTGACTCTTTTAGACAAGATTGGAACCGAGAGCATAGACCAACACTAAAGGCAATATCTGGTCTTGATGATGTTAAATACATTAAGGATCCAATCATGCCTCTATACATTGTTTCATCCACATCTTTTCCTTTTTCATCTTTGTCTATCCTTGAGGATGGATGCATTGGAGTTGCCATAGATTTAGCAATGTTCATCTTAAATTTCTTCAGCAACTCTTTGGTGTATTTCTCTTGATTGAGAAATATTCTTTTAGGTGTTTGCTTTATTTGTAGACCAAGAAAAAATATTAGCTCACCCATCATGGTCATATCAAATTCATTTGTCATGAAACTCTTCACATAAACAAGTGTTAGTGGAACCAAAAATGATATCATCTACATAAATTTGAACTAACAAAATATCATTATTTTGGCTTTTAATGAAAAAAGTTACATCAATCTTTCCTTTTTGAAATTTATTATCCTCAAGAAACTTGCTTAACCTTTCATACCAAGCTCTAGGAGCTTGTTTTAAACCATATAAGGCTTTGGATAGTTTAAGCATATGATGAGAATAATTTTTATCTTTAAAACCAGGAGGTTGTCTAATATAAACCTCTTCCATAATGACACCATTTAAAAAGGCACTTTTAACAACCATTTGAAAGAGTTTGAAACCTTTGTGAGATGCAAATGCTAGTAGTATGCGAATGGCTTCCATCCTTGCTACTGGTGCATAAGTCTCATCAAAGTCTATACCTTCTTGCTGGTTATATCCTTGAGCAACCAACCTAGCCTTGTTTCGAATGATGTTACCTTGTTCATCAAGTTTGCTCCTGAAGACCCATCTAGTTCCTATAATAAATGTGAATTCTGGTTTAGGAACAAGCTTCCATACTTCATTCTTATCAAATTGTTGAAGTTCTTCCTTCATTGCTTTTATCCATGCCTCATCACTTAATGTCTCATTAATGCAACTTGGTCCTATTTTAGAAATAGAGGCTAAGTGATTTTGCTTGAGAGATGATCTTGTTTGTCCTCCTTGAGAGGTTTCTCCAATGATGAATTTATTTGGATAATTGTTAAATGATCTCCATTCTCTAGAAATGTTCTTCTTTGACATTATTTGCTACTCATTAGGATCATCATTTGTCTCAGGTTCATGTTCTGTAACTGAAATGTCTCCTCCTGTGATAAGAGATCTTTCTGAGATTTCATCAGAGATTGTGGTCTTAGGTTTTGTCCTTGTGTTCTCTGTTTGTATAGTCTTAGAAATTTCATTTTCTGGACTTTCTTCTACAATGACAGGGTTAGATTAACAGAAAACAACATGCATGGTTTCTTCCACAGTTGTGGTGTTATTAATAAGAACTCTATATGCCTTGCTTCTAGTGGAATATCCAACAAATATGCCATCATATGTCCTAGTATCGAATTTGCCAAGATTTCTTTGTTGTTTAGGACATAACACTTGCTAGCCAAATACATGAAAATAGTGTAGAGTTGGTTTAACTCCACTCCATAGCTCATAGGAGGTTTTCTTTAAAATAGACCTTATAAGAGTTTTATTCAAAATATAACATTTTGTATTTACAGCTTCAGCCCATAAAAACTTTGGAGAATCATTTTCACAAAGCATAGCTCTAGCCATCTCTTATAAGGACCTATTTCTTCTTTTAACAGCTTCATTTTGTTGGGGAGTCCTAGGACAAGAGAAGTTGTGAGTTATTCCATGTTTATTGCAAAAAGATTCAAAATGATGGTTTTCAAATTCTTTTCCATGATCACTTCTAATTGAGACAACTGTTGTTCCTTTTTCATTTTGAACCATTTTACAAAATTTTTTGAAAAGATCAAAAGCTTCATCCTTATGAGCTAGGAATAGAACCCAACCAAATCTAGAGAAATCATCAACAATAACCATACCATATTTTTTCCCAGCTAGGCTTTGTGTTTGTATGGGACCAAAAAGATCAAGATGTAATAGCCTTAATGGCCTTGAAGTGGAGACAACATCCTTAGATTTAAAAGATGTTTTAGTTTGTTTGCCCTTTTGACAAGCATCACAGACTAAGTCCTTTTCAAACTTAATTTTTGGGATGCCTCTTATCAAGTCCTTTTCTAGCAATTTAGATATTTGGTACATGCTTACGTGACCTAATCTTTTGTGCCAAATCCATTTATCATTTTCAAAAGAGGCAAAGCATTTTACATCTTGTGCTTTTAGATCATTTAAAGTGATACCATAGATGTTTCCATATCTTTACCCAACAAAGAGTATGTGGTTAGAGTTTTTCTCAATCATAGTACATTCATTTTTATCAAAGGTAACTCGGTGGCCACTATCACATAGTTGACTAAACTGATCAAACTATGCTTTAAACCATCAACAAGATATATATGATCAATGGTGTAAGAGGAGTTTTTACCAATCTTACTTATGCCAATG
This sequence comes from Dalbergia cochinchinensis, assembly GCA_031216125.1. Lineage (NCBI taxonomy): Eukaryota > Viridiplantae > Streptophyta > Magnoliopsida > Fabales > Fabaceae > Dalbergia > Dalbergia cochinchinensis. The sequence goes on along the minus strand of CM062368.1, from coordinate 72,675,576 downwards.
ATCTTTCCCTTTTTGTTGTCTCCAAAAGTGACACTTCCTCTTTTTTTATTTTTGAGATTCTTGAACATGGCAATATCTCCTATCATGTGTCTTGAATATCCACTATCAATGTACCACAACTCCTTACTTTCTTTGTTTGTTGGAGGTGGTTTATGAATCAATCAACAAGTTTACGCACCCATACTTGTTTCAGTGGCTTAGGCTTTGAATCATTTATAAATTCTCCTATAGCATTTCTTTCCACAAGTATAGGTAATAATCCTTTTTCATCACTTCTCCACCAAATAAAGCATTCATTTGAAGAATGCCCTTTTTGGTTACAACTATAGCATACTTTAGGTAAAGAGACTTTGTTTTCTTTTCTTGAAGCTCTAACAAAGTGTTTCATGTAAGTCTTTCTTTTTGGAATAGCATGACTAGTTGATGTGCCATTTTGATTTTCAAATAGCTTTTTGTAAAAATGATTTTGATCATTTTCATAATAACCCAAACTAGCTCTGTTTATGACATATCTTTGTTGTCCTAGTAAATTTGTCAGGTTCTTAGTGCCTTGGACAAATTTACTTAGGTCAGCAATTAGTGATTCAACCTTTTGTTTTAGTAAATTATTTTTAGATTTTAGGTTGCTATTACATGACTGCTCATAGCACTTTTTTAGAGCTTCAATTTCAGCTTTTAAAAACGAACTTCCTACTTCAATAGGCTCTTTTTCCTTCTTTATGGTAGTGTACTTTGAGAGAATATTTTTGGAGTTAATTAAGAGATCATCAATAATAACATGCAACTCATCAGTAGTTAAATCAGAAAGTTCTACCTCATTGTCGTCCTTATTGGCCATTAGACATAGGTTGGCTTGATCATTATCATCATCATTGCTAGAGCTACTGTCATCATCCTCCCATGTGATCGGCAATCCTTTCCTTCTTGACTTCTTCATGCCATCCTTCTTGTGAAGCAAAGGGCATTCATTCTTGAAGTGTCTAGGTTGCTTACAATGATGGTAGTTGCCATCCTTTTTGTTTGTTTCAACTTTCTCCTTTTTAGTGAAGATTTTCTTTCCTTTGCCTCTTTTCTTCCAAAGCTTGATTATTCTTTTGGCAAAGAGATTGAACTCATCTATTTCCTCATTAGAGTTAGAATCTTCTTTGATTTTTGACTTTAAAGCCAACCCCTTTTTCTTCTTTTCATTCTTGAGATAAGTTGTCTCAAAAGCAATCAAGTTGACTCTGAGTTCATCATATGTTAAGGTGTTGATATCTCTTCCTTCTTGGATGGCTATAATTTTCAAAAGCCATGGAGGAGTTAGACTCCTTAGTATTTTTCGCACAAGTTCTTCATTCTCAAAGCATTTTCCCATCATGTCAAGTCCATTAATAATTATAGCAAAGTGTTCAAACATTTGGTCAATGTATTCCTCTTCTTTCATGCTGAAAAGCTCATAATCTCTTATGAGCATATCAGCTTTGGTTTGCTGTTAGAATAATTTTGTGGAAACATAAATTAATATTGAATTTAATTTTGGACCAAATTAATTTGATGTCAAACAATTAGAGTTTATTATTTAAGCCCAATAATTTGTGATTATTGTTGCTATTGGGCTAATTATTGTTAAGCACTGTTTATTATTGGTATGTTTATGGGTCCTTGTGTAGGCTTTGCTATGATGGGTGGCTTAGCCCAACACTTTTCTGACACAAGGAGAGACCCTCCTCCTGGCCAATATATAGGGTGCTTGGTTGCTCCATTAATACAATGACACAAAAACCTATTATGGAATAGGAGGAGTAAATCTCCTGACATTCGCAATTGGATTTCTCTTTGATCCCTTGTGTTTGTGTTTTGTATGTCAGATTATGAGATGTTTATGAATCGGTTGTCTTCTTACTTAACCTTTCCAGGTAACTCTAATCCAATCCCCTGACTGTTATTAAACATGTCATATTCAGGATTAAATTGATCTTTGGGATATAGGGATTTTATCTGTTATTTATATCATCTGATATTTATGAAATTCCTTCAAGTGGTATCAGAGCCAATTTAATTTTAGAATATGGCTGTGAAATTTTGTCTTGAGATTGGGTGAGAATTCGAAATCATACATAACATGAACTATAAAAGAACTGGGGTTCTCTTCTAGGATTTCAATTTGTAATTGATTAATATCCAAAACAAGTTGGGATCGGTGTTCACGTTTTTGGTCCAAAAGTTACTGATTTCCATATTGCCAATATTCTTCAGTGTTAGAGTGATTTGATAGTGAATTTGTGTCATAGCCAATATTTGCTCCATCTGTTTTTCCATTTGGGAAATCAAAGAAAAGTAATAATATAATGTTCTAATGGAGTGTTCATCATGTTATCGCACTGTGAACAAGTTTCTTTCTTTTACTGTTGTCCAGGCCATAGCACGAGTGTATATAACTCAAGTGCGAATCTACCTATAGGGTCATAGTGTGACTTGTTTCAACCAATAATAAAAAAAAAAGATTTATTGTTGTCAAATTTTCACACTCTCAGAAATATTATATTTTGATATTTCTTTTATTCCTCTATATGTATATAATATTGCATATAATTTTTTTCCTAATTATATACAGTAATATTCTGAGAGTTATCGTTCAAGAAATTGTGAGATATTTTATTTTGCTATTGAATCATGTTTGATATGCTAGAAAATAAATTTTATACCCTTTAATCATTTCAGTATTCTAGAATTATTTACTTTGTCCTTCCAGATTTTGTAATGTTAAAAGGTGTGGGGCACTCTTAAATTTGGAGTTCAAAATTTTGTGAATATTTGAGAAATATTTGGCATATCATATTTTATATACTCCCAGAGTGGACTTGTTTTGTCTATATATTGGAAAGATTTGGTGCCTTTTCTGAACACATATATTAAAATAAATTTTCATTAAGTGAAGAAACTCATGAACTTACTTGTTTTATACTATTGCTGGGAGAGACCTACTTGATGATTGAGCACGACAGGTGCATGAGTTCACTAGATCAGGTCAGATGTATATTTTGTGTATGGATATGGTATTATTTGGCATATTGTAAAAAATTTACACTCTCGGACTTGATATAGTTTAGCTATATATTGTGTTAGGTATTTTTCATAATTGTGATCTCATATTCTAAGAACAATTGTGATAGATACTATTATGTTGATAGTATCATATTTTTTATTCTGAGAGATTCTTTCTGAGAATTATAAAATATATCATTTAAGTATTGTGTTGTATGATGTACCAAAATAAATTAAAAAAATTAATTATTTCTTTTAGTATCTTGGAATTATTTAATTTGAATTTCAAGATTTTATGCTATTGAAATTTTATGGATAAAAGTGAGACACTCTTATATTTAATGTATTTTGGCTATTAAAGTATTGTTTATGTCTCTTTGACATAATTTTGGAACATTGCAGTTGTGTATTTTGCACAATATTATCGTAAGAGTCTCTGTTTATAATCTTTTGAAACTATTGTTAAGCATCTTTTATTATTGTGAGGTCGCCTTCATGGGACCGAAGTGCTATTTATGAAAATTATTTATTATGTAATTTTGAAAATTATAAATTATCTTATATGATGTTTTATATCATGTTCTATATGGGAAAATATAATTGCATATTGTAGTTTTATGGAAAACTACAATTGTTTGATTTGGTTTAATATTTTTTTGAGTTTTCCCTTGTATAAAGTTTAGGAACATGATTATACTCTTTTCTCCAATATTATATTAAATAATTCTTTTGTAATATTTTATCATCTAATTTATGCAGTCCAAGTGAGAGAATGTTTGATTTTGTATGGATTATATGGACTTGCATAAATTAGTATTGGATTTAATCCAAAATTATTATGTGCGAAAATATTATAGCACAATGTAATTTTAAAAATATTGAGTTTTGGTTGTTTCCGCTGCTTACGTAAAATTTGTTATAGTCATAATGTTATTTGATTTTAGCTAAAATTCCACTTGACATAAAGAGCTTTTTTTTTTAGGTGACGTTATACACCATTATGAAATAAGAAAATAATTATGAATTTGAAAATCTCTTTATGTTTTGTTTTACAGCCAATATTGTTTTATTTTGAGGGGATTCAGCTCATAATCTTATACTAGTTATTTATTATGTCCTGTTTTGGATATTGTGAGTATTTTCTTGGATATATTTAAATTCTTTTTTATTTTCCTCTCATTTTGGCTATATCGTTTTACTTATGATGACTAATTCAAGATTATTATCTTTGAATAATATCATAACTGTTGTGGTATTAAGAGTTATATTGATAATGAACTTTCCCTTCGGTTTGTCTTTATTGATATAATTTTTAATGAGTTGATAATCATGGTTTTGGAGTTTTCAGTATCCTCTCGGTACTAACTCTAACGGCATGATTTTTTTGTGTATGAGCATTAGTTCTTGAATAATATTAGGAATAATTACTTATTTGTTGGGCAATTTTATAGCAATCCAATATTTTATAAATCTTTTGCAAATATTGTTGAATTATATAGATAGTAGACATACCCTTTGGTGTGACATTGTCTGATATAATTTTTGTGTTGGATTGCAAATATTTTGGGTTATGCAGATAATAGACATACCCTTCGATGTGATATTATTTGACATAATCATTGGATGATAGAGAAAATAATTTGAATTAAATTACTTAAATATCTTATATTATTATTATTATTATTGTCATTATTTTTTTCTGTCACATTGGAGAGTTTTGTATATTGTGATTCGGGACCCTTCGACGAGATTGTAATGATACAAGAACTCTAGTTCAATTAATCGCCCAATTAATTGAAGATGAGAAAACCAAATTAATTTCGTGCTCATTAAAATATTCTGTTGTATGGCCTTCTCTTTTCTTTGTTGTTCTGTCATCGCTATATTGTGTAAGACCTATATAAAGGACATTGTCGAGTCTCTATTATCTCATGATGTTGCTCCCATTAATGTTAAAATTTTGTTATAGTGGGAATTAGAGATTTTATGTTTCGTTATGTCCTTATTGTTGGTTTGTAGGTTTAAAATGCTTCCGCTGGTAACTTGTTTTGTACTCAAATGAGCGTTTGATTATTAGTTTGCGATGACAGAGAGGAAATATTGTTGTACAATGTCAATTGGACATTAATGATCTCCTCAGATTATTTTGATAGAATATGTTAAACAATTTTGTGAGATTCTGTTATAAATAGAAATGACTCTGCACTCTTGTGTCTCTCTATTTCGTACTTGTGTTGCTAGAGAGACTAATGATAAATTCAAACTCACATTGAGTGCTCTACTATAGAGTTATCATTAATCCCACTACTATTTATTGTATCATTAGAGTATTTTGAAATTTTGAGACCTCTAATGGGAATGTTTATAATGTATTGGATTAGTGGGAGAAGTGTTCACTACTATTATCATTATGTTATTATCTTGAGATTAATTTGTCAAGTTATGATAAACTATTCTTGAGTTATTGCAGAACTTATTGTTGTTGATCCCCTAACCAAAGGCCAGCCATTAAATTTTATTGTTGGTTACATAACCCATATGGCTAGATTGAGATCCTTGTAGTATTTTGGGTTAGAATGAGCTAGTTATGTATATTTATTGTGACCTCATATGTTATTGCTATTTAAGCCTGCGCAGCAAAATTATTGATATAATTGGTATAATGGTAAATTATTGGAATATTTTGGACATATTTTCAAGTTATTGTCATCCTAAGATATTTTGTTAAATCTTAGAGCATCTTGACTAAATACTTATGATGTCATATTTTATTGTTATTGTCGCTGCTATTAATGATATTACCATTGTCGTTGTGTTGTTACTATTTATTGTTGACAATAGTGTTGTGCATACTCTTATATTAATATAGCACATTATGAGATATTTTGGACCTGGTCTCATTTTGTTATTGTGCTGAGATATGTTAGATCTCATTTAGCATCTTGGGCGGATGCTGGGCCATTTTGTTGGGAATTGCTTTTAATCACATATTGATGTATTAATTTGTTGTGCATTCCCATTTACCCATATACCACATTATATTGGGTCACTAGGAAATGAGCATCTTGCATGTATGATGTCAGTACTCCTTCAAGTATGATTTTCTGCATTGTTGAGATGTTTATTATCCCATTCTGGACCATTTGGTTGGAAGTGCTTGTTTGGTTTTGACATCTTGTTACTCCTACATATTGTAAATTAATTTGGGTATTGTTTTATAATGTTTTGATTTATGGTGTCCAAGTGGGAGATTGTTAGAATAATTTTGTGGACAAACATAAATCAATATTGAATTTAATTTTGGACCAAATTAATTTGATGTCAAACAATTAGAGTTTATTATTTAAGCCCAATAATTTGTGATCATTGTTGCTATTGGGCTAATTATTGTTAAGCACCGTTTATTGTTGGTATGTTTATGGGTCCTTGTGTGGGCTTTGCTATGATGGGTGGCTTAGCCCAACACTTTTCTGACACAAGGAGAGACCCTCCTCCTAGCCAATATATAGGGTGCTTGGTTGCTCCATTGATACAATGACACAAAAACCTATTATGGAATAGGAGGAGTAAATCTCCTAACATTTGCAATTGGATTTCTCTCTGATCCCTTGTATTTGTGTTTTGTATATCAGATTATGAGATGTTTATGAATTTGTTGTATTCTTCCTCAACCTTTCCAGGTAACTCTAATCCAATCCTCTAACTGTTATTAAACATGCCATATTTAGGATTAAATTGATTTTTAGGATATAGGGATTTTATCTGTTATTTATATCATTTGATATTTATGAAATTCCTTCATTTGCTTGATATGTTTTGTTCCTTCATGAGTTATTTGAAGCTTTTCCGAAATTTCTTTGGCATTTTTGCATCTAGAAACTTTCCTATATTCTTCAAAGCTGATATCACAATGAAGTAAGTTCACAGTTCTAGCGTGCATTTCCACTTTCTTTTTCTCCTTAACTGTCCATTCTTCATCGCTTTTGACAATACTTTGTCCTTGTTCGTTAGTGCTCATTGGTACTGCAGCTCCTTTGATTGTTATCTTCCACAGGTCATAATTAGGAGATTGAATGAAGATTTTCATTCTTTCTTTCCACTAGGGATAGTTGATTTCATTCAAAAATGGAGGCCTTGTGGTTGATTGTCCTTCAGTAAGGGTGTAAGGAACCGTGTTTGCCATACTTTATCCTCTAGATCTTTTGCTCCAAGCAGCTAAGCTTGATCTCTAGAGACCAAGCTCTAATACCAATTGATAGTATTAGGATACTTAAGAAGGGGGGTTGAATTAAGTATCCCTTAAAATTTTTCTACACAATCAACACATAGATTAGAATGTTCAGTCAAAAGTCTCCTGTTATCGTAGGAGGTTTTTCTCATGAATGAAGTTTGAATGCTTATAGAAAGATGATGTGAACACTTGATATTAATGCATGAAAAACAAATATTTTCTTTGTGAAGGGCAGTTCAGAAGTGGTTACAAAAATTTATGCTTGAATGAAGTTTATATCTTATGATCTAAAGGAGTATAAGACTAATTTAGCAATGCCAATACTTTTAACACAAATGTTTATGAAAAACACTCAATTACTTTTTAACTGTAGAAAGTTTTCCGCAAAGAATGAGTAACAGATACGTAATATGAAAGAGAAGGGTTAAGAAAATTAAACACAAGTATTTATACCAGTTCGGATCTCCAACTTAGATCCTACATCCAGTCCTCACCCTCCAGGTGAGTGTATCCATTAACAATTTACATAACAAGTACAAACACTGAGTATTCTTTTAAAAGTCTCTCCAAGCTCTTACTCAAGTAGTCTTTTTCAAAGAGTTTCTCCAAGTTCAACCCAAGTAGTATTTTCAATGAGCCTCTTTAAGCTTAATTAACCAGCTTATATCTCTCAAGATATAGCTTTACAATGACAGTTTCTAATCAAAGTTTTGTTGTTTCACTCTCAAGAAAATAATACTCTCAATACAATAGCTTCAAAAAATATTTCTCAGAATAGTATAATAGCAATGATGAAAGAATTTGAGAGAAGAGGAATGTTCGTTTGGCTTGAGTTTCAAATAAGAATGTTGCCAAAGAGTATGTCTCAGTTTCTAATTCCTTCCTTGTAAGTTTGAATGTCTTTCAAGACCATCTTTTATAGGAGGGTGAGAGTTATGACTGTTGGATACTTAGAGAGATGGAGCTCTTTCATATTGCTGTGTTCTTTCCCATTTTAATGAACAGTGCTGCTCTTCTTTTTCTTCCTTTTAGAATGCAATCCAAGCTTGTCACAAATGAGGAAGTATCCGTTTGAGCATGTGAGAGAGAGGTTTCTTTGACTTGTTGTCCTTTTTTTTTTTTTTACTTTACTAATGGAACAACAGCCGCAGCAGTGCCTTTTTCTTTGGCTATTCCAACAAGCAATGTGTTGTGAACTTCAAGCTTTGCCATTTTTGGCAAAAACTTTTTCTACCCTTGGCCTCCTTATTCAACTTCTTGCTTTAATCTATTGTTGTGCTAGCTTATATTATTGGTTTGCTCAAAAGCAAAACCATCAGCATATGTCAACTGATTTGAACCAAGACTGAAACACTCAATTAACTTAGTCAAAAAGTTCAGCAAGAAATTAATCACAACTCATTAAAATTAATATAGTTTAATCATAGTGTTTTGTTATCATATCAGGATACATAAACCAACAAGACTTATGATGTATAAGTTTATACAAGATGTTGTCTATACCAAATAACGTATAAGAGTATAATATATAGTATAAGCTTATATCATCATACCTAATACAACATACCAAACACACCCTTAGCTTGCATCCCTTTGTTACGTGATAACAACACTACTATACACACAACATCCAATCTAGTCTTCCATGGGAAGACCAAACACAGAGAAATGGATTGCCATATAGTCCGGGACAAGATTAGTTCAGGCCTCATTCATCTGCGACCATCCACACAAACTGCAAATTGCTGATGTATTTACCAAAGCTTTGCATCCGGGGGCCTTCCAATTGCGTATTTCCAAGCTCAACCTTATTAACATTTACAGGCCAGCTTGTGGGGGAATATCACACAATGAAGGCCTAAGTTGAACAAGTCAAACTGGCCCGAGTTCCAGTTTGGGTCCTGTCAATGCTTAGGACAATCTATTTATCAGCTCAATCTCTTATTTCCTGCTTTTTTCCCCCTTGTTTGTTACAAGGTGGTTGCTATTTTTTGGTCATTCTGAGTCTGAATTTTGTTCGAGAATGGCTATGTAGCCACTCATTCATCGTCACAGTCATTTATCATCCTTGATAACGCGCTAACAAAATAGGATACTCAAAAACAAAATCAAATAACAATACCTCTGTTTTGCCCTTCCAATAATGAACCAATTCAATCAATTAAATAGACAACATGAGATTAGCGAGTAACCATTATTAGAAGGGACGTCGTAGGGTTCTAACATCTTCATGTAATTAATCCTCGAACCTGATCATCGGTATCACAGACCATCTCTTCTTCTCTGGCGTCCAATCTGCCACTTTAGTTTTAATGACAAAATTGATTGGTGGCGACTCCAAATCTCTCCACTCTAATTCTCCTCATCTCACCTCAAAAATAACAATAAAAAAAAAACATTTTTCTTTCCTTTTAAGTTGCCTCTGCATCGCTGTGTGCCCAGACAAGGACGTTGCGACAATGTGTAATACACCAGACTTCCCTAGATATACCACAGCCTTGGTCTTCGGCTATTAGCTAAAATCTTTCTTTAGTCAAATATTCTAGATTGCCATCTAAATCTACCTCTGGGCTATTGTAACATCACGATTTCTTACACTAGTTAGCTCAATATTATGAGTAATTAGAATAAGTAATTAGTAAATTAAATAAGAATTAATTACTAATTATATGGGAATATAAATTAATACTATTAGTAATTGGTAATTAATTGGATAACAAATCTTATGGAAAACTTTTGAGCAGCTTAGTTTAAAATCAGCAAAAATGGTAGTTTTCGCTAATAAAGAATAAAATAGAAAAAAACAACAAAAATTATGCAACACAAATAAAATAAGAATTTATGATGACAAATATTTATAACAATTTGAAGGAGAAAATCTAAAAATAATTTTATTGGCACTAGATAAGGGTATTTTTGTTTTTTCACACTAATACAGAAAATGAGCCCTATTACGTGCCCAAAAGAAAAAAAAAAAAGAGAGAATATGTGGGAGCCACATGAGGCATGGCAGTCGTGGCTGAACCAAGGGGGAAAGAGGGAAAAGTGACTTGTTTTAAATTTGAAGAGATACGCTAAATTGGAAAAGGGTTAGTGATAATGTGGAAAATACTCTGTCAAAAGATCAGTTCAGGCCTCGTTCATCTGCTTACCCATCCACACAAAGCTACAAACTGCTGATGTATTTACCAAAGCTTTGCATCCGGGGGACTTCCAACAGTGTATTCCAAGCTCAACCTTATTAACGTCTACAGGCCGGCCTGTAGAGGAATATCACAAAATGAAGGCCTAAGTTGAATAAGAGTCAGGCCGGCCCAAGTTCCAGTTTGGGTCCTGTCAATGCCCAAGGCAAGCCATTCATGAGCCCAATCTCTTATTGCCCGCTTTTTTACCCCTAGTTTATTACAAGGTGGTTGCTATTAGTTGCTGATATATTGCTGTAGATTAGCTTCCTGTTGAGACGCATATGTTGCTTTGTACACTCACTTTCTTCATCCCGAGAGAAGTTTCATTCTCTTTCGTTCAATGAGAATCAGTTTTTCTCTCTATCTTCTTGGTTTGTCTTTTCTTACATAGTGAAGGGGGATTTGAGCCACCCTCGCGCTCTCCATACCCCACTCGCGCCTCAAGCCCCTATACTGCAAGCGCACTGTCTATGATCGAAGAAGATTCTAGTGGTGCTTAAGCCCCTACACGACCCCCAGCTAGTTCCACCGCCAAGATCGCCGCCAATTTATCATCACGGGGAACCTTTGCGTGAATCCGAAGCTGGTGATGAGGAAGAGGAGAGCGATGATCTTGCCGGTGCAAGAGAGGACAGTGTGGTAGTTTGATTTTCCAGTGGCAAAGCTGGTTTAGAGAGCATGTATTACTGGTTGAAGGAGAGGATAGGGTGATAATTTGCTTTGCTTCAAATAACGAGGTAATATGAATGATTATCAGAACTCCAAACGTGGCGTAAAATACCGTAGCTAGTCGTGTGTAATATCCATTATGGGATTTGTTTCTCAACTTAGTCAATAGCTAAGATTTGGGTTAACGTTCAAAGTTCACTTTGATTGGGTGAACATCATATACAGAACTGTAACGGCTCGATTGACGCATGGATCGAGCATGAGCGCAGAATTGGAGCTTTAAATTAGAATTGGAAGGTCCAGTTCCAATTTTCTTATTTAAAAGTAATGTATGAAATTGAAATTATAATTTCACAATTCAATTTCATAAAATCCAAAAATAACTAAAATTTGCTCTTCTTAACTCCTAACTTATACCCTATGAATTATGAATTCTAAAAACTTATTAAATATATCTCTCATCATTAAGGTTTATATAATTTTTTCTCTTTCTCATTTATTTTATAACAATCATGTCACAATTCTTTAATACACACAAGTATACAATTTTATTCTAAGTCAATTTCAATTGAAATGAAATTTTACATCATAATTCCAGTTCCAACTTTGGATGCATTTTTTAACATTGGAACGAGGAGTAGAGAAAAGTTTTAAAAAAAGATGGGCTGGAATCTTAGTGGATAGTAACATCACATTATGTTTATATAAAATACTTAAATTGGTCTTTTAAAAATATATTTAAGAATAAATTAGTCCATCAGAACTTAAAAATATTAAATTAGTACCTTAAATTTAAGAAAGAGACAAATTGATCCCTATGAAGAAATCAATTTATCCTTTTTCTAATGTATGAAAATATATAGAGGAGCCAATATGTCCTTGAAAGAGTCATCATACGTTGAGTTTGTGGACTAATTTTTTTAGTTAAAATATTGATTTAATTACTTTTTATGAACTTTATATTTTCAGTTCATCTTTCTATATATTATTTAATACTAATACTAAAATTAGTATAGAATCTTAAAATAAATTTATTTATAATAATATTATATACTCTTGTTTAAAAATATTTATAATATTTAACTGATAATATTTATATGATTTTTAATAATAATATATTAAACTATTTTACTAAGTATTTAGAAATAAAATAAAATAATACTATTAAAAGTATGAAGGAGAAAGATGAAAGAGCAATGAATTCTAGAAGAAAATGATGGGTTGACAATAAAATATAAAAACATTCTTATATTTCTTTCTTGATTATTATTGGATGTGATAATGAATAGAGTGAATGGGGCTATCATCACGTCAAATGATAACAAAGTGAGAAGTGTGTAAATATTATTATATTTTTTTGTCAAGTTATCATTACTCATTTGAAAATTCAACTGGTACAAATGACTTACTACAACAACTCATGATACAAAACAAATGCTCAAGACTTCAGACTTCACTTTGTTAATCAATGGGATTTGTTTCTCCAGTTAATCAATTGCTATGATTTGGGTTAACATTCAAAGTTCACTTTGATTGGGTGAGCATCATAAAATTTTCCATACAGATCTGCAACGGCTTGACCAACGCTTATAGAATTGGAGATTGAAATTAGAATTAGATGGTCTAATTTCAATTTTCTTATTTGAAGTAACATATAGGATTAAAATTTATATAGTTTTTTCTCTTTCTTATTTATTTTATAACAATTATGTTATAATTCTTTAGTACACCCAAGTATAAAATTTTATTCTAGGTCAATTTCAATTCTTTGAAATTGAAATGAAAATTTTATATCATAATTCCAATTCCAATTGGATGGATTTTTTGATATCGGAGCAAGGAGTAGAGATAAGTTTTAAAAAAAGATGGGCTGGAATCTCAATGCGTAGCAGCATCACATTGTGTTTATATAAAATATTCAAATTAATCTTTCAAAAATATATTAAGAGATCAATTAATCCCTCAAAATTTAAAAATTTTAAATTTATCATTTATATTTAAAAAAAGGATAAATTAATCTCTACATATAGTGTACAGAGAAACTAATTTATTCTATTTTCAATGTACCAAAATATATGGAGGAAACAATTTTTCCTTGGAAGAGTCATTATGTGTTGAATTTGTGGCCCAAGTTTTTTAGTTAAAATATTGATTTAATTACTTTTTATGAACTTTATATTTTTAGTTCATCTTTCTGTTTATTGATTAATACTAACACTAAAATTATTATTATAGTATCTTAAAATAAATTTATTTATAATAATATTAATATACTCTTGTTTAAAATATTTATAATATTTCACTGATAATATTTATATGATTTTTAATAATAATATATTAATCTATTTTACTAAGTATTTAGAAATAAAATAAAATTATAATGCATGCAAAAAAATTTTAGTAATTAACTAATTATACATCTAATTAAAAAATATTGATTTCAAACCATATTTATTCTATCATAATTACTTTTAAGATAAAAATTTTCAAATACAAATCGTGTTAATACTAACTCATCTTTGACAATCGCATTGTTGATACAAATGTCGGTTTGCAAATTCTAATCTAAACTCAAACTTGACTTTCCATTTTTGATCCCGTAAAGATGTCATTAATACATCTATGGGGAAAATGCATTTCTCCAATAGCTGGTCCAGTTTTTATCTTATTTTATCTCATGTTAGTGTCCTAATCTCCAGAAACCTTAACATTTTACCAGAATATATTCACGGTTTTTTGTTACCGTCCACGTGTTGCGCGCGCGAGGTTAAATTAAATAAGAATAAAGGAGAAAGATGAAAGGGCAATGAATTCTAGAAGAAAATGATGGGTTGAGAGTAAAATATAGCAAAACTCTTGTACTTCTTACTCGATCATCTCATTAGGGTGTTTGTGACGTTATCAAGTCAAATAATAATAAAATAAAAAATATATAAATATTATTATAAAGCCATTATTCCTCTTCAACTGATACAAATGACTTACTACAACTCACGATACAAAACAAATGCTGAAGACTCCAGACTTCACTTACCGTAATTAATAAACGACAGTACGCTGAGAACGACACTGTGTTCTACGATTACATAACTTGGAAGTTGCTTGACATAAAATACCTATTACACCATACAAGACTCGCTTGATGATGATCAAATATTGTTGGTCGGATTAATTATTGCGCATATGATATCAGCATAAAAGCTTTTCAGCCACCACTTGATCCACTTTTCGGTTGCCAGCTGTTCTCAATGCAATAATAAGCCGTTCTGGTGCTAGTTGTTGATCACTCCCTCAATGTCATATCAACTGTCATTCAAGGTTATTGACATATTACTATACAGAAATAAACAAAATTATTAAATTAATTTAATCTTTCAGAAATTAGATTAAAAGATTAAACTATTCCTTTACTAATTGACTAAAAAGAAAATTAAAAATATCTAATTTGATGTAAATAAAGATAAAATTAGTATAAGCTAATTAATTTTTTTTAAAATACTACAAGGACAATTACTTTAAAAAAAATCATTTTCGTACCAAATTAAGAATTTCCATTTATAAAAAAGGATATTTAAAAATTAAGAGTAAAGACTCAAACCGATTTCTAAAGAATTGATTTTTAAATATTAACATTCACGAAAAGATATTAATATTATGTTATGATGTACTATTCACATTATACAATGGTTAACTTGTTATATGAAATAAAATTGATATAACAAATCCTTTAAGCATGTTGTTTTGTAACTCTATTACCACCAACAATTTGGTTATTGCTAAAAGAAAAAAAAAAAGGTTTAAAGACCAAACCAATTGACAGGACTTACTTTTTCGGATGAGTATAGCTGACCACTGCATAATAGGTCTGGACAACGGAGAGAATAGATATCAATGCAAGCATGATGTTGATACCGCGCTTCAAAAATTTGGCGATTCCGGGAACGGCTTTCGGAAGCTTTGAATGCCACATTATTATGGGAAATTGTTTGAAGAAGTAATTTGCTGCCGAATGTATGCTCAAATCCTTAACCATTTTCCAATAAGCAGAATCATTAATTTTGTCACGGCGAACCCCTTTTACGACTGAACGGAAAAATTCAAGCAGCTGTTGATTGCTCTTGTTCGTATGATCTACAATGACTCCCCTATCCTTGAGCAGTTGAATGTCACCTTCACAGCATATCAAGCTGTCGAAAAGGCACGCAGCCCCGCTGCAACAGTGTTTGCAGCCGAAGCCAGTGTTACCCTGCTCCCAAGCAATGAGATTCAGCCACCTCTTTTTCGTTTCTTTCGTGATATGCAGCGGCGAGATCTCTAGTTCCCCATTCCTCCTGCTGAATTTTATGTCAAAGTGAAGCGGGGGGGTTTCTAGTTTCCCATTGCTCTTGCTGAATTTTCTGTCATAGTTATTAGAGCCTTCCACTACTCCTTGTCCTGGATATAAAGGTGATGACAATGGATTTTAAATCGAATAAAAAATTTGTTCAAAATCAAAACAATTTTGCTCGGTTCAATTAGTTTTGATTTCTAAATTGATACAGATCAGCACACAAATATATTTCATATAAAAAAAATTATTATTCTAACACCCTCTACCTCATATTCCACATTAATCCACTCTCCTTAAATTTTGTGGAATCCTCATTTTAAAACTTTTTACCTTATTCTCCATCTTTTTTAGTGTTAATGCAACTCATTTAGTAAAAAAAGTTATGTAAATATAAAAATTTAATTAGATAATAATACTAGAGATTTTTAGATATTGTCTGATGCATCAGAGTTAATATTAAACTTAACAGCAAAATTTAGCCAAAAACTAGAGTATATTTAGTTTTAATTTTTAAAATTTTGTAAAAAAAATTAAAAACAGAAAAATAAAAAATAAAAACTAAAATTTATAATTTTTAAAATTTATAATATTTTTTTCACAAAATTATAAAAATCTAAAGGTGAAACCGAATAAACGCTGGATTGTTGGACCCATGTAGCTCGATCTCATTCAAATAAAAATAAATTTAAATCCAACGTCAGGTGCTCTCTCACCTGCAGGTTTGATTTTGACCCCAGCGGCTTCGAGGATGGGAGCGCATCGATTCAGTTCTGCTTGGGAAGACCCAATGTCGATGGCAACGGACCAATGATGGTGGCTTTCTTCGTTCTCCTCTAGTTGCTCCCCGCTCTCGTCGTCCTTCGAAACGCACGAGTGGACAAGATCGAGCAAGTCTGAGGCAGAGTAGGCAGAGTTAAGCTTCTCATCGGGAAAGTAGCGAAAGAGATTTAGCGCCAGAGCTTCAACAGGGACACCCACCTCAGGGAAAAGCAGTTTGCACAAGTCACGGAGAATGAAAAGTGGTATCTGATTCTCCAGCACCATAAGATCAGTCAACAGATCCTCCCTTTTCCCGATTTCAGCTCCGTTGACAGGAGGCCATAAGCGGCTTCCTGGTACCCCACACAAACCCTCCGATCCACTGAAGAGAAGCTCTAAAAGGAAACAAGCGTCGCACAGCATGATTTTCGCGAGTTCGTCCCATTTCAGTTTGAGCGCACCGGGGTAGAAATCGCGAACCTCTTTTTTCAACTTGACAATGAATTCCCAGCTCTTTTTGAAGCTTTGTTTTGCTTTGTCTTTGGGTGGTCGTTGAAAAAAAGACCGCATGCATTCCTTTTTGGTCTCGTCCATCGGCAGCAGATCCGTTCTGGTTCCGTTGTGTCTAGGGCCGATGGAGACAGACTTTGGCACGTAAGCATTCTCATGCCATTTACGAAGTTCTCCTGGGACGATGGAAATGCTGAATGGTTTGGAATGTGGTCGCAAACTATCCAGCAATCCCTTCATAGCTTCGTTCCCCTCTTCGATTTCTCCGGAATCGTGATTTGGGTCCATGGCCTGAAATGTAATTAATTAGTTGCATTGCCTTCAAAGAAATGACTAGCAAGGGAAGACGGGATGGATCCAGGAACAAGGATATTAGAAGAAGGTGAGCTTAATAGTTGCAAAGTCCACTGAAATATCGAATCAATAGTAAAAATTTATATATTATGTGGTTAAAAAAGAACTCAATATGTATACTTATTTTTCAGACTCTTTGCATGCTCGTAAGGAGAGAAATAGACAAAGATTATATCATTATGAATCTATATAATAAATCTAAAAAATAAAAAATATGTGCACAAAGTTGTGTTTGATTATGGAGTAAAACATAAGGATAAATTTTTATAAATAAGTTTTATATATAATTTTTTTTTTAAGTGAAACATGCCTTTAATTTGATTTGAAGACGCTCTTAATGTAAATATTTATCATAGTATACATAGATTTAATGAAGATTTTGAATTTAAAATTTAAATTTTATATGCCTTTTATTCTTAGTATTCAACAATGATATAAAAAAAATAGAAAAATTAACCTTTTTTTTGTACATAAGGGAAAAAACAAAAAATTAACACATGGAATGATATGTTTAATATGAATAGTTTAATTTATGATAATAAATATTATATATTATATATTATTTACAATTGCAACAACATGATTCATATCTACAATTGCTTGTTTCAAGTGCCGCTTAACTCGGGTGAGGATTCCATCCGTAATATGATGTACATAGCACATGAATGGCATTACATATCAATCTTACTATTCATGTCCTTCATGAGAGAGCTAGCAACATAATAACCTTTCAAAAGCAAAATTGATACAACAGTCAAAATCTAAGTTTCTAGCCTCGTCTACAAATAGGGAAAGTTCTGTAAGTAGGCAGAACATTTTCCTCAATCCAAGATCTCGAGGCTGAAAGAGCTTAGTCACAACAAAAAAAACTTCTACGGCTTCAATCTATCCAATTGCAGTGAGAATCAGTTACAGGGAGGATTAATAATGACTCCAACACAATTCTGCAAGGTCAATCTACACTCTACAGATAAGCAAGGATTTTTAAGAAGGCAACATCACAACACACGATTTATTTTAAAAAAACCAAAAAAAAGCTGAGGCAAAACTCTTGACCTTTGTAAATGTATCTCCTTGATTCAATAGGTACAACAATTTAGTGATAAAAAAGATAACATACACAATGTCAAAGATATGATTCAACTGCTGAATAACACGATGAAAACAAAATAAATCATGTACCTTAAGAAAACCTGTGAACACGATACATATCTCCTAGTAGCATCTAGTTGCTGGTCATTAGAAACCCTAGCCTCCTGAAGAATAACTCTCTTTTCAATATAATGGCCAAAAAGGAAGAACACTCTGCTGTTAAATAACCAAAAGAAAAAAAAAATCACAATTAACATGATACACATGAACAATACACAATGCTAACATTCGCAGGACTCATCACAATACATCACCAAAATGTGAAAATGTGCTATATGAAAAATCTAGAATATTTATCGACTCATTATGATATATAAACTTAATCAAACGACCAATTGCGCAGAACTAAAGACTTGCATTGCAAATTACGCGCCTAGATCAAGTGTTTTTTTTTTTTTTTTTGGTTAGTGCCTATATCAACTCTGAAGTTTCTAAAGTTTTTAATTTGTACAGAAAGTTTTTATTTCGGATTACTAAAATTTAAAATTTAAATCAATAGTAAGTTTACAATTTAAATTGTTGCCCATTGTCCCATTGCAAATTTATTACTGTCAATTATTACTATAAGGAAATCTTGTATAAAGAACTTTACGATTTAATAATTAATATCGGATAATGCCGAATATATTTAATTATTGATTTTGCAGTTCTTTAAACTTGTATTTTGGAATGCCTAATATATTGGAGAATGCTCTCAATTTTTAATTTTATTAGTAATAATTAAATATATTATTCAGAGCTGGTCCCTTGCAAGAAGTTTAAAACAAATTTTTGAATGTTTTCATTATTCTAATATTTTTTAAATTAATTTGTTATTACAATCACAAACTTAAATAAAAATGGAATGTTAAAATTTGAAATGCAAGGAAATATCAGAGAATTTATTCTTTAATTATTGTAGTACAATTCTACTATTAAATACTGATAATTTCAATAATATTCTAATAATATATAATAAATATGATTACCATTTTTTTCTTAAATTATGAATTGTTAAACTTATAAAAATTGTGGAACCCTAAATTACTTTAGAAGTAACATTTAAAAAACTTTACTCTAAATAAGTTTTGAATATTAATATTATACATAGATTATAAATTAGTATTATAGATTTGTATAGTTCTTAAAATAATAGATAATTTGATCTAATACTTTTAATATTTTTATTAATATAATAACACGTGATTAAATATTTATATAATTTTTTTTACCATGTATTTAAATAAAATTCTAAACTTTAAATGAAAAAAAATGTGAGGAAAGGACCATCCTGGAATATAGCCAAAACATATGACTCGAATCTCACTACATTTTGTCTGGCTTCTTTTCTGCTTTACTTTCACCTCTCACGTCATTACTATTCACCATATCTAATTTTTCTTTTTATACTACAACATCAATCAAAAATGAAAAATGCCTCATTATTTTGAATGGAATGCTTTTTTTTTTTTCCGATTTATTTCCCTTCCTGCCTATAAAAGAGTAGTTTGGAATGAACTTTGGTCCTTGGATGTTAACTATTAATAGTCTTTTTATATCATTACTTGATTAATATTATTATATTCTTAAAAATAACTACATCTAATAATAATTATCTTAAAAATCATGTTAAAAGTAATATATGATAAATTAATAATATAGAAAATTATAAGAATAAATGTATTTTATCCCCTTAAATTTTAATTTATGTATAATTTACACCATGACTTTTTAAAATGTACATCGCAACTCCCTGAAATTTTTAAACTATGCAAAACACCCTTCAATATAATTTTGTCAACTAATATATGTAAGAATTATGTGCACTTAACCCCTTAATATTTTTAATTTATGCAACCCGATACATTATTTATAAATACTATGTATAATTAACCACCCTTTTTTTATTGTATACAATCCGATAACCTGTTATGACTTGAAGTTTTATATTGTTTAAAAAGTAATTTTTTTTGCATAGTTTAAAAAGTTCAATGTGTCATAATATACGTTTTAAAAAGTTATGATGTAAATTACATATGATCTAAAATTTAAAGGTAAAATGCATTTAACCCGTTATATTAAAAATGTCTTTGAAATAAAACTAATATTTGCAAAAAAATAAACAAATTCTAACGATATAAAATTAATAGTTCTTACTAACGAACTAATTTATCTCAAAACATCATTCAAAAGAAACATTAAATAAAACATTTAATTTAATATGTTGTGAATATAAAATTGTATACTATTAGTTAATAATTTATGTATATTTTTGTAAAATTTAAAGATTCAAACATATTGGCATATAATCAGATGATAATAATGGGATAAAAAAAAGTTATGCTGAAAAAAAATGTAAAAGTGAAAACATTAAACAAACATCTCCCATCATCCATGGAATAAAGCAAAAAGCATCCTACAATAATTGACGTGAATTTGTGTGGAAGAGCTTGTGGTTCGCGAAATGTTTCAACATTTTTAATACGGCGAATGTAAGATTCTGTATTTTGGTTTATGGATAAAAATATGTTAAAGTTTTATTAAGGAATAGAAATTGACCCTATTTCCACGCTTCACCCTCCACATGGAATGTTAGATTCCATGGAAAATGTTAAACATTCCGCGACCTCATATTCCTGGAAATGTTGAAACATTCCGCGAACCACACGCCCCTAAGAATGAGAAGTCAATATATATCTTTTGCTATGCACCAAAATATATATATATATATATATATATATACACATCTTTTGCTGCAAAGATATCAGCATTACACTAGTATTTGACCTGCGCAACTGAGCGGGCAAGAGAAATGAATAAATGTCTAATTTTAAAATAGTAAATTTTAATTATAAAATAATGTAAACAATGGAATAATTTATCCATAAATTAGACCCAAAAAAAAAACCCAAATAATGATCTTAATCAACCTGCATTTCTAAATATTTTCTTATTAATAATATTATTGGTTTGATTATTGCGCTCTGCATGATGGCATGATAAAATCTTCAAACCTCTTGGCACCTCGTAAAATCTTCAACCCAACATTGAACAATGGCTTCAGTGCTGAGAGTTAAAAAAATAGAGTGAGCCACTTAATCAAAGCTGTTAGAATTATTAGAGGAAGAATCTCTTATTTGCTGAAAACAAACTCGAAGTTAAAAAAATCAAGTGGGACACGCATACTAACTGTAGGATGAAGTGTTGTACAACTCTGTACACACCACGCCACTAATCATAGTCTCAAGTTAAGCTTTCTTAACATTAGTTTCGAGTCCCAATTCCTTTCTTATTTTACCAACAAATAAATCTCCTGATTTGATCATGCCACGAACTCTTCCAAGGACGGTTATGAATGGAAATTGTGCAATCCCATGTTTCCTTCCTAAAGATACAATAGATAATGGTGGTTGCACCTCGTAAGTTCCCAGCTTGCTTTCTTTCCCACCTTCTACCAATAGCATTTGAGCATGAGCCTGTGCATACACCCCTTGTTTGATTTCCTGTAGCATAGATTTCCCATCAAACAATATAGTATTAATAAGGACTGCATGCAAAGAGACTTAAAATGCCACATATTAAGGACAGTCATAAGATAAGGAGACTAAGTAACAAAATCATATAAATCTACTGGAGATTAAGAGCACATCTCCATATTAGATTTGGTATCAGCAAGAGCATACTCGAATCTCTAGATTTAAAGATTTTGGACCCTTCTACTTTAACTAAGTTAACAGACGACCAAAATAAGGATTTTAAAATATATGGGCGTAGTGAAGCTCAAAAATCAACTTTACTCGACAACTTAGGTGCACACACACACACACACACACACACACACATATATATATATATATAAGTGTATTAGAAATGCAAGTTTGATATAAATGGACCTGTTGATAAATTACCAAATTCTAACTGCATCATGACTTCGTGAAAATTTTCTGTGAGTTAAAGTTTTATCTTATTTATCTCAACATGCAAACATGATTCTTGAGATTCATAGCCACCTAACAGGTGATTAAAGTCTGAAAACGTACAATATAGCTTTGCGAGTAGAAGAGTAAGAAGACTTAGTAATTTGTTATAAATGGACCGTACCTGTTTAAAACTTAATATTCTACGAAAGGAAAAAAAAAAAAAAAAAACCAAAGTAACTTGGTTTGATTAGCACTTACTTGAACATCTGTAATATCCTCAATAGCAAAAATGTTATTCTGTCCCTTGATTCTCATATATTCATCAACCTTGACCCTTCCATCCCTGTCCAAGTCATTCTTTAGAGAAGTATCTCTAAGCCACGCTGAACTACGTAGTTTCCCTATGCATGGATAATGATGATCTGCTGGGATAATCTCTCCAACAGAAGGTACACATGCCTTCTGTACATGCCTTCTGTCCATGCGGTGGAATTCAAGTCCAATGACTATGTAGCCTGCCAATACCACTCTAAGCAGATATTAAAGCAAATGTTTGAGAGTCACCACCCATGAAAGGATTACTTGATTTCAGAAATAACAGAGTAAGAAAATGGTTGAAATATTCCATGGCTTAAACCTCACTCAATTGAACACCCAATATCAACCCAAGAGATAATAACCTTACACAATTGAACACCTGTTGTCATGAGTGATAGCAACAAAAATTAACAAAAAGGGTTTGGATTATGAATCGAAATACGGCAAAGTTGTTTTCTATGGATTGAATCATAAGTTAACATGTAGCTAACACTATATATCATGCAATCCAAAGCTCTCACAACTTACAAAGAATCTCATATATTGCCATGAGATTTCAATTATAGGAAGATTTCATCCCGGTGTTTTAAATTGTGATTGTGATTATGGCTGCGATTGCAGACAATGCGTCTACGATGATGCATATTGCGGCTATTGCGGCATGATTTTTTTTTTGCACAAAATTCAAAATAAAAAAAGTATAACAATTGTAGCACTGAAATAGTAAGTCTCCAACAAATTTAATAGTACTAATGGCTTTAATATTTAAATATAAAATTTTCATTTTTTAAAATGATATTTATACAATAATGAAATCGCAAATCAGTAACAACTTGTTTTTATTTGGTCAAATATTAGTAAAATCTTTAATTCAAAAAACTGGATAACAAAAAAATAGAAACCCACCAAAATAATAAAAGACAAATGGGTAACAGCCCACCCACGTTAAACAAAGAAACAAAAGAAAAAGCCCAAAAAAAAATACCACCCTCAGTTGTCAATTGCAACTTTACTCCGCCACACCTACGTACCCCACCTACGCCATCTTCTTCTACGCCTTTCTTTCTTGTACCTCTAAATGCTTCCTCCTCCATTGTGAAGAAAGCAAAAAAACCAACGCCGCCCACCTTCATTTTTTCTTTTTTCTTTTTCAGAGAACCCATGCTCCTTCTTATTTTACAAGCCATTCTCAACACAATTCCTAACATTATTTCATTTTTTCTTGTTGTAACCCTTTCTTCTCCATGCCTAAATGTCCTACAACTCCATCCTCCGATATCCCCTTATCGGTTTCTCCGCTATCTGCCACATCACCTCCGGCAGCCACCTCATCACTTAGATATCCTCTCAATCTTCCACCACCACATCATGATCGACGCTTGGAAGATTGGAAATGCAAGAATTGGGCGAATCCGAGAGTTTCAATTCCGTTGCATTTCATTGCGGCTGCAACACCTTTATGTTGTGGCCGTAACATCGTTATGTTGCAGTTTTGTGTGTGATTTCAATTCACCACGCAATTGTGGTCGGATGCGGTTGCACAACCGTAATATTGCAGCCGCATTAAGTGGTGCAGACCGCAATTTGAATCACTAATCCTAACCAAAAGGCCTCACACTTATTAAGGCATAAACTACACCATCATAGGTAATGATTGAGGGGGAAAATATAACATCCCAATTTTTCTTGGTACAATTAGCTCATTATTATGAGTAATTAGACTAATTAACTAGTAAATTAAACAAGGGTTGATTTACTAATTCTATGCGAAATAAAAAGCTTGAGTTAAATAATAATAATTCATAGACATGTAAACATGCATTTACATACGTGTGTGTATGTGTGTGTGTGTGTTTTGCCAATAGGATACAAGAATTTATATGCACACATAATAGGTGTATGAGAGCAAACCGTGAAAATAGCTAAGTTTGCACCTAGCAATGCTGTGATTAGTATTTTAATATAATAATTAAAAAAGGAAAATAAATGTAGATATGAGAAAGATTGGTAATGCAGGGAAAATCATCACGTGAAGCATACATGTATATTACTTTAGTTTGAAATCAATCAGCATGATATACTGACTTAATTTGTCAATCAAATCAGCGTAGAGGCACTTTATATCGGGAAGGATCAAATTTTTTTACGTGGCTTATTATTGAGTCATTAAACACTAGCTAGATTTCCACCCTAAAATACACTAATAAGCCACAACCCTATACATTGCACTCTTTCAAAAACAATAGGAAGAACACCGACACCTAAGGAAGTCTCACAACCAAAGGATTCTTGGACAAGCATTGCTACCGTTCAAAGAACTCATCTCATGCCTTTATTCTCATTCCTTTTGAACAGCCTTTTAAGATAGGGATTTTATGTGTTTTATTTTTATTAGGGTTGAGCATAAACTTCTTCTAGTCTCTTCATGGCTATGAGCAGTATGTCAAACCCGAAACCGTAGCTAGCATATTCTAATTCCTTCCATAGTCATGAATGCTGGCATGGTTACTCATTCAGATTACGTGGTATGATGCCTGCACTACAAAGATTGGTTGATATTTCATGTGTGTACATGTTTAAAAGTGTGAAAAACAAAATAAATAAACAAACAAATACATAAAACACTCTATTCAAATTAAAAACCTCAAAACTCACATAAGTCACTAAATTCGGACTGGTAAGGAAATCTGGCTAGTTTTCAATAAAATTCCATTTCTCAGTCTCTAGACCTCCGTTTGAGCCCGTTCAAAATTCTTGAGAAAGCTAAGACATAGACCTTCATTTTGGTTCCGCTGCTATAGGCCTTCTACAAAATTTAGGAAAAATTGTTAAATTCACCTTAGGCACTGCTGTTGGGATTTTGGGCAATGCGTAAAGAAAATTTTGAATCTTGAGCTATACAACTCAAAATTATGTGAAACTAGTTTTAAATGAAAGATGACACGTAGGGTTATTATCCTGGAAATTTCCATAGACAAGGCCTTCTTAGGTTTTCCCCACTTATTTTTGTAAGTTGTTGCAACCTCTGTTGGGCATGCAGCCAAAGAGTCCTAATTCAAAATTTTTATAATATTATCTAGTTATCGGTTTCGATTTCGTTAAAAAGCTTGATGAATTAGGATCATCCCCATAAAATATTAGACCATAACTCTAAGGGTAGTGGTCACGGTAGAATTTTCTATGTTGGTTGCCAACTCTGTCACAATTTGAAAGTTAGAAAATGCATGATAGGGAAAATAAAAAGTGGTTAAATTATTTGCCAAGCTATAATGAATAAAACGAAAGTTAAGATATAACCCCAATCCAGTAATAACCTTAGTAATGTTATAAACAAAAACAAATAAATAAATATAAAGGGTCTTAGGACCAATAATACGGGTCTTTAAGACACTCCACACATTATTGAAAATTCTAAGTTATGAAGACTTGTTCTTAATAATGGGACTTGCTAACTATGAGGACACATATTGAATATGTTATTTGTTGTGTGATGTACCCCTTGTGTATGTTTTATGAGATGCTATATTAAAATACCTCTGGGTGCTCGTGTACTGCCATACCTATTGATGCTTGATAGTGTCGTTTGAAATGTGGTAGTTCTGAGGTTACTGAATCATGTTGATTATATAATTGTTCACTTATGTCTTGCATAATACATGTCCCATGTTATGCATAAAATTTCATATGACACATGTTGCATTAAAAAGGAAAGTTGAAAGGTTAAGTGCACCCTTCCATGATCCAAGGCAGCGACAGCCGTCAGTTTGAGCTCAATACCATTTACTGAAACTCCGAGGTTGATGCCAATGATTTCAGGAGCGAGGCCTACTGTGGTTTTTTAGTTAATGATTATGTAAGGATTGAGGCGGATGTCCAAGAATAAGTCATACCATCTACAAGTTAATTCATAGAAGTGAAGTTTGCCTGCTATAATACCTGCATCATGCATGTATTCTTGCTTAGCATTATTCCCCTATTGTACAAATCATTCTTTTTATATACGGAGAAATATATAAAATTGGATCTGCCTCAGTAATCATATATCTTTTGAAAACTAAAAAGAAGTGATATATCTGTTCACCTTTTCTTAAAGAAACCGAGGTGGTTGGAGATGACTTCAATGACACTTTATTATATGCATTTTATTGGGAAATTTCAAGTTCTCACCCTTTTTTATTTTCATGTCATCTCCAGAAGAAGAGTAACTAACTACGGTTCATTTTGGAGGAGCACGTTCAAGGAAAGTAGATAGGATTTTATTTCAGATTATGATAATAGCTAGGATTGTATTATATTTCAGGTGACTTATTTAGATGAGTTATATATAACTCTATTGGAAGTTTAATTACTTCATTGATTACCGAACCAATGTTAGCCAGATAATATTTATTGTTTTTGCTATTTATTTATTATTTACAACATAATGTTTGGATTTATCTACATATTTACGGTGTGTAAATTATTCAAAGATTGGATAATTTGTATATGTTTATTAATATGTTAGCTAACTTTTGCAAAATAAATATGGTACATGATTTTTCTCTGCGCAAGGCTTCTATTTTGATTTTTATAAAAAAAAATTATTACTATTATTTTCTTATATCTTATTTTATCATAAAAGTTTATGAGATTGAAACATAATAATTAAAGGTTAATCTTAACATGGCTTCAGCATGAATGGGTTAAAATTTAGGATATTACATAAAAAAAAGCCTTACAAAACTTCCTCTTCTCGTGGAAAATAAATCTATAACACCTTAGCTGAACATGACTAACAATACTTGAACACATGTATAGCCAATAAAATGGAAAAATAAAATTGTACAAACAACAACATAAAACAGTTCAAGCATTAGTTAATATACTTTTTCTATTGCCATGTCAGTGTAATTGTTTTGATAGATATTTAACACTGATATTACAATTACCAATTGATTACACTAATTTGTGGATTAGTCAATACCCGAATTGCTATATTATTGATCAATTGTGACATATACAAATGAAATCCTTATTAATGCTATATTAATGTGGCGATCTGCTCTTAATCTTTAGTATATTTCTATGATGTTTATAATATGTCTACTTATCTTATGACTATTCTTAATATGTGACATTTTAAGTTGCATGCAATCCTTATTCATGCTATATTGTTTTGTGGGGGATTTAGGCTACAGAAAATCAATCAAGGGGTACACATATACTCTTTGGCAGTTATTAGTATTATTTCTGCTCCCTGGAGTCAAGTTGGGATTGGAAGTAGACTCCCGGCCATAAAATGTGAGTGTGTTTAAGCTCATGGCCATACTTATGGTCATTATTAGTACTTTTCTAGTATTATATAATTTGTTTATGAAATTTTAGAATGATTTATGCCAAATACATGCTTTATGGATTATGCCAATACTAGAAAAAAAAATTGTTGTTTTACACAGTTATCATAAAAATCTTATTTTAAAAAGTTCATGGGACCTTACTTGTTGTCTATATATTTTAGAATTGTTTTCTCAGTTTGGAAAATGTTTGAACCCCAATTTAGTTTGAACAACATGAACAGTGGAATATTGTGTATATTATTAGTTTTTAGCCAGTAAATAGTGAGAAAAAGAATTGTGAGTTAATAGCTGTAAAATTGTTAACCTTCGTGCCAAGTAACCCGCTAGAGGACTAGCTTAACCT
Organism: Dalbergia cochinchinensis; assembly: GCA_031216125.1. Lineage (NCBI taxonomy): Eukaryota > Viridiplantae > Streptophyta > Magnoliopsida > Fabales > Fabaceae > Dalbergia > Dalbergia cochinchinensis. Next base: position 72,647,463 of record CM062368.1, on the reverse strand, counting down.
CAGTTACAGTAAGGAAACTAGTATGGTGTCTACATTATAGGATCTAGTTAAGTGCCCTTCAGTTTTAGCTATTAGTTCAATATAGTTATCTCATTCAGTTCAGCTCTTGTTTCTTACTAGTTACCATTATATGAATTCAATTAAAATAATATTTTCAGTACAAGAATATAATTAAATATTAAAATATTTTATGCTAGTTGCATATATATATATGTATATGTATGTATGTATGTATGTATTACTTTATTGTTGTCCCTTGTCAGTTGTGATTGGAGACCTGTTCACTGAGTTGGATCCACATCAATAGTGCTGTAGCTTCTTTTGGTCTTGCTTCACTTCAGAGTGAAGCTTGTCATAGGTTCATGTTAGTTTCACAGTACTCCAGTAATTATGTAGATAGGATTCGGTACATGCATGGTTTTATGATTAATTTTTTGAATTTTAGTTATTTTACTAATTATGTTTGTCTTTAGCCTAGATTAGTATTACTTAGTTTTATGTTCAAGATTATGATTTTCAGTTGAAACTGGATTATTTAAAACTGATTTATAGTAGTTACCTAATGTTTAAACTGGATTTTGGCGTGTAAATATGTATTATGTTATGCATGCTAGACTAGAGACTTTCGGACCCAATCCCTCATGTACTGGTCACATTTCCAAGTCGAGTCATGACAATTGGCATGATCAAGGGAAGCAATCTGTTCATCATGTTTCTTCTGTCAAACCTGATGAAGCTTCTCCATAGCTAAGTTCCTCTCAGATTCAACAATTACTCACCTCGTTGAAATCACAACATCCTCTCTCTCCTTCAGATAGTGCTGAGTGCTCTGAACCCATAGGTTGCATTCTTTCCTCATCACTGTCAAGGTCATTTTTAATCTAATTCTTGGATATTAGATAGTGGAGCCACTTCACATGTTACATGTTCTTTGTCTCTTTTCTCTAATATTCAACCTATGTCAAACTTCTATGTTAATTTACCTTATGGTTCTAGAGTTCTAATACACTCCACTGGCACTGTTATGTTAAGTAAAGACCTTGTTCTTCAAAATGTACTCTATGTTCCTCAATTTCACGTTAACCTTCTGTTTGTCCTAGCATTACCGAAACGCTCCCCCTTATTCATGACTAATTTCCCCTCTTATTTCATAATCCAGGATAGCAATTTGCTGAAGGTGATTGAGAGGGTAATTTGCCTCAAGATCTATACGTTTTTCAGCTAGACATTACTTTAGTCAAACCAAATGATACATTTTCTGATACTTTAATTAGGTACATCAATTTTACTACTCCAGACTTATGGCATTCAAAATTAGGAGATATGTTATTCTACATAAATATTTTGATACACTTGTGTTGAATAAGATTTCTGGAACTCATAGTTCAATATGTCTTCTAGCTAAATGTTGTAGAGTGTCTTTTGTTTGCAACAATATGTGTAATGCTCCTTTTGACCTTGTCCATTGTGAGGTGTGGGGGTCCATATCATGTTCCCACTTATAATGGAAAGAAATATTTCTTGAGCATTGTTGATGGTTGCATGAGATTCTCTTGGATTTATATGCTATCTAACAAATCTAAAGCTGCAAACTATCTAGTTTAATTTTTCAATTTCATTGAGACACAATTTTGGGTTAAGTTCACAAATCTGATTAGATAATGCAAGAGAACTTGCTGTAACTGATTTTCTGCCACAAAAAGGGTCTTGCACCTCGTAAGTTCCCAGCTTGCTTTCTTTCCCACCTTCTACCAATAGCATTGGGTTCCTTGCCATCAGTTGAGCATGAGCCTGTGCGTACACCCCTTGTTTGATTTCCTGTAGCATAGATTTCCCATCAAACAATATAGTATTAATAAGGACTGCAATCTGCATGCAAAGAGGTACTTAAAATGCCACATATTAAGGACAGTCATATATAAGATAAGGAGACTAAGTAACAAAAATCACATAAATCTACTGGAGATTAAGAGCACATCTCCATATTAGATTTGGTATCAGCAACAGCATACTCGAATATCTAGATTTAAAGATTTTAGACCCTTCTACTTTAACTAAGTTAACAGACCACCAAAATAAGGATTTTGAAATATATGGGCATAGTGAAGCTCAAAAATCAACTTAACTACTCGAAAACTTAGGTATATATGTGTGTAATAGAAATGCAAGTTTGATATAAATGGACCTGTTTATAAATTACCAAATTCTAATTGCATCATGCATGACTACGTGAAATTTTTTGTGAGTTAAAGTTTTATCTTATTTATCTCAACATGCAAACATGATTCTTGAGATTCATAACCACCTAACAGGTGATTAAAGTCTGTATACATACAATATAGCTTTGCGAATAGAATAGTAAGAAGACTAAGTAATTTGTTATAAATGGACAGTACCTGTTTAAAAATTAATATTCTACAGAAGGGGGGAAAAAAAAAACCAAAGTGACTTGGTTTGATTAGCACTTACTTGAACATCTGTAATATCCTCAATAGCAAAAATGTTATTCTGGTCCTTGATTCTCATATATTCATCAACCTTGACCCTTCCATCCCTGTCCAAGTCATTCTTTAGAGAAGTATCTCTAAGCCACGCTGAACTACGTAGTTTCCCTATGCATAGGTTATGATGATCTGCTGGGATAATCTCTCCAACAGAAGGTACACATGTCTTCTGTTCATGTGGTGGAATTCAAGTCCAATGACTATGTAGCCGCTCTTGGTGGGCTTCCTTCCCCCAACAACTTACAAAAGAAAAAAAAGGAAATTGCAAAAAAAAAAAAAAGAAAACCGAAAAGAAAACCAAAAACAAAAGGATGCTAGAGTAGCGTCAAGTGGGAAAAAAAAAGGTGAAGACGTGAAGTAATGCTGTGGAGAAAGAATAGAAAAAGGGCAAGATGAGTAAATATGCTCCATTTATCATGAAAATTTAGTATATTATTCTTGATGTTGAGCTTGATAGTTTGATATAGCTTGTTAATTTTATTGTCTTCTCTTGTGGTTGTTCTATTATATCTATATTGTAGAGTTATATGGTTGTGTTTCACCTATTGGGTGAGCATTCTGTTTATTGTTGAGATTCTCTAGTACTACTAAGAAGACTGATTGTATTCCCATTGATCATAATGGAAGTCTTTACTGAACTAGGTCCCGTTGGTTTTTTATCCCTCTAATTAGGGTTTTTCCATGTTAAAAAATTGTGATGTTTCTTATTTTATTTTTCTGCCAAATTATTATACTTTCTAGAGTATTTTTGGTACTACCTATTTAATTGCACAAGTGTGGAAAAATATTTGTTGCTTTTGCTGTTGATAACAGGTTCTATTCCTAAGATTTCCCTAACAAAGTGGTATTAGAGCTTTGGTAATTTTTTTATCTGTGCAGTTTAAATGGAGGAACATCAGGGGCCAAATATGGTCAAGTTGATTCCAAAAATTAGTTAGTTTAGAAAACTCTTATGGAAGACATGTTATACAGTAAGGATTTGTATGAGCTTGTTAAGGATGATAAATATAAGCCTGTTGATAAGTCTAAAGTCAAATGGAACAGAATGAATAGAAAAGCTGTTGCTTTGATTAAGCAGTGATTAGATCTTAGTATATATCCACATGTTGACAAAGAAACTAATGCTCAAAGTATGTGGCAAAAATTGGCAGATTTATATGAGAGGAAGAATGTGCAAAATAAGGCATATTTGATTCGGAAGCTAGTAAATATGAAATATAAAGAAGGTGATTCAATGCCAGAGCATTTGAGTAGCTTCCAAGAAATTGTCAATCAGTTGACAACCAATGAGATTACATTGTTTAATGAGTTGCAAAAATTATTGTTGTTGAGTTCTTTATCTAACAATTGGGAAGTCTTAATTGTGACATTGACTAACTTAGCTCCAAATGGAATGTTGACGTTGTCAATAATTAAAGAAAGCATGTTGAATGAAGATGCCAGAAGAAAAGTGTGGGGTTTGATTAGTGCCTCTACCTAGTCAGAAGCACTTATTGTGGAGTCACGGGAGCGAAGTCAGAATCAAAGACCTCATAATACTGATAGGTCAAAAAGTCGTAGCAAGTCAAGGGGTAAGTCCAAGACAAGAAAGGAATTTAATTGCTATCATTGTGGCAAGCCAGAACACATCAAAAAGCATTACAGGTACTTGAAAAGAAAGAAATCAAGAGAAAGAGATGAGACAAAAATAGTAACAATGATAAAGACACTGCTGTTATTGCATATGATGATGTCTTGTTCTATATCATAAGAACTTCATAAATCTTGCATGTGATGATTCCAATTGGATCATGGATTCTAGTGCCTCACGTCATGTTACTCCTAGGCATGAGTTTTGCTTTACTTATATTGTTGGTGACTTTGGCAGAATAAGACTAGGAGATGAAGGGATATGCAAGATTGTTGGTATGGGAGATGTGTGACTTGAAACTAGCATGGGATACAAATTATAGTTAAAGAATGTCAAGCATGTGCCTGACAAGGGTCTTAGCTTAATGTCAATCAAAGCATTGGACATAGAATGTTACTATACTACCTTTGGTGGTGGAAAATTCAAAATCACCAAAAGGTCACTAGTTGTTGCAAGAGAAGATAGTAGTTTCATTACTCTCTACCAGTTGCCCGGAAAGTTGTGCAAAGAGAAGATGAATGTTATTGATAATTCCTCTTCAGACTTGTGGCATATGCATCTTGGCCACTTGAGTGAAAAAGGACTTGGCATTCTAGCCAAGAATCAGTCTCTTCTGGTAAAAGGTATATCTCTGAAGACTTGCACTCATTGTTTCATTGGAAAGCATGCTAGAGTAGCTTTTCATTATGCAAGACCTCATAGGAGACTACGTGTACTAGACTTAGTTCACACTAATATTTGCACCATGGGCACAAAAACACTAGGAGGTGCATCATATTTTGTGACTTTTATTGATGACTATTCTTGGAAAGTATGGGCTTTTGTGTTGAAATCTAAAGACCAGGTGCTCGGAGTTTCCAAGAGCTTCCATGCAAGTGTTGAAAAAGAAAAGGAAATGAAATTGAAATGTGTCCAAGCAAATAATGGTGGTGAGTAGAGGGGTCTATTTGAAGACTATTGCAAAGAACATGGGATCAAGCTTGAGAAAACAGTTCCTAAGACTCCTCTGCATAATGGAGTCGCAAAGAGAATGAATCATACAATCAATGATAGAATCAGGTGTATGCTCTCTCATGCAAAGTTGTCCAAATTCTTTTGGGGTGAAGCAATGAGAACTGCAGTGGATTTAATCAACCTTTCTCCTTCAGCTCCTCTAGATGGTGATGTTCCACAGAGAGTATGGACAGGGAAAGATGTCTTATATAGTCACTTGAGAGTGTTTGGCTGCAGGGCTGTTGTTCATATTCCAAGAGATGAAAGGTCCAAGCTTGATAGGAAGTCCAAGCAGTGTATCTTCATTGGTTATGGTCATGAAGACTTTGGTTACAAGTTATGGGATCTGACAGTAAGAGAATAATCAGAAGCCGAGATGTGATTTTTCTTGAAGACCAAGCCATTGAAGATTTTGAAAAGTCAGATAAGCCAATGTCTGTTACTAGAAGTGACAGTGATGTAGTGCCAGAGTCTCCTCCTAGTACTCCTGTTAATGGGGGAGATATAGAGGTTGATGATGGGAATACAGGTGATGAGCCTACACCTACTCTTGAGGTGCTAGTTGAGCAAGTTCCACTAGAACCACCAATTGAGTCACAATTGAGAAGATCTACAAGACCGCATCAGCCTTCTAAGAAATATCCTTCAGATGAGTATGTGACGATCTCTGATGGTGGGGAGCCAGAGAGCTATCAAAAGGCTATTTCTGATGAGCACAAAGACAAATAGTTGAAGGTCATGCAAGAGGAAATGAGTTCCTTGCATGAGAATCACACCTTTGAGTTGATGAAGTTACCAAAGGGTAGAAAAGTACTCAAAAATAAATGGGTGTTCAAGCTAAAAATTGAAGATAATATCTCACAGCTAAGGTATAAAGCAAGGTTGGTTGTGAAAGGTTTTGAGTAAAAGAAATGAGTTGATTTTAAAGAGATTTTCTATCGGTGGTGAAGATGTCCCCTATTCGAGTTGTGCTTGGTTTAGCAGTAAGTTTGAATTTAGAGGCTGAGCAGCTTGATGTGAAGACTGCATTCCTTCATGGTGACTTGGAGAAAGAAATTTATATGGAACAACCAGAGGGTTTCAAGGTTAAGGGAAAGGAGCAACTTGTGTGTAAATTGAAGAAGAGTTTGTATGGCCTCAAACAAGCACCAAGGCAATAGTACAAGAAATTTCATTCTTTCATGGCAGATCATGGGTATAGTAAGATTACTTTGGACCATTGCGTATTTGTTAAGAAATTCTCTGATGGTGATTTCATAATTCTCTTGCTTTATGTGGATGACATGTTGATTGTTGGTCATGACAAGCAGAAAATTCAGAGTCTTAAGACTGACTTGAGCAAGTCCTTTGCTATGAAGGACTTAGGTTCTGCAAAGCAAATCCTTGGCGTGAGGATCACTCGTGACAGGAAGATTAGTAAGTTGTGGTTATCTCAGTAGAAGTACATTGGGAAGGTGTTGGAGAGATTTAACATGAGTAATTCAAAGCCTGTTAGTACTCTACTTGCTGGTCATTTCAAGTTTAGTTCACAACATTGTCCTGCAAGTAAGAAAGAAAAAGAAGAGATGAAGAAGGCTCCATATGCGTCTGCAGTTGGCAGTTTGATGTATGTTATGGTATGTACTAGGCCAGATATTGCTCATGCTGTTGGTGCTGTTAGCCGATTTCTCTCTATTCCTGATAAGGATCATTAGCAAGCTGTGAAGTGGATTTTCAAGTATCTTCGGACACTTCCAGAGTTTGTTTATGCTTTGGTAGTGGTCAGCTTGTATTAGATGGTTACACAGATGCGGACATGGCTGGTGATCTTGATTCTAGGAAGTCTACTTCCGAGTACATAATGACTTTTGCAGGGGGCAGCATACTATGGTAGTCCAGACTTCAGAAATGTATTGCTTGGTCTTCCACTGAGGCCGAATATATTGCTGTTACCAAAGCTTCAAAAGAACTCTTATGGATGGAGAAATTCCTACAAGAATTGGACATTGATCAAGAGAAGTTTGTATTATTATGTGATAGCCAGAGTACTATCCATCTCAGCAAGAACCCAACATTTTATTCCAGGTCGAAGCACATAGAGGTTCGGTATCATTGGATATATGAAGCACTAGAGATGAAGTTGATTTCATTGGAAAAGATCCATACTGATGATAATAGTTCAGATATGATGACTTGCAGAGAGAAAGTGGGCTTTAGTGGAGCAATGCACCCCCACTTAAGTCGAGAAGGGGGAGATTTATTGGTGGGCTTCCCTTCTTATTGAGGGCCCAACAACTTATAAAAGGAAGAAAAAGGAAATTACAAAAAAAAAAAGAAAATCGAAAAGAAAACAAAAAACAAAAGGACGTTACAGGAGCATCAAGTGAGGAAAAAAATGTGAAGACGTAAAGTAACGCTGCGGAGAGAGAAGAGAAAAAGGGAAAAAGGGCAGTGCAGTGGGTTCATCATCAGATAGGTAAACGTGCTCCGTTTATCACAAAAATTTAGTATGTTTTTCCTAATATTGAGCTTAATAGTTTGATATAACCTGTTAATTTTATTGCCTTCTCTAGTGGCTATTCTGTTATACCCACATTGTGAAGTTATATGGTTGTGTTCCGCCCATTGGGTGGGTATTCTGTGGATTGTTAAGATTCCCTAGTGCTACTAGAAAGAATGATTGTATTCCATTGATCATATGGAAGTTTTTACTAGACTAGATCCTGTGGCTTTTTATCCCTCTAATTGAGGGTTTTCCCATGTTAAAAAATTTTGATGTCTCTTATTTTATTTTTCTGCCAAATTATTATACCGCCTAAAGTGTTTTTGGTACTACCTATTTAATTGCACAGGTGTGAAGAAATATTTGTTGCTTCCGCTATTAATAACAAGTTTCATTTCTGAGATTTCCCCAACACCTGCCAATACCACTCTAAGCAGATATTAAAGCAAATGTTTGAGAGTCACCGGGATTACTTGATTCCAGAAATAAGAAAGTAAGAAAATGGTCAAAATATTCCATGGTTTAAACCTCACTCAATTAAACACCCAATATCAACCCAAGAGATAATAACCTTACTCAGTTGAACACCTATTATCATGAGTGATAGCAACAAAAAATAACAAAAAGGGTTTGGATTATGAATTGAAATACGTTAAAGTTGTTTTCTATGGATTGAATCATAAGTTAACATGAAGTGTAACACTATATATCATGCAATCCAAAGCCCTCACAAGTTACAAAGAATCTCATATATTGCCATGAGATTTCAATTATAGGAAGATTTCATCTTAACCAATGTTTTAAATTGCAGATGCAATCGTTGCGATTGCGGGCAATGCGTCTACTGTGTTGCAGATTGCAGCCATTATGGCATGATTTTTTTTTGTACAAAATTCAAAATAAAAAGTATAACAATTGTAGTACTAAAATAACAAGTCTCCAACAAATTTGATACTACTAATGGCTCTAATATTTAATATAAAATTTTTATTTTTTAAAATGATATTCATACAATAATAAAATCACAAATCAGTAACAACTTTTTTTTTATTTGGTCAAGTATTAGTAAAATCTTTAATTCAAAAAATTGAACAACAAAAAATATAAACCCATCAAAATAATAAAAAACAAATGGGCAATAGCCCCCTCCCCCCTCCCCGCGTTAAACAAAAAAACAAAAAAAAAGCCAAAAAAAACCCACCCCTACTTGTCAATTGCAACTTTACTCGCCCACACCTACCCCGCCTACCCCATCTTCTTCTACACCTTTCTTTCTTCTGCCTCTAAATGCTTCCTCCTCCAATCTGAAGAAAGTAAAAAATCCAATGCCGCCCACGTTCATTTTTTCTTTTTCCTTTTTCAGAGAACCCATGCTCCTTCTTATTTTACAAGCCATTCTCAACATAATTCCTAACATTATTTCATTTTTTCTTGTTGTACCCCTTTCTTCTCCATGCCTAAATGTCCTGCAACTCCATCCTTCGATATCCCTTTATTAATTTCTCCTTTATTCGCTAGACCACTGCTGGCAGCCACTTCATCACTCAGATATCCTCTCAATCTTCCACCACCACATCATGATTGACGCTTGGAAGATTGGAAATGCAAGAACTAGGTGAATACGAGAGTTTCAGTTCCGTTGCATTTTGTTACGGCTGCAACACCTTTATGTTGCGGCCGTAACACCGTTACATTGTGGTTTTGTGTGTGATTTCAGTTCACCAAGCAATTGTGGTCGAATGCGGTTGCAAACATTAGTGCAACCACAATATTGCGGACCACAATTTGAATTACTGATTCTAACCAAAAGGTGTCACACTTATTAAGCCATAAACTAGACTACCGTAGGTCATGATTGAAGGGAAAAAATATAACATCCCAATTTTTCTTGGTACACTTAGCTCATTATTATGAGTAATTAGACTAATTAATTAGTAAATTAAACAAGGGTTGATTTACTAATTCTATGCGAAATAAAAAAGCTTGAGTTAAATAATAATAATTCATAAACATGTAAACATGCATTTACATACGTGTGTGGGTGTGTGTTTTGCTAATAGGATACAAGAATTAATATGCATACATAATAGGTGTATTAGAGCAAACCATGAATATAGCTCAGTTTGCACCTAGCCATGTTGTGATTAGTATTTTGATATAATAATTAAAAAGGAAAATAAATGTAGATATGAGAAAGATTGGTAATGTAGGGAAAATCATCACGTGAAGCATACATGTATATTACTTTAGTTTTGAAATCAATTGGCATGATATACTTCCTTGATTTTTGAATCAAATCAGTGTAGAGGTACTTTATATTGGGAAGGATCAAATTTTTTTACATTGCTTATTATTGAGTCATTAAACACTAGATTTCCACCCTAAAATACACTAATCAGCTACAACCCTATACATTACACACTTCACTCTTTCAAAAATAATAGGGAGAACACCAACACCCAAGAAATCTCACAACCAAAGGATTCTTGGATAAGCATTGCTGCTATTCAAAGAACTCATCTCTTGCCTTTCTCATTCTTTTCGAACAGCCTTTTTAAGGTAAGGTTTTATGTGTTTTCTTTTTATTGGGGTTAAGCATAAACTTGTTCTAGTCTCTTCATGGCTACTAGCAATATGTCAAACCTGAAACCATGGCTAGCGTATTCTAATTCCTTCCATAGTCTAGAATGCTGGCATGGTTACTCATTCAGATAACATGGTATGATACTTGCACTACAAAGATTGGTTGATATTTCATGTGTGTATATGTTTAAAAGTGCGAAAAATAAATAAATAAACAAATAAATACATAAAACACTCCTTTCACATAAAAACCTCAAACTCACATAAGTCACTAATCCCGGATTGGTAAGGGAATCTAGCCAGTTTTCAATAAAATTTTGTTTCTCAATCTATAGACCTCCGTTTGAGCCCGTTCAAAATTCTTGAGAAAGCTAAGATAGAGACTTGCAAGGGTGGTTTCGCTGCTATAGGCCTTCTAGAAAATTTAGGAAAAATTGTTAAATTCACCCTAGGCGCTGCTGTTGGGATTTTGGGCAACGCGTAAAGAAAATTTTGAATCTTGAGCTATACAACTCAAAATTATGTGAAACTAGTTTTAATGAAAGCTGACACGTAGCGTTATCATCCTGGAAATTTCCATAGACAAGGCCTTCTTAGGTTTTCCCCAGTTATTGTTGTAAGTTGCTACAGCCTCTGTTGGGCATGCAGCCAAAGAGTCTTAATTCAAAATTTTTATAATATTATGTAGTTATTAGTTTAGGCTCAAAATGGATTAGTTAGAAAGCTTGATGAATTAGGATCATCCCCATAAAAAATTAGACCATAAATCTAAGGGTAATAGTCACAGTAGAATTTTCTATATTAGTTTCCAAATCTGTCAGAATCTGAAAGTTAGAAAATGCATGATAGGGAAAATAAAGTGTTTAAATTATTTGCCAAGCTATAAGGAATAAAATGAGGGTTAAGATATAACCCAAATCCAGTAATAACCTTAGTAATGTTACAAACAAAAATAAATAAATAAATATAAAGGGTCTTAGGACCAATAATACGAGTCTTTAAGACACTCCACACATTATCGAAAACTTTAAGTTATGAAGACTTGTTCTTGATAATGGGACTTGCTAACTATGAGGACACATATTGAATATGTTATTTGTTGTGTCATGTACCCCTTGTGTATATTTTATGAGATGCTATGATAAAATACCTTTGGGTGCTAGATGTATGCTTGTGTGTTGCCATACCTACTAATGCTTGATAGTGTCGTTTGAAATATTATAGTGCTGAAGTTATTGAATCATGTTGATTATATAATTGTTCTGCTTATGTCTTGTGTTATACATGTCCCATGCTATGCATAAAATTTTGTATGACATGTGTTGCATTAAAAAGGAAAGTTGAAAGGTTAAGTGTACCCTTCCGTGATTTGGAAGGAGAAAGTTTTACCCCTCACCCCAAGGCTATGACGGCCGTCAGTTTGAGCTCAATGCCATTTACTGAAACTCTGAGGTTGATGCCAACAATTTTAGGAGGGAGGCCCACTGTGGGATTTTAGTTAACGATTAAGTAAGGATTGAGACAGATGTCCAAGAATAAGTCATACCATCTATAAGTTAATTCATAGAAGTGAAGCTTGCTTGCTATAATACTTGCATCATGCATCTATTCTTGCTTAGCATTATTTCCCTATTGCAAAAATTGTTCTTTTTATGTATGGAAAAATATATAAAATTGGATCTGCCTCGGTAATGAGATATCTTCTGATAACTAAAAGGAAGCAATATATATGTCCACCTTATTTTCTTAAATAAACGAAGGTGGCTGGAGATGATTTCGATGGCACTTTATTATGTGCATTTTAGTAGGAACTTTCGAGCTTTCACCCCTTTTTATTTCCGTATCATCTCCAGAAGAGAAGCAAGTAACTACGGGTCATTTGGAGGTAGATATGATTTTATTTCAGATTATGATAATAGCTAGGATTGTATTCTAGTTCAAGTGGCTTATTTAGATGAGTTATATATAACTTCATTAGAAGTTTAATTACTTCATTGATTACCGGACTAATGTTAGCCGGATAATATTTATTGTTTTTATTATTTATTTATTATTTACAACATAATGTTTGGATTTATCTACATATTTATGATGTGAAAATTATTCAGAGATTGGATGATTTGTATATGTTTATTAATATGCTAGTTAGCTTGTACGAAATAAATATGGTATATGATTTATCTATGCGCAATGCTTCTGTTTTGATTTTTATAAAAAAAATTTATTACCATTATTTCCTTATATCTTATTTATCAGAAAAATTTATGAGACAGAAACATGATAACTAAAGGTTAACCTTAACATAATTCGAGCATACATGAAGGGGTTAAAATTTAGGATGTTACATAAAAAGAAAAAGCCTTACAAAACTTCCCCTTCTCATAGAAAATAAATCTATAACACCTTAACTGAACATGACTAAAAATACTTGAACACATGTATAGCCAATGAAATGGAAAAATAAAATTGTACAAACAACAACATAAACCAGTTCAAGCATTAGCTAATATGCTTTTTTATTGCCACATCATTGTAATTGTTTTGATAGATATTTAACACTAATATTACAATTACCAATTGATTACACTAGTGTGCAGACTAGTCAATACTTGAATTGCTATATTATTGATCAATTGTGACATATACAAATGAAATCCTTATTAATGCTATATTAATGTGGAGATCTGTTCTTAATTTTTAGTAGATTTCTATGATGTTTATAATGTGTCTACTTATCTTATGACTATTCTTAATATGTGACATTTTAAGTTGCATGCAATCCTTATTCATGCTATATTGTTTGGTGGCGAATTTAGGCTACACGAAATCAATCAAGGGGTATATATATACACTTTGGTAGTTACTAGTATTATTCTTGCTCTCTAGAGTCAAGTTGGCACTGGAAGTGCACCCCCGGCTATCAAAGGTGAATGGGTTTAAGCTCATGACCACGCTTATGGTCATTATTAGTACTTTTCTAGCATTATATAAATTGTTTATGAAATTTTAGAATGATTTATGTGAAATACACACTTTTATGGATCATGACAATATCAGAAGAAGAAAAAAGTGTTGTTTTACAAAGTTATCATGAAAACCTTATTTTAAAAAGCTCATGAGACCATACTTGTTGTCTGTATATTTTATAATTGTTTTCTCAATTTGGAAAATGTATGAACCCCAGTTTAGTCTGAACAACATGAACAATGGAATGTTGTGAATATTAGTTTCTAGCCAATAAATAGTGAGAAAAAGAATTAAGTTAATGGCTATAAAATTGTTAACTTTCATACTAAGTAACCCGCTAGAGGACTAGCTTAACCCCAGTTACAGTAAAAAAACTAGTATGGTGTCTGCATTATGGGATCTAGTTAGGTGCTCTTCAGTTTTAGCCATTAGTTCAATATAGTTATCTCATTCAGTTCAGCTCTTGTTTCTTACTTGTTACCATTACATGAATTCAATTAAAATAATATTTTCAGTACAAATATATAATTAAATACTAAAATATTTTATGCTAGTTGCATACACACACACACACACACACACACACACACACACACACACACACACATATATATATATGTATTACTCTGTTGTTATCTCGCATCAGTTGTGAGTGGAGACCTATTTACTGAGTTGGATCCACATCAATAGTGTTGTAGCTTCTTTTGGCTTCACTTCGCTTCAAAGTGAAGCTTGTCATAGGTTTATGTTAGTTTCATAGTACTCCAGTAATTGTGTAGATTGGATTCGGGACATGCATAGTTTTATGATTAATTTTTTGAACTTCAGTTATTTTATTAATTATTTTTTGTCTGTTGCTGAGATTAGTATTAATTAGTTTTATATTCAGGATTATGATTTTTAGTTGAAACTAGATTATTTAAAACTAATTTATAATAGTTACCTGATGTTTAAACTGGATTTTGGCGTGTAAATATGTGTTATTTTATGCATGCTAGACTAGAGGCTTTCGTAGGGACCCAATCCTTCATGTACTGGTTACATTCCCAAGTCGAGTCGTGACAATTGGTATGATCAAGGGAAGCAATTTGTTCATCATGTTTCTTCTGTCAAACCTGATGAAGCTTTTCCATAGCTAAGTTCCTCTCAGATTCAACATTACTCACCTTGTTGAAATCACAACATCCTCTCTCTGCTTCAGATAGTGTTGAGTGCTCTGAACCTATAGGTTGCATTCTTTCCTCATCACTTCAAGGTCATTTTTAAATCTAATTCTTGGATATTATATAGTGGAGCCACTTCACATGTTACATGTTCTTTGTCCCTTTTCTCTAATATTCAACCTATGTCAAACTTCCAATGTTAATTTACCTTATGGTTCTAGAGTTCTAGTGCACTCCACTGGCATTGTTATGTTAATTAAAGACCTTGTTCTTCAAAATGTACTCTACGTTCCTCAATTTCATGTTAACCTTCTGTTTGTCCTAGCATTATTGAAACACTCCCCCTTATTCATGACTAATTTCCCCTCTTATTTCATAATCCAGGATAGCAATTTGTTGAAGGTGATTAAGAAAGTAATTTGCTTCAAGATCTATATGTTTTTCAGAGAGACATTACTTTAGTCAAACCAAATGGTACATTTTCTGATACTTTAATTAGGTACATCAATTTTACTACTTTAGACTTATGGCATTCAAAATTAGGACATATTTCATGCTACATAAATATTTTGATACACTTGGGTTGAATGAGATTTCTGAAACTCATTGTTCAATATGTCCTCTAGCTAAATGTTGTAGATTGTCTTTTGTTTGCAACAATAACATGTCTAATGCTCCTTTTGACCTTGTACATTGTCAGGTGTTGGGGTCCATATCATGTTCCCACTTATAATGGACAGAAATATTTCTTGAGCATTATCGATGATTGCATTAGATTCTCTTGGATTTATATGCTATCTAACAAATCTGAAGCTGCAAACTATTTAGTTTAATTTTTAAATTTCATCAAGACACAATTTTAGGTTAAGTTCATAAATCTGATCGGATAATGCAAGAGAACTTGTTGTAACTGATTTTCTGCAACAAAAAAGGGTCTTGCACCAATTCTCTTGTGCTCACGGACCACAGCAAAATGTTGTAGTAGATAAGAAACACCAACACCTATTGAATGTAGGAAAGGCTATATTTTTTCAATCCAAAGTTCCAATTTCTTTCTGGGGTGATTGCTTGATGACTTTTGTTTTCCTTACTAACAGAACACCTAGCCCCTTGTTAAAATTCAAGTCTCCTTATGAACTTCTTTATGCAAAACCCTAGCTTATTCTCAACTTAGGGTCTTTAGTTATCTAGCCTATGCAGACACCATTCCAGTACACTGATCTAAATTTTTTCCAAGAGCTGATCTGTCTATCTTTGCTGTTACCCCATTGGTTACTTGGGATACAAATTATACAAGTTGAAAACCAAACAATTTTTTTTTTATCTATAGAGATGTAACATTCCATGAAAACATCATGCCCTTTGCAAATTCCACTTCTGAAATCCACATACCTAATCTTTTTGAAGATATAGTTTTACCAAACCCTTTACCTCAAATTTCAACTCCCATCATTCCTCTTGCAGAACCTGTCCCAATTCTTGCTACTTCAGCCACTACCTCCACAACCATTGAATCCGCACTTCCTGAGCCTGTCCCTATCCTTAGAAATTCATCTAGACCCTTTAGACCCTCCCTCCCACCTTCAAGATTATATTTGCAGCACCACTTCAGCACCTACTGAACACCGATATCCCATATCAAAACATGCTAGGTATCACAAATTGACCTGCAATTATTACCAATTCATCATGCATGTCAATGATGTTCCTCAACCCGCCTTTTACCATCAAGCAATTAAATACCCTGAATGGAGACGTGCCATTAATAAAGAACTCTAGGCATACCATAGGTTGCAAGTGGGTTTACAAGGCTAAAAACCAAATAGGACTTTAGAGAGATACGAAGCACGTTTAGTTGCCAAGGGCTTCACTCAACAAGATGGAATTGATTTCCGTGATACCTTCTCTCTAGTAGCAAAATTATGTATTGTAAGAGTTCTCCTTTCAATTGCAATAGTGAGGAATTGCAAGTTATTACGACTAGACATAAATAATTCCTTCCTAAATGATGACTTATTTGAGGAAGTATATAAGGATTTACCAATGGGACTTCCTAGACAGGGTGAAGGACTAGTATGTAAACCAACTAAATCTCTCTATAGACTTGAACAAGCTTCTAGACAATGGTTCCATAAGTTTTCATCCACTCTCCTAGCTTACGGATTCACACAATCAAAGAGTGATTACTCTTTGTTTTCCATCGGTTTAGGTGACTTCATAGCTTTCTTATTAGTGTAGATGATATCATTGTGGCTAGCCCCTCACCATCTATGATTAATCAAGTTTAGCAGAAATTCAAGCTCAAAGTCTTGGGTGACCTGAAGTACTTCCTTGGACTTGAATTGGCAAGATCTAATAAGGGCATTTATCTTTCCAAGAGGAAATACACACTTTCTTTACTAGAAAACACTAGTTTTTGGTCTTGCAAACCTGCCAATCTTCTAACCGATCCCAATTTGAAACTGCAAACGATGGTGAACTTCTAAATGACGTTTCTCTATATCGCAGAATCATTGGGAGATTAATGTACTTGACCATATATAGGCCAGGCATCACCTTTTCAGTTACTAAACTAGCTCAATATATGTCTAAGCCTCACACCTCATCTAGATGCCTTGCACCACTTGCTGAGGTACCTCAAGACAACACTAGGATAAGGACTCCTTTTCTTTGCACAATCCAAGTATGTTGATGCCAACTGGGGAAATTACTTAGATGCTAGACGTTGAACTATGGGTTATTGTGTTTTTCAAGGATACTTCCTTATCTCTTGGAAAACCAAGAAACAACCTAAGTGTCCCAGAGTTTAGCAAAAGCTGAGTGCGGGGCTTTGGCTACTGCTGCAAGTGAAGTGCCTTGGTTAGTTAAGCTCCTCAAATAATTTTTCTCCATTAAAGTTGATTCCATAATGATGTTCTGTGACAAAATTACCTTCTTATATATTTCATTAATACAATATAAATTTTTTACATTAAATATTAAATTTTAAACCATTACAATTCTTAATTTAAATAATATAACTGATCAAAATATGTCAATCTAAATTATTTCACATCAAAAATAAATATTTATGTGATACATATTTTTTATATTTTCTTTATGAATTTTTTATTTTTTCAATTAAACACGTGCTTTTCTATATTAATTACAAAATTTTAAATTTTGAATTTACCTTGATGTTTTGAATTTTAAATTCAATAGACTACTTAATTTCTATTCTATAATAAACTAAAATCTAATCAGATTAGTGCAAAAACAAAATTAGAAATAAAAACTATTGCTACCAAGAAAAGTCTGCTATAATCAAAGTATAAACCCCTTAAATTACTCATAGAATTTGTAATATATTCATTGTTGCAAAAGATGACCATTTATACTAATCGAAATAAAAATCTTAACTTCTCTTAGAATCAACAATATCAATTTGTTACTGATATCTCTACTACCTAAAGCTTTAATTTGAAATGCTAACACCTCATTTCATTTCTCCTCTCTATTCCACAACTTTCTTTTCTTTTCCATTCTCCCTCTCATATTTTCATATTTTTTATTTCTCTTTGTTCATTATCTATTATTTTTTTCAAAATGCATTAATTTACTTAATCTTTTAATTTTCTTCTTCATGGCTTATATTAAGGAATAAGAATTTGTAGATTAGAAAATTCAAATATTCCACCATTCTTCTTTGAAACTTTTTTCTTCTTTATGAGACTTGTTTTTGTACAACTTTTTTTTTATGTTTGTTTAGTATTTTTAATTTGTATATATGTTTTATTATTTTATACAATTGAATGTTTCATTAATGAAATAAAGATTTGATTTATTGGAGTTCTCTTAAAATAAACCAATTTATTTATCCTTTTCATTTTCATTATTTATATCCATTTATTTCTACCTTCCTTCTTTGTGATTTTTTTTATTGTTTCGTATAGAAATTTTTCTATGTTTATTTAGTCTTTTACTTTGTGTATATATCTTACTAGTCTTTTTTTATGTTTTGTGTAGAAGACAACCACTAGGCTATGGCTCAACTGCGTATTATTCAAACCTTTGTAGCAAAGGTAATTGTATTTTTCATAAATAATTTAATAAACATTTTATTGAATTTGAGATTAATTTTATTGTAGTATAATAAGTATTAATGATTTTATAATTTTTTTCTTTTCAGAATTTGAAGCCATAATTAAATAAAAGAGATGCTATTGATGAACTATTTCAATTGGCCATTTCACTAAACTTAAGGTAGTAAACAATAAGGACAAAGAGCGATTGAAGATTGTGTTTGGTTTTACTTTTATTTTTACGTTTGATTTTTTTTTACTCATTTGTTTGGCATATCATTCATATGAGAAGAAATTATTATTGTGTCAAGATCGAACAACACTTTTTTGAATCAATTCAGTGCACAATCAAACTAGCTGATGATTCCAATAACAATATTAGACGAATGCATCAGCTAATCTCCATTGAAATTTGTTTATATTGTTCCACCTTCTTCAATTCATTTTTTCTTCATTATTTTTTAAGGCTTAAAGATTGTTGAATTTAATATATACATAGCTCTTAAATTATAATTCAATCCCATTTACAAACACTAATTATAGGGGATGAATAATATTTTGGAATAAAATTATATTTTTATTTAAAATTTTTATTGTTCATTAATATTGTACAAATTAATTGTTAACTATTATTCTTTTTATTTTTATCTGAATCGAATATACTGATATATGTATATCTATGGATTGATTTTTCTTTCAATATATGCATTTATTGATCCATTTTCTTTTCTCATGCTAAAACTTTAAATTAATTGGTAAAATTTAAAATATTATTTTTTTATCTATATACAATCCATATTTATTTGTGTTTACTTTTTAAGGTATAATCATTACTAATATATTACTTTATTTAGAAAAATTTAATTATCGATATATTGCTAATTTTATTTTCTAAATCCCCACCTAACTATTTAAGTGACAAAAGTTTTACACACAAACCAAAAAAATAGGAACACAACAAAAATTAATGATACTATGATGCTGATGTCCATATCAATCAATAATGTATACATGCTAATAGTATTATTATCCTTTTCATTACCATTTTTAACATTTTTATTTTTTTGAAATTTTTTTAATAAATTCATGAATACATGTAGAGATTCAAATCTCTCCAAGAAATAAAGAATGAGGACCCATGACGAGAATGAGAGGAAAATTATAAATGAGGACGAGGTTAGGAGAAAAGGTTCTAACTTCAAATCTATAGCTTTTGAAATCACATGTATATGTATATTTGTGTCTCACTATGCCGTATTTAATTCTTTAAAACTTGAACATTTCAATCTATCAATTTCATAATTGTTTCATTTTTTTGAAAAAAATTCAATTTTTTAAAATTAAAATATTTTTAAAAAATAAATTTCAAAATTTATACTTCTTTGATAATGATACTAATTATTTATTAATTTTTTAAAAATTAAATAATTACAATAATTTTTTAATTGAAAATAATTATGTAATGGTTATACTATTTCAATAATTGAGATGGCATAAATTAGGATTATATATGATTTTTTTACTAATTATAACATATATTTTAAAATTGATATCTTAATTTACTAAAAGGATGTACAATGAGAGTAAGTGTAATTGAAATCACATAAATTAAATTTATTCATTAATTTTTATTAATTAGAAAATATATTTTTATCTTTTTATAAATTAAATACTTTAATTTACTAAAAAAATGCAAATGATTAGGGATGAACAAAAAAAAACTAATGAAAATAGATACACACATTGATTACTCATAATAATAGGATGAAAATGAGGATAAATTTTATCCTTTTCGAATGATTGACGGGGGAAAAATTCTCATTTGTTAATCAGAGAAGGAAAATGGATAGCACACCCTCATTTTTCAATTATTTTTGTTAGATTTGCATTTTGTATGCATTTTTAATTTGGAATATGTTGCATTAATAGTATTCGTTACTATAGATATACTACCAAAAATTATAGAAATTATGGTAGGGAAATTAGGACGGTTCCTTAAAATCGCCACAATTGCAATAAATTATTACGGTTTAATAACCGCCATAATTTTCATGAAATAAATGGCAGTGAATTGGGGTGGTTATTTAAAACTGCCACAATTATGGCTGTTGAGGTAAATATGCGGCTAATTCCCCTCCCCTCAGTATACACATGCCCACATGTACACCCTCACTCCTTACTAACACCACACACAAACCAACAGAAAGAGATAGGAAGCAAGAGAGAGAAATAGAGATGCGAAGAGAAAGAGATGAAAACACTGAGAGGGAGATGGAAGAGTGGTGAGCCGCGAAGAGGGGGGAAGGCTCACGGTCACCACGCCGTGGGGAAGGAGCCGCGCACGGCTAGCCGATAGAAACGAGGTGGCTGGGCCGTCCCGGCATAGAGTAGAGGCATGGCAAGCTCGCCGGCACGGAGGCTGAGAGATGCAGTTTCTTGCCAGCGAGGGGAGTTGGTGACCAGGAGGCGGCAAATCATCTGAGATTCGAGCTTCTTGCGTCGGTGGTGGTCTCACAGCTGCTATTGGGGCTTCCGATGGACTGAGGCGCGGTCTCCGCAGTGGATGGGGAAGGAGGTTCATGGCTTAATGGTGCAAGCCAGGCGGAGGAAGGGGACGATGGCGATGGAAACCACCAGAGTAGAGGAAGAAGATGGCGAAGACACCGACGGTCGGCGGCAACGTTCCTGGTTTATGTTCTACTTCCTTCCTTTTTGTCATTTTTGGAATTGAAAACTATGTTTAACTCTGATTTGGGAATTGAAATTTCTATTAAGATGGACTGTTAATGATGATGGGTTTATGTTTATTCTGTGTTTGGCTGGAATGGCTAAGTTTTGTATGGTTTATCTATGTTTGATTTTTTATTATATCTGGCTATGATTCTGAGCTGTGATGATGATGTTATGCTTTGTGTTGGTGATGGCTTGTAATGGTGGTCTGGATCAATGATAGTGATCGTAATTCACGGTGGTGATAGTTGCTGGTGTGTTGGATGAGATTGGGACACTACCACAAAATGGGCATTCATCAACACTTATCTCACGGTGGTTGAGAAGAAGTGTCATCGCTGACCCAAATCCGGACCATTTCCCTGCGATTGGAGGAACTGCCGTAGCTTCCCCTTCCTTTGTCCTTAGTGATTTTGGCGCTCAAGGCCTCAACCTCTCCCACGGTCAGGAACCCCTAAATCCTTAGTGATTTTTACACTGCTCAGTCTCTCCATCTTGCTCAAGGTCTTTCTCACTCATCCTATCTCACGACTCGCCACTCAGTTCATCAGTTTGCCATTCGAGCCTCCGTACATCCGCATCAGTTCACGTCTGCAATCACAGGTCCACCTTTCAACTCTCTTTTGGAAATTTTCCTTCAAATTACATTTGTTGAATCCTAAATCCCTAATGTAATTTTTTTATTTTTGTTCAAATCTTCCAAGTTTTTTAGATCTATGATTATTTGCCTATGTTTTTCCCTTTTTTTTGCAGCTCTATTTGAAATTAAAAGCCATTCCCCATGTTTTGGAAACAATATTTCAATGATTTGTTACTTTAGTTTTTTTAGTTGAACTTTGTTTGTGGTTGTTACTTTATTCCCAAACAATTGTCTATTAGGAAGGTCATTCTCCTAATACTGGAAACTGTAAAGTTTTCATTTTTTCAATTATCCATGTCTAATTGGTATATGGTAGCATGATCTATTTTGTTGTGGTTTAAACCGATAAACAGAATAAGTGGTCTCTCATGGTTGTTCCACTTTCGGTACTTCTTATTTCCCTTAATTTTGCATTATTTGACTGAATGGTTTTGTGCTTTCCAAAGAAGAAGTATTTTAGTGCTTTTTGAAATAGTATAGTGTTGTATCATTACTTTAATTTTTCTTTTCTTTATTATGGAAAATAGAAAGATTTTATTGAGTTTTATGGTTTCATACTCAGTGTTCACTCATGAAGAACCAGATTTAATGAGTTTAGTTTCCTTTATATACATATATGCATAAGCTCTTTTTAATATTCTCAAAACTAATGATGATTCTCTATGAATTCTGCACTTTGCAATATATTTGACATTGGAACACTGATCAAAATTGTAGAGCTTAGAGTTTCTGCTTTCTCTCTTTCTCTTTGATCATATTGCCACCTTTTTTGTGCTAGAAAGATTGCCCCCTTAGTTGTTGAAACTGCCTATCAATACTATGTTGCTATTTAATTGGAGTTATGCTTTACTTGACATTGTCTTATATTGTTTTTGTAGTGAAGAATCTAAACCAAAGCCATTGCTTAGGCAAAGGATTCATGAAATATCATGTTGCTTGGATTTTTTTTTTCAAGTTATTAACCTTTGCAATTTTGTTGGATACTTGTTTCCTGTTTAAATCGTGGATGGCTAGTGACTATCTGCTCATGTCAGTCTAGCTTTCTAAGGTTTTTTGTTGTTTTTGCTGTAGCGAAGCCTAAAGTAGATTGAGATAACTGAAAGGAAGGGAAGGAAATTTATTTTTTGGGATTATCTTACTTTGTGATGGTGTGCTAATGATATTTGTTATCTTGTTTTATTACCTTTTTTCAAATTTCTGTTAATACAACTGTGGACTTTATTGAGTTGGTCTGTTATTCATGCTATAAGTAGTTTATAGTTGTATGATTTATTGCTCCATAGTTACTGGAATGTTTTATTTGCATAGTTAAACTAAAACTTTTTGGATGCTTTGTGAAGGAAAGTTTGCTGGTCATGTGAAAAGCTAAGCTTTGTGTAGCAAATTCTTTTGATGTTTGATAATAAAGTGAGGGATAGGGTACAGAGTTTAACTGGTTTTTTTTCCTGTAATATGAGAAGTTATCATGTAAACACTTGCACTGCTGGATGTGTCTAGTAACCCTGGCATTTTTTCTTCAGTGAAATGTTGCTTGTTGGGAAGCATTAACTGTTGTAGCTCCTGGAATAACTGCAGGATAACTCTTGTGGTAGTTTCAACTCTATATTCTAGATGATTTGCTGATTTGGACAGCTATACTGTCCAAGAGATTCTTCTCATTTCTTCATTTCCTACACCTAACTCCTCAACTTGTTATTTCAGTTGAAATGTTTGACGTGTTCGAAATGGTTTTGTAGAATTGCTACGAAATGTGGCTGTAAATGATTCTAGAATTATCATTGATGTTTTGCTAAGTTGAATTGAATTGGTTGAGCATAAGCATATATTAATTTGTTAAATCATAGGTAGAGGGAAGTCAAAATACTATCACATAGTGAATAAAAGAAAAGCATTATTATACTTGCCTTTCTCTAAAGTGAACCCATCTGATCCTTGGTGTCTAGTTTCTAAAGCTAAATATATAGTTTGTATATTTTTTGTGTATACAAGAATAGGAACCACCCTTAGGCTACGTGGTTGAACTTTTAAATAATTGGTTAGCCATGGTTAGATGATTATTATATAGCCTCTTGCATTTATTTTTACTTTTAATCAATTCTATGGTTAGAATGGTTTGTAATTTCGGTTTCTAAATATCAAAGGGTTTGACAATTATGATAGGGTGACTAACCTAATACTCATTACTTAGAAGTCTTGTACTATGAATTCTAGTATGCAAACATGGAGATTACTCTGGAATCATTTACTAGGATGGTAAAATTTTGTTAGGTTGATTCATATTATTGGCCTAATGTAGGCCATTGCTTTTATGTGTATATTTCATAGACAGGAAACATGTTATATGATTCATCTTTGTCCAAGTTCTTTTACTTTTTTCAACCTCTTTTTTTTATGTGTGTTTGCAAACATCTATTGGCTGGGTGGAAGTGGAAATGTAGAAGAAAAGGTTCTTACCTCCTCTCTTAGATACATTATGGCATATAATGCTTTTACCTTCTTGTGTTTTCTTTCTTTTGCCTTGTACAAAAAAAAAAAGAAAGAAATTTAGTCACTTCAAACTCTTGGAGAAGGTCAACCAAAGGAGCATGGGAATTCAGTGATACTATTCTCGAGAAGTTTATGTAAAACATAATAAGCAATAGGCACTAGAAGCTAAGGCTAGAACTTTGGAGTTCATGTGGCATCAATGTCTAAAATATATGAATACTATATTAATTAATTAATATAGTGTTAAGCAAAGCAATTTTGGGTGGCCTGTGTGTAGCACGGGTTTCTGACTGGTGTTACGCACGGGTTTTTGACTAATGAACATGCATTTGGATTAAGTATTAGTTTTTTCCACCTATTCGTCATATTAGAGCTACTCATAAATAAGGAAATGCAATACTAAATATTTTTATTACTAACTTATCACTCTTTTATTTGTTTTTCTTTTATTTTGCATGATTATTGGAACTTTTTTGTTTTAAAATTGGTGTTGCAATTATGGTGGTTTAAAATTGTTGTGATAAATAGTTTTAAAATTTTTTTAAAAATATTTCACTGCAAATTGTGGCAGTTTCAAACTGTCATGATTAATATTTTTTAAAAAAAATATTACCAGAAATTGTGGCGGTTTCAAACCGCCATGATTAATATTTTTTAAAAACAATATCACAAATTGCAATGGTTTGAAACCGCCGTAATTTATTTTTAAAATATTTCACCAATTGCGGCGATTTAAGACCGCCGTAATTTACCGAATGACATTGATAATTACGGCAATTCCTTGAACCACCATTTACTGTGAAAAATAGTGGTTATAACTGCTACAATTTACAAAAAGAACCACCCTAATTTACCTCTTTTTTTGTTGTGATATTTATGTTTTGAATTTCAAAATATTTTTAGTTTTTGTCTTTTTGAAAATTTTTGATAAACCCATAAATACCTATAATGATTCAAATCGTCACAAAGATGAGGAATGGGAACCCATGATAGGAATGGAGACCCGTGACAGGAATATGGATTGGGATCAGAGTAAAATTTCAAATTAGGACGGGGTGTGAGACATGTTCCTTTTCTCATGGATACTCATTGTCATTCCTATAAATGACTAATGATATAATTCCTTTCTCTTTCATTTTTTAATAATTTCACTTTTCAAAATGTGCAAAATATTTATAAAATAAGCTCTTTATTATTAGTTATAGGTCATCTACCGAGATTTTTTTAGCTTTATTATAAACATAATATTTGAAATAAGATATAAAGTAGAATAATACATTTATATTTTTCTCTATTTGTTTAGTTATTTAATTTATTTTCAAAATAAATTTATATATTTATTTTTTTATAAAATATATTTAAATAAATTATTATTAATTTCTTTAGTGGCTAACAAACTATTTTTTATTATCATCTCGTGCAACGCACGGATCAAAACGACTAGTTATTGAATCAGTATTTGTTTTTATCATACGTAAATGTGATTACCTTCTAAAACTAATATTATGTTATGTATCTTTTAAATGACTTATGATTAAAATCTAATTAAATAACAATTTAAATTGTTTATCTTTTATCATCTATAGGTTAGAAAAGTATTTTAATTGATAATAATTGTTGAATTTAATAATATATAAATGTTATTGGATAAATAAAAAAATCTAATACAAAATCAGCAATAATAATGGATTAAATTTAGCATTTTTGGTCCTAGTTCCCTCTCCGCACAAACTCTGTAACCCTCCCGCTCTTTATTCCCTCTCTCTGTTCATGCTCATCATAAACTATTTAACGTTCCCACTCATGGTCCCCACTTCATTCAAATAAAATGAATTTAAGAAAAGAAATATACATTTAGAAGCACATAACTAGCCTGGTTAGATTTTAAAAGAAAATGTAAAGAAAAATTATTAAAATAGAAACACTCATCACAACAATTTATCTGAGCAGCATGAAACACTGGAGAGTAAGAAAAAATACACCAATGAGAATGAAATATGGATATAAAGAGAAAAGAGATATAAAAGTTTTATTAGCGAGGAAAGAGAATTTTGTCATTAGTTAGTTCATAATTGTGGCATTACATATAAAAAAGTAAAAGAATGAAGTAATTGATCCTAATTGGTTAATTCAAATTTTAAGCATTAGTTTTGACAAACGAAGCCCTCCAATTTTCAATTGGCCAGTAATACTTCTTTATAAGACAACCTGACTTATACCTTTTATTATCTTTTAGTGCAACTCGACATTAAATAAACTTTAATTTGTTTAGGGGAAGTGATAGCTCTTATTAGAATGACAAACTTTAAATGAGTTGTTCCACCTCCTATTATTCGAAGAGTAGCAATGCCACTAGAAGCAACCGCCAACATAATTTGACTTTTGGATATAAAAAAAGGCAAACAATGTTTTCTCCAAATAAATATTTTTCCTGTACCCCTCCATGGCCAAACACAAAATATAGCCCTCTATTTTTAGGAACGACAGCAATGGCGGCATCATGTACTTTTTTTTAGCATTATTAAGAGATTTACAAAGCTGTTCATGCTCAGAAGCAAGAGAATCTCGATCATATGAAAATTCATCTTCAATAAGTCTATTTGTTAAGTCTGACATCCCTCCCTCTGGAAAAGGTGTTGGAAAATAATCTTTAAGACTTTTGCCATTCCTTCTAAGAATTTTTTTTCAGTTTCCCCTAGACATAAATTTTTTTATTTGCTCATCAAATAGAATTAAATTTTCAATTTTTCAAACGAAACAATAATTAGTAAATAATCAAAAATAAACAATATAAAGACAAAACACTCATTTTGGTTCCTTTAAAATTTCAAATCGAATAAATTAGTCCTTATAAAAAAAAATTCTTAAATTGGTCCCTATAAAATTGAATAGTCGAACAAATTAGTCCCTATAAAGAAACTCACAAATTAGTTCCTACAAAAATGAATTATTAGACAACTTAATCTTCCTTGTCCAACTTATTAGAGGAATTAATTTGGCCAATTATTCAATTTTGAAGAAATCAATTTGTTCGATTTGAAATTTTACAGAAATCAATTTGATTATTTTTTTATAGGAATCAATTTATTCGACTTAAAATTTTAAAATGACCAAAATGAGTATTTTGTCTAACATAAAACATAGATATAGATGAAAGTTGACAGAAAAAAATTACACCGATTTGTAAACTGAAACAAAAATCTTCTTCTCAATGTAATGATAACTTTGTTACTAAAAGAAATCTTCTAAAACAGGAACACGCAAATAGAATAAGCATAATTCTTATGGGGCTAAAAGATGAAATTTATGATGTTTGCTTAAGTGTTGTTTTCAACTGTATATATAAATAGAGCAAGGATAATTGTACTTATGAAGTGTGAGATATCATATTGATTCACACACCATCTATCATTGAATAGAGTGTATACTCTACTTGAATGAAGTTCACGTCCCATCTAGTGGTGAATAGGATGTGAGTCGACACGATACCCTATACCCTGTAAGCACAAATAACACTACTCATATAAATATGTATAAAACCGATGCACTGTCATTTTACCTAGAAACTTAGGAATAGAAAATTAACAACTTAAAATCAGAAAATACTAGGAAAGCAAATACACTTATGCATATGGCATAAACCATAATAATCTTAATATATCAAACATAGACAAAAAGATCAAACCATGTGCAAAGGAGGCTTTGAAGATGAAGAAACTAATATAACAATATGATTTAAAAGCAGCAACCCCTATCATGTAGAAACACATTCTGCACATGAAAATATAAGCTGGAAGAATAACCATAAAAAGGTGAGAACATAAATAATTATAGGTTAAAATAAATCCATATATAAGAACTATAATGAATGTTTCTTGTCATCATTAAGCAGCCGAATGCATAACATGCATCTTTTGGTTATCTATATTGAACAACATTTACCTTCCAAATATCCTCAAAACAGGTACAACCCTTTGCAAACTTTAATAGATTTCTGCAATAAATCCATATATAAGAACTATAATGAATATTTCTTGTCATCATTAAGCAAGCCCAATGCATAACATACATCTTTTGGTTATCTATATTGAACACCATTTACCTTCCAAATATCCTCAAAACAGGTACAACCCTTTGCAAACTTTAATAGATTTCTGCAATAATGCCTTTCTCCACTACCAGGAGCTATATAAAATATCCTTCCAATCTTTTTTAATTTCCCATTTTCATAAACTTTGTTTCCAAACAAATTTGCTTGGGAATTCTGCATATGTCAACCCTCTTGCCTCGGAATTTTTCTTACTACCCTCCATCTAAGCCGTAAATATTGTTTTCTTGATCTCCACTATGCATGATGCTTTAATATCAATAGTCTTCCGATAATGAGGATTGCCACAAATTATTGATTAGTTCATAATGTGGAATTTACCTGTTTCATATTTAATTTATACTTAGAATATATTTTTTGATATTTAAGTGTCCTTAGATTTATATATAAATAAAATTTTCTTCCATATTAAAAAAAATTGACTTTAATTTCGACTGTTAGCTAAAATCTTTCTTCGGGTTATTCTTGAGTATTACTCTTGATTGTAAGCTAAATCTACCTCTACTCTATCAACTATTTCTCCTTAGCAATTAGCCATCTTCATCTACCTGCATTTTTTTTGTGTTGCCTTTTTATGCAAGCATATATCTTTATTTAAAATAATCTAGTTCACATGTGTACAATAACTGCTCAGATTTATAACTATTTCGAAGTTTCTATATTTATATATAAATTGGATAACGTCTTAAGTAAGCATTGCTTATTATTATAATAGTAAAATTATAATACTAAAATGGGCAATTGACATTTTTTTTTGAGTAAAGTCATTTGACATATTTGAGATAATATATTAAAGTTATATATTTCTTTAAAACAAAAATATTCTGTAAATAAATCATTAGTCAATTTAAAAATTAATATTAAAATAGTGGATACTTAAGCAAGTTATGAAATAATTTATTTGACAATTCATTTTAATATGGACTAATTTCAAAGATTTTCTATTACAAAGGCTAATTTATCTAATATTTTTATTTTATATGAATCAATTTAAAAATTTATTTTTTATATAAATTAATTTATCTCATTTGAAATTTTAGAGAGATTAAAATGAGATTTTGTCATCTATATTTTGAATACATATTCAAATTAAAAAGTGTGTGCTGCATAAATTATTGGAGAGGATTGAAGTCGTCGGGGTGGATTGCGGTGCTCAACTAAATCATTAGCAACTTGGTTTTATTTTATGGTAGACACGTCACAACCAACTTGAACTGACATCAGGTGGATGACGCTGTCCCCTTTCATTTTTTTTCCCGGTTCGGAGACGATTACTTAATGCGAGGTTCTAACCGAGGTGCGACTGTCGCTGGTTGAAAACTAACGCGAGGAGCACCAGTTGTCATTTTTTTTTTTTTTAAATATGTTTGAGTTTTATGATTTAGGGTATGGTTATAAGTCTGGATTTTAGAAAGAAAAAAAGGAGAAGAGAATTTATAATATAATTTTATATTATAAATTTTTTTTTTTTCTAAAATTCAAACTCATAAACATATTCTTAAAGAATAAGCTAGTTTTCATTATCAAAAAAGAATGAGCTAGTTTTAATTTTGTTTTCTGAGTTATTTTTCCTTTCGTGTTGTTTTAAATATTTTTCAATCTATTTAGTTTTAATATTGGTCGCATATGATTGGTGACTGGTACATAAAATTAAATGACATGATTATTCATTAGTTAGTTCAGGAATTAATATAGTCTAATAGTAGAGACCAAAATTAAGTAGTTTTAACAGTATTTGAATCGAAGTCAAAGAAACTAATTTTGGGAGACTAAAGCTTTTTTTTTTCAAAAGTTAAAACATATAATTTTTCTCAGAAAAATAAAAGTCATCAGCTCAACTTGTGTTCCTCGTAATTTTTTTATTGGCGTTGAATAGCAGAATTAATTTTTGTATAAAAGTTCACACGGTGATGTTATTTGAAGAGAGGAAAAAAAACGTGTGTTTAAAATAAGCAAAACCTGAGTCTTATTTGGGATGAACATATCTAATTTTTCTACATACAATCATGTAATAATAATAATAATATTAATAATATTAATAATAATAATGATGATGATGATGATGATGATGATAATAATAATAATTTAACTTACAAACAAATAAGTAAGAGCAACACTTTATCACAATAATTTAAGATTATGCTTTAGTAGCTAAAAGATTTTTGTTTTAACATTTAACATATTTTAAAGATGTTTGACAAAAACCGTTGTTTGTTAAATCAAAAGTAAATTCACTTATTTTTTAAAGACAAAAAAAATAGTCAAGGTTAAAAGAGAGTGACCTAATTACACAAGCCAGCTACAAACGTCAAAATAACATCGCCCTTGTCTGATGAAAAATAATCAACACCATTATATGACTATATCACTACAAGCAACACATCCATTATCGATGAAATTACCAGTAAAAAACCTTATTTTAGCCATTGGTAATTTTTTTTTAACACAAAAGTCTTGACAAATTATTAGTCGTCAGTTTTTCACGTGTCGATAATAACTACTAATAGAAATATATCATTTTATCTGTCCAAAAGAAATATATCATTAATTGTTAGTAATTTTCATGACAAGTGTGAACCATTATATTATCATTTCTCTTAGGATAAATTACATTCACCTCCCTTGAGGGTTGTGGAAATACAACTTACATTTTCTTTAATTGTCCAACTTATATTCATACCCCCTCTGTTTGTCAAATTTTAAGTATTTATATTACAGTCACACTTCTCATTCACAAATCACTGTCAGTAAACTTAACAAAATGATATTTTTGTGATATTAACTATTTTTAATTAATAAAATTATAAAAATATCTTTACCCACTTTGTTAAGTTTAAGGGTATTTTTATAATTTTATTAATTAAGAATAGTTAATATAACAAAATATCATTATGTTAAGTTTACTAATGGTGTTCTGTGAATGAAAAGTGTAACTATAATATAAATACGTAAAATTTGATAAGCAGAGGGGTGAGAATATAAGCTGAACAATTAGAGAGGGTGTAAGTTGTATTTTCACTAATTTTATAAGAGGTAAGTGTAATTTACCCTTTCTTTTATTCTCAAAATATTATC
Organism: Dalbergia cochinchinensis; assembly: GCA_031216125.1. NCBI lineage: Eukaryota > Viridiplantae > Streptophyta > Magnoliopsida > Fabales > Fabaceae > Dalbergia > Dalbergia cochinchinensis. Next base: position 72,616,040 of record CM062368.1, on the reverse strand, counting down.
TTGTGAGAGGTGCTTAATTCATAAATGCATACAATGTTTTTGAACTAGAAAATAGAGGCAAATAATACATTCTTTTGTGAATAACTTCTTCATACATTCCACTTCCCTCTGTTTTGGGTTTGAATCTAAGTGTTTCACAAAATTCACATTATATTAGGGATGTGTCATCTTCATAGTACAACATACACCCACTTCAAACAATAATTTATCTTTTATTATCTAAACCCCAAGTTTAGAAACAAATTTTTGGTTTGATAGTAATCCTTTAAGATGGAGCTACAATGTAGAATAATCTCACTCATCAATGTTGCTATCCAATTGATCAAAAGAACGTGACTTTGGTTCCTTCCTAACTTTATAGCTAACATCCTTATTGTTAGAAATAACTCAGCATATACACATTTTTCCAATAAAGGAGTCTTTGCAGTCTCTAATAGGATATAAAATCTCTCTGTTGCTGGATTACGATTTTCAATGGAAGACTCATAACTTGTGATGTCTCAGGTCCAGCTGTCCCTAGATAAGCCTAGTGCTGCCTTAGGGTACCTCAAGAACTGCTCGGGTCATCAAGAGATTCCTCGCCACAGCAAGCTTATAATCGCTTGGGTGAGATTCCTCCTTGGTGAGTCTTTTTCTCGCAATGGCAAATGTCCCTACGCCTGCATGTGTGCGCAAGCCATTCTATTAGACTCACTGTGGTGAGCCCTCTAGTCATCACGGCGATTCTGTATATCCTATGAGATGCATCTTGTTTTGCCAAACTCGTCGCGACGATTGAGCTCTCTAGTTGCCATAACAAGACCTTGATAATAGAAACCCCCAAAATGACATAGTTTCATTTAGTGATCTTCTCACCTATATAAACTCATCTCCACTAGTCCCAAACCCCAAAAATACGATCCCTATTGCTTGTCCTTCCTCTCCCCCTCTAATCTAAGCTTCCTCCTCCGATCCTATCTAACCCATTGGTAAGTGGATTTTCATGTTCATGTTAAGTCTCCTCCATGTAGTCTCAATTTTATGGGTTAGGGTATCTTTACGTATGATTTTTTCATGTTTTCCTCTTCCCCACTACCTATAGACTTGCCTTAAGGTTGTGTTCATGGTTGTTGATGAGTTTGTTGCTCCCATGACACTACAACAGAATTGCCATATAGCCACAGCAATCTTTAGCCACACATACACAAACTGTAGGTATAGATAACATATAGCCATAGATATATAGTACTGTCACAATAATTTTTAGCTACAGATATTAATACTGTAGGTATTGGACATCTACACCTACACTTAAAATTTGTCATCACTATAAATCTTTTTCACTGTGGGTATAGGTAACATATACCTACACTTATAATTTACCGTCACTATAATTTTTTTTTTATCGTGGGTATAGAAAATATATATTCACACTCATATTTTGGTGTCACTATAAAATTATTTTACCACGAGTATAGACTATGTACACCTACACTTATTATTACTGTTTTTTTTTTCAGTATTAGCGCTAATCTGATTGCTCAAACTTTTATTTCCCCCTTTTAATTTCCCTTTTCTCTTTCTTTCAACATCACCACCACTCCTTTGTCAACCTACATCACACAACCACATTACCGCTACCATTACTCACCATCACAACCTCCACCCCTCATCACCGAACCAGGTTCTAATTTCCTAAATTTGATTTTACCTAATCCCTAACATAACAACACAAACATACTCACCCACAAACACATACACACTCACTAAGACAAACACATTTCACACGGAACACACACACTTAACACTGACAAGGAGAGAAAAATCGAGAGAGAGAAAGGGAAGATAAGAGAGAAAGGGGGAGAAAGCGAAACAGAGAGGGGGGAACGACAAGATCACCACCACACAAGGGGAGGTGCAGGCCACTCAAGGTCACGGCGGTGATGATCGAAGGCACTGCGGCTTGCGTATGGAGGCGTCTGTTCACGGCAAAGGGAAGAAAGGTGGTTCGATTCGCGGTGGTGGTGAAGGGATCCGGCGCCGTGTTGGTGGAAGAGGAGGAGATCGAACTCTGTGGCGGACTTCGCGGCGACGAGGCGATTCGATCTCCAAGAGGGCTGAGATCTAGCGGTCCGAGGTGGCAGTGACAGTGACAGTGCGGCAGAATCTGCACAGAAGGGAGTTCGCCACCTGTCGCGAACTCGAGGAAGAGAAGGCGGGGAACCGATTGCGATCCGCGAGCCAGTGGCGGCGCGAGGTGAGAAGGATGGCAGCTGATTCGAGCGGCTATAGCGGATCCGAATGGAGGAAGGAACAACGACGGAGATCACACGGAGGATGGCGGTGGCCGCGAAGGGAAGAAGAAACCGGCCAGTGGTGAAGTGCACGACGGCAGCGGCGCGGTGAGCTCGGTGGTTCACGATTGTGGCTTCACGGCTGTGGTGTTTTCCCGCGGTTCCTTCTCTTTTTTCAGGTTCAGTCTTCTCCTTTTTCGGTTTCTCTTTTTACAGAAAAACAATTTCATTGAAACTTGGTTTGTCTGTGATCTGGGATTGGGATTTTTAGGTGTAGATTGAAATGATGATGTGGTGGCTAATGCCTTGCAGATGATGGTGGTAATAGAAGGGAGGAAGAGGAGGGAAGGAAACAGGGGACGCCGGCCGCCATGGCGGTGGCAGTGACAGTGGAGGAAGAAGCGCGATGGTGGTTCAATGATGAAGGTGATGATCTTTTGGTTGCCATGAGGGGGAAACTGCCACCCCTTCCTCTTATTTCTCACATTTTCTTTGTTCTATTTGCATCTAGGATATGTATATGGACTGTTTGGACTCTTTTGCTGTATTTGGCTGTATTTTACTTCTCTCGTCATCTAACATTTTTCCTATTTTGGTGTTATTTATCTTTGTGTGTGTGTGTGTGCCTCTATGTTTCTGGTGTTAATTTCTTGCCAAGCCTTATTAATTTTTCTCCCACTTATATGATAACTTCTATTTGTTTTGATTGCAATTTTAGTCAAATTTGATCTAAAATACCTGTTGCAGATTCTCCTTTCAGCTTCGAAGGATAAAACTGTTTGCATGTGGCAAATTGATTGTAATCAATGTCTAATACATGCAAAAGTCATGAGGAAGCAGAGGCTAGAGCCAGGTTGCTTGAGAAATGGGTGAATTTTGCTAGATATTAACTAGATTTTGAAACTTAACAAGTTAGTTCTAATACCATAGTTTTTATATCAAATTTTGAATTACCATGCTTTAATAAGATATAGAAGTTTTGGTGTCACATTTGACTAAAGAAGTTAACATGTACCTCCTTTGCTGTCTTTTCATATGCTGAATTTGCTATTATCTGTCACCTTGCTCATTTTATTTTTGTAGGTTGCTTCTCTTGGAGAAGGTGTATTCCTGGAAGCCAAATTGATAAGCAGCTAAGCTTGGTTTGAATTCCCTTATGCTCTGTTGGAACTTTTATTCTGGGTTAGTTTTAATTTTTTTATTGTGGTATATTTGCAGAAAGGAAGCTGCTCTGCGTCAAAGAGAAGTATGTCTGAAAAATGGATATTAGCTGTGGCAGAAATATCAAATGAGTGATGACTAAAAGTTTGATGTGCTATGGACATCCTTGCTTGATATATGAGCTCTTCTAAGTTTTAATCCTTAAAAAGGCTTCCAGCATTATCAAGAAGCACACATGTTTGCATATTTCCGTGAAGAATGAAAAGAAAAGAGAGAAAGGAACCATGCCTAAGTTTGATTCCTCAATTAGATAACTAATTGATTCCACAGTATATTCTAGAGATTTTATATGATATTGTAAAGATTTTCTAAGGTAGTCTAAGATGCATTAGAGATACTCAAAGGTATTTTATAGGTACTAACTTGCATAAATTACACAAGATGTTTTTTAGGAATTCTTTTATAGTTGGGTCTTTCATTTCCAATCAAAATTAGGCATTCTGTTTATACATTAAAATTTGTTTCAATATCTTGTTTATCCATAGTGTCTCTGACATATATGGATTGTAAATGATCCAGTACTTTGATTGGTAACTTCCCTTTGGAGTTAGTCATGAGAATCTGGACATGACTGAAGAAATCGAAGAATGACACATGGATTATTGTTAAATTGGGAGCTCGATTATGTAATATTATTTCCCAAGTCTGATAGGGAGTACACAACAGTTTCTATAAGGATCAAGAAATCCTCATGTTACTAAACTAACATGAGATAGAAAAACACTATTATTGTCATAGCAAAACCCATCACTAATATTTACTGATGTGCTGTATTTGTTAGCAACTTTGGATCATCCTTTCCATAAATGAAACCAAGGGAATGGTTAGGTTTGGAAAAATAATAAACTATGATTTGCATATAAGCTTATCTAGTAAACAATGGTTTCGAAAAATAATAAACTATGATTTGCATATAATGTAGAATTGCATTTGACAATTTCATGTTGAATGTTGTATGTACTTAATTTAGTTAATTATCATTAAGATTGATATTAATTTTGTTAAATACACGTATCACTAATATTAATATTTCATTGTAATTTGCAGGGGATAACTAGAAGCGCATGTGCTCATCATTGTAATTGTTGATGATTAATGCCTATTATGTTTTAGAATTGTATTTTGTATGTACCATATTTACCTTATGGAAGGATAATATATGTACTTCTTTAGATTGATATAATTCTATTTCTTTGTAATATTAATTCCTATTACTTTAAGATTTATTTTACTTTTAATATAATTGGAGTCTTTTTTTTTAATATGATTGTTATTCTTATATATATAAATTTAAATACATAAATTGAATTTCAAATTTTAATTTTTTGTACAAAAAAAATCATTATAAACTATACTAGCGAAAAATTAAAAATCAATAAAAGTGTGGCTATAAGCTATATCCACGGACAAAAGACCTTTGCTCTAAAGTATATAGCAACAGAGTTGTTTCCGTGGGTAATTTGTTTGGTGATTTTTTGTGACGGTTTTTAGTTCTGTCACTAAAATCTATAGTGACACAATGAAATCCGTAGGTACAAGTCAAGGCATTTTCTGACGGTGCTGGGTTCTGTCACTATATGTTATACTGACAGTAAAAAAATCGTGGATAAAGGTACATTAAAAATGATGGAATTGGTCGTCCGTGGGTATAGATTTTTGAGGCCTATACCCATAGTTTTTATGCTTTTACCCACGAATTTTTGCCGTGGGTATAAGGCAATTTTCTTGTAGTGTGACAAATATTGATGTCATTCCCAGCTTAAGGTCAAGTTCATGTTGATGCCTGAACCTTCAAGGTGAGTGAGTTTAAGCAATGTGACCTTATTTTTTGTCATTAAAAGTATTTTTCCCAGCCTATGGTCTTTAAGCATGAATTTAGACATTGGAGTATGTTATGAGTATGGTTTTGTAAATTTACATTCCTTGTAAATGCTTCATGAAATAATGCAACACTATTTTTTAACTTCAAATGTTTAGCTTAGAGGTAAGAGATTAAAAAAAATTAGTGAAAAATTTTGTGAATGAGATCCATGTTATTGTAGATATAATTTTATAAATTTTTTATTTTTAACCTATAACCAAATATATTTTTAGACATAAAAATTATATACAAAACTCTTTCACATAAATTTTCATCTTTTTTATTCCAAACAAATACACTTTTATATATATATATATATATATATATATATCTATATATATATATATATATGTGTGTGTGTGTGTGCGCGCGCGCGCGCGTTTGTGTGTGGATAGAAAGATAGAGGTCGGGTGGCGGAAGTGGCAGAAGTGGTGGAGATGGGATAAGGTTGTAAGGGACTAATTTCAATAGGTGTGTAATTGTTGGGACTAATTTGACAATTAATATATAATTCTATCAAATTTAATATAAGATATTAATAAGTGTTCAATATTTAATATTATTAGAGACTAATTAAATAATTTCTTCTTGTCAAAAATTAAGTTGCCAGATAATTAAAAAAAAAAAGGAAGAGAGAGAGAGAGAGAGAGAGAGAGAGAGAGAGAGAGAGAGAAAGGGGTTAGCCTATCTGTTGCCAGATAATTTAAAAAAAAAAAAGGAAGAGAGAGACAAAGGGGTTATGCTTATAGACGTGATCCGTCAGATGGCACGTTTAATGACCGGGGCCTCACGTCTATAAAAAGGGCTATATGCTCAATGAAGTATGTGAATGCTTTCGCCTTACAGTGCAATTTTCTAGTCCTTTCTATCCGTGTAAGTTTCTCTCTTTCCTTCCTCAATTGTCTTTTCTGAATTGAGGGGTTCGGTATTCGTCTCCTAACAATCTAGGTGGTAACAGGCCTTCTTTTGATACACAGATTTTAGTAAGTATTCTCTAAGAGCATAGAACAAGAAATTAAACTGGAATTTTAATTTATGTTTTGAATGCATCAAAAATTTTAAAAACTTTTAATTAGTAAAAGTAAATTTTATTGTTAATTTTTTAACCCGTAGTTTTAGTGCACTTATTAATAGCATTCTATTTTTTTTTTATCATTGATTAAATGTAGACTAAATCCACCATACTGATCAATAAATATGGATAAACTTTCATTTATGCTATTGCATTTTACAAAGGTTTAAATTTAGTCATAATATATATATATTTTTTATTTACATCCGTTATGTTTTGAAAATTTAAATGACATCTAAATTATCAATAAAAACATAATATTGTAGTTTGTCCTTTAAATTATTTTTTTCTTATAATGTGGTTATTGTTGATCAAAATGACAAGATTGATTTGTTTTAATTCGAAACCTATCCACAATATGTGATACATTAATACTATTTTAAAATTTAAAAATGAGTATTTAAATAAAATATTTATTTTATTATTATTGAATGGAATGTTGATTTTTATTTATTTATTAATTTTAATAATAATAAAATAAATATTTTATATAAATATTTATTTTTGAGTGTTGAAATAATAATGTTATATCTTTTATATATATATATATGCGTCTAGTCGGAGTCTGACACAATATATTTTGTCACTTCAGTAGGGTGGAGTGCCCGATGGCATATAGTTCAAACAAAAAGCTTGAATAAAATAAAACATGATGGACGTAGATGAGACCGTGCCCAAAATTTACATACGATTATCTGTTCCGTTCCCTTGCTAGTTCTTCCAAGGCAGCTAATCAATTACTCTATCTGTTTGAAAATAATTATTCGATTTAAAATTTTATACTTTAATATATTATTGTTTATTTAAGAAGTTTAGATAATATTTACTATTTTCTTTCAATTATACCTTTTATTAAAAAAAAAGAGAGTTAATAAAAAATAATTAAATAAGAGAGATATTAATATTAAGGATAATATGGTAAAATATATTTACATTTTGTTAATATTATGATATTATTAATTATTTTCTTAATTTTTTTATTTGAAATTGAACAATTATTTTCAAACAAAAATAAGTACCTAACTACTAATTGATTGCAGGCAATGGCCCAAGCCCAAAATCACCAAACCAACCGCGAGGAAATCGACTGGGAGAAATGGACGGAAGACATGACAGAAATACTGAGTCGTTTCCGAGAAAAATCTAAACCATTTAGCATTTCCATTGTCCCGGAAGAACTTCGCAAATGGAACGAGAATGCTTACATGCCAAAGGCCATCTCCATCGGCCCAAGCTACAGGGGAACCAGAAAGGATCTACTGCAACTGGACTTAGATAAGTGGCACTGTATGCTGTCTCTTCTTCATCGACCAAAAGGTAAAGCGGGAGAAAACTTAGAGAAGTGCAAGGGACACTTTCTGACGTTGGAGGAAGATATTCGCACTAGCTACGTGGGTGATCTGAAGCTGGAGAAGGACGACCTCGCCAAAATTATGTTGTGTGACGCTTGTTTCCTTCTAGAGCTTCTGATCTGTAAATCCGAGAATTTGAATAAGGAACTCAAAAGCCGGTCGGATCCTGCTGGTCCGGGACCAGAACTGGTAGAAAAGGAACATCTGTTGACTGATCTGCTGGTGTTGGAGAACCAGATACCACTTGTCATTCTCCGAGAGTTGTCTAAGCAACTCTTCCCTCAGTGGTTTAAAGACGATGGGGATGTTGAAACTCTGGCGTTGAATCTCTTTGGCTACTTTCCTGATAGGAGGTTTAACACTGGCTGCTGTGCCTCTAACCTTCTTGAACTTGTCCACTCCTACATTTCTTGGAGGACTGAGAAGAAACTGGAGAAGAATCAGCAAAGCCAGCAAAAACGATCTGTTGTTATCGACATTGAATCTCCCGAAGCAAAACTGAAACGATGTGCTCCCATCCTTGAAGCTGCTGGGGTCAAAATCATAGTTCGAGGTAAGAGTATAAAAGTATAAATGTTTGCCCCTTTCAATTTTTTAAAATGCTATTTAAACACTCAAAAAATAGGTGTATATTGGAACACCCACTTAATAACCATTAGATATAATAGTGGATTTCATACATTTCATCTATCACGTTACATCTAATGGTTATTAAATGAATGTCCTAATAGACATCCACTTTTTAAATGTTTAAATAGCATCACTCTTAAATTTTTAAGCGAAAGAGAGCTTGCAGTGTAACAACCTAAAATTTTAGAGAACAAGCCCTTCATTCCTTCCCCCTCATTTCCTTTTAAAATTTAAATTTACAAAACTACCCTAAGGGAACATTTGTTATAGGGATAATCTATTTTTATCATTGGTAATGTAATTTAAAATTAGTTGGGTCCATAACATTATCTTTTTTAGTTAAATCACACAATCCAAGTTACCAAGCTAATCTATATTGTCATCTTAATGGGAATGTCGATTACCTCCTGGATTATCACTAGCGGGTAATCCTCCTATTATTATTATTATTATTATTATTATTATTATTATTCAACCTGAGATAATAATATTTAGCCGATTAAATAATAAAGTTTATTTTAACTTGACTTAAATTGGTTTAATTTGATCGGTAGTGGGAAAGTTTACATTTTGAATGGTTTCATGTTGAAACTTAAAAATCTTTGTTTTTTAATCAAGATATATGTTACTAAGAGTTCCTTAATTAGTCCCTTAACTTTTCATTAAGGGTAAACAAAAGCCAGTTTAATTTCTATAATTTTACATTATTGGACAATAGAATTTTATAAACAAATCTGATCATAACAGATGATTGTAATAATAGATAGTAAAGTTTCAATAATTTATTATTTTGGTAAAATTTTATTGAAAAACAGTATAAAATTATTTTATATTATATTATCCTTATATAAAAATGAAACTTTTTATATATTTGAAAAAATTACGTTCATTCAAACCAAGTATAAATTGGGTTTCATTCAAATATTAATTCTAATTTGACTAAATAAACAGAGGAATGACAAAACAGGTCTTACCTTGTCAAGTTAAAAGGTTATAGTTTAACTGAAATGCTACTTTAACATTCTCCATCTTGAACTTTATCTAAATATCTAATTCTCTACTCTTAAATTTTGTGAGACCCTTATTTAAACACTCTCTACCTTATTTTTCATCCTTAGACTTGAGTGGAATGTCCATAGATATCTACCTTTTAGATGTAAAAATAACACAACTCTAACATATTTTTTTGTGTGACTATTTTTAAGCTTTGATTAGATGAGTTCCCCCCTCCCCCAACACAGAAAAAAAAAAAACCTTTAATTAGATGAATGGATCAACTCATAAGTTATTCCACTTAACCCACTACTTTTTTTTGAATTTTTAATCCAAAAAAGCTTAATCTTTTTTTTGGATTTAAAGTGTAAATAATGCAAAGACCTACCTAGCTTACCTCGTAAGAGAATTTAATTATTTTTATTTAGAAATAAGGCCAACAAAAATTGAACTCTATAATATTGGATTAGGCTATTGGGTTATGAAACTCATCCTTAAAAGTTTAAATTGTTGGATTATATTACATGTATGGTTTTATATCTAATACAATCAATCCACGGTAAAATAGAATATTGGTTTAACAACTTCAATCCATTTAAAAAAAAATGAGTCAACTCATCTTCCCATATATATATAACTCATCCATAAAGTTTTTTATTCCATTTTTACTTCCTTGTCGAATGCACCGTAAAGATAAGCCATTGCAAGCCCCAACGGGTTAACCTACTTGGCATCACTAATGATATAACAAAATTTTAGAAGTTGGACAGGTTATAACCTGATAATATTAAAAATATCCTGTTGCAACATCATAACTTTTCATATTGAAAAACTAAATCATTTCTAAACGTAATTTTCAATTTTTACACAAATTTAAATTGAATTTGATGTTCACTTTTACTTTACCTCCAGGTGAAGGAGTAACATCAAGCTCGGGCTTTAACTTTCACATAAAATTCAGCAAGAGCAGCGGCATGCTCAACATCCCGCCGCTGCACATTACAAGGGAAACGGAAGTGAGATGGCGGAATCTAATTGCATGGGAGCAGGGCCACACTGGTTTAGGCTCCAAACACAATTGCACTTGGGCTGCCTACCTTTTCAATGGCTTGATCTGCTGTGAAAAAGACGTTCAACTCCTCAAGGACAAACGAGTCATAGTGGATCACACGAAGAAGAGCAATGAGCAATTGCTGGAATTTTTCCGTTCAATGGTAAAGGGTGTTGACCGTGGCAAAATTAATGATTCCTGTTATTGGGAAATGGTTGATGACTTGAACAAATATTCGGCCAGAAATTATTGGGCGAAACAGTTCCCCGTTATATTGTGGCATTCTTGGCTTCCAAAGGTCAGCCGGAAAACTGGCAATTATCTGTTGCGCGGTTACAACTTTATGCTTACAGCCATATCTATTCTCGCCGTTGTCCAGACTTACTATGCAATCGTCAGCTATTATTATCCGAAGCAGTAAGTCCTGTCACTTGGTTCGGTCTTTTTGGTTTCCAATGTCCTGTTCTTTACATGGAAAGTAGCTTTTGTTTTAAATTAATAATTGTTTCAGATTTTCAATAAAATGCTAATTGATGTATACTAATTTTATTTTTATACGTACTAAATTAGGCACTTTTCCCTCTCTTTTTAACCAATTATCATTTATTTTTGAGGGATAGTGTTGTCTGCTAATTTAGTTTTTTCAAAAGATCGATCACACTATTTAATAATTCTCCTAATTTCTGTTATATGTGCAATAATCTTGAATCACAGTTAATATAAAATTGAGGGAGTAAATCACTGAATCATGTCAACAACTTGCACCGAAGAAGATGGCCTATTGTTGAAGAAAAGCTCGCAACCGAAAACTGGATCATGGGGTTGCTGACATGCTCGGGCTGATATCAAAGTTAATCGTCATCAAGCGAATCTTTTATATATGCTGTAATATGTATTTTATTATTATTTTTTTATTAAATGTAATATGTATTTTATGTTAAACAAGTTTCGAGTATCTGAATTACTGGTGGAATACAGTGTTGTTTGAGTTGTTCACCAAGAAATAAAAAAGTGCTGTCGTTTATTATTTACATGAAGTGAAGTCTGAAGTCATCAGCATTTGTTTGTATAATAAGTTTTAGTAAGTCATTTGTATTAGTAGAAAATGATTCCTGTGTCATCTTTTTCCTTCATTCTTGTTTAATTTTTAACACCGCGCGACCCATGCGGAAACAAGAGCAACCATTATGCAACACAGCGTTTGGAAATTCTAGAAGTTGAATTCTTTCATGAATTAGAATCCAATTCCTCTTGATTTACAACAAATTAATGCAATCAAATTGAAATTTAAATACAATTCAATTCCTTTTAAAGGGTAAAAAACAAACAAAAACTAATGTGATCTAATTTACTTTTAGAATTGAGCTTAAAATTTGATTTAACCAAAATACTCTTGAACTGGCTGCTTAGGCCTTTGAAGCTCCAGCAACTAGATAAAGGAGATCAGATTAGATAAACACTGTCATCTGCACACTCCAACACGCAGTGGTGGAGCTTCGAGAAGATTTGTTAGGCCGAGTAGAGTTTAATTTTAATGTAATGATACTATGAAGGTATTTTATATAATTATCTAATCAAATTTTTTTATTTGTATAATTTTTTAAATAATGAAAGTGAGAGTTAATTATTATAATTGATATGTCAATAAAAAGGGAAGATGTATATAGTTTTATTTTCGTTCTGTGAAGAGGCTATTTCTAGGATTTGAGCCTGTGATCTCTAGGTTATAAGGCAACAAACTTATTGTTACACTGAGACTCACCCTTTATTTGATACGTCAATAATATTCAATTAAATGACTATGTAAAAATCTTTTATACTGTTAATATATAGAAATTAAACCTTTAGGTTTAGTTGTACATTACATATAAAAGCTTTAAAGTAATATAGAATAAGAAAGACGATTTTATATGTGAGAAGAAAAATAGAGCAGATTTTTTTTCATTTAATCACATAAATGATTAGGATTGAAAGTTATATACAAGTAATATTGATCATTTATAAAAGTCACATAATTTAATATTTTAATATAATTTATATAAGATTTAATTATCAATATATGGTCTTCCCATGTCATAATTAATCATTCCTCTCATTTGATATGTTTATCTTGTAAATTTTAAAGGAAATAACCAACAAAACAAAATAACTTTTAAGAGAAGGACTAGAATATATCTTGTAATATTTCTCTATGCTCTTATCAATAATTTCACTAGGATTTCGGCTTTTAGTAACTTTCCTTTTAACAGTGTATTTGGTAAAGAATAAAAGTCGAGAGAAAATTTTAGGGTTAATATTTATTTTAGTCTTTGACCTTATATTTGTGAGTTATTTTAGTCTTTAATTTTTAAAATAAGTCACCTTCACATTGCAACACAACGTGAGTTGTATTAGTCCCTCAACAATAACTTTTATTTAATATTTCATCAATTAAATAATAATGTGTAATGTTAAGTGATACTTTGACACACCTTGTATCATATGAAGTAGAATTAAGTTTAAAATGACTTATTTTGGTATCTAAAATTATATAAAATGTGTAATTTGAAATTTTATTATACTTCAGATGATGTATTATATGTCAAGATATAATTTAGCATTATACATCATCATTTAATTGACAAAATAAAAAATAAAAATGAGATTTTAGACTAACTTGACCAACTCTTTGTAATATCAGAGACTAATTTAATTAATTTTGAAAGTTAAAGATTAAAATGACTTATAAATATAAGATTAAAGAATAGAATGAGTATTAACTTAAAATTTTATAAATGAATTTTATGTATAATTTTATGAATGAATTGCATTAATAAAATTAAACATTAAAATCATCTCTAAAAAATTTTATTCCATTCATATCCCATACCCAATACACTCTTAATATAAATAACCATACTATTCGGAAGAAACTCATCTTCGTGTTTTTATTACACAATATTATATGATTTTTTAAATCAAATTAAACTAAGCAATAAACTTTTAAATTCAAAAATCTCATTCATAATATATTCATTTTTCGAAAAGTGGCCGTAACTATGATTAGTGCTCTTAAATTCCCAATTTTTTCCTTCGATTTTTCATTCGCAAAAAGGTACATCTTTTAACTGGATGCATATTGACGACCATTCACCTTAATTTCATTAAAATTATGCTAGCTGAATTTTTACTCCCCGGTGATGTGATCCTTTATTTTTATTATCACTAGTGCCTTGCTGGACATAACAGTGACCGTCAAATCGTATTTTTTAAAATGTTTACATATATTGTCAACATACATCTTTATATAGATATTCAAAAATGTATTTTTTTAATTATTACTTATAAAGAAAATTAGCGTTGAAATAGGGGAAAAAAAACAGAGTTGGAAGACAGAAGTTTTAAGGGAAAAGTGAGAACGAAAGTTGGACACCAAAATGTAGCTATTGTATCCAACCCTATCTATTTTTGATAATTCTAAAATTATAATGAGTTTTAAACTTAAAATCTTATGTATTCAATCCGAATTTCTTATTATTAAATTAATCATAGTGGCTTTCCCTTCAACTGTTAAGCATTCTTCTTTCCTTTCAACTGAAATGTTAAGCATTCTTCTGTTCACTGAATTTTTTGAGCATGTGCATTTTATGTATGCAGGGGCTTATATAAACTTGATTCAAATGGGTTGGTATGTATGACTTGAACTAACGATTTGATTAACAAGTAGCGGTGGTTACAAGTAACACAAATTAAATATCTGAAGCTGACCACAAAGAAGGTGAGTTTTGTACAGCTTAATTATATTAAGGACGTCACAACGAACTTGAACTGACATCAGCTGGATGACGCTGTCCTTTTTTGGTTCCGAGATGATTACACTTAATACGAGGAGCACCAATTGCCATCAATATATATATATATATATAGTTTTGTGATTCTTAAAGCGTAAGCAAGTTTTCATTATCAAAAAAGAATAAAAGCTAGTTTTAATTTTATTTTTTGAATTATTTTTTCTTTTGTGTTGTTTTAAATATTTCTTTAATCTATTTAGTTTTAATATTGGTAATATCTAATTGTTGACTGCCATATAAAATTACCTAACATAATTATTCAATATTAGTTTAGTATTTAATATAGTCTAATAGTAGAGATTAAAATCAAATAGTTTTAACAATATTTGAAGCATAGTCAAAGAAACTTGTTTTTGGGAGACTAAAACTATTTTTTTATTTTTCAAAATTTAAAACATATAAAATTTTTCAGAAAAATAAAAGTCGGCTCAACTTGCGTTCGTCGTAAATTTTTTTTATCGGTGTTGAATAGCAGAAATTTTTTTTGTATAAAAGTTCACATAATAATGTTACTTAAAGAGAGAACAAAAAAACGTGTGTTTAAAATAAGTAAAACCTGAGTCTTATTTGGGATGAACATGTCTAGTTTTTCTACATACAATCATGAAATATTAAAAATAAAAAAATTTAACTTACAAACAAATAAGTAAGAGTAGCGCTTTAATTTAAGATTAAATATATGTTTTATAGTAGCAAAAAGATTTTTGTTTTAACATTTAACATATTTTAAAGATGTTTGACAAACTCCTTTTTTTTTCAAATCAAAACTAAAATTGACTTATTTTTCAAAGACTAAAAACATAGTTAAGATTAAAAGAAAGTCACCTAATTACACATACAAGCTACACTTATGCAATCGTCAGCTATTATTATCCGAAGAAGTCCTGTCTGTCCTGTTTTTTACATGGAAGTAGCTTTTGTTTTAAAATAATAATGGTTTCAGATTTTCAATAAAATGTTAATTAATTTATACTAATTTTATTTTTGTACGCATTAAATTAGGCATTTTTCCTCCCTTTTTTAACTTTCTTTTTAACCAATTATCATTTATTTTTTATGGATGGTGTTGTCTGCTAATTTAATTTTTCAAACGATCGATCACACTATTTAATAATTTTCCTAATTTCTCTTATATGTACGATAATCTTGAATCACAGTTAATATATATAAAATTGAGGGAGTAAATCATTGAATCATATCAAGGACTAATTTAATTTATCTTTTATAAATTATGAATTAATTTACTCATTTTAAAAATTAATAATTAAAATGACTTATGAATGTAAGATCAGGAATTAGAATGAGTGTTAAATCAAAATTTTATAAATAAATTTTAGATATAATTTTATAGATAAGTTTTATAAATAAAATTAAACATTAAAATCATCCCTAAAAATTTGTGTTCCATTTATATCCCATACCAAATATACCCTTAATAAAAATAACCATACTATTCACAAGAAACTCATCCTCATGTTTTTAATTAAATTAAATTGGGTAGTAAACTTTTAAATTGAAAATTCTCATTTATAACATATTGATTTTTCCGAAAAGTGGCTGTAACCACGATTCAGTACTTTTAAATCCCCAATTTTTTTCCTTTGATTTTTCATTCGCAAAAAGATAATTTTTTTATTGGATGTATATTGACCATTTACCTTAATTTCATTAAAATTATGCTAGCTGATTTATTTGTTTCCTCATGATGTGATCCTTTATTTTTATTATTACTAGTGCCTTACCAGGCATTCAGGTACGGTAGTGCTTGTCAAGACACATTTTTTAATTAGATTTATATATATTATTAATTTAAAATTTTTTATATAGATATTCAAATATGTGTTATTTTTTAACTATTGCTTAAAAAGAAAATAGGAGTTGAAAGAGCAAGAAAAAGGTTGAAAAAGACCGAAATTATAAGGGTAAAATGGAAAGGAAAATTAGGCACAAAAATATAACTGTTATATCCAACCGTCTTTATTTTTAGTAATTTTGAAATTATAATAACCGTAATGAGGTTTAAATCTAAGACCTTATGTATACTACCCAAAATACTCGTTATTAAACCAATTTTAGTGACTTAATTTTCCTTTATTATTGTATTGGTTACGCATAAAAAAAATTATCAAATATTAAGCGTTCTTTTTTTTATTTTAACTGAAATGTTAAGCATTCTTCTGTTTGCCGAATTTTTTGAGCACGTGCATTTAATGTGTGCAGGGGTTTATATAAACTTGATTCAAATGGGTTGGTATGTATGACTTGAAATTACGACTTGATTAACAAGTAGTGGTGGTTACACGTAACACAGATTAAATATCTGAAGCTGACCACAAAGGAGATAAGTTTTGTACAGCTTATATTAGGGAAATGCATGTGGTATCGGGAAGGCGTGACATAAAATACAATGCATGTGAAGCACAATATTGATGCTGCAGACTTTTGGTACATACAAATTAAGATGATGCTGTTATTGTAATGTTAGCAATATGAATCATAATTTAATTAATTTCAGTGTCTGTTTTCGAGAAATCTGTCCATCATGCATCATGACATGACAAAAACCCTTGTGTATTCTGGTCAAATGTTAAGTTTCTAGATTGGAAACTGCAACATGGGAAAAAAAATAAGATAAAAACTTGACCAATTTTTGTATCAAAGAAAGACCAAGACCTTTAGGACGGTAAGGAGTAGAAATTGATTATCAATACATATTTAAAACTGAATTTGATTTCATCCAAGTTGTGTCTAGCGAAAAAAGAAACCACACTTGTCCATGTCGATATTAATAATTCCTGGAGAGGAAATATATAATCTAGACAGCTCAGATAATTAATAAATCTATGTAAAGGCTGTGGCAAAGGATAATTTGGTCCGGGTATTTCTTGGACCTTGTAATGGTGCTCCCACACATTACAAAATTACTCTCAAATAACATTTTATTTCCTTCAACTCCTACCCCATTTCCGATTTGGCTCCAACACCGCAACCGCCACCCCATACCACTTCCGATCCATCTCTCCTCCATAAGACGCCACCAGTGCCATTGTTCTTCAGAGTTGGTCCATTGCATTTTCGGGTACTGCCAGCTACTAGCACTGCTGCTCAGCCTCAAGCAACACAGCCAACTTTTTCACAGTCTTGACTGATCTGGTTGGTTCTCCAATCTGTGAGCGTTTCAGGATTGTCTCACATTTTCGATGGTGGTCTACCTCTGCTTCGCCGCTTCATCTTCAACATTGAATCGGTCATTCCCTGTTCAAATAGGATTGAGGTTCTGCAAAAAAATTTTGAATGATGATTCAATATATTTATGGCAGTTCGTGCTTTTTGAGTTGGTTCAAGATGTCTATTATGGCCGGTGTATTTTGAATGTTGATTCAAGATATCTACAGTAGCTAGTGTTTTTTGAATGTTGATTTAAGATATCTTTGATGATATGCCGCTAAAACTGAGTTTGTGACGTTCTTGATTCATTAGTTTGAGGGATTCAAGATTACATTGGGATAAATTTTTCTGCTATTAAAGAAATGCTTGTTTAGGTCCCAAATTTGATTGCTACTGCGGTTTGCAACTGCTTGTTTTTCTGCAGGCAACTTTGGGGAGGGGACGGTGCTTCCTATGGTGGTGGTGGAAAAGGCCGGAAAGGAAAGGAGCAAGAGATAATTAGGGCACTTTAGTAAATTTGATCATTTTATTTTATTAAATTATTTAGTGAATTTAATCTAATATAGTTAAGCTGTTAAATCTTAACCATTGTGATATGATCTAATGGTTTAAATAAAAGGACCATCACAAGGTTCTAAAGATATATGAGATCAAATTATCTCTCACTAAAAGTTGTATATAGTTAGTATGAAGAGGAGCAGCACTAGCCAAACACATGAAACATACACATCAGGACATATACTAAAGGCCAATAACACCATACCATATTGACTCAGCAAAAATATTATTTCAACAGATAAAAGTAAATATCTAATTAAGACACTCACTCTATAATCATTGGATGTGATGGTAGTTTAGATAATTTCCACCCATCTATCACATCCAATGGTGATGAAGTGAGTGTTTCAAAAAGGCATAAGATTATACTTATTTCAATAACTACTTATTTATATAATTATACTTTTAAATAATTATTTATTAAATATGTTTGAATACTTTAGCCAAAAAATAATTTTAAATTAACTTGTGTTATTTGAATTGTTAAAAAATAATCTATTTTTCAAGGAAATAGTCTTTCAATTCACCCATGCAGTTTTTTTATTTAAAAAAAGAGATGCTCAACCTTAAACTTTAACTTATTGTTTTTGACAGTTTAAATTATTTTTTCAATTCATCCAAACAAACTTTATTTTGTAAACAGATTTTTCTTTCTTTTTCTTTTTATTTTCAAAATAAAGGCTGTTTTCTAAGCTTCCCAACATTTGCTCAGCTCACTATTCAATCGGCTTGGGTCCTCCATGACATTTTTTCAGCATAACTCCATATTGTCAGCATAAATTTTTATATAGATATTCAAATATGTACTTTTTTTAATTATTGCTTATAAAGAAAATTAGCGTTGAAATAGGAGGGAAAAACAAAGAGTTAGAAGACAGAAGTTGTAAGGGAAAAGTGAAAAGGAAAGTTGGACACCAAAATATAGCTATTGTATCCAACCCTGTTTATTTTTGGTAATTCTGAAATTATAATAGTCATAATGAGTTTTAAACTTAAGATCTCATGCATACTATTTAAATCCTTTATTACTAAATCAATCTCAATGGCTTTCCCTTTATTATTGTATAGATTACGCATGAAATTTTTTTATTTCAAATACTAAGCATTCCTTTTTCTTTTAACTGGAATGTTAAGCATTCTTCTGTTCACTGAATTTTTTGAGCATGTGCATTTTATGTGTGCAGGGGTTTATATAAACTTGATTCAAATGGGTTGGTATGTATGACTTGAAATTACGATTTGATTAACAAGTAGTGGTGGTTACATGCGACACAGATTAAGTATCTGAAGCTGACCACAAAGAAGATAAGTGTTGTACAGCTTAATTATATTAAGGAAATGCATATCGGGAAAGCGTGACATACAATACATGTGAAGCACAATAATGATGCCGCAGACTTGTGTTACATAAATTAAGATGATGCTAGCTGTTATTGTAATGTTAGAAATATGAATCATAATTTAATTACTTTTACTGTTTGTTTTAGAGAAATCTATCCATCATGCATCATGACATGACGAAAACCCTTGTATATTCTGGTCAAATGTTAAGAACTATAATGAATAGTTCTTGTCATAATTAAGCAAACTCAATGCGTAACACGCATCCTTTGGGTATTGATATTGACCACCATCTACCTTCCAAATATAATCAAAACAGATACAACCCTTTGCAAAATTTAACAGATACTTTTTCTCCACTACCAGGAGGTACATAAAATATCCTTCCAATTGAAAAACCTCTTTGTCTAATTTCCTATTTTCCTAAACTTTGTTTACGAACAAATTTACTTGGGAATTCCGCATATGTCAACTCTCTTGCCTCGCGATTTTTCTTATTAGCCTCGATCCAAGCCGTAAACATTGTTTTTTTGGTCTTCGTTGTGAAAGATACTTTGTTATTGACAATCTTTTGATAATGAGGATAGTAATAAATCATTGATTAGTTCATAATGTGGAATTTACTTGTTTCATGTCTAATTTATATTTAGAATATGTTTTTTGATATTTAAGTGTCCTTAGACTTATATAAATAAAATTTTCTATCATGTTAACAAAAAAGTCGACTTTAATTTCGACTGTTAGATAAAATCTGTCTTCGGGTTATTCTTGACTTTACTCTTGAATGTAAGCTAAATCTAGCTCTACTCTATCAACTATTTCTCCTTAGCCACTTCCCATCTTCATCTACCTGTATTTTTTATACTAATAAGCGTTACCTTACATAATTAATTTATGCAAGTATATATCTTTATTTAAAATAATCTAGTTCACATGTGTACAATAACTGCTTAATTGGATAACGTCCTAAGTAAGCATTGCTTAATTATTATAATAGTAAAATTATAATACTAAAATGGACAATTGAGATATTTTTGGGTGTAAAGTCATTTGACATGTTTGAGATAATATATTAAAATTACATATTTCTTTAAAACAAAAATATTCTTTAAATATATTATTTCTCAATTTAAAAATTAATATTAAAATAATGGATACTTTAGTATTTCTAGCAACATAGTGAATATATAAAAAGTTTTAGTGGGTTTTTTCTCACAGATTAGAGAATAAAAAAATTAAAGTCTCAAACTTTTGATATCTTAGTATGTTTTTCTCTCATATAACAAGATATATTGATTGTTTAATAATCCCTAATAATATATATAAAATAAAACAGTGTGTGGGAACTGCCCCTCAACCCAACTAATTAGGTTCGGCTATTGTGTGACCCGATTAAATTACTTAGGGATGACTATGACTTTGTGTATAGAGGTGGGGATATGTCTCTCATCTCCATTTTTTGTTTAGAATTTTACCCCAAGTTCCCCTCATCTTCCCCATAATAGGTTTGCATTTCCATTTCCTATGGGATCTAAATTCATCACAGTCCGTAGATTTATTAAAAAAATAAAAAAATAAAAAATTTAAAAATATTTTAAAATTCAAAACATAAATATTTATAATAATAAATATTATTAATATAATATAATATAAATTAAAAATAGATATACATGATGAAAATTTAATAAAAATAATATATATATATATATATATAAATGATTAATATAAATCAGGAATTATGAGTCTCTATGAGATGGGAACCTTATTCCTCAGTCCCATCCTCTTTAATGAGAGAGGACTTCCCCTAAGTAAACTTGTCTTCTCATTTTGCGATAGCCTGTAAATGCTATTTAAATGGGGTTTTTTTTCTTATTATTATTGCCATAAAGTTGTGGGATATTTATAACATTTGTATCCACACTATTTGATTATTATTATTATTATTATTTTGTCACTATCACTTAACAACTAGGATAAAATTTTATAAGGACTATTTCTTCTAGAATTGAGGATTTCAATGCAGATATCTATATTAGAGAATGGTTGATCAATTTATAATGCACAATTTATTTATTAGTACCTGTCGGATTCATATGTAGTTCATAAGACATTGAGACAAGTAGTGAATTTTGTTAGTATAAAATTTATTGTTACTTAGTTATGTATTAACGTGTCAATAAAAATATTCAACTATTATAATAATAACAACCTTAAAATTATATCAAAATTATTAATCCAGTATAACTTTCAATTATCAATATAATTTTTTTAAAATTTAATGTTTTTAAGTTGATGATGGAGAGGTTGTTTAGTCCCAATGATGTCAAAGGCAGCTCAATATTCTTGTACTCCCGAAGCTAAACACAAAATGTGGTGTTGAAGCGACTGACAATTTTTTCCTAGATTTTGGTTATTTGATTCAATAATAAAACAAATAAAAAATAAGGTATGATAACGTTATATTGATAACTAATAAAATCTGAGTAAAATGTCAAATTATAGTAAATAAACACTTACTATATATAATAATTATTAATTATGATTTGTTGCTTTTATTATATTTTTTAAATACATATTCAAATTAAAAAAAAAAAGCGTGTGCTGCACAAATTATAGGAGAGTATCAAAGTCGTAGGGGTGGACTGTAGAGGCTCAACTAAATCATTACAGCAACTTGGGTTTATTTTATGGTATACGTCACAACCAACTTGTACTGACATCAGCTGGATGACGCTGTTCCTTTTATGGTTCCGAGATGATTACACTAAATACGAGGAGCACAAATTATCATATATATATATATATATATATATATATATATATATATATGTGTGTGTGTGTGTGTGTGTGTGTGTGTGGGTATAAAAGCTAGTTTTCGTTACCAAAAAAGAATAAAAGCTTGTTTTAATTTTATTTTTTGAATTATTTTTTCTTTTGTGTTGTTTTAAATATTTTTTAATCTATCTAGTTTTAATATTGACCACGTATAATTGTTGACTGTCATGTAAAATTAGCTAACTTAATTATTTAATAGTTAGTTCAGTATTTATTATAATATTACAATGGAGGCTAAAATCAAATAGTTTCAACAATATTTGAAGCATGGTCAAAGAAACTTGTTTTTGGGAGATTAAAGCTATTTTTTTATTTTTCAAAAGTTAAAACATATAATTTTTTTCAGAAAAATAAAAGTCGGCTCAACTTGCGATCCTCGTAAAATTTTTTTATTGGTGTTGAATAGCAGAAATATTTTTTTGTATAAAAGTTCACATAATAATGTTACTTGAAGAGAGAACAAAAAAACCTGTGTTTAAAATAAGTAAAACCTGAGTCTTATTTGGGATGAACATGTCTAGTTTTTCTACATACAATCATGAAATATTAAAAATAATAATAATAAAAAATTTAACTTACAAAAAAATAAGTAAGAGTAGCGCTTTAATTTATCACCATAATTTAAGATTAAATATATGTTTTAGTAGCCAAAATATTTTTGTTTTAACATTCAACATATTTTAAAGATGTTTGACAAAAACCTTTTTTTTAAATCAAAACTAAAATTGACTTATTTTTTAAAGACTGAAAACATAGTTAAGATTAAAAGAAAGTCACCTAATTACACATATAAGCTACACTTATGCAATCGTCAACTATTATTATTCGAAGAAGTCCCGTCACTTGGTTCGGTCTTTTTGGTTTCCAATGTCCTGTTTTTTACATGGAAGTAGCTTTTGTTTTAAATTAATAATTGTTTCGGATTTTGAATAAAATGTTAATTGATTTTTACTAATTTTATTTTTATACGCATTAAATTAGGCATTTTTTCTCTCTTTTTTTACTTTCTTTTTAACCAATTATCATTTATTTTTGAGGGATAGTGTTGTCTGCTAATTTAATTTTTCAAAAGATCGATCACACTATTTAATAATTTTCCTAATTTCTCTTATATGTACAATAATCTTGAATCACAGATAATATAAAATTGAGGGAGTAAATCATTGAATCATGTCAAGGACTAATTTGATTTATCTTTTATAAAATTAAGGATTAATTTTACTCATTTTAAAAGTTAATGATTAAAATCACTGATGAATGAAAGATCAAGAACTAGAATGAGTATTAACTCAAAATTTTATAAATAAATTTTATGTGTAATTTTATAGATAAATTTTATAAATAAAATTAATCATTAAAATCATCCCTAAAATTTTTTGTTCCATTTATATCCCATACCAAATATACCCTTAATAAAACTAACCATACTATTCATAAGAAACTCATCTTCATGTTTTTATTACGCAATAGTACAATATTTTTTAACTAAATTAAATTGGGTAGTAAACTTTTAAATTGAAAATTCTCATTTACAACATATTGATTTTTCGAAAAGTGGCTGTAACCATGATCAGTACTTTTAAATTCTCAATTTTTTCCCTTGGATTTTTCATTTGCAAAAAGTTAAATTTTTTTAATTGGATGCATATTAACCATTCACCTTAATTTCTTTAAAATTATGCTAGCTGATTTGTTTGTTTCCCGATGATGTGATTCTTTATTTTTATTATTACTAGCGCCTTACTAGCCAGTCAAGTACGGTAGTGCTTATTAAGTGGTATTTGTAATTAGATTTATATATATTGTCAATAAATTTTTTTTTATATAGATATTATGTGTTATTTTTTAACTATTGCTTAAAAAGAACATAGGAGTTGAAAGAGGAGAGAAAAAAAAGAGTTGAAAAAGACAGGAATTGCAAGGACAAAATGGAAAGGAAAATTAGGCACCAAAATGTAACTATCGTATCCAACCCTCTTTATTTTTGGTAATTTTGAAATTGCAATAGCAATAATGAGATTTAAATTTAAAATTTTATGCATACTACCCAAAATTCTCATTACTATATTAATTCCAGTGACCTAATTTCCCTTTATTATTGTACAGGTTGCCCTTTATTATTGTACAGGTTGCGCATAAAAAAAAATCAAATATTAAGCGTTCTTTCTTTTTATTATTTTAACTGAAATGTTAAGCATTCTTCTGTTTGCCGAATTTTTCGAGCACGTGCATTTAATGTGTGCCGGGGTTTATATAAACTTGATTCAAATGGGTTGGTATGTATGACTTAAAATTACGATTTGATTAACGAGTAGTGGTGGTTACGCGTAACACAAATTAAATATCTGAAGCTGACCACAAAGGAGATAAGTTTTGTACAGCTTATATTAGGGAAATGCATGTGGTATCGGGAAGGCGTGACATAAAATACAATGCATGTGAAGCACAATATTGAAGCTGCAGACTTTTGGTACATACAAATTAAGATGATGCTGTTATTGTAATGTTAGAAATATGAATCATGATTTAATTAATTTTAGTGTTTGTTTTAAAGAAATCTATCCATCATGCATCATGACATGACAAAAACCCTTGTATATTCTGGTCAAATGTTAAGTTTGTAGATTAGAAACCGCAACATGGAAAAAAATAAGCTAAAAACTTGACCAATCTTTGTATTAATTAAAGACCAAGACCTTTAGGACGTAAGGAGTAGAAATTGATTGTCAATACATATTTAAAGCTGAATTTGTGTACAAATTCTAGGAGAGGATTGAAGTCGCAGGGGTGGATTGTAAGGCTGAACTAAATCATTATGCCAACTTGGGTTTATTTCATGAAAAATGTTATTTGTACTCATGAGATACTGTATCGATTCACATCTCATTTATTATTGGATTTGATGTGGACATCGTTTAAATAGAATCCATACCTCAACCAATGATTGATGAGATAAGTTGACACGGTGTCTATATATGATGAGTACGAATAACATAACTCTTATTTTATAATATACGTCACAACCAACATGTACTGACATCAGCTGGATGACGCTGTCCTTTTTATGGTTCCGAGATGATTACACTAAATACGAGGAGCACAAATTGTCAACTATATATATATATATAAAAGCTTATTTTTGAATAAAATAAGCTTGTTTTCATTATAAAAAAGAATAAAAGCTTGTTTTAATTTTATTTTTTGAATTATTTTTTCTTTTGTGTTGTTTTAAATATTTTTTAATCTATTTAGTTTTAATATTGGTCACATATAATTATTGACTATCATATAAAATTAGCTAACATAATTATTCAATATTTAGTTCAGTATTTAATATAGTCTAACAGTAGAGGCTAAAATCAAATAGTTTTAACAATATTTGAAGCATGGCCAAAGAAACTTGTTTTTGGGAGATTAAAGCTATTTTTTTAATTTTTCAAAAGTTAAAACATATAAATTTTTTCAGAAAAATAAAAGTCGGCTCAACTTGCTATCCTCGAAAATTTTTTTATTGATGTTGAATAGCAGAAATATTTTTTTGTATAAAAGTTCACAAAATAATGTTACTTGAAGAGAGAACAAAAAAACCTGTGTTTAAAATCAGTAAAACCTGAGTCTTATTTGGGATGAACA
Source organism: Dalbergia cochinchinensis (assembly GCA_031216125.1). Classification (NCBI taxonomy): domain Eukaryota; kingdom Viridiplantae; phylum Streptophyta; class Magnoliopsida; order Fabales; family Fabaceae; genus Dalbergia; species Dalbergia cochinchinensis. The sequence continues at coordinate 72,590,222 of CM062368.1, read as the reverse complement.
TGTCTAGTTTTTCTACGTGCAATCATGAAATAATAATAATAATAATAATAATAATAAATTTAACTTACAAAAAAATAAGTAAGAGTAGCGCTTTAATTTATCACCATAATTTAAGATTAAATATATGTTTTAGTAGCTAAAATATTTTTGTTTTAACATTTAACATATTTTAAAGATGTTTGACAAAAAATTTTTTTTTTAAATCAAAACTAAAATTGACTTATTTTTTAAAGACTGAAAACATAGTCAAGATTAAACGAAAGTCACCTAATTACACATATAAGCTACACTTATGCAATCGTCAGCTATTATTATTCGAAGAAGTCCTGTCACTTGGTTCGGTCTTTTTGGTTTCCAATGTCCTGTTTTTTACATGGAAGTAGCTTTTGTTTTAAATTAATAATTGTTTCAGATTTTGAAAAAAATGTTAATTGATTTTTACTAATTTTATTGTTATACGCATTAAATTAGGCATTTTTCCTCTCTTTTTTTTTTACTTTCTTTTTAACCAATTATCATTTATTTTTGAGGGATAGTGTTGTCTGCTAATTTAATTTTTCAAAAGATCGATCACACTATTTAATAATTTTCCTAATTTTTCTTATATGTACAATAATCTTGAATCATAGTTAATATAAAATAGAGGGAGTAAATCATTCAATTATGTTAAGGACTAATTTAATTCATCTTTTATAAAATCAAGGATTAATTTAACTCATTTTAAAAGTTAATGATTAAAATAACTGATGAATGCAAAATTAGGGACTAGAATGAGTATTAATTCAAAATTTTATAAATAAATTTTATGTATAATTTGTTAGATAAATTTTATAAATAAAATTAATCATTAAAATCATCCCTAAAAATTTTTGTTCCATTTATATCCCATACCAAATATACCTTTAATAAAAATAACCATACTATTCATGAGAAACTCATCTTCATGTTTTTATTGCGCAATAGTACAATATTTTTTAACTAAATTAAATTGGGTAGTAAACTTTTAAATTGAAAATTCTCATTTATAACATATTGATTTTTCGAAAAGTGGCCGTAACCATGATCAGTACTTTTAAATTCCCAATTTTTTCCCTTGGATTTTTCATTCGCAAAAAGTTAAATTTTTTGAATTGGATGCATATTGACCGTTCACCTTATTTTCATTAAAATTATGCTAGCTGATTTATTTGTTTCTCAATGATGTGATCCTTTATTTTCATTATTACTAACGCCTTACTAGGCAGTCAAGTACGGTAGTGCTTGTTAAGTGGCATTTTTAATTAGATTTATATATATTGTCAATATAAAATTTTTTTCTATAGGTATTCAAATATGTGTTATTTTTTAACTATTGCTTAAAAAGAAAATAGGAATTGAAAGAGGAGAAAAAAAAGAGTTGAAAATGACAGGAATTGTAAGGCTAAAATGGGAAGGAAAATTAGGCACCAAAATGTAACTATTGTAATTTTGAAATTGCAATGGCCTTAGTGAGGTTTAAACTCAAGATCTTATGCATACTACCCAAAATTCTCGTCACTAAACTAATTCTAGTGACTTAATTTCGCTTTATTATTGTATAGGTTGTGCATAAAAAAAATCAAATATTAAGTTTTCTTCTTTTTTTTTTATTTTAACTGAAATGTCAAGCATTCATCTGTTTGCCGAATTTTTTGAGCACGTGCATTTAATGTTTGCCGGGGTTTATATAAACTTGATGCAAATGGGTTGGTATGTATGGCTTAAAATTACGATTTGATTAACGAGTAGTGGTGGTTACGCGTAACACAAATTAAATATCTGAAGCTGACCACAAAGGAGATAAGTTTTGTACAGCTTATATTAGGGAAATGCATGTGGTATCGGGAAAGCGTGACATAAAATACAATGCATGTGAAGCACAATATTGATGCTGCAGACTTTTGGTACATACAAATTAAGATGATGCTGTTATTGTAATGTTAGAAATATGAATCATAATTTAATTAAATTTGGTGTTTGTTTTAAAGAAATCTATCCATCATGCATCATGACATGACAAAAACCCTTGTATATTCTGGTCAGATGTTAAGTTTCTAGATTAGAAACCGCAACATGGAAAAAATAAGATAAAAACTTGACTAATCTTTGTATTAATTAAAGACCAAGACCTTTAAGACGTAAGGAGTAGAAATTGATTATCAATACATATTTAAAGCTGAATTTGATTTCATCCAAGTTGTCATCTAGCAAAAAAAGAAACCGTACTTGTCCATGTCGATATTACTAATTCCTCGAGGGGAAATCTACAATCTGGACAGCTCAGATAATTCATAAATCTATGAGAGTTAGTATGAAGAGGAGCAGCACTAGCCAACCATATGAAACATACATCAGGACATGGACTAAAGGCCAATAACACCATACCATATCGACTTAGCAAAAATATTATTTCAACATATAAAAATAAATGTCTAATTAGGACACCCACTTTATAATCATTAGATGTGATGATAGTTTAGATAATTTTCATCCATCTATCATATTTAGTGATGATTGAATGAGTATTTCAAAAGATACAAGATTATACTTATTTCAATAACTACTTATTTATATAATTATATTTTTAAATAATTATTTATTAAATAATTAATTTATGTTTGAATACTTTAGGTAACAAATAATTTTAAATTAACTTGTGTTATTTGAATTGTCAAAAAGTAATTTTTTTTAAGAAATAGTTTTTCAATTCACCCAAACAGCTGTTTTTTTTTTTGAAAAAAAAAAATGTGCTCAGCTTTAAACTTTAACTTATTGTTTTTGACAGTTTAATTTTTTCCAATTCATCCAAACAAACTTTATTTTGTAAACAGATTTTTCCTTTTTCTTTTTTAAAATATAGGCTGTTTTCTAAGCTTGCCAACATTTGCTCAGCTCACCATTCAATCGGCTTGGGTCCTTCATGACATTTTTTCAGCATAACTCCATGTGTTCTGCGTATTTTTCTGTAGTGGCACGTGTTCTTCATATTTGTTCGTTTTGTTCAGCACTTGGCAAACATAAACCTTCCGCATCAATTATTGCAATCACCACCACTTAATTGATCTAGCTCCTATATGGGTCTTCTTTTGAGAAGAGTAATATTATTTATACTCACATTTTATAAGATACTATGTCGATATATTTTTTATTTATTATTGAATGAGATATGGATCCCAAACTAAGTGAAATCCGCATGCCATCCAATGATAGATAAGGTGTGTCAGTATGGTGTCTCATAAATGATGAATACAAATAATATTTCTAAAATACGTGTTAGTTTATGCATTTGTCCTTATTTTAATTTTAATGTGCATTTTCACATCGAGCCAGTACTCTATATATATAGGTATATATGGAAAACCATAAGGCACTCCTTCCTCATGCATTGAATTTGAGGCAAACTGCTTCCTCTTTGTCAAAAAAAAGAGGAAAAAAGAAAAAGAAAAATTCCAAATGAAGAAGGCTCAAAAACTTTGTTGCACAACTTTAGATACAGATTAGAAGTATTGAACACGATGTGATGTGATACACAAATACGATAATTTTATAAAAAAAAATACAATACAAATACAAATACAATTATGTATATTAAATAAAAAATTAACATATAATATTAAATATTTGTAATAATGATAATAAATTATTTATAATAACTATATAATAATTATACTAAACATGTTTTTGATTGGAATTTTGGTTCTTAATATCGACAATAAATAATTGATAATTTTGGTTTTGCTTCGTAGATTTTAATTCAGGAACTAGAAGCGACTAGTCTGAAGGATTCTCATATAGTCATATTTCATAATTTTGTTAATATAATAGAAGGAAGACCTTTGTGCGTGTCACCATCCGACTTGGGAACGTAATCGGCATGTGAGGAATTTCAACCCCACGCAAGCCTCATGATCAATGAGTCTTTCTATATGCATAAATTATCATAATATAATACTTAAAATATGATTTACTTCTAACCCAACATTCCTTTCTCAATTTAAAGCATAATATCTAATTTCATAAAACTAGAAGTATTTAATATTTAAACTCTGAAAATATCTTGATCAAATCTACTAACCATGAAATCATATATATTTCAATACATAATATAAATCTTAAATCTGAAAATCAACTTAATACTTGGAAATTGAACCATAAGTACATCTATGGCTTGTTACATAAACTCAAATCAAACTCTATAATTTTAAATCCATACTTGTAAACTGAAAATGTATACATAATTGTTTTAAATACTGGAATTTAATATAAAATATGAAAATAATGCATGACTAGGATCCTATCTGCAAGTCTATTAGAGCACTCTACTCTAACAAGACTCTAAACTAAGTCCTACTCTGGAGTAAGACTCACCACCAAGAACAACTGCATCAACTAAAGCGGTGACGAAGAGGTATTTGTATCACAGTTATGAGAGAAAAGGAAAGGGGTAAGTCAATGGACTCAATGAATGAGTTCTCACCCATCACCCACACAGGACACAACAACTATACATAGATATACATGCACTGACAAAACATTTTCAATATTTACATCACATATCTATTCTGGGAAAAACACTTCTCATTCCATAACCTCTTCAACAGGCCTCTTTATATCCATAGTCTATCATGGAATCAATTTCCATGTATATATAATAGCTCAAAATTAATAATCTCTGAAAACATAAATAACAATACTTTACTTGAGAAACATGAATTTATGATGATATATAATCCAGTTATGCATGTCAACCATGACATAACAATTTCTCTACTCTATGATCCCTCAAGGATATAAATCGGACACCTAACTAGGTTCTATCTCTGCTCTATGAGATTGCCCTTCAGGACAACTTAGAACCAAGGTTAAAGATCATTTTTTCTAGCTGTTAACTCACTGTTTGTTTTCTTATAGCTACCATCTAGTCTCCAAATCATAAACTAATTATTTCTCTAAAACTCTATTTTAGATTCCTCTCTAAATTTAAAACTCTATCATATGATTACTCTACTCTTGAAGTCATAATATCTTTGGATATATATAAAATCATTATTGTGAACAACTGATTTTATTCAATCTTTTAACAATAAAATCCAACAGTTTGTACTTAATCTACCTTTTTTTTTTTTTTATTTTTACTTATAGTTTATTAAAAAATATAAAAATAAAAATAAAAATTGAAAAGGAAGCAAAGAGTTCACGGATTGGTCTCCTTTCTTTTGGTTTTTTTTAGCTAAGTCACGAGAGTCTGGGGAGGAGAGAAAGCATAAAAAAATCAAACAGAGGCAATGATGGTGTTCTGGAATTTAGATCTCTTTCGGTGGAGTTGAAACATTTAACACGGGATACACAGAGAGAAGGGCATGAACACTACCATCAGCATTTTTTTTTTTTATGGAAAAAAACTGAATCAAAAAGGATTCTAATTCAGAAAGCAGCATCAGAGAGCAAGAACAATCAACAAAATTTCAAATACATATACAGAGATCAACAATTCTAGCAAAATAATCCAGTGGATAGGTAAACAATACCATCATCATCGCAATATCATCAGTTTTTTTTTTAAAAAAAAAAAAGGAAGAAAGGAAGACACAGTCAGCGCCACCCTTCACCGCCATGCGCCCTCCCCTTCAAAGGCATCATCTTCTCCTCTTCCCTCATCAACCAACATAGCCACCCTCTCCAGCACCTTCAACCTCATCAGATCACCAACCCCAGCCACCAAACCATCTTGTCTTCCTTCCCTTCCACCATCGGCCCCTCACCTTCAAAGGCATCATCTTCTCCCCTCTTCCCTCATCAACCAACATAGCCACCCTCTCCAGCACCTTCAACCTCATCAGATCACCAACCCTAGCCACCAAACCATCTTGTCTTCCTTCCCTTCCACCATCGGCCTCCCCCCCTCGGATCATCACGAAACCGCAGCCTCCATCATCACAGCCCCCTCCTCTCCCTCCAACCCATCGCCATCATCCTCACCCCAAACCGTGTCAAACCCACCTCCGCCGTGCAAACCACCGTGTCAAGCCCACCGCACCAGATCGCGACTTCGAGGAGCTTGGCTGGACGTCCCACGCGTGCCGCCACTGCTCAACCTCTCTGTTGCTCGGTCTTCGGGATCACCACCGCGTCGCCACTCCTCGCTGCCCTCTGGCAGTCGCACGGATCTGCTCGCGCCACGGCCTCCGCGACTTCATCGCATCCTCACCGCCGGCGAAGCCGTGGCCTCCCCTCTCTTCAGATCGGTCTCCCCCTTCAACTTTTCTCCACACCACCGCACCAGATTCCGTCGGCCGAGCTCCCCGTCGTGCGCTTCCTTCCTCGCACGGCGGTTTCTGCGCCACCGTCAAACCGTGGCCTCCCCTCTCTTCTCCGATCGGCTTCTCTCTCTCCCTTCTCTCTTAGATTCATTTTCTCTTTCTAAGCCTCCCTCTTTCTTTCTCTCAGACTCCCTTTTCCCTTTGTTTCTTTCTCTTTCTTAGGTAAGTGCGTGTGTGTGTTATGTGCGTGAGTGAACTTGTGAGAGCGTGTATGCGTGTGTGCCATTGTGTGAGCGTGTGTGAGAGTGAGCTTTGAGTGTGTGATGGGAGTGATAAGTGAATAATAGATTGAGATTTTTTTTTTCTTTAATTTGTTAAATTTGTTTATTTGAATTTGAATTTATTTGGTTTAGTTATCATTTGTTTTATCTTGTGATCTTTTGGATTTTATTTGTTAAGTTTGGATTTTGTTCGGTCTAAATGAATTTAAAAAAAAAGAGTTTACTTAATTTGAGTTTAAATTTTAGGTTTGTTTGTTTTAGTTAACATTTATTTATTTATTTTAGTGTAGAAGATTTATTTGTTTGGATTTGTGTGTTAACAATAAAAAGGGAAATTTCAGTTGCTTTTGGTTTCAAGTAAATATTGGAGTTTTTACTTCTTTCTTTGATTTATTTATTTATTTTTTTTTTTTCAAAAAAAAATATATTAAAAATATAGAAGTGGTCTAAGAAATTAGTTTGGGTAGAATTGTTTTATTAGAATAGAGTTTGGGTTTGATTTAGTTTAGGCCTAAATAAAAGTCTAATGTTTACTTTTGAGTTTGTAATAAATATTTCGATATTTCAATAAAAAAATTTTATAATATATTTTCTTTTTTTATTTGAATGAAATTAGGTAAATTAATTGCAAAAAGGAAAGAAACAAAAACAGGTGATTCAATTTAATTTCATTTAATTTCATTCTATTATTTTGGGTGAATTTAATGTTAATGTTTCTGTTAATTGAAAAAGATTAAAAAATAATAAAATAAAAATTAGGACCTTTCTTTAGTATAATTATTTCAGGTATTTTGCTTAAATTAATGATGTCTATGTTTATAGTTTAATTATTTTATGTTTGTAAGTTTTGCTTAATTTCTATTGTGTTTTTTTAGTTTAATTATTTTATATGTTTATACGTTTTGTTTAAATTAATTATATAATGGTGTTCACGAATGTTTTTTTATTGTCTTGCTTAGATTAAGAGTGTTTGTGTTTTTTTTTTAGCTTAATTACTTTCTGTGTTTATGTGTTTTGATTAAGATTAATTGTGTAAATTGTACTATTTTACATTTCTAGTTTAATTATTATACGTATTTTGTGTATTTGCATTTGTGAATTATTTATTTAGTTTTGTTATTTTATATGGTTATGCGTTTTGTGTGTAATTAGGTCATGAATTATTATTTTTTTTTCTTTCTTCTTTTTTTTCTCTCTTGGTTTAATTATTTTATATGTTTATATGTTTTATTTAAGTTAATTGTGTTGAACTTTGTAGATTCCTGTCTAAAAAGAGAAGTTTTATCCATTTCGGATTCAAAATAAATATTTGGATATTTTATTAAAATTTATATACTTAATTAATTGATGAATTGTATATATATAAAAAAAAGAGAGGTTAATTGAGCCGAGACGGTTTGTTAATCTCATGTTTCAGAATATTTTAGCTGCGACGGCTTGATATTCAAAGTCTTTTTTTAAATAGAGTTAATTTGACCGCGACGGTTTGTTAACTTTATGTTTTAGAATATTTTAGCTATGACAGCTTAATATTTTAAAATTTCCTTTCAAAATTAACTTTTCACCACTTAATTTATTTGTAAATATTTTTCCTAGTTTTTTTTATGCTATTTATGCGTTTTGTTTTATTTATAAGTTTTTTTTTCCTAATAATTTTATTTCAAAATATTTTATTTAATTTCTGTTATCATGGATAAAGAGTTAATTTAATCATGACGGCTTGTTAACTCGATATTTCGAACATTTGAGTTGTGACAGCTTAATGATTCGAAATTTTCCTTAAAAATGCTTGTTCTCTTTTATATTTGTTTCCATTGATTTATAAAAATATAAAAAAAATATATAATAATATTTTTTTTTATCTTATTTGTAGATATTTGTAATTTATATACTTATTTTCAATTTAAATTTGCTCATTTATTTTAATTGTCTTGAAGCAGAAAATAAATATTTGAAAAAGGTTATTTATTTAGTTTGCACAGTTAATTAAAGGTACCGTCCAAGGACGGGTGTACTAGGATGCGTGGGATTAAATTCCTGCCCTTCCCTATACATAACCGACACCCGAACTCAAACTGGTTTCAAGGATCGTTTTTTAAAGATGGGTTTTTCCAACGTTTTCCCAATTTTAAATAAACTTGGTGGCGACTCCAAATATTTTCAAAAAAAATTTCTCTTTTTCGCCGTCCCCGTCGCGATCCCGGTTGCGACAGATGGCGACTCCACTGGGGATTTCCAAGAGAGTCAAGCCTGTTTTAGTTAGTTGTGCAAATTAAATATGACCTTTTTTATGTTTGTTTTTCTTTTCTTAGTGTACTTTGTCTGATGTTTTCTTTCTTTATGCCTTGTCTCTTTACAGAATTTTGCATTTCATGTGTTTAATTGTTTTATTTGTGAAAACCTTAAGATAGATGACTGTTATTGGATGCTGTACATGTTGTTTGTGTCGCTTTTGTGTATTAGTCATAGGTAGGTTTAGGATTTCAGGTTTGTATGCTCTCTTCACACACAACACTTACACGTTAATCACACACGAGCGGGGCCCTATACCCGGGTCTGAGTGTAATTTGAGATAGGTAAGAGATTGTGTAGCAGTAGCCATTTTGGATGTTCATCCTGTTTGGTTATCGCGAAAATCTCATCTAGAGTGTGATTCTTTCATGAATACCCTACATCTAGCTGCTCACCCGTGTCATGGGGTAACATTCTGAAATGAATCTTAACTCTAGAGGCCAGAGAACTCGAGAATGTAGACCCACCCAAAGGAAAGTGTTCACAAGGTAGAACGACCATAGGACCATAGAATTAACCTCCGCACTTACCTCATATAGGACACAAAGAGAGCGTGCATCTTCCTTAACTCCTTTCCTTGTACATAATTTCCTATCATCGTTCTTTATGCATATTTTCTGTTCATTTCCTAAATTGTTTACTCTTCCTTCTTTCATTTAAACCTAATTTTTCTTTCTATTATGGCAGGTTAGAAAGTTGAACTGAAATCTTATTGTGAGTATCTTTGTAAAATGGAAACGAATATGAGACCGCATAATGTAAAGGTGAAAAGTTGAAAAGAACTCTACGTCTCAAAGCCAAGACACCTGACACTAAAAGTCTGAGATCTTTGGGTCAATTACTAAAATTACCACAACGCCTGTCTCTCACCAGAAAGTATGGAAAGGTTTTGAACCTCTTAGAAGTGGAAGAACAAGAAGAAGCAATCACAGCACTGGCACAGTACTATGATCCTCCGCTCCGATGTTTCACTTTTCAAGATTTCCAGTTAGCACCAACCATTGAAGAATTTGAGAAGATCCTGGGGTTACCACTAGAAGGAGAAAAGCCCTATCACTACCAAGGCCATTATCCTTCTTTACAAACCCTATCAACTGTCCTAAGGGTAAGCGTAAAGAACCTGCATGAAGCACAGAAATGTAGGAATGGGACTTATGGATTCTCAAGAGATTACCTGGAAGAGCACATGCACCATTTGGCACAAGCAGAAGATTGGGATACTTTTGCAGATATACTGGCCCTCACCATCTACGGCACTGTCTTGTTTCCGAACATTGAAGGCCTTGTAGACTTTGCGGCTATTGACGTGTTCCTTGCTCGCAAGTTCCATGGTCATAATGCGATTCCAGCTCTCCTGGCAGATGTTTATTGTACTCAACTTATGCCATGAGAGAAATGGTAAGAGAAATCTGTGCTGAATACCGATGCTATATGTGTGGGTTACTTCGCACATATTCCAAAGGAATTACAAGGCGCCTTGTCCGATTGAAGACCTACGAATGCATAACATCAAGAAGAAGAATGGACAAGAGTGGGCTCAAGACCTGGCCAGATTGGATGAAAAGATGATACGATGGTATCCTTGGAGGGATGATGGTCAAACTCTGATTTATCAGTGCGGAAGCTTTCCAAATGTACCTCTCATGGGTACCCGAGGATGCATAAACTACAATCCTGTCTTGGTATTACGCCAACTCGGCTATCCCATGATGGGACCTCCTTCTGAAGCCGCAGTTACTCCGTTTGTCTCATATTATCAAGACTCCAAAGACATTGACCTATTCCGTAAGATCCGGTCCGCTCGAACAAGGTTGTCAAGAAGGAAAAGAACTGGAGTTAGAAGTTGTGCCGTGGAAAGAAAATTATCATCAATGGGTGAAAAATAGGGCTCAAGAGATCAAGTCGCCTTCAAGGTCATAATCAAGTACTCCTCTGGATAATGTATCAACCTGGGATTTCCATGGAAATGAAGAAATCAAAGAAGTGAAGAAGAAACTAGACAAGGTCGAACAAGAAAAAATGCAAGTAGAAGCTGAGTTGAAAAGTGTCCACCATAACTACATGAAGTTGAAACGAGAAAGCACTGAGAAGGATCAAGCTCTAGACTAACAAGCAAGAAGTCAAGATGGGGCATGAACACATGATGAAGACCAAGGAATGCCTCAAAGCTGCCAACAAAGAGCTTGGACTTCGGAGGCAAGAGCGTGACAAAGCGCTAGCCGAAAATCAACAGCTGAAGGATCTACTTCGAAAGGCTAAAATTGCTGAAGAAACTGCGCTAAGAGGTGAAGAACAAATAAAACAACAAATGGAAGAATTGAACAATGAATACCAAAGGAAGATTGAAGAGCTAAGTCAACACATGAATGATGAGATCATGGAATATCAAGTTGCACTGGAAGAAGAAAAGGAAAGAGTTGCAAATTTGGATTCCGAAATACAACATCAGAACCACATTATTCATGAGCTGAAGACTCGCTTCTCAAACTTGGCAGGATTGGCTAATGCGGCCATTGAAGATGTTCCAAGATACTTAGGATTGGCAGAGCAAGGAATAATCCCTTTCAAGACCCCGATTGAGATTAGCAGTTTTGTTGACTACTGTAAAGACTTGATTGGGAGAATGAAACAAATAATTGCTGAGAGATGTTGAGAAAGGCCTTTATGGCTTTATGATGTATTTCTTTTCTTGTTTTGGAAGTGGATGTAAAACAAAAAGGGGATGACAGCTTATAATACCCCTTGATGAATAAAAATCTTCGTTTCTCTGCATTGTATTGATCTCATAGCAATGTCCATGACTTAGTACTTTTGAACGAGACGTTCTGAGGAACGGTCATCATCAAAGATACTCACATCAAGATTCAGCTCAACGGATGATTTCTAACAAATAGCTATGTTTTTGTCTTTTTCTTTTCACTAAAGTTTGTTTTTGAAGGTAAAAATCCATCACAATTGGGCGCCCAAGGAAAACCGATACCGATCAAACTCGAGTTCACAATACCAGAGCCCGGACCAAAATGGCTGGAGGGAATGGTGACGCAGAAAGGAGTATCCCAATCACAACTACTTCTGGAGTAGGAAGAAATCTGAGCGATGAAGTTGATGCGGTGAGAGGAAAACTCAATGAACTGTCAAACAACCAAGGAAGATTGGAGGATATGATGCGGGCCATACAAGAATCACTTAACCTATTGGGAGCTCATTCAGGGAATGTGCAACCAAATACCACGACGCTGGGTATGCCTGTGGTACCGAGTGCAGCTCTAAATGTCACTGTAGGGATGAATGATATGGGTGAAATCCCGAATAACCCCCATGGGCAACCACCATCCGCGATACCATTGGTAATCCCTATTGGAGAAGGTTATCATTCCTTGGAAAATGTGCAAACTCATGAGCATGGGCATATTACCCCTGTCTGGGAGCAACCTCGTGTGGTCATCCAGAAGCAGCCATCTTCCTCAGAGAATAGTCGTGCAGAAGCAGAAAAAGGAAAGTTCAAAGAGGAATGGATGGAGAAGATTCAAGAACAGATTCGGGCTATTCAAGGACCTAGCCCCTATGGGTATGTGGAAGTTGAACAACTCTGCCCTTCTATTGATGTAGTAATCCCTAGGGACTTTAAGGTTCCTGACTTCTCAAAGTATGATGGAACGGGTAATCCTCTGTTTCACTTGAAGAGTTATTGTACTAAGATGGCGATATGGTCAAAGGATGAAAAATTCCTCATCAATTTCTTCCATGAAAGCCTGACGGACTCGCCTGAATGGTACATTCAACTAGACCACTCAAAGATTTCTAGCCGAGAGAATTGGCAGATCTGCTCATGAGCCAATACAAGTTCAATCTTGAGGTGGCACCTAGACGGCAACAGTTAAGCTCTATGCAGAAGAAGAGAGATGAATCATTCAAGCAATACGCACAAAGGTGGAGAGCCTTGGCTGCCCAAGTTCAACCGCCACTCATCCCAACTGAAATGTGTTCTTATTTCTTGGGAACCCTGGGATCCCCATACATTGGGGCAATGGCAGGAGCAGCATACAAAGACTTCTCTGAGTTAATAACTGCTGGAGAAAGGATTGAGAGCTTGGCTAAGGCTGGCAAACTTCCCATGAACAATGAAGACACAAGAAAAAGTTTCCCGCCCAAGAAGAAAGAGACAGATGTGAATTATATCCATGGTCCGCAATCTTTCGTCCCGAGATATGCGTCAACCCGTCCACAACCCCAGATGACTTCACACCAAACCCCTGTCCCCCGTTACCCATCTACCTCAAACACTACCCCATACCATCAGCCTCAAGTTAATAACCTTCACATACGGCCATACCAGCCAGCACGTCCCACATATCCTACCATACACTACCAGGCTTACCCAAATACTCCGACACCCCGACCAAATTTCCAAAGTCAAAATCGAAACCGATTCCCTAACCTCCCACCTTTCCCGAAGCTGTCCATTTCAAACACTGACCTCTTCCAAAGATTAGTTGATACCCATCCGATTGCAAATTATCCTCAGACGCCCATTAGACCCACCATACCCAACTTGGTACAACCCTAACCTTATTTGTAAATACCACATGGACATAGCAGACATTCCATTGAAGATTGTGAAGGGTTCAAGACCGCAGTGAGGAAACTAATTGCTTATGGAGGCTAGACTTTCAAAAAGATTCAAAGCCACTTATTGTTAACATCCCCATCCCAAAACACGAAGGAGGAAGTCGTGAATGCCTTGGAGGTGGAAGAACCTCTAGTTAAGAAAGTTCAATCTTCAACACCAATGGAGGAAGTGTTCAATGGCTTGAAGGAGGTCGGGTATCATATCACAAAGATCTGCATCCATGATGAAAGAGAATGAGAAAGGTGACATAAGGTCGAGCCGCATATACCACTGGAGGTTTTGGTCATGGTATAGAAAGTTGTTGGGATTTCAAAGCTCGAGTACAAGAATTACTCGACCTAGGCGTGATTCAAACAAAAAAGAGGTCAAATTTTCCTGAAGAGGTGAGTGTGATCGATCGCTTCGTACTCCGTGTCCCTCCACTGAATCGAGCTCAAACCAGAGAAAGTGGTGATCACCGTGAGAGACCAAAGACCATTCTGGCCACGAGGATACACATGCTGTCCCTTGGAACTATGAAACTGATGTGGAGACAATCGGAGACATAGGAGAAACCTCAAAGCGCAAACGGGTGAAGTGGTAGCGAGGTAAAAGGAATAACAAGAAGTGGAAGAATTTATGGGCCCGGAGAGCCGAAAAAGGAAAGTTTGTCAAGAAGAGAACTCGGGAAAGGGTTCTCGTGCATGTAAAAGAAAGAGAAGAGAATGAAGAAGATGAGTTCCTGAAGATCATGAAACAAAGTGAGTACGACATATCGAGCAATTGAAAAGACTCTCGCTGAATCTTCCTCGCTATCACCGATTTTGTCATCTCAATCTCATCAAAAGGCAAGGTCAAGGTCTTGAAGGATGCTTATGTGAAACCGGATGTCTCATTGGAGAATATGGTGAATATGGTAGATCCGTAAAGCGTGTTAATATGATCAGTTTCTCAAATGAAGAGATCGTGATCACAAAGCCAACCCACGAGCACTGTATATAACCCTAAAATGCAAAGGCTATATAGTGCCTAAGGTCCTCATTGATGGCGGGTCAGGATTAAATGTTTTGCCGGCGTCGACCTTGAGTTACTTGTCAATAAGCAAGGACGACATTTCACCACAAATGATGATTGTAAGAGCTTTTGATGGAGCGAAGAAAACATCCTGGGGAAATAGTGTCGTTGCTGGAAATCGGCCCGAGCCGATTTGAGGTTCTATTCCAAGTGATGGAGATTGAATCTGATTACAATATGCTGCTGGGAAGACCATGGATTAACAATGTTGGTGCTGTTCCCTCAACCTTGCATCAAAAGGTTAAATACATTGAAAATGATTCAGTCATTACAATCCATGGAGAAAAGGAGATCATCGTATCTAAACCTGTCTCATTACCTTATGTTGAAAATGTTGAGCTAGTAGAAAGCAGTTTATGGCACAATATGGAGGTAGTAGGATCAAGCAAGAATGTAATGAGTTCCCAAGGCAAGAGGTCAATCGTGGTGGCTCATATCATGATCAAAAATGGTTATTTGCGCGCAAGGGGCTGGGACCACTGCCAGGTGGTATCAAAACACCTCTATCTATCTCAGAAGCCTGACCGATTTGGTTTAGGATATGAGGCGTCATTGGAGGAGCAGATCAAGACCATGGCTCTTGAACAAAAGAAACCAAAAGAGAAGATGAAGCAGATCCCTCATCTGAGAGAGACCTTTCCTTATCCGATCAAGTGATTATGGTTGAAGAGGATGTGTCCCTAGCTGTTGTCCAATCGTCAATATGGTGGATGTTGAGAAGCCTGAAGAATACAACAATGCTCATGCTGTCAACCACGATATGATGCTGATGAATTGGGAAGCCGAACCAGTGATTGATGTTATTACTTCAAAGTAATCATGTGGGATTGTATTAATTGTATTTGCTTTTATGTATGCTACTTTGAGACATCATTTGAATAAACTTGCATGTTCATCCAACAATTTTTCTCTTTTCCATCTGTTATTCTTTTCTTTATCATTATTTCCTCGAACCATTAATTTGCTCCCTTTTATTCGTGTTTTACCCATTATGTGTCTTGGCATTCCAACCCCATAAATGTTTTCCAGGACCTAAATGCTATGAATATTTTGCCACGGAAAGTGGATTTTGAAGGTCAATCAATTGATTCTCTTATCGCACTTGATTGCAATAGCTATGAATCAAGAAGATGAAGAAGTCATGAGAAATTTTCGTGGTTATTAGAACACATGGAAAAAGGATTTGACTTAGACAATGAGGCGGTCAAAGTAATTAACATGGGCACCGAAGAAGAGAGAAAAGAGCTGAAAATAGTGGAGAATCCTGACCCAACTCAAATGACCGCTTTGTTTGAAGAATACCTGGATATTTTCGCATGGTCTTATCATGATATGCCAGGATCGATCCGCAGATTGCTTCACACAAGATCCCTTTGTACCCGTGTTTGAGCCTAAAAAGCAAAAAGTTGAGAAGAATGCGGCCCGACATGTCGTTAAAGATAAAAGAAGAGGTGACTAAACAAATAGAGGCCGGGTTTCTAGAGGTGTCAAGACATACAGATTGGGTGGCCAACGTCGTGCCTGTGCCTAAAAAGGATGGGAAGGTTAGGATGTGTGTTGATTATCGGGACTTGAATAAAGCTAGCCCGAAAGATGACTTCCCACTCCTCACATTGATGTCCTTGTTGATAATACGCCAAGAATCATCGATTTTCATTTATGGACGGATACTCCGGTACAATCAGATTCTCATGGACGCTCATGACAAAGGAAAACTACGCTCATAACTCCGTGGGGAACATTTTGCTACACACCATGCCGTCGTTGAAGAATGCTAGTGCCACTTACCAACGTGCTATGGTTGCATTGTTCCATGACATGATGCACAAAGAAATTGAAGTATATGTTGATGACATGGTCGCTAAGTCTAAAGAGGGAGAAAGTCATGTGGCGCTTTGCGAAAGTCGCTTGAAAGGCTCAAGATACAAGTTGCGATTGAATCCGAATAAATGCATCTTTGGAGCTTCCACAGGAAATTATCGATTCATTGTCACAGAGAAGGGATAAAAGTGGATCCGACAAGGTGAAAGCAATACAAGAAATGCCACCCCGAATCGAAAAGGAAGTGAGAAGTTTTCGGGAAGACTTAACTACATAGCTAGATTCATCGCCAATTTGACCAAGATTTGTGAGCCTATATTCAAGTTGCTACGAAAACATCAACCTGGAGAATGGAATGAAGAATGCCAAGAAGCCTTCGACAAAATAAAGGCTTATTTAATGAAACCTCCAGTTTTGATTCCTCCTACGCCAGGCCGTCCTTAATATCAGATCTTACAAAGGTTACCTACTTCACTCTGGGCAATGTTGGGGCAATATGATGAATCCGAAAAAGAATGTGCCATTTACTATTTGAGTAAGAAGTTTAATGAATGCTAATCCCGCTTATCCGCAATCGAAAAAGACCTCACAGCGTTAGTATGGGCTTCCAAGAGGTTGAGGCAGTACATGTTGTACTACACTACTTGGCTGATCTCTCGAATGGATCCGTTAAAGTACATATTTGATAGCCCTCATGTGTCATTGAGAATGTCAAAATGGCAAGTGATGTTATCTGAATTTGATATCAAATATGTCACTCAAAAGTCTCACAAAGGAAGTGCAATTGCCGATCATCTAGCCGAAACCCTCCGGAGGGTGTGCAACCCACTATGCTTGAATTCCCTGATGACGAAGTATTGACACTAGAAAGAGAAGATGAGGAAGAGGGGAATGTGTGGAAGATGTACTTTGATGGAGCGGCCAATATGAATGGATGCGGAATCGAGTCAGTAGTTGTCTCACCACCGGGAAGCAGCATCTAGCTTCTATCAAATTAGACTTTGAATGTACCAACAACATGGCGTAATATGAAGCATGTGCAAATGGTTTACAAGTTGCGATTGACTTGGGAATCAAAGAACTAAAGGTTTTTGGAGACTCCGCGCTCATAATCTATCAAGTTAATGGAGAATGGCGCACAAAAGATCCGAAATTGGTACCTTATCAGAAGCATTTGTCTCAGTTAATTGAGCGTTTTGATGACATATCGTTCTCCCATTTAACTCGGGACAAGAACCAGTTTGCAGATGCTTTAGCAACTTTGGCCGTGATGACTAACTTGGAGGTCCATGCTAATGTTCAACCCATCCATGTAGAAATGCAAAGTGAACCTGTATATTGTGGCAATGTGGAGATTGAGCCGGACGGCCAACCATGGTATTATGATATCAAGCAGTATATTCAAAGAGGAGAATATCCAGCAAGTGCAAATGAGGCGGATAAAAAGACAATTCGAAGACTGGCCATGGCTTTCTTCCTGAATGGTGAAGTCCTCTACAAGAGGAACTATGACACGACTCTCCTCAGATGTGTAGATGCTCATGAAGCTCGAATAATCATGATTGAAGTTCATGAAGCGGATCTCGCGAACTCATGCCAATGGACATATGATGGCTCGCAAAATCTTAAGAAGTGGTTATTACCGTCCACTATGGAGAATGATCAGACGCTTATGTTCTGGCGCCACAAATGCCAAATATATGCAGATCGAGTCAATGCTCCCCCAGTTCAGTTGCATAGCATGGTGTCTCCTTGGCCTTTCTCGATGTGGGGCATGGATGTTATCGGCCCGATTAATCCCAAAGCATCTAATAGTCATCGCTTTCATCTTGGTGGCAATAGATTATTTCACTAAATGGGTGGAAGCCGCTTCATACGCCAACATCACACAAAAGGTATTTCTCGATTCATCAAAAAGGACATCATCCGCAGATATGGAATTCCGTGAAAGGATCATTACGCATAATGCTCCTAACCTCAATGGTGCCGGGTTCAAGTTCTTTGAGACTTTCAAGATCAAGCATCGTAACTCAACTCCTTATAGACCTCAAATGAATGGTGCAAAGGAGGCTGCAAATAAGAATATTAAGAAAATCATTGCCAAAATGGTGGTGAATTACAAAGATTGGCATGAAATGTCAGCCAGATGCTCTGCACGCCAGATCGCACCAACATACGATCAAGCACAGGGCAACTCCTTTTTCATTGGTATATGGAATTGAAGCCGATTCCTATAGAGATTGAAATCCCTTCGCCGTAGTTTTGATGGAAGCTGAGCTGGAAGAATCTGAATGGGTGAAAGCTCGATATGAGCAATTGAACATGATCGAAGAGAAGAGGCTTACAGCCATTTGCCACGCCGCTGTATCAAAGGTAATGGCTAGGGCTTTTAATAAGAAAGTCCGCCTAGAGATTTTCATCCAGAGATTTGGTTCAAGAAAATTCTTCCTAATCAAGAGGACACACGGGGAAAGTGGGCTCCAAGTTATGAGGGTCCTTACATTGTTAAACATGCATTCTCAGGTGGAGCGTTGATTTTGCAAAACGTGGAGGGACAAGAATTGCCTAAACCAATCAACAGTGATGCCGTCAAAAGATTTTATGCTTGAAAAGGTGCTTAAAAAGCCCGTTAGGTCGAAAACTCGAAAGAGCGACCTAAGCAAAAGTTAGGGCAAAGCAAAAAGGAAAAGCCTGTTAGGTCGAAAACTCGAAAGAGCGACCTAAGCAAAAATTAGGGCAAAACAGAGAAACAAAAGAGCTCGCTAGGCTGTGAACTCAGAAGAGCGGCCTAGGCAAAAGTTAGAGCAGAAAAGATAAGCATCTTCACTGCAATCAAATCGGGCGCAATTTTTGATAGTCCAGCGAACCAGGCAGATAAGGGCTGAAACTGGGGCAATTTTGAAAAAGAATTTGAAGACATATCGTCGGATATCATGGCTATGGTATTCAACTTGCTTTAAGAAGTCAATTGATTGAGCCACCAAGAACCTAAACTGGGGCAAAAATTTTGTGTCTCCCAAAATTTTATCTTTCGCATTTCTGTTATTCAAAGCATTTTGTCATTTAATACACCAAACAATGAAATGCCTATTCAGTTGATCCCTCTACCTTCCCTTTGAATGCATGTTTATTCATAATGTCTCAAGTAGGATAAATTTAAGCTTCAATTATACGATTTAACAATGTTTACAGCAATACATCAATGATTAGTATTAATTCAGAAATTTCAGCTAAGCTTGACAGAAAAGTAATCATCCTTCTGAAAAGGGAAATGGGAGAAGAATAAAAATGAGCAAGGTCACAGAAGAAGTGAAAGCCTTTGTTGTGCCGGAAGGTCCAATGCTGAGATTATGAGTTGATCGGTTAAAGTTCTCCTCAAGGTTGCTCGATTGGGTTACGGTTAGTTTTAATATTGTATGAACTGAAGGTGGATAATTCAAGGCTTTGTGCATATGATTTGCAAAATGAAAAAAGACTGTTTTCTTTTTTCAAATTTACATTTCAAGTCGGCCTCAGTTGCCAATTTACATTTCAAGTCGGCCTCAGTTGCCAATTTACATTTTCAGTCGGCCTCAGCTGCCAATTTACATTTCAGTCGGCCTCAGCTGCCAAATTTACTTTTTTTACTCGGCCTCAGTTGCCAATTTACGTTTTCAGACGGCCTTAGATGCCAATTTACATTTTCAGTCGGCCTCAGATGCCAATTTACGTTTTCTGTCGGCCTCAGATGCCATTTTACATTTTCAGTCGGCCTCAGTTGTCAATTTACATTTCTGTTGGCCTCAGATGCCAATTTACATTTGCAGCTGGCCTCAGATGCCAATTTTACATTTCAGTCGGCCTCAGTTGCCAATTTACATTTCAAGTCGGCCTCATATGCCAATTTACATTTTCAGTCGGCCTCAGATGCCAATTTACATTTCTGTCAGCCTCAGATGCCAATTTACGCTTTCAGTTGGCCTCAGTTGCCAATTTACATTTCTATCGGCCTCAGATGCCAATTTACATTTTCAGCTGGCCTCAGATGCCAATTTTACATTTCAGTCGGCCTCAGATGCCAATTTACGTTTTCTGTTGGCCTCAGATGCCATTTTACATTTTCAGTCGGCCTCAGTTGCCAAGCTACATTTCTATCGGCCTCAGATGCCAATTTAATTTCCAATTGACCTCAGATTGCCATTTTACATTTCCAGTTAACCCCTTTGTTGGTTTTTGAGTTCCGGTCAGCACCATCTGCTTTAGAATCTTGCTAGCTTGTGCATTTGCATTTGACTTTCTTATATATGCATATCAATTTGCTATTTAGATTTTGATTGTTTATATTTCATGTATTTGTCGAATAAAATCGATGTTCATGTCTTTATTCATTCCTTATGAAGAAAATGTAAAACTTAAAGTTTTTCATATTCTTTTATAAGAAATGAATAAAGAGGGGCAACTGTGAACAACTGATTTTATTCAATCTTTTAACAATAAAATCCAACAGTTTGTACTTAATCTACCTTTTTTTTTTTTTTATTTTTACTTATAGTTTATTAAAAAATATAAAAATAAAAATAAAAATTGAAAAGGAAGCAAAGAGTTCACGGATTGGTCTCCTTTCTTTTGGTTTTTTTTAGCTAAGTCACGAGAGTCTGGGGAGGAGAGAAAGCATAAAAAAATCAAACAGAGGCAATGATGGTGTTCTGGAATTTAGATCTCTTTCGGTGGAGTTGAAACATTTAACACGGGATACACAGAGAGAAGGGCATGAAGACTACCATCAGCATTTTTTTTTTTTATGGAAAAAAAACTGAATCAAAAAGGATTCTAATTCAGAAAGCAGCATCAGAGAGCAAGAACAATCAACAAAATTTCAAATACATATACAGAGATCAACAATTCTAGCAAAATAATCCAGTGGATAGGTAAACAATACCATCATCATCAGCAATATCATCATCAGTTTTTTTTTTAAAAAAAAAAAAGGAAGAAAGGAAGACACATAGTCATGCGCCACCCTTCACCGCCGCGGCCCCTCCCTTCAAGGCATCATCTTCTCCCCTCTTCCCTCATCAACCAACATAGCCACCCTCTCCAGCACCTTCAACCTCATCAGATCACCAACCCCAGCCACCAAACCATCTTGTCTTCCTTCCCTTCCACCATCGGCCCCTCCCCTTCAGTGCATCATCTTCTCCCCTCTTCCCTCATCAACCAACATAGCCACCCTCTCCAGCACCTTCAACCTCATCAGATCACCAACCCCAGCCACCAAACCATCTTGTCTTCCTTCCCTTTCACCATCGGCCTCCCCCCCTCGGATCATCACGAAACCGCAGCCTCCATCATCACAGCCCCCTCCTCTCCCTCCAACCCATCGCCATCATCCTCACCCCAAACCGTGTCAAACCCACCTCCGCCGTGCAAACCACCGTGTCAAGCCCACCGCACTGCATCGCGACTTGAGGAGCTTGGCCGACGCCCCATGCGCGTCGCCACCGCCAACCTCTCGCTGTTCGGCCTTCGATCACCACCGCGTCGCCACTCCTCGCTGCCCTCTGGCAGTCGCACGGATCTGCTCGCGCCACGGCCTCCGCGACTTCATCGCATCCTCACCGCCGGCGAAGCCGTGGCCTCCCCTCTCTTCAGATCGGTCTCCCCCTTCAACTTTTCTCCACACCACCGCACCAGATTCCGTCGGCCGAGCTCCCGTCAGGCGCTTCCTTCCTCGCCTGGCGGTTTCTCGCCACCGCCAAACCGTGGCCTCCCTCTCTTCTCCGATCGCTTTCTCTCCTCTCTCTTAGATTCATTTTCTCTTTCTAAGCCTCCCTCTTTCTTTCTCTCAGACTCCCTTTTCCCTTTGTTTCTTTCTCTTTCTTAGGTAAGTGCGTGTGTGTGTTATGTGCGTGAGTGAACTTGTGAGAGCGTGTATGCGTGTGTGCCATTGTGTGAGCGTGTGTGAGAGTGAGCTTTGAGTGTGTGATGGGAGTGATAAGTGAATAATAGATTGAGATTTTTTTTTCTTTAATTTGTTAAATTTGTTTATTTGAATTTGAATTTATTTGGTTTAGTTATCATTTGTTTTATCTTGTGATCTTTTGGATTTTATTTGTTAAGTTTGGATTTTGTTCGGTCTAAATGAATTTAAAAAAAAAGAGTTTACTTAATTTGAGTTTAAATTTTAGGTTTGTTTGTTTTAGTTAACATTTATTTATTTATTTTAGTGTAGAAGATTTATTTGTTTGGATTTGTGTGTTAACAATAAAAAGGGAAATTTCAGTTGCTTTTGGTTTCAAGTAAATATTGGAGTTTTTACTTCTTTCTTTGATTTATTTATTTATTTATTTTTTTTTTTCAAAAAAAATATATTAAAAATATAGAAGTGGTCTAAGAAATTAGTTTGGGTAGAATTGTTTTATTAGAATAGAGTTTGGGTTTGATTTAGTTTAGGCCTAAATAAAAGTTTTTTTTTTACTTTTGAGTTTGTAATAAATATTTCGATATTTCAATAAAAAAATTTTATAATATATTTTCTTTTTTTATTTGAATGAAATTAGGTAAATTAATTGCAAAAAGGAAAGAAACAAAAACAGGTGATTCAATTTAATTTCATTTAATTTCATTCTATTATTTTGGGTGAATTTAATGTTAATGTTTCTAATTGAAAAGATTAAAAATAATAAAATAAAAATTAGGACCTTTCTTTAGTATAATTATTTCAGGTATTTTGCTTAAATTAATGATGTCTATGTTTATAGTTTAATTATTTTATGTTTGTAAGTTTTGCTTAATTTCTATTGTGTTTTTTTAGTTTAATTATTTTATATGTTTATACGTTTTGTTTAAATTAATTATATAATGGTGTTCACTTAATGTTTTTTTATTGTCTTGCTTAGATTAAGAGTCTTTGTGTTTTTTTTTAGCTTAATTACTTTCTGTGTTTATGTGTTTTGATTAAGATTAATTGTGTAAATTGTACTATTTTACATTTCTAGTTTAATTATTATACGTATTTTGTGTATTTGCATTTGTGAATTATTTATTTAGTTTTGTTATTTTATATGGTTATGCGTTTTGTGTGTAATTAGGTCATGAATTATTATTTTTTTTTCTTTCTTCTTTTTTTTCTCTTGGTTTAATTATTTTATATGTTTATATGTTTTATTTAAGTTAATTGTGTTGAACTTTGTAGATTCCTGTCTAAAAAGAGAAGTTTTATCCATTTCGGATTCAAAATAAATATTTGGATATTTTATTAAAATTTATATACTTAATTAATTGATGAATTGTATATATATAAAAAAAAGAGAGGTTAATTGAGAGACATTTGTTTGTTAATCTCATGTTTGTAATATTTTAGGCTGATTTATTGATATTCAAAGTCTTTTTTTAAATAGAGTTAATTTGACCGCGACGGTTTGTTAACTTTATGTTTTAGAATATTTTAGCTATGACAGCTTAATATTTTAAAATTTCCTTTCAAAATTAACTTTTCACCACTTAATTTATTTGTAAATATTTTTCCTAGTTTTTTTTACGCTATTTATGCGTTTTGTTTTATTTATAAGTTTTTTTTTCCTAATAATTTTATTTCAAAATATTTTATTTAATTTCATATCATGGATAAAGAGTTAATTTAATCATGACATTGTTAACTTTCGATATTTCTAACATTTGAGTTGTGACAAATTTTAATGATTCGAAATTTTCCTTAAAAATGCTTGTTCTCTTTTATATTTGTTTCCATTGATTTATAAAAATATAAAAAAAATATATAATAATAAATTTTTTATCTTATTTGTAGATATTTGTAATTTATATACTTATTTTCAATTTAAATTTGCTCATTTATTTTAATTGTCTTGAAGCAGAAAATAAATATTTGAAAAAGGTTATTTATTTAGTTTGCACAGTTAATTAAAGGTACCGTCCAAGGACGGGTGTACTAGGATGCGTGGGATTAAATTCCTGCCCTTCCCTATACATAACCGACACCCGAACTCAAACTGGTTTCAAGGATCGTTTTTTTAAAGATGGGTTTTTCCAACGTTTTCCCAATTTTAAATAAACTTGGTGGCGACTCCAAATATTTTCAAAAAAAATTTTTCTTTTTCGCCGTCCCCGTCGCGATCCCGGTTGCGACAATTATCATGCTCTAGCTCCTTATAAAACCATTTAAATATGAAAACTCTTCAATCTTTAAAAGCTTTGGACTCATATAACTCAAGCAATCTAGCTTTCACATAACTGAGACTGTGAACTCGTGCCCAAGGGATTACTCGTTTGTAGGCATTCCGATTTCAAGCTCATAAAATATGTATTTGACAGTCGCTATGAAACATACTAAATTCCATACTTCGAAGTATCATAAAACTGAATTTCTAAAATTTCATTTCTCAAGCTACCATCTTTTCGTAACATAATAACTCTAATATCATACTTTAAAAAATAGAAAGGTTCAAAATCATAAAATCTCTAACATTATAATAACATCTCTATTTGAAATTCTTGCCAAAATATCTTAATTGATACTCTGAAATCATATTTTGAAATCTCTGGTCTTTAAGCATACAGATATCATAAAATCTTAAAGCATGTTTGATAAAATAACAACTTATTAAATCATATATTCTTGCAATAAATCTTTTAGAGTTGTACATAAAACATTTCTATAGTATACAATATATCAATCATGGTCCCATGATTTTCTAAATTATATTTTCATGCTATGTTCAAAATCTTTATCTTTGCCATAGCTTGCAAAATCATATGTGTGTGTATGTGTGTGTATATATATATATATATTCATACTTTCATCGCTAGTATCATATTTAACAATCATCATGCAAGAAACATATTCAGTAGGCTACGAGATCAAACCCACTCACCTGGAGGGAAGAAAGGAAGGAGATGCCTCAACACCAATAAAGCTTCGTGGAGCGGGGATAGTATCAACAACTACCAAAGGAAACCATAAACTCTAGATTAATCTCTAACAATCTCTAGATACCTCTAATATAACTCTAATAATATTGGAGAAGCACCTCCACTTGATAATAATGAGAGAAAAGACAATACCCAAACCCTAGAACATAGAATAGAGAGAAAGGAGATATCAAAACCCATAAAATCTCTTACCTTAATCTTGGAAGAAAAAGGATTGGGGTTGGATTAAGGATGAAAGAGAGAAGATACGTTTGGGAGAAGAGGGGTTTCGATTTCTATATAAGGAAGTCGAAGGGGTAGGCTTTATAAAAGGATGAAGGCTTATTCATCAAAACTGCGTCATTTTTTATTGTGCTGATATCGGGCCTACTTGCTGCTATAGTGGGTAAATCTCGTTGCAGCGAGCTTGAAGAAGCTACCATTCGTTGCAGCGAACATAGCTTCTATATTCACTATGTAACATCCCATGCTGCTTTATGGATTGACGACTGTCCCTACAAACCAACACGGGTCTTTTCAGCGTGCTTTGTCCTCACTTACACGCTTCCTAGGAAAACCTCCCGCGTGGTCACCCATCCCAAAATTGCTCCAAGCCAAGCCGCTTAGCTGTGGAGTTCTTTGGTTTGGGCTACCGAAAAGAAGATGCATCTTGTTTCGGAGCCTAAACCGAAAGAACTCCACGCTACATGCTTGGCTTGGAGCAATTTTGGGATGGGTGACCTCCGGAAGTTTTCCTAGGAAGCGTAAGTGAGGACAAAGCACGCTGAAAAGACCCGTGTTGGTTTGTAGGACAATACAATCCATAAAGCAAAGATGGGATGTTACAAATGGTATCGAGCTTGCACCTCTCCCAAGACGGTGTGGTTCTGGGACTAACCAAAGTGAAGCCGTGGGCATGTAACGCCGGGGATCGCGGTCGGGAGTGATCGCTTGCAAGGAGGCACGACAAGGAGCGGCTCTGCACTTCGAAGCGGAGGGATACATGAATGAACCGATTACACACCCGAATGAGAGGGATCCTAAGACTGTATAGGTATGGGACTATACAGTTGAGGAGGGCTTATATGAATTGATTTGTACTACCTATACCAACAAGATGCATCTTCTTTTCGGTAGCCCAAACTGAAAGAACTCCACAGTTAAGCGTGCTTGGCTTGGAGCAATTTTGGGATGGGTGACCTCCTGGGAAGTTTTCCTAGGAAGCGTGTAAGTGAGGACAAAGCACGCTGAAAAGACCCGTGTTGGTTTGTAGGGACAGTCGTCAATCCATAAAGCAGCATGGGATGTTACACACTACAGCAAGCATAACTTGTTGCAGTGAGCCTGTTCTATAGAATTATGCAGTAATGACACCTAAACAACCTCCCTCAACCCTTAACACATCCGAGGCCTTCCCGGTAAGGGTGGGTCCTAGGGGACCTTTGGGCCGTTCAGAACTCGTCTAGAAACAAGCGAACCTATGGTATTATAGTGCGAACCCTAATATTTGTCGCAAGGGCAACCACCATTTTAGGTAGTGTGACCCTTATGTTCCTCTGCTCTGGCCTTCTCCCTTTTTCCTCTTCTTAGCCCTCTGGCCCTTCTCCTCCTCACCCTCCTTCTAGCCTATCCATGTCCTCCATTTCATCATTTTCACAGGTTTCATATTTTTGCGGATCTTCATTTTGAAATTGCAAGTTTTGTATGAGATTTGTTTTGTTTACTAAATTTCTTATGCTTTCATCATTTAGTTTTTGGAATAAAGAAGGTCTGATGCTTGGGTTTTTGTTTTCATTTATTTGCTTGATTTCATTTTTGGTGGCTATAGTGAGGCTATGCATGCTTGTGTTTTTGTTGTTCCTACCAAACAACAAAATCTTTTTCGAGGTTGAGCTAAGAGAAAATATTGTGGAAGGTTGCTCTCTGATAATCGCCTTTGATTTTGTGCCTTGAATTGGGATGTTCAGGTGGGTAGAGCTAACTTCAAGTGGCCATGAACGTCTTGGGTTTTGTATTCCAATTGGCAGCAATAAGTTGGTAGGACAAGGAGCTCAAGCGACTGAGGCGATCTCCATTTGTTGTTTGGATATGCCAATTTGTTTTTGTGTGCATCCTCAATGGGGTGGGTAGTGGCTATACCTCATTTTCAAATCATAGTTATGAAGGCAATTTAATTTTCAAGTCTCTTGAAGACAAAACACTACCCTAAAGTTCATGAGGCCTTTTTGGCGAAGGAGGTTCAATTGGAATTCCTCTTAGTTATATGGCTTGTTATTTTTGGGTAATTTTGGGTTTAATGTTACACCTTTTCAAGTTTTGCTGAATGATACACCTATTGTACTTAAGCTTCTTTCTAAGAAAGTTAAGCATTATATAATTATTGGAAAAAAATAGAAGGGGTAGCTACCATTTTGGCTCTTAAAAGATTATTTCGCTAACAAAATAGTCCTAAAAAAACTATATATTTGACCTTGGCTCTCTAATGTTCCATCCATTTTAACAAGGTTACACAAATATTGTCAAGACCCAATTTTGGAATGCGATTGGCACTTGGGGAATTGACCCTACAAAACCCTTACATGACATATATGATATGAATAAAATTTCATAACTTCCAATTAAATATAATTTTAATATAAACTAGATAAACTCTTTTCACATATATATCATAAAGCAATCCATAAACCATATCCATATGGCAAAATGGTTTCTCCAAAATAAGCCTTAAAATCCTTAATCCTTAAAATAATATATATATGGTCCTTGAATCATATTGCAATACACTAGAGTACTAGTACTAAGTATAACTACTATCACTTCACTCTAAACCAAAATCTCACCAAAAAGGAACTAACTAACAGCTACTAGAGTAATTTAAGAATACTCTAGAGTAGAAGCTATACTACTAAGGGAAAAAGAGAAGGGGGAGTTTTATCTAAAAATTGATACATGACACAACAATGAAACTAAATAAATAGTAATGCAGTAATAATAAAAAATCACTTTTATTCATAATAATAATTAAGTGTAAATCATAAGAAAACATAATAATTTTTCTAAGAAATTAAAAGAGAGACATAATACTAAATAATTCATAAAGCAATGCTTAGTCCCCCACAAACAAGAGCATCAAATTAAGATTTTAATGGTCCCTCGTTGTTACATGGGAATTATTTCCCAAACCCTCGTGAACCGCACCTCTTGTGTGGACTTATCAAAGTAAAGGTAACGACTGCCCCTGATGTATGACTTCGTATACGAAGATTGACAAATTGATTTTCATTAACTCACAACTATGTTTCTCTGTAATTCTTATGTAAACATCACACACAACCATTATGCTAAAGTTTCAAAAACTAAAATTTCATTTTAGTGCTTTCTATCATCTCTACAACTGATATTCTATTTTATGAAGCAAATGCTCTTATCTCATAAATTATCGTAATCAATTAAAAAAGACATAATGGGGTAACGACATACAATCACCAAATGGTCCGATGTATTTTTTCAAAAGTCATGCATTTTCATGGAAAGGTAATAAAATCCTAGTTTTTTCTAGCTTGGAAAAATTTATAAAATCATATTCATGAAAAGCCTTTTTTATGCCAAATTGGCATTGTATAACCACCCCCTTTAACCCTCTAAAAAGTCATTTATTTGACAAAATACCTCTAAATTTTATTAATGAAAATGAAGGTTATCAATTAATGTTTAGGTGAATTTGTCAACAGGAAGGATATTTGGAGGGTCATGAGTAAATACAATTTCTTTCAGGGATTATTATGTTAGCGATATAATCTTTTAAGGGGTTAAAGTAGTGATTCTCTCTTAAGACAACATAAAATAAAAAAAGTGAACGAAAGAAGGATGGCAAAGGAAATGAAGAAAGAGAGAAAGAGAGAGTGGGAGAAAGAATTAGAGAAGAGAGCAAATATAGAAGAGGAAAAGAAATAAAGTGCAGAAGAAAATTGAAGAAATTAGTAACATTATTATTCTAACAAGTCTAATGACACAAACTAGAAGAACAATAAAAAAGAGGGAGAATGAGATCATATGAAACCTAAAAATAAACAAACAAAAGTGAATTTAGAGGATTTTACTTGGTTTCTCTTGGACTCCTGAATGTCATTGCGAGTATGGAGAATATAAGGTGTGCAAGTGTTTCTCTAAACTGAAATTTCTTTTACATTATGATTATTGTTATATTTACTAGCATCCTCTTGGGCACTTCGTGCCTATCAAGTTACATTTTTTAATTTTTGGGTACAAAACCACAAATTAGATATGACTTTTACCTTTTTTTTAATATATGCAATCTAATAAAGTAAGATTTTGTTATTTTGTGAAGCTATATTTTCTATATTATCGTTATTTTAACTCGGAATAAATCCCCTTATGTCAAATATTATATATTATAATTATATAAATTTTTAAAGTGTTTTGTCTAAGTCTTACTTTCTTAATTAGTGGAAAAAACTCACACATAATTAAGTCACATTGAAATTTTCATTAATAGTCATATCTTATATAATTTGACTACTAATTCAACATAAAGTGATGTATACACTATCATACTATGCACAAAATTAATTTACATATTGCGCCTACGGAGCTCCATTATTTTAACTATTTATGCATAATTTTTTTCATTTTCTTAGGACTATAATATAAAAGTAACAAAAATAGTTATCCGAATATTTCTGCATACATTTTCTATGGAGATTCTTGTCTGAGAACAAATGCGTGCAAATGATGGAGGAGTTTCTGAGGCTTTGCATGACCTGGGATGACTGTAGCTGAGTATGATGAAAGGTTTACGTATTTGGCTCAGGCAACTACAAGTATGTTACAATCAGAGATGGAGAAGGTTAAGCAGTTTACTCAGAGACTGCCTAAGGATATGTTCCTCAGCTTGTAGCCACATGTTTGCACTATAGATTATGTTTAGGTAGTAGATATAGCTATTGGGTTAGAGGTTGGATTAGCAAAGAGGAGAGCTACTTCCAAGTCCAGCAAGATGGCCTGGACATAGGGTTCATTTTCTGGGGAAGCTGGTGCTAGTAGAAGATCTAGCTAACAAGGCTAGTAGCAATCTCATTCGGGTACGGCTACCTTTTATAGCCCACCTTGGTGTGGTCTATTGCTTCATAGGGTCAAAGCAGATAAGGGAGCTAGTATAGTAGCCCAACATTAGTTCAAAGTCTCCGTATATGTTAAATTTGTAGGAGGAGACATTCAAGGCAGTGCCTGCAAGGCACCTTTGTATGTTATGGTTGTTATCAGCTAGGTCACAAGCAAGCAGAGTGTCCACTTTGGCAGGGGACAACTAGTCAGGCATAAGTGAGCCCCATTTCTTTAGCTCAGTCTTTTCAGTCAGCAACTCAGGGGAGTACTCCTATTCTAGCCAGCAAGGGCATTGGTGCTAGAGGCCCTAGAAGCAGAGGTCCAGTCAGTAGAGGCTTAGCTGGGAGAAGCCAGAGTAGTAGGGGACAACCCTGATTGTATGCATTGACATGGCAGGACACAATAGCCTCTAGAGATATAGTGGCAAGTATTATCAGAGTCTTTAGCTTTGATGTTTTTACATTGATTGATACTGGATCTGTCTATTCCTACGTGTCGCCGTTCTTTGCTATATGGTTTGACAGATTAGGTAGAAGTTTGGAGAAGCTTCTTTTAGCAGGGATACTAGCCTGGTTCAGTCAATTTATAGAGTATGAGGTCAGAATTGGAGACATGGAGACTCGTGCAGACTTACATGTGTTGGATATGTCAGATTTTGATATTATTTTAGGCATGGATTGGTTAGCTTCATGCCATGCCATGATAGATTGTTATAGTAAGATAGTGAAGTTTGGTGGTTCTACAGAGGAATTCCAAGAGTTTAAGGGCACTAATTGTTCACTTCCAACTAGCTTGATCTCGTCTATGAGTGCCTTAAGGGTCATCATGGACAAAGGGAGTTATGGATTCTTAGTTTTCGTCAGAGATATAGATGCATCAGTACCGACTGTAGAGTAAGTTCATGTGGTCTATGAGTTCTCATATGTGTTCTTGGAAGATCTACTGGGATTACCACCAGGAAGAGAAATAGCGTTTGGAATAGTGCTTGAGCATGGAATTAGACCTATTTCTATACCCTAATACTATATGGCCCCTATAGAATTATAAGAGTTGAAGAAACAGTTACAAGAATTGTTAGATAAATGGTTTATTCGACTGAGTATTTCATCTTGGGGTGCTCTGGTTTTATTTGTAAAGAAGAAAAATGGATCTATGAGGATGTGTATCAACTATCATTAGTTGAATAAGGTAACAGTTAAAAATGAGTATCCCTTACCATGTATAAATGATTTATTTGTTTAGCTTCAGGAGGCTAAATGTTTTATGAGATTGATCTTCGGTCAGGTTATCATCAGTTGAGAACTAAAGGTGAAGATGTGCCCTAGACAACTTTCAGAACACACTATGGACACTATGAATTCCTAGTAATGTCTTTTAGGTTGACCAATGCCCAGCAGCCTTTATGAATTTGATGAACAGTGTTTTCAGGCCATTCATAGATTATTTTATAATTGTTTTCATTGATAATATCTTGGTATATTATAAGAGCATAGAGGAACATGAAAAGCATCTCAGGATTGTGTTGTAGACATTGAAAGAATGTCAGTTATATGCCAAGTTTTCTAAGTGTGAATTTTGGCTAGAGCATATGGCATTTCTGGGACACATAGTATCTAAGGATGGCATTAAGGTAGATCCCAAGAAGGTTAAGGTAGTTTAGCAATGGCCAAGACATTCTACAATATCAGGGATTCATACTTTTCTAGGTATGACAGGCCACTATAGGTGGTTTGTTAATGATTTCTCTAAGATTACAGTTCCATTAACTATATTAACTTAGAAGATTGTAAAATTTCAATGGTAAGATATATGGAAAGAAAGTTTCCAGAAATTGAAGACTTACTTAACAACCACCCCAGTTTTAATATTACCTTCAGGTATTGATGGTTTTTCTGTAGATTGTGATGCTTTCAGGGTTGGACTCGACTGTGTTCTTATGTAGTATGGTCTAGAAGTAGCTTATGCCCCATGGAAACTCAAGAAGCAAGAGCAGAACTATCCTACCCATGGTCTAGAAATGGCAGCAGTGTTTGCTTTGAAGATCTAGAGACATTATTTGTGTAGGGAAACTTTTGAGATTTTTACAAACCACAAGAGCTTGAAGTATATCTTTTAGAAAAAAGATTTGAACGTCAAATAGTGTAGATGGTTGGAGCTATTGAAAGATTATGATTGCACGATTTCTTACCATCCAGGTAAGGCTAATATAGTAGCTGATGCTTTGAGTAGAAAGTCTATGGGTAGTTTAGCTCACATTGCACCAGTAAGATAACCCTTGACTGGGGATCTTCATAATTAGAAGCATTGGGAGTTAGTTTGGATCGAATGATTTAGGAGTCTTTCTAGCTTACATTAGAGCCCCATCAACCTTATTGGAACAGATTGAGGTAAAGCAGAGGGAAGACCCTAACTAGTTTATGGAGGATGTGCACAAAGAGGAAAATCATACATTTTCGGTAGATTCAGAAGGTGTGTTATGTCTTGGAAACATATTATGGGTACCTAATGTGGATGAGCTGAAAAGAAAAGTGATGGAAGAGTCTTACACCACAGTATACTCAGTGCACCTAGGTTTAGCCAAAATGTATCATGACCTCAAACAACTGTACTGGTGGAAAGGTATGAAGAGAGACATGTGATTTCATAGCATGATGCTTAGTATGTAGCAGGTTAAGGTTGAGCACAAAAGGCCTACATGATTATTCCAATAGATAGATATTCCTGAGTAGAAGTGGAAGAGATAACCATGGACTTTGTAGTCGGGTTACCTCGAACCACAAAAGGTTTTGATTCTATATAGGTAATTATTGATAGGATGATTAAATTATCCCACTTCCTACCAGTGAAGACAAGTTCTAGTGCAACCCAATATTCCAGACTCCACACAGATGAGATTGTTAGATTCCTTGGGATGCCAATATCTATTACATTAGACCGACGATCTCAATTCACTTCATGGTGTTGGAGAGCATTCCAATAAGCTCTCAGGATTCAGGTCGACTTGACCATAGCCTTTTATCCTCAAACATATGGTCAATAAAAAAGAAAAATTTAGACTTTATAAGACATGCTCAGAGCTTGTGTATTGGACTTCAGTGGGAGTTAGTGTGACCACTTATCACTGATAGAATTTGCTTATAATAACAATTATCAAGCAAGTATACAGATGGCACCCTTTGAGGCATTATATGATAGGCGTTTCAGATCTCCCATTAAATGGTTTGAGCTTAGGAAAGCCAAATCCTTAGGCCTAAATCTAGTCCAAGAAACTCTAGAGAAGGTTCGGCTGATCAGAGAACAGCTGATAGCAGTACAATCTAGATAGAAAACTTATGCCGATAACCACCGTAGAGAATTAGAGTTTGCTGTGGATGATGGTTTCTAAGAGTATCTCCAATGAAAGGAATAGTGAGGTTCGATAAACGAGAAAACTAAGTCCTCATTATTTCAAGCCATTTGAGATTTTAGAAAGAGTGGGAGCAATGGCCTACAAACTGCACTACTTCCCAGTTTATCAACTATTCACTCAGTATTCCATGTTAGTATACTTAGAAAATGTATTTCAGATCAGTCTCATGTGCTCACACCATAGGCAGTTCAGGTTGATGAAAATTTATCCTATAAAGAGGAGCTAGTTGTATTATAAATAAACAGATTAAAAAGCTTTGCTCAAAGAATGTGGCTTTAGTGAAAGTAATATGGAAAAATCATTTTGGTGAATATGCTACATAGTAAGTTGAAGACGCTATGAGAATTAAATATCCAAATCTCTTCCCTACTTCAGGTATACTTGTTTTAAGATTTGGGGATCAAATCTTTTAAAGAGGGAGAATGTAATACCTTAGGTATACTGTTTCTTAGGAGAGTTTAGAGTTGTACATGTGTCCCTAGGTAAATCTAGGACTGCCATAGGATTCCTCAGGACTCACTCATACTAGTGGTAGGCTCCACTTAAATTATAGCTCAAAGATCTGGAAAATATCACTCTGGAAAGCACTGCAACAATTGAGTAATAGTAAGACGATGCAATTTGCAGAATTAAACACTTATGTGAGTGTTGTAGCGCTCAATCAAAAATAATATAAAAACCCTATTTTTGGGTTTCAGACACAACAAACATGATTTCTTCCCCCCAAACTTGAGAAACTTTGCCTTCTACCTTGGTTTCACCTGCAAACCTTTATTTTCTTCTATTTCCTTTCAAATTTAACCTTAATCTTGCACTTTTAATCTCTAAGGTATGCTGTTTTCTTGATTTTACTTCTTTTTTTCCTCAATTCCTTCTTATCTTGGGATGATTTACATGCCTATCAAGGGTAGAGAGTCATTCTTTCATGTTAGAAATAAAGTTGAGTTGTTTAGGGTTTTTAGGGGTTGATTTAGAGTTCTATTATTTCCATAGCTGATATTGGTGCCATATCTATTCTGAGGAACTCTGTCAGTGTGGAACCTTCCTCTTCTACCACTCTAGGTGAGTGGCTTCACATATGAAATCTCTATGTTATTCACTAGAGTTATTTTCCTAGAAAACACAATTCTATGCTTGATTTATTAGAAATTATTACAAGATTTTTGGAAATACTATTGGTTATTTTGTTTTGGAACTATTGGTTTTAGAGCTAGAAATCTGCTTTTGATAAACCTTATAGGACCACCAGAATTGCTGTTGTTGGATTGGTTTTATGCAGAAATTGAATTATATAAATTATATTAGAAATTCCATGAGCATTGGGTGATTTTAGAAAATCATGATTCTAATTGATAGAGCTTTTCAACTTTAGAGCAAAAACCTTTACAGAATTATAGAGAAAGCAATTAGTTGGTGAAGCTGAGCTAGATAGTAATCACAAAAAATAGCTAGCAAGTTAACAGCTGGAAAAATAATTGTTAACTTTGGTACGAAGTCGCTCTAAGGACGATCTCAAAGTCAGAGAAAGGAACTTAGTTAGGTGTCTTTATTCCGTTTCTTTAAGAACCATAGAGAAGAAAACATTATTATGCTAGAATTGGCAATCATAATTAACTAGACATTTTTTGTTTCTCTATTGGAGTACTATTGGTGTGGTTTATAAAAGAATTATGATTTTGATTATATCACTATAAATATGAAATGTTGTAAAGTTTTATGACTATTATTGTTACTATGGTTTATGTATCTTGCTTGGTGTCCCATAAGAAGGGATTCTAGGTGAAGACTTGCTCACTGATGAGTTTTAGTAACAAAACTCACCTTTCTTTTCTTTTTCATATTTTTCACAGATACAGTAGTTGGTGAAGGCATTTCCTAGCCATCTTCGATCCAGCAGCATTAGATTTTTGTTGGCAAGTCCTTTTTGGTGATATGTTACTATTGCTTTAGATGTGCTCCAGTGTAGTTGCGCAGGCCGAATCCCGACCTATAGAGCATAGATCATGTTTTACCTATTTTTATGTAGTTCTAAGATGTATTTATATGATTTGATTACTTATAGTTGTTTGTACATACTGGACTATATGTATATACCATGATTTTCGGACTTTAGAATGAACTACACTATGAAGTTTCCTTTTGACTATACAATTTGAGAGAATAGGTGGTTTGTATATAGAAAATAAAGAGATATTTTAAATAATGTTATGATTTATTGTGCATATAAAGTAATTCAGGTCATAAGGCTTATATGAGAACGAGATTTTTCACGTGCCGGTCACGTTCCTAGATTGGGTCATGATACCGTGATTGGTCAACATAACTTTCATGACACATTGATGTAGAACTTCTGAAAGAATCAATGATGTGATATAAGAGATTTTTTGTCTAAGCACAAATTTACTATTTTATTTTTATGAACATTTATTCATATTAAAAATGAATCTTATTAACCTTATATAAAATATATGTTTTATTTATGGATTTCATTAGTTATATTTTAAGTATGTGCAAGAAAAAAATAATAAACTTATGTTGATCCAATAATTTACAGACCACATTGCATGAAAAAGTTATGAGCGAATTTATTTCCACATGTGCATTATATATCTTAGGTTTTTTTCCCTCTAGTTCAGCTGTCTCAGCTCTTGCAGAATTGAACTGGAAAATTTAAAAGCAAAAGGCACACATACATATATATAAGCACATAGATTCGGAAATTTATTTCAATGACTTGAATACATACTCCCCATCAAAACGGTGGAGAACCATCCTAGTGACATAGTAGAAGCGGGATACTTCTTGAAACATTACAGCTGGAAACAGAGCAAAAGCACACACCTTAACATGAAGATAAAATAAAATAAATACCAAACCATTCCAATTTTGGTACCATAATAACAAGGGGGAAATT
Organism: Dalbergia cochinchinensis; assembly: GCA_031216125.1. Taxonomy (NCBI): domain Eukaryota; kingdom Viridiplantae; phylum Streptophyta; class Magnoliopsida; order Fabales; family Fabaceae; genus Dalbergia; species Dalbergia cochinchinensis. The sequence continues at coordinate 72,553,513 of CM062368.1, read as the reverse complement.
ACGGATGAATAAGTTTTTTGTGTACAATAATTATATACCAATATTCAAAATGTTTTTGTATTTTTTAGTGCTATCCACTATCACTAAAAGATAAAAAACATTATGAGTGTTGTAATATTATTGTACAACAAAACACCAAACATTACTCGTTATGGATCAGTGGAACTAGGTTGGGTCAAACTTTCGACATATTCATCGAAACGTTCCTTGGAGCTGGAAATCAGTCGCTTTCCCAATTTCTGAATAATTTCCCCATGTTCCGACAGCTTGGCTCCATTCATGGCCAATTCCTGTGCGCTGTTGATCTCGCTCTCGCTTAATGATCTTGCAGCCTTCCTGAGCTTTTCAATATACTTTTTACCTTCTGTTTCAACGAGATCAAACAAACACCTCTTGACGCCCTCTTGACCAGTAACTTCTGCTTCATATAGCCATATATAACCCATAAGTATGATTGATTCTCATCTTTCATTGTTTGAAAAATCACACAAATATAAAAATTTACTCAAATGACAATATACATAGAAATAGGAGAAGTAGGCATATATAAAACAAAAATTCTTGTATAGACATAATTCTAATAATCAATTCTTAGACACACTCACAAAGAAACTAACAGAATAATAGATCAGTAAGTATATGCTGAATAGAATTGACGAGACGTAACTATATTGTGAGTATACGTAAATGTGACGAGTTAGACATAAGACGATGAGGGATATACATAAAGTGACCAGGCTAATACAGAGTACAAATAAGGGCCACAGTATATTCCAACTACTCTCACCTGCCGGTTCGTCGCGTTGCTTGCTGGGAGGAGTTGGGTCTGGCGTTGGTTGCGAGTATTTCACGGGCTTTTCAGTGGGAGGGGCGGGAGTGTCAGGACCTTCAGCCTTTGAGGGCTTAGATCGAGGAGGAGGAGTCTCAATAGACTCCGAGTCCGATGAATCACTGGTGGCGGTGTGGGACTTGTCTCGGGGTTGAACTTTCCTTTTTTTGGTATTTCGGATTTCACCCTCATCGTCATCAGATTCGTTGTAGGAACGCTTCTTCTTAGCAAATTCGTTGTGTTCCTTTTCCCCCATGTGAGTGACCTGCAAACTGAGCCTCAGGTTTACCAAGGTAGTACGCGCACTTTTGATACTTTTTTCGTCGTAGCAACACAGGCTACGTTTTGCATGTATTTATAGGGAAAATGCTGGTTGACCCCGTGACATAGATGCATTAAGCATATACTATGGCATCGTGATATGCATGTATTTTAGTAAATTATTAAGGCTGCGTTTGTTGTGGATTTTTTTCTTATAATTTTTTTTAAAAAAATACTTTTTACATTAGCTTTTATTCAAAAATAAAAAAATATTTTAAGTAATTTTTAACTTTTGATGAGTAGAACCTAATATTATAAAGAGCTTTCATAAAACGTAGTTCTTTTTTTTTTTTCCAGTTAAAACAATCATTGTTCTGTAAAAAAGAATCAGAAACAAATACACTTTAATGCAGCACTTGATAAATGTATAGAGATGTTGATACCATAAACTTGTTTAGAGAAGGGGACAACTGCAAAAACCCTTTATTGTCTCTGGACAAATTTTGAGCAAATTTTTATCTCTCCAAAATGGAAGGGCAATATTAAAGATATATATATATGTTTGGGACATAAATTTATATTCAAAAGCATCCCTTTAAATATTTTATATCTATATTTGTCTTTCTTATTTTTTAATTTTTTTTATCAAATTATAACTTAATATTCTTCTTCTTTTCATCAATTACTATATTATGTATAATTCTACCAAATACAGTTTCACGTCCTCTCTACTATCTAATTGTCTCCGTGCTTCCTGAGTCAGATCAAGTACCAAATGCAGCCTAAATATATGTGTTATACATCGGTGTGAAACAATATTACCACTATCTTTCAGATTTTTTTTATGCATTTTGTGCTGACTAGCTTTTGGGGGTGGTGGCTTGTCTTGGTGATTTAGGTTATTTAAAATTAGCAAGCCGGTCAAGCAACTACAATGAAAGAGAATGATATATTTTTCAGATAAAATCCCTAGATTGATCTTTAAATTTTGTGTCAGACAATTTAAAATCCATTGACAAAAAATGCCCAAAGTTCCTCTCAAATGATCAACTCTGCGTAATACGAAGCCACTAATATATATCTCAGAATCATAATCTTGTTATCAAACATAATTTCAAACTGGTGAGAATGCAAAAAAGAAAAAAGAAAAAAGAAATTATTACAGATGCGTTTGGTTATGCTTTATGTTTAAAATTTTCATCTTGAAAAATGAAAAAAAAAAACTTTCTTGAAAATTTTCATCTTCTTAAGTTAAAATGATTCACCTCATCAACTTCACTTTAATTACTACAGTTACGTTTGGTTGTGCTTGTATGGAGGATTATATTAGATTTTTTTTAATTTTGAAAAGAAGGCACTTAATTCTAAATATTTTCTGTGTTATTTCTTTGTGTTTGTCAAGACATATAGAAGTAGAAAATAATTATTTTTTATCTCCTTTTAGAAGCAAATAAGATTCGCACTTGGATAATAAATAATAATAATAAATATTCTTTATCCATGAATATAAGGCCCCTTTATTAAAATAAGTGTTTTAATAACTATAGTTTTTATTTATTATATATTTAATTAAATGATTTTAAATTAAAATAATAAATCAAAATAAATTATAATTCTTAAAAATATTTATTATGTATGAACTATACTTTTCTTTCTAACTATATTTCCTTAAGAATTTAATTTTCTATGTCCTCGGTAATTTTATAAGAAAAAGTACTTCTAGATTTGTCATATACAAACAACTTTATTATTGTAGAATATCCTTTTACAATTACATCTAAACATAAGCAATTCTGTGTTTGTTTCAACTTCTACTTCTAACTCTACTTTTGAAGGAACACTTGTCTCATAAACTTAACAAAAGGGGCCTAAAGAGAGCTATTTCTCCCAAAATTAGAAGCAATAGAAGAAAAAAAAAAGGTGACATGATAAATATGCTAATTATGTTTATGAAAATATCATTAATATATTTTCAAAATGACAAAGGATACCATCACCTCCCTTTTAATACTAAAAGAGTAAACTACAATCCAATTCCTTGAGAGATGGTGATATTACACTCTTCTCCTCTCTATTTATAAAATATACGCTCCCTTCCCCTACAAACTTATAAAATAAGTTACACTTTGAGCAATTTTCAATTCTTTTTATAAAATCTCTGTTTTCTCAATTTTTTATTTTATTTTTGGTCAAACCACCCTTTGTTATTAGTTATACATATTAATTTTTTAATAAATTAAAATATTTGTAACTTATAATAATATAAAATATTGATAATATGTATATCCTTAATGCAATTTTATATATTTAATGCAATTTACATTTTAAATTTTTTATATTAAGAAAATAAATTATTGATAGTAGCAATAATATTTAATAATTATTTTTAATAAAATAAAAAATTTAAATATCCTCGACTATTAATTTTATAATTTTATGTATATTTTTTACAGAAAAATCATAAAATTATTCTCATTATCTTCTTCTTAATTCATCTTTATATACAATATTTAAAGAATAATTTTATTTTTATGCATATTAATGTTCTAAATTTAATAGCTAAAATATATGTAATCTTTATTTTCAAAAATTAAAATTATTATTATTGTTAATAATTTTTCTCCTAGTCTACTAAAAATGTAAAAAATTAAATAATACACACAAACACACACACACACACATATATCTCAATATTTTATATGATTATAAGTCACAAATATTTTATTTTACTTAAAAACTCAATATGTATAACTATTAATAAAGGGTAGTTTAGTCAAAAATAAAATAATAAGCTTGAAAAAATAGAGATTTAATGAAAAAATTGAAAATAGATTAAAGTGTAACTTATTTTAAGTTTGTAAGGGAGGGGGTGTAATATTATTATCTCTCAAGGGAGAAAATTGTATTTTACTATATTAAAAACTATGTAAATGTTAAATGTCCTATACTGCATAACAACAACAACAACAATAACAATTTGTACATTCGTTATCCATAAATCTAGCTAAGACACTTTATTAAAATACTTTTTTATTATCTTTTATTTTTTATTAATTATATCATTAATTGAATGATTGTAAAATAAAAATAAATAAAACATTAATTATATTTTTATGAAATATGTTTTTATTTGTTAAAATGATTTTTGTTCAAATTGAGAATTTATTTTCATATTTTCAATTCTAATTATATATTAAAAGAAGAACTTCTATATTTGTCATTGTATCCAAACAACTTAATAACTTTTGATTATTATAGAAAGTACTTTTACATTGCACTTATATTTAGGATCTGTTTGAGTAAATAACTTATTTAATTTTTTATGTGAAAATAACTTCTAAAAAGTAATTTATGAATAAAGGATTTTATATTTGACTATATCATGCAAAAGTATTTGTTTTCTATATGTCTTAAAATGTGTTTTTTAATAAGTTAAAATATTTAACTTTATAAAAGTATTAAAAATTATTTTTTGAAAAATAATAAGTTATATAGTCAAATAGAATAAAATGTTAAAAAATATGACTTTTAATTTTTAAAATACTTTTAAAAAAATTATGTTGTATAAACAATTTATTATACATATATAAAACAATTTCTGCTTCTACCTCTAATTTTGCTTATAAAGTAGTAGTTTGTTCTCATATGTTTAATGAAACGGGCCCTTTTTTCTTTTGGTAAACAGTGCATGCGCTCAATCGCTCCAAAACGGAGGGGAGTCAAACAAAGAAAAGTATTAGAGTTTAAAAGAAAAAACAAAGCAAGGCAAGAACAATCACAGCTATAGGCGAGGCTGAGTGGACTAGCCGAGGCAATTGACCTTGATTTCCGATTATATAGTATCTTCACTTTTAATTGAACTCGAGGCTAGAGGACTTGTGGATCGGTCGGCACTAGCCCGGCCTACACCCTCAAATCTCTAGTCTTCATACTTAAGTCTCTTCGACCTTATGTGCCTTAAGATTAGGGGGTTTATGGACTAGTTAGTCCTAGACCGATCTGCATCCTCATGTAGATCGGCCTTTGATCACCCCTTTGCTTGGTCCAATAGGCATCGATCCAACATGTGAGGGTGGCAGACACGACCACAATCTTTCCTGTTGATGTCTTATGGCCCCCCCATTAATGTCTACTCAGTATACATATGCCCTTATTATAGAGGGAAAGGGCATCTCATTGTGTAGCTAAACACATCCATCATCTACCTTTAGCCAGGCAATCACAATCTTTCCTATTGATGCCTTGAGGGCCCCTTCATTAATATCTGGCCACAATATATGTCCCTCTTGTAGAGTGAGAAGGCATCTTATTCTCTAGGTAAACACATCCATCATCTACCTCTAATTGGGCAGCATCACTGAGGCACAGATAATAAAAACAACCACAAAAGAGACAAATATAATACCTTTGCACAAAAGGCAAACATAAACTAGTTAGGTAAGGCAAAATACCAAGGCTATAGGTATGGTGCATACAATCAATGCCTATGTTAAGTCGGAAAATGGACCCTATGTTAAGCTGAAAACTTTTTTTTCATATACTAAATATCTAAATTAATCCCTGATAATTTTATTAATGTATAAACTGGCTTCAGATAAAATAATTTTAGTATGAAGGTCCATCACAATTTTAAAAATGGGATATTATAGGTCTCTCACAATTTCATTGATGGATAAAGTGATCCCTCATAACTACAAAATAGGACACTATATGTCCCTCGCTCAGCTACAATCTACTAAATATTGAGTTGGACTTTAATTATTGATATGTATAGCACCCATTGATTTTAACCATCATCAATTTACTAAAATATAGCCTTTCATTTTTGCAAATCCTTCCTCAAATATTCCAAAGTTTAATAGAGCACTTCATCCCCTATCTATTTCATTATTTTCTCGTAATCCATATTTTGTAATTCTCGCAATTCACCAAAAACATATTCTTTAAGTGTATTTGTTTACTTAATGAATTGGTGGGGAATGACTTTGATCTACTCTTGGAAACTTAGAATTTTACTCTTCCATGAATAAGTTTTCAATAGAAAACCAAGAATGATGTTATTGTTGTTTTGTAATATGCAATCATTGTACTCTAGCAGACAGCTCTTTTGGAAAAATTGAGTATGAATTTATGATATTGGTACCATATTTTCCTATAATCAAGTGGTGATAAAGCATTCCAAATCTAATACCTTTCTTAGAACGATAAGATTGGGGTTGTGGTTTTTTTCTTGATAATGGATATAGTGAAATATTGAGATGTATGGGAAGGAATTCACTAAAAAAAATGAAAAGGTATATATATTTTAATTAGTGTTAATTGGGATTAGTGAGTGTCACATATATCAATAATTAAAGTTTATGTCATTATTTAATAGATTGCAAATATATCAGGGACCTATATTCATATTTTTTACAATTGTGAAATACTTCAACACTAATTTTTTCTTATCAGTGGCTAATTTGTCTATTAACAAAATTGTCAGGGATTTATAGTGTCATTTTTGTAAATGTAAAGGGCTACAATACTAATATTATTTGTCAGGGACTAATTTGTCTATTTATAAAATTGTCAGAGGCCTATAATATCTTATTTTTATAATTGTGAGTGATATTAACACTAATATTTTTTTATCCAAGACCAATTTGTCATTCAATAAAATTTTTAGGAGTAATTTGGGCATTTACTTTTTAATTATTCTTAATCTATATAGCAAATTTTGTATTTAAGTCAACATGCAAGTAGATAATATTTAATAACCATTTTTTTAATCAAAATCTATTTTATACCTTGTGTTTTTTAAATGTCCGAATGATGCCTATTTCACACACTGATCCAAATCTTTTTAAAATTGACTTTGACTTGGTGTAGGTTCCAAGTTCCGACTCCCCGGGTCATAAACTCATAACCTCAAGTACGAGTGAAATCCAACGATATCTGTATGGATCATTAAATGATTAATTATGGTAAACAATTTACAGCTAACAAGTGGTCAATAATTGACCTATATTTTTATCAATATAATGGTTCAGACAATTCATCGTAAATCAAAGAAGAACATACATATGCATAAAATATAAATTTAATTTGTATTATTATGTAAAATTTACTACATCATCATACAATTACGTATTATGGTATAAGATTTATAATTTAGTCCCAGAAAATTATAAATATAAATCAAAATAGTCCATGGCATTCAGGCTTGGTGTGAAGAGAGGGTGCTCATGCTGATAAAAAAAAGCATAAGGCAACATTTTCTGTTTGGTAAATTGAGAAGATGAGGAGTTTTTTTCCTTAATTTTTAAAAGCTATGGACACTTTTGAAAACATATCGTGAGATGTTTTTTAGAGCTAACTTATACTCTTTAAAACTTAAAAAACTAATACGACTCTACACTATTTATTGACAAATAGACAATAAAAATAGAAAATATCCTCTTTAACATCTATATTCATTATTCATTTTGGATTCTAAGAGTACATTTGTCAAATCTTTACTAGGATTATCAAACACCACTATCGTGACTTCTCCTTATTGAAAGTAACCTATGCATTATTTTACCAATCAATATAAATTAAAATAGTTCATGACATTATGGCTTGGTGTAATATTACTCTTTAACAGGGTGCCTATGCTTATGAAAAGCACAAGACAACTTTTTCTGTTTGGTAAACTAAGAAGATGGTGACTTTTTGTTCGTGGTTTTTAAAAGGCATGGACGGTTTTGAAAACATATTAGGGGTACTTTCACACCACAAGAATTTCGCAGGATACCGTTGGGTGTTGCCGATGGGTTGACACTTTTTTTCTTAAATTATTTAGTTTTTCATAATAATAATAGATAAGAACCCGTTGATACACTGTCGGTAGTTGATAGCCCCACTGTGCACCATATGGCGTACGCAATTTTCTATGGGTACATCAATGGGTTTACTGATTGGTTGGTTGATAAATTAGAGCCCGTCAGAAACCTGTCGATACATGCAAGCACACCACATGGCATGCTATATATTATTGATGGTACAGTTAAATACAATTTCATATTAAATTTTTATTCTTTACCTCGGTTTACCAATCGATAAACCAGCGGCTAAGAATTAATTTTAATTTTAATTTTTTAAATTCTATGCCTTACGGACGAGTATACCTATGAATTTTTTATTAAAAGTATTTATATTTTTTATTATAATTACAGTCGAGTGTACTAATGGGTTTTATTTAGTTATTTTTTAAAAACTCTCTTTTAGTAGTTAACAAACTTTTTCTTCCTTTTTTTATATTAGAATCGAGTATACCAATGAGTTTGTGTTAAATTAATATTTTTTAATAATTTTTTATTTTAATTACCGATAGGTTTTTGAATTTTGGGGACATCGGCGCGCATAGGCGCGCATCTCTTAGGATTCCACATACCCATCGGTAAACCCATTATTGGAATGCGTGATGCACTGAATAATTTAAATGTTATGACGAGCTAACACATCCTCATGAATATTTGAAACCAGCGTCTTTCTCCTTCTCCATTTCTGTAACTTCTCTCTCTCTTCCTGCGACCATCACCCTTCTTTATGTTCATTCACCGCCTCTAGAGCTCCATTCACGAAATTAAGGCTACCATTATAATCTAGATACGTTGGTGAGCATTTTAACCATTTTAGTTTTTTGATATGGCTTAGTTTTTTTGTTTGTTTTCGTTGCCCAACATTGTTTTTTAATACATCGGAGAGTAATTATTGTTGCTATTTTGTTAATGTAGGAGTTGTATTGGAGGGTGTATGACAATGTTGACATTGAGAGCCTTGGTTTGCTATTCATTTTTTTCTTAATTTTATGATGTGTTTTCTATGTATCAATGCTTATAAGTGTGGAAAATTAAATATTTATTCATATTAGATTTTTAGGATTGAATTTGGTTACATGCAGGGAGCTTTTAATTCTTTGTTTCTTGCACTGCAACAGAGGTTAGTAACAAAATCCTTGTTATTTATATGCTTTAATATGTATGTAGGAAAGATACTTATGATTTCTAGGATAGAATTGTAGGAAATGGGAATTGCATGACTGGGGAGAAGGGCATAGAGGTCCTTCCCTAAGTTATTTGCACTATTTCCTGTGTGATTTTTTGTGTTTGCAGATATTACAAGATATGCATGTTGTGGAGTTATAAAAGGGATGCTCTCTAGAATGGTTTCTAGGATTATGTGAATTGTATGTAATTGTTAAGATTTAACTGTTTAAATATGTTTATCATGTTGTTGACCTTTAGTAACGTCTTTGATTATTGAATGTACTGAATTATTTGATGATCGAAGCTCCTAATTTAAGTAATGATTCAAAATTTTGTGAAAATTTTGTTAGGCAAATAAAATTAAAAGTAATTGAATTAAAAAATTTAAAAACAAATTGAATGTATTTGAAAATAATAATGTGGCATCTTGAAAAAATTGTAGGGTTTAGGATTACTCACATGCATAATGTTTCCTTCAAACTAGTGATGGATGTATGATAGATTACATCCTAAAAGAGGGGGTAAACCAAAATTTTATAATGGTGTTAAAGAATTTATGATGGTAGCATATCAAACACAACAGTTTATTGATAAGGCAAAAGTTAGGTGTCCATATAATAAGTGCAAATTTATGAAGTATTTTGATGATGATACCATGAAATTTCATTTGTACAAGTGAGAGTTCATGCCTAACTAATGGATTTGGACCGAGTATAGGGAGATAGTGAATGCAAGGAATCAAATGGCTATGTTTTTGAATGGAAGTAGTTCAAGTTGGTGGGGTTCACATAGCTCAGCATGATGTTGGTAATGTATTGTGGGACAATAATCTGTGTGGACATCAAGAGATGGTTTTTGATGTAACTAGTCCTGATCTTGTGGCTCATTATTCTTAGCCTTCAGTTAAATAGCCTAACCAAGATGCCCTAGGTTTTATAGTTTGTTAGAGGTCATAAATCAACTTTTATGGGAGGATTGTGTGTATTCTGAGTTGTCATTAGCAACTTAGATGTTGAGTATTAAGTCTATAAGGAACCAAAGTCAAATTAAAGTTTTTTTTTTGATCGGTGGACTGCACTGATTAGGGAGCTAAGTCCAAATCCTGATGTAATTCCAGAAGCTTTTTATCAAGCTAAAAAATTAGTTTCTAAACTTGGATTGAAGGAAATAAAGATTGACTGCTATTCAAAAAGTTGTATGCTTTATTACAAAGATGATATTGCATTGGCCAAGTGCATGTACTGTTACAAGCTGAGGTTTAAACCTAAGATGGAAGTGGTAGGAATAAGGATGTATCTCAGAAAAGAATGCACTATCTGCCCTTAATACCTGGGCTCAAAAGACTCTATCCCTCAATGAGCCCGACTTCTGATAAGGTGGTATAATGAAAATCACAGGGTGATGGTGTGATGACTCATTCATTGCATAGTAAAGCATGGAAATATTTTAATCAATAATATTCTAAGTTCATCTTTGACCCACAAAATGATAAATTGGGACTCTGTTCAGATGGATTTACCTCAAATAACCAATTTAGCAAACCCTATTTGTGTTGGCTCATAGTTGTTATGCCATACAATCACCCTCATGGAATATGTATAAAAGATCTTTGCCTAGTCTTAACATGAATAATCCCTGGCCCTAATAATCCAAAAGCTAAGCTTGATATGTATTTTCAACCCCTAATTGATGAATTAAATGAGTTATGGTGTGAGGTGTTCTTACATATGACATTTCAACAAAGCAGAATTTTATGATAAAGGCACTATTAATATGGACCATTAATGACTTTCTAGCTCATGGAATGTTGTTCGGATGGATTACATAAGTCAAATTAGCATGCTTTATTTGCATGCAAGATACTAAGGTATTCACTTTGAAAAATAGAAGAAAGAACTCTTGATTTGATTGTCATAGGAGGTTCTTAGATGTTGATCATCCATATAGGCAAAGTAGATATGGCTTCAAAAGTAATTATGTTAAATATGACGATTCTCCAAATAGACTAAATGCTCACCAAATATGGGATCAAGTTAAAGGTTTCCTAAAAATAACAAAAGTCAGAAAAGTAGTTCGATTGCTAGGTTATAAGGTATACGATAATTGGACTAAGCAAAGTATCTGCTAAAAGTTGCTATATGTATGTAGAAATGTGCACGAAAAGGGGGGGTTAAATCGTGGATTGCTTCATTTTGCATTTTCTAAAATACTTAAAGACAAATGCTATCAAGTGAAAAACTTGTAGTGCAACGAAAACATAGTTAGTGATTTCATAAAGTAGTTCTTTGAAGCCAGTTGATAAATGTTCATCATTAAAATAACTAACAAAAAGTAAAGAACAAAATATCAGCATATGAATGAATAATAAAATGCAACAGATAAATATGAAGAAGACTAGAGAGAGAAAGAAGAAGAAAAAGAAGAGACACAAAGGTTTTATACTGATTCAACCAAACTGTCTATATCCATTACTCAATAACTATTAAGGTTCCACTAAAATCATCTTTCTCAATTGAGAAAGAGCAATTGGATAGTCTTTACATTAGCATTCCTAAGCTCTTATTTATGGCCTTCAGAGATCCCCTGCTGCCACAGATCGAGTAGTTCTTCATCAACCTTTCCAAATTGAACCAAGTAGTCTTGACACTGGCCTCTCCAAGCCTAACTAGTGATCAGTAGCAACCTTTACTGTCACGTTGAAAGTAGTCTTGCCCCAGCCTCTCCAAGCAACAAGTAGTCTTTCCCCGGCCTCTCCATGCTACAAGTTCTTTGACTAGCCTTTCCAAGTTAAACCCTGATCAATAAGAACATCTTACTGTCCTATTGCAAGTAGTTTTACAGTAGTTTCTCTAGGCTATCTCACAATGATCACTACTGGATCAAGGACACAAAGGTTAAGTTTTTGGGTTGCCACCCAAACTAACCTATACTTTAATTTTCTTAACATATACATGAAAAGATCATGGAAAAATTTGAATGACTTCTTTCTAACACTTCTTTCCTAGAAAGAGCATAAATCTAATTAAGAATGTAGAAGGAAGGTTTTCTTGCACTTCAAGGATAAAAACTGATTACATCATATATTGTATCTTCCAGAAAGTGGGAAGAGATTTCTACAGAGTTTCCTCTCTTAAAAAATCAAATCTCTCATCGACTTTTAAGCACAGCATATCCATTTATAGCAGTCTTTCCCTTATGACCGTTGCTTTTGATCAGTTCTCTAAGCGACACGTGTAGATCATCTGTTTATGTCTTGGGAAATCAATCTAGAAGAATAGATTGATAGTATGTTACATCGGTTGCAAAAGCCATTATACAATTAAGCTTTCTGATGCATCTTAGAAATTGCTTTTTCACTTTTTGATCATGGTTTCTGAATCCTACTTCTAGAAACTCGGTTGGTTGATCAATCAGGTAGAAGAGAGATACTAGCTTGAAATTGGGTTTGACTTGAATATTTGAAATTCAAAATTTAAATTTCCCTCATTTTCCTGTAGCATTTTGTGCTCCATAGTGAAGTGAGCTTTCTGAAATGCACAATCAATTCCATGATGAAATCTTCACTTTCTGATCTTTAATCCAAGCATTTAGATGATGATTGATTTGCGGTTATGCTGATTAAAGATAGTGTAACATCTAATCTTCACAGATTGCTTGATATCTTCATGTAAACTTACTTTCTGATATCCAATGCTACTTTCTGAAGTCTTAGGACTGGGTTTCTTATAGCGTTGAAATCTTCTTCTAATCGTTAGCTATCAAGTGTTAGAATAAGGATATAATTTCACTTTCATTTTGTTTCAAATCTCGTAATAGGAGATAAACATGTTTACATATGTATAGTGAAATATATTCTCATTTGAGTAAGCCTTGCTCTTGCTAAACAATAGAAACCTGTTATATTCTTATAAGAAACTCAAGAGAAACATCAGTCATTCTTCAAAGCATTTTTTTTATATTGGCTTTGTTGTCATTCAAAACAAATAAATGCATATTGATAGGGTTCTGGAACTAACAATTTTCCTTTTTTTGATGATGACAAACCAATTTGAAGAAAATCTTTTGAAAAAATAATGAAAGAAATATTATGGAAATATAAGTATGATATACCATTTCTTTTAATCTTACTGCAAAAAGTGATTTTCAAAAAGTTCTTTTCTTAATGCATAATGTGAATCACATGAAAACCTTTTTAGCCTTAAGTGACTTTTAATCATAATTGTTTGTTGTTTCGTTTGAAGCATAGATTGGCTTAACACACTTTCTGAGAAGGCATCAGAGCAGAAATTTGAGAGAAAACCATTTAAGCCATGGATATACAACTAGCTTGATCATTTGTCAAAGAAAGGAAACTTTCTAAAGATCTTCATGCTTAAAAACTTAACAAGAGATACTTGTGATATTTTATCGTGATTAGATTTGTTTTCAGCACATCTTTATCCAAAAGAAATTTTTGAAAGGAATGCTCAAGGATATATCATATACGAAAAAGAGCATTCATAATTTTGGAGAAAAATACACTGATACTTATGTGGTTTCTAATGTTCAAAGAAATCTTAAGAAGGATATGATCAACATATTGCTATGCGAGATTTTTAAAGCTCATTAAGGATCAATCCTTGAATTAGCAAGGATGAACTTTTGCATTTGAGGTATGAAACATTTCCTATAAGTATCAGAGCATGAAAGGATGTTTGTAAAACAAAGTCTATGATCTTTTAAATGCATGTTTTGTAAAAACACATTTGACACATTAACACAGTACACTTGGAGAGAGTTTAGAGCTCATTATAATCTTAATTATTTCAAGAGCATGTAAGTTAGAGTTTCTGAAGATTTTTCAGAAACTATTTATAGCTATAATCTGATAAAGTTATACACAATTTTTTAGAAAACAACTCTTATATGTGTTAAGGATACTGTGTTCTGTTAAAGATAAAGAAAATGATTAAGCTCATCATACATATCAAGACTCAGCATATTAAACTAATATTAGAGCAACAACCAACTAATATTAAACCAGCGTATATAAGAATAAAACAGATCAAGGCATACGCATGCAAGATAAGAAGCAAACATCTAACAGAAAGATATATGATTAGTTGAGCATAGAAAAAGTATTGACATGAATCAGAGCTAAAGAAGAAAACAAGGCATGAAACATGAAAAATATATATGCATCAAAATAGGTATAAGAAAAGAAAGGAACAAACAAATTTTATATAACTATATAAAGTTCTAAACTTTGAATGTTAGAGATTTAAAAAGAAAAACTAACAAAACAAATGCATGCTAGAAAAAAAATCTCTAAGCTCCTCCTCTGCATAAGACACTCCCCATGATTGTTTTAGCAAAAGCTCTCATATCATAGCATAACTCCCCCTGAGTCCCATCTGCACATGGTTTTCTTTAGTTCTTATCTTTTCCCTCTTTTGGCATCATAAAAAAGGAGATGTACCAGGAAATAGGCGCTACAGCATTTGAAAGATATAAAGCTGTAGATCTTCCATATGTTCGAGTTGGGCATCATGCTTAGTGATAGTTGCTTCACATCTATCATGTCTAGAGGAAATCTCCCTCAGATTCCACAAGATGACTTGATAGCTTATTGAAGACTCAATTAAGGATTGAGGCGGTAGGTTGATAGGAGTGGATGCAACTTTGGGAGATGGCTCAAGAATGTCAAAGGGTACGGTTTCCCCTTATCTTAGTAAGTCAGCCCTAGTCTCATCTTGTACAGCAGATAGAGGTAAAGAAGGTTGTCCATGAGCATTTACGGATGTGGCAATGGCAAAAATAGAGGCAGCAGAAGTAGGGATAGACTCAAAAATAATAGCAATAATGTCTAATATATGAGCTGAGGAAAGAGCAGGATCATCTTGAGCTAGAGTAGAGAAGATAGGAACATCCTAAACTAATACAAAAGCATCAGCTTCTAAAACGAGAAGTGTTGTGCCTTCAGATGTTCCGTTCTCTTCTTCTTCCACTAGAGAAATATGAATGGAAGAGGTAAGCTGTGGTCCCATAAGAATGAGAGTAGAACATGTTGCATGGTTCTCCACATCAGCTTCTTCAATAATAGGCTCCATTTGAGATTCTTTAGCTATAGGCCTGGAACTGAATATAGTACTCAGTCGGGCCTTCTCACTGCTTAGCAAATTTTCCTCATCTTCAGACGATGATGTTGTAGCCTATTCTTCTTCTGCTTCTTCTTCTTCTTCTTTTTCTTCTTCTTCTTCTTCTTATTCATTATTATTAACCCTAATTACATGATAGCCCTCCTCCTGATATTTTTTAACTTTATCCCATAGAACAGTGACACTTGACACACTCTTGTGCATCTTTTTACATCTTAGCTCAACTTCCCGTCTGCTGATAACTTTTTTCAGGTTTGGTCATCACTTGTGATGCTTAAGTGGCTACCTCCTCTCTTCTTTTTGTTTTTCTTTCATAGTGATGGATTAAAGGGACATCCTATTCTTTAGATTCACTTTCACTGAGGATTAGCTTTCCTTTCATTTTCTTTTTCTTTTTCCCAGTTGGATTTAGACTTCTAAGAGGCTTGTCGAGCTTGTTCACCTCTTGTTCTAGGGCCCTCTACCTTGTTGGCTCAGTAATTTGGAGGATTGAACTCTTTCTCAAAGTTCTGAAGGAGGAAGGTGTAAAGATGGTTCATTCCAAAACTCATAGCTTTTGGTAAGAAGAAGAAAGTCCAAACGTTGAAGCACCTTTGTCAAAAGTATGCCATAAGGAACACCTGTAGTTCTTCATGTCTCCTTTATTGATACACTTATCATGTAATCCAAAATAAGCATAAGCAAGGTCACTTTTCTTTTTGCCATTAGGCAATAAAAAAGCATCCAATCCATTCCAACAAGAGCATCTGTGCTATCAATTCATGGAAGGACAAAGAATTAAACCACTGTTTACACTTTTCCTGCCCTAGCACTTAGTATGGCAATGGTAATTTCACTCTAGTTTCCTTCTCATATACACGAAAAGTTCCTGAGAAATTTTGAATGACTTCCTTCTAATACTTCTTCCCTAGGAAGTGCATAAATTTAATTAAGAATGTAGAAGAAAGATTTTCTTACACTTGAAGGATAAAAACTGATTACATCATATATTAAATCTTCTAGGAAATGAGAAGAGATTTCTACAGAGTTTTC
Source organism: Dalbergia cochinchinensis (assembly GCA_031216125.1). NCBI lineage: Eukaryota > Viridiplantae > Streptophyta > Magnoliopsida > Fabales > Fabaceae > Dalbergia > Dalbergia cochinchinensis. The sequence goes on along the minus strand of CM062368.1, from coordinate 72,537,242 downwards.
TCTCTTAAAAAATCAAATCTCTCATTGACTTTTAAGCACAACATCTTCATTTATAGTGATATTTCCCTTATGACCGTTGCCATTGATCAGTTCTTCAAGTGACACGTGTAGATCATCCATTTGTGTCTTAGGAAGTCAATCTAGAAGTGTAGGGTGATAATCTATCATGTAGATTGCAGAAGCCATTATACAGTTAAGGTTTCTAATGCTTCTTAGAAATTATTTTTCACTTTCTGATCATAGTTTCTGAACTCCTCCTTTTAGAAACTCGGTTAGTTGATCAATCAGGAAGAAGAAAAGACATACTACTTTGAAATTGGGTTTGACTTGAATATTTGAAATTCAAAATTCACATTTCCTTCTTTTTCCTATAGTATTATGTGCTCCACAATGAAGTAAGCTTCGTGACATGTGCAATCAGTTCCTTGATGAATTCTTCACTTTCTGATATTTAATCCAAGCATTTTAATGATGATTGATTTGTGATTATGCTGATTGAAGATAATGTAACATCTGGTCTTCAGAGAATGCTTGATATCTTCATGTAAGTTTACTTTTTGATGTTCAGTGCTACTTTCTGAAGTCTCAGGACTTGATTTCTTGTAGTGCTAAAATCATCATCTGATTGTTAGCTATCAATTGCTAGCATAAAGATATAATTTCACTTTCATTTCATTTCAAATCTCATAATAGGAGATAAACATGTTTACATATACATAGTGAAATATATTCTCATTTAAGTAAGTGCTGCTCTTGCAAAACGATAGAAACTTGTTATATTCTTACAAGAACTCAAGAGAAATATCAGTCATTCTTAAAAGCATTTTCTTTAAATTGGCTTTATTGTCATTCAAAATAAATAAGTGCATATTGATAAGGTTCTGGAGCTAACGCTATATTGGAAGGATAATTTGGTGTGTCATTATTTGGATCTCATGCATATTAAGAAAAATGTGTTTAACAATATTATAAATACTATAATGGATACAGATTAAACCAAAGACAATGACAAGGCAACGGATAATCTGGTTAAGTATTGCACACACCCTGATTTACATTTACAAGAATTAATAGATGAAAATTTTTATAAACCAAATATGCTCTAAATTCTACTCAGAAACAAGCTAATTATTGGTGCATTAAGGAGTTAAGAATGCCTGATGGTTATATTTTTAACTTAGTTGGCATAAAAAGCCATGATTGTCACATATTCATGGAGTGTTTGCTTCCAGTTGCATTCAAAATACTACTTGATGTTGTCTGAAAGTCCCTAACTAAGATGAGTTAGTATTTTAAGGATTTATACTCTTCTACTTTCAGGGTTGAGTATTTGCTTGTCTTGGAGAAAAAAAATATTTTCCTTTTATTCTGTGTAAATTAGAGAAATTATTTCCTCCGTGGTTTTTTCACTTAATGGAATACTTGTCCATACATTTTCCATATGAAGCATGAGTGTATGGACCAGTTCAGTGGAAGTGAATGTATTCAATTGAATAGGAAATATGATGGTTCAAAAGAACTGTGAAGATAAGCCCCAAGTGGAAGGATCAATATGTCAAGCATCTATGTTGTAAGAGACTTTAAATTTTTGCTCATTTTACTTTCAACCACATGTTCAAACTAGGAGCACTTAGGTTGGTCCTAATAATGATGAAAGGGAATGCTCTATTTCACCAATATTATTCATTTTCAATCAGCCTGCTCGTGCTACTGGAAAAAGTGAGCTCGTGGTTAACTTTCAAAGAAGGAAATTCTACACACTTACATATTTTGATAAATTGTGACGAGGTGCAACTATTCAGATTGTAAGTCAATAACACTTTTTCTACAGGAAAAATTTGATATTATGCATACTTAAAATGATCTAAAAGATATTTTTAATAACAAATACTTTAAATAACTGCATGGTCAAGATTTTCTTCAACAATTTTCAGATTGGTTCAAATTACGTGTAAGTCCATTTTGTTAAAAGTATATAGCCCAATACATTCTTGTTAGTTAATTTTGTTTGATACATGTCAATTGATATTTCAAACTTCATCTATGTAGATGCAAAACAAAAATAATCATATAACATGCCCCTATTTGTTTAATTTAGATCAGAAGGCCCAAAAATAAAGATGTAAGTTATCCTATGTAGTATGCTAATAGGTACAAGTTTCACATAGCCGATTGGGGTGCGGGAAAAAACTAACAACACTGGTGTTTGTGCAAAGGTGATGCTGGGGGACTGAGAATGTGATTAGTATGGTGTCGTTAAGGAAATCCTAAAGTTTGAATACATCGGTGAATCCACACAAAAAAGCGTCCTTTTGAAATGTGAATGGATGATCCTAGGTGACTTACCAGGCCACGATAACATAATAATGAAAAAATAATTGAAATCAATTACACCAAAAGATATGGAAGTTACGTATTATAGCTCAAAATGCTATACAAGTTCATTATTTTTCTTATCTTGGAAAAAGTAGGTCAAATTGGAGGGTTGTAGATAAGACAAAAGCAAGAGGTAGGATCGAAATAGAGGAAGATACTGTTGAAGATGCTTATCAAGCGGACAATCTATAGTGATGGGAATAGGCCAGCCTAGACCAAGCCACACCCTAAATAAATAAGGCCTGTAACAAGAACACTAGGCCTGAATCTGGCCTATTACCTATTATCGACTTTAATTTTAGCTTGACCTGATCTGGTTGCTTACAAAGCCTTTTATAAAATCCATTAAGACCCCCAAAAAAAAAAATGTTGCAATTTGCAATTTATATAATAGGACTTGGCTTTTTAGCACTCCTTAAAAAGGCCTAGATCTTTTAATATTTGCATGAATATCGAATCAAAATTTCAAGTACAGTAATGAATGTAGACCCAAAATAAGAAACACAACCTCATCATTCAATTTCATAGAATCAGACTAAATCTAACAAAGTTCTAATTTCAAGCACACCAAGATGAAATAAGATTATTTTAACAATATGTTTATGATTTTTTTCTGGACTAAATAAAAACCTAAATTCAGTAACTTTATTATCTTTTAACAAAAAAATCTAGACAGAACTAGGATGTATTTTTTTTAATGATTTGAGAACTGTTTTCATTCTTTTAAGAGCTAAACAACTAAACAAAAATCTAATTGTTTCAAAATGCGGAGGATAGAAATTTCAACAATGACATAATTATTGGAAATTAGATTGAGATCTCATACCTCCTAATACACCAAGAATAACAAACTGCCTAACTCTGAGGATCTGGATTGGAAGTATTGAAGGCTTCAAATGAACATTTGTGAAGAAAGCCAAAATCAATGACTTGAAAAGTTTGAATATAGTCGCAAAATCTTAATTAATAAGCCAAAATTTGAATAACCAAACCTAAAAAGGAAATATCTAACATGGAAAATCTGAAGTAATAATCCAAAAAGGAAATAAAATGTGAGTCAGTAACAATACCTTTAATGTTGTCATTACTGAAAAGTGCGACTATGCAAACACAGGGAGGAGTTCACGGGCTCATGGCTTTACTTCTGCGAGTGTGCAATGGTAGTTCACAGGCTTTCAGATTACATGGCATTATGGCAGTGGTGGGTGACGCTATGCGAGTAAAGAGAGATGGTTGACACTGTGGTTGATGGTTGTGCGAGGTTGTACGATGGTGTTGTTGGTAGCGTGGCTGCACGAGGCTCTGCTGGATACAGCTAGGTGTAAAGGCTTGGATACTTAGGGTGTAATGGCTATGTTGTGTGGGATGGTGTATCACCCTAACTTTCAATACAATATACCTAGGACACATAATAGTTAATCGTTAGTCATTACTCTTTCGTCTCAGAGCTCTTAAATGATTTTAAAATTTTAAAATAAGTTTATGGAAAATATAACCCACTTTTTTTTTAAAGACCAAACTATGAGCCATTCACGCATAAGCTATAGCATATAACTATTCATCAAATAGCATACATGCAAATCATAACAGAGTATAGCATAAACTGAGAACATTGTCATATCATAACATTGACTCTAAATATCATGTCGAATAATAATAATAATAATAACAACAACAATGTAGAAATATCCCACAAATATAATACCATAACAATTATACCAAGTCCAATTATAAAGGTTAAGTATACAATAATTCAAAAACTAAGCATAACTATGATGTATCTAAACCCCTCGTAAACTAAGTTATGAGCAAGTACAAAGGTGAAAGAACTCCTAAGCGTTGTGAACATGAAGGTCCACATCTTTGCTTCCGTCGCGCTACTCTGATCTAACCCGTAGTGCAACTTCTATGCTAACATCTCAAGGAAGTCTACGAACTACACCATCATTCTTGTCTAGAGAAGACATGGAAAAAAGAAAAAGGATGAGAAACTTATTCAAGATTCTCAATAAGGCTTCCCTATTTTAACACAAGTGTCATCATCATCGCCTCCAACCACTTCAGTTTTCATTATGAAAGAAATGTATAGGCATGAGGTTCAATTTTAAACTTCTCAAAACTATTTATCCGAAGTAGGTGTCTTTTAACATGGGTCGTAATATCATGAATGCAACAGTTATCTCACATATGCATGGCAATGCCTCCAATGCATAAGTAACACATACGAATAACATAAGCCTACTCACAACATGAACTTGTAACAATCAAATTCAAAACACAAGATATGATTAAATATATAAGTATGAGATAAGCTAGAGAACTAAAGCAGTGGGAAGAAATGGATGCATGATAGGACAAACATGATGAGTCAAATGTCATTTAGCATGCATGGGAAGGCAAGAGAACCCATGATAATTTGTTTTCTCATTATTGAACACTCAAGTTCTTTTCTTAACAACCACCATCTTACGTCATACACACTTAGTTTGAAATAATCTCATTAGTTTGAAATTCAAAAACTAATAAGATTCCTAGTTTTAAGGATCAAGAGAAAGAAATTATTATTTACTTTTTTGACTTTTTGATATCTTAAGATCACTTTGATTTAGAAAGATATTTGACCTTTTCTAAGCCATCTTAGGCTTCAATTAACCTCAATTAATTGTTTTGACTCAAGATTAGTAATTAAAATTAATTTATCTTTAATTAGAACCAAATATTGCATGCATTTTCTTAATTACTTAATTGAGCTCATTATGCACTAATTAGGGGGAAAATGGTAATCTTACACAAAACTCCCCGGCCCATCCAGGCTCATCCAAATATCATCCACCCCCTAAAATCAACATTTCAAACTCTCGATAATGTCCGAGTCTAGTCGGCAATTAATCCCGAGTTATCGTAAGGGTAATTCAGTAATTCTGTACATGGGAAAAATCAGGATCTAAGGTTTTCACCTCGAACATCATTCAAAATGCATCTAATCCCATTTAAACATTAAACTATCCTCAAGAGGATAGCCTGGACCGGTCGTCCTTGATTTCGGGGTAGAATTGACCTCAGGAGCATTTTGGTCATTTGCACACAGAAAAATCAGGGATTGTGATTTTCGCACGAATTGCTATCTTAACATTACATAACTTCATCCGATGATTAAAATACCCTATTGAGGATGGCTTGGACTAGCCATCCTTGATTCTCACGCAAAAAAGACTTTAGTGGCATTTTGGTTATTTTGCATAGTAGGAAAAATCAGGGTGTTATAGATAGGAAGACTGTGAGAGATAGAGAGATAGTTTTCGGAGTTGTAAAATTGTAATGTGTTTGTTGTGAATCATATCCTAAGAATCTAGGATAGGTAAATGTCTTCTGAATATTAATTTTAAAACATTTAATTAGTTTAGTTTTGAAAACTAATATAAATATATTAGTTGGGTTATATATTACCAAACAAGTGAGATAGTGTAGTGGTTTGTACTCTTTATAGACTGCTTACACTACTAGAAATCCGCGGGATATCAACAGATAATACCAATGAGTTCAAACACGTCGATAATTACCGACATCATTTCCTACGGATTCTTGCATTTTTTCTTTATTCAACTTGTGAGAATCACTTTGCCCCACAGCCCGTCAATAAAAACGTCAGTAAATAATGCCACGACTATGCACCATATGGCATGCACAATTTTCAATTGGTTTAAAACGGGTTTACTGATTGGTAGAATAGTGGTTATAAGCTCATTAGTAATTACACACGCGCCACGTGTCGCGATAACTTTATTGATGGATTTTCCGACAGAGCATTAATAATTTATTTTTATTTATTTTTTCTTTAAATTATCGACAGGTCTACTGACGGAGCATTAATAATTTATTTTTATTTATCTTTTCTTTATATTACCGACGATATTAAAAAAATATTTTGAAATTTACTGACAGGTTTTGGAAAATTTTGTATGTTGGCATGCAACTCTTGGAATTCCTACGTACCCGTCAATAATATATGATATGTGAAATACATTATTTAGTTTAGGTGTTACCGACGAGCTACCCATGGATATGTTGCTCCCCCACACTTCTTCTTCCTCATTTTTCTTTTCACTTTTTCTCCTTCCATGCCATCGCCGTTTCTTTGCCACCATTCGCCATCTTCGAAGCTCCATTTGTGAAATGAATACCGCCATTGAGATCTAGGTAAGTTGATAAGCATTTTAATCGGTTATTTTTTTATTTGGCATATTTTTCCATTCGTTTGTAGATGCCTATAATGTTGTTTCTTAATGCATTGGAGAGTAATTATTGTTATTATTTTGTTAATGTAGATGTTGTGTTGACCCTTGGCACTGAGTTATTGATGTTGACAGTGGACACTGAGAGTAGTTTTCATCTTTTTTCCTTATTTTATTTCATAACTTATATATATAAATGTTTACAATTGTACGAATTTAAATATTTGTTCATATTGGAATTTTAGGTTTGGATTTGGTTGCACTCAGGGAGCTTTCAGATTTTTTTTTCACTACAGTAGAGGTTAGTAACAAAGTCCTTGTTATTTATATTGTTTAATATGTATGTAGGGTAGAAACTTATGTTTTCTAGGATAGAATTGTAGGAAATGGGGATTGCATGATCGGGGGAAGGGCATAGAGGTCATTCCTCAATTTGTTTACATTATTTGTTGTGAGATCCTTTGTGTTTGCACAAGTTGTTGGATGCATGTTATGGAGTTATAAGGATAAGCACAATAGAACAGTTTTTAGGATTATGTGAATTGTATGTAATTATTGAGGTGTAACTATTTAATTATGCTTATTCTGCTGTTGATTTTTAATAATATCTATTATTGTTGAATTGATTGAAATATCTGATAACAGAAACTCCTAATTTAAGGAGAGATGTTGTCAAAGTTTTGTTAAAATTTTTTTTAGGGAAAATGATAAATTGAATGTGCTTGAAAGTAATAATTTGATATTGTTAAAAAATTATATGTCTATGATTGCACTAAAATATATAGCTGGAAGAAATTTGCAAAGCATGCTTGTTTGAGACATGAATATTTATTCTTTTTTAAATATAAAGGAGGTTTCTATTTCAAAGTCAAAATGTAGTGCTTCAGAAATATGTTATTCAAAATATAATGAAAACATTACCAAAGATTATGAAGTTGGCAATGATGACACTGAAAGACCTACAACACCTATGAATCATGAACATTTGTTTAAGGTGCAAGTTTCAAGAAATGTACAAATTCCCATGTGTTGCTGTCCAAGCTCAGGGTATTTGGTAGGTCTTGGAAAAGTGTTTTCCTTCCCCAGGCACCCCCTCCTAGTCCATCTTATATCCTTTAGCTGAGGGTCCGTTACTGCCCTTTAATGCATAGATCGTTTTTCTCTTTAATGGCCTGACAATCCCGTTATATGATGTTTTGATCTCCCTGGGGGAGAAGGGGTTTTCTTTGGATGGGTTGGATCGTCTCGTCCTCTTGAGGTCCAAATCCTTTAGGTGTGTAGGCCAATCATGGGCTGGTCGTGCACTACAAGAAAAATAGTCTATAGCAACACCTTAAAAGTGTGCCTTAAAGCATTATAAAATGTTGTCTTTGGCAAAAGCTACACTTTTTAAGCTATGGCAACACTTTTGGGTGTGTTGCTTTATCAAGTGTGGCCAATTATCAAAGACAACACTTTTACATCATTAAGCAACACTTATTTTATCCTGAAGCAACATGTTATAAATGTTGCTATATTATGATCTTAGGATAAATCTACCTTCCTTTTTAAATTTGAGAACGTAATATTAATTTTTTTTTTGATTTGGAAATACATTGATTTTTATATAAATTATGATCTGATGTATTTTTTGTAATTAGTAACTATCATTAGATTTCCTTTATTTTCTTTTTGGTCGGATCATTAGATTCTTTGTGAATGAAGTTTCTTTGTTTAAAAGAAATCCTTAAGCCCAATTTACTCTAGTAAATTGGGTTAGCCAATAAAAAGATAAAGTCCAACAATTTTCTCTATCATTAGACTTAGAAACTTGCACATGAACAAAAAGAAGAGAATCTTGCCCATGAATAAATTTTGCCAAGGAAGTTAAAAGATGGTTCCTTCCTACAATAGGCAACAAGTACTGTAAGTAGAAGTGGAAAATGACAATTAATGGAAATCCTCAATAACACTATAAGAGGAGCCTAGTTTTTTGCAAGTAAGCTTAACTAAGTATAGCAGCACCTACAATGGAGCAGATGACCAATGGGAACAAGGTAAAAGGGGTACTAGAGACTTCTAGGATATGAGAATTGGCCTTGTGACATAGTTACATAGTGAAATATAAAATTCAGTTGATGAAAATCATGGTTGCTGAGATATAGAATCCAAAACTTGCAAAGATAAGAACAGAGCAGTTAGAACCATATTTTGCAATCCATCGGCATGTTAATAACAGTCATTGAAAGTGTTGTGATTTATGAGACACTAGAACACAGATCATGCAGAAAACAACGGATTATTCATCAAAATTGAAGGAAATACGTTCAAGCAAGGTCCCTCACATAACCCCAAGAGAACTATACATTTGAAAGTCACTTATCAAGGTCCAATAAAGCATAAAATTTTCCACTCCTAATAATATTGAACAACAAGCATATGCGTGAATTACAAGTAAAATGCTCTGATTAAGTTTAATAATGAAAAGCAACAAACTAGAAGTCCAAACTAGAAGCTTTAACCCAATAAAAGAAATAATAGAGGCTAATAAAATTTTCAAATACAGTGAAAGAAGTCCAAAGGACAGTGACAAACCTTTTGCAATTTCTTCAGAACAGAATCTTCAAATAGTTTATCATAAAGTCCTAGATCTCCTATGCTAAGAAATTTACTTTAATTTAGTGGAGACTCTAAATTTAAAGTCGCAGTCAGCAGCTAAGCAGCTAAGCAGAAGCAACAAAAAAAAAAACTTACCATTTCTTGATCTCAAACATGAGCTGATCTAGAGGAATGTGGATTATAGCTTCTTGCTACACCTGGTGTACTGTTAGTATCAAGCGGGGAGTATTGAGCAGATTACAACAATGCTTCAATTTCTTCAGCATTCATCCTAATATCACATCACTGTACTAATAATTTTACCAGATGTTGTAACCTGTGAATCACTCCCTTCAAATGTCCAATGTCATTCTTCAAAGATGTAACTTCCTCATTATGTTGTTGTTTGATTTGGGCAATTTCTGTATCTTTTTTTAGGTAAGTTGTTGTGATTGATCTACCATAACACCAAACCTGACCAGGCTGCTCTTTCCCAAATATTGCTTCAACAGCGTCTTCTGTTTCTCCAGCATCTTGGAGACTTTGAAGTGCTGACTGTTTACAAGAAACATTAAAAATAACATTAGTAAACAATATAATAAATTAATGATGTCACAATTAATAATACACCTAATTTGCATACAATTGTATCTTGTGTTTCTGAATCAACTTCCTTCCTTTTGCGACTTGTGCGAGTAGCAACAAACAATTTGGTTAAATTAGAATTAGAATTATTAATAGCAATAGCAATGATAACATTAAATTCCACTTGGTTAAATTCCACTGATTGTTTATCACAAGGATTTTAGGCTTCAAAAACCCATAAGCTCAATAAGCCAAGGACTCTGAAGAATTTCCTTGTGCATAGTCTGAACTTGCAACTTGAATAATTGCCTTTGTTTGGAATAATGAATTTACAGTCATAGTAATATAGCCTATTGAAATTACATAAAGGTCAACTAATAATTTCACATGGATTCTCAAAATAAGAAATAAGGAGGATCTCAAAAGTATGTCTGGTTCAGAATGTTGACGGAAAAGGTACTTCCTGAAGCCAGAAGCAAGATGCAGCTCCAGCAATTGTTGCGCACGCTGGTTAAAGCACCCTACTATATCTGACACTTCATTGAGAAAGGAAGGGAAGAAGGTCCCATCACATATTGAAAAGTTAATTACATTAAGATGGCTTAGAGGTATAACTGGAAATGCATGAATATTGAAATTTTGAAATGCATCAAATCAGCAATGCATTTTTTATTATCATGTTACCACCAAAGATCATGGTTATACAATTGCTAAGCAATATAATACATAGAAAGAGCTCAGAAAGAAAGCAATATGATAGATACTAGATAGCAAATATCATTGGGTTATTCAACATAAACCAACCGCTGCTATCTCAAATACAACAACAACAACAGCAACTAAGCCTTTTTTTCACCACTAGATGAGATTAGCTACATGAATTGAACAATGTCATTCCTTTCTTATCATAAAGACATAAACCATATGTCCACAGGTCAACCATTCAAATGAGTCTTTTTCAACGGTCTTACTGATAATTTTTTGTCCTCTTTTTACCGTTGTCTATTAGGCTATCATCTATAGATCTTCTTCTCACCAAATGATCAAACCACTTAAGACGAGATTCTATATCTTCTCATTGATGCCCCTACCTTGCACAACAAAAAAAATTAAAGGAAAAAACTATGTACTCACATGAAGAGATGTCTCTCACATATATTTTGGTGGCAGAACCATAGTAGTAGACGTGTGTAGAAATCAAGCTAAATCCATTTATAATCAGATGTGAAAACTATGAAGATAGGAGGCAATACCAGTGTACATATATATGTATTATTATTATTATTATTATCGTGAGGGAGAGAATAGATACTTTTAGATACATTTATACCTTTTGTTATACTAGATATTCGTACCGTTATTCGTGCAACATAGATCCTTACTTTTGATTTAATGTTATTAGCCTTAATTTCTAACATTTTTAATATGACTGACAAATGTTAAGGATGTACATGTGATCATCAAGTCATACATGCAACAATAATGCTATTTGAACCCCACAGGAGAAAACAAAAAAAAAAGAAAAGAAAAATTTACATCAATATGGAAAGAAGAAGCAACAAAAGAAAAACTTGTTTTGATCACCTGGGCATTGATCAGGGTAGGTTTTGATGCCATTAGGGATGGTTCTTTGTGGCTCACAACCACTTCTACATTTTTTCATGATCTTTGGGTGAAGGAGTTCAGAAGAGGCACTTAGAGCGTCCAATTCAGCAGGGAGGCCAACAATCAAAGATTAATGTTATATGTACATAAAAAATGAGCATCAAATATCGACACCGAAGAGAAAGAAAAACACAAATCATTTGTTAGTGGTGGAGTGGGGCCAAGGCTATATGTCTCTCTCACTATCATCTCCAGTTTTAATTGTTGATCTTTTACGTGCAAATAACATTAATCCGTCATATTAAAAAGTGTGCAATAGAAAAAGCAAGATGCAAAGTGTTAGGAATCATACCTTGGCTTGTGTTTTGAAAAAGAAAGAATCAGAAAGCAATGTGCTTGTTGAGGGATAACATTAAATAACATCTATCCCTTGACTATGAATTCTTCAAATACTACAGGGTACATAAGTTTTGAACAAGCACAAGAGATCAATATTTGCAATATTCATTAAACTTTAAATTATAGAAGAAAGAGATTACCTCATATTTGCAATATTCAATATCACCCCCAATTTTCTTGTGAAACTTTTCGATGAAACCAAGCACAAGAGATCAATCAAATGAAATTGCAAGGCACAACCAACTGAGTAACCAAGCACAACCAATCACTCTGATGAAATCAACTGCAAATTGCAAAGAAATTGAACAAATGAAATTGAAATAGAATTAAGGCAAATGAAATTGCAACCTAACCTCATAGATTTAATCACAAACTAGCAAATCAAGTTTAAGTGCAGAGGTGGAGCAGAGGATCCTCACCTACCTTGCCAAAAAATCAATTTTCGTTACGATCGCGGAGTCGATGTCACGCGCCAGAAAACAGATCAGAGAGCGGTGAAGGTTCGAAGGTTCGAGAAGGAAATGAAGAAGGAATGGCAAGGAAACCTGGTGGAAGAAGAAATTCCAAAGGGCTAGCGCTGTGCGCACACGTTGGGTGTGAGAGGGCGGAGACGCGATGTTCAATTTGCGGGAAGGTGAACTATTGCTCGCATGGGTGCCAGGCGGTTGATTGGAAGCTAAGGCACAAGGTGGAGAGTTAGTCGATGGAGCCATGGCTGGCAGAGAACAACAGTGGTGGTGGTGGTGTTGAGATTGTTGGAGGCGGTGATGGTGATGTAGAACGTGTATGTGGGTTAGGTGATGGGGACTGGGTGGTTTGATTACAGGGGTTACAGTTTTTACAAGTTTTGAGGGAGAAAATAACAAACATTAAAAAAGAAAGGAAAATGAAATTTGAGATTTAGCCATTTGGGTTATCTTATTAGGGGAAAAATAAAAATATAAGTGGTTTTTTAGTTGTGTCTCATTTTTTTCAATTTGCACGTGATGTGGGTTTTGACTCTTAATGAAATTTTTTTGTTTGATAAATTCGCTTATTTTTAAAGATTTTAATTTTTACTTATTAAAAATAATAATTTTTTATTAACAAAAATAATATACATTAATGTAGTTCTAATTTTTTCTTTAATATTAATTTAGTAATTAAATTTTGCTAAACTAAATTGATGTTAAATTGAAAATATTACGATAAAAAATAATTATTTACTTTATGATAATATATTAATCATTCAAATTATAATTTAAAGTTATAAACATATAAATATTATAATTGGAAATTTGAAAATTTCTAAAATATATACCTCCTACCATAAACAATACTTAAAAAGTGTTACCTTATATTAAAGCCAGTGTGCCTTTAGCCACTATATAGCAACATTTGTTAAATGTGCTCTTTTAGCTATAAAAGCACACTTTTCAAGTGATGCCAAATAATCTGTGACTAAATCTCCCTTTCAAAGGCAACACTTTAAAAGTGGTTCTTATAATAGTAAAAGGGTACAGTTTTTAAGTGTAGCAAGTAAAATGTGGCCAAAGGGGTAAATTTCTTGCAGTGGTGGTTCAATCTGCTGAGAATGTTACTCTAGTCTATAGAATGGCCCAATGGCTGTAGGCGAGATTGTGGACTGGGCCCCTCCCCTTAAAGGGATTGCTAGTTTACGGTTAGGTCGGTGCATGACCGGCCGGTCCATAAGCTCTCCAGTCTCAAAGTTTGGAGGATTGAAGAGACTAGTGGGGGAATGACTGGCTATGCAAGGGTTGGTGAGGTTCTCATGCGTGGCCGGTATGACCGACTGATCCACGAGCCCTCCAGTCTCGAAGTTCGAAAGACTAAAGAGACTTTGTGTAGGGCGAGTACTCAGAGGCTTTCCAGATTGATATTTTTGAATTTCACTCTCTATTTTTGCAACTGTGTAGCTCCTCGAGTTGATGGCCATGTGTCATCTTATAGCTCAAGCGATCGTGTTCATTAAATGTAATTTTGCCACTGCATGATGGAGGACATGTGTTCCCTTTTGAGCGAAGGCGATGAGGAAATTGAAAAGTTGTTCCTCATTGTGGGTGGCATTTAGAGTAAGGTAAATTGATTTCATTCTCTCACTTTCTCCTTCTCAGTTCACGCACTGTTATCTCTTTCTTCATCCTCTTAGCCTTCTTCTTTTGCAGGTTGCTGTGGTTCTCATTCCCGTCTCTTCTTTGGCTTCGCATTGTACTTCAAAAAGGTATGCTACTCTTTGTTTTCCTACTTTGTCTTTTCTTTTTGCTAGCATAACAAAAGATTAATTTTCCTCTATGAGTGGTGCTGTTATTGTTTTTTGTTTGAGTGTTTGAATAGCTGTGCCTTTTCATGATTTTTAAAAAACAAAAATTTCTTGTTTCTATCCGGATGGTGGTAATGTTACTGAGATGTCATTTGAATGAGTAGTTATCGTGAGTAGTTAGCAGTAGGATCCTATCGTTGGTGTCTTATTTTGTATCTCTCTGTCAGGGGGCCCCCAACCGGGTACCCTTGGGCTGTGCAGGTTTTCACTGCTGCAGAGACCATGTCTGAACAACCTATTGAGGACTCGGCCCCCCAATCTAGTGAGGTGTCATACTCGTTAGGGGAGATAAAGTCTACCCTTAATGAGGCTGAGGATGTGGAGGGGATTTTGCCTGGGGGTGTTCCCGAGGATTTTGAGTTCCTCGCTTGTAGCCCGGACGACCGTGTAACTAGTGATCCTGGCCCGGGTTCGTTCTATATGTATGAGACTGTCTTTGGCCTGGTGAAGGTGGAGTTTCCTTTTCTGCAGTTGTATATAGAGATCTTAGTTGTCCTTCAATTGGCACCGATACAATTGCATCCAAATTCTTAGGGCTTTCTCTGAGGCTTCTGATTGTTATGCGACCTTCTAGTGTTCCAGGCAACCCTGGGCTTATTCTTTTATTTTTCCCAAGTGAAAGAGCCTAAATCAAATATCGAGTCTTTGGTATCATTTATTGGCGCGGCGCCCGTAAGAAGCGGCTGCTTAAGGCATTTGAGTCGTCTTATAAGAGGTGAACATATGTCGAGCAATCCTTCAAGGTTCGGCCCGGTGCTCATGTAAGATACCAATTCTATGGGCTTTTCGAGTATTCCAAGTTTCCCTTTCATTGGAATATGTCTCCTTTGGCTAGTCCCCGAGTGTCAATGAGGGACTTCTCCGCTGAGGAAAAAGGTCATGCTGCGGAATTGGAGTAGTTGTCCTAAGACATCGTTACTCAGAACCTGACCGGAGTGAAGTACACCTTCTTAATACAGGATGGGGATAACTGGCCCCTTTTAGAAAAAAGATTTAGTAAGATAATTATTACTACTTTACCTGTCAAATGATGTTTTTGACTTAAGGTACTAATGATTCTCTCTCTCTCTCTTTGTTTTGTTTTGTTTTTTCCAAAGTGGTTTCTTGATCGGTTGGAGCAAGAAAAGGAGGTAATGGCCGATCAGGGGCCTTGATACGATGTAGATGCTCTTCGGGCATCCAAGAAGAGGAAGAAGAAAGCTACTTTCGAGCCTTTTGCTGGTTCTTCAAGGGGTGAAGGCTTAGCCGGGCGTTCCAGGAGTGGCATCGATGCAACATCAGCTCCCGCTCAGGAGGTGGGGATGACTAAAAGCGATGGTTCGGTACAGACGAATCCGGCCAGTTTGACAGATAGGAGTCTTCAACTTCTTGGCTAAGTTCCTCGTCCGCCGCGCCCTCCAGATCTGATTGCTTACATTACTTCTGACCCCCTACTGGAAGAAGCTGCTCTATTTCTAAAAGATTTCACTGGGTTGTAGGGGTGCCGGTTAGCTCGATTTGGGACAGGTAGTTTGGCAACGAGCACCACATCAATACTCATTTGCTGACCAACACTGATATTGCCAAGTTTCGGAAGGTTGGGCTATTGTCTTTATTCCGTGCTCAAGAAGCAACTTCTCTCCGGAATGCTGCTATGGCTTGGTACTTGGAGAAGGAGGTCAGGAAGATGGCTACCTAGGCTAGCCAAGCCACTGTGCAGTTCACAGAAGCTCAAGAGAAGGTGGGCAAGTTGGAGGAGGCGCAAAGAGAGGAACGGGTAAGGTCCGAAGCTCGGGAAAAGTAGCAGGAGAAATGGATCAAAGCCCTGTCTTTGGCTCTAGAGTCTACTCAGAGGAATGAGAAGGAGCTCCTAGAAGAACTTCGTAAGATGAAAGCTGAGAAGGAAGAAACCGAGCGAGAGCTGGATAAGGCAAAGTCTGAGAAGGAGGAGACCGAGTAGTTTGTGCTGCAAGACCTTCCTTGGCAGTTTGCTGCAGGTTATGAGCATGCTCGGGGTCATTTCAAACACCTTTACCGGGACTTAGAGCTAGATTTTGATCAAGCTGGGCCCTGGCATAAGGTTGTGGATGGTGTACTTTGCCCACCTTTCGATGATGACTCTGATGCTGAAGGTGGGGAACATTTGGGGGATAAAGAAGCTTGAAGATCGGGAAATGCCCCGTTCCTTTTATATAATTTTTTTTTTGAAGACCGGTTTATAAAGATCGGGATTGATTCTCGAAAAGATTTATTAATAAGAATTTATAAAAGACGATTTGCCTTTGTATGCTCGTGATAGTCAGATTTTGCGAAAGACATTTTGCCTTTGCATACTTATGATGACGAGGTTTGTGGAGGGCAATACTCGCGTACTCGTGAAAACGAGGTTTTTAAGAGGGCCAAGCCCTACGTACTCGTGACAATGAGGTTTTATGAAGCTGTTTTTAAGTATGTCCCGATCTTATTCTGTACTTGAATATAAAAAATGGTTCAAATAAAATCCCCCGAATACAGTGCCAATGCAGGGCTAGTTATAGTACCTCTGAAGTTTCATGGCATTCCATGTCCTAGGTATAGTTTTACCATCCATTGTAGAGAGCCTGTAGGCTCCATTTCCCATATTCTCTTCGATTCGAAATGGGCCGTCCCAGTTCAGACCTAATTTTCCTTCAATCGGGTGTTTGTCTGCTCTTCTTAACATGAGGTCTCTGGTCTAGAATTGTCTCTTTATCACCTCCTGATTGTACCACCAGGCTATCTTGTTCGTGCTACTACACTCCTTATGTGAGCCGTTTCACGCTCTTCTTCCAGGAGGTCAAGGTCGATCCTTCTTGCTAAGTCATTCTGATCTTCTTTGAAATTTTCTCTTCGAAAGGTTGGTAAACCGACTTCCACTGGAATCATGGCCTCCACCCCATATGTGAGCTGGAAAGGAGTCTCTTTCATGGTAGATTGTGGGGTAGTATGATAAGCCCATAGGACGCTCTGCAGTTCTTCAACCTAACATCCATTTGCTCGGTCCAGATGCTTCTTGATTCCCTAAAGAATGCTTTGTTGGCGGCTTCTGCTTGGCATTTACTTTAGGGATGCTCTACGAAAGCAGATTTTTGTTTGATTCCCAGGCATTGACAAAACCCTTTGAAGTACTTATCTACAAACTGAGATCCACTGTCAATGACTATAGCATAAGGCAGGCCATACCTACAAATTATATTTTTCCAAGTGAAGTCTTCAATCTTCTGAGTTGTTGTAGTTTATAAAGGTTCTGCTTCAATCCACTTGATGAAATAATCAATTGCCACCACGAGGAACTTCCTTTACCCTGCAGCCTGAGGAAATGGGCCTAAAAGGTCCATCCCCTCTCTGCAAAAAGGCCATTGTATATCTGAGTAATGAAGCTCTTCTGGTGGTGCCAAATGCATGGAGGCGAATCTTTGGCACTTGTCACACTTCTAAACGTATCTAGAGCAGTCGGACTTGAGCGTTGGCCCCTTCCCAAAGAGCAATCTTGCCCCTAGGTGGTGCCCGCAAACACGCTTGTGTATTTCAGCCATGGCATACTCTGATTGATCTGGGTCTAAGCATTTGAGTAAGGGCATAGAGAATCCTCGCTTAAATAGCTGTCCATCAATGATCATGTGAAAGGTAGAAGACCTTCATATCTTCCGTGCGATTTGGTCTTCAGCTGGTGCATCGTCAGTTGTCAGAAACTGTTTGATAGGGGTCATCCAAGAGTGAGTGACAACATGAGGCTCGAGCCGGTCTCCTTCTAAGGGATCCTATGAGATGGCCGGGACTTCAATGTGAAAGACGCTGACTGCTGGTATGGTTGACTGGTCGATCGTTTCTTGAATGACTGATCAGTTGTTCCCTGGGCGTCTTGTGCTTGCCAATTTTGAGAGAAAATTCGCTCATGAATTCTGTTCCCTTGGGATGTGTTCAATGCGAAATTTAGAGAAGTTCACTAGTAATTGTTTAACTTGGTCAAGGTATTGTGCTAGGACAGCGTCCTTGGCCAGATATTCTCCTTTAACCTGCATTGTTTATTTAGAAAGCTATATTTGCACGTGAAATCTAATAACTCCTAGTAGTGACGGGCCAAAATTATGAGACATAGAAGACTGAAAGTAAATTGATTAACTAGCGCAAGCATGTTGAAGATAGCGTAAATGAATTTGTTATTATCTTAAATGGAAATAAAACGCACAATTTGGAATAAAAGGCAAATAACTTGAAACCGAGAAATAATAAGCAGAACAACTTGAACTCGGGTAATCATGCCTGGGATACCTGGCTTGTGATAATCTGAGAGTCGCTTTTAGCGGTTATTGCTAAAGCGCCTACTTCTTTGGCTAGATGGAGACCGGCTAGCAGAGCCTCGTATTCTGCCTGGTTGTTACTTGCCTTGAGTTCGAATTTCAGGGAATGCTCTATGGTCAACCCATATGGGCCTTCTAGGATTATCCCTGCTCCATCCATATAGAGTATCCATTCTTCAGCTGGAGCCTTGGCTGGGTTGTACCATTCATTAATGAAATCTGCTAATAATTGGGACTTGATTGGATCTCTACTTTCATACAAAATCCTGTATTCAGATAGCTCGACCGACCAAGCTATCATGCGGCCGGGCAAATCAGGTTTTCCAAGGACCTGTCTAATTGGTTGGTTGGTCCTAAAAATGATCCGATGACTCTGGAAGTAAGGGCATAATCATCTTGCCGAGATTACCAGAGCCAATGCCAGTTGTTCAATTTTCTGGTAGTGGATTTCTGGGCCTTGCAACACCTTGCTCACAAAGTACATCGGGAGCTGCTCTTTCTTAACTTCTCATACTAATGCCGAGCATACTGCTCTTAAGGAGACCGAGAGATAAAGTATCAACGGTTCTCCTAGAACAAGCTTCGTCAGGATGGGGGCTTGAAAAAAATAACTTTATGTTCTGGAAGGCTATTTCACACTCACCATTCCACTTGAATTGTTTTGCTTTTCGGATGCAATCAAATAAGTGGGCTGTGTTATCACTTGCTTTAGACATGAAACGAGTTAAGGCCATCACCTGCCTTGCCAGTGGACTTCCTTTACTGTATTACTGATATATTTTATATAAAAATCTTTTCAAATTTGTATTACATAGCTAATTTGATTAAAACAGTCAAGTCATAATTTTTCACAAGAATCGATCAAGTCAAATCAATTCATACTATTTTCTTAATAAAGTCAATCACTACAAGATTTACTCGAAATACCGATTGGTGGGTTCCCTGACAGACACAGGATGTCAAATTTTCATTTGTCAGTAGATTATGATCAATGAGTAGTATTGACAATCGGTAATTACTAGTAGAAATGCTGATGGGTAATAAAATAAAAAATAGTTGGTAATCATGTATTAAAGGCATCAATGTGATCATCGAGAAATTAATATTACCAGTTGCATTGTTAATTGTACAGATAAGTTATGAAAATTAAAAAAATATTTTATTTATTTATTACAGATGGGAATATCGACAGTTTTGTGTTATTTATTTTCAGCGGGTTTAGCTTTCGGCTAGTTTTCTTTGTTTTGTTTTGTTTTGTTTTTTCTTCCCAGCATGGTTGGAAATATCATGTACTAGACGGACAATTGTTTCACAGAATAGTGCAAAATTGATATGCAGAGAGAGTATCATGGTGGGAGATATCATTTTTTTTCCTTTTATTTGGCTAATAACAATCAATGATCAAACAAAAATAGAAATTTAATGTGGAGACAAGTGGGCTAGTTTGTATGGATTCATAGATTAAAATGACCTAATCAAATATGTACTATTATCTTTTGTTTTTATTGATCATCATTATCTGTTTTTTCTTTTTTTTTTTAAAAAGGCTCATCAGCCCTTCCTTATTCCAGTTTCTACATCCTATGGGTTAACATTAAAATCAAGATGCTACCAATATATGACCCCAGGACCAAATGAAAGCCAAATAAAAATTTAACAAAAACTAATGGGAATAATGATTTCTATGGGGGATGGGGCGTTAAGTGAAAGAAGCAAAACAGAGGAAAAACATGTTAATGTTACTATTGGAGAGGAAAGAAAGAATAGCATTCTTGTACTCACCTAGTGGAGCAAGTCGAGGGCATGCAAAGACTTTGACAATGGAGGAGAAACTGAGCTTCTACCTCATGAAGATAAACAGGCACGAAACCAAAGAAGAAAATAATAAAAAAAAGAGAAATGTTATTTTGACTCACACTTTGTGAAACATCGTGCTGACACACTCACATATACCATTGGAGGGGGCGTGAGACCCAAACTAAATAGAATCCATGATAATGAATGGTGTGTGTGGATTTTATCATAAAATATGAATCAAAATAACACTACTCTAAAACAAAAAAAAAGACAGTGAGCATATCAGTGACAAAGCGCGTGGGTGGGAAGAGGCAGAATGTGCACTCAAAGGATTATTTGTCCATTGATGGCACTAGGATAGATTTACAATGTTCCTCTGCTTACAGATGTAAATGTAGTCCATTTTAAAGAGCGAGCGCTTTTTGATCCAAAATGAAATAAAAAGAATGCAAACCTCTTCATAAAGATATAGATGTTAGCAATATATATAAATCCGATTCGGATTAAGTTATATTTATGTAATTTTAAAAACAATTATACCACTTATAATTTTATATAAAATAATTTTTTTATTAATCTAATAGTTGAATAATAATTACATATTATAAAAATTATTTGTATCAAATTTTATAAAAACTGAATATCAATTATAATGTAATCATATAAATCTTATTTTTTTTATTTTAAGTATATATATTATATTGATTTTAAAGTAAATAAAAATTATATCAAATAATTTTAAATTAGTTTAAAATTTTATAGAGATAATTTATACTATAAAAACTTCTAATTCACTTATGAATTTTGTAAAAAATTATATCAAAATTTACCCCCAAAAAAATACCAATAAAAAGTAATTCTACGTTGTCTCACACCAACAGCCAGCACAACCGCCGTGCAGTCCCACCAGTGTCCCCACACCAACAACACTCCCAGATACCAGATAAGCCTTTAGGATAAGACCCTTAACTTCACTACCGTTAGATGGATCCTGTCCCTCATCCAACGGCCACAAACCCCCACTCCTCGACAATACCAAAACTCCGCACTCCTCCACTATTGAAAATCCCACTTTAACCTTAACGACTACCACTCCTTTCATCATTCCACAACAGCCCAACTCGCGCACGTTAGCACGCACAGCCCGCAATGGCCGCAGCTGCCACGACCGCCGCCACGTCGTCATTCATAGGAACCCGCCTCACGGGCCTCCAAACCAACTCGGGCCGGGTCTCCGCCCGATTCGGATTCAGAACCAAAAAAGCCACGAAGAAGGTGAGCACCAAGAAGGCGGGCCCGGGGCCGGGCTCGGACAGGCCGCTGTGGTACCCGGCAGCGAAGGCGCCGGAGTGGCTGGACGGGAGCCTGGTGGGTGACTACGGGTTCGACCCGTTGGGGCTTGTGAAGCCGGCGGAGTACCTGCAGTTCGAGCTGGACTCGCTGGACCAGAACCTGGCGAAGAACCCTGCTGGGGAAGTGATTGGGACGAGGACTGAGGCCACCGACGTGAAGTCCACGCCGTTCCAGCCGTACAGCGAGGTGTTCGGGCTGCAGAGGTTCAGGGAGTGCGAGCTCATACACGGGAGATGGGCCATGCTCGCCACGCTTGGAGCGCTGGCTGTTGAGTGGCTCACTGGAGTCACCTGGCAGGACGCAGGCAAGGTAAAAATATACATAAAATTTAGATCCGAACGCACCCTTAATGGAGAAGTTTTGGTTGATCATCCAGAGTCTGTCGTTTGAATTTTCCTTAGGATAAGGTCCTGAGCTACCATTTCTTCTCCAATTAATTCTGGTTCGTAAGGCTTGCACTGTTATTTATGCTTAAATATTCCTCCTAATAGCAGAACACTTTTCCAGTTTTAGGATCCATTAGTGCGAAATTTAACATATGAATTCACCGTTGTCACAAAAAACCAATACTTGTTTGGGAATTTGGCAGAAGCCCTATATTCTTACATGATCTTGCCTCAAGTTGGGTTGAAAATCTTAGAAACATGATGTTATTGTTGCAGGTGGAGCTAGTTGAAGGGTCCTCATACCTTGGGCAACCACTTCCATTCTCACTTACCACCCTGATTTGGATTGAAGTTCTGGTGATTGGTTACATTGAGTTCCAGAGGAACGCCGAGCTCGACCCGGAGAAGAGGCTCTATCCCGGCGGCAAGTTCTTCGACCCCCTCGGCTTGGCTGCAGACCCTGAGAAGAAGGCCACCCTGCAGTTGGCTGAAATCAAGCATGCACGCCTTGCCATGGTTGCCTTCCTTGGCTTTGCAGTTCAAGCTGCTGCCACTGGCAAAGGCCCTCTAAACAACTGGGCTACTCATCTGAGTGACCCTCTTCATACAACTATCTTTGACACTTTCTCATCCTCCTCTTAAGCCTTTTGTACTACTACAATGTTAATACTAAAGCCTTTGTATAAAACGCCTGATTTGTACTTAGCTGAAGTAGTACTATTGAAATTACTAGTAACAAAGAATTGGTGAGGGTATGCAGAATGATGTTAGTGCTCTCTGACCATTGTTAACTGAGAGGATTGCAATTCATGAATTCAAGGAGAAAGGATACAAAGCAAAAAGACTTATCAAATTGGCTTCACCTTTTGGTTAGATATACAGTTACATATTTCTCTGTATTTTGCAAAATGTATAGTAGAAATATAAACGACTTGCACTCCAAGAAGATTTGTTCTAGTTCCACCTATATTCTACAACATTATATGGAAAAACAAGGTATAAGATGCACTCCCCCTCAAATTAGGCAAGCATGTGTCTAGAAATTAAAAAGGTCTTTTAAAACTTGTAATATTAGGCCAAAGATAAAGGCTAAGAAAGAAAGGAAAAGAAAAAAATTGAAAACTATGTCAGGTACATAAAAGCATATATCACAAATCATAAGAAGACAAAAAATAGTTATTCCTTAATGATCTTATTTTATTTTCCCTCAAGAAAAAGTTATTTTGTTTATATTTTTCAATTTTTTCAATTTATTATTTTTCTATATATTTTTCATTGTGTTGTACTACTTTTGTTGTTTCATTTTCTTTTTCTCCATCGTTTCCTTTATGTAGAGTGCTAAAACAAAAGCACTTTATTCATGATAAAGCAAAACTAATATGAACAAAATTTGTAATGTGCAACTTTAAATACCCAATAGAATTTATTAAAGATAAGATTTGTTTTCTCTTTTTGACTTTTGAGCTTCAAATAGTAGGACAAATGGAAGATTTAAAGAAAGAAAAATGGCTTGATCATCTTTTGTGATTTTGAAAGAACCTATTATAAAGTTGGCGTTAAAGTCTCAAGCAGTCCAAAGAATGCTTTATTCATTTCACCAAAATGCACCACCTGAGTTAGTTGCAAGCAAGGGTATAAGCAGGTTGGTTCAGATCGAATTTGAAAAAAAAAAAAAAAGTGAAGAGATCAATTTTTAATTACATATATATATATATATATATATACATTGCAAAATCTAAACCAAACCGATCCGGTTATATTCGGTCATTGGATTTCACTTTTTTCTTTTTAACAATTTTTGCCCCAAATAAAATTGTGATATCTTGGTTGTTGGATGTTGTTTCAAAGTAAACCATACCTCCTATAGTTGCCTATCATTCTGCGAATGAATATTGGTTTGATCTCATTAGTGAAAACTACGAGATACATGTCCTACTTCGAAAGTTTAGTGGTGTCAAAGAGGTAGGTTGGGTGGAATTCTTATCATATTATTACGACCAAGCTTAGTGTCAAGGTTTCTTATGTTTTTTCGGTTACACAAGGTATAGTTTTTTCCCCCCAGAAAAAAAGTATTAGAATTGCAAATTGGGGGCTACTCTGGGGTACTCTGGTGAAGCTGTTGACCCATGCAGTTTAACCACAATTTACTAATGTTGTTAATTGCAACAAAAACTGTGGCTACATGCCATCCTTCCTCCTGCTTCTCTAGGTCTCCCTACGTCAGCAACCTCGCCAAGAACCTCTTCCCTGAGACCACCGTCGTGCGGCTCCGACAGAACGAGAGCGTCGTCGTAGTCTACGCTGTCGTCACGGCAAGATCCAGTGGCTGCAGGTCAAAGACAGAGCCGCCGTCAAAGTCGACGAGTCGCACTATTTGTTCACCTTCCACGTCCCCAAGCACAACAAGGAAGGACCATCGGATTGGCCAGCAGCTTCACCAGAGAAGCGGCCTTCTCAGGAATTTGGTCGACTCCAGTCAGGTTCATGCAGCCTAACAGAGCCCATATTAGCTGGCCCTTTTAGCACGTGGAAGGCCCACCAGGCCCATATCTATTTTCCTTCTTTTTGTCCAACAAAATTGCAAGTGCTCCTCTAAAACGTCACTTTCAGACTACAGTTGCTGCAAACCTTGAAATTGCCGTTGAAGCCTTGAACCTGCCACTCGCCGTCGCCGGTCATCCACCGCCCACCGTGCACCGTCTAATCCGTCGGGCGCTGGCAGGTATGAAGTCCTTTTACTCACTCTTCTCCACTTCTTCAATTCTGATGCCACTTAAACACTTTTCTTTTCTTTTCTTTTTTTCGCTTTTGTCTGTCTGTGATAGGTCTTTCTGTTGAGCTTAAAAATCAACACCCCCCTCCTTGTTCTGATCAGAGCACTACCCATCTCGCTATGTGTGAAGTATTTCTCTGATTTGAAGTTTGGATTTCGATGCCTACCCTTTTCTCTATGTGTGCTAGTGGGGTGGTCGATTCAATGCCCCTGTCAATGTTGTTTATGTGGTAATCATAGTCTCTGGATTTTTCTTTTTTTTTTTTTTTGTCTTTTTCTTACAAGTGTTGCCTCTTTCACTGTCTTTTTAACATGGCCCTTGCGATTTGGCATTTTCAGAATGCTCAGTTGATGAACAATTGATCGTTGTTATATTCCATGTACTTCCAGCTCTGAAGGGGCACTAGTAAATGGCAATAGATCACAGTATTAATTATCATGGAAGTTAGTTGTGTGTAGAACCAAGGATATGTGATCCTCTAGGTTTTAGAGCACTGGAACTTTGTTTGATGGCTTCTTTAGCATTGAACTAGATTATACTGATGACCATTCTCTTATTGTGTTATAAGTTGGACTTCGGTTATCTTATTGTGTAGCTTTTTGGTTTTTCTTTTTTCTTTTTTTCCTCAGTTCTAGGGAGCTCCCGGGGTTGAGTTTGTGAGAATAGAACCCTTGACCTTAAGCCATCAACCCCAGATACGAAAACGGGGGGAGGTGCCATTTGAGCTGCAACTCATTGGCATCTCATTTTGTAAAT
The DNA here is from genome assembly GCA_031216125.1 of Dalbergia cochinchinensis. NCBI lineage: Eukaryota > Viridiplantae > Streptophyta > Magnoliopsida > Fabales > Fabaceae > Dalbergia > Dalbergia cochinchinensis. The sequence continues at coordinate 72,511,784 of CM062368.1, read as the reverse complement.
CTGTGCACAAATAATCTAAAATTGGTGATGTACCTATATCGCACTTGAATGCGAACAAATGCACAAATAATACTTCGGCATTCGTATTTTAGGCATATCTCCAAAAATTTTCTTTTGGTGGATATCTACCATATTTAAAGTTCTGTAATTAAAAAATTCAAGTTAGAAATCCAAGTTTTGTCCATACCGGTTGATTTTCTCTAATCATATTATCATTTTCAATAAATATTTTATTAATCTTTATTTTTTGTTTTATAACTATAGTATTCTATATAATTTTATATAATATATATTGGTCTTCCTATCTATTTTTGTTATTGCAACATTGTTCATATTTTCGTATCATATTGTATTGCATGCGATATTTGTACCTCTACCCATGCAGCATATGTAAAGTGGTGGATTGCTTTCTTCTAATTATTGTTGTTTTTATGATTGTCCTATGAGAATTGAAATGAAGGAACTTTCAACTAGTGTGGCAGAATATTTGCGTGCACTGTGTAATTTTTAAGTGAATGTGTTTGTATGCTTGTTCAACCCTCAGTTGCCCTGTTCTCATCTCTGGTTTGTGGGAAGCTGGCTGCAGATGGTTTACGTTTGAACTATACATGCACCTAAACACATGGGATCAAGCAGCTTTCTATGGAATTTTACTAAAAAGTTCGTCACATTTGGGCTCATTACTGTGACAGTATCTGACCGTTATGTGACTGTGGTTCCAGTCCGAGGTGGCTCTATGTCTCCCACATTTAATCCAAAAACTAGCACTTCTATGGGAAATTTTTCTGGTACCTTTTCTTGCTAAAGGGGTTCATAAGAAAAAGTGTTATTTAGGATTGCAGATTTTTTTATTGACCATTTGATTATGCTGCAGATGACTATGTCTTGGTTGAGAAATTCTGCCGTAGCAAATACAAGTTTTCACATGGAGACGTTGTGGTTTTCCGGTAATGCTTTAGTCCATTCTTGGAAATTATGTTTGCATTTATATGCCATATTTTCCTTTGGTATATGATGTTTAAAAGGTAATTTAGTAAGTACTAATAGAGCTCAGTGAGCTAGCCACCTTAAACCCTGAAATTGTTCCACTTTTGCAAAGCGTGTCCTTGGACTAATGTTACATTTCTGGATAAGTTATTGGTAGTGGATGATTCGTCATACGTATACACATTCTAGCCTATATACATTTTGACTTCTTGTTCTTGATTTATATATATTGGTGGCCTCTTGTTTACAATTATGCTAATTCATGATTTTGCACTAGACTACTGAGATAATTTATGTTTTATCAAAACTTATGATTGAGGTCTAAGTTGCTGATTTTCAAAGTTTTAATTCCAAAACTTCTGTAGCTCCCCATTGAATCACAAGGAGACCCACATAAAGAGAATAGTTGCATTACCTGGTGAATGGTATGGCACTCGTCACAACTATGATGTGCTGAAGGTTCCAGAAGGACATTGTTGGGTTGAGGGAGACAACGCAGCGTCTAGCATGGATTCGAAGTCATTTGGACCTGTGAGTTGCAATTATCACTTTGTTTCAGTCATGATACTCTTATGATATGCAAAATGAAGCAAGAAAACAAATCTCGCTTGCAAAGGACCAATCCTTTTGTTGAAGTTGTAGTGCCTATTAGTGTTGTTTGTTTTTGGTGCACCTTAGGCCAATGTTGACACTGGGCTATTAATTCATATCATTCATTTACCAGACATTTTTTCCTTTTGTAAATTGATTTTCATGTGGTGATATATTGAAGTAGTTAAGAATACCACATTGATAGCCTTGCCGGAAAACCTTTATTCATTGGTTGTGGGGACTTTGCCTTTGCTTTGTGTGGGAAATGGCAGATGGTTTTTCTTTGTAGCCCCTCTAACATTGTGGTAACCTGTAAATTTTGTTTGCAGATTCCTTTGGGTCTTGTTCGTGGAAGGGTGACCCATGTCGTGTGGCCTCCACAAAGGATAGGTGCTGTCAAGAGCGCCCCACCAGAAGGATTATCGTCTTTATAGTTGAATCCTGATGCTGTTGTGTGGCCTCCTCAAAGAACAGATTCTGTGAAGAGAAGTCCACCAGGAGTATTATCTTCTGATCCCTTATTTTTTTTTCATAGGAGGGAAAACCCATTCTTTACTCCATTTGTGTCAATGTGGGGAGGCGAGTTACTAACTTATTTGTTGATGTGATTAGAATAAACATGGAACCATTCAATTTTTCATTTCTTTCAAAGTAACCTGGAAAATTATAAATGAGATCAATGACATCTTAGTTCCTTCTTTCTCGGCAAAAGAGGTCAAGGTAATAATGTTTCAAACTGATCATACTAAATCTCCTAGTCCAAATGTCTCTCCTTGCTCTCTTTTCAGAGATATGTTGGGACATGTGGGTTCTTGGGTAGTTGCTACTACATCAGATTTTCTTTTCCATTCTCACCAATGCCAATACTAGTCTTTCCTCATGTGGTGAAGAGCTGTAGGTGCTGTTATTCGGGATGAGAATGGGAGCTTTGACCCTTTTAAAAATGGAAGCTATGGCTGTCCTTGATGGAGCTTTGTTGGCTTTTGAGAGGTTCCACGAAGGTAGTCTTAGAAGGAATGGATCCTCTGGAAGGAAAGTTTCATATGATTTAGTTATGTGTTGATTTTTATCTTTGATTATATTTTGTTATGGATCCCATACTTAGCCCCATCTTTTTAATCCAAGGTAAAAATCAACACATAATTATAATTTTCACATGAGATGGTTCATACTTGTCAAGCAGGTGACCATTGCTCTCAAAAGAAAGCATGCTGCCTTATTAGAAGAGGAAGATCTTTACCATTGATTAAATTCTGTTTGTGGATCCCAGATTTAATCCCTTCTTTTTGGTCTATGGTGAAAATTAGCATATAACCAAATCATGTGAAATTTTTCCATGAAAAGATCTATACTTGTTTTGAAGGAAGACGACAAGCAGGTTGCAATTGCGCTCATAAATAATTTGTCCCTAAAGTGTATGGGAAATCATGCAAAGTCATACAAAAGTGTATGCATGAAAAGCGTAGATTATTGGTTGCGGACAAAATTAGAGTTTTGATCCTTAAATTATTTCTCATTGGCACGTATATGGATCATAAAAAGAATTTGAATTGTATATATTTGTCAATATAAATTGGGATTGTGTGTGATAAACATTGCTAAAGTACTTTTTCTTATGTAAGTCGAATTATACTCGAACATAATTATTTTAACTTGTGGGGCTCCAATAACATTATTATACAATCAGTGATGTTTAATTCTAAGGAACACAATCAAATAATGTAATACTTATGGTATAGTCCAATAACGAACTTAAGAGAAAACTACTTTTAAGCAAAACATAAATATTTACGCCCACTATAGGTATAAAAATATTTTTCACAATCATACAATCGGAGGAGGAGGTTCAAGAAAAATTTTAGGGGCTAAGGTTAAAAAGTTTAACATATAAATTTGATGATCATGATTAAAATAAATGAACTACATATCACATATATAAATTTTAAAACAAATTACTAACATTACAAAATGCTAATGTGTATTATGAATTTTTGTTTTTGATAGTGAACATGTATTTGGATTAAAGACAAGATTAACATAATTTCAACAACAGAATATAAGTATAATTGAGTTTTTCAATTGATTGTTTTGGATATCAATTTTATGTTTGAATTATATAAAAATAATTACTTTGTACGATAAATTCCTAACAAGGCTATCGTATAAATTTTATTTTATATTTTATAATATTTGATAGGAAAAAAGGCTTCTTGGCCCTTTACCTTATTTAATTATTCAATTTAGTCTCCTACCTTTCTCAATTTGGTTCTTCACGCTACATTTAATATCTGTCCCCAGACAAAAAGGGTGCAAACATTGAGATAGTAGGGACGGAGACTGAATTGTGTTTAATCGTGGTGTATAGGACATGGCAATTGATTAAAAAATGAAGAATATTAAACTACAATTTAATGGAAAGTGACAAAGGCAAAGATGGAACATGCTTCTAATGTCCCTCCATTTTGGAGAGATAAGGAGGGGGCATGAATTATCTTAAAAATTAACTTGAGACGAAGATAATTTTAAAGTTTTTGTTTCTATCCTTTTCTCCAAACATGTTTCTCTCCTTATTGTCTTTGTATTTTCTGTCCCAAGATATCTGTCAAACAATATCATATATTTCAATCCATTTTCAATTTAGTCTTAACCTATTGTTCTATCAAATAACTGATAGAAAATACTAATGTGATGCATTCAATCTCAGATCTATGTGTGTCACATTAGCATTGTTCGCGTTATATTAACATTTTTCATCAATTATGCGATGAAATGGTAATTTGGGACAAAATTGATAATAATTTAAAATATGAGGGACGAACTTGAGAAAAATAAAAAGTAGGTGATGAGATTGCAAATTTGAATTAAGGTGGAAGATTAAAAAGCCTATTTTGCCTATTTGATAGTTAGGGTTATTTTATAAAAACATTCAAATTCTAAATTATCATTTTTTAATAATAAAAACTTCAAAATATGTTTTTACGTGTAAGTGGATTTTACGCTAAATATATTTTCTTCCTTATTACCCATTGAAACTTTTCATCCAAACATGTAAAATGTCAATTTTATTGAAGATAAATTGTTTTCTTGCATTTCCAAACATACATCTAACAATGTCAATTTTTGTAAGCAACCTTAGAAATTAAGACAGGGTTTAGAGTCAACAAATTTATTGTTTAATTATTGAATATGTTATTTAATTCTTGTAATTGTTTATTTATTACAACGCTCACAAAAAATAATGTTTGTGAGTAAGCTTCATTCCTTTATCTGGTCTAAAATGTTCAGTGCATCTCTTTTAAAATTACTTCAGTATTGTGTGCATTCTAGCAATACTACATATTAATTACAGAACCATTTTTTCTCTTTCTTAGCAATTGCTAACTTATTCATAAATTCGCTTTTATTCAATACTCATTTTGTAGAATAAAGTTATCCTGACAATGTTTAAACAGAAAGCAATAAATCTTATAGTTGAAAATTAAATTGAATTTTTATATTAAATTACTATATTATTAATTTTTTAAATCTAAAACAATACATCATTGCTTCTCAACGGTAATTTTGCAAGTAAATTAATTTATTGTTAATTTTTAAAAAGTAATAATAAGAACAAGTTTAAGAATTTTTTTAAAAAAATAATAGTGCTACTTTCAACAAAAATAAACATATTGTCAATTTATGCTTAATTTTAATTTAAAGTATATTGCCTATTTTTCTAAAAAAAATGTTAAAAAAACATTCATGAAGTTAGCAATCATGAGAAAAGAGAAAAAGTTGTTTATAATTAATATTGTATTTAATTATTTAAATATTTATAACGCTTAAGTTGTTTAAAGAATCAACGGATATTTTAGTCAACCAAAAGGATGAAAGCTGGCTACCATTGATATATATATATATACACACACACATAAATATGTTTTTGGTCTCAAGATTTATTTTTTTGTTTTAGTTCAAACATTTCCAGAATAAGTCCCTATCTTTAAACTATTTATATTAATTGACTTAAGGAAGTTCAAGCCATTCGATCTTATATGACAATTAAGAATTATAGATGACAGTGATTAAAATTAAAATTTATTTATTTTGATAACTAAAAAAGAATTTGAGTATTTTTTTTTTAAGGGGGAGGGGCTTGACTGTCTACTAGAGACTCCACTTTTGCATTCAATGATATTAGCACAAAGTTTTGGATTCTTAAATTCACTAATTCAAAAGTCCAGTAAAAGAATTTGATTAGATTTTTTGGGCAGACAATAATTTGATTAAATAATAGTATAAACATCTTTTATACTAATATACAAAAATTACTATTAAATAAAAATGTAAAACAATGTGATAAAAAATATAAGTATATTGAATTTAATTTTTTATTATAATTAATTAATATATTATTAATATAAGCATTTTTTAACAATCATCAAATATGTGCAGTCATTAATTATATTAAAAACCATTAAAAAATTATATATAATTCATTGATGAAATAAAATATCTTATGGTGAAAATATATTATTTTTTTCTATTTGTGCATTATTTCACAAATTGTCATTCGTATGAATGATTACCATGATAAAAAAAAATTGAATTAAATTTTGATGCACCGCAATAATGTAGAAATGTTTTACATAATTTTCAATCAAATCCTCCTATTTTTATAAGTTTTTAAGTAGTATATATAAGACTAAATTATCTTTATTAATGTAGAAATATATAATTAGATAGCAGTATAAAAGTTTTTTATATTAATAGTGCATATAAATTAAATTAAAAAATTTTATGAGTCAAAAATATTTATTTGTATTGAGGTAGAAGAACAGTATAGCTTGTTCTCAACTCGTAAATGGTTTTACCACTTTACTCTATCTAATTATCCGCACAATTTCTATTAAGAGCTTTGACTAAAGACAATTACTTTAATTTGAAAGTACAAGCATTCAATTAAAATCTTTTATTTATATAATTTTTTAAATAATGAATAAAAAAGTTAATTATTATAATTTATAACTAATATAAGAAAATATAATTAAATAACCATACAAAATATATTTACACCATCAACACAAAAATTAAATCAAAAAACAATGTCATGCACGTAGCATTTCACAATATAATGATCGAAGTGTGTGGAAATACACGTGTAATAATACACATAGTAGAGTAAGGGTGTTTATGACCTGAGCTGACTAAACAACCTAGCCCGAAGCTTAATGGATTAGGTTTGGGCTCTAAAATTTGGCCTGTTGTATTTTTTAGGTCAAGTTCGAATCATGCTTTAAGTTAACTCGGTCTGATCAAAGAGCAAATAAGTTCTTAAAATATGAATTTATTAAAGATAATTAGTGATATATTATAAGATTTTATAATTAAATTTATATATTCTTCGTGAGTTAATTTTTTTATATTGATATAATTTATTTTGAAATGTATGCTATAAAATATCTCTCAAATTTTAAATCTTTCAAAATTTTATAATTTTATCATTATAATATTGAAATCTTTATATGTGATATGAATGGTTATTATTGAGTTAGGTTTGGACTAAAATAAATAGCCTAATAAAAATTAGAGCAAATTCATATTTGATTCAAGTATATCTAAGCTGGTATGTCTACAACCCTAGTGGAGGGGTCACATGTACTGTGTGCATATAAAGAAGGATGAAAGAGTTTGGAAGGAGTGTCATCATTCCCGGATTAATAATATTATAAGAATAATAAAATTATATAATAAATATATATATTATATATTTTATTATTATTAAATATGATGAATAATTTTTATTTATTTTATTCACTCTTCATATCTAATAATAATAAGATATCCAATATATATTTATTTTGTGATTTTATTGTTCTTTACCATTACTCTTCCCAGGGCCAAGGCCCAAGGACGCTCAATTGCCCTTTCATCTCACATTGATAATTAACAAACTCCCCAGACTAGAAAAAAAAAAAAGAGAATACTCCAAATTTCACAGAACACACTCCATTCATTCATTACAAAATGCACTAACACTCTCTCCTCTCTTCTCTGAATGATACCGTCTTCTTCTGCTTTCTCTCTCGGTAACCCATTTTCTCATTCACATTATTATTCTCTGCATTTTTCACCGACTTTTGTTTTTTTTTTTTTCCTTGGACGGTTCCGTTACATTGCATGCTTCTAATTTCGCTTTTTTTTTTTTTCCCTTAACCGGAATGATTTTTCTGGGTTATCTTTGTGCTCTCATTTTCTTTTCTGTGTTGGTAATTTTTTTTATCATTTTTTTTCTGAAGGGAATTTTGGTTAACAGTTTCGTGGGTGGTCTCAAGTTGATATAGATTGGGGTGGAGACATGGGAAGGCTATTCTTAATCAGTCTTGAAGGAAACATCTATAGCTGCAAACACTGCCAAACACATTTTGCCCTTGCTGATGATATCATTTCCAAGGTTTTTTCTTTTTTCTTTTTTTAATTATCATTATTATAGTTCTCCTTTTCTTTTTCCCTTAGTCATGAATTTGATGATATCTTGTTGCCTGAAAATGTAAAGTTATCTTTAAGTGTTCTGGGTTGTTGTTGGATAACTATGTGATATAAAGTCCTTTGTGATGATGGTTTTAAATTGCGGCTGGGATTGTGGTTTTAAATTCCGGTTGTGGTTGTGTTGCAGTTGCTTTGCAATTACTGTGATTGTGAAAAATTGTGTAAAAATGTGGCTGGTGCGGCCGCCGTTGCTGTTGCAATTGCTGGGATTTGGCTCCTCTAGTGTCCGTGAGGGATTTGGCTCCTCTAAAATGAGGAGGTTTATAAAGTGAGAAAGTGAAGGCTTGACTTGATCAGCCCTTGGATCATTTAGGCGGATCCACACACAACAAAAATTATTGATTCAAGGGTGATTAACCTCTCACTTTCTTACTTTACAAGTCTCCTCACTTTAGAGGAGCCACCCAATTGCTGAGATTGTCAAAAGAGCAATATTGTGGCAGCAATTCTGATTGTTGACTGTAATCCAAAACTATTTTACCCCATTAGTGATTGTTCGTGATTGGGGGAGGCATTGATTCTCCACAAAAGGGAGGGAGCAAATAGAAGATAGCATCAACACAAGTGAGTGAAAGGGAAAAAGCAAAAACCAAACAGGATCACACACACAAGCAGTCTAGCACACACTGATTAGGCTTATTAAAGTGAGAAAGTGAGCTTCCATTTTTAGATCATTTATTGGGATCCACACAATATACTTATTGATTTGAGGGTGAATATCCCATCACTTTCTCACCTTAGAGCCAAACTCGCTTCAGAGGGGCATTTTTCTGGCACACATATACATGAAGCAGTGGCATTTTTAGAGAGGACATGTGTCTGTGTGAAACATTTTCAACACTAACACTCAGATTGACACCTCTAAAGAAGGCAATTAGGAAAGAAAAAACAGATTGCATTTTAAGAATTGACCCTCTTTACTCTTTAGATCCTTTTTTCATTATATATATTTGCAATTTCCATGTACTTATTGGTGTTTTACTTATAACTATGAATAGTTCTTATTCATTTTATTCGTTAAATGATTCTAAAATGTATGCCCATATTGTGTCTCGTTCTTGTATTTTGTATTCCTGTGTGTTGATGGTTCTTTGATGTCATGTTATTTCACTCATCTGTTGGGTTGAGATCTTACTCTCTGTCATTGCGTGATTCTTCAGCTAGAGAAGGATCTGCTGTTTGGACTGTTCATAAATATGTGGGAGGGCAATATAGTATCACTTCTTCAAATTCTTTGTTGTGATGGCAGCTGTGTTAATTCATACTTACAATGGCAATGTGATTGTGTTATTTTTGTTTAGATCAGATGCTAATATTTCTACGCAAAAAGTTTGTTTACAATGGCATTGATGATTCTCCTAATTCAATGATGATACATTTTTAGTTCTTTTTGAGGAAGATTAAAATTGGTGCAGCCATATAAGCAGTGGCGCAAAATAGGCATTTACAAGACATGGTAATAAATACATGAATCAGAAAGAAAAATAAGCAAAATTGGAGATGAAGTGTTTGAAAGACTTCTTCAAATAGACTGTATATCTTAGAAGGCTTAATATATTGTGTTTTTCGGTCTGATTTCCTATGGTAACTTGGTGAAATCCTTTTGCCATTCAACATGCCTCTTGGAATTCATTTAAATTGTGGATTCTATCTCTCGCACTGTATTCAATTTCGTCAATATTGAATTTGTAGGACCAAAATCTTTTGATTGGTTATTTGCGCAAAAATCAGTATAGGATGTCCTCGTTCGAAACATCTTGATCATTAGAAGTGAAAGTTTTCTGTTCCCTGATTGACAATTGCTGGGCTATTTTTACGTAGACTTTTTCCCTTGTGATCTGTTGTTAAGTAAGTAGAGAATTTTGGGAATGTTTACCTTCCCTATGTTGCATATGCACATCCGAATCCTTTATTGATCAATGCATTTCACAATCTGCTTGCATAAGTGAAAATTTGAACCTGCAGACAGTCTAACCCTGTTTTTCTCTTAGTCCTTCCAATCCAGGCATGGGACAGCTTATCTTTTCAATAAAGTGTAAGTGTTATTTGTCCTTCTCATTACCAAATTAACATAAATATCCGTAGTTTCCAATGTAGAACATTTCAATACTGTCACATGTCAAATATTTAGCTTTAAACATCAGAATTAAAAAAATAAATGTCAAATATACAGCCACGTTACTTATTTTGCAGGATGGCACCTAATTGAACTTTCACTCCTCTACCTATAAAAAAATTTCTTTTTCTATAGAAAGAAAAAAGAAAGTTAACTTCCTATGAAAGTTTTGATATCACCGAGAACTTACCCTTTTATGCTTTCTATATCTTGAATGCACCAATAATGCAACTGATACTGAATGGAAAATCATGATCACTACAAGACTTGGTTGTGTACAAGTGCTTCAGATATTATCTTGTTAATCCATGTTATGACAGCATGAATGTCACTGTTGGCGAGAAAGAAGAACGGATGATGATCACGGGACTGCACACTGTGGTTGACATTTTCTGTGTTGGGTGTGGGTCCATGGTTGGATGGAAATATGTAAGGACCAATTTTTTTTGGACAGTTCATGGTTTGTGATTTATTTGTTTACTTTTCTAGATGTTGTTGGCATTGGGAAACAATTGTTTTTAACATATTCTATTGTATTTCATTTTAGGAGGCTGCTTATGAGAAATCTCAGAAGTACAAAGAAGGAAAATTTATTCTTGAAAGGTGGCACAGTTACTCTATGTTTAGGCATACTTTGGTGCTTTTTGTTTTCTCTTTTTGTTTATCTTTAGTCTAGATTTTTTTAATAAGATGTGCTTTATTATTATTGAGTAGGTTTCAGGTGTTGGGACCTGATGGCAGCCTCTACTTGGCAGCTCAAGAAGCCAATGTTGCTGGAAGTGATGCGGATGATTGATTTGCTCATTTAGGATCATCTCATTTTGAATTGTACATTCTCTATGCTTCATGCTGTTTAAATATGCTACCTCAGCTATTGTATTGGTATATTTCCAATACCCCACAAAAAGACTCTTAAAGGTTAGGACAGTTACTTAATTCAAAATGAACATTTGCTATTGTATCTACCTTATTGTTTTGGAGTAACTAGATATTTAACATAACCAGGCTACAGAAACCAAGCCAAAATGTTGGAGTTGGAGGAAACTAGGGAACCGTCTATATGATTTGACTAACCAGCTTCTGGTGTCCTACTGAGCTGCGGTCTGTTGGTTTGGTCAGTATGAGGAAGGTCCTAGGACCTTTTAGCCATGATTATTAAACTCTTAAGTTACCTTTCAAACTCTTGTGAGTTTATGATTTTACCGTATAAAAATGAGTTTAGGGTACAAACTCTCTTTTTGTAAATTTGTGAGTTTAAGTAAAGACTTTAACTAAATCGATAAACTCTCAATTCTAATAGTGAGAGGATAATTATATATCATATAATGAAACATCTTATACAATGTTATATCAAACACTATAATATCAAAATTTTAATAGGCCTATTATTAGCTTATATACTATAATATTTTAATAATTTTACTTGTATTTTTCATCCTATATGAAAAATAAAAATGCATTAAAATAATTTTTTTATCAGCTATGTGAAGTGCAATTTTTGACAAAGATTGGGGGTCGAGTGTAATTCAACCGAACTTCAAGGATGATTTATTCTATTTATCTTTGAAAATTTATTCTTGGTATTTATAAATATTTCAATATAAATAACATCATTATAGCATTAGGTAATGATGCAAAATATTAGAAAGGGCAAGTTAGATTGACTTATCTTGGATTTTAATGAAATTCACTCTTGCTTTTATCTATTTTTTTGAATAACATTGACCTCAGTTGGCAATGATATTAAGAAGAATGGTGCAATAATTTCACAAATCTAAGGGAGAGCAATATAATGATGTTGGGATAAATTTTTTCAAATCTCAGGCAAGAATAGTTTAATTCATTCTTATAAGAAAAAAATCTATCAAAGCAAAAAATACAATTTTAGAATGATTAAAATCAACATAATTTATATGTATAGAAATTAAAATATATTTAACTTTTTTTATCCTGAAGTTTCAGAGGGGGGGATGGTGCTCATTTCGAGACCAATGCAAACCACCAATTTCAGAATAGGTATATTTACTTTGAACTTCAGATTAGATTTATAATAACATTATGAATCGCGTATTACCAAGTAGTATATCATGAAAAAAGGTTAATCACGTTAACTGTTACGTATTATTGACAAGTTAGCATTTTCAACTAATACAAACGTACTATGGTTGAATCCCTCAATAAACAAAGATTTCAATCAATTTTTTTTAGGTATAATTTTTTTTAGTAGATAAAGTGCGCAGCTATATTCGTTGATAAAAACTGAAAAAAATTATTACTATAATTATCACTTGTTAAGTATGTGTCTTATAAAATTTTAAATTAGTAATGGAAGAACTATTTTGTCCTCAAAAAATTATATATAACAAAATACTCTTCAAAAGAAATTATATTTGTTTGTGACGATTGGTCGGATAAATTCATTAATACGTGTTGTATTGAGTGGTTAACCGTTTTGAAAGAATTAAGGACGTAAGGGGTGGTAACACTTGTGTACAAAGGTTGTTTGTAATTAGGAAAGAATGGGGGCCATACAATGAGAGACAGTTGCCTTGAAATGTTGCTTAATATTCATAGAAGCAGTGTCACAAATTAAGTAAAACACAAAGAGTTAGAGATTCTACAGTGAGATAGATGAGGCAAAATGAAACATCCCTTGAATATAGGAGCGCACTGTTGAAAAGATCATGGGTTCCTGAAGCGCAAGTAAGCTAGAAAGCGAAGCAAGCACGTTAAGTCAATTAGATTAGAGGATTAGTAGTATGTTAATGAAATTTTAGCATAAGATTCGTCTATAAATAAGAGTCATGGAGGCATTTTAGGTCCTTATAACTGGTCACACCATACTAAATCCTGTATTAAATTTTATCCTATAGACATGTCAAAACAAAGCATAATTTTTTTGGAGGCATACTTACAAGCACCTCGCAAGTCTGGCGCTTGATGCACCTTGTCCATCTAATTCTTTTGATCAATTAAACTTCTAATTTGGGTTTATATATCTAACTAGGTGAATGTTACGTTGGTCCGACGGAGGTTACTGATGGGTATCAATTTGTCAGACCCGTTGGAAATACCGATAGGAGTACCGACACAATGACATGTTTTCTTACATGTGATTTAAAAAGAGAAAAAAATAGACGACAACCCGACTGCAGTGCTTGGCGCCATTATACCAATTCCAAGGGGTATACTGATGGAAATATTGACTGCGTGCATATTTATTTGAAGCCCATTGGAAACCATCGGTATATGCTTTCGCGCCATGTGGAGCGAGGGGGGCAACGAAAAGTTGGCCAATGGGTATCTTTTCTATTTTTTAAAATTTTGTATATATTTATCATTCCAAGGGATGAATTAAATTATTTTTATTTTTTAAATCATATTATTGACAAGTTTCTGACAAGTTATTTTGTAATTTATTTTTTCATTTTTTGAATATTTATCATTCCGATAAGTATACTTACGAGGATAAATTAACTTACTTTTTTTTTTATTTTTTTAATCATATTACTGACAATTTTCAACGGGTTATTTTGTAATTTATTTTTTTATTATTAATTACCAATGAGATTTTGAATTTTTAGGACGTCGGCGTGCATCTATTAGGGTTCTCATTTGCCTGTCGGTATACTCGTTTGTAATTAGTGAAATTTGAAACAAACTATTTTAGTAACTAATAACCGATGGATAAACTCGTCAATAACCCATGTATATGTCATTCACAGAACCCCTCTTCTTCCTCATTCTGTAAGTTTTCTCTCTCTCTTTCCCTTCTCTTTCACCTCCGTGGCCTTTCCTCGCCACTGTTTGCCATCACTGGAGCTCTATTTGAGAAACCAAGGCCGCCATTACAATATAGGTTAAGCATTGGATGCGTTTGTTTAATATTTTGAAAAAAGTGATTATAAAAGCTAAATTTTACATATAACTGAAAAAGCTAATAAATAATTTTTTTTAGAAGCTACTTATTTTAGCTTTTACTAAAAAGCTAAAAACTATTTTATAAAAAATTTTGATTATTTTCTTAAAAATTGTCCAAATATACGAGAAGTAAGTTTTTTCGGCAAAAAAGTGATTATTAGCTAAAATAATCACAAACAAACGCACCCTTAATCAGTTTAATTTTTTGATTTGGCTTAATTTTTTTGTTCATTTTTGCTATCCAAAGTATTAAGTTTTAACACATTAGAGAGTGATTGTTGCTAATATTTTGTTAATATGGGAGTTCTATTGGAGGGAGCACTGTCAGTGTTAGTTGTGGGAGTTTTTGGTTTGGTTTTTTCTTTCTATTTTCATTGTGTATTGTTTTTAATTTTTATAATTGTGTAAAATTAATTGTTTGTTCATTTTGGATTTTTTAGGATTAGATTTGGTTGCGTACTGAGAGCTTTTGATTATTTGTTTCTACATTACTCTATAGGTTAATAATGAAATTTGTGTTATTTATATGTTTTGATATTTATTTAGGACACAGATTTATGATTTCTAAGATAGAATTTTAGAGAATAGGGATTGCATGACCGGGGAAAAGGGTATAGAGGTCCTTTCCCAACTTGTTTGAATTTTTTACTGTGGAGTTTAATTATATTTATGGAGATTGTAGGATATGCATGTTATAAGGGAAGCTTTAGAATGGTTTTTAGGATTATGTGACTTATATGTAATCATTAAGTTGTGATTGTTTAAATATACTTGCTATGTTGTTGTTCTTTAATGATTTCTTTGATTGTTGAATGCATTGATTAATTGATGATGGAAGCTTTGAATTTAAGCGGAGATACTTTCAAAATTTTGTGAACTTTTCTTAGCCAATTATAATTAAAACCAATTGAATTAAAAATATTTAAAGACAAATAGAATGCATTTAAAAGTAATAATGTGACATAAAAAATTATAGGGTTTAGGGTTACTGAACACACGATAATGCTTCCTTCAAACTGATCCTGGATGTATGATAGATTAGATCCTAATAAAGGGGGAATCAAAGAATTTATAAGGGTAGCATGTCAAATACGACAGTTCATTAATAAGGTAAAAGTTAGGTCTCCATATAATAAGTGCAAATATAGGAAATATTTAGATGATGATACCATAAGGGTTCATTTGTACAAGTGGGAATCATGCCTGACTATTGGATTTGGACCAAGCATGAGAAGTAGTTAATGTAGGGAATCAAGTGGGTATGTTTTAGGTTGGAAATGGTTCTAGTGGGGTCCACGTGGCTCAGCATGATGTTGGTAATGTGTCATGGGAGGACAATTTGTCTAGACATCATGAGATGATTTTTGATGTTATTGGTCCTAATTTTGCAACGCATTATTTTCAGTCATTATATAAGGAGTCCAACCAAGAGGCCGCTAGATTTTATAGCATATTAGAGGCTGCAAATCAATGTTCATCAAAGGGTTGTGTGCACTCCGAGTTATCATTAGCAATTCGGATGTTGATTAAGTCTAAAGGGAACCAAAGCCAAAGTTTCATTTATTAGTGGGTTACACTAATCTCTGAGTTAAGTCCAAATCCTTGTGTAATTTCAAACGATTTTTATCAAGCTAAAAAATTAATTTCTAAACTTTAGTTAAAAGAAATAATGATTGACTACTATTTGAAAGGCTGCATGCTTTATTACAAAGATGACGTTACATTGACTAGGTGTATGTTCTAACACGAGCCTAAGTTTAAACCCAAGAGATGTGGAAGTGGGAAGTATAAGGATGTCCCTTAGAAAAAATCCCTAGACTCAAGAGATTGTATGCATCAACATAATGAGCTCAGCTTCTCATATGAGATGGCATAGTAAAAATCAAAGGATTAACAATATGATGACTTATCTATTGTATAGTGAAGCGTGGAAATATTTTGATTGAATATATCCTGACTTTGCCTCTGACCCCTGAAATATTAGATTGGAACCCTCTTTAGATGGATTTACTCCGAATAACCAATTTAGCAAACCCTATTCGTGTAGCCCGTAGTTGTTATGCCATACAATCTCCCTCCTGAATGTACATGAAAGATCCTTACTTGTTCTTAACATATATAATCAATGGCCTCAATAATCCAAAAGGTAAAATTGTTATGTATCTTCAACCCCTAATTGATGAATGGAATGAGTTATGGTGCGAGGGTTTTTTTACTTACAACATTTCAACAAAGTCGAATTTTATGATGAGGGCAGCATTGATGTGGATAGTCGATGACTTTCCATCTTATGGAATGTTGCCTGGATGGATGACACAAGGCAAATTAGCATGCCCAATTGGCATAGAGGATATTAAGGCATTCACTTTGAAGCACTGACAAAAGACTCTTAGTTTGATTGTCACTTGTGGTTCTTAGATGTTGATCATTCATATAGGCAAAATAGATATTACTTTAAAAGTAATTTTATTGAATATGATGGGCCTCTTGTTAGACTAAGTGGTCACCAAAGATAGGATCACATTAAGGATTTCCTAAAAAATAATAGAAGTTGGAAAGGTAGTGAGATTGCCAAGCTATGGGGTTTGGCAAAATTGAACCAAGCAAATTGTATTTTTTGAGAGTTGTTGTATTGAAAGGATAATTTGGTACATCATAAAAATGAGTTTGACAATATTATGAACACTGTAATGGATATAGATCGAATCAAAGATAATGACAAGGTAAGGCATGATTTGTCTAAGTATTGCACACGGCTTGATTTGCATTTATAAGAATTAAGAAATGGTCATTTCTATAAACTAAAGGCCAAATATGCTTTGAATTCCACTTAAAAACGAGCTAGTTTTTGGTGGGTTCAAGAATTGAGAATGCCCAAGATTATGCTTCTAACTTGGGTAGATGTGTCAATGTTGTGTAAGCTTACTAGCATGAAAAGCTACGATTGTCATGTTCTCATGTAGTGTTTGCTTCTCATTGCATTTAGAGAGCTACCTAATATTGTCTGGAAACCTCTAACTATGCTAGCTCAGTATTTTAGGGATTTATCTACTCTTAGGTTTGATGATCTGCTTATCATGGGAAAAAAAACATTCCCCTTATTCTGTGCAAATTAGAAAGAATATTTCCTACCAGTTCTTTAACTCAATGGGGCACTTGCCTGTACATTTGGCATATGAAGTATGAGTGTGTGGACCAATTCAATACAAGTGGATGCATCCATTTGAAAAGAAAATAGGAAGGTTTAAAATAACCATGAAGAAAAGTTCTCAAGCGAAAGGATATATGTTAGACATATCTATCGAAAGATATTTCAAATTTTTGCTCATTTTTCTTTCATCCATATGTTCAATCTAGAAGAACTCGGGTTGGTCGTAATGATGATGGATGGCAATATTCTATTCCACCAATATTTTCTGTCTTCAACTAACTTGGTCATGTTGCTAGACAAAGCAAGGCCTGATGATTGACTTTTGAGGAGTGGAATTTTGCATACCTACATATTTTGATAAATTGTGATAAAGTACAACCATTCAAAATGTAAGTCAATAACCATTTTTTTACGTGATAAATTATGATGTTATGCATCCTTAAAATGATCTGAAAGATAATTTCAACAACAGATATTTTGAACAACTACGTCGTCAAGATTCTATTCAACAATTTTCGGATAGGTTCAGATTACATATAAGTCCATTTTGTTAAATTATGTAGCCTAATACCTGGTTATTAGTTAGTTTGCTTGATATAGGTCAATTTGATATTTCAAACTTTATCTATGTAGATAGATCATAAAAATAATCATGTAACATGTCTCCATTCATTTAATTTAGCTTGAAGCCCAAAAATAAAGATGTAAGTTGGCTCATGTATTATATTAATGGGTGAAAGTTCCACACATTCAAATGGTGTGTGGGAAAAAAACTGACAACATTGGTATTTGTGTTAAAGGTGATCTGGGGACAAAGAATGTGATTGGTATAGTATGATTAGGGAAATCCTTGAGTTTGAGTATATTGGTGAACCTACAAAAAGATGTGTGTTATTCAAATGTGAATGGCATAATCCATCACGGCTAACTGGGACATGACAATACAACAATCATAAAGTCATTAAAATCAATCACAATAAAAGATATGCAAGTTAACATCCGTTTATTATTGCCCAAAATACTAGACAAGTTTATTATATGTCTTATCTTGGGAAAAGTATATTAAACTGGAGGGTTATAAATAAGACAAAAGCAAGAGGTAAGGTTGAAGCTAAGGAAGATACTGTTGAAGAAGCTTATCAAGTAGATGATTTAACCCCTTCAAGGGCAGTAATGGATATAGACAATCTCGAAAATCCTCTTCCTTTGACTACTGGAACGTTGACATAATTGAACTCACAAGTCACTACCTAATGAGAAATCATGAAGATGAAATAAATGATAGTAGTGGTGATGATGATGCAGATAATGAACTTCTTCAAGATGATCACTATAAAAAACAAAGTGATAATGAAAATAGCCTTCAAATTTCAAATTACTTGAGGTGTTAAATAGTATATGCAACAGTGTTTTGAACAAACTCTAAATTTATTTAATCATATATTTTTTTGTGGATTGTGTAATTGTTTCAGTATGTCTGGTAGATGCAGAGGCCGACCTAAGAAGATCGGTTTATCTACCACTACCTCTACCACTGTAGCCACCACTACCCCTATCACTGCCTCCATTTCCTCATCTGCCACAACCTCCAACCCTCCCTTTTGGATGATACCCACTTCTAGGTATGTTGGGCTTCCCCTTACTCCGTATTCCCAATCATATCCCATCCACAGTAGTAATCCCATCCTAACTTTACCACTGGCCTGAGTTCTTGTCCCACATTTCATCAGACCTTTGCTTCCTTAAGTGGGTTACAGACACAAGGAGTAGAAGGTAGGCCACTCAAACTAGATGGTAGGTTGCTCCTTTATCTTAGGCCAGACGGTAAAAACTAGTAAGTTGAAATATGTTTTCTATTACATATTTTAATTTTAGATCGTGTATGATCTTTAAAATATTCTCATTATATTTAATTTGCTTCATCTATGTAACAAATTTGATCTATTTTCTGAGGACTTCTACAAGATTATAGAGGTTATATAGAGCAGTTATAACCACCCGTGGTCCACCTGGACTGACATCCCAAAAGATGTTAGGGAGATGCAGTAGGAGAAGTGGAAGGTAATTAATACAATTTACTTGATTATGTCAAAATCATTTTTATATTATTTGTATGCCGCTGATTAATTATATGTCGGTGAGTTTGCATATGCAAAGTTCCTTTGACATCTTGCTAGAGTATGAGGTTGCCATCAAGAAGGCTTAGAGGATTAGGTCCTTCAAGTGCTTGCAGGGGACATGTTCCATGATGTCTACAAGGGGCATATGAGCATCTCCTAGCTAAATGATGCCACCATTTGCGAGTTGTAGGCCAATTTGGGATCCAACCCAAGTTACAAGGAAGAGGTCCTAAAGGGGCAAGACAAATTAGCTTCACTAAATGGCAGGTCACTATGCATTAATGGGTCAAGTACCCAAGTGGAGACCCAAAAATTGATGGTAACTTTAATCTTTTTAGATTTAATATATTATTAACTTACTACATTTGAATTTTATTAAAAGTTATGTTATTATGATTTTAATGTATATTTCCCTGTAAGATAGAGAGTTAAACTGCCCTTTAAACTAGGGGGAGCTGTTCCAAGAAACCCACACCCAAAAGGGCGAGAGGGAAGAGACAAGAGAAGTGTGGATTGACCCTTGCCCTAAGATGGATAAAATTGAACCCCTTAGTGTTTACTTTTTATTACTTCTTCATTTAAGTCATAATTATTATTTACAATGTATTTTATCTATTTTCTCCATAGCATGAATATACAAAGTTGTAGGAGCAGGCACAAACCCAGTACCAGACCCTACTAGCAGAGGTTGGGCTTGATGTTAACATCCCTCCTCCAAATGAGGAGAATATTTGGGCCCAGTAGTTAGTGGTCCTTACAAGGGTGGCATCTATGGGACCTAATAGAAGATCCCCATCCTATGCACTAAGCCAGTTGCTGGGGATGATGCCTTGCAAGAGAATGTGCATGCCTTAAATCAGAAGCTGCAACAGTAAGCACAACTTATCCAGTAGTAACAAGAGTAACGGGCATGACTTATCTAGTAACTTTATCAGTAGGCAGTAGGTCGAGCGGTGGTTGACGATGAGCTGAGGGAGATTCGACAGCTAGAGATGTCCATAGAGCAGCAGTAGCAGCAATAGACGGCCAAGAAAAGAAAAAATAGATTCAAAAAAATGAAGAAAAAGATTACGGCCAATGTGATGAAATTCTTCAATAGGAAGAACGCTTTAGGATCTTCCTGCAAAAATCCCTCTATATGCCACTTCCATCTATTACGAAGGCCTCATTGTCTAGTGATGACGATGACTCTGACGGATCAGATGGCGATGATGAGGAGAACTTCAGCTAGTTTTTTTCTATTTCTATTGCTTTATGGATTTTTTTATAGTTATTGCACTTTTTATTTGTATTTATTTTATTCTGATACCTTACTATCATTATTGTTTATTTCATTAGCTTATTTATTTACTATTTACTATTTGCCATTTCATTACTTCCTTATTTCATATCATTTTAGTTCATAATTAAATAATTATATAAATAAAAAATAAATCAGTCAATGTCAAACAATTAGATAATTTATTTATATAAGTACTTTACACATGATAATTTAATCTATCCAAAAAAAACTGCTAACTGGTAAACCCATCTGAAATGATAAAATATTTTAATTGGAAAAAAAATAATACCAACCCGTAGGTTCAATTAAAAATACTTGTTGGTAATATTAATTTCCTAATTACCATATTGAGGCATTTAATACACATTTACTAATCATCTTTTATCTTATTTCGTATAACATTTCCATAGGTAATTATCCACGGCCAACACTACCCATTGGTAATAATCTATTGACAAATGAAAAATCGACATCCCCTGTCCGTTGGTGAGCCTGTCAGTACAAATCGTATCCATCGATATACCTATTGGTATACCTATCAATATTCCATGCAAATCTTGTAGTGATGTAGTTCTGGAACATGTGATGGTCTTTTAAAATATGAGTAGACACCCAAATTGGTCCATCACAATTTTATTAATGGACAAATTGGTCATTGATAAAAAAAAATATTTGTGTGAAGGTTTATGGTGAAATATTGAAATGTCTGGGGAGAAATTTGCAGAAAACAAAAATAAAAATAAAGGGTGTGTTTTGGTTAGTGTTGATTGGAATTAGTGAGTGTCATATAGACTAAAAATTAATGTTCAGATTATCATTTAACATATTGCAGGTAAGTCAATGACCTATATATTCTATTTTTACAATTGTGAGGGACCTCAATAGTAATTTTTTATTGCCAAGGACCAATTTATCTATCAACAAAATTGTCAATGATCTATAGTATCCTGTTTTGACAATTGTGAGGACCTAAATACTAATGTATTTTTTTTATTAGGAACTAATTTGTCCATAAATGAAATTGTTAGGAATAAGTTGGGTGTTTACTCTTAAAATATTTATGAAACATAACCCATCTTCGTTTACTAGCGCTAACTAATATTGCAATTATGGTCATTTTGTCTTTTCATTTGCGTTTAAAGTCCTTACTAGAGACCAAACAAACCATCAGTGTCGAAGTCTCCTTTACATCTCTTCTCACTATTATCTTTTCCAGTAGAAAACAAAGCAATGAACTCCTTTACAAAGCCATAAATTTGGACTATACCAATGTTTTGTAATTTGTGTATGTCTTCCATAATCAATTTGCATGGGCATGCTAATCAAGATATCTGAAACACAGGATTAAACTAACAAATGGAGGGCAACTACTGAAACTTTGATGTGCAAATACACTGGCAACACGATTAAACCAATGAAGGGTAAAGGGGATGAAATCTTCAAAGATACAAAAACAAAGTAGATTCAACATTCACTTTCACCACTCCTACAATTAAAGGACTAGGGTTTCATCCTTTGCCATCATGGCTATATGTCATCCTCCTTTGAACAAAATAAAAAGGGGGATTCATTATAGTACTAACCACCTAATACAATCCTACTTAATTTAAAAAGTTATAATAATTAGTAGGTACATTTCACTCATTTCCTACCAGCTGCTAAACTTGTTCTTCTGATGGGTAGAGAATGAGTGAGAAACATCTTAATCATGGACAACTTATGGTTAAGGGTAGAACATGGGGAAAGGCATCACCGTTGGGGATGTGTTCTTGAAGGGCTAAAACTCTCTCTGTTTCTTTCCTCTATGTGCTTTCTAATGGCTAAGGCTAAGGTTTCCATCTACACTTTGAGTTTTCAATGCTCAACCAAGGAAGAAAGTTTGTCGTAGGTGTTGCAAACCCAGCTCTAGTCGAAACTTCGGACAAGGACCTCTATACAAAACTAAAGATTTAGGATACTCTATGCTAAATTTAAAACAAGGTGGATTCTCATTTGGAGTTGACAGTCAATGCAGTTGATATAGTTTGTCAAAAGCAAGAAAACACACGTACAGATGGAGGGATTGTTGACACTCTCAATAAGTTGCATCTCGCACTTTCTATTCCTTCACATATTTCCTTAGCTCTCTTAGATGATCTTCGCACTCCTCCTTTGCCGCCATGGCCAACACCACCCTTTCCATCCAAGAATTTTCCGACAGCGAGATATTCGGCAAACAGGGGTGCCAGCTCCACTGTTTATCACCACAAGCAGGCCGCTAGTCAAGCTCCAACCACTTTTCCCTCAAACCCATGCTTGTTACCCTTGCTTTGGTCTGGTTGAGAATAAACATTTTTTCTCTTTTCTTTTCCTTTACTAGTCCCTGAGTATTCTAACAAAATTCTCTTCCTCCCAATTTGTTCCTTCATGAGTGTGAGTTAATCAAATTTAGGTCGGCACTAACAACTACCAAATTAATAAGATTGCTTGTTTGATTAATATCCTTTGGCATTTGGCCGAAATCCTTCCCCCTCCTTTCTCAAACTTTCTTTTATCGCATAATGCAATTGCAATGTTGATATTACTGAACTGGAAGAATTTCAAGCTGTAAAAGAAAGATAAAGTTATGGGTTTTTTTTTATGAAGCTCACTCTTTTTTAATATTTTGTCAATATTTAAAATTATAGCAAGTTTCCTATTAACTTAAAAAGGAAGAGGAGGAGGAGGGTGCGCTTTTACCATGATCATGACATGGTTTTAAGGAGGCGCTAGACAGGAAGTATGCAGAAGGTTGGTTGATGAAGGAATGAGGAGTGGATTCCATAATGGTGGGGACTGAAGAGAAAAAGAATATTGGAAGTATGTTTGGCCATATTTTCACTTTGCATTTAACCACATTTGACAAATGTGGTTGAATACGACTGCATGATCTGCATTGACCACCAACTGTAGCTGAGCAAGCCCCTTAAAACAAAACTGATCAGGTGAGTTATCATTTGTTCGATCTTCATTAAACTCAATCTGATAGTGAAAAATGCAAGATCAATGCATGGTCCAAAACTATGTGTGGGCCAACTTATCTACCACCATCTAACCATTAGATAATCCAACTTATATAAACACTCAGGTGGGTTTTAATGTGGACCTCTTATTTTTAGGTCCATTGTGGACTCTCTATTATTAGTTGTTGGATCAAACTATTCAATAAAAATAGTAATTATCTAATGACTAATAATAAGGGTCCATGATGAACTCAAAGATAAGGAATCCATGACAAAAGGTTATTTTTACCTTTGAAAAATTAAAAATTATTACGTTGCTCAGTTTTACAAAAATATAGTTAAGGCACAACTCATGTTGATTCTCAAGGAAGTGTTTATAGTTAACTAAGAAATTGAGGGTTTATTTGAGCAATTTTAGAAAATAAATTTAATGAAGAAAATCAATAAACAAAAATTACCTATATAAGGAGTCCTGTGGATTAAAGATTATTCAATCATTGGTTCAAGGATGATTAATTTATGGTGGTTGTTGTTTTCACTAATTATGTTTCTACACAACTAATGATGCAATATTAATTCTACTCAGTGGTTATACAAATGCATTCCCAACTAAGAGTTTGACTAATACACACACTAGTGATCTAATATTAAGGTTTTATGAGTCTATGTCAGTTTAAATGCCAATCACAACAACCTAATCTCTTAATAGAGTTAATCCCAATTCCCTTGCCAAGTAGATACAGTTTAACCGATTGATTAAAGTGCCCTAATCAGAACCCAGTCACGCATGCTAGCCACAAATGCAAATGCCACACAATCAAGTTACTCTTAAAAACACAATTGCAATGATAGTAACAATCAATATTTAAAAGAGATAAAGGACTTGTCAATATTTAAAAGAGATAAAGGACTTGAAAAACCAAACAATAAATTTGCATTGGAATACAAAACCTCAATCACAATCGTAAATCCTTGATAATCTTTGCACACTAGGTAAGGAAACCACTCCTCCATGGGCCAGTGCAGGATTACAACCCAGATATTGAAAAATGCATGTGATGAAAATCCCAAATGGGAACCAAAATGGAGATTGGAATCACTGCAAATCCTAGAGAGAGAAGAAAAAGAGAGAAATAGTAAAGAGAGTAAATGGCAGGCCTAGATTACTTAAAAGTTCTCCCCACATTTCTGACCTAAGACTATTTATAATGTATAGTCTACATATTGAAAATGGGCCCCCCAGATAAATACTAATGCATTACTCATTATGTTCACATAATTGCATGGCTGCTGTGGTGGTCATAGACCGCCTATGATCGCTATAGCGCACGGTCTCTAGTTGCTACAATCAAAAAGCTTCCTCAGATGACCACTGTTGGTCTAGTTGTAGTGCCTCTAAAAGCTCTCTTGGGTGACCACTGTAGCTATCTAGTTGCAGCTGCCACAATTTCTTCCTCTAGTGACCATTATAGCAGTCATTGACCGCTATAGTAGTGCTATAAGTACTACTAGAAACTTTGAATTTCTCCAAGCTCCTTTATGGGCTTCAAGCACCAACAAAAGATATTACTATATAAGCAAATAATCCTCACAAAAAAAGACTAAAAGCAAGGAAAACTTCAAACTATATTTATAAATCAAAATTATGCAAATAATTATGATTTCACTCAATGATATCCAATGATGACTTAATGCAAATCCATCATATCAACAAGTTTAACATACAAAATAATGCAATATGCTTGGAGTTATAAGGGAAAATGGTACATGAATACAATCCATGAGTGCACCTTGAAACCCCTCAAACAATTAGGGATATTTTCTTGCTAAAGACTGCAATACCATAATCGAATTAGGTAAACCACCCGAGTTTTGTTTTAAATCAAATCTAGGTTAAAGAAATACTATAAGTAATATTCAACTACTTTTTCTTTTCTTTAATAATTTCCCTTGTACACAGTTTGTTCAGATATGCTTATTATAATAAATACATTGAGAAGTCAATTCAGCTCAAACTGAATAGGATTTCATTTTTCTTTTTAACAAAAAGTAGTACGTTATTTTTTTGAAGGAATAAAAAATATTCTTTTATAAAAACCTTTTAGATTTCAACTAATGCTATAAGTCAGATAAAGTTTTTAATAATTAATTATTTTTCATTCACAATACGTGAAGTTAAGATTATTTAAAGTCGAAAGAAATAAGTATCAAAACAATTAAATTAATTAATTGTCAGTGGAATATTATTTAAGGAATATCCTAAAAAAATTAGAAGTACGAAATTTTAAATTTTTAACTATATTTAATATATTGAAAAGTTAAAAATTTTATTTTTTTTAATAAAAAGACTTCAAATATGTCCTAAGCAAATTGAGAGAGAAAAGACACACATACTAAAAAGCTAATAAATGAAACTTGATAATAGTAAAAAACTACTCCCTCCATTATATTCAAGAATAATAATCAAGCTAGATACATTGATTTTTAATATATCAGTTTTATTATTATTTTTAAGATGGTTATTATTTTTGGATGGAAAGAGTACTCTGTGATACCCAGTATATACATGGCAGTGGATAAGTTCCATTTTGCCCCGGGGTCCCCTAGGACCCACCTGTGTTGTCAGAAAAGCCCCGGGATGCCCGGAGGACCTTTAACTCAGCTGATGTATGAACTGTCACCACTATAGCGGTCTAGTGATAGAGGGGTGATGGTGCATTTTTGGTTCTGGGGGACCGCTATAGCGGTCTTGGACTGCTATAGCGGTGTGAACAGTGTCCGAACAGTACAAAACGTGTCGTTTCGCGTTAGTGAGACCCCCAACCCCTATTTAAACCCCCGAACTCGGAAATTTTCCCCCATTTCCGAGCCCTACCTCTCCAAACTCCCTCTCCCACTCCTTTCTCACAAATCCACTCCATTTCTTTCCCTCCCAAGAGATCAAAGGTAAGATTTATGGGCATTTATTATTCCTTTCCTTCCCATTTCATATCTTGGCGATTGGGTTGTGGTTTGTCTCCATTTTTGTTAAGTGGGGGTACTCCCTCAATATTGTTAGAGTTGTATTGAGTAATCTAGAGGTTAACGGAGACTAATTTAGAGTTTTATGGCTTTAATGGCAGATGTTGGTTCCATTCCTCCTCTCTGGAGTCCCCGCGGAGTTGACGGTTCATATTCTATCCCTCCAAGTGAGTGGGTTTGAGTTCGTGGCCTTAGTTTGGTCATTACATTATTATTTTCTAGCATTACGGAGTATTTAGAGGATTTAAAATGGATTTTAATACAATATAACTTCATGAAAAATATATATATTTCGCTAGAAAAGCTCCGTTTGAACTTATGCATAAAAATATGATTTTAGAACCACATGGGACCATATTTATTTTATAAAAAGCTTCATATGATTAAATTCACAAAATTGATTTGATTATAAATAGATGAGAATTGCTATGATTTACGAGTTGAGATTTAAGAATTTACAAATGCTAGAAATGATAAGTATAAAACTAGAAACATAGAACTCCCTTTTTGATTTTCAGAGTTTTTAGTATAGAGAGAGTTACTGAGAGGAACAGAACTGTGAGTTAACGGCAGTTATTCTGTTAACCTTGGTATACCAAGGCCCGCTAGGGGTAATTCATCTTGAGTTAGATCTGTCCGCCAAGGACACGGTTCGCCAGGGACCGAAGAGATCACATTAGATAGGAGCTTTGTCCACCAGGGACTTCGCTTCCTCCTTATAGTTGGTGAGCACTATGTTCTCTTGCATAATTCTTGAAATTTTAATTATTATAATTAATATGTAAAGTAAATAGAACTGTTTATAAATATTGCATTTTACCATTATTTATATATTATGTTTTCCTGTCCCATGTACAGTTATAAGTGAGGATCCATTCACTGAGTTTTGATTTTCAAAACTCACCCCTCTCTTCTCCTTTTTCCCACAGATTCAGGTGTAGCACAAGATCCTCCTTTTCCACCTCCTCAGCAGTAGTTTTTTTCACTTTGGGTAAGCTTCGCTTTGGCGTAAAGTATTAGTACTTTTGTTCATGGTAGATATGCTCCAGTGATGTGACGGGCAGGATCCCAGACTATATATAGTTTATTTTGCATTTTGATTTTTACCATGATTCTTATATTTCACAGCATATCACCCATAGATATTTTGTATATGATTACTCAGTTGAGATGTATATTATAGCAACAATTATGCTATTTATTTATGAGGAAGAGGTCTATTTTACCAATAGTAAGGATTTATAATTAATCTGAAAAATTATCAAATCATGTTTTATGAATTAAAGTAAGCATATAGTACGATACAGAAATCACGAAGCTTACGTGGGGGCCGGTTTCCCTCACCTGCCGGTCACGATCCAAATTGGGTCGTGACATACTCAAATAGATCAAATTGCTACTATTAAAGTATGATTGTAATGTTTTTTGAAAAATAAAAATAAATAATGACATAACTAATTACACTAAGATTGCGTTTGGATGAAGTCTTTTAAATTTTAGGGATTCCCTTCATTTTTAACTTCTTTTATTTGGATAAGGTAATTATATTTTTTCAATTGAACCTAGAGTATCCACTGCTAGAAGCAATGACTAATCCCTTCAAGACGTAGAGCGCATAAACATGGATTTTGCATCTGGTCACGAGACTTTCTCCATACACACCATTATGAATTAAACTTTTGACTAGATGTTTAAGAAGCTTAACTAGCTACCAATTCTTCTAGGCCTGGTGATTGGATAAGGTAATCATCTGACTTTATTTACAAAATATTTTGTTTACGTAATGAAATTATATCACCTTATTTATGAGCAAGAGTAGATGATGGGTACTAGATGATATACAACAATGCCCGAGTGGTGGTGGATGGCAAACAAACAACCAGAAATGGATGGCAGGACGCGACGGTCATGGCCAATGATCAACAACTGGTAGCTCGGTTGTGAGTCGATAACGGCTATTAGAGACCAATAACGAATAAGGGTTTTGCTATGGTTAAATATACCAAAATAAGCAAGTTTTAAAACTTTTTAGTAGTTTTATTATTTATAAACATAAATACCCATCTTCCTAATACTAATTTTTTTTTAAATTTTTTAAACAATGACAGTAGGGCATGAGTTAAATAAACTCAACAAATAAATAGATGACTTGAAAAAAAAAAATTGATAGATGTCATGAAACGGGGGGGGAGTAAGACATTTCAAACTAAAATCGGAAATAAAAATTAAAAGAAGAGAAATTTATGAAGGGTGGGTGCCACCTGGCAGTGTGTGGGGGCAGTGATCCAGTGCTGGATCAGCAGTTGTGCACCAATCATAAATGCTAGTCACAAAATTAATAAATAAAGATCCAAGGAATTGGGACCCGCAAAATCAGATAGGAGCGTCTTTCTCCAATCCAAATTTCGAACCGCACGATTCACGAGGCCCCATCATCTCCCTCCAATCATCACCGTCCGATTGTCCTTTCCTACATCTCGAGGAATCCAACAGCCCACCTTTCATGTTTGACCCATCACCATTTTGAAATATGCCATCTCCAAGTCATTGCCATTTCTATTGCCCCTCAACTTTGAATTTCATAATCAAATGTTAATTCCATTTCAATTTCAATTTCAATTTAGAATGATTCTAAATTTGTTCAATATCACATGCTAGATTACTGATGCAGGATTTGTCTATTTGTTTGTTGAGCCATAGGGTAGGTGCTGCATGTGATGATGTGCATGGATGAGCGAGTGCTGAGAATGTTTTGGTACATCTAACAATGCAAGAATCATAAAATAGGGCTGCTTTTTAACCTATAATTACATTATTGTCCTTTAATAATATGCCAATGTTCTTAGCATTTTAATTTATTAGTAATGGTGATCCCCCTTTCAACTTTTTTGCTCTTAGTGAATTGGCAAATCCGAGAACCCCAAAAAGGAATGGAGCTATTAATTCACATGTATTTGATTTGGAGTGTTACATGTTCAAATATAGAACAATATGAATCGTGTTCTGTGATCGTTGAGCTCATTTATAGCCAAATTACCAACTATTTGCCTATGCTAGATGCTATTGCTAGATGAGGAAATGCTAACAAGGACAGAATTAAATGTGAGTGAGACCTTCATACCAAAAACGTGATTGAGGCTTTTTAAAAGTATTACCAGCAGGACAAAACATTTGGTGTTGTTTTCTTCTTTTATTGTTTTGTTTCTTAAATTTGTTTTTATTAGATATTCTTACAAGCATTATTATGATACTAGTCATTTGATATTGTTGTAAATATAAAGTTCTTCTAGTTATTTTCTTCTTTAGGCTTAAATCTCCCTTTTTTCATAAAAAAATTATATTTTAAATTCGGATAAAAGATGATGAGATAAAACTATTGTCATTCTTCACTTCTACTGTGATCAACCACTTTTGAGTCTTCCTTAAAAAAGATGAAAACTACTTTTGAGTCTTTTGATTTTAATCTCAACCTTCTTTAAAGAAATGTTGTTTTCCTTTTTTTTTTCTTGTTAATCATTGTATTCAATTTTATTTTATTGTTTTATTGGAATTAACATAAAATTTTATAAGTATTATTAGGAGATTATTTGTTGTTTGCATACTATCATAATTTAAAAAATCTTCCATAATTATTTCAATTAAGTTTGAACTTTTTTCGGAAAAAAATTATTTGCTTACCATCTCATTTAATTTCTGTTTATAATTTAGTTACATGTCTTTAAAATTATTTATAAATAAATTAAAAAACTTGAAACTATCAAATTAAGATATATTCAGTAATAAATTTAGCAGCTTTTATAATGTATTACTTTAAGACAAACTTTATATATGTCCATATTCAATAGCTGTGTTCTCTCTGATATATGTTGCTGTCTCTTTATTTTGAAAATTTCTAACATTCTACACCAACGGAAAATAATATTTGTACATAAGAATTAAATATGAATAATAAAAAAAAAATACAAAGATAGCGAATAATAGAAAAGAAGGGATGATATATCCATTATTTTTATATTTTTCTCTTTTCTTGTATAACTGTCTAAGATTGGTGGACAAATAATATAATATAATATAATATTATAATATTTCTCTTCTAATTACTTACACACAATCGTGGCAACATTTCATTTGAGCTCAAAAACGTTTTAGGGTGATTAAATTTGTTATATTAAAAAGGGGCCACTAAACTGTGTCAGCAGAATAATAATAATTAAATAAACCGCATAAATTGAATTCAAATCTTGTGCATTTGGTTCTTGTCTTCCGTTTTCAAACATCTGAATGCCAACCAGACAAAGGTGCACAGAAACTGCAACTGCAGCTTACAACCTTGTTGTCAAACCAAACCAAAAACAACTCATCAATCATCAAAACATATTCAAACATCTCTAGGAACACAAAGGCCAATCTACCTCTGCACATGTGATTCAGCTCTCTAGCCTGCTCTAGCTGAGTTCTTACCTTATTTGAAGGCAACTTGTGTTGACCCCATCATTTATTTCACTTCATTTTCTTTATTTCATCCAATAAAGGTAATTAGATCATTGTTAAGTGCATCTGCATAATACCCTTTTGGCTCATCTTCATTCAATCATTTTTTAAAGGAGTCAAATCCTCATGTTTTGATTGAAAGACTGAGACTTTGCTACTTGGGGTGCTTTGTTTTTGGCTTGAAGGGATCATCAAAGTGTGATCTTTTGTAATTCTTTCTACATCAAAGGTTGCCAGAGAGAAGCTGAGTGATGGTGATGAAGGGGAGAGATGAGGAGCTGGCTCTATTCCTCGAAATGAGGAGGAGGGAGAAAGAGAATGAGAAGAACAACCTCCTTCTTCTTCAAAACTCTGATGAACTTGATTTGTCCAATTTGGGTATGTTTTGATTTTGCTTCTGATCATGTTTTTGTGTGGCTTTTGTTATGTTCTGAAAAAAAATAGTGCCGTGTTATGTCATCTTTTGTTGTTCACTACAGAATCCAACCGTGGGAGCTCTACCATTTCCAAGATTGTATCATCAGTGCCACCAAGGAAGACCGGGGTTGAAGAGTTCTTGAATTCAGAGAATGATAAGTCTGATTATGATTGGTAATTTGTACTGCAACTTCTGAATTTTTTTTATTTTTTATTTATTGATGGTGGGTGTGTTTTGATTTGACCATATGAGTATCTTGATCTTGTAAATCAATTGAGTTTAAAAGAATTTTTGAGTCTTCTAGAATGATAAAACTTTCTGATTGTCTGTGAGTACTCCCCAATAGAGACGTCTTTTAAAGCTGAAATGTTTTTGCAATTTTGGCCAATGGCAATTTCAGGCTGCGCATCCAGTTCCAATCTTTATGTTTCTGTTCTTATCATATCCATGATATATGACTGATAATTAATTTCTGACTCAGATGTTTTATCTGTCTTAATCATATTCCCCTTGCAATAAATGGAACTTTGGTAATTTCCCATTTTAATGTCGAAATCGATTCTGTTTCTTAATTTTTTGTGATTCTCCAAACGGGCAAAGCTAACTTTTTAAATTTTCATGTAACTCTTATGAAATTGTTATTCATGTTGCTGGAAAAGAAATTTTACAAGCAGTTTAAAAATAGTCACCTCTGCTGATTTCAAATGCAAACCTTCAGTGGTGGAATCAAAAATGAATTCCCTTTCTATTTCCACAGTATATTGATCGCTATGTAAATTTGGACTTCTTTGCAATCTTGGTGCATAGCAGATGAAATTTGAAAGGTGCATGCTACGGTGCCCTTGTTAAATGACTAAACTGCATAATGCATACATGTGGAGTAGAACTATACCTCATGTATTTTACCTCATTCCTACTTTCTGAATTCATACTACATAAGATTTTTTGTTCATCAAAATTACATCCATTGTTCTGACACGAGTTTTTTTTAATTTTTTGTTTCCCCTGTTTCAGGCTTATCACGCCACCTGACACACCCCTTTTTCCTACATTAGAAAAGGAGTCACAGATATCAGTAAAGATTGAAGTGGAGATTCATAATACGCGTCCAACAGCTTTAAAGCCTAGGGTATGAACTATAACTTGATTTCTGGATGCTGTGGAACCTTATCAATTGGTTGGATGAACTTAGCATATGCAGCATAGCACTTTGCTGTGTCTTTTCTTCTGAATTCCAACTAGTAGCAATGGATTTTTCTCGTTGATTTAATAAATAACAATACAGCATGTGCAACTTTCTTCTTGTGCTGTATGTTACAGGTAGCTAATATCCAAGCAGAACCTGCAGCAAGAAGCAATATGGCCTCAAAGACAGTAATGCCGGGTCTTGCTTCTTCCAATACTGGTAACAGGAAGCCTTCATCATCTGGGGGTCCAACCTCAGCCACTTCCAGGTCTTCAACACCATCTGGAAGGCCAACATTACCTTCAACTATCAAATCCTCTAGACCATCTACACCTACCTCCAGGGCCACCTTAACATCTGCAAAGACTGCGGCTCCACAAATGAGATCATCGACTCCTACAAGATCCACTTCCAGGTCCTCAACGCCGACTACAAGGCCTTCCTCGGCAGCTCCGAAGACATCTCTAAGATCAGCAACTCCTACCTTCAGATCATCAACCCCATCAAGGGCATTTGGAGTATCTGCTTCTGCTGCTCGGCCTTCATCAGCATCAAAAGCGCGCCCCATAGCTGCGAAGAATCCAGCGCAATCTCGTGGCAACTCTCCATCAGTAAAATCTAGGCCTTGGGAACCTTCACAAATGCCCGGCTATTCTCTTGATGCTCCTCCAAATTTGAAAACATCATTGCCAGGAAGACCAGCTTCGGCCACTAGGAGTAGACCTGGAGCACCAAATTCTAGGCCGTCATCTTCTGTTGAGGCTACCAGCAATGGAAAATCTAAAAGGCAGTCAGCCACACCTTTGAAAGGACGGCCTTCGACTGGGATTGGCCGCAGTAATCAGAGTTCCATTCAAGGTTTGAGTAGAGCTCGTTTCACTGATGGTGATGAGGAAAGCCCAGTTGTAATTGGGACAAAAATGGTTGAAAGAGTAGTAAACATGAGAAAACTGGCACCCCCAAAACATGATAACCACCATTCTGCCCATAACAACTCTCATGGAAAGTCTTCGTCGTCTGGCAGCTCTGGATTTGGAAGTACACTTTCAAAGAAGTCTTTAGATATGGCAATGAGGCATATGGTATGTTCATACATTCCATTACGTATACCTTATCTGCAATGTAGGAATGGTAATCTAGAGCTAATCAACGAGTATGATATAGCGAGAAAAGGATTAATGCCTACATATGCTTAACCTTGGTATAATTCCTTTAAGTAAACCAGTAAAGACAAGTGACTTCAACAAATCAACAGCTATTTCGGTTCTCTACAAATAGCTTATCCCTATATCGAAATAATATATGGTATGTCTTTATTCAAATGTGTTCTTTAAAATACTAGAAAGATAGAGGATATTCATATATTTAATGAACAAAACTAATAAGCCTAAAAATACTTGGTAATATATCGTTGTCCCTTTAATACTAAGGTTGACAGTTTGAATGGTTTAAGGCAAACTGTTTATTCCTGTACTACATTGAATAATAGAATGATTGGAAAGGGTTGTATTTCAAAGATTCAGTAGATCTATTAGTAGCATACAATACGTTTGAGATATATTTGGAAGTGTGCTTACAACAGAATATTGACGAAGTTGAGGAATACTTTTCAGTGTAACCTCATCATCACGTTGTGCTGCAACAAATGCATGTCTGTTTCATGGTGGGCAAGTCACAAATTGTCTCTGGTTTATCTTTTAATTTGCAGGACATACGGCGAAGCATCCAGGGAAATCTGCGTCCGCTCGTGACAAGCATTCCAGCCTCTTCTATGTACAGCGTGAGATCAGGTGGTTCCTCAAAGAGCAGGACAGTCAGTGTTTCTGATTCTCCGCTTGCCACAAGCAGCACTGCTAGCTCTGAACCAAGTGTAAATAACAACTCCATATCTTTTGATGGGAGTGAGGTTGAAGAAAATGATTTCGGAAGTGAGAGGGGAAACTCTTCCCCCCTCAGTCATCATCAGATGCAGTGTAACTCATGATGGAATCATCAACACAGATATGATGGTTTAGGCATGATCATAACTACTACTCCTGCCACTTTATTCTCTATGTGGTAGAACAAATAGCATTGATATTTGTTTGATATCATGTGCCTAGCAAATGTTCTGATGGTAGAAATTGAAGTCTCTTCTCTGTGGCACGAGGATTGTTTGTACTAAACATTTGACAACAAAATTGATGAGCTCGTTCGATTATTACACACTAAAATCTTTGATGAAAGGTTCGTAGTTTAGCTTCTGAATTGGCATCTAAAACATCTAGTTTAGACCTAAGCTTCCACGTACAAAGGCATCACTGGGCAAGTATTCTAGAACTCTAGTTTCTTGTGGTTGCGGTTTTTCATGCATTTCTTTGACGGATCGATTGTTTAATCTTGCCCGTTACAAGTGATAAAGGAGTTCAATGGATGCTGATAGAGACAAACTTTCTTGATAGCTGTGTAGATAGACTAGATTAGTATCTTCATCTATTTGGTTTACAACGTTTTCCCAATCTTCATTTGCCAATTGATCGACACTAGGTTCATCTATTAAACTCCAGCATTTTTATGCTCTTGGTTAACTCATTTCACATTTCTCTTTACTCGAAGCAACTGCAAAATTCCTGTAGCTACTCGTTCGTTTTCGTCAATATGCTAAAAAATAAGTTTACAAATACTAATTGTAACGTACCCAAATTTATAACTAGATTAAATTAATGATTAAGATGAAAAAGAGGAAAGCCAATAGAAATTTGACAATTGTCATGAAATATAATAAATAATATTAGAATAATCAAGTGTGTCTAGAGAAAAATATAAAGAATTATAAAAATGTCATTACTTAGTGGAAATTATGAAAATACATTTATTGTATGGAAGAAATTATAAAAAATGGAATTAGAAGAATACCACTATCATTGTCTAATTATAAAAATATCATTGTCTTAAATAAAGATACCATTATTAATAAATGATAAAGATATCATTATTTTATAAATAGAATTAGAAGAATACCACTGTCATTGTCTAGTTATAAAAAAATCATTGTCTTGAATAAAGAAATTATTACATATGCCACTACTATATTAATTATAATAATGCTATTATACTAATCTCTAGACTTTTCATTAAACAAGAATGAATCTAAGTCATTGGATTAATGCTAGAAAGAATCAAATGGTCAAATTGACTAAAGTTACAAATATTTAGTATAAAATAATAATTTATTAGTATAAGTTTCTACAGATAATTGATTTAACAAAATGAATAAGATACTGACAAAGTAAATGGTCCATATAATGTAATCATAGATTACAGAGTTAGTGGATGATTATGTTAAAATAATTAACATGGGATTCCAATTATAAGAATAAAATATAATAGATTTGCCATGATTTCGTTAAACTAAAATATCTAATAATATCATTTATTAAATAAATTATGATGAAACAAAATGCAACACACATACATATCATACCATGCATGACAAAGTGCATGAAACAAGGCAAGACTCAATGAAACTCCATATTACAATCCCTTCCTGTACGTATGAGCTAATAATTAGTATCATCATGATAGGAAACAAAATTGATTTGATGAATGAATTTGTGGCATAAAAAGTTCTTGCTTCCTATTAAAATAGGCCTACACTAGCCACTACTTCTAACATGATGATTGTGCTTAGGACTTAGTAATCTAGAACAATTATTACTCTACCCACAAGAGCATCCAAGAATAACAAATTGAAGCACTAAAACCCCTCCGTTACACCCTCAAGTCATGGCCTCTTCGACTATAAAAGGGAAGGAAGTGTGTGAACTCATTGCTCATAACACACTCTTACTAGTCTTCAAGCCTTAGAAACTCCCTAAGTTTTCTTTCTCTCTTATTCTTTCTCTATCATTTCTTCTTATGTTCTTCTATTCAAAGAGTTCTCTTCACTCTTTAAACCTCATCTAAACACTTAAATCCTAAGCCAAAACCTTCACTATCCCTCACAAGAGTTACAATATTTAACTCTAGTGAAAAAATTTTCTTAAGCACTCAAGTTCTAAAGTCAAGATTCAAGGAAGGTCATCCACTCCAAGGATTCCTGCTCAAGCTCAAGGAAGAAGAGAAGGACTATTTTTAGGCCTTACATAAGAGGTAGGAGCTTCATCTTTAATTATTCAAGCATTGTTGGCTTCTAACCTTACCCATAGATAGAATGCCTCAAGCTTGAGTTATTGTCAAAAGTTTTGAATGATTGTTCGTAAAATATATTTTTAGATAGCATAACATATTCTATTCTATTCTGTGTACTTTTATGATGTTATCATACTCAAATATAACTTTAAAAGATGGCATGTGAAACTTGATTTAATAAAGGTGACTTAAGACATGAAAATAGAAGGTGCTAGAATTTTTGGTTGTATTTGGTAGTAGGCACTTTGTAAAGCAATGTCTCTAAAATATGAAGTATCTCGAAATGAAAATATTTTTACCATAAACTAGACACATTATAGAACAACTCTCCAAAAAGAATCACCTGAAAGAGAGTTCTCTAGCTCAGGATATAAAATTTAAATTTAAGCCAAAGACTGAAACTCTAAATATGACCTTATAGTAGTAAAAATAGGTGTAACTCACGCTATAAAAATTCAAATGAATCAATTTCAACTCTAACACATAGAGGGACACATCCATATATGGTATGCATAAATATTTTCACTATGAAGATATAGAATAAGGAATAAAGTTATGGGGCAGCGTGCTGAGAGAGTTTAAAAAATGGTAACTTTGCAAGGGTATTATGGCCTAACCATAAATGTGTTTTTAATGAAATTACCCTTAATAGAAAGCTTGATGAGTTAAGAATTTCAAACTACCTTTAAGAGGTTGAGATAATAAATATGTAAAAAGTTACAAATTTTCTTGTAAAAGATATCAGAACTGTAAATAAAATATTCAAGTCTTGAAAAGAGAGAATTTTAAGAATTTAAGTTGGATAATCTTCAAGATGCAAAATATACAAAAATCATAAAGGAGCTTGAAAATGTATATTGAACCTTATAACATCCCAAATTTCGTCTAGGCAAATTGACTCGATAAACTCGAGCAATTGATTTACCGACTAGACCGTTGACATTGGCCCTGTAGTGAAAAAAGGTCAACATTTATGGTTTATGATTTATTAAGTTAATCAGCTTGAGTAAATAACTAATAAATATAATGAGTCAATGAAAGGTCAAGAGTTAAATAATGGTAAGGAGCTAATTAAAAAGATTAATTACTCCTAATTAATGATGAAGATGAAAAATGGGTAGAACCAATAAATAACGGACAAGTATCATGAAGTATAATAAATTATATTATAATAATCAAGTGTGTCTAGAGAAAGATGCGAGGAATTACAAGATTGCCATTACCTAGTAAAATTACAAATATACCCTTAATATGAAAAAGAAATTACAAGTGTACCCTTATTTTATAAATAGAATTACAAAAATTGCATTGCACGAATCTCTAAGCTTGTCTTTAAGCAAGAATGAATATAAGCCATTTGATTTATACTAAAAATGGTTAAAAGCTAAACTAACCAAAAATAGCAAATCTCTAGCTTAGAATATTAATTTATCAATATAAGTTTCTATAGACAACTTATTTAACAATATGATTGAAATACTGACAAAGTAAATGATTTAAAGGCTATGACAAGATAAGAAATACATCACATGCATCAAAATCACATGCATATTTTCAGCTATACATACATGCATTATACACACATAAGCTTGAAAATTAAATCATGTAGTAATCCTAGAGTCCCATGACAAGAATGTATGATACATGCATGCATGAAAGAATGAAAAATCATCCCATATTCCATGATGCCCTACGGTTACATCATCATTGATAGGAAGGAAAAATTGTGATTTGATCTTTGCTTGCATGTCTTAATGAAAGTTTGATAGATGTCAAAATTTTGACAACTTGTCTTTATCAACAAATATAGGTGTGGGTTAAGCTACATTAGGCATATTATTTGGCATAAAAACTAACTAGTAACCTTAACTAAATCCTATCTAGTACTTACTCCAACTAAATAAGTTTTTGGAGACAAAAATCATTCCCAAATACAACCATAGGGCAGCGGCCTTGAGGCCTATAAAAGGGGCCAAGTTGTGTTTCATTGTGTTCCTTTACTCATTTGCTAAGTTTCCAAGACTTCCATCTAGCATTCTTTCTTGTTCTTGCTCTTCCTCTTCTATTCCTTCTTCTACTCCTCACTTCAAAGAAAACTTCTCCGTCGTCAAACCTCACATAAAATACTTGAATCTTAGCCCAAATACTTTACAAGCCTTGCAAGAGTTACACTTTTTAACTCTTGTAAAAAATATTGTCTTAGAGACACTAGTTTTCAAGCAAAGATTCAAAAGGGTCACCCTATATCAAGCTCCTTGTTCGAGTTCTAAGAGTGAAGAGAAGGACTCATTTAAGCCTCTACACCAAGAAGTAGGAGCCCTCTCTTTGGTTGTGCAAGTCTTGATGGCAAATAACCTCACTTATGGTTAGGATGCCATCAAGCTTATGTTTATTGACAAAATGTTTCAGGGAGATGTTGTAAAAATATTTTGTGAAACTCCCATGTTCTTTTCTGTTTCTTAAGTGATTTTATGATGTCTTCATGCTTAAATGTTGTTTAGAATATGCTGTGTGGTCCTTGTGTTGAAAGAAGGAACATAAAATATGAAAGTGATAGGTGCTGGATTTTTGGCTGTTTCTGGCAGTAGCAATTTCGAAAACTGAAACTCACAGAATATGTAGTTCTTAGGAATAAAAGTATTTTTACAAAAAACTATACTTACTAAGGAACACTCTCCAAAAAGAATCACTCAAAACTGAGTTCTCTAACTCAAGATATAATTTTTCAAAGTTTAGTCTTTTTCCTGAAAGTGCTGTCTGACCCCTTAACACTAAATTGAGCTTTTCTTTTTCTACAAAAATGCAAAACGTGTGGAAGTAATTTTGTTGGAAAGCTGAGATCATAAGGAAAACATACATATAAAATACGTGTATTGAAAAGATGCACGTGATTCCAGAATTATGAAATAAGCCACGGATTGAGTCTTGGGACACTGCTGGAATAGGGTAACTTTGTAAGGGTATAAAAGTAATTTCACCTAGAATATTTCTGTGAAATTCATGTTCAGAGAAAGGTATTTGAGTTAGGAATCTGAGAATACTTTTATTTTCTTAATAAAGTAAGTGTAATGAGAGAAATTAATTTTTCATGTAAACATGTCAGAATTGGTTATAAACTGTAAAACTCTAATAGGCGAAAATAGCACTTTTAAGGGTAAATCTGTAATTACTATTTTCAAGAGGGTTAAAAATTATTTAAACAGCACTTATCAAATTAATATAAATATAATAAAGGTATATATTCCATGATTGCACATAATTAAGGATTTGCACTTATAAATGACAAAGATAACCTAACTCTTGACCTATAAGCTTATGTTCTAATTAAACAAGACTTAATGACCTTTAGACACACATATAATGTATGACCTTGACCTATGATCTTGATTATGTATGAAGTGTTATGAATGATCATTAATGGTTCATTATATGCATAAATGCTTCAAAGTGCTATATTTGCTATAATGCAAATGTCATGCTTTATATGACTTGAGTATTGATCATATATTATGCATTCAATTGAATGATAATACATTACCATGGTGATTCATATGAGAAATGTTAAATGTCAAAAAGAATTGCATATGAAACATGATATATGGCACTGATGAAATTAGCAATGAAAGTCTGGAAAAGTGGACTTGAGTTAGGCAATGAAAGTCTGGAAAATTGGACTTGAGCCAAACCATAAAAGTCTGGGAAAGTAGACCTGAGTCAAACCATAAAAAGTAATGGGAGAACCTCATTGCTTAACCCCTCACCCCATTCGTTGAGATTCTCTCACGGAACAAGTTGTGGCGACGACCACGATATGAGCTCATTACCCACGGAGGTGGTTTAAGACATTGGTGTTGGTGCACTCAGTGAGTGAAGGACCGAACTGAGTTAAAGATATACAAAATGTTGAGTGCATGCATATAGTTATGTTGAACCTATCTTATTCTAATACTTGCTCTGTTTGAGTAACTGAAAGAAATGTTAATCAAAGAAAAGATGATGATTACAACTCAAGTAAATGTCAAGGATGAGTAATCATGAAATGCACGCACCTCTTGAATTAGTTATTGCTCATTAGTGATTTACATGAAATGTATGATTGATGAATGACCGAATGGATATTCCTGTTAATGTTATTAGAGTAGTTTAAAAGTAACTGCACTTTGGCTAATTATGTTTGCGAAAAATCTAGTAATTGAACCATCTGTATGTCTACCTTTTTATAAGAAACCTGAAGTGACTGGGATGACAACGATGATATGATTAGTGTGTATAGGAACTCCTACTGAGAAATCTTGTATTTCTCACTCCTATGTTTCTCTTTCCATTGTCATCACCAGAGATAGGCGAGTCCACTTGAAACAACGGAGCTATAGTTAAGGAATGAGGCAATATGTGAAGATTTCAGAACTTCCAAGAATTAGCACACTCCAATTTTAGCTATGTTATAGGCAAGAATAGACCAGCAGTAGTAGAATTTATATTGTTATTTGTAAGAACTTATCACTATGATATATAGCCTAGTATGACTCATGTATAAAGTAGTTATATTTTAGTTTATGTGATAGTAATTTTATATCTATTTCCTTATTCCGCTCTATTAAATTAAGTAAGCGTGCAAAGTAATTTTGATTATCATTTACACAAGCGCTATGTACTTCAATTCTCGCTATAGGCTTAAGCTTTCACAAAGTAATTTGTGCAAAAAAAAAATTATCCTCTATTTTTCTAAGTTAATTTCAAAGAAAATGAACGCAAGGCATAAGTGATAACTAATAAAATCCAATTGTGAACTTAAGCATGGTTAGGTTTATTAGGGTGTTACAAACCTCTAATAATATTTTTAAAATACAATAATAGAATGCTAAGAGTAAAAAAGAAGATTAAGAGAAAAAGAGAATTTGGTTAGAATTTGTAAGAATGGAAAGAAAGACATTCATAGTAATGTATAGATACCAACCAAGACATCTATGACCCCCTAGGAACACTAGGGACCCAACTTGATAACTTGGGTTGCTTAAGATGAGATTATCTATTGATTTATATACATGACTACTATTTTGAGGCTTAGCATGAAATGCATGCTTACTATTTGATATAAAGTTGTATATGAGATGTTGTCTATGCTACACAAGTAATATATAGTAATGTGAATGTATAGTGATGAGTTAAGAAATGATGAGAATGAATGATTGATTGTGCTATGATTTAATTATGATTGCATGATGATACGCATATTTCAAGTGAAATAATAAATGGACAAACTCACTACTTAATCCTCAAAGGGGATTAAGGTATTGGTGATTTCACTCAGTGTGAATAGAAGTAAAGCCTGAAAAAGTAGCAATGATAGTCGAGAAAAGTAGACTAAAGCTAAGCTCATGACTTAACCCCCTAAACCGTTGAAATTATGGCAACAGAAAGAAATCCAAAAGGTTGTGGTGACAGCCACGATATGAGCTCATTACCCTTTTAGGATGGCCTAAGACATTGATGTATTCATCTCATGAGTAATTAAGAGACATGTCAATAAAAGAGAATAAAATGTCATGCATGAACATCATGAATGAAAATGCTTATCTGATTATGAAGAGATTATTATGTGAAGTGTTAAACAATTATTGATGAAGTTGTGATATATATGCCTTTGTTAATGTTCAAAAGTAGTTTAAAAGTAACTTTACTTCGGCTAATCACATTTGCAAAATGTTTGATAATTGAATCTTTACCTATTCACAATTTTATAATAAACCCGAGGTGACTGGGACAACAACGATGACACTTTTAGTACTAGTAAAAACTCCTACTGAGAAATCTTGTACTTCTCACTCCTATATTTCTTTTTTGTTATCGTTACCCGAGGTAGACGAGTCCATTAAAGCAACAGAGGTTATAGCTAAAGAAGGAGGCAACATGTGAAGATTTCAGACCTTTCAAAAATTAGCACTCCGATTTTTAGTTATGTTATATTGTTATTTGTAATAAATTATCACTATGGTATATGCCCTGTTATGACTTATGTATTAAGTAGTATATTTCAGTGCATGTGATGATATTTCCACATTTAGTCCCTTATTCTGGTTATTTAACTTAAGTAAGTGAGCAAAGTAACTTTGATTATTATCTATACAAATGTTATGTATTTCACTTCTTGTTACAAGCTTAAGCTTTCAAAAAGTAATTTATATTAAAAAAAATTAACCACTATTTTTCTAAGTTAGTTTCAAAAGAAAATGTATGTAAGGCATAAGTGACAACTAATAGAATCCAAATGCGAACTTAAGCATAGTTGGATTCTACTAGAGTGTTACACTAAGGGTCTGTTTGGTTTGAGTTTCCAGTTTTCAATTTTCATTTTTAGTTTTTCAGTCTTCCAGATTTTGTGAATCATTATTTTTCTAAGTTAGTTTCAAAAGAGAATGTACGCAAGGCATAAGTAATAGAATCCAAATGCGAACTTAAGCATAGTTGGGTTCTACTAGGGTGTTGCACTAAGGGTCTATTTGGTTTAAGTTTCCAGTTTTCAATTTTCATTTTTAGTTTTTCAGTCTTCCAGATTTTGTGAATCATTATTTTTCTAAGTTAGTTTCAAAAGAAAATGTACGCAAGGCATAAGTAACAACTAATAGAATCCAA
This sequence comes from Dalbergia cochinchinensis, assembly GCA_031216125.1. Lineage (NCBI taxonomy): Eukaryota > Viridiplantae > Streptophyta > Magnoliopsida > Fabales > Fabaceae > Dalbergia > Dalbergia cochinchinensis. The sequence goes on along the minus strand of CM062368.1, from coordinate 72,468,188 downwards.
ATGCGAACTTAAGCATAGTTGGGTTCTACTAGGGTGTTACACTAAGGGTTTGTTTGGTTTGAGTTTCCAGTTTTTAGTTTTCATTTTTAGTTTTTCAGTCTTCCAGATTTTGTGAAGGAAATCCTGAAAATTCTAAAAACTACAAATTCCAGTTTTCAGTTTTTATTTTCAATTTTCAATATTTCCTTTACAAAATCCGAAAGACTAAAAATGAAAACTGAAAAATTCAAACCAAACATACCATACGTTTTTTTTTTCCTGGGCAAAAACAAATACTAAGTTTATTGCAGTACAAATCAACACCAAAGAAAAAAAAAAAGTTTATGCAGTACAAATGCTAATACATGCCATGTACGCTGGTGTTGTAGGAAACTAGAACGATAGCAAAGGATGAAAGATCAATCACTAGTTTCATAAATTTCATCTCCTGGTGTGCAAAAGACTTGCAAATTTAAAGATCACAAAACATATTAACTCGTCTTGTCTTATTCCTTCCGACTTGCTATGGACCTATACCCAAAATGAAGCAGGGTATGTCAACCTACCCTTGTAATTTAGGCGGATTAAATGTAAAAATATATATTAAAATAAGCATGTTTTAAGATTTTTAATGAGTTAGTTTTCATTAAAAAAATTAAAAATAAAAAAATAACACATTCACCATATGATTTTCCGGGTAATGGTGAATCTTGTAGGAGACTTCTGTAAAATGGTACCAAAACTTGTGCAAGAAAGCAAAGATCACAGGCCAAGAGAAGAAAAAGGAGAGTTTTCTGACTATGCTCTTAGCATTTACTGAATTAGAGAATGATCAAGTTAGTTTACACTATGCAATCAAATAGGTTTATATACGAGTGAGCTGAAGCATCGAGTAAGCTAGTATGGAACTCTATTTGATAAGTAACAAACTAACTACTTCCCTAACTGAAAGTAATAGAATATAGCTATAGCTGGTTCAGATTGAACATAGGATGTTGATATGGGAGGAGGTGCTGCTTGTGTTGTAGAAAGTGTGCAGTCATTGTATGTGAAAGGATGGCTGTGGTGATGATGGGGAGGAATGTGAGATAAATGTGTGCGAGTGAAGATGCTGATAGAGTTAAAAAAGGGAAAATCCTTTCATAGAATGTAACATTTCTTGAGACAAATATTTCTCTAGTCTTGAGATCAAACATGATGTAACCTTTTGTGCCATGTTTGTGTCCTAAGAAGACTTATTTTCTAGCTCTAGGATTCCTATGGGAGACTAATGTAGATGCAGAACTCAAACAACCGAAGACCTTAAGATAAGTAATATCAGGATGTTTGTTGTGCAACCCTTCATAAGGACTCTTATTAGCTAACAATGCACTAGGCTGTTTATTTATAAGATGTCTGGCACGAGCAACAGTAAAGTGCCAAAAATAATTCACAAGCCATTCACTTAAAATAATATTTTTGTATTACTCAAATTCAAATCTATTATATTTTAATAATTGTCTTGAAACTTGAAATTTTAGGAGAGAATTTGAAATTTTAGATTGAAGGGATTTCTAAATTTTGAAGACACTAATTCCTAACTTTAAATAATTAAACACAATAATTAACATAATCATGCATTTAAATCACCAAGAGGCCAAACTTAATTAGGAATGATTAATTGCTCCTTATTTAATTAAGATGATTAATCCTTTAGTAAACTTAATCAATCTTAATTAATACATAATTAAGAGGAAATGGAAATCAAGGCATTACATATGGCAATTCCTCCTAACCCCAATTTCCTGCCACAAATTTCAATGTTTAATCTATACAAATTCGACTTATTAAAAAAAACATTTCATTCAATGTAATATAAATGATTAAATCCAAATATATGATTCAAATTTATTAATATATAATTTCAATATTAATTTATACATGATTGATAATTATTTATATGATTTTATTCTAAGTTAATTTATACAATATTTATGTACCTGAATCATTAAATATTATGATCTCATTTGTTTTCGTACCAAGTTTTATTTTTAATTTAATTTTTATCAATTATTATTTAAATTTATTTTACTTGTTAAACATATTAATATATCTTACAACTTATATAGTTAGCTATGAAATTAAAATTTTGAATTCAAAATCATTTTCAAATCGATGCATATTTATTTGACAATATCATAATAAATGTATATGATGATTTATATTATTATGTAGCTTTTTTGAACTAACTAATCACATTTAGTTTTTCTCTATATCTAAATCAATTTTAAATCAATTATAAAAGCATAAATATTTTGTTAAGATAAACCTATAGTCATGAGATCTTTTCTATACACGCCAGGTATAAGATTTAATTCATAAGTCAAATTCATTTAAATTAAATTTGAAAAGTAAATTCATTCTCAATTTTAATTATATCAAATATTAACTAATGAAAATATGATATTTTATATTTTATCTGTTATTACAACAACAAGCTCAAATCTATATACAAGTTTGCAATATGAAAATAGAATTGTACTTCAATGTTATAAAATGTGCAAACAAATAATTGATATAACCCATGATAATCATACTATTTAGTATAATAACTATTCAAAATAAATAAATGATTGATATATATTTTCAAATCAAAATGTGTCCCGATTGAGCTTTTATTTTTGGCTTCTCTTCAATTTTATTGTTTATTATTTATTATCCTTTATTATTATAAGCTTATTTTATTCTTATAAATTGACAAGTTGATTAAATACAAAAATTCTGAATAGTATCAACTGAAATGAAATATATATATAGAGAGGGGGGGGGGGGAGAGAGAGAGGCTCAGACACATTTTTTTTCCCAACTCAAACAATCTAAAATCTATTATAAACTTATAAACCTGACATATATCATTTGTAAATCTAACTCATACAATATATATAAGAGGTAATGAATAATTATTAATAATTTTATCATATTATAATTGAAACATGATATGGAGTGTATATATACTGATTTGGTCTAATATTTTATTGGGAACGTATCATATAAGAAAAGTGATTCATTATAAAAATGAGAGGAGTGAATCTTGATCGTTGAATCTTACATGAATGGTCAAGATTAAAACATAAAGCCATGTAACTTTTATAAATGAGCATGTAAGCACTAATTACTATTAATCAACTTTCAATTCTAAGCATACATGTATAGTGATACGGCTCATATTTACTTCTCTCATTCCTATAATAAACAACCTCTCTCATGTGATATGACCCCATATTTTATAAATCTAGCATATGAGAAATAATCTAATATATGACATATACATGATATATGCTATATAGGTAATAATAATGATCTACCTATATTATTATTAATAAGTTATATTCAATTAGTAAGATATATTAATATATATTTAACCTTATAATAAGTATTCTTAACTACTGTGATGGGTATCAATTTGATATTTTTAGTCTAATCCTAATATTATTCTTAAACGATATCAATTTGATTTTAATCAATTTTCATTTCGTATTGAAAATTTAATATTTAATCTTATGTGCCTAATTGGTATTAGTATTATCTTTAATTGATATCAACTTAGTTTTATGCACTAATTAATTTTAACAAGTATTGAATCTAATCAATTCTTTCATTTCTTTTTTCCTCTTTCTTGATTTCTTAAGGTATCCATCGCCGTCAGCATTGACTAATCTCTTCGAGGTGGGAGCTCAAGTAAGGGGCAAACTGGCCACAAGACCCTATCTATATACCATAATCAGGAATTGAACTTTTGACTATATGTTTAAAGAGCCTAACTAGCTACCAGAATCTAACTGATTCTACTATGACAATAAATCAAAATTCTAAGGATAAAAACATAAAAGATTATTCACTGGTTATCTTATCTAACATTAAAATAGGCAATGATATCAAACACACATACACACATACACACACACACACCCACACACACACACATATATATATATTACATATATCATGATTAATATATCTTGCATGACTAATGCAAACGAATGAATTGTTAATAATTCATTTTTTTAAAACCTGTGAGAAGATAATGATGCTTGCATGGTAAAAGAAACTAATAATAGAATAGTTTTCTTATGATTATTGTTGCTTTTATTAGGTAATATCAAATCCATATATTACATGGGTAATAATTTAGTTACAACATATATAATTACTGTCAATTTATACTCAATTAAAATTAGTCCTAAGCTATAATACACACACACATGACCTGCATAGGAAACATGACCTGCACGCGATGGATTGGGTCCCCACGAAAGCCTCTGGTAACGTGAGTGACAAATATGGAAACTAGATCAAATATATTCAAGTTCAACTAAATTCCATAATTCCAAAAATATTTCCAAAACATAGATCCTGAATAAGAAACTACGTAACAACCATAATCTGGGCAGAAACCAAACATAATTAATAAAATAGTTGATATCCATAAAACAAATAAAATAATTTTACGCATGTCTGGGATCCTGCCTAGACAATTACTGGAGCATTACTAAACTAACATAACATATAATAAGCTCCACTCTGAAACGAAGCTCACCAAAAGAAGCTGCAACACTATTGGGGAGGATCCTGTGGTACAACTAAACTTGTAGCTACATCTGTAGAGGAAGAAAAGAGAGGGGTGAATTTATTAAAACTCAGTGAGCAGATAGCCATGCATCCACAGCTCACATGGGTCAACAAGGAACTACATAATAATAATAATACATACAACATGGATATGTAAATAATTATATAAAAATGAAATTCATAGACATTCAACTTGATCCCTGTTTTAGCTAAATAAAATCCAACTTAAAGGAAATTAACTTAAAATTGAATTGATATTCTATATATAGGCATTCATTGGCATCATAAACATTTACTTATGGGTTTGTCCTTTTAAGAACCATATCATGTGGTATCTCTAAATCATAAAAGCTTGCCTCCATGCCCGGTTAGCATACTACCTCCATGGCCGCTTAGCATACCAACTCTATGGTAGCTAGATATGCCAAGGTTAACAACTTATAAGATGGCCTTCATGGCCGCTAGATATACCATCTCCTTCCTAGCTATGCATACCAAGGTTAAATAAGACTGCCTCCATGGCGGCTTACTACACCGCCTCCTTAGTAGCCAAGCGTACCAAGGTTAATGACTTTCCAACACTAACTACAATCCTACTAAACTAATTTCAAGCATACATAAGTTAACTGAATCAGCAATAAATTCAAACACTGAATCATATTCACTGTTGATGGGGGTAGCAGAAGCAAAAGTAAACAAACTACACAAAATATTTAACGTGGTTCGGCGAATAATGCCTACGTCCACAACTCAACAAATCAATTCACTAATTTCTTTTTTGAAAAAATACAATCACCAATCTAGTAATCTCTCACAAACTCAAAATCTCAATACATCTAATCTCACAAAATAATTTCTCCACCTACTAAGAACTCACTCAAACAAAACACACACTCTCACCCAAAAATGACACACACTCAATTTTCCTTTTTATTTCTCTATTATGGTGCAACAACCACCTAAGAAGAAGGAATAAACTTTTGATTTTAAAGTGATACAAATTTCAAATTGGCTTAAAATAATCCAAGGCAACAAACCCAACAAATCTCCACCTTGCCTTGTGATTGGGACAAATTGTATATGTCAGTAACAAGAGCCAGAAGGCCTTGTCAAAGGACTAGCAAATGTTACTTTTTTCTTTAGCGTATGCTTTGCCTTCTCCATATTCTTGTATGCTTGGTCATTGTCTTTATTCACAACTGTCTCCCCTATCAATTTATACAAGTTACCATGAGTCTTCTTACCCTTCATTATCTTCAAAGTTCCTCTAGTAACTTGCATTATTCCATCTTTTGCAGAATGTCCATAGCCCAAACCATCACATCTACCCAAAGAAATCAAATTTCTTCCAAGTGCAGGTACGTACCTCACATCACCAAGTGTTCGCACACAACCATTATGCATTTTAATTTTTACAGTACCCTTTCCAATAATATCAAGGCAATCCTCATTAGTCAATCTCACAACCTCATCATCACAAGTATCATAAGTATCAAACCATTCTTTCTTGCAACAAATATGATTAGAACAAGCAGAATCTAAGAGCCAGCAATCATTAAAAATAGCTTTCTCCTCTTCAACCATCATCACATCGGTTTCATAATTGGTATAATCTTCGACAGCTGCCGTAGCATCTTCAAACTTCTCTTTTCCTTTTGCTTTACTCCTTTCAAATTCTTCCATGTCTGCTTTCAATTTCAGGCAATAAAATTTAGTATGACCCATCTCATGACAATAATAACATTGCTTGTCTTTATAGTCTGGTTTTGACAGGGAACATGATCTTGAATTATCTCTATCAAAATTACCGCCACGAGACATGCTTCTACCACGGCTAGTTCTAGCAAGAAGGACACTTTCTTGGGGTTGATCATTCGATCTTTTCAATTTTTCATTCTCTAATAACACAACAATCACATCATCAACTTTCAAAGTATCTTTTCCAACTAGCAATGTGGTTATTATACTGTCATAATTATTTGGAAGAGATGATAATAGCAACAGTGCTTTATCTTCATCATCAATTTTCACACCAATACTAGCTAATCGTAACCAATCTTGTAAAATAATTCACATGATCTCTAATGTCAAGACTAACATCCATCTTCAACTGATATAATTCTTTCTTTAAAAACAAAGTGTTGGTAAGGGATTTTGACATGTACATATTCTCTAATTTCTTCCATAAGTCAACAAAGAAGTTTCATTCGTAACATTAAATTTTACCTCGTGAAGCTAGGCATAGGCGAATCGCATCGACTTTCATCTCTATCTCTTCCCATTCTTCATCTGTCATCTTATCAGGCTTTTTCTCTTTCCCACTCAGAGCTTTAACCAATCCATGTTGCACTAGAATATCTTTAACATTACTCTGCCACAAGCTAAAATTATTTTTTCCATCGAAGAGCTCCACCTCAAATTTTCCCATTGAACCTTGCATCCTTGCCATAAAAAATACCAGAAGCAGGATCAGAACCCTGCTCTGATACCACTGTTGGGGCAGCAGAAGCAAAAGTAAACAAACTACACAAAATATTTAACGTGGTTCGGCGAATAATGCCTACGTCCACAACTCAACAAATCAATTCACTAATTTCTTTTTTGAAAAAATACAATCACCAATCTAGTAATCTCTCACAAACTCAAAATCTCAATACATCCAATCTCACAAAATAATTTCTCCACCTACTAAGAACTCACTCAAACAAAACACACACTCTCACCCAAAAATGACACACACTCAATTTTCCTTTTTATTTCTCTATTATGGTGCAACAACCACCTAAGAAGAAGGAACAAACTTTTGATTTTAAAGTGATACAAATTTCAAATTGGCTTAAAATAATCCAAGGCAACAAACCCAACAACTGTATCATGTTTGCTGCTTATAAGATAATGATTTAGATATTAAATATTATGTCATAGATATTGTTCATGCTATGTTGTCTACTCACCCATTTGTAACATCAACAGTCATAATAATAATAACATCAATGATTTAACTGTGAACCATTAATTATTATTTAGCTATTTTATTATTTCTAAAAAGTTGAGTTCCCTCATGCTATATAAGTAGATTAATTTTAGAAACTAATAATTGTTAAATAATACCCATCAAACTAAAGTTAATCTTGCTATAGTGAATACTTCTTATACTTTAATAATTAATTCATAAATTTAATCATAGAGGTTGCAAAAGCTATTAGTTAATTTTTGTCAATTGACTAAGTCCTATTACCTAATAACTATTAATTAAACTTTAATTGTTACTTAGGCCATTCTTATTATTCTGGCTATTATTCTTACAATACATAATAAGTATGTACCAATCTATTTGTATAACTTGGCTATTGACTGCTCTCCATCAACTGGCTATATTTTATCATGCCAGACATTACTATTTCTTATTTTAATTGGGCACTCACTACAAGAAAAACACGGGTTATTGATGGATTTTAATGACGGAATTTTTGTGTGGGTAATACCGACGGATTTCCTGACGACAAACAAAAAATCCGAGCAAAAAATTTTTTTCAATGTGAGGACGTTATCGACAAATTTTTCATTAGTAATTTTCAGGCCAGATTACTTGAATTATGGCGTGTATGTTACCGACAGAAAATCTGTCTATAATTTTATTTTAATTTTTTTAAAAAAATTTTTACCGATGGAAAATCCATTGATAATTATGTGAAAATTTTATTTGAGTTTAAATTTATCAATGGAAAATCCGTCGATAATTAATTGGAATTATAAATTTAATAAAATTAAATATTACTGACAGAAAATCAATCGGAAACTTTATTTTTTAATTTTTTCAGAATTAATTTTTATTAACAAAAAATCCGTTGGTAATTATGTGAAAAATTTAATTCAGAGTTTAACTTTACCGATGAATTTTCCGTCAGTAATTAATTGAAATTATAAATTTAATAAAATTAAATATTACCAACGAAAAATTCGTCAGTAAATTTATTTTTTATTTTTTTCAGAATTAATTTTTACTGATAGAAAATTCATTGGTAATTATATGAAAAATTTAATTTAGGGTTTAACTTTACTAACGGAAAATCCGTCGGTAATTAATTAGAATTATAAATTTCATAAAATTAAATATTATCGACAGATTTTCTGTCGGTAACTTTATTTTTAAATTTTTTTTGAAATTAATTTTTACTGATGGAAAATTCATTGTTAATTATGTGAAAAATTTAATTCAAGGTTTTACTTTACCGACGGATTTTCAGTCGGTAATTAATTGGAATTATAAATTTATGAAAATTAAATATTACTAATAGAAAATCTGTCGGTAACTTTATTTTTTAATTTTTTTGGAATTAATTTTAATCGACAAAAAATCTATTGGTAATTATGTAAGAAATTTAATTCATTGTTTATCTTTACCGACAGATTTTTCATCGGTAATAAATCAGAATTATAAATTTAATAAAATTAAATATTTTCAATCGATAACTTTATTTTTAAATTTTTTTAAAATTAATTTTTACCGACAGAAAATCTATCAGTAGTTAATTCGAATTATTTTTTCAATAAATTAAATTTATCGGTGAAAAACCCATCGATAATTATTTACAAAATTTTTTTTTGTAAAATGAATTTCATCGATGAAAAATTCATCAATAATTTTGCTTATAAATAATTTAAAAATTAAATTTATCAACTAAAAATTCATCGATAATTATTTTTTTAAAAAAATTTTACTATTAAATTTACTGATAAATTTTCTATTGGTAACTTTGAAAATCCATCAATAATGTATTTATATGATACACTATGTTTCCCTTTCCACATTCATTTCTTCTCTTCACTCTCTTATCCCTCTTCGAGTACCGCGCCCCTCCACCTATGCACCGCCTCCCTGTGCCATCCGCCGGTCTTCGCTGCCAAAGCCGCTGCCGGCCACCCGTGCCCGACGCTGCCCCAGCCTCGTGCCTCTCGCCTAGCGACTAGTGGCCCTCCGCCCCCACGCCTCTCACCCTGCAACGCCCGCAGCTCATCGTCCCCCGCACCTTGCCCTTCTCGCCTCCCGCCGACCCACCTCCGTTCAAATCGCCATCATCGATGAAGTGGTAAACTCTCTTCCCATTTCAACGCCACCCCACTTCACTCATTCACTCTTACTGTTCCAAATTCCAATTCCCAAACCCAACTTCAATTTTTCATTTTTTTTTCCCTGAATACTTGCTATTTCTGGAAACAATTCCCGTTATCACTTTCTAAACAAGTTATGATTTATTCTTTTTTGGGTTTTTGTGAAGCATGATTGCTGGAACTTAGAAGAAGTTTCAAAAGCACTAGAGCTACTGCAGGTACTTTTTCCTCTTGTTCTGCATCTTTCTATTTTTGTTATGTGCTGATGAAAAACTTTTGCATATAGTCTGATTATATTTTGCTGTCATCCTACATGCGTTTGGACTTTTGATTCTATGTTCCCCTGTCATGTATATGTTCGGCCAGCATGGGTTAAATTGGGGGAGAATGGGTTTTGTTTGTTCCTTACTAAGGATTATGCAAATAATGAATTTAGGTACAGAGACTAAAAGTTTGGGTAACTTATTAAAGTATCCTGTTGGTATCTAATCCTAGAGGTATGGGCCTTGTCCTCCTATAAGTATAATAAATGAATAGAAGTGTATAATTTCAGTTCTTTTTGCAAGCAAGTTACTGTGACTAAATGGAAATTTCCTTTGCGGAGCCCATGATGTGATAGTCCACGATTCTAAGGTTTGATTGGAGTAAGTGGCTTTTGCTTTAGCATTGGGAATATTTGGTGTTTAAAAATGATTTCCAAGCTGAGTGTATGTTTTAGAATTAAAGATTAGTAGGGGACCTATGTCCTGTCTTGATTTCATGTTCAAGATAGCCTTTTTTTTTTTTATTGATTTCTAGTTGCTGTCTTCTGTTTGAGCTGTCAAAGGATGGATCCTTGACACCTTAGTTCACATATTCATGCTTGGATGTCACACGTAAATACAGCTTTAATGATTTTTGTCTTGCTGCCTTCCTTGCCTTTAGAGACCAAAAATGACTCTGAAATGGTTAGTCATGGTTCTTGAATAATTTCTAAGTTTTAGTACTTATAATAGATGCAAGATTGTAATGTAAAGTGTAAAGTTACTTGTTTTGTTTTTGTGTCACAATTAGCGACTACTGTTGCTGGAAAATTAGTAAAGCTAATTGTTCTGAGTGAAGCATTCTTAGATAATCTCAATTTACTATACACCTTAATATGCTTAAAGGCCATTCCAGGACATGGCTGCCTGTCACTCATTTTGTTCTAATTCATAATGTAATTTTGCTGTCTCATAGAGTTATGCCTGGTTGTCCGTGAAATGGCTTTATTTGAGGAAAAACATTTCCTTTTGATGTCTGAAAATTGTTGTTTACTTCCTAAAGACCAGTTCGTGGACCTCTCGTTGAAGGGGCCATCTTTGAAGTTTATATTCTTTATACTTTTGATTAAGTCCAACTAAGATGGGTATACTACACCTTGATCCTTAAAATCATAATTTCCTATATGATAGCTATTCCTAGACCAAGTAAATTTAGATATCATAGAACGGTGCATTAATTCTTGGATACATGTGATATTCTTTCCAAATTGTCACTACATTATTTGAACTAAAAGCTAAAAATTCTGGTTTTAGATTGGACATGTGAATCTAAATGTGATGTTATTTTGATATTGTAAGCTTCATATATATATATATATATATATATATATATATATATATATATATGGATGGTGTTAAAAATGTTATTTGGATTCTACTACTGGAATGTGTGATTGGATGAACACTAGCTGGGTCTGATCCTTTTCTGGCAATTGGTTTAGACACATTTATGTTATGATGTTGATGATGTTAAGCCTGAAGCTCGTAAATTAGGAAATAAACTTCTCTCTACTTGGAGTATACTCGATATTGGAAGAGGCAATGGTATGCTTCTCCAAGAATTAGCTAAGCAAGGGTATGGTCTCACCTTTTGCTTATGTAATGCTAATATGTGCTGGGTAATTTTTCAAAAACAAGTGGATAAATTTCTGAGTGACTACACTAAAATATTTTTGCTCACTTTTGTATTTGTTGGAAAATGGAAAGACATAATCTTCTGTCAAATAAATATGTGTGCATAAATATATATATATATAATTATTAATTAAATGATAATTCCATAGTAGAAAAAGTAATGTGTAAATGTGAAAAATGAAGAAGCAAAAAAAAAAAAGATGCGGTCAAGAACCAAGGTTGCCACATAAATGGGACCTGCAAATGTATAATGTTATTTGTTTTCTTGGGAATGAAACCAAGCTTTGTTCTTTTCTAAGTTTTTTGGAATTCTGAGTATTGGTTTTGAGAGATATTTGGATTTGTTTATGTTGCGTTGCAAATACCTTATTAAACTAACTTGTGCTATCTTCTGTTGAAGAAGATGCAGACAGGCTCTTCCACATTGCCAGACACTGATGATGATGGTGGTGGTGGCGGGAAAAGTGATGCTGATAGTGGTGGCGGCGATGGAGATGCTGACGATACTGCTGACATCTCCTAATTTGAGTTACTATTTTTTTTATTTATTATATATTGACTTCTTTATGTTAATGTTTGTAGACTTTGTTGCATTTATATTTATTTTACATTTTGAATTTAAATTTATTACATTAATTTATTGAGTATTTTTTTATAATTTTTATTATTAAATATATTTATAATTATCGTTAAATAAAAAATAAGCTCTTAAATAAATAATCAAGTAACATTACAAATTGATCAATATTTATTCTTTTAAAAAATAATTTAAAATAAAAAATAAAATTTAAAATATTACCGACGGGTTTTCCGTTGGTAAAATAAAAAAAATTTAAAAATTACCAATGGATTTTCCATCTGTAAAATAAAAAAGAAAAAATAAAATTTTAAAAATTACGAACAGATTTTCAGTTGATAAAATAAAAAAAGTAAAAATAAAATTTTAAAAATTACCTATGGATTTTTTATCAACAAAATTAAAAAAAAATTTAAATCATTAAATATTACCGATGGAAAATAAATCGATAAAATAAAATGAAATAAAATCTAAAATTTCAAAATTCATAATTATCGATGGATTTTCTGCTAGTAAAATATTAAAAAAATAAAAAAAAAGTGAAAATTACTGACGGATTTTCTATCGGTAAATTTTAAAAAACTTAATTTAAACTAAAATTTTACCGATAGAAAATCCATCGGTAAAAATTTTTGATGGATTTTTTCCGTTGGTAATGCTTCCCGACAACGTTATTACTGGTTGACAAAATCCATCAATAATTAATTTTTCAGTCGAAAATACAAAAAATTTATCGGTAAAACCCGTTGGTAACAGCAATTTTTCTGGTAGTAATTGTACTAGTTGTTCAACTAAGTTCTAATATTAGGTTGTACTCTATATATTTAATTAAAATTTACACAATATTATAAATACTTTTTCTATTCTAATTGTATTCATACGGTAGCTATCAAATAGTTATGAATTGTTTTATCTCCTTAACTGTTTTATAGTAACTAACTAGGTCATATTGTATTAAGTAGATAACAATAGTAATTTCTAATATTCATATAAATTATTTTATGATATCTTACCTATTGTTCATATTTAATAATTAAATAATACTTTTAGCTGTGAAATCATGATAATTGTCAATCTATTTTCTAATTAGAAGACTCATATCATGCCAAACAAATCACATATTGCTAAAATATAATATACCTTGGACCAGTGATACCTTTCGACAAATTATGCAACAAACAATAGTCCCGTGAGTTTTTCAAAATATGATTTTCATGATAATAGCGACAATAATCAATTTATAAAATACTTTTAATGGATAAAATATAGCCATGATCAACTACTGACTCACCGTTGATAGTCGAGAGTTCACTTTCATTGACAAATTGACTCTGCGGAGCAGGAATGGTACTGGTAATTGTATATAAACAATTTGATTATATCACCCAAATTAAATTTAATGATAGGGAGGAATAATATTGTGAGAAAATCATGTCTATAACCAAACTCACAAAGATAAAAAGGGAAAGAAACTGGCTAAAATCATGAAGATTACTTACTGCAAGAGATTAATCAGAAAAAATTAAGAGAAATCATGCTTTTCTTTCTAGGGAAAAATCCTTAGACGGCCATGATTCTTAGAAGAATATTTTAAAGTATTATCATGTACTAAATATTTTAAAGTATTATCATGTACAACCGAAAACGGATCCACTAGCGTCCTGTGCATGCATGCCTATTGGCAATTATATATATACACACACATAAAATGCCAACTCTTTCTTTCTTTCTTCTTCTTTTTTTTTTGGAACAATAATAATAATAGTAACGTGTATAATAATAATAATAATAATTGTGCTATCTACTGTAATGCTACATACATTGCTAATCCTCTATATATATATATATATATATATAATAATGTCACTTATATCATTACTTAATGATAATTCACATACTACTAAATTCTGTATTTGGGATTTTACAATGTTAAATTTTGGTTGATCATTTATCTTAAATAATAAAACATATTTATCTTAAAAAATTAACCTTGATAAATTATTTTCATGATGAATTATACAAAATTAATATCTTATCATTCAATTCTATTTGTCAATATTATTACATTGCACGGGTAAAAAACTAAGCTAGTTTTTCTAAAAGGAAAGTGGAAATCTGTTTAGAGGGATGGGTGAATTTGTCTTTGCAATTTGTAATAGGTGGGTTATTTGATCTTCTGCTTAGACCATTAATGTGTTAGTTGGTCTTTTCATCTAAAACAAATTGTTGTTAGTGATTGAACAAAAGCCGGACCATCACGGTACCAAATCAGTGACTGGACCATTGCAAACTCTTCCTAGCACAGGTATGATGGTTTAGCCACGATCATAATTAATGCTCCTACCACTTTATTCTCTACTTGTAAAATAAATAGCTTGATATTTGTGTGATATCATGTGCCTAGTAAGAAAAATATTATTAATACTCATTATTTGTAGGATATTATGTTAACTTATACCACCTTATCGACACAGTATCCCGTACATAATTAGTACCGATAGCATAACTCGGCTAGCAAATGTGCTAATGGTACAAAAGTCTTTTCTCTGTGGCCCTCGTCAAGTGTTATTTTCAATGATTTGGGAAAGAATAGTTGGCACTTGTAGTGACCAGGTGTGGAGTGGTGTGCAGTGACTAGATAGATTAACCTGACTAGGTTCTTCAACCTGAATAGGTTGGTATTCTTCCTTTCAACTGATCATTGAAGCAAGTTGATTAGACTGGCTGAGAATTTCTTATGATCACTACCAAGATAAAATGAGGTTTTAAGAGTGCCAAGGCCAAATATCTTGAGTATACTAAGGAAAATGTAACATATGATGGCACCATTTGCACCATATATCAACCAACCAGTTAGAATTAACCCTTCAACCGAAGAGTTGGGATTGAGTTCAATATGAATGCGAAAGGTTTAAATAAAGAATTATCTAACTAGATTAGATATAGGTCCTAGTGTACAAGCTGTATACTGCTAGCTATTAATTTATGAAAAGTGATCCAACTAGACGATACTATAAAGTGTGGGGTCCAGCTGATGACCCCACCCATGTGAAAAATATAAGGGGCAAATTTTCACGAGTGAACATTGAAAAGAGTAGTATTTGGGTATCATTTTTATTATTTATTGATACTGTAAAAAGAGTGAGTATTTAGATATCATCTTTATTACTCTTGAGAGTGATACAAAAATAAAGAGTGTGAGTAAATCTCAGAGAGTGCAGGATGTGGATATATACACCAGGAATATTTTTGGGTATAATCTTTATTAATCTTTGGTACTGTAAAAAGAGTATTATTTGAATATGAGGGTTCTCATCAAGAAACACTATATTTACCTCTTAGATTGAAAAATGTGAAAAAGATATTTTGTAATTATCTTGAATATAATGAAATATTTTTTGGAGTCTGTCCTATAGTTTTTTCTTCGGTATTTGGGGGTTTCCCCAATAAAAGTTCGATGTGCAAACTTTTTAATCTATTTTGTTGGCGTGAATAGTGATGTGAGTCCCACTCCAGTGGATAATGACACAGATATAGTACTATTCACAAGAATAGTGACACAGTTCTGTCCACATGAATAGTGACAAGCGGGTGCCACCATGAATAGTAATAAGTGGGTCCCACCACTAATTACCACTCACCTTGATATTTATTTTTGCTTCGCTATGCTGCACCAATTGGTAGATTTAATTTTATCGGATTTATTTTGGTACTCATTACCACACATTGATATCATTTAATTACACTGTGAATCAGTCTTTGAGCTCAACAAGTGGTAACAGAGCTCAAGTTGAGCTCAGGATTGTGCTATGTAAATTAAATGGAAGATAATATGGGTATCATGATTGATGCCAAAAATGGAGAATATAATTCTCTAAAAGGATTTGTATGATCCTATATACCTTTGCTACATATACTTGAAAATAACAAAAATTCTAACCAGGTTACTTCCAAAACTACAGCTATTGCCATTAGAAAAGTATGAAAACCTAAGAAAATGACCAAAAACAAATGTGCAATCAATTAGTTACTTGCACATGAATAGATAATTCAGTTAATTCAATTACTTCCAAAACTATAGCTATTGTCATTAGAAAAGTATAAATGTTATAATTGCTTAAATCTTACTTTTATGTTAAAGCTAATTCAGTTCCCACCACGAATATCATAGAGTTAATCAAAACACCCTTTACATCAAGGCACATTCATGTAGTTACTTGTACATCTTTTGAATTTCCCACAATGGGCAATCAACTTAAGTAACTGTGTAATGCCAAGTTATGATTAGAAACATCAGCAATTTTATCACATAGATAAATAGTCAAACACAACCAGCAAACTTACAATGAATCAAAAGCAAATTTGGGGCTTCAACTCTCATAGGCATTAAGAGACAGAGCTCAAAATTTTAAACAAAAAGGGATAACCCAAACTAACTATGAGCTAAGATCAAGTTGAAATGAAAGATAACATAGCAAAAGGACCAAAACCCATTTCGATTAAACAATAAAGATTGCAGCTTTGAAGGAGAAAACATAGTAATAGTAGAAATTTGAACTCAGAAATGGAATTGGGAGGAAATAAAAAGTTGTCAAATATTGGGAAAATATCAATAATCAAGGTGATAATCTTAACATGGTGAGGGCATAATCCTTGTCTTTGAACTAGAAGTGAGGGGGCTTTTACGCCCAACTAATGGATTTAGAACATAAACACTACATGCAAATAACTCCTACTTAATGTCTCTTATCTTCAAAGGATTTCCCTTGACTAGCTAAGTTAAATTTTTTGCCAATGTCTCTAGTATACAGCAACAAAGAGGAGTCATTACTGGCATTACACATGGATAAAACAATTGTAATATCCAGTTGTGGATAAAACAATCTAGTTACCACTCTAACCGAATTAAAGGTCTTCACCAATAAAAAAATGCCCACTCCACCACAACACAGTATACTACAAAAGGATAAAATGTTACATTAAAAATACTTATAATTGATTGACATAAGAATCAGAATCCAACATAATCAAGGCTAATCATGTTGATTTGTTAAACAGAACCAAATGATTAGCCAAAAATCAAGTCAAGATCACAAACCTGACGAACAAAATTGAACAGAGCTGAATCCCAATATCTAAGAGATCTACAAAAGAGAACGGAGAAAAAAAAGTTAATTACTTGAGCAGATTTATGGGTGGCGAGCATGCTCTTGGCAGCCTCCTTGCGCTCAGCATCAGTCTTGAACTCAATGAGGTACCTATGGTAGTCCCCCTTCATCTTTGGGTCGAAGACCTAGGAGTCACCAGAGGAGGCCGATGAGATGAGATGGGAGTCAAGGAGCTTCAGGATCCCGTTGCAAATGTTGGAAAGTTCCAACTTGATCTTGGATTGATAGTCACAGATCACCGAAACTCCGTTGATTTGGCTTTTGAAAGGTGAGCGTGCAGCCGCCATTGTTGTATAATAGAAAAAGAAAGTGAGATCTGGTTTTTGGGTAGCTGCTCGGTGAATAGGAAGGAGCTTCAGTGGTTGTTGCTGGTAGGCGGCTTTGATTTTTCAAAGTTACCATGCATGCATAGTAATTTGCATAGTAACTCCACCTAATCTGTCTCACCTACTCACGAAAAGTTACTGTGTACTTACATAGTAACTCCCTTGAAACTCTATAAATAGAGGGGATGAAAATGAAGGAAATCCATCCAAAGTCGAATGCATTTCTCAGCTGTTTTAGAAAGAAATAATATAAGCTTCTTGTAGTGAGAGAAAAATATAGATAGTATGAAGAAAATTCCAAGAGTGTAGTGTGAATATACACTGGGGGTTTTGGGTATATTCTCTAGATTTCTGTAATACTACTAATTGTAGTAGAAGAGTCTCACTGGGGATACACTATATTGTAATTACTCTTTAAATATAGTAGAGTATTTTTCGGAGTTTGGCCCGTGGTTTTTCCCTCAAAATTACAGGAGAGTTTTCCACGTTAAAATATTGGTAACAATACTATTCACAAATAGCGACGTGGGTTCCATTGTATAGTATTATTCGTAATAGTGACAAGGGTCCATTGCATAGTACTGTTCTAGTGAATAGTGACGTGTGGGCCCACTGTGCAATACTATTCACCGTGCATAATTTTTCCGTCTCTTTACAAATTTGGGCGTGTTTCCGCTCACATCCATAAAGTGTTTATTACACTTAGGATGTACCCTACTCTTCATATTACTAACAAATTGTATCAGAGCTCTTTTGGTTCGGTGGGATTTATTCTTAGTATGCTCTGTGGTTGCAGCTTAGTCTGATCTTCCACATCAGAAAAGAATTTCTCCCTAGTACTTGAGAATCAACCCTTGGTTACTATTGCTGGATGACAGTGTGATACTGTGAGAGTGCAGTTTGGAAAGGTTCTGGCTAAGGAAAGACTTGGTATTTAAGCGTGTCCATTGTGACCCACCTCTCTTTCCTGGGAACCTTCTTGGTGCACTGTTTACAGTTGATTTGCACTATTCCAGTATACGGTTATAGTATAAGGTTCTGACTAAGATCCAAGATGTCGGTGCCAAAATTTGAAGTGGAGAAGTTTGACGGGTCCAACGACTTCAGACTATGGAAGCTGAAACTGCAAGCATTGCTTAATCAGCAAGGTCTTGCAACGGCATTGGAAGGCAAAGAAAAATTGCCGGAGTCATTAGCTGATGACAAGAAGGAAGAGATGATGCTCAAAGCACTGAGTACAATACAGTTGAGTCTTGTGGACAATGTTTTGCGAGAAGTCATGGAAGAAGAAACCGCTGATTCACTATGGAAGGCTTTGGAAGAAAAATGCTCTATAAAGACCTTGTCCAACAAGCTTTATCAAAGAAAGAGACTGTACATGTTCAAATATTCAGGAGGAAAATCAATATAAGAGCATATAGACGACTTCAACAGAATGATCTATGATGTTGGAGCAGCTGGAATTAAAGTAGAAGATGTTGACCAAGCCATGATCTTATTAACTTCACTACCTCCGTCTTCTGTGATACCATACTTTATGGTAGATCCGATATCTTAGTGAAAAATGTCAAAAAATCACTAATGATAAAGGAGCATCAGAAGTTAGTATCCGGACCTAGTGCCGAAGGTCCTACAGATGGTTGTTTGTGACGAGAGGGCATAGTCAAGAGAGAGGATCAGGAAGCAAAAGCAAGAGAAGATCAAAGTCCAAAAGGCACAAGTCTGTTAAGTGCTTTCATTGTCACCAGATGGGACATATCAGAAGAAATTACCCAGAAAGAAAGGAGAAATCAGGAGATTCTGCCAACATAACAATTGAAAGTTCTGATGATAGTGATGCTGATACTGGTTCAGCCTTGACAGTATTCACAGGAGACACAGGAAATGAATGGATCCTAGATTCTGGTGCATCCTTTCACATGACACCTAATCGAAGTTTTTTTCTCATCCTTCAAAAAGCGAGATGGAAAAGTTAGATTGAGAGATAATAGAATAATTCCAATTGAAGGTGAAGGAGATGTGCAAGTAAAATTGGATGATGGTACTAAAAGGACGTTTCAAGCATGGCATGTTCTAGACTTGGGTAGAAACCTGATCTCATTAAGTGCCCTAGATAATTGGGGGCACAAGTTCATTGGAGAGGGTAGATTCTTGAAGGTGATCAAAGGTGCAATAGTGGTATTGAAAGGAAAATTACAGGGTGGAATCTATCTATTGCTGGGAAGCACAATCGATGGAACTGCTGCTGTTCTATCCTCTGAAGGAAATGATGATGCTACACGAATGTGGCACATGCGACTTGGTCATATGAGTGAGAAAGGAATGACCATACTTGCTAGCAAAGGCTTACTGAAAGGCGTGAAGAATTGCAAACATGGTTTCTGCGAAAATTGTGTATTTGGAAAGCAAAAACGGGTTAAGTTCAATTCTGGCAAACACAATAGCAAAGGGATATTGGAGTATATCCACTCAGATGTTTGGGGCCCAGCCCCTGTTAACTCTATAGGTGGAGCTCGCTATTTTCTTACTCTGATAGATGATTATTCCAGGAAAGTCTGGATTTATTTCCTGAAGAAAAAGGAAGAGGTGTTCGACAAATTTAAGCAATAGATGGCCATGGTCGAGAAGCAAACCAGGCGATCAGTCAAGAGACTGAGAACTGACAATGGCGGAGAATTTTGTAGTAAAGAATTTGCGGAGTTCTGCAGAAATGCTGGTATAGTAAGGCACTATACTGTACCAAGAACACCACGGCAAAATGGAATTGCAGAACGGATGAACAGAACACTTCTAAAGCGTGCAAGATGCATACGAATTAATGCAGCACTTCCCAAATCATTTTGGGCTGAGGTAGTCAATACGGTTGACCCGTAAACTATTCTGATTTGAAAATATTTGGTTGTCCCGCGTATGCCCATATGAGTGATGGTAAACTTGAGGCGAGGGCAAGAAGGTGTATATTTCTAGGGTATGCACGAGGGGTGAAAGGCTACAGACTGTGGTGTACAGAAAAGGCAAGTTCACCCAAAATTATTATCAGCAGAGATGTCACTTTTGACAAGGTGACAATGCTAAATCAGAAGAAGGAATCAAATTTAGATGAGGCAGAAACAGATCATGGTGCTAGGAAGCAGGTGGAGCTGGAGATTGACTGTGGGAAGATGAAACAAGAAAAAGATAAAATGGATCAGCCAAGTACTTCAGGAATTACTCAACCTGAAGTAGAACAACAAGATGAACATGAAGATACTGGTGAACAAACCAGAGAAGTAAAGCCATACAGTATTGCTACTGGCGGAGAAAGGCGAGAAATTCAGAAACCAAAAAGATATCTGGATTTTGCTACCTGTGCACTTGACTCATTAGATGCAAATCCTATAGCCTTTGCCTTGGCTATGGCGGATGGTGCAGTTGGAGATGAACCATATCCCTACCGTGATGCAATAGAAAGTAAGGAGTCAAAGCAGTGGCTGATAGCAATGAATGAGGAAATCGAGTCTCTTCAAAAAAATCAGACGTGGGAGCTAGTACAACTTCCAAAGGGGAAAAGAGTAGTTGGTTATAAATGGGTTTACAAAAGGAAAGAAGGAATCCCTGGCATTGAACCTCCAAGGTTCAAGGTGAGACTGGTAGCAAAGGGTTATACTCAGAAGGAGGGTATTGACTTTCATGAAGTATTCTCTCCTGTGGTGAAGCATAGCTCTATTCGGATCCTATTAGCTATTGTGAGTACATTTGACTTGGAGCTAGAACAGCTTGATATGAAGACAGCGTTCTTACATGGCGAGCTAGAGGAACAGATCTACATGAGTCAACCAAAAGGATTCGTAGTTCCTAGAAAGGAGAACCATGTTTGCCTATTAAAGAAGTCATTATATGGCTTGAAGCAGTCCCCGAGGCAGTGGTACAAAAGGTTTGATACATTTATGATTGGTACTGGATATAGTAGAAACCAATATGATAATTGCCTCTACTCTAAGGAGCTTCCAGATGGTTTGCGAATTTATCTATTGTTGTATGTAGATGATATGCTAATTGCAGCTCACAAAAAGGCTGAAATTAGTATGTTAAAAACACAGTTGGGAAAAGAGTTCGAGATGAAGGACTTGGGTGTAGCAAGGAAAATTCTGGGAATGGAGATTCTTAGGGAGCGGAATAGTGGTAGGTTGTGCTTGACGCAACAAAATTATATTATGAAAGTGCTACAACGCTTTAATATGGATCAGTCCAAACCAGTTGGCACTCCATTAGCTACACATTTTAAGCTATCTTCAAAAGAATGTCCAAGAACTGAGGAGGAGGTGGAGCACATGTCTCGTATACCTTATTCTAGTGCAGTTGGCAGCCTTATGTATGCCATGGTGTGTACTAGACCAGATATTTCACATGCAGTGAGTGTGGTAAGCAGATTTATGAGCAAACCTAAAAAGACACACTGGGAAGCTGTGAAATGGATCATGCGGTACCTGAGAGGTTCCACTAATGTCTGTTTGGTGTTTGAAGGTCAGAAGAACCATGGAGTTGTGGGTTATGTAGATTCTAATTATGCAGGTGATTTGGATAAAATGAGGTCATTGACAAGTTATATCTTTACAGTTTTTGGATGTACTATTGGCTGGAAGGCGACATTGCAATCTACAGTGCATTATCAACTACTGAAGTTGAGTATATGGCATTGACAGAGGCGGTTAAAGAGAGCATCTGGGTGCACGGTCTTTTGGATAGTTTTGGGTTGAATCAACATATACTAGTTGTACATTGTGATAGTCAAAAATCTAGTCTATCATGAAAGGACAAAGCACATTAATGTTAGACTTCATTTTGTCAGAGAAAATATCAATAATGGTACTGTTGCAGTTCAGAAGATTGCCACAACTAAAAACCCAGCTGACATGATGACAAAACCGTTGCCGATTGACAAGTTTAAGAATTGCTTGGATTTAGTCAATATTTGCAGAAGTTGAAGGCTATTGAAAAATACAAAGCCGAGGTGGAGAATTGTTAGGCAGCTTTGATTTTTCAAAGTTACTATGCATGCATAGTAGTTTATATAGTAACTCCACCTAATCTGTCTCACCTACTCACGGGAAGTTACTGTACACTTGCATAGTAACTCCCTCGAAAATCTATAAATAGAGGGGATGGAAACGAAGGAAATCTCATCCAAAGCTGAATGCATTTCTCACCTGTTTTAGAAAGAAGTGGTATAAGCTTCTTGTAGTGAGAAAAATAGAGAGAGTGTGTAAGAAAATTTCAAGAGTGTAGTGTGAATATATACTGGGGGTTTTGGGTATATTCTCTAGATCTCTATAATACTACTAATTGTAGTAGAAGAGTCTCACTGGGGATACACTATATTGTAATTACTCTTTAAATATAGTGGAGTATTTTTCAGAGTTTGGCTCGTGGTTTTTCCCTCAAAATTACAAGAGGGTTTTCCACGTTAAAATATTGGTGTGCAGTTCTCTTGATCTACTTTGTTGATGCAAATAGTAACAATACTATTCACTGTACATCATTTTTCCGTCTCTCCACAAATTTGGGCGCGCTTCCGCTCACATTCATAAAGTGTTTATTACACTTGGGATGTACCCTACTCTTGATATTACTAATAGTTGCATGCAAGGTGGAGAAAGAGGGGCTAGGCTTTCATGGTTCACGAAGGTGGTGATGCAATGGCTTTGCGGCAGAAATAGGCTATGCAGGATGGCAATAGTCCACAGACCATGGCTGATGGAGGAAGAGATTTGGGAGAGAAGAGGCAGAGTAATGGGATTTGGGAAAGTATACGTTTGGGGCATTTTTGTGTTTATATACTCTCGTAGTGATTGATAAATCGGTTACTAATTGAAATATTAATGACCGATTTAGAGACTGATTTTATGTAAGTAAGGAATTTTAATAGGGATAAATATCAGTCACTAAATTGGTCATTAATTGGAATGTTGGTGACCAATTTAGAGAATGATTTTTATGCAAGCAATTATTTATAATATGAATAAATATTAGTCACTAAGTTAGTCACTAATTAAAATATTAATGATCGATTTTTATGCAAGCAATTATTTCTTATGTGAATAAATATCAGTCACTAAATTGGTCACTAATTAAAATTTAGTGAACAATTTTTTTGCAAGCAATTATTTCTAATATGAATAAATATCAATTACTAAATTGGTCACTAATATTTTGATTAGTGACCGATTTAGTGACCGAATGTTATGCAAGCATGATTTTCTATTATTAATACATACTGATCACTAAATCGGTTACTAATTGAAATATTAGCCAACGATTTTTATGCAAGAAATGATTTCTGGTATGAGTAAATATTAGTCACTAAATTGGTCACAAATTCATCATTTCAGTGATTGATTTATTTCATTCACAAAATTGGTCATATTTGACACATTTCTAGCAGTTTGTGTTGCTCTTTTTTGTAGATGAAGAATGTCATGTTGCAGATTCATGTGTTAAATGAGTCATTGACTCAGCGGCTTCTTAGTATGCCACTTCTAACAAGAAATTCTTTACTCAGTACAAAGTAGGAGACTTTGGCAAAGTAAGGATAGGAAATACTAGTAATTCTGATATTGTGGGAGTTGGTGATGTGTGCAATCAAATAAATATAGGATGTACATTGACATTGAAGAATGTGTGACATGTACCGGATTTATGCCTAAATATGATCTCCGTGCATGCTCTGAATTTAACTGGATACCATAGAAACTTTGGTGATGGCAAGTGGAAGCTTTCCAAAGGTTTGATGGTGGTTGCCAGAGGAATGTTATACAGAACTTTACAAGACTCAAGTTGAGCAGGTTGGAGGGTTGAATACAGTCCAGGACGATGCTTTGCCAAATTTATGGCACAAAAGACTAGCTCATATGAGTGAAAAAGCATTGCAAATTTTGGCTAGGAAATCCCCCATTCCTTATTTCAAAAGTACAAAATTAAATCCTTGTGATCATTGTTTGTTTGGCAAGCATCATAGAGCATCTTTCAGTAAAAGATTGAAGCTGAAGAAGAACATTCTGGATATAGTTTAATCTGATGTATACGGTCCTATAAAGGTGGAGACCCTTGGTGGTAGTAGATATTTTATGATGTTCATTAATGATGCTTCACAAAAAGTATGGGTTTATTTTCTAAAGAGGAAGGATCAAGTGTTTCAATACTTCGAGAAGTTTCATGCCATGGTGGAGAGAGAAACTGGGAAACCTTTGAAGTGTCTTGGCAATGACAATAGGGCAAAGTACACTTCCCATGAATTCACAAACTATTGCTCTAAACATGGCATCAGGCATGAGAAGATGGTTCCTAGTTCCCCACAACGTAATGGATGTGGCCAAAAGAATCAATAGAACCATTATGGAAAAAGTCATATGTATATTGAGAATGGCTAAGTTGCCTAAGCCATTCTGGGGTGAAGTTGTTCAAATGGCGTGCTACTTGATTAACAGATCTTCGTCTTTTCCTTTGGGCTTTGACATTGCTAAGAAAGTATGGTCTGAACATGATGTTAGTTACTCTCATTTGAAGGTGTTTGGATGCAAGCCTTTGCTCACGTAAGTAAGGAGCAGAGAAGCTTGATATAAAGCCATTCCTTGCATATTTACGGGCTATGGAGATGAGGAATTTGGCCATAGGCTATGGAATCTGGAAAAGAAGAGGATTATAAGAAACGGAGATGTAGTGTTGCATGAGCAAGAAACTATATTGGATTCTGCTATTCCAGAGAAAATTGATGAATCTGGTGGTGAGGTTGATTTTACATTAGTCTCTCTTCCTAAAGAAAATGTCACAGAAGATGGAGAGGTTCAAGACCATGGGGTTGATGATGAGCCAGCAATTGATGATGCTGAACATGGAAAACGTGTTGAGTAAGGAGAGCAAGCTCATACATCACAAGGATAAAGGCATGCAATAAGAGATGGATTCTTTGCAGAAGAATGATACTTATGAGTTAGTAAAACTCCCTGAAAGCAAGAAAGCCT
Source organism: Dalbergia cochinchinensis (assembly GCA_031216125.1). Classification (NCBI taxonomy): domain Eukaryota; kingdom Viridiplantae; phylum Streptophyta; class Magnoliopsida; order Fabales; family Fabaceae; genus Dalbergia; species Dalbergia cochinchinensis. The sequence continues at coordinate 72,442,484 of CM062368.1, read as the reverse complement.
TGAAGAATAAATAGGTGTTCAAGCTGAAGAAAGATAGATGGCAACAAGCTAGTAAAGTATAAACCTCGCTTGGTTGTAAAAGGCTTTGGTCAAAAGCAAGGGATAGATTTTGATGATATTTTCTTTCTAGTTATCAAAATGAGTTCTATTTGAGTTATACCAAGGTTGAAAGCTAGCTTGGATTTGGAGCTTGAGCAGTTAGACACAAATACTGCATTTCTCCATGATGATTTAGAGGAACCTGGAAAGAAGTTGATGGTTCGGATCAGCTAGTTTAGATTATGGATGACATGGTGTTTGTTGGATCCATGTAATGGGTCCCTTGTGTCAAAAGTCTTCTTAGCAAAGTGGAGACTAGGCGGTGTGTCTTGAATATTGACAGTACAAGTGAAGAGAGCATGTTTAGCCAGTGATGAAGCTTATGGATGATGATGCTCTTGTGTTAGCACCATTAAATGCTCGAGAAATACAAGGTTATTGCATGGAGAAAGTTGTAGCATGAGATAAGCTTCAACTTTGTGTCAAGTTGATCGACATGGATTCCAGATAATTTCTCCCAAACTATTTCCCATTGACTGGAGGGGGAGAATTGTAGTGTCCAGCCAATAAGCCCCACCCATGTGAAAATATAAGGGAGAGGAGACAAATTTTTACAGGTGAATAGTAAAAATTATTGTGCACTCATGAAGTGATTTTGGTGCCGAAATCATTCGCGGTGTGTTCACACTGCACGTTATCTTTATAAATAGAAGTGATAATTCAGTTGAAAAACATAGAGCAAGAGAAGCAATGAGAATTAGAGAAGCTGTAGAGAGAAGGAAATACATAAAGAGTATGTTATTTTTTGAGATTGAGAGGGAAAAATAAAGAGTGTGATCATAGTATTAAAAATCGGACCGGATCGATCAGTTCAACTGAAAAATCGGTGAACCGGCCACTTGATTAGTCTGATTCTCTTGTTGGACCGGTTATGCATTCGACTCGGTCAAACCCGGTTTGACTCAGGTTGAACTAGGCAGCCAAACTGGACTGGCTTTGAAGACAAAGAAATTTCAGAAAGTAATTCTAAAATTTCAGACATGGGAATCAAACTCATGTCTTGCATTTGAGAAATGTGAGTCACTGCCATTGAGCCAATATCTCTCTTATTATAATATGTGCTTTTAATTATATATATCATATCTTTAGTTGTGTTAAATTGTATAATTCTAAAATTTTAAACATGGGAATTGAACTCATGTCTTGCATGTGAGGAGCATGAATCACTCCCACTAAGCCACTATCTCTTTTGTTGTAATGTGTGCTTTTAATTTTATATATATATATATATATCATATCTTTAGTCATGTTAAATTGCATTTTTATATATTTATTTAATTAAACTCAGTTCAACCAGTTAAACCAATGACCCAGTGTTTTGACCGAGTCGATCACCAATCCATTTCTGAAAACTATGAGTATGACTAAATCCTAGAGAGTGTAGGGTGTAGACATATACATTGGGGATATTTTTATGTATCATCTTTATTACTCCTTGGTACTATAAAAAGAGTAGTATTTGCATAGGAGGATTCTCATTGGGAAACACTATATTTACCTCTTGGGTTGGAGAGTGTGGAAATGATATTTTGTAATTATTCTGAATATAGTAAAATATTTTTCGGAGCCTATCTTATGGCTTTTCCTCTAGTATTTGGGGGTTTCCACGTTAAAAATTCGATATGCAGATTTTTTGATTTATTTTGTTAGCATAAATAGTGACATGGGTCCCATCCCAATGAATAGTGACAGATATAGTACTATTTACGAGAATAGTGATACAGTTCCATTGTTAAGTACTGTCCATGTGAATAGCGACAAGTAGGTCTCATTGTGAATAGTGATAAGTGGGTTCTAGTATTAATTACTATTCATCCTGATATTTATTTTCGCTTTATTGCTTTGTGCCAATTGGTAAATTTAATTCTGTCAAATTTATTTTGATGCTAATTGTCACATATTGATATCATTTAATTATATTATGAATCAGTTTCTAAACCCAGAGGACCTCTTATGGCAAGATAACCGGATTAAGTTAAATGTTCTGACCAGATGACTGGATTAAGTTTTGTATTGATAAAAGTTAAAATGTGATTACTAGGTGTGTGTACGGTTTGCTTTTGGTCTCCCTTTCTTCCTTTTGTTGTGGACTTTTATAATAGAAGGGATTTCAAATGGGACGTTTAGCATATAGTCATTTAGTCCAATTATGTGGTCCTTAATATTGGTAATCATTTAGACCATTCCAGTCATTTACTAGAGATCTCATCCTAGATCTTTAGATCTAAAGAAGCAGAGTAATACTATACTTCCAAAAAATATCCACATAATCTTTGATAATTATGATAGTTGCTAGTTGAAATAAAATACTCAATGGTTAATTAAATGGCTAACAATTATGACAGATTAGTCTAATGAACAAATTTTTAATTGATTAGCATTATCCTAAAGGAGAACTATATTTCATGAACGGCTTTGAAGTTTTGTTGTAGACACAAATGATTCCACCATATGCTGGCAATTAAAATCAAATAATAAATAAATTAACGTGACCATTTATTCTTTATTATTTTCCATCCTTGTATGAATAACCACAAAAATATGATCAACGCCCGATAACAACTATTGAAAAATGACCATTAAATGATGCCAAATGACCATAAAATGGCATTCACAGTAATATGAGAATATGACAATAAAACCATGGATTAATAAAAATTGCCTAATTTTATTATGGTATAAAGCACGCACTGGTTGGGCTAATCACAATGGTATTTTTTCTGGCCCTGCTAATAAGTCACATAATTCGGACGAGAAGTTTTATAGTATACCAGGCAACTTAATAAATGATCAGCAAAATGCCTGGAAATGAGGAGTAGGTCCGAACAAAATCCTTGAACAAAGAGCTTCCTAACAACATCATATTCCGGATAGACTCATAATATACAACCTTGAATATGGTCATTCGAGTAGAGTATAATTATCCCGGCGAAATAAATGGTAAACATTCTGTCGTAGGTTTTATACTGTGTGGTTTGGAGTCGGGGCCAGTAGAAATTCTCAAGTCTGACCTACATTGCTGTAGTTTTTTTCTTTTTTTCCTTTTTAACATGTGGGTCTAGGCTTTTGAACGCCTTTCTAGCATTAAGAGCATTTAAATTCTCTGCTCAATTATTAAGTAGCCTATCAGAGCACGTTATGAGCGTCTTTATTTTTCATAAGCCATCTAATTCATTTGTCTGTTTAAGTTAAGTGAAACATCGGATCTTATGGATTGTGATATTGACATGATTGAGTAACAGAGTGATGAAGCATCGGCACAAAGAGGACGCTAAAAAATGTGCAAAGAACAATCATGATGATCATATTCTAATAGAAAGCTCAACATGTGTATATTATGCTATGCAATAAACAAGGCAACTTTTTATGCTAAGCAATTGCTAAGTGGGGTAGGTTGGGTGTGCTGCGGGAAATACAGATATGTAAGTGTGCTACAAATCATTTTTGTAATGACATGAAAAGAAAAATTCTACAGGGGAAAATGAACAGAAATTTTAGTGACGCTGGAAGGACATAATGGGTGATACGTCCTTGATATGCATGGCTAGAACAACCTATCAAATTGTTTTTTTTTTATGGGGAAACGTTTTATTATTTTTCCCACAGACAGCGCCAAATGTTTCGGCCTAGATTTTGGGTTGGGCTGTGTAGATAATCGGTGGTGACTATTCCAGTCTTCTTGAGCACGAGAGCCAACACGGAACGGTCCCTTGTTCCCATCAGAGTGTTCTCAGGTCAATATGAGCATAAAAATATAAAGTTTAGGTGAAAATGGAACATGCCTCTACAGCTTAGAGTGGATGTATTTATTATAATTTTATTCATAACAACTAAGCTCATTAAGAAGGGGTGTAATAGTCATGAATGTCATGGTTAATTAAATTCTATAACGGACTTCTACCTTTGAGCCCTACACTAAAGAGGTGGACAAATGATCATCCAAAGAGAATATGGTCGGAAAAACATTTGGGCAAATGTAGATTTGTGGGTCTGGTCCAAATCTAATAGTTCTTAAGTGGATATTTTAGTTGACATCTACTTTTTTGGGCATTTAAATAACATCACTTCTACTCAATCTTTTTTTTTTTTGCAATATGCTTTAAAAAAGGTTTACAAATGTTAAATTTATGCAATACAAACTATAATTCATGCCATGTGGTGGTGTTGTAGGGATGTAGAATTAAACTAGAACAATGGTAAAAGATAGAAGATCAATCACTAATTTCATAAATTTCTTCTTATTTGCAAAAAATTTGTAAATTTAGAGATGACAATGTGCATTAAATTTCATAAATTTCACCCGGCATACCATGGACCTACCTAAAATGAAGCTGGACGGGACAACCCACTTTCGTAATTTAGGCAGATTAATCCTAAAAATATATATTAATATAAATATGCTTTGATATTCTTAAAGAGTTAGTTCACTTAAAATATATAAGGTAAAAAACATAGCATATCTACTACCATACGATTTTGCAATATAATGGTAAATTTTGCAAGTGACTTCTCTTACAAAAAGTTAATCAATAATGTGAAAATTATACTCGTTGTTTCCTTAGTTTGTCCAAAAACAAAAAATATGCATACATTAAGAAAAAATAAATAAATCTTAATAATATAAAAAAGCATAAAGGATCAGATTAAACTACCCCGATTAAAAGATAAAAGTCAGTAATGACACTATTAGTTAATATAGGGGTAGTATTTGAAAAGAGAATTTAATTCTTTTGTGACATAACTTGACAGATAAATTGAAAATGATCGAGTGACTTACATTGATGTAAATTGATTCTCCTTTAGCTTATATACAACTTTGGGGAAAGAAAAATGATTTAAAAACAAAATCAACAATAAAAAATTACTGTTAACTTGTGTTGTTATTTCATTAGAGGAGTTAATGTGAAAGGTTTAAAATAGTGGCATTTCAGTAATAATAAAAGTGGGACATTGAAATACAGTAATAGTGGGAAATTATGTTATAAAACCTCGACTACATAAAGGGTAGACTTGACAAGAAAATTTACTGTAGACTTGTTTTACCAGTGGGAGTGCGACAAACATAAGTTGGAGTGGAGGAGGTATATTGTTTCTTTGAAGAAAAAAAAATTGGAAAACAAATTTTTAAATCAATTGGAAAGCACAAATTTTTTTTAATATTTTCGGCAAAGAAAATGTTAGTATTGAAACAAACAATAAGCTACATTGGTTGAGTTTTTCTTATCAACAGGCTTAAACTCAACATGCAGTACACCTTCAGTTCAATCAACACTATTCAAATGATAGAGATATTCAACCCTAGTTAAAATAAAGCACTCACCACACTATAGAATACACACATACATGACAGGTGAAAAAAAGTGGGAAATCAGCCAAAAAGCTAGTCTGCTAGGCACATGGTCGCTCTGCTTCAGTACTTCGCTGCAAGTGGCTGGCTTCATTTATTCATTACATAAGCATTCCACGTGGAAAAAAGACTGAAACAACGCACGAGAATCACTTCTTGCCATGATAATAGCTGAGGACTGTATAAATAGTCTGAAGAAGAGAGAGAATACTTATCAGCGCAACAGCATAGTTGTAACCTTGCTTCAAGAAGTTGTGAAGGTCACGAAGGACTTCTCGCGGAGACCCCGTCAAATAATGCCAGAATCTTAATGGGAATTGTGTGCCGTGACGTGTTGGATGACTATAATATTTGTTCAAGTCATCAAAATAATATATGCTGTAACGAGGATCAATTTTGTCCTGATTAATTCCACGTATGATTGAACGGAAAAAAGTTACCAGATCTTTATTGCTCTTCTCCGGATAATCCTTTATGATTCCAATGTCCTTAAGCAGCTGAACGTCACTTTCACAACAGATCAAAGCATTGAAAAACAAAGCGGCCGAAGTGCATCTGCACATGAAAGTTTCACTTGTTCCCATTTTATGATGTTCCCAAGCAATTAAATTCAGCCACCGTGCTTTCGTTGTTTCAGTGATGTCCAGTGGTGGAATATCCAGTGTTCCACTACCGGAGTTGAATCTTATCCCAAAATCCAAAACCCCCACCGGGAAGCCGGAACGTAGAAGATTGATTTTGACCCCAGCAGCTCGAAGCATGCTTGCACATCGATCTAGTTGTACGGGCCTTACATCTTCTCTGATTTGGAGACTAAGTTGCTTGCTTTCCTGACCATGCTTTAGGTCAATAGAAATGTACGAGTGGACAAGTTCAACAAAGTTAGAGGCATTTTTGGTTTCGTCAGAGAGACGGCTCCTATCCGGAATATCGTAGCCAAAGAGATACTCCAGCGCCAGAGCTTCTATAGAGTCATATGTCTCACCGAAAAGTTGGCAATACAGCTTTCGAAGAATGGAAAATGGTATCTGGTTATCCAAAACCAACAGATCACTCGACACCTTGTCACGCTCTTCCCATGACAAAGAATTGAAAAACATACCCTCTAATCCACTATTGAGAAGCTCAAGCACGAAGCAAGCGTCATATAACATTATATTGGCGATGTCCCTCGATTTCATCAGTTTGGGATCATCAACATAGCTTGCGAGAACTTCTTCTTGCTCCAAAATAAGTTGCCCACACTTGGCAAGGTTACTCTCTGCATTCCCTTGTTCTAGTCTATCAAGAAGAGATGACATGCACTGCCATTTGATGTCTACCATTTTCAGTGGGCCCCTTCTACTTCCCCTGAATCGGGGACCAATGGAGACGAACTTTGGCTCGTAAGAATCCTCATTCCCTTTACGAAGTTGTTTTGGCACAATGGTCTTCTTAGATATATTAGATTTCTCTCCAGAATGATACTGCATTGCTCTCATAGATTCCATCCAGTCTTTGCCCTCTTTCTAGACACAAGAAAAAGAAATAAGATGCATATTAGATCGAGAAACAAGATAAAGAAGCTAACACGTGTGAAAATATTGGAATATGCAGAACATGTGGGTGCTGCAAAAACATAGAGAATGGTGCTTCCATTCATGACGTGTGTCTCAAAATAATGGGGTTATGCTTGTACTGGCTGCTAAGAAAATTCTTAACGATTAACGGCTCGTTTTCTATTACAAATAAGATTTTTTTACCCTATTTAAGATAGTATTTGTTTTGAGATATATATCGTTAATCCTAGGAATAATTACTTGGAAGTGATGTGTTTCCATATTTATTATAAGTTGTATAAAATTATTTCCAAGTATCAATTATTTCTTAGAAAAAAGATTTTTCAACAATTTAGTGAGATCTCATTCCCACGATGAAATGTGAGAATAAAAAATTCTCATGCCTTAGGAATGGTAGTGAGGGTGCATTTGTTTTTTATTTTTTCAGTTCATAATCACCTTTTTCACATCAAAAAATCACTTTTCGTATATTTAAATAATTTTTTAAAAATAATCAAGATCCAAAAAAAAATCACTTGTTAGCTTTTTTAAAAATAATCCATCCCAACCATAGTATTAAAAACAGGATTGGACCGCCCATGAAACCGATGAATTGGTTATGAAACCGATCTGAGTCATTGTTTGGATTGGTCTCACATTGAAACTAATGCGACCTGATTCAACTCGTCAGGGTTTGTATCAAAATTGATGAATTAGTTTGTTAAATCGAACCGGACCTAGTCATTTTTTTTCTTTTTTTTTTGTTGAATGATATCTCTTTTTAAAACCTTAAAAAAATTATAATTTGACTTATAGAAAAATGATTTATTTTACCAAGTGGTTTGTCCATCGGTAGCAACAACAACTAATTAATTTCATGTGAATTTTTTGGCAAGAAATATATATCAACAATATAGAACAAGTTGTTGGCAATATTATAAAATTGATAGACCAATTGACGAGTTTTTCCATAATATTATTGACTTTTTTTTTTCAAAAGTAATCTGTTAGAAACAGAATCCCAACTTTTTTGATAGTTATTTCTGTTATCGGTAAATATCACCAAACAATCAAAAGATCGACTACTATTTTTTTTTTTGTTGATAATGTTATCAACAAAATTATTTTCGACGCTAGAAAACTCATTGTTTTGACAAATGTCATCAGCAAGGCGATCGTTTCTTATATTGTGATTTCTAACATTTTAGCAAAGAAGTATTCAGCAGAATCAAAACATGACATCTTCATGTTCACATCTTCTAACAATTTGAAGTTTAAAGAGTTTCACCTTTTTTGTGTCTTGATTCTCTTTGTGCAAGATAGTCCAAGCTTCCTTGGCTGTAGAAGCTTTCATGATAGAAGGAAAAATTTTATCTGAGACTGCAGAATGGAGAATGAAGAGAGCCTTTGCATCTTTGGACGAATTTTCCTCAGAGATTTTTTGTTGCTCCTCATCAGTCAGTTCTTCATTTGTTGCAGGAGTTTCAAAACCCTTATCCACAAGGTCCCATAAATCACTAGCCATTAGGAAACGTTGCATTTTGGTTGCCCAAAAATCATAGTTGTCTCCAGAAAAATTTGGTGCAGTGGGTAAAGGGAGATGTGTAGAAGCCATCTTCAAGAATCAATAGATGAACCTTAACCCTCAAAGAAACTGCACAGTGCACAAAATCCTTATAGCCCAGATGCCAAATGTTGATATCAACACATTAAACACTCATTTTTTTTATGACATAAGTGGCTGGAAATATCATAAATCAAACAAAAATAATGCAAAAAGTAAAAATAAAAATAGAGGACATATGCATAACATCAAGCAGAAGATGGAGAATATATGACTCTTACAGAAATATCAAAGAAATGCTTCCATTCACTATATTTGTCTCAAAATGATGGGGTTACATATGCATGGACTCCTACAAAAAAAAAAAAAGTGGAAATTTTTCTAAAGGATTTGACACATTTACAGTCATAAGATTAGGGGTTTGTGTCCTATTGTTCTTCTTTTCTTTTTGCTTGTGTTATTTATTCTGTGTTTGTTGTAGCTACTTTTGTTCTCTTTATGGGTGTTATTTTATCTCGTTTATGGATGTTTGTTTACCCCTTGTGGGTGTTTGATTTACTTATAAGTTCCATCTCTTTCGATGATCTCATGGCGACAGATACTTATATCTATATTGAAATGACGCATAATCTCTAATGTCATGATTTTCGTTTTGTCTTAATTAGATATTAACTAAGACTAATTGAAAAAAATTGAGCTAACAAAAAATTAAGACTAAACATCTAAATAACTCCTCAATATTGAGAAACAAGTTAGTCCTTCCAATTTTAAAATTTCTAAATTGATCCTCAGTGTATAAAGAAACTAATTTATTCTCTTTTTAATTACACAAAGAATTAATTTGTTCCTTTAATGAAATATGAGAGATCAATTTAAAATTTTTAAAATCTAAGAAATTAACTTACCCCTGATATAAATTTAAATGAGGTGTTTGAGTATTTAGTCCAAAATTAATTAGCTTAACTGAAATACACAAGGGCAGAAGGAAGACATTATACCAATACCCAACAAAAGAAAGGATTACAAATAAAAGTCTGGGCGAGAGAAAAGCCATAACTAGAATGGGAAGAATGGATCTGACGCTGACACACGATTCTTTCTCTCTCGCACACGCGCACTCATTGAGCAGTCTCTTTCTCTCACACACACATACACAAACTTGAAGAAACTTAGAACTCTCTCTCTCTCACACGCACACACACACAAACAAACGGAGGGAGGAAGGCAGAGAGAGAGAACGCGAGAGAGAAAGGGGCGGAGAAGAGAGGGAAGGCGGCGCAGTTGGTGGAAAGCGGCGCAAAGGGTGGAGGCCGCGCGGCGGTGAGAGGTTGAAGTGTGATGGTGGGCCGCGATACTGGGTAAAGGACCGGCGGCCACGCGGCGGAGGCTGATCCGGTTGCATGCGGTGGAGAGAGTAAGAGATCGCGGCCAAGGCAAGGGCAGGAGGGGCGCGCGGCCAGGCGGAGACGCTGCGGTGCGGGTATAAAGGAGATCGGAGCGATCTCTGGTGTTGGGGCTTTCGGCGGCTAGATCGGGAGGCTCACGAAAGGAGTGGCTCGCGGCGGTGCTGTGAAGGCCGAGGGAAGGGTGGATCTGAAGGCGGTTTTCACGGTGGTGAGAGAGGAAGGGAGGCGTGGTGGTTCGCGCGGAGGCTGGGTTTGCGCGGTGCGGGTATGGACGGCACCGGTGGAGAGAGTGGCGGTTGAAGGAGGAGGAGAGTGAGATGAGGCCGCCGTGGTGGTGGTGAACCACCGCGGCCTCTCCCCTTTTTTTTGTTTCGTTTTTTTTTCATTTTTGATGATGATGATACTACTGTTGCTCTTTTCACCTTATTCTTTCCTTCTGGACACCTTATTCTTTCCTTCTGGACTGAATTGCTGGTTCTCTTCCCGTAGTATATTCTTTTTCTGTGCTGAAATTTTTTTATCTCTCTGGCCGATGATATCGTTCCTTATTCCCCTTGTGCATCTGATATTGATGGGTTTATATGGTTGTTTCACCAAAATCATTGGTCATCCAACCTTTTAGGTTGGCAGTAGGGATCCGAAGCTTATCCTTTACTGTAAAGAGAAAAACATTCATAATTTTTCAAGAAGTGGAGAGGACATTATCATTATCCAGGAAGTGGAGAAATCATGACGCTCGCCACTGCCACCGTTTCCTTCTTTTCATTATAATTTTTTTTTTTGAAAAAAAATTTACTCTGAGGAGAAGAAATGGGCTGGATATATATATAAAAGGGTTCTCTAAAGCGAGAATTTCATGTGGTAAAATAAGTAATTTCATCCTTAGATTAATAGAGTAAAGAGGACTTCACTTTTAATTTTATTAATTTAAAGATAAAATCTCTTTACTTTACTTCTAAACTGAAAAGGATTCTTACCCCCCTCTATATATATATATATATATATATATATATATATATATATATATATATATATATATATATATATATGTGTGTGTCTGTGTGTGTGAGATTTTTTAGTAGGAAAATGGGCCGAAACAAATTGGCTTTTTTTTTTTATGCACATGGCCTAAAAAGTAAAATAAACCTAAAAAAAGGTTTGAATTGAATTTGTTAATCACAAACAACAAACTATGAATGAGACTTAAGATAATTTGCAATTTAGCCTCGCAAAACAAAATTGCCAACATGAGTTCATAAATGGTTAAAATTATGAAAATATGTCAATTTTTGGTTTATTTATTTTTATGGTTTTTAGGCTGAATAAAATCGGATGTTTATAACTTCTTTCTAAAATTTTTTTATCTCGTTTGTATTATTTTTTCCTCCTTTGCCTTATTTATAATACAAGGTTGGTGAATGCCAAAAAGGGATACCTAATCTCTTGTAGTTATGGTAAAAATACTCGCAAAGATGGATACCTAGCTTGTGGGAGTTACTTGTGATGTGAATAGGTAAGATGACTAGTTTGCCCTACATGGGCACGGGGATTGGATCCTAACAGTTTATTAAATGGCATGGGGTTAAAAGATCTCCACCCCATCAAATCTCATCAAATCATAATAGGTCAAGTCTAGGCTTGCTGCAAATCCTGTTGAGGCAATGAGGCCCAAGCCTTATATATATGGATTTAATTGTTATGTACTGACAGTGTAAAATTTTTTTTACATAGTCATCTAATCATGTATTGCTACATAAGTCATAATAGTTGACTTTTATACCCATTACCTGAAAAGTCATCTAAACGAAATATTTTGATTAGATGACAATGTAAAACTATTTTACACTGTCAGTGCATCAAAATTAAACTATATATATATATATATATATATATATATATATATATATATATATATATATATATATATGAGAAATTCACATCAACCTCTCCATCCCTTTCTTCGTGTAGGAGTACCCTTTCCCGTGTGGAAAATTTTCTACCACTGGGGTAGCTTGCAGCTTTTTCATCCAACCCTCACCACCACCGTTTCCCAAGCCTAGACCAAAAATCCTAACCCCCACCTCTCTAAGCCATCTCCCTTAATCTATTAGCTCACTATCTTAAAAAGCACAGACATTGACAATGACACGAACACGAGATACAACACAGACACGGACATGGAGACACAGTCAACTCAAAAAATTACATGACACAGACACAACACATATATATATATATATGATTTTTTTATTTTGTTGTATGATTCTTTTTTTAAAGATTTTTTCTCATGTTTGTATAATTTTTTTATCTAATTAATTCTTATTTTTTCTAATTAACTGAAAAATTTTCAAAATGAAATAGCCTAACAGTATAGATCTAACAAAACAACTAGAATTGGTTTTGGTCTCATGTTGGTACTAAAAATAAAAAAAATAAAAAAACTAACTCAGGCGTGTCCGCGGTGTGTCCAAGCCATGTCTAAGGTAAATTAGAGCTATGTCTGACGTGTGTCCGGTGCGTGTCCGAACTCAAAAAATTATTTTTTTAATTGGACACATACGGACGTATGTTGGACACGTATCGTGTGGGTGTCGGTGTTCGACATGTGTCTAACACACGGGTACACCACCAACTTGGTGTGTCCGTGCTTCTCAGTCACTATCTATCTCCTCTTGGACCTAAACTATCAATTCTGGTTCTTCCCACAAGACAACATTGTATCCTTCCCATACGCATTAGCCTCGCCTCTGTCCTTTTCCCATCAACCTTAGTTACCTAAGCCATACCTTTTCCTTCATTTGGTTAGTGTATTATCCCATCTCTTATCATGGAAAGGAAGAAGAGAATAGCAGAAGAAATAGAAGAGATGACATAGGGCGTTAACTGGGACATACCCTTAGAAGGTGATGTCATCCCCTTAGAAGATTGCGAAGAAAGTGACAAGTGGGTAAAATCATGTGCCAGAAAATGGTAAATAAAGGAGCTGTCAAAATAGTGTTCATTAGAGCATGGGGTAACCCAGCAAGCTTGACCATTACAGCCTTGGAACCCAACTGTTTCGTCTTCAGCTTCTTAGAGGAGAACACCCCCGAAGAGAATCATGGAAAACAACCCATGGAATGTCATGGCAAACCTATTAAGTTTATAGTGGTGGTGTCCATAGACACCCGTCTTAGAGATTTTTTACAAACTGGTCTCATTCTGGATTCAAGCCCATGGCATTCCATTAAAGGCTGTAACTAGTAAGGCAGCCGCAAAGATAGCAAGGAGATTGGGATGAGTAAAGGAGGTGGAAAATCCTTATCAGGAGGGACAACTAGTGCACAGCTTTCTTCGAATGACGGTAACTATTGATATAAACCAACCCTTAAACACTAGCCTTTGGGTTCTAAGGAAAAATAGGGGTAGAGTTTGGATTTTGCTAAGATATGAGAAGCTCCAAAACTACTATTCCTCCCGCAGGATCATTGGGTATGAAGAGAGACATTGCACGGTAGAGAAGGTAATGTTTGCCTTTGACCAAACTAAAGCTAGATATGGCCCAGAATTAGGGGTATCCCCTGCCAAATCCTTAGATGTGATCAGGAAAGAGAACTCCTAGAGGAAAGGAAAAGTCAAAACAGGGAAAGGGAGATGGAGTATGGTACAAACGCAGCACATCAAACTCCAATCCCAAGCAGAAAGGAGGCGCTACACCACCCCCATACTAGGAGTAGGGGGCGAGGAAGTACTACAGGCTAGTAGGGGCCGACTTCACAGTAGGCGAGTAATCCCAGGAGGAGACATAACGGGAGCACAGGTGAAGGGGACCTACAAAAGTATTAGAAGGTGTCTCCCAGGAGTATGAGTTTCTTGTTAGCCACAAAAGGGAGCTAGTAATGGGCCTATTTACTTTAACCCAGCTCAACCTTCAATGAACTATCCACTAAATAAGGACCAAGAGCTTTGGTCTTCGCTAAGAGAAAAGGCCAATGAAGTGGGCCTTGACTTTATTCCCTTAACCCAACCCACAAGTCACCCTTTTATTACAAAAAAAACACTACCTACTAACCCAGCCTACCAACCTAACCCATAACCCAGCCTTAATTTAACATACCTCACCCAACCCACCAAGTAATCGGAAGTCTTACTATTTTGTCTAACATCCAGTAGAGGAAAAAGGTGAATGGGTGGTAACAAAAAGTGATGTAGAAGGAGAAATTAAAACTATCCTGGCAAGAGTTAGAGAATGCCCTGTCTCTAAAGAGAAGCCGAGATTAACAATATCGTCTCCTATTATCTACTGAAGGGGAGATATATGAAGCACTTGAAAGGGGATACAAAAGGCATTTTGTAGAGAAGGATGAAAGCGTTGTGGCTACTTATGGGAGCACTATTATGGCTAAGGAAGCGGGCCTTACGATGCCCTAAACACAGCCATGATTACCATAAGTTGGAACTGTCAAGAGGTAGCAGGACCCTCGTCAGTTCAAGAATTGCAGGACCTCTGCAAGAGATTCTGCCTTGCAATATTGTTCCTTATGGAAATAAGAGCAAAAAAGGATACAATTGATTTTTTGAAGAAGAAGCTGGGTTTTGGTGACTGTTACAGCGTGGAACCGGATGGTTTATCTAGAGGATTAGGATTATTCTGGGCTAAAAGGGTGGAGTTGGAAGTAATGGAGTCCTCCTTAAACTTTTTCCATACACACTGTCGGGATAAAGACGAAGGCATCAGCTGGGAAGGTACCTTTCTTTATTGTAACCCAATATGTAAGGAAAGGAGGCAGTTATGAGGAAAAATTAGACAACTGCAACTGATGCATGACTTAGCTTGGATGTGTGTAGGTGGCTTTAACCAGATTTTGTACCAAAAGGAGAAAAAAAAGGTGAGCTTCCAAACCAAAGCCAAATTTTTACTTTCGGGAGTTCCTTGATGGTACAAGACTCATGGATCTAAGAATAAAAGGCTTTAATTTCACATGGTTCAGTAACCCAAGAAAGGGCATCATAACTAAGGAAAAGATTGATAGAATGGTTGCAAACTGGGCATGGAGGAGATCCTTCTCGAATGCTCCTATTTTAGTGATTCCTGTTATTAGCTCAGATCACTCCCCTCTAATCCTAGATTCATCTCCTAAAATTGGTGATGGAGGAAGATTCAAATATTAGGCATTTTGGGAAGATCATGAAGAGTGTGGTAAGATTATTAAATCAGGCTAGGTAGGGCAGCACCAAGAAAATGGAGTAAAGTATCACTTTCATCCCTGAAATTATAAATTTGTTTCACTCTGGTCCTTGAAATTTTGAAATTAACTCTTTAGTATCTGAAATTGTATTACGTAGGTCACGTTAATCCCTAATCAAACAACCGTTATATTTTGCAGACATGGCACGTTAAGTGCCATGTGGCATGCCACATGTTGATGATGTGGCGTGCTGATCCTACATGGCTTGCTGACATGGCATGCTGATGTGGTGTGCTGACATGGCGTGCCATGTCAGCATGCTAACGTGTCATGCTGTTGTGGCATCAGATCAAAATAGGTCATATTAGTCCCTGAAATTTTAAATGTGTCAAAACAGTCCCTGAAATTTTCTAAAATATGTCAAAAAAATCCCAAATCCTAAATTTCTCCTCTTTTGATTCGTAAAATTTTAAACTCACTTATTTTTGTCATTTTCACACCTTATTCAAATAATCTAAATTTTTAAATATCCTAAATATAATTAAGAGGTTGATTAGTCCAAATTTGAGACCCTCCATGTTTAACTAACATAATTAATTTATGCAATTTATATTTATGAACTGTGAGTATCAAAATAGAAAGAAATCGAGTAATAAAAAGTAATATTAATCGCAAAAGAAATTATTCAAATATATTTAATAAAGAGACATTATTCTTGATTGAAATTATATCAAAGTTAACAAAGATAAAAAGACTATGCAAAAGGAAAGAAAGAGAAGATTATGTGATGAAAGAAATCTATCATCATCATATATTTCTTTCAAGGCAAAATCAAATCCAAAGAAAGGAAACAAATCTACACACTACTTGCAACGACAAAATTACAAGAAAGTAAAGAAATCAGGATGCCATGCAAAGAAAGAAAAATTAGGAAAAAACCAAATAAATAAATAATAACTTCCATTCTAGTAAAACAAGCACAATTGAGGATAACTAAGATTGCTATATGCCGAAAACGAAAGAGAGGAATGTCTTGGCCATCAACCTTTCCATTTCTCAACCTACATATATGACTTCATGTCGTAGCTATTATGCATCAGAGAAGACGGTTATCATTGAGTATCATATTCCATTCGTGTTCAATGTTTTTATCCTCAAACAATTTAGAAAAGTCATTGAGAATTGTATTATGGTTGTTGTGAGTGAAAAAGGCTAGAGAGTTGAGTAAGTTAAAAAAAATGAGAATGTCTTGAAAAAAAAAAGAGTAGAGTTAGAGGAATCTTGAGTACGTATTGGCTTATTAGAGAGGCTCTTGGAATGATCTTGAAGAAGCTCTTGTGCAAAATTACAACCGAATGTAAACTCTACATCGCAAATCAATCAAATATGAAAAAAATTAGTGTAAGATCTTCTACATGTTATCTCTGATTTTAGATTCATATTTGTATTGCGTTTATTCTAAATAACTTATGATATAATTACTACCATGTTCATTTTGCTTCAGTCTTTATTTTTATTTTAAAGAATCCGACTTCTAAAAAATTATTTATCAATCATATAAGTTCTAAAAGTGCAAAAATTTAAATGAGTAATCACATGTAAGTGAGCCTAACATAATTCCAAGAAATGTAATGTAATAGCTAAAAAATGAATTGTGTTAGTTAAATATTGAAGGTCTCAAATTTGGACTAATCATGCTCTTAATTATATTTAGGATATTTAAAAATTTGGATTATTTAAATAAGGCGTAAAAATGAGAGAGAAATAACTGAGTTTAAGAATTGTTAAGGATTTAGATTTTATGAACCAAAATAGGAGAAATTTAGGATTTTTTTTAACATATTTTAAAAAATTTCAGGGACTATTTTGACACATTTAAAATTTTAGGGACTAATTTGACCTATTTTGATCTGATGCCACGTCATCATACCTTGTCATCATGCCACGTGTCACTTACATGACACGTCAATAAAATGAAATGGTTGACTGACGATTGTTTGACCAGAGACTAAAGTGACCTACAGAATACAATTTCAGGGACTAAAGAGTTAATTTTAAAATTTCAGGGACTAAAATGAAGCACGCTTATAATTTCGGGGACCAACTTTACTCCTAGAAAATGATAGCTAGCTAAATCTCCTTGAAAAAGTAAAGAATTGCAACAGAGAATTGGAAAGATGGCGCAAAGGTACTTTCAAGCATGCCCCTAGAGAGATTGCAAGGTTGAAGAAGGAACTCACTGATATCTTGAATGGGGAGAGGGAAGATACTGACTAGTCAAAGGCAGCTTCTGTTAAGGAAGAAATCAGGACACTATGGGATCAAGAGGAAAAATATTGGGGTCAAAGGTCAGGGGTTAAGTGGCTGAAATGGGGTGATAAGAATTCAAAATATTTTCATGCAACAATAGTGCAGAGAAAGGATGTCCACAGGATTTATCGCTTAAAGAATTAGAATGGTGGTTGGGTTGAAGGACAGGAGAAGGTCACACAGGTTGTACTAGACCATTTCCAGACATTATTTTCCTCCACACAAGTCAAAGGGATCAGAGAGTATGTCTTTGCCATCCCACCAAGGGTAACTGAGGAAATGAATGATAAACTTTGCAGCCAAATTACTGCAAATGAAGTTAAGGCTGCGACTTTCTCTATGGGTGCATTGAAAGCCCCTGTAGGGATGGAATGAGCGAGCTCTTTTTCCAAAGGCATTTGGATGCTGTGGGGAATGATGTGTATGCTGTTATCCAATTTTTCTTCCAAGAAGGCAAACTTCTTGAGGAAATCAATGAAAATCTGATCATTCTAAACCTGAAGGTCCCCATCCCCGAAAAGGTTAGTGATTTCAGGCCATAACTTGTTGTAATTATCTTTATAAAATTGTTAGTAGAATCATGGTGCTGAGAATGAAAAAATTCTTGAATGTCCTCATTTCCCAAAACCAATGTGCCTTTGTGGGGGAGGGAGGAGGGGAGATTAATACAAGATAACATCCTAGTGGCTCATGAGGTGTTTCATCTGCTGAAGAAAAAAATGAGTATAGTAAGAACAGTTTTGTTGCTAAGATAGACATGAGTAAAGCTTGTGATAGGAATAACTGGGACTTTCTTGAGGAATGCCTCGTAAGAATCAGGTTTGGGCCAAGATGGGTTAATATGATTATGAGCTGTGTCAAAGGGATGTCTTATTGATTCAAGGTTAATGGGATCCTTTCCAAAAATATATTTCCCCATTGTGGTCTCAGACAAGGAGACCCCCTCTCCTTTTACCTATTCATTATAGACACTCTTTCCCATATGTGGTCCAATGTTGTGGCAGGAGGCTGCATTAAGGGACTAAAAGCTAACTCTTTTACCCCTGTTATTTCTCACCTTTTTTTGTAGATAATATTATTCTTTTTGCTAATGCTAATTTGGCAGAAACTTATGAATTGTTGTCTATTCTTAGCAGGTTCTCTATAGCCTCGGGACAACATATAAATCTCTAGAAATTGAGCCTAATCTTTAGGAACCAGATGTCACCATATTTAAAGCTTTCTATAAGCATAATTCTTAAGATCTAGCCTTGGGACTCCCCAGGTAAATATCTGGGATTGCCTAGTCAATAGGGGTGATCTAAGAGCTCAACATTATCTTGGATCAAAGAGGCTGTAATGGGGAAGATTTCTGGCTGGAAAGAGAAGCTGCTTAATCAAGCAAGAAAGGAAGTACTAATCAAGGCAGTTATCCAGGCTATTCCCTCCTATGCCATGTCAGTAGTCAAATTCCCAAAATCGTTCTATGATGATTTGTGCTCAAAGGTGGCCAGATTCTGGTAGGCAAGACCTGGGAGGGTAAATGGCATTCATTGGAGAAGTTGGGAGGTAATTTCTAAAAGCAAGAATGATAGGGGGTTGGGCTTTAAAGACTTCCACTTTATGGACCTAGCTCTATTGCAAAACAGGCCTGGAGGATCATAGAGAGTCCTCAAGCACTCTGGATGGAATTCCTTAAGGTCGTTTACTTTCCAAAGGAGGAGTTTCTTAATGCAAAAAAGAAAAGATACTCTTCTCGGATGTGAACTAGCATCTTAAAGGGGAGAGATCTGCTGCTTCAAGGAGAAAACAGGGTGTGGGAAATGGGAACACAATCAGGATCTGACAAGACAAGTGACTACCAAGTTTGAACCTTCATTCTATTTAGACTAACCAGTCAAGATACCTCTTAGCTTCACTCATAGACAGCATTAACAAGTGCTAGAATACTCACAAACTGAGGTGTACCCTCCCCCTCACTTAGCAAAGAAAGCCCTGCAGATTCCTATTAGCTACACTGATACTGATCAAGATAGTTTTGTTTGGCCTCTATCTAGGGATGGTCAATACATAGTGAAAACAGGCTATCATGTGGCCAGATTAACTAGTGCTAAGAAATTAGAACAACCATCAACATCACTAAATCAAAATTCTGAGCTATGGAGATATATCTGGCGAATTCCTGTCCCACAAAAGATCAAAATCTTCCTCTGGAAATTATGTCATAATGCAGTGCTAGTAAACCACAACCTATACAAAAGAAGAATCGTAACCTCACCTGTATGCCTTATCTGTAGCATGGAATTTGAAACTATTGAGCACACCTTCCTTCTCTATCCTTGGACCATTCTAGTTTGGTTTGGCTCTCAACTACAGCTATCCCTTTCGTCTAAAAGCATAACTAGTTTAGACAAGTGGCTCCTTGATAAATTTCAGATTTTGAGCAAGTCGAGAGAATTCTTCAATCATGGAGCTATACTCTTGACCAGCCTACTATGGGAAATTTGGAAGAGCAGAAATGATACTATCTTTAAGGGTCATAGACCAGATCCTCGTTCAGCCATAATAAAAGCCACTATGTTGACTTCAGAATATCTAACTGTTGACCAGAAAATTGGAGGCTCCTCCCTTGATATAACAAAGCTTGACTTATCCTTTTCCTCTTCCCAATGGCGACCTCCTTCGCAAGGGAAAATCAAATGCAATGTTGATGCTGCTTTCATAGTGGGAAAAGACTTGGGTGCTATCGCAGATTTACTAAGAAATAGTTCTGGTAGATAGATCACAGGATAGGCATCGTGTGTTCCTATAGGCTCTAACTTGCAAGCAGAGGCCCTAGCGATTAGAGAAGGGTTGATCCTTGCCCAAAATTGTCTTTATGAAGATATCATTCTGGAGTCAGATAACCTCCCACTGATTGAAGCTTGCCATTTAGGAGCTGACTTAGTGGAGTTCCAAGTAATTCTTAACGACATCAACAAGTTGAAGAAGGGGTTCAGGTCCTGTGGCTTTACTTGGACTAAACGCATAGGGAATAGGGCAGCTCATGAGACTGCAAAGCCAGCATCCCAAAGAAAACTAAGTGCTGATTGGTCCAGCAGATTACCACCTACATTAGATCAGATTGTGTCTTTAGATAAGGGATCGCAACATACCACATGGACTCTTGATCTTGGTTGATGCATTTGGTTGTTTTGTTTAGCCATCTATGGGTTGTTGGTGCAAGTTGTCTTTATTCATTTCCCTTGTATTGGTTGGCTTGGGCTTTGCCTGTTTTATATATGTTTCCTTGACCCAAAAAAAAAATCACATCAAACCAAGGAACCAAGTATCTTTCACCAAGTTGCATTCTCTGACCACTCTACCACCAAACCAGCTGCTATTTTTACATTTTTATTGCAAGTTTTAACATTTATTATGTGCTTGCTCTACAAATTATGTGTTTATATTTGTATTTAATTATATTTTCTATATTTTATGTTTGTATTTATATTTGTATCTTTTTAAAATTTTAGACTTTCTAAACAAACTTTAGGTTGGGCTAGGTATAAGCTTAAAAAGTAGCTTATAGTAAACTACAAGCTAACCTTAGGCAAAATATTTGTAATAGAGGCCTGGCTTGCTTCCACCCATAATCCTTGCCTCCAAGAATATAAAAAACTAGTATTGTGACTCACTAATATACAGAATAATAAATAGGAACATATGAAATTAAATAAATTTTAATTTTAAGGTATAGAATGGCCATATAATTAAGGACATTGCAGAAAAATATTAAAGATGTTAATTGTTACAATATAACAATAAAAGTAATTTATCTAATAAAGAAAGAAAATATTTTAGACTAATGGTACAAAAAATTTGTCATGCTCAATGAATAGCACCATGAAGTCTTGGTTTCTCCCTGAGAAGTTGTTTAAAGTAAAAGAAAATATTAACAAGTTTCAAATAATAAGTTTCAATCATAAATTATACTAATCAATCCTAATTAAAATGGAAATTAATAAGGAGTAAATAAATAATGTAAATTTCTTTTAAATTGATTTCAAACTAATTTTTTGGAAGATAATTTCAAACTGAAATTGATTTAGATACAAATTAATTTTAAAAGAATTTATTAGTTATCAAACAATGTATTTCAAATTGGATCTCATTCTATCTACGTATCTAATTTTTTATGATTATCAAATATTTTGTTAATTATCAAATAGGTGTTATCTATTTAAAATTTGATTGTAAGTGAGTCCTTAGTCTAGTGGTAGAATTTTACATATCTTAGTAAGCTAAGAGAGGTTATAAGTTCAACTTTCACCCTTAACGCCATCCCAAAATATCATAGTTAAGGAAAAAATTAAAATTTTATTTTATGCGGATCAAGTTTAAAATTTAAATTTGGTCGATTGTTACGAAAATCTATCAATATATAGTTTTATATCACACATTTGAATAGCTTTCTTTTCTAGTGAATTTTTCAAAACTTTAATTCTAACATGCTTTAAAAGTTGGCAAGTGGCGTATATTTCCAATTAATAATATAGATTATATCAGTCAACATTTAAAATGTCAATCATAACATTGAAAATATAAATATAATAAGAAATAACAATAATTTACACTTACATAATAGATATTATGAACTAAAAAATTAGGTAAAATAATAACTTCTAGAATTCGGATATAATTTCTCGAGAATCCAACTTTTTTTTTTGAAAAAAAAAGATGTGCAAATTGCACATGACTAACTAAAAATTCATGTGGTTTTTTTTTTTACATTTTTTTTAATATTTTTAACCATAACTGGATCAATACTAAATATAACCATGAAATTTTCGCTTTTAAAATTTCTCACTTTCTTACTTTGAATCTGACGCAGTATCATCATGGTTAGGGGCGAAAAGTCAATGTGTGTAGATAGTATTGTGATTCTCGTGGAATTAATATAGTATATTGATATTAAGGTGTTTATTCAAGTTGACGCGTCTCATGAGAATAAATATTGATAATATAAAAATTGGTAGGATAAAATCTTTAATAAATATTTAATATTATATAGTATTTAATGTAACACAATAAGATATTACATTTATATTCTATAAAATATTATATCTTATATTTTATAATATTATTATTTATTTACAAATAATTCTAATATTAACAAAATTTTAAATAAAATAAAATTATAATGAGTAAGAAATTTTTATTAATTATTTGAATATAACTTTTAGATATCATATTTATGTAAATATTAGTTAATTAAAATATAATAATTTTAGTATTATTATTTATTTCAATACTTTAGAACCATTTATTATTATTATTATATAAATATAAAATATGCTCTTTTATATATTTTAATCAAAAAAAATTTAAATTTTAATTAAAAATAAATATTAAACCAAAATATTTTTAATATTAATCTTTACTTTTATATATTACACACTATTTATTATGTATTCAAAATATTTATGATTAAAAATTATTATTTTATTTTTTATTATTTATCAGTTATAATTTTTTATTTTTATTATATATAGCTAAATTGGTATAATATATTATCTTTAGCATTATTTATTTATTATGAAATGGTTTTATTGAGGATTATTTTTAGGGTAAATTATACTCACCTTCCCTGAGATTTATAGAAATGCAACTTATACCCTTCTAATTATCCAACTCACACTCACCTCCTCTACTTATCAAATTTTAACTATTTATATTATAATAACACTCTTCATTTACAGAACACTATTAGTAAGTACTTAAGGGTATTTTTATAATTTTATCGATTAGGAATAGTTAATATCATTGATTAGGAATAGTTAATATCATAAAAATGTCATTATGTTATGTTTACTAACGGTGTTATGTAAATGAGGAGTGTCACTGTAATATAAATACTTAAAATTTAACAAGCAGAAGGGGTGTGAGTGTAAGCTGAACAACTAGAGGGGGTGTGAGTTATATTTTCACAAACCTCAGGAGAGGTGAGTATAATTTACCCTTATTTTTATTTACATAATTTTTACTTATTATTATTTATTTAAGAATTATTTTATTTTAATAATTATTAAAAATAAAAATGACTTTACCTATTAAAAGCTAATAAGATCTAATGCAGCCTTTTTATTATATTAAGTTATACAAAATTATAATGTATAATGGAGTTAAGATATATAAATAAACTTATAAAATACATTGAACCGAATAATAGATAAAAACATCACGTATAATATTAACTTGTTCTATGGTACCTAATTCGATATACCAAACTAATCCTTAAAGATGTCTTGTTCATTAAAAACATAAGGAAGCCGATGTATAGCTACTCTGAAAGTGTGAACGTCATCTTTTTTTTTTTTTAAGGTCACGGTGAACGTTCTCCTGTGCAACTAATAAAGATACTGTGGCCCATATGTGGTGGTAGTAGCTAAGCAGGCCGCTAGTCATTGACTTTATGTTTCATATTGACCTTGATATTGTTGCTGGATAGTCTATTTGGTGTGGCTATTTCACTTGGTTCCACAATAACTTAACTCTCAGCATCCATCTTCAGTTTGGCTGTTTTGAAATTGCTAAAGGGTTATGGCATCATCTTAAAAAATCATTACACAATTTTTATTTATCACATCAATATTAGTTGTTGAAAGAATTTTGCCAAACTATGTATGACTACCTTGCTTAGATAGAAGCTATTTGGGATCGGCTGACCCCCTTTGAACCAACTTTGGGATGCACATGATGTTAAGAAATATGAGTATTGATAGGTGGATACTTTTTTAAATAGTTTTACTTTAGCACTATGTAATTTTGATACATTTTGTGCATGGTTGCCATAATTTTGAAAGGAATTTAATTTGCTCCTCCTTGTGCATAATGTGTGAAAATTGCTCTAATTACACCTATTTCGTGAAACAATCTAAGTTTTGTCGGTGGGCTTCCCTCCTCAAGGGGCCCAACAACATGTAAGAAAAAAAATAAAAAAGAAGGAAGCACGCTATTGTAGCGTAAGATTTAGAAAAAAACGAGACACTATGGAAGTACAAGGACTGTAGCACCGCACGGAGAGAAGAAAAAAAGGTAGTGTATAGAGCTCATCATCGAACATGTAAACTTACTTCGTTTATCATGAAATTTTAGTATGTTGTTTCTGGTGTTGAGCTTGATGATATGATATAGTCTGATCATATTACCTTTTCTAGAGAATGTTTTGTGATACTTATATTGTGGAGTTATATGGTTGTGTTTCACCCATTGGGTGAGTATTTTGTTGATTGTTGAGGTTTCCTAGTGCTACTAAGAAGACTAATTATATTCTCATTGATCATAGCCAAAGTTTTTGGTTGGACTAGGTCCCATGATTTTTGTATCCCTTTAATTGGGGAGTTTTCCTACATTAAAATTGTGGTGTCTCTTTTTTTACTTTTTCTGCCAAATTATTATATTGCCTAGAGTATTTTGGTTATACTAACTGCACAAGTGTGGAGAAATATTTGTTGCTTCTTCTGTTGATAACAAGTTTATTGCTAAGGTTTCCCGAACAAAGTGGTATCCAGAGTTTTGATTATTTTTTTTTATCTATGCAGTTTAAATAGAAGAATATCAAGAGCCTAATATGATCAAGTTAAATTCCAAAAATTACTCAATTTGGAAGACTCTCATGGAAGACATGTTATACAGTAAAGATTTGGATAATCCTCTTAAGGGAGATAAATATAAGTCTGCTGATAAGTCTGATGCTGAATGGAACATAATGAATAGGAAAGTTGTTGTTTTTGGATTAGGTAGTGACTTGATCTTAGTGTGTATCCACATGTTGATAAAGAAACTAATGCTCAGAGCATGTGACAGAAATTGGCAGTTTGTATGAGAGGAAGAGTGTGCAAAATAAGGCATATTTGATTCGAAAGCTGGTAAATATGAAATATAAAGAAGGTGAATCAATGCCAGAGTATTTGAGTAGCTTTCAAGAGATTATCAATCAGCTGACAACCAATGAGATTACATTATCTAATGAGTTGCAAGCATTGTTGTTATTGAATTCTTTGCATAATAGTTGGAAAGTTCTAGTTATGACATTGACTAACTCAGCTCCAAATGAGAAGTTGATGTTGTCAATGGTTAAAAAAAGTATGTTGAATGAAGAAACCAGAAAAAGAGAGCATGGTTTGATTAGTGCCTCCACCCAGTCATAAGCACTTGTTGTAGAGTCATAGGGGAGAAGCCAAAGTAGAAGACCTTATAATACTGACATGTCAGAGAGCCATAGCAAGTCAAGGGATAAGTCTAAGACAAGAAAGGATTTTAATTGCTATCATTATGGTAAGTAGGGATATATCAAAAGACATTGCAGGTACTTGAAAAGAGAGAAATCAAGAGAATAAGATAAAGACAAAAATACTAACAATGATAAAGACAATACTATTGTTGCATATGATGATGTCCTTGTTCTACATCATAAGAATTTCATAAATCTTGCATGTGATGATTGCAGTTGGATCATGGATTCCAGTGCCTCATCTCATATTACTCTTAAGCGTGAGTTTTTCTCTACTTATGTTGCTAGTGACTTTAGCAGAATAAAACTAGGAGATAAAGGGATATGCAAGATTGTTGATATAGAAGATATGTGGCTTGAAATTAGCTTAGGATACAGATTACAACAGAAAATGTTAGGTATGTGCCTGATATGCATCTTAGCTTGAAGTCAATCAAAGCATTGGATAGAGAAGTTTACTACTATACCTTTGGTGGTGGGAAATTCAAAATCACAAAAGGGTCGCTAGTTATTGCAAGAGAAGATAATAGTTTCATTGCTCTCTACCCGTTACCTGAAAAGTTGTGCAAAAAGGAGGTGAATGTTGTTGATGATTCCTCTTCAGACTTATGACATATGTGTCTTGGCCACTTGAGTGAAAAAGGACTTGGCATTCCATCCAAGAATAAATCTCTTCTTGTAAAAGGTACATCTCTAAAGACTTGCACTCATTATTTTGTTGGAAGGCATGCTAGAGTAGCTTTTTATTATTCAGGACCTCATAGGAGATCACGTGTGCTAGATTTAGTTCACACAGATGTTTGCACTATGGACACAAAAACACTAGGAGGTGCATCATATTTTGTGACTTATATTGATGACTATTCTCGGAAAGTATGGGCTTTTATGTTGAAATTTAAAGACCAGGTGCTCAGAGTTTTCGAGAGCCTCCGTGCAAGTGTTGAAAGAGAAAAGGGAATAGAAGTGAAAGATGTCCAAGCAGATAATGGTGGCGAGTACAGAGGTCCATTTGAAGACTATTGTATAGAACATGGGATTAGGCTTGAGAAAATAGTTCCCAATACTCCTCAGCATAATGAAGCTGTAAAGAGAATGAACCATACAATCAATGATAAAATCAGGTGTATGGTCTTTCATGCAAAGTTGTCTAAATCCTTTTGGGGTGAATCAATGAGAACTGTAGTAAATTTGATCAACCTTTCTCCTTCAGCTTCTCTAGATAGTGATGTTGCACAGAGAGTATAGACAGGGAAAGACGTCTCATATAGTCACTTGAGAATATTTGACAGCAGGGTTTGTTCATGTTCCAAGAGATGAGAGGCTCAAGCTTGATGGGAAGTCCAAGCAGTGTATCTTCATAGGTTATGATCACGAAGACTTTGGTTACAAGTTATGGGATCTGGCGAGTAGGAGAATAATCAGAAGTCGAGATGTGATCTTTCTTGAAAACCAAACCATTGAAGATTTTGGGAAGTCAAACAAGCCCGTGTCTGTTACTAGATGTGACAATAATGTTGAGCTAGAGCTTCCTCCTAGTACTTTTGTTGATGGGGGAGATGTAGAAGTTGATAATAGGAATACAGGTGATGAGCCTACATATACTCTTAAGATACTAGTTGATCAAGTTTCACTAGAGCCACCAGTTGAGTCACAATTGAGAAGATCTATAAAAGAGTATCAGCCTTCTAAGAAATATCTTTCAGATGAGTATGTGATGATCTCTGATTGTAGGGAGCCATAGAAGTGCCAAGAGGCTATTTCTGATAAGCGCAAAACAAGTAATTGAAGGCCATGCAAGAGGAAAGAATTCCTTGCATGAGAATTACACTTTGAGTTAGTGAAATTGTAAAGGGTAGAAAAGCACTAAAAAATAAATGTGTTCAAGCTAAAAATTAAAAATAATGTCTCATAGCCTAGGTGAAAAGCAAGGTTGGTTATGAAAGGTATTGAGCATAAGAAAGGAATTGATTTTGAAGAGATTTTCTCACCAGTGGTGAAGATATCCTCTATTTGAGTTATGCTTGGTTTGGCAGCAAGCTGAAATTTAGAGGTTAAGCAGCTTGATGTGAAGACCGCATTCCTTCATGGTAACTTGGAGGAAGCAATTTATATGGAACAGCCAAAGGATTTCAAGGTTAAGGGAAAGGAGTAGCTTGTGTACAAATTGAAAAAAAGTATGTATGGTCTCAAACAAGTACCAAGGCAATGGTACAAGAAATTTAATTCTTTCACGATGGATCATGGGTATAGTAAGACTACTTTGGACCATTGCACATTTGTCAAGAAATTCTCTAATGGTAATTTCATAATTCTCTTGTTTTATGTTGATGATATGTTGATTATTGATTATGACAAGTAGAAGATTCAGAGTCTTGAGAGTGACTTGAACAAGTCCTTTGCTATGAAGGACTTCGATTCTCCAAAGCAAATCCTTGGCATGAGAATCACTTATGATAAGAAAAATGGTAAGTTAAGGTTATCTCAGCAAAAGTACATCAAAAAGGTGTTGGAGAGGTTTAACATGAGTAATTCAAAGCCTATTAGTACTCTACTTGCTGGTCATTTCAAGTTGAGTTCATAGCAATGTTCTACAAGTGAGAAAGAAAAAGAAGAGATAAAGAAGGTTCCATGCATCTCCAGTTGGCATTTTGATAGACGTTATGGTATATACTCATATTGTTGGTGTTATTAGCCATTTTCTCTCAAATCCTGGTAAGGATCATTGTTGAGCTGTGAAGTGGATTTTCAGGCACTTCCAGAGTTTGTTTATGCTTTGATAATAGTCAGCATGTGTTGGATGGTTACACAGATGCAGATATGGCTAGTGATCTTTGTAATATCCTAAAAATTATTTAAAAATTAATTTGGGCTTTATTATTCGTAATTTCAAAAATGTGACAGTTTTAGAAATGATGAGGATGACCCAATGGATTCGTAAAAAAAAAATAAATAGTAACTTACGGGCCCCACAAGCCAATTGGGACAGCCAAAATCATAGAATTGGGACCCGAAAGTGCCCAAAACTGAGAAATTATAGGATTGAGATTAGAAATGGTACGGAATAAGAATTTTAGGCCTAGGATTAATTTTCGAACAATGTTTGATTACCCGAGTACGGTGTTTTACCCATTTGGTGAAATTTTGCTATGTTATTTCTAGCACCAAAAGATAGTTTAATCACTATAAATGGATAATGTATATCCATTCAAGACAAGTGAAAGGCTAAGATTTAATCTTGTAAAGCAAGATTAAATCCTAGCCATCCATATCTTTTTATTATTAGAAAGAAACTATACTTTGACTATATAAATGCTATCTTTATATTAGGATATATTCAAGCCACCTAACTTCATTATTTACATTTCTCATTCTCGGCCATGCTTGCTGACCACATGACCTCCATGATCAACTTCTCTAAAGTCTTGATTTCAAACCTCCATTTTCATAGCCAAATCTTGTTAAAATCACAAAACTCTCTTCACAAAACTTGTTCTACTCCTCATAATCTATCAAAGTAACTAATTGGAATTTCAATTTTTCACCAATTGTCACTTTGATATTTCATTCATCACTGATTAAGGAAGGATTTGGTGTTGATTTGGTGGCCTTGAAGTAAGCAAAATCCTTCTCGAAGCATCCTTTGGAGCCAAGATCCCTAAAGCTCCAAAGAGTAGGTTTTTGAACCTCTTCTTCAAATCCATTTTTCTATTTTAATCACTAATTTAAATTGATATTTTTGGTTGTATTGGTTGATGATATATGGATATTGATGTATTAATTTTGGTGAAGTGTTTGGATGGTTCTAGAAATCATTTTTGTCAAAAGGAATCTTAGACTATGCTGCTGGATTTTCGGATTTCTTCTGGATAGGTTATGGTTCATGAATTTTCTGATGTATTTGTAGTCATTTTTATGCGCTATAAAAATTATGTTGAAACTAACATATTAAGGAAACTTTTGAGAATTTTTTTGTGCATGATAAGGACTTTTACTGTTGAGAAAATCATGAACCGAAGTTGTAACTGTGCTGCCTGAGATGTTGACTCTGACGGTGTGAATTTTGCTAATTTTGTTACCATAGCAAATGATTGATTCTTCTTTTGAAATTTTTACAGGGAGTTGATAACAATTCAACTTTGATTTTTCTTTAGAATTGATTCAATCATTTGCTAGGGTTAAAAATTATGAGAATCCTCGTCTAAGCTGTGTATATGTGGTCTCTGACCACCAAACTTATACAATTAATTTAACTTGGTTAGACAACTTTGTTTGCTGTAAAATTTTTACAGAACCTTTTAGACACATTGAAGTGTCTTAAATAATTTTTATAGCCTTGGATTTGATAGTTTGAAATGCAGAATAAATTGTGCTACGAATATGTTGAATCTGCCATTGTGCTGGAAATGAATTGATGCTTTGAACTGATGAAATAATGACATCTTGTACTAGTATGACATGAGCGCATGAATGTGAATATGAATAATTGAGCATATAAGCTTATTGATAAAGTTAGGCACACATAAATTTGAATACTTATTAAAATTGCTCGTATGTGAAAGAAAAGCATAAGATTCTGTTTCTTGAGCTGGAGAAAGCATAAGATTATATTTCTTAGGCTGGAGAAAGTAAATCAGTTTGTTAGCGAAAGTGAACCTGACTACCAAGAATAGCATAAGGTTTATAACTCTTGGGCTGGAGAAAGTAAATCTGGTCTGTTTGGAAAAGTAAACTTGACTACTCTTGAATTGAGTTGAGAAAAGTAAACCTGGGTAAGGATAGGAGTGTATGAGAATTAGAGAAAGCAAATCTAATGATTATGTATAGGAATGAGTTTAGTCCTGAAAAGTAGTCTATTACCCATTATTGCTACACTGGGGATGGCAGTACATAACACCCAGACGTGACAAGATTAGTCAAAGGCCAAAACAAGTTGAAGTAGAAATTGTTTTAAGTAGCATTTTATCTTATGAGCTAAGTGAAGAATTTTAGTATTGATATTGAGGCCAATATGTTTAAGTCGTGAGTTAGCACTATGTGGTTTATATGATGTTGAGTAGTATGATATGTGAAAATTAGGTGATTGAATAACAAAAGAGATCCACTTCCGAAGAATGGCTTTTGAACTTTAAAATGAACCTTTAAGATATGTTTCATGCTCACATTTTCATAATAAACCGAAGTGGCTGAGATGATGACGATGATATTATGATTGTGTATTTGGGGAGTTACCCTACTGAGAATTGTATAATTCTCACCCCTATGTTCTTGTGTTCCCGTGTCATCTCCAGGTTGATGCAGAGAACTGAGAGGCTGCTATGCAAAAAGAACTCGGAAGTGCAATAGTGCAGTAGTTAATGTTTTTATTATGTTGTATTTAGTGAAATGGATATGTATGTAAATATGTTAGAGAACAAAGGTGTGTTAAAGCTCATAGAAGAACTTCCTTTATGTACTTAACTTTGTATTAAACAAATGTTTTGGTTTCCTTGCTATATATTCTAATAGAATTACGACATAGTTATCTCGTGAATCAATCGATCTTGCTATGGATATTTAAGAAAGGTCCACTAATCTACAAGTAACAACTCTTGAGTCCGATGTCATGGCTTAAGATTGATGTTGTACTTAGGAGGATGTTACAATCTTGATTTTCGGAAGTCTACTTCTGGGTATTTGATGACTTTTGCAGGGGGAGCCATGTCATGGCAGTCTAAACTTCAGAAATATGTTGCTTTGCCTTCCACTGAGGCTCAATATATAGCTATTATTGAAGTTTCAAAAGAACTCTTGTGGATGCGGAAATTCCTACAAGAGTTAGACCTCAATCAAGAGAAGTTTGTGTTATTTTGTGATAACCAGAGTGTTATCCATCTTAGCAAGCACTCGGCATTTCATTATAGTTCAAAGCATATAGAGGTGCAGTATCATTGGATATATAAGGCACTGGAGATGAAGTTGCTTTCATTAAAGAAGATCCATACTGATAATAATGGCTAGATATGATGACTAAAACTTTACCGGCAGTGAAGTTTGTCTCTTACAGAGAAAAGACAGGCTTAGTGGAGCAACACATCCCCACTTAAGTTGGGAAAGGGGGGATTTATTGGTGGGCTTCCCTCCTTAAGGAGCCCAACAACATGTAAAGGAAAAAGGAAAAAAGAAAAGGAAGCATGCTATAGTAGCGTAAGATTTGAGAAAAACGAGAAACTATGGAAGTGTGAGGACTGTAGCACTGCGCGGAGAGAAGAAAAAAGGCATTGTAGAGAGCTCATCATCAGATAGGTAAACTTGCTCCGATCATCATGAAATTTTAATATGTTGTTCCTGGTATTGAGTTTGATAATATGATATAGTCTGATCATATTATTACATTCTCTAGAGACTGTTTTGTGATACCCATATTGTGGAGTTATATGGTTGTGTTTTGTCCATTGGGTGAGTATTTGTTTATAGTTGAGGTTCCATAATGCTACTAGGAAGGCTGATTGTATTGTCATTAATCATAGTGAAACTTTTTTGCTGGACGAGATTCCATGATTTTTTTACCCCTCTAATTGGGGATTTTCTTATGTTAAAATTGTTGTGTCTCTTATTTTACTTTTTCTGCTAAACTATTGTGTTACCTATAGTATTTTGGTTCCATCTATATGACTGCATAGGTGCAGAGAAATATTTGTTACTTTCACTATTGATAATGGGTTTATTCCTCAGGTGTCTTCAATAAGTTTTCATATTTGTGAGCTACAATTTAACTACACTTGCAAGAGATTGTGAATTGTAGGGAGCTTTTGGTGTTGGTGCATGGAGTTTGAAGAGGAACTTGGAACATACTTGGAGACTGGAGGCCTCAAGGGAAGGTTGGAAGCAAGAAAAGAAGCTGAGAAACCAAGTCTAGGACAAGGAACTGTACTACGAAGGAATTTTGAAGTTCAGGAAGAGTCATCTCGCTGTAGCGAACCTGACTCCCCATAGCAAGGCTGCAAATTTTTTGAATAGACACCATGGTACAAATTATTGGGCTTTGAAGTTCTACATCAAGAGGCAATTTTTAAAATTATTTGGTGGACAATAAGTCTTTTGATTGCTCCTGTCGCTAATAACTAAATACTTTCAATATCGTTGTTACAAAGTGATAATATTTTTAATTGAGGTAATTGTTATATATCAATTAAAACATTTGTCTAATTAATTAATAGATATTATGTGCTGAATAATTAAGTGAGTTATATTTTTAGGAAGAATATTCAAACTAAAACTGCGCAAGAATATTTTATTGATCTATTTGGTTTTCAATATTTAATTAGTATGATAAATAATGAGATTAATTAAAAAAACAAAATATCTCTATCCACGGACTAAGCCTTTATTCAAGTGATTTCGTTAGCACAGTAACACTAATTTGGTGCATTTAGAGCAATTCATTCCGGACCCAAAAAAAAATTATTAAACTATATATTTTTCTCCAAATTAAAATAGCTATTTAATCCACTGAGGCTAAGTCCATTAACTAAAAATACGTTAACTTATTCACCAGGAGAAAAAGAAGAAACGTTAACTGATTAGAAATATAATTGTTAAAAATTGTCAACAAGATCAAAGTGAAAAATACCAGACGTTTGAATAATATATAAGAAATAAAGAAATATTCTAATTAAATCATTTTAAAAAATTGAAGCATTTTCAAGTGAATTATGTCTTTAAAATAGCAAAACATAATTCATAAAAAAAGAAAAACATAATTAAATGATCATCACTAAAAGAATAAATGGAATTAATGATGTCTCATCAAGTTTTATAATTAGTATTCATGTTTTTTAAAATTTTGTTTAAAAAAAATAGATTTTTTTTTTGTCCTCATATTCTAAAGTTGACATCAATTTTGATTTTAAATTTTTTTTATATGAATTTAATCCTCAAAATCTGAAATTTGATATCAATATTATTACATCTAATTATCAATAATTTTCATTATAATAATTTATTTTCAAGTTAATGAAGTGGAAATTGCATTGTCCTCTAATTTGTCGAGGAAGATACACAAGCAACATAGCTCAACCAATTACAATTATTCATAACGAAATTATTGATAATTTGGGAAAATAATAAAATCTATGTGAAACTGTAAAGTGTTAAAACTAAATTAATTAATGTCTAAAACAAATTTTAAGACTAAACTAATATCACATATTAATACCAAAACAGATATTTACTCTTAAAAAAATGACAGGAATCAGAAATTCCAATTGTGCTTCATAGTACGTTTGTTTCAGCCCTTAGAAAAAAAATGATTTTAAAACTCAAATATGAGCGTTCTGATGAGATCTTCTAGATGAAAAATCATTTTTTGTGTTTAAATAATTTTTGAAAAATAATTAGAACCATAATAAAAAAATTGGTTTTCAGCTTTTGCTGAAGCTAAAAGAAATAACTTTTGAAAAGCTAATTTTTAAATTATTTATAAAATTTAAGTTTCATAATATTTTTTTTAAAATTTAAAACAAAACACATCCAATTAAAAAATTTAAAAATAGATTTTTTTTGCATAAACTACTCCTTTTATATTCTTTTAAAAGACGTTAAAAGTACAGTTTTTAAAATTATAATTATTTTAAAAAATTATTTAAGTATATAAAAAATATTTTTTTTTTGAAGAAAATGATTCTAACCTCAATAAAGCTCATCCAAACACACCTAAGACGAGTTGATGTTTCATCAAATTGGATTCTTTTTATATTTTGGCCGTAGGAACTAGGAATCAAATTAAATAGGCGCCACCTACTTGACATTTGTTTAAAGGAAGTCGTGAGTACTTATTAATGTAATTATATTAAGCCTTTCTGACCACTTCTATAATCTTATCACAAGTTACAAAAGCTAGCACAACTCACAACATAAGACCCGAAAGGCCAGGGCCCAACAGCAAGCAAGCAAAATGAAAAAGAGAAAGGTATTTGAATTTTATCTCATTCAGAAATCTATTTTCTTTGAATGTGATAATATTCTCCACTCATTTAACTTTTACACTATCAATTGTGAAAAAATAAATGTCACGTTGGAACATTAAACACCCACTGGAAGTTCAAATAGCAATTCTCCATAAAAAAACAAACAAACATGCCTTTCAGCAGCGGACGATGGCGACCAGCAAGGTTCAGAGGCAGCCTTCCCTTCCCAGCTCCCCTTTCTTTCTTTCCTAGTTTCCCTTCGTTGCAGCTGCGTCTGCGTTCTTTTTCCTTTCTCCTGGTCAATGGACAACAAAAAGAAAGAAAGAAAAGCCAAACAGACGGTCTAAAAGCACTCAGACTATTAGCACCCAATATTGCCAACCAGTTCACACACACACTTGTTCGCTTATCTTAGCACCTGCTGTGCTGAGCTCGAAGACACTCTTCCATTTCCAAACTGAGGAGCTCCCTAATATAATATCAGTGGACGGTAAGTGTATGTTTATGAGTTTAGATTTTAGAGGAGAAGGAAGACGAAAGAAGGATTTGTAATATAATTTTATATTAATAGTCATTCTTCCTTCTTCTTTTTCCTTTAAAATTCAAACTCAGAAACATATCTTAAAAGAAAGAGTTCGAGTCATAAAATAGCCTCATGGTGTTTGTCGAATCCAATGGAGTGTTATACTCCATTTATTCCTTAATTATAGTCACTTTTAAAAAAATAAATTATTTCATATTAATTGTTATTTGTCATTTCAATAAAATATTAATTATTTTATATCTCATTAATAGATAAAAAGCAAAAAAAAAAAAGAATTTTGATATACACTTTATATTCTGCTTAGGTTATGTGTTTAGTGAAGTGTGATAAAGGATAATTTAATAATTTAAATTTATCTTTTTCTAAAATCAATAATATTTATGTATTTTATTAATATCCGTACTGAAACCTTAAACAACTCTAATTACATCGTGGAGAGAGTAATAATTAGGTGTGAGCTAAAAAGTCAATGGGTGTAGAAAATGAGACTCCGGTGATGGAGTCAATATAATATTCTTTCCGTCTTATAATAATTATTAATTATTAATTTTTTAATATTTTAAAATATCTATTCATTTATAATATTTAAATAATATTAATTTTTTATTTATATTTTTATATAAATTTATTATTTAAATATTTAATATAAAATAAATAACAATTAAATAAATTTTTTTAAGAATTTATATAATTTTTTATATTTATCAAGATATCATTTTATTTTTTTTATGCATGTATTCTTTAGCTTGTGGGACGGAGAGAATACATTGATTTGTTTATTTGAAGATGTCTGTCATGTTCATTACTAATACGCGAAGCCAATAGCTGTTGGGAACATGTGAACATCCTTCCACTGAGCAGCTAACAAAGATGCTCTGGCCCACATGTGGTCCTAGTGGCGAAGCGGGATGCAGCTCATTGACTCTGTACCACACCTTGACTTTGGTACTGTTGTTGGATAGTCTATTTGGTAACAGTCTATTTTTGGTGCTGTGGCTGCTTCACATTCACATGTGGTCTTTAAGATTAGTAGTAGTTGCATACGTCGTGCAATCTAGGCATCAATGCAATTTATGCTGGGCACGTCAGATTTTTATTAATTATTGGAATGTCACAGAGAGTAAAACGCCCAACAAGCAAGATTGAAAAACATACAGGACCGACTCCTTTATTTTTTCTCCACCCCCCGTCTTTCCTCCCTTACGTGCGTTCAAAGCATATTTCCCTTTCGTTCATGGCACTTGCTAGAGTGATTCCTCTTAAATGAGATCACTATAAAGAGATTAAAAGTGAGAAATTTTATCCTTAAATCAATAAAATAAAAAAGACTTCACTTGTATTTTTATTAAATAAAATCATCTTATTTTATTATCTAAAAAGAAAGTTTTCACTTTAAAAAATTTAAATTCATCTCCATGGTAAGGCTATTTACTCTTTTGCACCTCTTCAATTAGAAAAATCTGAGCATTATATTCTTCTATCCATTTATCTCAAAAAAAAGGGGATAAACAACACATATCACGCTTAAAGTTCATTGAAATAACACATAACCAATCCTTTTAGCAAAATGACACTCCATTGGACCATACTTAGCATTTTGGGTCGATCCAATAAAAATCATAGAAGTATTTCCACTCATAACTGCCCTATGAATAGTAAATAGCTCTTTAAATTGTCTAGTTAGCACTGTTATTAGATAACATTATTTTGATTGTCCAAACGGCGTAGTTAAAGGACTTTATGGCTTCTTTGATGTCCGATTCTATAAACCTCTATCAACCATTATAAAATGCAGGACGATTGGTTAAGAGAGACATGTTCCAAGTTTAGCTTCAATATCTCGATATAAAAAAGGTTTAGACCACTCCAAACAAGAAAACTAATGGGCCAAACCTAATATTTGGCCGGCCGGATTCCCAAAACTCTGTTTGGAACATCTAGATGACCAATGGGCCAAGTCTAGATTTGGCCTGCCAGACTCGCAAAACTTTGTCTAGAACATCTGGCACCATCGATGGAAATCGATAAAATGTTGCCCACTCCATGCGCAAAGCTATGATCCTCAACACGGCTAGATTGATAAGTCCATTCCAACTCACACTATTGGTTTATTTAAATCTTTATTACACATCTGCTTTTCTTGCGGATTATTGTAGTATGTTGATCTTAGTTTCTTCATGTCATGCTTGTTGGTTATTTGATTTGTGCAGAGGTTGATTTTGGAAATTTATTTTTCCTCTTTCATAAGGAAAGCATGCAGGTAATTTCTAGTAAATTTTTTTCTCCGGTCGGAAAGCACGCAAACAACTCGGGGATATATTTGATGGACTTCCAGAATTTGTGCCATTGTGCTATATCTCTTTCCACTGCTCGGGGATACTACAACCTCCATGGAAGTTCTTGGTCCAGCTTTTGTAGATAATTCGAGTGGACACCCAAAAAAAAAAAAAAAAGAAAAAGGAAAAACAGGTAATGCTTGGACTATAGAAATACAGGTAATCTTGAAATGACCGATGACCATTACATTTATCACTATTTTAGATATTGTTTTTGTGATCCTATTCACAACTAGTGCTTCCTTGAAATGGATCGGACCGAATTAGACTGTGAGGGTTGGTTATCCAAGAGTAAAGAACTTTCTTTTTCTGATCTCTTCATTTTTTCTCCCACAATTCTTATTAAAAGAAAAAAACTTTTAGCTTAATGAAAACTAGGTCTAGGAAAGATTAATTAAACTTTAGCTTATTCATTTATGACCAGGTTTCATATCCGTCGATCGGTTATGACGTAATAGCAACAAATACTTAGAAGATTTATTTTTCATCTTATTTAGTTTAGTTGCTACCTAAAACGTTCGAAAGAGCCAATGCATAATATCTAAATGGTTAATATATATATATATATGCAACCCCTTAAAATTCCGATCGGAATATTCCAATCCAAGCAAGTACACATTCCTCAAAACATTTTAGGTTTCTATTTGATCAATATGTCTAGAATTTTTATTACAAGGAACACGTCGTCTAATCCAATCGGACAATTTTGTTTTGAGAGTTGCTTGAATTATTCTCGAATTTATCATCCCCTATGGATCATTTTATTGAATTACTAGTCATTTTGATTGTTTAGAGAAGTTCTATAGACAATAATCATCACGAATGTGTTACCTTGATGGAACTACCGCATCGTATCGGGGCGTTGGTCCCCCTTTTCCATTTCCTTCTCAGCCATGATTAGTACGGAATTAATAGCTATGATTGAAATATTGAAAACAAAGCAAAAACAAAACACACGCAAACAAACAAACAAAAATGGACTTCACATGAATTTCTAAATGTGCATAATTTAAAATATTAATTTCATTCATTTATGAAATAATTATATACAATTACCTTTTAATAACATCGTGTATATAAGTCAATGGTTGCAAACTTACAAAAGATATTTTGGGAGAAAATGATAATTGAATTCCATAACTGTCTACATGCATCAGCATTTATTCAATATCAAAACTTATGTCTTTTCGGTTATTAATATTATAACTGTGAGTATACATATTATTATTTGGTTATTATTTATTATTTCCTTTACACGCACGGTATCGGTTGTTCAGTTTGTGGCTGCTACCGTAATTGATATGATATATTGATCTTAATTATTATTAATTATAATACGATTTATTTACTTTTAATTACTATTGATTAGGATAAATATGGATAGTTGTTCTTTATTAACATTCATACGGTTATAATTACTTTTAATTGATACAATTACCATGGTTTTTGGTTACTCTTAGTTACCATTGATTATAATTCATATTATTTATTGGTTTTAATTACAATTGATTATCATTGATGTTACCATTGATTATAATTCATATTATTTATCGGTTTTAATTACAATTGATTATCATTGATATTATCTTTCAGAATGAAGATTTAATAAATTATTTCATTGTTCTATTATTATCTAATTTTCTATTTTGAACGTTAGAAGCAAAGTATAAACTTTTTACCCATTTGGCGATATTTCAAAAGCTATACAATGGATATTTCCTGATCAGAAGATTCCATTCAATGAGATCCACCTAAACGCGATGTCAACAAAGCATCCCTGATCAGAAGCTCCAATTCGAGAAGATCTACCCCAACTGGGTGTTGACTAACCTAATCGGAAGCTCTTATATGAGGAGATCCACCCAAACTAGGTATCGGCTTATCGTTCCCAATTGGAAGCTCCTATACAAGGAGATCCAACCAAAATAGGGTGTTCAATGAATATTTTGATCAGAAACTCCTATTTGAGGATATCCACCCAAATCGGGTGTCGGCTTATTATTCTCGATCGGAAGCTCCTATACATGGAAATCACCTAAAACGGGTTGTTAAGTGATTATTCCCGATTGGAAACTTTTATATAAGTAAATCCATCCAAACAGGGTGTCGATTGATAATTCCCGATCAAAAGCTCTTATATGAGGAGATCCACCCAAATTGGGTGTCGACTTATCATTCCCGATCAAAAGATTCTATACGAAGAGATCCACCCAAAATAGGGTGTTGACTGATTATTCTGATCAGAAACTCCTATTCGAGGATATCCACCCAAGATGAGGTGTTAAGTGATTATTCTCGATCGAAAACTCATATACAAGGAGCTCCACCCAAATTGGCTTAGGTGTCGACTTGTCATTCACGATCGGATGCACTATACGAGGAGATCCAGCCAAAGTGCCAAACTTGGTGTTGAGTGATTATTCCGATCATAAACTCCTATATGAGGAGATTTACCCAAATAGGTTGTCAACTAATAATTCACAATCAGAAGCTCTTATACAAGGAGATCCAGCCAAATGGGTGTCAACTAATAATAGCCGATCGGAAATTCCTATATAGGGAGATACACCTAAAAGGACTGTCAACTGATTATTCTCAATTAGAAGTTCCTGTTTGATTAGATCTACCCAATCTAGATACGTTAAAAATTTTGGTCGTCAATTTTGGAAATTTTCCAATTATGACACCTAAAAGATGTAGTTATCATATTTGCACCTAGAAGAGGTATTAATTAAGAATTTTGAGTTGTTAACTTTAGAAAATATTCAATGGTAACACTTTAAATTGGTGGTCATCGTCATATTTATATTAAGGTGCTAAATTCCGATCAGGTAAAACAAAAACTTTCTCGACTGTGAGACCTAGAATAGGTGGTCACAATCTTTACACCAACGAAAAGTGTTCATATTGTTTACACTTACAAGACCTAGAACAAAATTCCAATCGGATAACATTACAAACAATGTTCAACCCGAAAAATATTTCGATTGGAGTATTCAATAGCATTGATTTAACATAGTTTGGAAAATTCTAATAGTTATATTTGTAGTTATAATTTTTCCTATCAAAAGGTTTTGTTGTCATTGCGAGTGTCATGTTTTCCATAGATAAGAAAGATTTCTCTAAGGATGATAATTGATCGAGCACCTCAATTCAAACTATTCCAATCGGAAAATTTGATAGTGTTAGTTTAGCATGGTTAGAAAACTATGGCTATCACTTCATTAAGATATTATATTTCGGTCCTACTTTGGTTTTGTTTTGAAATATTTTTTGCTCATTAATTCAAAATACTTTAACTTATAAGCAGGGGGTTTACGACTCATACATAACATTTTAGGCAAATCGGGAAAAAAGCTCAAAAGTCTGTTCTACCCATAAACGCTTTGTGAATAGGGGTTGACTCTTTAAATTCTCCAAACGGCACACTTAGAGGAAGATAACCACAATATTTAAACCAATGCTCAGATGAAAAGTCTACATATTAGATTATACACCAAAAACTCTTATTGCCTACTTGAAGAGTTTGCTAGCAGACAGTTCCGATCACATGTTGGAGTCTACTTGAACTATGAAACTTCGATTTCCAATTGCTTTTTCATATAATTTCAATTCCAATCCCTTAGTTGAATGGTCTTCCTATGCTATAAAATATAAATTTGGATTGATTAAGGATTCTTCACGTCGTTTTAGCGCATCAATTTCTATCAGCAATCACTGAATATCCCACGACTCTAAGCAAATGAAAGATAAACACACAACGCCAAATTGTTTTTATCAGATCAAGTAATTTTGCTTAAACGACCCTTTTTAAAACTTAGCTCATTTGGCCAACATTTTTAACTTAAGAGTTGGGGGCTTTTAGATCGAACCAGGCTAGGTTCCTGGACCTTCCAACTAGAAAAGTCTTTTCGTTTATAAGTGTTTCATGCAACAGACAAAATTATTTATGAAAAATGTTATTTATACTCATAATGTGTGGGACATAGTATTAGCTCACAATATATTTACTATTAAATGGGGTGTGGACCCTACTTAATGGAATCAATACTCAATCTAATAGTGGATCAGGTGTGAGTCGGTACAGTATTCCATGTAAAATGAGTAGAAATAATATAACTCTTTATTTATATTTATAGCTCCTAAAGCCAACTAATAGGGGACTTGTGGACTGGACCAGATCGCGTTCCTCTCCCTCTGACCGAAAGATTCCTCTATTTATCAAGTTTTTCATGTAACTTATCAGAGTTTGATACTCTCATAATTATTTGCCGATCAGTTACATCAATCCCTCATGACTAACCATTCGGTTACACCTTCAAGAGTCAACATATCTTCCAATGGACCCCGTATATTCTCAAACA
Source organism: Dalbergia cochinchinensis (assembly GCA_031216125.1). Classification (NCBI taxonomy): domain Eukaryota; kingdom Viridiplantae; phylum Streptophyta; class Magnoliopsida; order Fabales; family Fabaceae; genus Dalbergia; species Dalbergia cochinchinensis. The sequence continues at coordinate 72,400,609 of CM062368.1, read as the reverse complement.
TTCGGTCATCAAGGCATGTTCTGACTTAACACAAAGCTTTCAACACAGTATCTTATATTCCCCGTTTGGTTCATTTTCTTGGCTGACTTGTCGGAAATCTTGTCCGAAACAAATAAAAAATTGCCAAATTTTATTATGGTATAAAGCATGCACAGGTTGGAGTAATCACAATGATATGTTTTCTGGCCTTGCTAACAGGTCACATAAATCTGATGAGAAATTTTATAGCATAGTAGACAACTTAATAATGATCAGCAAAATGTCCGGAAACGGGGAGCTTAATAGGTCCGAACAAAATCCTTGAACAAAGAGCTTCCTAACAACATAATATTCCGGACATATAATAATATGCTCCCTCCATTCTTAATCATAGTCACTTTAGAAAAAAATTTTATTCCATGTTGATTGTCATTTTAGTATTTCAATAGAAAATTAATTGTTTTATACCAATTTTATCCCCCATTGGCAGTTGGAAAGCAAAAAGAGAAAAAAATAATGGAGTGTATATAGGGCAATTTAGTAATTTAAATCTAGTTTTTCTGAAATCAATAGCATTTAAGTGTTTTAGTACAATCTTGAATATGGTCATTCGAGAGTATGATTATCCGGGCTCAATAAATGGTAAATATTCTATCCTAGGTTTTATATTGTGGTTTAGACTTGGGCCCAGTGGAAAATCTCAAGTCCGACTTGTGTGCGTTCAGAGTCCTTTTTTTTTAAAATATTTTTTTTAACATGTGGGTGCAAGAGGTTTTTGAATGGCTTTTTAGCATTAAGAGCATTTAAATTCTCAGCTCAATTATCAAGTAGCCTATCAAAGCATGTTATGAGCGTCTTTATTTTTCATAAGCCGTCTAAATTCAATTTGTTTGTTTAAGTGAAACATCGGATCGTATGGATTGTGCTATTGACATGACTGAGTAACTAAGTGATGAACCGTGCAATGAGTAAGAAATTGGATAGAGAGAATATTAGATAGAAAGAATATCAAAAAGAGTGGAATCACATTTCATTTCACATATTGGTTGATGACAATTACAATTCCTAACATACCTATTTATATTATTTTTCAATAACTAAATTCAATTCTACCAATTAGGCTACTAAGCCTATTCTATACATGTTACATTACATTCCGTCCAAAAACAAACTTCCCTCTTGGTGGAAAAAAGAAAAAAAAATCCTAATTAAAAAAACAATTGATCCTAAAAGCATTTTGTTTTATCATTCTACTGCCTGAAAAATAAAAGTCACCAGGGTCCCATTGTTTAAAATTAAGCCCACCAGCCATGACCTAATAAACTCGTTTGTCTCCACTTCTTGATTTGATTTGGGCTTGATCCATGAGTTCCTGCCCACTATACACTTCAATTGCTGGGAGTTGGGGCACAACTAGCGTATTCGCACTAACCCATGTTTCACAACAAGTTTGGCCCGAAAACTTAAAAGGAAGATGGGATGCCAAGGATGACCTAGCCACCTTGCCTGTTTACTTTGTCAGTTTTCAGTTTTCAGTTTCCAATTTTTAGTTTTCTGTTTTGTGAAGGAAAAACTGAAAAAACTGAAAACTGAAAACTGAAAACTGGAAACTGGAAAATGCAAAACAAACAGGCCAGTGTTCCAGAACGTTCTCACGGCACACACCTGCAACAATCTTGGAAGAGGCTCATCCCTCAACATCGTTGAAGACCATCCACTGGTCGACCACGATCCCCAGCCATCAGACCATGGTGGCACCTTGTTGTGGGGCCATGGCTTGGTACGAATGGTTGAACGTTGCCCATGAACCTCCATCTTCGACCTTTCGAGGCTATTTGCAGTCGCCCTTTGCAGAACATCGCCAGTCACCGAAAACGCCAAACCTCCACCTCGATTTCTTGTCACCACCGCACATTGAACTGCGACTCACAACTTCAGTGCTTCCTCACCACCAAATACATCTCTACCTTTATCTCCAGTATTCATCACCATTTAAGGTCAACCGAAGATGGTTGCCATGTCCAAGTCGATAGCGCCAGTGCTTATGTCGCCTACCGTTGCTGATAGTTACGGCTCGGTCGATGGTTTACCACCACGGCCTGCCTCTCCTCTACAGTTTTCTTCCTCTATTGCAACCTAATTGGTCTTCGCTTGTGGATCTGGATATGCTTCATGTCACTTTGGATCTGGATCTAGATCTGGATCTGCTTTATTTTATGTTGATTATTTTTTTGTTTTCAATTTCATTTGTTACTTTGAATCACCAATCTCCTCTGCATCAAACCTAGCCTAATCGAATTGCAATTTGTCGATCATCTTTACATCTTCTGCAGGCTATTATGATTGAACCTCTTCAAACGACACAACAGCAATTGTACATTTCTCATATCCACCGCTTTAGCTCTGATCTTCAATTTGTTGAATCTGATCTACAAACTTTTCTTTGTAAAATTTTGCTAAGTAAAGAGCACTAAAAAGAAACTTTGGATTTTCAAAGAAAACCTCTCTATGAATGTGAATTTTTGGTCCATTGATAAAGCAAGGTAATAATATCTCATAATCATTCATACGAAGGCGATGAGTATGAGCCATGAATTTGGAATGGTACTTGTTCATGATATTGGTTTGCTCCTCGATTGAGTCCGAAAAACCACTATAGAAATCAAGCATGATGGATAGTGAAAACACCATTGTGATAAGTAAGAAATTGGATAGAGAGAGACAGGGAGAAGTAAAGAGAATATTAGATAGAGAGAATATAAAAAAGAGAGAAATCAAATTTTATTTTATATACTGATCGATGACAATTACAATTCTTAGCATACCTATTTATTTTTAATTGGGTTAATGAGCCCATTCCATGCGTGTTACAAACCATGGACACAAAGAGGACGCTAAAAAATATACAAAGAATAATCATGATGATCATATTCTGACAGAAAGTTCATCATGTGTATATTATGCTATGCAATAAACAAGGCAACTTTTTATGCTAAGCAATTGCTAAGTGGGGGAGGTTAAGTGTGTTGCAGAAGATACACATATTTAAGTGTGCTACAAATCATTGTTGTAATGACATGAAAAGAAAAATTCTACAGGGGAAAATGAACAGAATTTTAGTAACAATATAATGGAAGGATATGATCAGCGATACGTACTTGATATGTATGGGTAGAACAACCTATCAATTTTTTTCACGGGGAAACATTTTACTGGTTTTCCCCACAAACGACGTCGAATGTTCCGGCCTAGACTTTGGGTTGGGCTGTCCAAAATGATCGTTGGTGACTATTCCAATCTTCTTGAGCATCAGAGCCAACATAGAATATTCCTTTGTTCCCATCTGAGTGTGCTCAGGTCAATATAAGCATAAAAGTGTAAAGTTTAGATGGAAATGGAACATGCCTGGACAGATTAGAGTGGAGGTATTTATAATAATTGTATTTGTAACTATTAAGCTCATTAAGGAGGAGTGGTGTAATAATCATGAATGTTATGGTTAATTAGGTCCTATATATGACTTCTACCTTTAAACGCAACACAAAAGAGGTGGACAAATGATCATCCAAAGAGAATTTGGTTGGAAAAGCATATGGTCATATATGGATTTGTGGGTCTGATTCAAAAGCCATTGGATATGATTATAGGTCTCATACATCCCATCTATCACATCACATCAAATAATTTTTAAGTAGGTATTTTAATGGACACCCATTTTTTAGTATTTAAATAATGTCATTCCTATTCAATCTTTTTTGTCAATATAAGTTTACAAATACTAAAATTATGCAGTACAAACTGTAATTCATGCCATGTGATAGTGTAGAATTAAACTAGAACGATGATAAAAGATAGGAGATCAATCACTAATTTCATAAATTTCTTCTTATATGGAAAAATTTGTAAACTTAGAGATGGAAAAGTGGATTAACTCATCTTATTTCACCCAACATGCCACGGACCTACCTAAAATGAAGCAGGGCCGGCCAACCCACCTTCGTAATTTAGGCAGATTGACCCTAAACATATATATATTAATATAAATATGCTTTAATATTTTGAATGAGTTAGTTCACTTAAAAAATATAAGGTAACAAATGTAGCATATCTACCATATGATTTTCCAATATAATGGTAAATTTTGCAAGTGATCTCTTTAATAAAAAATTATTCAATAATGTAAAAATTATACTCTTTGTTTCTCTATTTTTCCAAAAATAAAAACAAATGCACATATTACAAAAATAATAAATGAATCTTAATAATATAAAAAAGCATAAAGGATCATATTACCCCTGTTAAAAAATAAAAGTAAATAATAACACTATTAATTAATATATGGGTAGAATTTGAAAAGAGAATTTAATGCTTTCATGATATAACAAATGGACAAATATTTTTTTAAAAAACTTGACAAATAAATTGAAAATGATGAGTATTTGACTTACATTGATGTAAATTGGTTCTCCTTTAGCTTATATACAATGTTTTACCAGTGGGAGTGCGACAAACATAAGTTGGAGTGGAGGAGGTATATTATATTGTTTCTTGGGTTAAATGCATTTTACTCCCTAAATTTTAAGTTATGTATAATTTACACCATGACTTCTCAAAATATGCATTACGACACCCTGAAGTTTTCAAACTGTGTAAAATACTCTCTACTTTTCAAATAGTACAAAACTTTAAATTATAGCAGGATGTCGGGTTGCACACAATAAAAAAAGGGGTTAATTACACATAAAATTCACAGAAGAGATGTCACGATCACAGGGAGCCTATTTCCTAGCTAGCTTTAAGACACAAAATTTCTCAGAAAAATAGATAGGATTCCCTCTGTTTTTTGGACATTCCCTAAATACAAAACCTGTAAAAGTAAATTATTACAATAACCAATATTACAACACAGCCAGACTACTGTAGTTACATGTATATATATTAGTCTCAAAATAAGATTTTCTCATCAACTACATCATATTAAACTTAAGCATAAGTTACCCTAACATTTACCATTCCATAATGTTTAGACTTAGGAAATAAAAAGATACGGTGTTATCCTATCAAAATACATATATAGGAAATTATAACATAATACATTGCCATCACGCTTAAATGTCTATTAAAATAAGTTTGAACACATAACCCATCCCTAATCCAGCCTGTGACAAAAAAGAGCACGTCTATCATTAAGAATAAGGGAAACTTCCCTCAATGTGGCCCACGAATCAAGTGGGCTTACCAAAATAAGGGGTTCGAAAAACTATTAGACCGGAAGAGGATTTGAACTCGGACTGGCACCCGAATTTGAAAAAGAGGGAAGGAAACAGACTAAGTTTTACAACTAAGCGAGTAGATAAAGCATCCATAGCCCACATAAGATAAAATCAAAATCAAACCAATAGTATTAGAAAGCTATATAAATAATATGGGAAAAACATATTCATAAATCAAAATAAACAACTATGGGAAAGTGGCCTCAGACAGGAAATTCCATCAAGATCACATACTCAGGTGGCCAATCCTTCGTGTGATCCTGCCTTCCATTAGGAACCACAAACACGTGGATCTACACTCATCCATCATGTACCATTCTTATATGGTCATGTAACATTTTAATCAGTCAAGGTGCACCCTGGCAAACATCACCTACCATTAGCTGTAGTTATTATCTCAGGCATTCCCAAAATAGTTTATAAAGAATCAATCATTTTCAATACCTTCCTCTAAATATTCTCATACAGGATACTAAATATAAGTATTTCCATGAACTAGTCAAGTTCTAAGCACTTTTCAATCCATCAATTTAATAGCAGCTTAGCCCATAATGCAATTTCCAGTTCTAAAATCCATATACCCATCATATCTAGATTATTCTTCTTGAAATATTATGTAAAATATTTTACTTGTTTCATGTGGTCCTTAAACATCTTTATTTTCAATTAATAACAATAAATAAATTTTCCTTAGATACTTAAGTCGCATAAATTTGGTAAACAGGAGACAATAGAGATTTAATAACATTCATAAATAATATATAGATTAAGAAATTAATTATAGATATTAAATCTACTCACAACAATGGCTTCCAAGGAAACGGAGAGCACTCCTCATGCTAGCAAAATGCCAATTAGCGTCCAATTACTCTACAATTGTAGGAACAAGACAATAACAAAATATATAAGCTAACAATATTACCAATTTACACAAATTAGCCCCAAATCGCTAAACTCCCAATTCCACCCAATAGGGTTCCCAAACCTAACAATATATAGGAAGCTCCATTGAATCAAAAGAGAGTTATTATAGCTTACCCACTATTCTCGAAGGAAGATTAGAGCTAAAGAACGGATCAAAACTCACAGCTTTAACTGATTCCTTTACCTAGAGAGAGAAAATACAAGTTAGAGAGAGAGAGAAAGAAGAGAGAGAGCCGTGATTTCTTTTATTTTTTTTAGTGATGATGATAATAGTTGATGTGGTATAGAGGTGGTTATGATGAAAGGAGGAAAAGAAGCAAGACAGTGTTATGGGGAGGAGAAGAGATGAAAGGAAGAGAAAGAACTGAAGCAGAGAATGAGAATGGGAAAGAAAGGAAGAAAAGAGAAAAAGAGTTTGGGAAAGAATTATGGTGGTCATGCCACTCAGAGCCTATGGGTGGACCTCAATTAAAAATCTTTTTTGTTCTTGTTATCACATAAGGCGTTGGGTTGTACAAATTAGAAATATCATGGGATTAAGTGTATATAAATTTTATTTTTATTAGTTTCTAAAATTATATCGAGGGGTGTTTTTGTTACGATGTATATTTTGAAAAATTAGGCTATAAATTGCATATTATTTAAAATTCAGGAGGTAAAATATATTTATCCCTTGTTTCTTTGAAAAAAAATGGAAAACAATTTTTTAAATTAATTGGAAAGCACAATTTTTTTAATACTTTCGGCAAAGAAAGTGTTAGTATTGAAACAAACAATGAGTATAGATTGGTTTTTTCCGTTTAACAGGCTTAAACTCAATACGCAAGACGCCTTCAGTTCAAACAACACTATCCAATAATTGAGATATTCAACACTTCATTAGAATAAAGCACTTATTACATAGTAGAATACACACATACATGAGAGGGGGAAAAAATGGAAATTAGCCAAAAAGCTAGCCTGCTAGGCACTTGGTCGGTCTGCTTGATTGCTTCAATACTTAGGTGCAAGTGGCTGGCTTCACTAATTGATTACATCAGCATTCCATGCTAAAAAAAGGTGGAAACAATGCACGAGAATCACTTCTTGGATTGATAATAGCTGAGAACTGCATAAATAGTCTGAAGAAGAGAGAGAATAGTTATGAGGGAAACAGCATAGTTGTAACCTCGCTTCAAGAAGTTGTGAAGGTCACGAAGGACTTCTCGTGGAGACCCCGTCAAATAATGCCAAAGCCTTAACGGGATTTGTGTGCCGTAATTTATTGGAGATCGATGATATTTGTTCAAGTCATCAAAATGATAAATGTTGTAATGAGGATCAATTTTTTCCTGATTAATTCCACGTATGATTGAATGGAAGAAAGCTACCAGATTGTTATTGCTCGGGCACAGAGTGTAAGGTGTACAGAGAAGAAGGAAACAAGAAGAAGGAAAGAAAGAATGAACTTATGTATTATTATGATGGATTGAAATCATGTTGAGATATGATACAGAACTGATTATATATAGGTAAAGGTTAACTAACTATAACAGAAAATAACTATCACTAACTGATACATAGAGTAATTGGTATCATTCCTTTATCAGCCCCCTTCAAACTCAGAAAGTGAAGGTTGAACTCTGAGTTTGTTGCAGAGATAAGGAAAGCATGTGCTTGATATTGGCTTAGTGAGAATGTCTGGACATTGCTCTTCAACAGGGACATGAAAGACGCGAATGTGTTGTTGGAGAATGCGGTCTCGGACAAAATGTAAATCAATCTCAAAGTGCTTCGTGCATTGATGAAGGATAGGATTTGCAGATAACAGGACAGCACTCAAGTTATCACAGTAGACATGAGGGATGAATGGAGATGGAACATGAAGTTCAGAAAGAAGTGTTTTAATCCATGAGATTTTAGAGATTGTGGCAGCCATTGAACGATACTCAGCTTCTATGCTGGATCGAGAGACCATTGATTGTTTCTTAGAGATCCAAGAGACTATGTTGGGACCGAGGTAAATACAAAAACTTGAAGTTGATTGTCGATCATCCAAGTCAGATGCCCAATCTGAATCGCAATATGAGGTGATGGCACTACAAAAAATTGTGAAAAAACCGCCATAATATTAATGAAAGAAATGGCAATTAAATTATGGCGGTTCTTTAAAACCGCCACAAAGCTCAGAAAATTATGGCGATTTAGAAAATTATGGCGGTTGGAACCGCCCTAATTTACCCTTAACTATTTTTATATCTTTTTTTGTTTTTACTTTTTAAATAAAGTAGGAAAAAAAAGAGCATTTCCACTCTTTAATATTTCAGCTAGTTATAAATTGATACTTTAACTTCTAAATCTTTTAATTAGATGCTTAAACTACACTAATCCTCAAAATTAGTCATTTTATTCAATTTTGGGTTTAGTTAAATAGGTGACATGATAAAATATCTAATAATATATGTGACAATTTCTTTTAATTTTTTAAATATTTCCTTTATTTGTATTATTTAATATTTGTAAAAAAATACATATCAATAAAAAATAAAAAAAATATTAACTAAAATTTTGTCATTCTCTACTATGAAAATGAGGATAAGAAGCTCAAACTAAAAGTCAATTCTTCTAAGAGGATACGTTATGTCTTGATTTTTTTTAATCTTATAATAAAAATAATGAATTATGGTAAATAGAGCATATCTTGTGTCTTTTTTATTTCAATTGAATTTGAAACTTATTTTGTTACTTCAATTGTAGTTGTATTCTCTTGAAAATGGAAACAAAACTTGAATAATGGATAAAACTCAAGTAAATTTTTTATTGAGCATATATATATATATACACACACACACACACACACGCACACACACACATTTTATAAATTGTTTGTTCATTATGGACCTTTTAGATTCTAACTCAAATTTTATTGTACTTTGCTATATAGGAACTTTTAAAATTTTAAAAAGGATTAATTTTAAAGAATGTGTTAATTAAATTATTTAATTAAAAATTTAAATAATATAGAAAGAAGGAAAGGAAAAAAAAAAGAAAATAATTTTTTTAAAAATAAACTTGTTAATGCAAAAAAAGGGAATTCTTTTATAATTATACTTAAGATAAAAATAAGATGTTAAAAGCCCAATTACAACAAGTAAGGAAAAAGAAAGGAGAAAATAAAAACCCAAGCAAACCCTTCCCTTGATTGAGTTAGGCGCCACTCCAGAATCCCATTTCATTCTTCGCGCGTAGAGAAACCACTACAACATTTCCTAGCTACAGCAACGCCAAATTTGGTCGTGGCTAAAAAATCGTTGCTTAAAAGGGCTTAAGGCCATGGGTTTTTTTATCATTGCTGGTGTAGTTAAATTTATATAGGATGTTATTGTAACAATATAAAACTGTTCTCTTAGTATAAATAAGCAATAGTTTATAAACTACTTTATTATTTTTATTTTAGACAACGATTATTTAGAGATTGCCTATATAAATTTATAATCGATACACTTTAAAACCATTGACAAGATATATAAAATTTAGAGTACATATAAAAATTGTCCCTAATGTATTTTATTCAGTGGCGGGAACAAAATTCCCTTCCCACCGCTTGTTAAAACTTAAACCCAAAAGCAATTTGGTCCAAAACCGAAAAAAAGGAAGGAAACTTGGCACTGTTAGCTTCTTCCTCTGGTTCGCTGTTTCTCACCTGGGCACTGTTCACACTGCTTGGAAGCTTCTTCCTCTGGTTCGCTACTTCGTGCCGGTGAAGGAACATCGCGGACACTGTTACACCGCCTTAACTTCTTCCTCCTGGTTCGCGGTTCGCTGCTGTCCTCGCCGGGAACGTCGCAGCTGCCTCCACTGCACCTGGGAACGTCGCGCCTTGGCCACCGCTTTCTTCCTCCATTGCAGGCGGTTGTTATTCGGCTGTGGCACTTCGCGTGTGTACTGCTCTGCCATTCTCCTTGCGCGTCCTGGTGGCAGGGCTTCGCGTGCGTGCTGAAGGCGATGTGTGACCTTTGCTGTCTCGCGGTGGTGTTGACGGTGATGCGCAACCTATGCGGTGGTGCTTCGCGTATGTGCTGAAGGTGATGCATTCTTTAGAAATGCTCTCTCATTGTCTCATCTCTGTCTTTCTTGTCCATGTCGTCTCTCCGTTTCATCTTTCTTATCTCATTTTTTATAGCATCTCTTGTTTAGATTATTGCATCTAGTCATCTAGAGGTGTTGAATGGATAGTCCACTATGTTCAAAACCAATGCTTTAATTTGCATATACTATCACCTAAAAGCAAGAATAATAAAAAGGGCTAATTTGTATATGCTAGCCATGTAAAATAAGTGGCCATCTTACCATTTCCATCACAATCAGCATAGATCACACTATTGGGTTTTGTGTTCTAGTTGCCTTTTGGAGAAGCTACCCTACATGAATATAAACTGATTAGTGTGCTAGGTAACACAAATATAACTGCCTACCTCAAACTATTCTGGCGCTTATTTTTCTGAAAATCTAAATGCCTAATAAGGAAAACACTTGAGCTAAATCTAAGAGCATAAATATACCTTTGCAATGAGAAAGCAATACTTGGCATTGGAAGGGCCTTGAGAAACAAAATTGACTCTGATGTCCTTTGGATTTGTATGGCTCTCAATAACAATACCTGAGCATATTAAAGTTTGAATACACACAAAAATAGCTTAGCATCAAAGCACGAATAAAATAAGACAACACACACGCACACATACAAGAGGCCGGGACTAGGGGGTGTGACCTGATGCTGGTGGTGTAATTCTCGGGTAACTAAGAGGTGTTAGGCACAAAGCTGTCGTCTCTTTCGCTATTGGGTTTTTTCTGTTCATGTTCATCTTATTTAAATGTTTATAAGAGAATACCTGTGATGCTTTATCAATTGAAACAGGTTTCTTTATAGATGTACTGAATGTTATCATTAATGTGATGAGTGATGACCATGTAATATCGGAGTTCTGATTCCTTCTTGAAAAAATGTGTGCCTTCAAATTTAGTGACCATGTGCTTGTGTTAAATTTTCAGTGTTGTTGATGATTGTGAGCTGGATGGTCCTGATACCAGAAGTTCAGGTATTTACTTGATAATATATATTCCGAAGTTCATGTTTATATGCTCAATGAGTTAGAATTGTTTTTTCGGATTCTTGAGTCATGATACTGGCTAAATAGCTACTGATGTTGGTTTCCTTGTTTGTTTTGTGCCACACCCACGTGGGAAATTCTTCCTACTCTTGAAAATGTTTTCTCGCAATATGTTCCTTTTGTGTTGCACCTTTATCACGAAAGAACAAATTTCTCAGTTATATATTTGTTCTGTGCATTTGTCTTTTAATTCATCTAGGGTTAACATTTATTTTAATTCTATTGTTCATTTTCAATTAGTAACCTGTCCCTAAAATCTATTACAGATGTTCTGCCCGAAGGTCTCACTCATGAACTTCCTAGTGTGGATGATTTTCAGAACCTATCAACGCCTCAAGCTCTGATCACCGACAATGATGAACTTGATGAACTTCGAAGGCAACTTGAAGCCATATGATTTGTTTGGATAAAAAAGGAAAGAAGAAAAGGAAAAAAAAAACTAAACCCTGTAGGGTTTAATTATTTAGGCAAGCAATTTTAACCTAAAAAAGTTAAAAATTGACACTCATCCGTTCAACTTGACAGTTTTGGTCTTTATCTGTTGTATCATTTGGAAACTTTTTCAAACCGCCTAATCTCTATTGTGAGTTGTACTCATCTATATCTTCAAATTCATTGTATTTTTCTTCTCAATTATCATATATATTTTTGTTTTTATGTGAAATTCACAACTACAAAAATAATAGTTAACAGGGTTTTATATTACATTAAAAATTTGATATAAATTGGAACTGCTAATGTTTTGAGAAAAATGACAGTTGCAAACTGTCACAATTTACTAATATCATTATTAAGAGAGAAATGGGGGTAAACTTGTCAAAATTCACATTTAAAAAAGTGGTGGTTAAAAACTGCCATAATTCACCAAGAATAGTGGCCAATGTTGTGAAGAAAAAAATGGCGGTTCAAACCCGCCGTAATTAACATGGGAAAAGTGACGGTTGAAATCGTCGTAATTCAAAAAGTATAATGCCGGTTGTGCATGGAAAAATGGCAAGAAAAAACGGCGGTTTTGAACCGTCGTAATTCACATGAAAATAATGGCGGTTCCAGGTGTTGATTGCGATGGCTTTTTTTTAACCGCCGTAATTTACATAATGACGTTGGTAATTGCGACGGTTTAAGGAACCACTATAATTGAAAAAAATGGCGGCTAGAACCGCCTTACCTCCCCAAAAAAGCCGCCGTAATTAACAATTTTTTTTGTAATGTGGAAAGATTAACTGAAGGATGAAACACAAGACCATAAGTGGAGGTGACCTTGAAATATCGTAGAATCCATTTGACAGCAGTCCAATGAGATTGAAGAGGGTAATGCATAAATTGGCACACTTTGTTAATGGCAAAGGATAATTTTGGACGGGTAAGTGTAAGGTACTGCAGAGAGCCAATAAGTTTGCGGTAGAGAGTAGGGTCATCAAAAGGAAGGGAACCTGATTTCTGAAGTTTGGAAGAGGATGGCATTAGTATCTGGAGGGATCTACAGGAGTGCATTTTGGCTCAAAGAAGGATGTCATTGATGTATTTAGTTTGACAAATATGTAGAGCACCCAAAAAGAGAGTTTGAGCTTCGAGACCAAGAAAGTAATGAAGAGAGCCAAGGTCCTTGAGAGCAAACATTCGTTGGAGAGAATGAATGAGGTTATTAATAGTACAGGAGGAGGAACTAGTAATGAGGACATCATCTACATACACTAAAATGTAAGTGGTATGCTGAGATGTCACTTGAATGAAGAGAGAAGAGTCACATTTTGCAATGATGAAGCCGAAATCATGTAAGGTAGAGCTGAGCTTGTTGAACCATGCTCTAGGAGCTTGTTTGAGGCCATAAAGAGCTTTGTGCACTTTGCATACCATGAAGGAATTACCAATGTGAAATCTAGGTGGTTGAACCATATAAACTTCTTCATGGAGGGGACCATTAAGGAAGGCATTTGTAAAATCTAGTTGTTTAATGAACCACTTGAAAGAGAGAGCAATGGTAAGGATGACATGAGTAGTGGCTGGCATAACAACTAGGATAAAGGTTTCATGATAATCCACACCTTCTTGTTGATGAAAACCCTTAGCTACAAGGCGAGCTTTATGTCTTGAGATTGTGCCATCAGGGTTATATTTGACCCTAAAAATCCATTTACAGCCAATGGCTGATTTGTTTGGAGGCAGAGGTACAATGGACCAGGTGGAGTTATTAAGAAGGGCAGTGTATTCTAGTTGTATTGCTTTGGACCAAGAGGGATGAGATAAGGCTTCATGAAGAGTGGAGGGTTCAAAAACAGCAGTAAAGGCTTTGGGTTTAAAAATGCCATCTTTTGCACGGGGTAATCATATGATGGTCAATGAACTTTGTTTGACTTGGAGAAGAGAGATTAGCTTGTGTGGAGGTGCGATCAGAGGCAGCAGCAGAAGAACATGGATCAGACTCAAAGGGAGGTGATGGAGTAGAAGGTAAGGGTGCTAGATTGGGAAATGAGGCAGGGTTGGAGTGTGACTTGTGAGAGGAAAAAGGAGTTGCAGTAGTTACAGCAGAAAAATCAGAAACAATAATAGGAATAGATGCGATCGAAGTGGGAGCAAAAAGAGGAGAAGATAATATAGGAATAGAGGCCTTATATGGAAAATATTGTTCATTAAAGAGTACATGCCTGGAGACAATCATTTTGCCGGATTTAAGGAGGCAAAGATAGATTTTATGGGATGGAGAATAACCAAGAAATGTACACAAGTCAGATCTAAAATCTAACTTATGCCTATTGTAGGGTCTAAGCAAAGGGTAACATGCACATCGAAAAACTCTTAATGCAAAATAATCAGGGGGTTAAAGGGATAACATTTTAGAAGGTGATTTAAAGTTTAACACAGGTGTAGGTAAAATATAAATTAAGTATACAGCAGTTTGAAAGGCTTCTTGTCAAAATTTTAGAGGCAGGGAAGCATGAGCAAGCAAGGTTAAGCCCATTTCGGTGACATGTCTATGTTTTTGTTCTGCACACCCATTTTGTTCATGAGTATAAGGACAACTAAAACTATGTAAAATGCCATGGTGTTTAAGGTATGGGGAAAAAGATAGATACTCCTTGGCATTATCAGTTTGAATGGTTTTGAGTTTTGTGCTAAGGTGTAATTCTGCCATTGCCTTAAACTCAAGAAAAGCAGAAAAGGCTTGTGATTTATAGTGTAGAAAGTAAGTCCATGTGTTTCTTGAATATGCATCCACAAAGAGTATGTAATATCGACAACCAGCAGTAGAATTAAGAAAAGCAGGTCCCCAAATGTCACTGAAGACAAGTTTAAGAGGAGCATGATAAATGGTATTAGAGGAAGGAAAAGGTGATTGTTTGGCCTTACCAATGTTACAAGAACCACAAGTAAATGTATTTTTCATAAGAGGAGCAGAAATATTACAAGAGGAAAGTACATTATGAACAACTTTGGAAGAAGCATGTCCTAGCCTAGCATGCCAAGTATCAAATGTATTAACAGAAGTAGTATTACAGGTAATAGCATAAAAAATAGAGCGTAAATTGTTGTTATCAGAATGAGAAAGGGAAGGTTATGACAAGGAATCTTCAAGAACATATAATCCATGTCTATGGGGGCCCTGAAGAAGTATCTTCTTGGAGTCCTAAGATTTAACATTAAAATGGTTAGGATGAAACTCAAAAAAGACAATGTTATCTTTTGAAAATTTTGAAACATTGATTAGGTTTTTAGTAATTGAGGGAACATGTAAAACATCTTTAAGAAGGAATTGTTTGTTATAAAGAAAAGAATGCAAGAGAGAGTGGCCGATATTGGCAATGGGAAGACCAACCCCATTGCCAATATGAACCTTAGTAGAACCTGTATAAGGTGGTAAGGCAGCAAGATTGTTCAGCTCAGGTTTAAGGTGATTGGTAGGGCCAGAATTGAGGTACCAAGCAGAATCATAAATTGAGGCTGGAGTAGCAAGAATACCCTTGGAGGTAGAGGGGAGAGAAGATACTGATGGAGCAGTGCTTGAGTTTGTAGTAAAGTAAGTTTGATTTGATGAATTGTTGGCAGTGAATTGAGAAGGTTATGGTGGTGTAAATTGTTGTTGAGGAAGAGTAAAGCTCGAGTTGAAACGGTGAAAGTAGTCCTACACAGTATGTCCAAGGCAATTGCATAATTGACATTGAATTGCGGAGGAGTTTAGAGCACGACCAGACTAGCGACCAGCACGGCCACGACCACGCCTAAAACCACGGCCACGTGAAGAGAGTTGAGTATTATTTGGGAGGTGACGCTGGGACTGAGCAATATTTGATTGAACAGGAGAAAGAGAGTTGGAAAGATCAAGTTTGTGAGGTTTTTCAATTCTTTCTTCCATAGCAATCAACAGAGATTCAATGTCTTCAATCTTGTAAGGATCAAGACGGGATAGAAGAGAAGCGATGATGGGGTTATAATCATCGGAAAAACCTTCGAAAATGGCTTCAATATGTTGAGAATCAGTAAGTGGTTCACCAACAGTAGCAAGACTATCAGTGAAGGACTTGATGGAGGTGAGATATTCATGCATGGAGTTTGTTTTCTTGGTTATGCGCAATTGGGTTTTGAGTTTGGCAACTTGAGCTCTTGTATGTGATGCATGAATGGTAGTAATCTTAGGCCAAACCTGATGAGAGAAAGAAGAACCAACCATATGAACATGAACAGATGGAGTAAGGGAAGCGAGCAACCAGGAAAGTAGCAAGCTATCTTGGCGTTTCCAGTGGCGAAAAGTTGAAGAAATTGTGGTTGTGGAGGCATCAGCATCAGTGGCAAAGGAGGGGGGAACTTTCTTGGGATCCAAATGGTCTTCAAGATTGTAACCAATGATAGTGGCAAGAGCTTCTTGACGCCAAAGGAAGTAGTTGTCAAGGTCTAATTTTACTGAGACATGGGTATTGAAGGTTTGAGGGAGGGGATTTGAATTTGAAGATGAAAAAGGAGAGGCTGAAGTTACAGATGAGTCTGCCATGGATCAGAAATGAAGCTCTGATACCATGTGAGGTGGGCAGAGAAGAAGGAAACAAGAAGAAGAAAAGAAAGAATGAACTTGTGTATTATTATGATGGATTGAAATCATGTTGAGATATGATAAAGAACTGAGTATATATAGGTAAAGGTTAACTAACTATAACAGAAAATAACTATCACTAACTGATACATAGAGTTATTGGTATCATTCCTTTATCACACAGGATTCCTTATGATGCTCTTGTCCTTACGCAGTTGAGCATCACTTTCACAACAGATCAAAGCATTGAAAAACAAAGCGGCCGAAGTGCAGTTGCATTTGATAGTTTCACTTGTTTCCATTTTATGATGTTCCCAAGCAATCAAATTCAGCCGCCGTGCTTTCGTTGCTTCACTGATCCACAATTCTGGAATATACAGTGTTCCAGTGCCATTGTCGAATCTTAGCCTAAAATCCAAAGCCTCCAGCAGCCTGTCATCGGAATCCAGAGGATTGATTTTGACCCCAGCAGCTCGAAGCATAGTTGCAAATCGATGTAGTTGTACGGGCTTTATATCTCCTCTGATTTGCGGACTACATTGTTTGCTTTCATCATCCTGACGATCCTTCAGGTCCATACAGATGTACGAGTGGACGAGTTCAACAAAGCTATCGGCTTTTTTGGTGTCGTCAGAGTAAGAGCTCCTACCCGGAACATCGTAGCCAAAGAGACTTAGCGCCAGAGTTTCTATAGAGTCATCTGTCTTACCGAAAAGTTGGGAATACATCTTACAAAGAATGATAAGTGGTGTCTGGTTATCCAACACCAGCAGATCACTCTAACACATTTTCAAACTCTTCCCGTGACAAAGAATACTTGGAAACCACACTAGTACCAGTATTGAGAAGCTCAAGCACGAAACAAGCGTCAGATAACGTTGTATTGACCATGTCCATCATAAATTTAATCTGTTTTTTATCATCCGCACAGCTTGCGGGAATGTCTTTTTCTTGCAAAATAAATTTCCCACAGTCGGCAAGGTTACTCTCTTTATTCTCTTTTACTATTCTATCAAGAACAGATGAGATGCACTCAAATTTGGTCTTTTCCATTTTCAGTAGGTCCTTTGTACTCCCCCTGAATCGGGGACCAATGGAGACGACCTTTGGCTTGTAAGAATCCTCATTCTCTTTACGAAGATTTTCTGGCACATCGGACTTGTTAGATATATTAGATTTCTCTGCAGAACGATACTGCATTGCTCTCATAGATTCCATCCAGTCTATGTCCTCTTTGTAGACCCAAGAAAAAGAAACAAGATGCAAATTAGAGAGACGAGATAAAGAAACTAACATGTGTGAAAATATTAGAAGATGCAGAACATATGGGTGCTGCAAAAACATAGAAGTGCTTCCATTCATTACGTGCGTCCCAAAATAATGGGGTTATACATGTATTGCCTGCCAAGAAAAATTCTTGGCTAAATTAGGCACATTTACGCCATAAGATTAAGGGCTCTTTTTCTACTAAAAAAAAGATATTTTTACGCTCCTTGATATCTTTGTGTAAGATTTTTAAGTAAAAGAAAAATCACTTAAAAAGTGAATAAAAATAAAAATTCATGAAGCTTCTAATTTTTCTTCTAAAAGCAAAAGATCTTTTTTATTACATAAAAAAACTGTGTGAAAATAAATAAAGATTTTTTGACGTTAAATCCAAACATAAATTAATTTTACATTCAAATATAAAATAATTTTATTTTTTTAAAATATCTTATTTAAAATGCTCCCTTTTCTAAAAGTTTATCCAAACTAGTCTTAAGTTTCTAGACAATTCTACCGAGAACATATCAATAGAATAAATAATAAGATATTTACTAATCACATGACATTATTTGTGAGGGTCTTTTTGTTATATGGGATTTGTGTGATGTATCTATATAATAAATTTGTCCATAATATAATCTCATATAAGTGTAAATTACTAATTTTTCCTGTTTACGGGTCATAAACATCATAGCAACATCAATCCATTCCAAGATTAACAGATGCCCGAGGAACTCTTTGCCCCTTTTTTTAAGAGGCTAGCTAGTCCCAACTCTTGGACGAAAAAAACTGCATGGGGAATATGGACTAACATTGGGTTTGTGTTAAATATTAATGAGGTCGAAGATAAATATATAGTATATACTCGAATAGAGAAATGAATTTAATGTAGAGAAATAGCTCGTCATGTACATTTTATTTGTCTGAGAATTTTTTTTTTTTGGGACGTAGATCAAGACATTTTGATAAAAAGTTTCATGAATGAATATTGATTTTCTTTTCTTAATTCATATGCAAAATCGACCAAAAAGAGTAATTGCATAATCTTAATGCATCTGAATTAAGTGCATCGGGTTAGTCATTAATTACATTAATTAAACCATATATTAACAGATACAATTGTCACAATCAACAACAATAATCAAGCAGTCTTACAAGGTGAGGTTAAATTCATAGGTGAGTGAATGCCAAAATATCGTCTCATGAACCATGTCTCATAGTTTTTAGAACCGGTTTGGACCAAACGGTTTGGATAGCAAATCGGTGAACCGACAACTTGACCAGTCCAGTTCTCTTGTCCAATTGGATTTGCATTGAACTCGGTCAAATCCAGTTTGACTCAGGTTGAATGAGCCAAGTTTGGCTTGAATCGGAGCTGCCAAACCGGACCAGTTTTTAAGAAAAAATTATATTTTTACAAAAGTTATGTAGTAGGGTTTGATCTTGACATCCAAAGGAATGAAAGCAAAATCCTGTACCACTACACCACTTATGCTTTCATTTGATAGTGTGTGAATAATAATATATATTAGATACTTATTTGAACTATATTATTATATTATATTTTCATATATTTATTTAATTAAATCTGGTTCAACTAGTAACCCACCAGTTCAACCATTGAGTCAGTAACCTAGTGCCTAGGCCGAGTCGATCACCGGTTCGGTTTCTGAAAACTATGCCATGTCTTTTACCAAACTATTTACAATACTACAATAAATTGGTTTTACTAGTTTCATCCATAATTTTTTTTAATCTACTTCTCTGCCTTTCTCTTACCGTTAATATCATCATCGATTTATTCTTGCACGAATTGTCCGCGTTCACCTCTCTTCTAGTCTGTGCTGCATTCAAGTGCAATGTCTTTTCCATTAAGTTTCTATCACCCTCATCATCTATACCATTGCAAGATCATGATGGTTCTTGCTAAAGCTACAAGAGGTTGAAATCTTCCCGCCTCAATTATGAGTATTGTGGGGTTGTGTCTTTGAAGGCTGGCATTTTTAGATGTGGAAGCTCTCGATCTCAAATTTGATATGAAAATGTTTTTCAACCTTAGATTCCACCCAACATCTAGACACCTTTCTCTACTTTTCTCTCTCTTCAACACTTTTCATATTTTGATTTTCTTTTACAATTTTATTTTCTTCCTTTTTAGCCTTGGGCATCGTAGGTGTATAGGAAAAGGGATGTTGGAATCGCAACACTGAATTTGAAAATGTGTGTTTTCAGTGATTTTGTTCAATTCATTGTGGGTTGCCTGGGTCAAAGTTTTGGTTTGTTTTTCTATTAATTTGTTTATCGTTTAGTGACTTAACCCATTTAATCCCTCAATTAGGGTGAGTTGAGCCAAGTTGGCATCTTTTTTTGCTCACTATGAAAGTGAGCTAGCCTATTTTTACTCTTCTAGCTAGCCACTCGTGATGGGTCAACATCGAAAGCCGGGTTGGCTCAATTTGATAGCTCTACTCGAAAAGATAATTTTTTTTCCATATCAAGAAATGATGCTGCTGATCTTGAGTTCAGAGCATGTGTACTCTGAGTTGTCTTAAGTAGATAGGATGCTAATTATTAAGTCAAAAGTAAATCAAAGTTAAAGTTCTTTTGATTAGTAAGTTAATCCACATCCAGAATTGATTCCAAAAGACTTTTATCAAGCTAACTGATTACATTCCAAATTTGGGTAGAAAACAATAAAGGTTGATTATTATTTGAAAAAACATATGCTTTATTAGCAAGAGAGTACTGCTTTGACTCACCGTAAGTTTCATGAATAGTCTAGGTTTAAACACAAGAGAGGGGGAAGTGAGAGATATAAGGATGCCTTTCAAAATAATAATGCTTTGGTTGTTCTTAATCCTAAACATAACAAATTTCATGCATCAATGTGCCCGACTTCTCATATAAGGTGGCATAGTGAAAATTAAAAGCTAATTGTGTGATGACTTATTTATCTCTTGTGTTCTTAGCATCAGAGTGGCTTTGAACTTGAGAGATTGTGTGATCCAAAACCAACTACTCCCAAAAAATGAAGCCTAATCCTTCTTATAAATAGACAATTATGTACAATATCATTATGTCATGAGTCCCAACGGTTACCAGCACTTTAAATGATCTTGACTCGTCTCCTAGTAGTTATCTAGAGTTCCTAACGTTGATGTGTCATTCTGCCCATGTTTCTTCGACTACCCACATTGTCGAGCATGCATGTAACTGCTTCACCATCAAACAATAACTACTCCTACAATAATGGGATAACCACCCACATTTTACACCCATGATCCCCATTACTTGGGCAAAGTTTTCAGCTCCTATATTTCAACTAACTATTCTCCAATCCACTGTCGATGTGTGATTGACACTTAATGAAAACACCTCTGTGTGGATAGGAATTATCATTAGAATTTTTCTAAGTCCCCAATAACTTGGATTTCCCTTGGCAATCCTACTGGCCATTGGTGCCAATGTCGATCGATTCTTGAGAAGTTGTAGTTCGATATAACAACTCCAATATTTTGATCTCCATCATTTCCTTTACAACTCCCCATACTAGATTTTTCAAGATGACTTATGTCAAGTACAACTTTGACACTGACAATACTCGAGAATATTGTCATGCCATGTGTTAGCTCTGAGGACCTTGCTCACCAAAGGTGTCAATGTTGAACCTTCTCAATATTTTGTATTCTCAACAGTTTTGACATACGAACTTCACGATCATGGTTATTACCCCTTTTCCTTGATATTTACATCACTTTGAAATATTTTCATACCAACAAGATGCCCCTAAATTTGGCTTGGCAATGGATGCCCATCAAAGGAGGCAACCAAATATGAATTGCTGACCTTTTTTATGGTTTGCAAGAAGGGTTTTATTATTTCATTATATAGTTAACAACAATGGTATTACAACGAAATCTTTTTTCTCTACATTTCATGCTTACTTTTTATTGTGTATGGAGTATTTCCCTTAATTGATTGTGCACCCTCAATAGTGCACATTGGCTCGTTGACAATATAAGCCAACTAACGAGCCAAGTGGCTAGACAAATCCATGGTTCAAACTTTTTCTATGGCCTAGACCTTGGGCACCAACGCAAACTCATTATGCCCCCAAGACTGTCTTCGACAGTGGATAGGTCAAATGTGTCTAGGTTTATTGCCAATAACTTGACCTTGCTTTTATAATCTTTGGACTTAACATTCATTTGCTTGACATAAAGTAGACTATTATTACCAAAAATGTCTTTAGTATTTCCATCACTGCTCCTTGAGATCAATTTCTAGTGCAAAGTCGATAGAATAACTTCAACATGTGGCACATGAGCACTCTTTTTGCAGTTGACATCTTCCCATCAAAACCTGTGATAGCTACATGTGTTTTAATAGCGTCGCCCTTTATACATAGCCTTCAAATTTGAGTATTTCTTCTCTTATTTACTCTTTTTCTTTTCTCAATCATTTTCCTTGTCCGATCATTTCAGCCAATTGTACCTTTTCCTAATGTTGTAGTTAAGCCCTTTTAGAGCCATCTTAACTATCTCAGTCTCTTATACATTTGCATAACATTTATTTCTCATATTTTTGAATCTGGATAGATAGTCATCAATATTTTCACCCTTAAACAGTCAAGTAGTAAGTAAATCAACTAAAGAGACCCTCATCTCCTCTTAGAAAAATTGTTCATGAAAACCATTTTTTAATTATATGAAGAGTGAATAGAATTAGTTTCACAGATAAGGAAGTCATGGAAAGGCAATTTTTGTTAAGGATGAGGTAAAAAACTTCAATTTTAGGTATTCATTTTATGCAACCTCTCTAACCTCGGTGCTGTAACAAGCTATGTGCTCAACCATGGACTCACTAATCTCACCAAAGCATTTTGTTAAAGATTGGGAAACTTTCTATCTTTAAGGCATTTCAGTCTATTGGATGTAGTCAGGAAATGCTAATGTGAAAGAGGGGAAGTTGACGTAGCCAACATTGAACCCAAGTTAGTTTAGTTCTTGTTTGACAACCCTTGTGATATTCTGGTTTTGACTGACTAAGTGCACACCTTAGTCGAGTGTATTATTTTCCCCATGAGAGGGGTAGAGGCTGATTTTCTATTTGATCATTAGGATTTTCTTTGACATTGACTACTTCGGCTATTCACCCCATTTGTCAAGACAACTGTTTGTCTCGTGCTATTGATTAATGGGTCCAAGACAGTAGCCATTCAGTTTTTAGCATGTTTACTAAATCTTGATGGCTTTCCTCTGTTTGCTGTCTAAATATGGCCAAATAGTCGACCGTTGGGCCAAGAGTGACCATCAACGTCGAAAGTGTTCTAGGCATGCTTGGAAATATAAGCCCTACATTTTCTTTCCCAGCTGTGGTAGAGATTATCGAAGATGTACTTCTATAAGGATTTCCTTATATATCCATGTAGAAATAACTACAACTAGGCTATAAGGGTTAGGATGCATGCCAAACATTGGCATATTAGCCATAATGGCATTTTCATATTCCATATTGTGATAGGGATTTTGATACATGATATTGTTATAGACATTGGAGAATGTCCCCATTATCCCTTGTGCAAATATATTTGGGAAAACTCCCGTCATCCTTTGGTAAGACATGTTTAGGAATAATGTTGCCATCCCATAAGTAGCCATATTCTGTTCAATTCATGTCATTCCTTGGGTGGCCACTGGAAGAACATACACTATAGGTAAGCCATACATCGGCCAAATATTGAGAGTGGGTGTTGTATTCATGTGGAAGTCAAAATTGATATTATTTGACATTTTCCCTGTTATTCCTACATTCTTCACTAGAGAGAGAAACTTCAAGATAAGCGTTCAAACCAAGTTTTCTATTTGTTTTGACACTTTTCTTTTTCACTTGGTCCCATTGGGCGTGCCAATTTGTTTAGCTCATATTTTTGTCAACAAACAAATGAATTTGATAAGCTTTTCTTCACGATCTCAATTTGGGGAATGGAAGCAATTCTTGTTTATGAGTTCTCAAGTTATTAAAGATCAAGTGTCAATTGGATTTTTTTTGTTAACTCAATGCCGATAATTGCAACACAATATGAATGTAAATTGCTCAAAATTTAAGTATGTTTCAATAAGAGCAAGAGAAGAACAAGTGATTACACTTGTAGAATGATTCTTCTTTTTTTTTTTGAATATTGATTGACAATGTATAAGAAATTGCAGTAAATGAACAAGAAATAAAGTAATGTACATGAAAGGGAAAGATTAATCCTAAGTATAACGATGAAAGTAAGTAAGTCAGTCAGAGATTTGTATTCTTCTCTCTTGTGTTCTTGGCATCAAAGTAACTTTGAACTTGGGAGAACTTGAGTGTGTGATCAGAAACCAACTACTCCCAAAAAATAAAGCCTAACATCTCTTATTTATTGACAATTATGTACAATATGATTCCGCCATGTGTCCTGACAGTTCCTATCTGCACTTCTTGATGCTGATGTGTCATTTTGCCCATGTTTCTCGGACTACCCATGTTGTCAACATATGTGTGCAAAGTTTTTTTAGCATCAAACAGTAATTGCTCCTATAATTATTGGATAACCACCCATGTTCAACATCCATGATCCCCACTACTTGGGCAAAGCTTTCAGCTCCTATATTTCAATTAACTGTTCTCTAACCTAGTGTCGATGTACGCTTGACCCTCAACAAAAACATTTCTATGTGAATGGGAATCATCACTAGAATTTTTCTAAGTCCCCAATAACTTGGATTTCCCTTGAGACTCTTATTGGCCATAGGTGTCGATGTTGACTGATTCTTGACAAGTTGCGGTTCTTTCTAACAACTCCAATATCATGATCTCCATAACTTCCTCTTCAAATCCCCATAGTGTTTTTGTCGAGATCGCTTATGTTGAGTATAGGTTCAACACCAACAACACTTAGGAAAAGGAAGATGCTTTGTGTCAGCTTTGAGGGCTTTCCTCACCATGGATGTCAATGTCAAACCCTTCTTGACATTTTGCATTCTCGACAATTTTGACATAAGAACTTCACCATCATGGTTATTATTCTTTTTCTCCCAAGTCCTTACTTTCTTTTTATGAAAATATCTTATGTTGAATAAGTCCCCGACATTGACATCACTTTAAATATTTTCATACCAACACATGTATTGATAAATTAAGATGAAATACAACCATTCAAAATGTAAGTGATCTAATTTGTTTTATTCTTTCAAAAATGCATTCTTATGTATCATTCAAGTGTAATAAGAGTAGTTTATGTACTCAATGCAATCCCAATAGATATTTTGAACAAGTACACAGTCAATAATCACTTGAGAAATTTCAAACCTTACTTATATGATTTCTTTATTCCACGAATATACGATTGTTGTTTTGTTTCAATGTTTGTTATTCCAAAAATTTAATATATGTACGTGCGTGCATGATATGCTTAATGTTATAACAAATCCTTGCTTGCATAACTTAGCTTAGGTCCAAAAAATAATTTGATAGTTGGCCTATCTATTGTGTCAATGGATACAAGTTCCATATAGCCGAATGGGGTAGAGAGGGGGAAAAAAGGCAGTTCTAAGGTCTATGTTAAAGGCAATGTTGGGAGGAAGGAATGTGATTGTATGGATTGGCTTATGAAATACTTGAGCTAGAGTATGTTGATCAATAGTTAAAAAGCATTTGTGCTACTGAATTGTGAATGATATAATTCATAACGTCCAAGTGGGACATGTAAACACTACTGCTACAAAAATTATTGAGATCAACCACATGAAAAGATATGCAAGTAATGATTCATTTATTATTTCTCAAAATGCTAGGCAAGGATATCATTTACTTTATCTTGGAAAATGCAAATCAAATTGGAGAACAGTAATTATGATAAATTCAAAAGGTTGAGTTGAAGCTGAGAAAGTAACTGATAAAGCTTATTAAGCACATGATCCAATCCTTTCAAGGGTAGAATGATATGGACATTCCCTATAATCTACTTTGTAAAATAGGGGAAATTGGTATAATTAAATGTCTAACTTACTAGTTTAGGATAAGCAAGAGTAATATAGCAGATGATAGTAATTATGGTGAAGACGAAGAAGAGTTAATTCTTGACGATGATCAATCTTATAGTAATTAGCACAATCCTCAATTTTCGAATTAAATGAGGTGTTAAATATCATGTTCATTTATGTTATGTAGCTCCAATATATAGATGTAATTGTGTTCTTTTATGAATTGCATTTTTCAATTTCCATCATGTGACTTATAAATGTAAGTTTATTTCAGATAGTGGTAGAGGCACACCACCTTGCAGGGATAGATACTAATCTAGGAAGGTCGGTTCACCTATTACTACCACGACCCACCCATGGTCATTATATCCAATTCTTGGCTATATGGGCCGTCCAATCACCTTTACAATCACATTCATAGCCCAGCCACTATAGTACCATCACTCTCGACCGTACTAGTGCTCTACTTCCAACTCTATTGGTGCTCATTCTTAACCCTACCTCTATCTAGCAAATGGATGAGGGTGTAGCTACCTCCCTAAGTCGAAGCATAACTATGACGTGTGAGCACCTTAGATTTGATGGGAAGAGTTGATAAGTAGATTTATTATAATACATTTTTATTGTGTATAACTTTGCAATTGTTTTCTTTGTAGCTAATTATTTCTTTTGTATAATAGTTGGCTCCCTCCTATGCAAGCTTGAAGTGCATCACGAAACGAAGATTGTATAATAGAAGTATGATAACCATATTAGTCATTCACTAAGGCACTTGAGACCTCTGATGCCTAGGTTAGTTGGTGAATCACAGTCTACTTTTATTAGTAATAGACAGATTCTTGATGATGCTTTGATAGCAAATGAGGCGATATGGTGGTTAAGAAAGGAAAAAAATAAAGTAGTTTTTATTGAAACTTGATTTTCAAAAGGCCTATGACACAATCAAGTAGAGTTTCGTGGACAAATCATTAGAAAAAATAGGCTTTGGTGAGAATTGGAGGCGTTGGATTACGGGGTGTATCACTATGGCATCTATATCTATATTGACTAATGGTTCTCCCTCTATTCCTTTTCGGTTTCAAAGAGGACTTAGACAAGGTGATGCACTATCTCCTTTTTTATTACTTATTATGGCTTAATCTCTTAATAAAATGGTTCAAAGGGCGATTGATCTTGATCTCATTGGAGGAATTAGGGTGGGTGAACATGGGGTTATGCTATCATATTTGTAGTTTGCAAATGATACTCTAATATTTACTCTTGCTAATATGGAGTATCTTGGAAATTACAAATATTTGTTGGCATGTTTCTCTATGATGTTGGGTCTAAGGATTAATTTCAACAAATTTGCATTGATAACTTTTGGGTGTGATTAATCTTGGACAAATGAAGCTAAGGAAATTCTATGTTGTTGTGTAGTACAACTCCCAATCACATATTTGGGCGTTCCTCTTGGTACTAATTCTAAGAGAATAGTGACGTGGAAATCGGTGGTAAGCAAAATTTAAAAATGATTAGCTTCTTGGAAGGCTAAATTACTTTCAAGATCTGAGAGGTTTACATATATTAGATTTGTGTTGAATTGCATTTCAGTTTATCTTAGTCTATTCAAAATCCTTAAAATAGTGGGAGCAAAAATTATTTCTATACAGAGATATTTTTTTGGTTTGCAGATTTAGCAAGGAAATGCATCCCTCTAATCTCTTGGGATATAATTCAAAGGCTGAAGTCTATGGGCGGCTTGGTTGTAGGAACTATCATCCTTTAAAATGAGGAATTGCTTTTCAAGTTATGGCAGAGATTCTCTGATGGTTTCACACCCCTTGGAAGAGAATTATTTGCTCTAACCATGGGGAGTCCAAACAATCTCAATTAAATACCTTGAACACCTTGGGTCCTTCGAGTGTATGGAGACAAATGTCAGACTTCAATTTTGGGAATGATGTATATCAACTTACGGTGAACAGTATGAGGAAGAGGGTTGGTGATGGAACTACTATGAGCTTTTGGATTGATGTTTGGCTAGGGAATGTTTGTTTGAAGGATAAATTTCCTAGATTTTTTCTGATCTCAAACCCAAAAATTGCATGGTTGCAGAAATTGGTATATGGGAAAATGGTTGTTGGAGATGGTACTTAGAATGGAGGAGAAGTTTTTTTTCTTTCGTGGGAGGAACTATTGCTTACTGATTTTCTTCTAGCCTTAAATCAACACTATTTGATAGAAGGTGTAAGTAATAAGTGCCACTTTGGATTCTTTATTTGTCTTTTCTTTTTCTTTGTAGGTATTCAAGGATAGTGTCTCTTCCTCTTCTAAATGGCTAGTTAGGAAGAAGGCATGGAAAGGTTTAGCTCCTCCAAAAGTTGAACTTCGTCTGTGGTTTTTTCTTTAGAAAAGGCTCAACATGAAGAAAAGTTCTTCGTAGATTTAATTGTCTCTCATTGGATGATGCATCTTGCTCTCTTTGTGGTGAAGGTGTGGAAACACTGGATCATCTTTTCTTCTCTTGCTAGAGCTCGGTTTATACCTAGAATTGTTATTCTCAATGGTGGCATATTACTTGGTGCTTGCCAAATAATCCAGTTTTATTCTTTGATATGTGGTTGGGTACCCCCTTCCGGGGCTTTAATGAAAAGCTATGGGTCTCACTTATATACGTTGTTTGCTAGTCTATTTGGTGGATATGTAACCGTATGGTCTTTAAAAACTTTAAGCCAAATTGGGAGCTTGAAATCAGAAACATGTTGCGTAGATTGGGTTTCTGAGCACAAGTTTAGTGTGATAAATTACCTTTTTGCCCAGATTTTTGCACTACAAATATTGAGTAGGTACACTGTTGGAAAGAGTGACATTGATGTCCTTTTATTCATTTGCAAAGATAATTTTGTTTACTTCCATATTATCTGGATTGCATGAGCTGGGTATATGGTTACTCACATGACTATATTCCTAGCGTAGCGCTATTCAAGGAGTTTATTGCTGATATACTAGTTGTTGATTTAGTTCTCTAAGAGAAAGACAATGCAAATCCCAGTGTGGCTATTGCTGTCTGCATGTTTCTATACTCGGTGGCTATCTAAGTTCTGTTTTATATTATTTTCATGTATCTGTTAGAATGTGATTCTGATATAGACTTCTAGTACAAGGATGTAACTGATCTTTATATATATTTCATCTATTGCTCCCCTCCTCCATGGGGTGGTTGAGCTCCTATCATTTATCAAAAAAAAAAAAAAACAAAGGTACTTGAGGAACATGTGATATTGGGAGTGAGTCGTAAATGGTTTAATTTGTTATTTTCAACTTAGTTATATTTTTATATTTGATTTAAATTAGTGTTGTGATTTTTGTACATGTAGGAACATTTTATTACATACCTATAAAAGGTGCCTCAAACTAAAAAAATGTGAAGAATGAGGGAAGCAAAGCAAATGAGGAACATGTATTAGGATATCCATGAGGGATGGTTAGCCATGACATGTTAGCATATGCATACTTGTAGGTGTTGCAAGAGTATTGGGCCACTGACACATTCAAGTAGAAATTGGAACAAGATAGAGCAAACTAGACCTTCACTAAGGATATCTTACTCCACATTGATCGCTCCACCATCCTAAAGGTCACTAGGACGAATGGTGATGCCTTTATTAACATTTAGTTTTTTCTTCTACTTAGATATTGTATTTAAGTAATGTAATGTGAATTTATTTTTAAATATAGGTGAAGGAACTGAAATAAAAGCTGACTTATGGTGAGCTCTTTAATGAGACCTACACACGCAAAGGAGACAAGACTAGATGGGTCAACAGTCACATGCAAGCCATGTGTCGCAACCGGGATCGCGACGGGGACGGCGAATTTAAGAAAAGAGAATTTTTTTTTGAAAATTAATGGAGTCGCCACCAAATTTATTAATATTGGGAAAAACGTTGGAAAAACCCATTTATTTCGAAAGATGATCTTTGAAACCAGATTATGAGTTCGGGAGTCGGTTATGCATAGGGAAGGGTATGAATTTAATCTTACGCACCCCTAATACACCCGTCCTTAGACGGTACCTTAGTGAATTGTGCAAATTAATTAATAGCCTTCAAAATCCCTATTTAAATAAAAAAAAAAACTATGCAAAATATTTACAATCAAATAAACAATTTATGAAAATTTAATTTTGGCTTGACAGGGATCACCTGCTCCTACATATCCCCTGGTGCAATAGGGAACTCAAAGTCACGTAGTTCTGTAGAAAATGTTTGTGAGTTGACAGTTTTTATTTATCAAAAAAAAGAATTTGTAACAAGAAAATCCGTTATTGCACGGGATCCAAGTTAGCACTAGGCCACTCAATGAATTCCCATGATTTAAATAACCATGAAGGTAGCATTTGCTACTCAATCATCGTTATTGATCATTGCACGGATTTAAAAGACTTTCGTGAAGAAGTAATTCCTTTAGAAAACAAAATCCGTTCTCGCACAGGATTTAAGTTAGCATTTGGCTACTCAATAAATCCTTTATGATTCAATAACAATAAAGATAACATTTGTTACTCAATTATCATCATTGATCATTGCGCGCATTAAAACAGAACTGAAAAGATTTTTTTTATTTGTTTATTGGAAGTAAAACACATTTTATAAAAAAACTAACTTCAACTATGAATTGGGTTAATCTAAATAAAGAGCAAAAATGTAATAAAAAAACTAAAATAAAATCAAGGATCCTAAGTGCTAATTTTCTTTTTATCAATTTTTAACCTTTTTTTTTTTGAAAAGAAAACTTTTAACAAAACAAAAAAACGCTAATTGCTAAATTCACTAGACGATTGGAACAAATTGCTAGAGAATATATTACAGACTCTTTTTTCTAAAAAAGAAAATTTTTTTTAGAGAAAACAAACCCAAGACAAATAAAAAACAACTCAAAACCAAAGATTCCAGGGTTATTTTCAAATGGATTTTTAATTTTTTTTTTTTTTAAAAGTACAAACCTAGCCCAAAGAAAGAAATACTTTCTGAAACCTAAACATTTGAAAGCATATAACACTAACAGCCCGAGACGAACGAAACCCAAAATGATCAAATCACAAAAGAAAATCCTACACCTAAAAGGCTGGCCTCAACTACTTAAGCCCAACAAGACGAAAGTGAACCTGACCCAAAAGAAATTTTCATCTGTAAACAAAATAAACCTATCTCTAAAACTATCCTAACATCCAAAACAAAGGAAACAAAGAAAGCAGAGGGAGTGATGCGGACAGGAGAGAGAGAGATATGGGGAAATCATTGAAGAGTGGGGGAAAGATGAAATATGGCGGCGAAACCCTGTGGCCATGGAGCAGCCACCGGCGCGCCACCATGGGAGCAGCCACAGTCAGTTCGCGGCATGGAGAAAGAGCCATGGGGGAGCAAGGTTGTCCCGTTTGCAATCAGTCCGCCACTGCCATCACACGGTGGTTCCAGGAAAAGCAAGGGGGGAAGAGTTCGTGGTCATTTGCGGTGGCTTGTGGTTGTGCTCCGCGAGTGGCTCACGGCGTGTGCGCGAAAGAGAAGTGAAGGCGGAGAGAGCGCGAAAGAGGGAGTCACCGCCGCGACTTGCATCGAGCTCGCGGCGGCCTTCGCAGCGGTTCGGCTAGGATGGAGAGCCGCGGATCTATGATCATGAGACCGACGACGGAGTTTGCTGGTGCGAAAGAGACCGACCGCGGCGCATGGCGCGGTATTTTGCGGCCAAGGTGTGGGGAGCGGCCGAGGCGAGCTCGCGTGCTGGCGGCGCGGCGGCAAGGGCGACGGGAGGCCGTGGGTTTTCGCGGTGTTTTTTAAAGGGAAGAGCCGTGGTTCGAGGTGGATGATGACCGTAGCCCAGCAAGAGGGGTGCGTGGCCTCGGGCCGCGACGGAAGGGGGGGTTCTCGGTGAGGGTGCGGCTTGGTGTTCATGGCCAGAACTGGTTCGGTGATGGTCTTGGTGAAGTGGCCGAAGGCCGAGAGAGGTGGAGGAGAAGGAAGGTGATGGATGAATAAACAGAGGCTGCGGCTATGGTGGTGGCAGCCGCGGCCTCCCTCCCTCTTGTCCTTCTTTTTTTTTGATTTTTTTTATTCTAATGCTGGTGATGGTATATGTATGTACCTGTCTCTGTTGTAATTGCTGGATTGTTGTTGACTACTCCTTGTATTTGTTGGGGTTTGCTTGTTTCTCTTTCTCTGTACTTGCAGGATGTATGCTTTGATTTTTCGTGTGTTAGAGAAAAAATTTCTTGCTGAATTGATTTCAGTTCCCCCCCACGTTGCTGACTGACTGGGTTGTAATTTATGGTCTTTGGCTCCACTTGGCTGGACAATAGAGAATGGGTTTTAAGGAATCTGCAGTGAGCCCCAACTTGACCTGTCCCCCATGCTTCTGTGACTACTGATCCTGCTGGACAAAGAAGACCCATCTCATGCTGCAAGGAGTGGGTGGAGCGTGAAGTTTAAAGCAGGAGGACCCATTCCCTGACGCGTCCATCCCTCCCTTTTCCTTTTCATTTTTTATTTTTATATTTTGTATACGTATAATGTAAAAGAAACAAAAGGACTTGGGCTCATAACTGAAAAGCATACCTGGATTGGGCTGAGACACAAATGGACAGAAACATGAAAATGCAATAAATGAATTGAACTTTTTTTTTGTTTTAATTTTTGGGAATAAACGAAAAAAAACTTTTTCACATTTTTCTCAAAAGAAAACGATGAAATAACTATAAATGAAACATGCAAATTTTGGACTTTTATTTAATGGGTCGGACAAAATCGAGTATTCACAGTTGCCCCTCTTTACTTATTTCTTATAAGAGAATATGAAAAATCTAAGTTTTTACATATTATCTCCATAAGGAATAAGTAAAGACATGAACATAGATTTTGTTCGGCAATGCACGAAATGCAAAATGCAAGAAAACCAACTCTATCATTGAAAGGGCCTAAATCTTCACGAGAAGTCACACGTAATGCTGCAATTAAAATGTGAACACAATTGGACTCATTTGACATAAATTCATGAGAAATGTAAAAATAATTGGGCTGATTGGAAATTTACAACCCAATTAGACTGATAGGAAATTAAAAACCTTGCGACCAACTGGATATGGGTCAACAGGAAACAAGAAATTAAAAGCAGTAGCAATCTGAGGTCGACAAGAAATGTAAACTAGCGATCTGAGGCCGACAAGAAAAGTAAATGGTGGCAATCTGAGGCCGACTGAAAAATGAATTGGCAATCTGAGGCCGACGGGTAATGTAATTTGGCAAACTGAGGCCGACTGAAAAAGTAAATCGGCAAACTGAGTCCGACTAAAAGATGAATTGGCAATCTGAGGCAGACAAGAAGGGTAAATTGGCAATCTGAGGCCGATAAGAAGAATAAATTGGCAATCTGAGGCCGACTGAAAAAGCGAATTGGCAATCTGAGGCCGATTGAAAAAGTAACATGGCAATCTGAGGCCGACAAGAAATGTAAATTGGCAATCTGAGGCCGACTGACAAAAGTGAATTGGCAACCTGAGGCCGACTGAAAAATAAATTTGGCAATCTGAGGCCGACTGAAAAGTAAATTGGTACTCTGAGACCGACAAGAAATGTAAATTGGCAATCTGAGGCCGACTGAAAAAGTGAATTGGCAACCTGAGGCCGACTGAAAAATAAATTTGGCAATCTGAGGCCGACTGAAAAGTAAATTGGTAATCTGAGACCGACAAGAAATGTAAATTGGCAATCTGAGGTCGACTGAAAAGGTAAATTGGCAATCTGAGGCCGACTAAAGATGAATTGGCAATCTGAGGCCGACAAGAAATGTAAATTGGCAATCTGAGGCCGACAGAAAAAGTAAATTGGCAATCTGAGGCCGACAAGAAATGTAAATTGGCAATCTGAGGCCGACAAGAAGGGTAAATGCTGACTTAGAAAACAATGATTTTCCATTTTTCAAAGTTATATTCAAAAAGCCTTGAATTTCACATTCTTGAAAAACTAATCGCAACCAAATCGGGAAAACCTCGAGGAAGACTTTAACCGATCAAACTCATAATTCTTCCGTTTGACTTTCCGGCACGACTCAACTTGTCTTGCTCTTGCAACTTTGCTCACTTCCTTCCAATTTCTCCTTCTTCCCTTTTTCAGAATAATGAATACACCTCGGCCCAGCTTAATTGGATTATGACGCTAGTTATTGATGCATTGCTGTAAACATTGTTAGATTGTATAATTGAAGCTTAAATTTATCCTACTTGAGACACCATGAATAAACATGCATTCAAAAAGAAAGTGAAGGGATCAACTGAATGGACGTTTTCATTACTTGGTGTTTTGGATGACAAAATGCTTTGAACCGCATAAATGCAAAAATAAAATTTTGGGGAGACACAAAATTTTGCCCCAGTTTAGGTTCTTTGTGGCCCAATCAATAAACTTCTTACAGCAATTTGAACATCATAACAAGGATATCTGACAACATATCTTCAAATCCCTTTCTCAAAATTGCCCCAGTATAGATACTCTGCAGCTTAATCAATCAATTTCCTTGCCGCAAATTGAAAATGCTAGCCCTGATATCTGATGATATGACTCCGAACCTTTTTCTTTCCAAAAATTTGCTCCAGTTTCAGCCTTTGCTCTGCTAGGTTTACTAGACAAACTCAACACCAAAAATTGCCCCAGTTTCAGCCCTTATCTGCTTGATTTGCTGGACAATCAAGAGTTGCCCCAGTTTCAGTTGCCAGCGAAGATGCTTATCTTTTCCTGCTCTAACTTTTGCCTAGGCCGCTCCTTCGAGTTTTCAGCCTAGCGAGCTTTATTTTGTCTCATTTTGCCCTAACTTTTGCTTAGGCCGCTCTTTCGAGTTTTCGACCTAACGGGCTTCTTCTCTTTTTTTCTTTTTTTTTTCGGTATCGTTTTAAGCATAGAACTTTTTGACTGCGTCACTATTGACCGGTTTAGGCAATTCCTGGCCCTCCATGTTTTGCAAAATCAATGCTCCACCTGAGAATGCTTGCTTGACAATGTAAGGTCCTTCATAACTCGGAGCCCACTTACCCTGCGGCATCTTCTTGATTGGGGAGAATTTTCTTCAGAACCAAATCCCCTGGATAAAAATCTCTAGGGCGAACTTTCTTGTTAAAAGCCCTTGCCATTCTACTTTGGTATAACTGACCATGGCAAATAGCTGCAAGCCTCTTCTCTTCAATCATGTTCAGTTGCTCATAACGAGTTTTTACCCATTCAGATTCTTCCAACTCAGCCTCCATTAAAACCCTGAGCGAAGGGATTTCAACCTCTATAGGGGATATAGCTTCCATTCCGTAAACCAATGAGAAAGGAGTTGCCCCTGTGCTTGATCGTATGTTGGTACGATACGCGTGCAGAGCATATGGCAGCATTTCATGCCAATCTTTGTAGTTCACCACCATTTTGGCAATGATTTTCTTGATATTCTTATTCGCAGCCTCCACTGCGCCATTCATTTGAGGCCTATAAGGAGCTGAATTATGATGCTTGATCTTGAAAGTCTCAAAGAACTTCTGAACTTCGGCACCATTGAGGTTGGGAGCGTTCTCCGTAATGATCCTTTCTGGAATTCCATATCTGCAGATGATGTCCTTTTTGATGAATCTGAGAAACACCTTCTGTGTGATGTTGGTATATGAAGCAGCTTCCACCCATTTAGTGAAATAGTCTATTGCCACCAAGATGAAACGGTGCCCGTTGGATGCCTTGGGATTAATTGGGCCGATAACATCCAGGCCCCACATCGAGAAAGGCCAAGGAGACACCATGTTGTGCAATGGAACTGGGGGAGCATTGACTCGGTCTGCATATACTTGGCATTTGTGGCACTTCCGAACATAATTGATACAGTCATTCTCCATTGTGGACCAGTAATATCCACTTCTTAGGATTTTACGCGCCATCATGTGCCCATTGGCGTGAGTCCCATAGATCCCTTCATGGATTTCGGTCATGATTGTTCGAGCTTCATGAGCATCCACACATCTGAGAAGGGTGGTGTCATAATTCCTCTTGTAAAGGATTTCACCATTTAGGAAAAAGGTCAAAGCTAGTCTTCGAATTGTCTTTTTGTCCATCTCGTTTGCACCCGTTGGGTACTCTCCTTTTCGAATGTACCGCTTGATATCATGATACCACGGTTGACCATCTGGTTCAACCTCTACGTTACCATAATATACTGGCTCGTTTTGCACCTCCACATGGATGGGTTGGACATTTGTGTGGATCTCCAACTTAGTCATTACAGCCAAAGTTGCCAACGTATCCGCAAATTGGTTCTTGTCTCGAGTTAAGTGGGAGAACGATATATTATCAAAGCGCTCAATTAGTCGAGACAAATACTTCTGATAAGGTACCAATTTCGGATCCTTTGTACGCCATTCTCCATTAACTTGGTAGATTCTAAGTGCAGAGTCTCCAAAGACCCTCAATTCTTTGATTCCCAAGTCAATCGCGACCCGCAAACCATTTGCACATGCTTCGTATTCTGCAATGTTGTTTGTACACTCGAAGTCTAGTTTGATAGAAACTGGGTATTGCTTCCCGACCGGTGATACTACAACAGCTCCTATTCCACATCCCCTCATATTGGCAGCTCCATCGAAGTACATCCTCCAACCGTTCTCCTCTTCCTCATCTTCTCTTTCTAATGTCAACACTTCAAAATCAGGGAATTCAAGCATGGTGGATTGAACATCTTTTATAGGGTTTTCGGCTAGATGATCAGCAATCGCACTTCCCTTGATGGACTTTTGAGTAACATATTTGATATCGAATTCAGACAGCATCACTTGCCATTTTGACATTCTCAATGACACGTGAGGACTATCAAATATGTACCTCAACGGATCCATTCGAGAGATTAACCAAGTGGTGTAATACAACATATATTGTCTCAACCTCTTGGAAGCCCATACTAGTGCACAACAGGTCCTCTCAATCGCGAGATAACGAGATTCACAATCATTAAACTTCTTGCTCAAATAATAAATTGCCTGTTCTTTCTTTCCGCACTCATCATATTGCCCCAACATTGCCCCAAGTGAAGTGGGTAACACTGTAAAGTACAGTATCAAAGGATGACCTGGTGTAGGAGGAATCAAAACTGGAGGCTTCATTAGATAAGTCTTTATTTTGTCAAAGGCTTCTTGGCATTCTTCATTCCATCCTCCAGGTTGATGCTTTCGCAGCAACTTGAATATAGGTTCACAAGTACTAGTCAGATTAGCGATGAATCGAGCAATGTAGTTGAGCCTCCCGAGGAAACTTCTCACTTCTTTTTCAGTTCGGGGAGCTGGCATTTCTTGTATCGCCTTCACCTTATCTGGATCCACTTTTATCCCTTCTCTGCTGACAATGAACCCGAGTAATTTCCCTGTGGAAGCTCCAAAAACACATTTATTCGGGTTCAGCCGTAACTTATACTTCCTGAGTCTTTCAAATAGCTTTCGTAAGACGGCCACATGACTTTCTCCCTCTTTAGACTTAGCGACCATGTCATCAACATACACCTCAATCTCCTTGTGCATCATGTCATGAAATAGTGCCACCATAGCACGCTGATAAGTGGCACCAGCATTCTTCAACCCGAATGGCATGACTGTGTAGCAAAATGTTCCCCACGGAGTTATGAATGTAGTTTTTCCTTTGTCATGAACATCCATGGGAATCTGATTGTACCCAGAGTACCCATCCATGAATGAGAATCGGTGATTTTTGGCTGTATTATCGACTAGAACATCAATGTGAGGGAGTGGAAAATCATCTTTCGGACTAGCTTTGTTTAGATCTCGATAATCTACACACATTCGAACTTTTCCATCTTTCTTAGGCACAGGAACAATGTTAGCTACCCAATCAGTGTGTCTTGATACCTCCAAAAATCCCGCCTCTAACTGTTTAGTCACTCCTCTTTTACCTTTAAAGACATGTCAGGTCGCATTATTCTCAACTTCTGCTTCTTTGGCTCAGCTTCTGGATACAAAGGGATTTTGTGTGAGGCGATCTCTGGGTCCAATCCTGGCATATCACGGTAGGACCATGCAAAGACATCTAAGTATTCTTCAAACAAGGCGATCATTTCTGTTCGCTCAGGGTTTTCTACTATTTTCAGCTCCTTCTTTTCTTCTTCAGTTCCCATATTAATCACCTCAACCACCTCATTGTCTAAATCAAATCTCTTCTCTGTATGCTCCAAATGCACTTGCAAGCGCCTAATAGCTTCTTCATCCTCCTCAGATTCAAAGCTATCACAATCAAATGTCAGAAGAGAATCAATTGACTGGTCCCCAGAGTCCCTTTCATGTGGCAAAGTGTTCATAGTATTTAGGCCCCTGGAAAGCATTTGTGGGGGTTGGAATGCCACAACAAATAGTGGATAAAATACAAATAATACGGGAGAATGCCAATTAATGGTTTGAGAAAATGGTGATAAAGATAAAAAGGAAACAAAAGAAAAGAGGTTGAAACAAGGAAAATGGAAGACACAACGAAATATAAAAATTACTGGATAATCATGCAAATTCATTCAAATGATGTCTCAAAGTAGCATATATGAAAGCAAACAATTAATACAATCCCAATAATTACTTTGAAGCAATGACATCAATCAATGGTCCAACTGTCCAATTCATCAACATCTCCTCACTGCTGGCAAAGATGAGTATTGTTGCATTCTTCAAGCTTCTCAACATCCACCATATTGATGGTTGGACAACAGCTAGAGACACAACCTTCTTCAACCATAATTACTTCAGCCGGATAAGGAAATGTCTCCTTCAGATGAGGGATCCGCTTCATCTTCTCTTTTTGGTTTCTTTTGCTCAAAAGCCATGTTCTTGATCCGCTCCTCCAATGATGCTTCATATCCTAAACCGAATCGGTCGGACTTCCCGAGACAGTCAAAGGTGTTTTGATACCTGCAATCGTAGTCCCAACCCTTTGCCATGTAGATAGCCATTTTTGGTCATGATATGAGCCACTACCGATTGACGTCTTGCTTTGGAATCTCTCTCTGTTCTCGCTTGACCCCACTACCTCTAGATCGCGCCATAAGTCGCTTTCCACTAACTCCACATTTTCAACATATGGAAGTGTGACTGGTTTTGATACAATGATTTCTTTCTCCCCATGAATCGTGATAATCGAACCATCCTCAATGTACTTAACTTTCGGTGCAAGGTTGAAGGAACGGCACCCACATTGTTAATCCATGGTCTTCCCAAAGAACATATTGTAATCGACTCAATCTCCATCACTTGAATAAAACCTCGAATCGGCTGGGCCGATTTCCAATGGCAACACTATTTCCCCAAGGATGTTTTTCTTTGCTCCATCAAAAGCTCTCACGATCATCACTTATGTGAAATATCGTTTTTGCTCATTGACAAGTAGCTCAAGGTTGACGCTGGCAAGACATTTAATCCTGACCCTCCGTCAATGAGAACCTTGGGCATTATATAGCCCTTGCATTTAAGGGTTATATACAGTGCTCGTGGGTTGGCCTGTGATACGATCTCTTCATTTGAGAAAGTGATCATATTGACACGCTTTACCGGATCCACCATATTTACCACATTCTCCAATGAGACATCCGGTTTCACATAAGCGTCCTTTAAGACCTTTAACACCGCCTTCTGATGAGTTTCGGATGACAAAATTAGTGACAACAAGGAGATTCTAGCAGGAGTCTTTTTCAATTGCTCCAGTATGTCATACTTACTTTGCTTCATGATCTTCAGGAACTCCTCTTCTTCATTTTCTTCTCTTCCTTTTCTTTCCGCACCAGAACCTTTTCCCACATTCTCTTCCTCGATAAGCTTTCCTTTTCCAAATTTCCTCCGGGTCCATAAATCCTTCCACTTCTTGTGATTCATTTTACTTCCAGAACTTCATTCTTTGTTCCACCTGCTTGGGCCCTTGAAGTCTCCCCTACTACCTTAGCTTCATAATTCCAGGGCACCGCATGCGTGTTCTCGTAACTGAACGGTGTTGGTTTCTTCATGGTGATCACCACTTTCTCCGCTTCTGAGCTTGATTCGATGGAGGGACGCGGAGTATGAAACGACCAATCACGTCTACCTCTTCAGGGAGATTCGACTTCTTTTTCGCTTGAATCACACCCAGGTCGAGTAATTCTTGTACTCGAGCTTTAAAACCCCAACAACTTTCTATATCATGACCAAAACCTCCAGAGTGGTATATGCAGCTCGAATTTATGTCATCTTTCTCATTACCCTCCATTGCAAGAGCAAAGGTATTTAGTGCCATAGCCGGCCTTCTTCAAACCGATGAAAATTTTCCCCATGGGTGTTCTGAGACTCAACACCTTCTTAATCAGGGGTTCCTCTGCTTCCAAGGCATTTATCCGACTTCCTCCTTCATGGTTTGGAATTGGGTTATTAACAATATCCGCTTTGAATCTTCCTCAAGGTCTAACCTCCCACAAGCGATTAGTTTCCTCACCGCGGTCTTGAACCCTTCACAATCTTCAAGGGAATGCCCTGCTATGTCCATGTGATATTTACAAGTAAGGTTCGGGTTGTACCAAGCTGGGTATGGTGGGTCTAATGGGCGCAGAGGATAGGTCGCAATCGATGAGCATCTACTAACCTTTGGAAAAGGTCAGTGTTTGAAATAGACAGCTTCGGAAAGGTGGAAGGTTAGGGAATCGGTTCCGATTTTGACTTTGGAAATTTGGTCGGGGTGTCGGAGTATTTGGGTAAGTCTGGTAGTGTGTGGTAGGATAGGTAGGACGTGCTGGCTGGTATGGCCGTATGTGAATGTTATTAACTTGAGGCTGATGGTACGGGGTAGTGTTTGAGGTAGATGGGTAACGGGGGACAGGGGTTTGGTGGGCAATCATCTGGGGTTGTGGACGTGTTGATGCATACCTCGGGACAAAGGATTGCTGACCATGGACATAATTCACATCTGTCTCTTTCTTCTTGGGCGGGAAACTTTTTCTTGTGTCTTCATTGTTCGTGGGAAGTTTGCCAGCCTTAGCCAAGCTCTCAATCCTTTCTCCAGCAGTTATTAACTCAGAGAAGTCCTTATATGCTGCTCCTGCCATTGCTCCAATATAAGGAGATCCCAAGGTTCCTAAGAAGTAAGAACACATCTCAGTCGTGATAAGCGGGGTTGAACTTGGGCAATAAAGCTCTCCATCTTTGAGCGTATTGCTTAAAGGATTCATCTTTCTTTTTCTGCATGGAGCTTAATTGCTCCCGTGTAGGTGCCACATCAAGATTAAATTTGTATTGGTTCATGAACAAGTCAGCCAATTCTCCCCAACAGGAAATCTTTGCATGATCTAACTGGATATACCATTCTAGAGCCGGTCCGGTCAAACTCTCATGGAAAAAGCTAATGAGAAACTTTTCATCCTTGGACCAAATTGACATCTTGGTGCAGTAACTCTTTAAATGGAAGAGTGGGTTGCCAGTTCCATCATATTTTGAAAAATCTGGAACTTTAAAATCCTTAGGGACAATCAAGGCTAATAGGAGGACAAAGTTGCTCAATCTCCATGTAACCATAATTGTTTGGTCTTTGGATTGCCTTAATTTGTACCTAGATTTTCTCCATCCATTCTTCTCTCAACATGTCGTTCACTATCTCTGCACGGTTGTTCCCCGAGGAGAACAGTTGCCTTGGGACGATAACCTGAGGTCGCTCCCAAATGTGGGTAGCGTGCCCATGCCCTTCAAAGATTTGTTTTCTCCACAGCGTGATATCCTTCTCCAATGGGAATAGTAGTTGGTCTTGTTGGTGGTGGTTGATCATGGGGATTATCATTTGTCCCTTGCGTGACATTCAGAGCTGCATCCGATACCAAAGGTATGGTTATCGTTGTAGCACTTGGTTGTACACCTACCGGCATTCCCAATTGGTGTTGGTCTTGGTGGCCTCTCAATAAGTCAATTGACTCCATCATAGCTCGCATCATCTCTTCCATTCTTCCCTGGTTATTTGACAACTCGTTCAGTTTTCCTCTTCATAGTCAACTTCCATGCTTAAGTTTCTCCCAGGTTCAGGAGTAACAATAGCTGAGGTGGTTACAGCTGAAATAGTTCTCCTTGATTCAGAAGCAACTACAGACGGAAGGGTCCCCCCTGATTCAGTGTTTCCACCGGCCATCTTGGTTCGAGCTCTAGTGTTGTGAACGCGAGTTAGATCGGTATCCTCTTTCCTCGGGCGCCCAATGGTTGCAAGGTTTTATTTTCTCTTTCCTTCACAATCAAAACATCAAAACTTAATTTTCATTTTTCATTTTTATTTTCAATGCAAAATTAACAGATAAAGGTGAACAAAAATCATTAAGAGTTCTTTGTGCAAATAAGAACGTCCCGCCCCCGTTCTTATGGGTATACCATCCTATAAGTCAAGGTGCGGTTAATAGCAAATCTCTAGGGAGGAATTGCTCCTCTATAGATGCTATACAATGAACATTAGCAATGCAGCTCTTCTTTTCTTCGTGACTGAGCTTCTCACTTCCTTGCACAAGGGTAAGCAACCTCAAGGCAATGAAAGTGATTGATTGCTTTCTAGGGGAACATTTGATTCTCTACAGAAAGTATCGAGCAGATTAGTAACACGAACATGGAGAATTTCATTCATTTCAAGGCAAAGCTTTGAGTACAAATCATTCCAGGATATATCACGCATGTGCCAACAAAGAAACGATTACATCAAAAGGATTTTTTTTTTTTTTTGTGGCTACATCAAAAGTTTCATCTTCTTCTTCCTAAGATTCTTAGCGACACTCTCACATGAATCCATGAACTCCACCACTTCTTGAGGTAACTTGAATGGTGGCATCTTACTAATTTGCTCGCTGGCCTTTTCAAATCGATAAAGAAAGTTTGGAATGTAATGACTCAACTCGCTAGTTAGCTTTCCATATTCTTCTTTCCACTCAAGGGCCTTTTCTCTCCATGATTTTCCAAATTCAGTCGCATCAACAAACATGTCATGATATTGGTTTGCCGATGTCCATCCCCGAACAGCATCATGCTTTGTTTGTGCCAATATTGTTGACAAGTGCTCCACTCGCTCTTCTAGTTCCTTTCTCTTGTCCTTCTCTTTGTTGACCTCCATTTTTAGGCTGTATATGTGTTCATCTCGCTTGCTGACCTCCAATTCTACTCTTTCCACCATGCGATTTTTCTTGTTAACCTCTTTCTCCAACTGATTCTTTTCTTTTACAAGCTTGTGGAGTCCTCCTTCTAACTCTTGGATTTTGGCCAGATGCATGCTTGAGACTTTCTCTTTGCCTTTTCTGGACTTGGTAAATTCTGTTGCTTCGATGCATTCGTCTTTCAGGGCCTCAATTTCCTTAGCCATTTTCTCGCATCGACTTTGGAGGATGGTGTTCTTTAAATCAGCTGCTTCCTTTTTTTCTTCCAAGAATCGCACCTGTGCCTTCATTATCTCTACCTGAGATGTTGACGGAGGTGTTTGTAGGATTTTCAC
The DNA here is from genome assembly GCA_031216125.1 of Dalbergia cochinchinensis. NCBI lineage: Eukaryota > Viridiplantae > Streptophyta > Magnoliopsida > Fabales > Fabaceae > Dalbergia > Dalbergia cochinchinensis. Next base: position 72,357,475 of record CM062368.1, on the reverse strand, counting down.
GGGAGTTGAGCTGCTTGGAATATCTTCGAGCTTCCCAATTCTTGCTTTTCTCCATTCTTTGTATTCTTGAGAGGAGGTTAGTCGTTGTTGCCCGAGTTCCTTTCTTCCTAGGATTTTGACATTGTCCCATGCCATCTTGATCCTCTTTTCTTGCTCCACAGTGCTTTTATCCTTTTGATACAAGAAGCTAAACCCTTCAAGCTGCTTTTCTTGTGGTTTTGTTTGAGTCCAATGAAGTTGTCTGAGTACTAATGCAGGCGTATAGGAGATACATCCCCTTGGACCCATCAAAGGAACGCTAGAAAGTCACCACAATATATATAACATTTTCTCCGTGGTACCAAGGGCAAACCCACTTGAAAGAATCTGACTGAATCTCCGAGAACTCCTTTTTCCAGGCTGGTGCTTCTTTTTGGCTTATCTGTATATGATGGAAGCTTCCCAATGGATCAGGAAAGAAACCCATGCGGTTATTGGCATATGCGTGAGTCATAAACCAGACATATAGCATTGGCAAACAACACCGTAGCCTACCACCATTTTTCTTGAGGCAAACCCCCAAGGAAAGAAAAGTATCTGCCAGTATTGCTGGAATAGGATTCATGCCTTGTGTCTCAAATTTGAAAAACACATCCATGGCTGCCTGATCAACAAGGTCTGGTGTGAATGGGAATAAGACCAATCCATAGATAGTCAGTGCTAATGTTCGATTGAAGAAATCCCAATTTCCTTGTCTTGCCAATGCTTGCAGATGAGTTTCGTAAAACTTCTCTTGATACCTTGAGTGGACACCGTATCTTCAATTCCCATCCGGTTTGCTTCAACTCCGATGATTTTGGCAATCTTTTCTTTACTAACATAATGCCCTTGATAGAGATACACACCAGATTTTTCTCGAATTGGTAGCCTTGTCATGACTATGTATTCTTCTATGGTTGGCATCGCATCGAGATTAGGCAACTCAAAACAGCCAAGAGAGGGATTCCAAAACTGTGAGAGAGCACTTAATGCAGGTGCTTCTCTTCGATAAGTAATGAGTCCAATATACGCCCATATGTATCTTTGAAAGATGACTGACTTCATGAGGCATCAATCAATCATTTTCTTTACTTGCTCTAGCTCATTGTTAGTCACTGTAACTCTGATATTTCTTTTCCAATCACATGCATTGCTAGTGTTCATTTGTGATGCTTCCATTTGCTTTGAACTAATGATGATTCTTGCTTTATTGACAATCAAAGGCAACTCTGGAAAATGATAAGATAAATGAGTAAAACAATGAAATGAAAAGAAATGTAAAAATGCATACTCTTATTGAGAATATGATGATGCATAAATCCATGAGAAATGAATGAATATGGCAATTAATGGAATGCTTATCTACATCATGTATGCCTAGACACCTAAACGCATAAGGCATGGCCAAGTTATGAGATGATGAAATAGCTGATGCTATGTGATGATGTTTTGATGCAAGATTGACTAATAAAGCGTAAAGAAGTGTAAAGTAAAAGGATGAAAGAAGCATGCTCCCATTGTCCTGGAGGGTTGAACTTAATAGATGGGGAGTTCAAAGGCCAAAACCCTAATTTGGGTGGTTGCTACGTTCAACTAGGCGTGCACACACTCATGGTGGATCTAGACTTCTAATTGTCATGGTCCCCAGATTGCCCCTGTCCATGGGACAAGGATCCGACTTTCAAACCAACCACAAGTAGGGATGAACCCTCTCAATATGATTGACCCATAAAGTCAAGAATAACTGAGTGGTGTCTCAACAACTATCAGGTGAGCATGAAGCCCCTCATGACAATGTCAAGAAACCCCTATCCTTGGTTCGCATGTGCTCGGGTATAGAGCCCCAAAAAAGTGTGTGAGATAGGTGATTGTGAAGTGTGTGCAGGGAGCATACAAACCTTTCAATCCTAAAACTACATACACTCCTGCAAAACAAAATACAAACGACAGATACGTACCGAACAACAATTGTCATCTACCCTAAGGTTTTAACAAATAAAACTAATACTAATAAACAAATACATGAATTACACTCATAGAGCATAAAGAACAACTGTACAAAATAAGATAATAAAACAAAAACATAAAGAAAAACAAAACAAAAGGCTATATTTAACTTGCACAATTAACTAAAAGAAGGCCTGACTCTCTTGGAAGTCCCCAGTGGAGTCGCCATCTGTCGCAACCGGGATCGCGACGGGGACGGCGAATTTAAGAAAAGAGAATTTTTTTTTGAAAATTAATGGAGTCGCCACCAAGTTTATTAATATTGGGAAAAACGTTGGAAAAACCCATTTATTTCGAAAGATGATCTTTGAAACCAGATTATGAGTTCGGGAGTCGGTTATGCATAGGGAAGGGTATGAATTTAATCTTACGCACCCCTAATACACCCGTCCTTAGACGGTACCTTAGTGAATTGTGCAAATTAATTAATAGCCTTCAAAATCCCTATTTAAATAAAAAAACTATGCAAAATATTTACAATCAAATAAACAATTTATGAAAATTTAATTTTGGCTTGACAGGGATCACCTGCTCCTACATATCCCCTGGTGCAATAGGGAACTCAAAGTCACGTAGTTCTGTAAAAAAATGTTTGTGAGTTGACAGTTTTTATTTATCAAAAAAAAGAATTTGTAACAAGAAAATCCGTTATTGCACGCAATCCAAGTTAGCACTAGGCCACTCAATGAATTCCCATGATTTAAATAACCATGAAGGTAGCATTTGCTACTCAATCATCGTTATTGATCATTGCACGGATTTAAAAGACTTTCGTGAAGAAGTAATTCCTTTAGAAAACAAAATCCGTTCTCGCACAGGATTTAAGTTAGCATTTGGCTACTCAATAAATCCTTTATGATTCAATAACAATAAAGATAACATTTGTTACTCAATTATCATCATTGATCATTGCGCGCATTAAAACAGAACTGAAAAGATTTTTTTATTTGTTTATTGGAAGCAAAACACATTTATAAAAAAAACTAACTTCAATTATGAATTGGGTTAATCTAAATAAAGAGCAAAAATGTAATAAAAAAACTAAAATAAAATCAAGGATCCTAAGTGCTAATTTTCTTTTTATCAATTTTTAACCTTTTTTTTTTGAAAAGAAAACTTTTAACAAAACAAAAAAACGCTAATTGCTAAATTCACTAGACGATTGGAACAAATTGCTAGAGAATATATTACAGACTCTTTTTTCTAAAAAAGAAATTTTTTTTTAGAGAAAACAAACCCAAGACAAATAAAAAACAACTCAAAAACCCAGCATTCCAGGGTTATTTTCAAATGGATTTTTAATTTTTTTTTTTTAAAAAAAAGTACAAACCTAGCCCAAAGAAAGAAATACTTTCTGAAACCTAAACATTTGAAAGCATATAACACTAACAGCCCGAGACGAACGAAACCCAAAATGATCAAATCACAAAAGAAAATCCTACACCTAAAAGGCTGGCCTCAACTACTTAAGCCCAACAAGACGAAAGTGAACCTGACCCAAAAGAAATTTTCATCTGTAAACAAAATAAACCTATCTCTAAAACTATCCTAACATCCAAAACAAAGGAAACAAAGAAAGCAGAGGGAGTGATGCGGACAGGAGAGAGAGAGATATGGGGAAATCATTGAAGAGTGGGGGAAAGATGAAATATGGCGGCGAAACCCTGTGGCCATGGAGCAGCCACCGGCGCGCCACCATGGGAGCAGCCACAGTCAGTTCGCGGCATGGAGAAAGAGCCATGGGGGAGCAAGGTTGTCCCGTTTGCAATCAGTCCGCCACTGCCATCACACGGTGGTTCCAGGAAAAGCAAGGGGGGAAGAGTTCGTGGTCATTTGCGGTGGCTTGTGGTTGTGCTCCGCGAGTGGCTCACGGCGTGTGCGCGAAAGAGAAGTGAAGGCGGAGAGAGCGCGAAAGAGGGAGTCACCGCCGCGGCTTGCATCGAGCTCGCGGCGGCCTTCGCAGCGGTTCGGCTAGGATGGAGAGCCGCGGATCTACGATCATGAGACCGACGACGGAGTTTGCTGGTGCGAAAGAGACCGACCGCGGCGCATGGCGCGGTATTTTGCGGCCAAGGTGTGGGGAGCGGCCGAGGCGAGCTCGCGTGCTGGCGGCGCGGCGGCAAGGGCGACGGGAGGTCGTGGGTTTTCGCGGTGTTTTTTAAAGGGAAGAGCCGTGGTTCAAGGTGGATGATGACCGTAGCCCCGCAAGAGGGGTGCGTGGCCTCGGGCCGCGACGGAAGGGGGGTTCTCGGTGAGGGTGCGGCTTGGTGTTCATGGCCAGAACTGGTTCGGTGATGGTCTTGGTGAAGTGGCCGAAGGCCGAGAGAGGTGGAGGAGGAGGAAGGTGATGGATGAATAAACAGAGGCCGCGGCTATGGTGGTGGCAGCCGCGGCCTCCCTCCCTCTTTTCCTTCTTTTTTTTTGATTTTTTTTATTCTAATGCTGGTGATGGTATATGTATGTACCTGTCTCTGTTGTAATTGCTGGATTGTTGTTGACTACTCCTTGTATTTGTTGGGGTTTGCTTGTTTCTCTTTCTCTGTACTTGCAGGATGTATGCTTTGATTTTTCGTGTGTTAGAGAAAAAATTTCTTGCTGAATTGATTTCAGTTCCCCCCCACGTTGCTGACTGACTGGGTTGTAATTTATGGTCTTTGGCTCCACTTGGCTGGACAATAGAGAATGGGTTTTAAGGAATCTGCAGTGAGCCCCAACTTGACCTGTCCCCCATGCTTCTGTGACTACTGATCCTGCTGGACAAAGAAGACCCATCTCATGCTGCAAGGAGTGGGTGGAGCGTGAAGTTTAAAGCAGGAGGCCCCATTCTCGACGCGTCCATCCCTCCCTTTTCCTTTTCATTTTTTATTTTTATATTTTGTATACGTATAATGTAAAAGAAACAAAAGGACTTGGGCTCATAACTGAAAAGCATACCTGGATTGGGCTGAGACACAAATGGACAGAAACATGAAAATGCAATAAATGAATTGAACTTTTTTTTTGTTTTAATTTTTGGGAATAAACGAAAAAAAACTTTTTTCACATTTTTCTCAAAAGAAAACGATGAAATAACTATAAATGAAACATGCAAATTTTGGACTTTTATTTAATGGGTCGGACAAAATCGAGTATTCACACCATGCCACATATGTAAGTCTAAATCCAAACTCATATTTATTTGTTCTTATTTATTACTTCTATTCATATTTATTTCTTATAATTTTTTTCATCTTTATTAAAAAATGAATATAGACAATGGTAAGAAAAGGCATTGACCCAATGACGGGAAAGACATGAAGGTCGGCCTGATGCTTTCATATTAGTGATGTATGTGGAGACATGGTCATAAACCGTTGACGGTCTTTTCAAGGGTTGCATATACAACGTGGAAAATTACTATACTGATGGTGTATCCCCCTCAAATCCTCTACGACCTGGTCAACCGTTAGAAATGATTTGAACTGTAGGTGAGTGCATACTTGAAACTAGTAGCTATACGTGTAGACGAAGATGATCCAAGAGCAAGAGAAAGCCACTTGGCAAGAGGAGATAAAGTAGCTCAAGATCTTCATGGAGAAGGAGAAGAAAAAAGCAAAGGTGAAGAAAGAGAAGATGAAGAGAATAAAGAAGAAAAAAGCCCTAAGGGCATGATTGGTTTGAGTTTCCAGTTTTTAGTTTTCCCGGTTTTGTGAAGGAAATACTGAAAATTCTGAAAACTACAAAATCCAGTTTCCAGTTTTTATTTTTAGTTTTCAATTTTTCCTTCACAAAATCCTGAAAACTAGAAAACTGAAAATGAAAACTGGAAACTCAAACCAAATGGGCCTTTAAAAATTTTGAACCATTATCCTTAAAACTTCTGGTGGATGTTTCGCACCTGACTAGCTTACACTCATCCTTGAGGGCTCCTCCTCCCTCGACTAAGGCTATCATTGATGATATGGTCTCTTTTTATTATTTAAGTGTATTTTGGATTATTTAGTTTTTGAATTTATACAGTTTTTTGTTTAATTTTCTTTATTACTTAGTTGTATAGATTTTGTCTACCTTATATTTTATGTAAATAATTTTGTATTTTTATTAGTAATTGATTTAAATATTTCATTATTGATTAATAAAAGTATAATTAAATAAAATATAACTACAAATGAAGATGGATGAAATAGAATTCAAATTTGAAAAAAAAAGAAAAATTATTTATTTTAGCAATGGATTTGTCCATCAGTAGTAACAACAACTAATTAATTTCATGCAAATTTATGTATATATATAAAATATAGAACAAGTTGTTGGCAATATTATAAAATTGACAGGCCAATTGATGACTTTTTCCATAATATTATTGACTTTTTTTTTCAAATACAATATGTTAGAAACATTGTCCAAAATTTTTTTACAGTTGTTTTTGTTGTCGGTAAATATCACCATTGAGTAAAAGATCGACTTTTGTTGATAATGTTGTCAACAAAATTATTTTCAATGCAACTGATATGACAGATCTGTCCGCCTCACTTCTGGCTTATTCTTCCAAGAGACAACTGATGATCAACATGTGTCACTTGAAGAATTGATCAAGGAGCAACGATCACAAAGGAAGAATCCTATATATGGAGATGCTTTGCATAAAGACCGATGAGAGATTTGAAGATTCAATCGAGGAAACTCTGCAAAAATCTCCTCCCACTTCTTGGAATGTTCAGTATTTATAATGTAATCAGTTTTATCCTTGAAGTGTAAGAAAAATCTTCCTTTTACATTCTTATTTAGATATGTCCTCTTCCTAGGGAAGAAGTAATAGAAGGAAATCATTCAATTTTTCCTAGGACATTTGTAAAAAGTATTATCTTTTAAGGAAACTTAAGTGTAGGCTATTTTGAGTGGCAACCCAAACACAAACCTTTGTAACCATGATCCATTAGTGATCAGTGTGAGACATTTGGAGAGGCTAAGGTAAAACTACTTGCAACGTGACAGCAAGGTATTCTTGTTGATCATGGTTTAGCTTAGAGAGGCTAGTACAAGACTACTTATGTTAGCTTAGAGAAGTTAGTACAATACTATTCGTGTTAGCTTGGAAAGGCTAGTACAATACTACTCATGTTAGCTTGGAGAAGCTAGTACAGAACTACCCAATCTATGGTATTAGGTGATTTTTGAAAACCACCGATGATAGCTTGGGAAAACTAATGTAAAGACTATCCATCTTTACTTTCTTAGGTTAAGAAAAGTGTTGTTAGTGGAACCTCAACAGTTGTTGAGTACTGGGCGTAGGCTGTGGCTGAACTAGTATAAATCTCATGTGTATCATCTTTCTCTCTGATCTCTTTTATTTTCATTTGTTGCATTTTATTTCTATGCCTTACGCTTAACTAATGTTGTTCTGTTTTCTTAATTGCTTCACATGGAATGTTTATCAATTATCTTTAGAAACCTTCTTTCTGAAATGACTAACAATGTTTTTGTTGCACTTCAAGTCTTGCACTTGATAGTAATCTCTTTAAAGCATTTCAGAAAACGTGAAAAGAAGATATGCACAATTCAACCCCCTTCTCATGCACATTTCCACCTACACGTGGTATCAGAGCAAGGCCTCTGAGGGGTTGAGCAATCCAATGATCGCAGAGGACAAAGATCTAAGGGACAGAATGACATGCTCAATCTATTATTTGACCATTCATCTTTGATAATGTATCAGGATCTATCTTAGCATTCTCTTGATCAAAGGACCAAATTGTATGATGTAGAATATGCATGATGTTTGAAGATCTTAATCATTTCAAGAGATCCTTGTTCTAGAAAACTATCATATCAAAAGCTATGTAATGATGAAGCAATTAAATTTGTTAAAACTTTATTAGAAGCTAAAAAGTCTGATAATGACATCTGAGATTGAATATGGAGATGAAATCTCTTTATCTATGGATAATGGAAAAAGCCTTTTTGGCTAAAGTTAGAAGATAATCAATCTCATGTATGATGAATCGGGACAGAGTTTCTCTTGAGAAAACATTATGCTCTTAGTAGATAATGTTGACATCATGCACCCCAAATCAAAGGTCATATCTATGCACAAAGAACGAGAATGTGCTAGACAATGAAAATAGAATAGGTCAAGAAGATGTTGATGTGTTACGAAAGGCTGTTATTCTATGTTTCATATCCTGAAGACATCAACATAGATAGGTGAGGTAAATGTATCTGCAGTTTTTTATATATATATACCTTATCCTCTTCATGAAATGAGTTACCAGATGTTCATCTTATGTATTCTTCTATATATCTTAAACCAGCTGAAGTTTTCTTAAAAGTTGCCTTTAAGAAACTTGGAAGATCATGCTTAAAGCTGGACAGCTAAAAAATTAATGCTCTTCAAGGAGCTTTTTCTTTCTTCTCAAGTTTCTTGTAACTGAAGCCTCCTAAAGCTACATGAATATGATAGAAAGTCATTTCTGTTTTGTTGAGAGGACTTCATGGCTCACTAAGATCTAACCTATTCCTTTTTGACATAGTTCAAAAACTATCTTTTTGAAAAATGGTCAGCATCTATTGTTTTCCAGAAAACTAATTTGGGATATATGTATAAAGAAAACAGAAGATGAAAAATTTATGCAACTTTATTTGTTATTTTCTTCTTTTATCATCCTTTTTTTTTTAAGATGAGAGATACATTCCTAACAAAATTTCTTGAAAAGAAATTCCCTTAGAAAGGTTGGAATATATCTTTCTCTCTGTATCAAACCATAAAGGACCCAAAAGTGTCTGGGTACCAAAGCTTTTCTTCCTTGCAGGTATATCACTAAAGGATCTCTCTCTAACTAAAGTATTAGGAAGCAAGCTAATGTTTATCATTCCAGATATTAGTCTCTATAGCTGAGAGCTATTATAGATCTTGAAGGAAAACTTCTTCAAGAACATATCTAATATGATGATGAAAAGGCTTATGGAAGATCTTGTCAACCATCTTGATGATCCAAAGGAAAGTCCTGAGAAATTACACCACAAGGAAGTTCCAGCAAGCTTGCAAATGAAAACCAAAGTTTTAGAAAGAAAGCTCCAGAATCACAACACTTCAGAAAGTATGCTCTAACCTTCCAAGATGATCAGAAAGTAATCTTTCTGAATTACAATATGCGCAAAATAAGGAGGACATAGAAGCTAACAAACATGTATGCATAGAATCTTCTTGAAAGATTTTGGTTTAAAGACAGTCTTTTATTATCTAAGCTCATGAAGTGATTACCAAGGGTATGAAACTCAAGTCATCCTCTAGCCTTGTACCAACTGGGTTTTCATCACCACCTTTGAACCTATATGTTTTGATAAAGCTTTGTTTAGTCAAAGCAAGGTGGAAGCTAAGCTGTATGTGCTAACTATGCTCAAGAACAAGACAAGATCCACACTGTATGTTGAGATCTCATCATTTGATCAAAGAAAACACTCAAAGACTATCTAGATAAAGCTGTCATTATTAGAGCAAGCAAAGTCACACAAGCAATATATCTATGAATAGATAATGCTATATGATGAAGCTTTTGCTTTATCATGCTACTTGATTCTGATGATTTCCTTGGAGGAAAGATCTACAAGAAGAAGCACAATGGATGCAAACTTCTATTGCACCCTAATGCTGCAGATAAGGAGTCAACTGGAAGACAATCTCTTGAGGTATTCCTGTATCCTATCCTCTTGTGCTAATTATCTTGCGTAAATCCTTTCAGCACTCAATATCCAAATGTGCCTCTACAAAATCATTTTTATGTTTTTATCTTGTTTTTTGAAAAAGTCTTCTTCTTTTCAAAATTATGGTTTTCACATCTGTACAAGCATTCATGAATAAAGCTCTCTGGGAGGTCTCTTTCTCTCTCTCTCTCTCTCTCCTTTCTCTACTCGCCTCTGAAGATCAAGTAAAGGAATCAAAAATCTCTTGTGGTTACAACATTCTCTTGAAGACTTAGCATATCAGTTTGCAAGAATGTCAGAAGATCAGTATGCAAGATCAAGTCTATTAACATGTTTTTCAGAAGTCAATTTGCAAGGCCATAATTCATTATGAAGAACATAGTATCAGTTTGCAAGATCACAAGGAAGATAATGGGTTCAATAAGATGGGCTGGTCAGAAAGAAAAAGCTAAGGGTCTGTTTTCAATAGTCAAAGGCAAAGATGTGATGCGAACTCTCTCTGGTGTATCTGAAAGTAAAAAATGAAGTTTAAAAAGTAAGGGCCTATTTGCTTTGCTTTTGATTTTGATTTCGATTTCCAATTTTAGTTTTGATTTTGTGAAGGAAAATCGAAAAATCAAAATCGAAAATTTCGCTTTTAGTTTTTCGCTTTTTCCTTTACAAACTGAAATCAAAACCAAAACTCAAACTGGAAAATGCAAAGCAAACTGGCCCTAACTTCTTCAAAAAGTACTATCTAGGGTTTGAAGACTCTCTTTCTAAAAGAAGGGTGAAAAGGCAAGATAATTTCCACTCCTCCGAGTTTCTTTCTCCCATGTCGCCTCACCTTCTGTCAAACTCATCCTATTGTTTAAATAACCTATATCCCTACACCTTACCTTCATCTGCTTAAACACACTACTTCTAAACTATTTCATCTTCCTTTACATCTTACCAAAATTGTGAACACTCTCCTCGTCAAAATTTGTTCGCATTCTTCATTTTCATACCCTTCATCTCTTTTTTACCCATAATCTTTTCAAGCCCCAATCGTTTTTGTAAACATGATGAAAGAAAAGAGTGTAGCTCAACCTGCAGCTGTAAAATCATCACATCTTATGTATGATGATGTAGGAATGTAGTATCGCTGTGAGAGTTTCTTCGCGTCCAGGAAGTTGGCACCTGGAAAGACCATGAAAAGAGACTTTCTTCAAGAAATCACCATTCTTGATAAAGTCTTTTCTTTCTAAAAGTGGGAGGACTTTCTTGAAATAAATGAACTAGTCTTTCCACAGCTAGTTAATGCCTTCTACTCCCATCTACATAGACTTTCACCTTCACAAATGACGGGCATGATCAGAGATTGCTCTATCAAGATTACAGCCTCAGCACTCCCAAAAATTCATCAAAGCTCCAAATGATGGGATTATCTGCAACTCCTTACCAGATTGGGCAAAACCTCTTGGAGTAAATGAAGGAGATGTGTCAAAGTATCTCACTGAATCCATTATTCATAAACCTAGTGAGATTACCATTACCATGTTAAGTGCTAGGGCAAGAAAAGTTTATACTGTAGTTCAATTCTCTATTCTTCCACGAATTGGTAGCATTAATGCACTTATGGGAATGAATTGCATGCTTCTTTACTGCCTAATGGCAAAAAGAAAAATTAACTTGCCCATGCTCATTCTGAACTACATAGTAAGTGCTACAACAAAGGAGACTCAAAAGACTATAAGTGTTCCTTATGGTATGCTTTTGACCAAAGTGCTTAAAAATATGAAATTCCTTCTTCTTACTGAGTACTATGAGCTTCTAGAAGGAACTGTCTTTACTCTTTCCTCATTTAGAACTTTGAAAAGGAGGATAATTCTGCAGATAGAGGAGCCAACTAGACAGAGTCTAAGAATAAGAAGTCAGCAAGCCCTAAAAGCATCCAAAAAGGCTGAATCTTCCCAGCAAAAAGAAAAAGGAAAAAGAAAACTGTCCCTCATCTGAATTAGAAAAAGAAGATGATGCTCCTCTGATTCAATTTGAAAGAAAAACAAAAAGAAGAGAGGAAGTTATCCCTGAAGCACCTTTAGCAGTGTCTAACCCTGAGAAGGTTATCAATAGAAAATAAATTGAGCATAGATGCAAGAAAATGCCAAAAAGTGTGACTCCTATCACCGTTCTTATGGAAGAGATCAAAAAATATGAGGCAGAAGGATATCATGTAAAGGTGCTTCATGATCATGATGATGAAGAAGAAGAAAAAGAGATAGAAGAAGGACAAGTAGAAGCTTCATCATCTAAAGAAAAAGAGAGTTTGCTGAATAGTGAGAAGGCTAAACTAAGTGCTACTTTTAGCTCTAGAGCCATAGCTGAAGAAACTCATATGGAGCTTATTCTCAAAGAGCCCGAGAGTGCAGCAAGTTCTATTCTTATTCTCTTTGTACCTCAGCCTTGAGAAGAAAAGAAAGCAACATCAGAAGCTGAAGAATCTCTCTCTTAAGAAATTATTGCTTCTGCTATAATTCAAGATGTTTCTACCTTCTCTGCTCCAATTCAAGAAAAACCTTTTCCTTCCATGGCACAAACTTTAGACATTGTTGTTGTACCTTCTATGCCTTCTTTAGCTCCTACTACAAATGTCTCTGTCACTGCCACACCTGAAAAGAGTCATGAGTAACCCTCTTCACCTCCACCTGCTATGCAAAATGAAGCCTGGAATGATTCACCAAGATCAGGGGAGACTGTTCCTCTAGATATTCTTGAATTACCTCCAAGAGTTGCTCCTACACCTCATTCACCTATCATTCTACCTGATCTAAGAGTTCCTTCTACTTCATCAACAACATCTGCTAGAGATCAAGTCATCCTGCAGAGTCTAAGAGTGATTATTGCAAGACAAGACAGATTTGAGGCATATCGAAGACTTGCTACTTTAGATGTTGGAGCGTAGGTAACCTAGTACACTTCTTTTTTGATGATGTTAAAAAGGGGAGAAGGATAAGTATAAAGAAAATCTTGAATGTACCCCGGATTCACGGATTTAGGACCATGGATTTAGGGGAAGCTATGAACTCAGGGGGAGAGGCTTGATTTTTTTTGTATAGCATTTTTTTTCTTTTCCTTAATAGTTTTTTTTGTTATATACATATGAATTGCTTTTCATTTTGGTTTTGTTATCATGTTTCTCATAATGCATACATGTCTTCTCATTTTTTTTCCGTTCTTGTTGTTAGAAGCTTTGATTCATATCGTCGCTTTCTAAGCTCAGCTAATCATGTATTTATATCTCTTAGATGTTTGTTGATATGTGTATGCTCTGATATGTTTATTCATATACATGCAGAATATTAGCTCACACATGCTTTATGATTAGTTTTGGCTCAAATATTTTTAGGAGCGCAAAATATATTGTGACTCTGATACTCATTATGATATGCCAAGTTTTGATATGCATGATCTGCTTAAAAATGCCTTCTATTTTTTTTAAAAAAAAATGTATCTATGAAACAAAACCATTGAAGCTATAAGCTCATACTTACATATTCTGGGATTAATCCCTAATGAGCTTTAGAAACCTCACATAGCAATATGTTGATCTTATCTGTTCATGGTTTCTCTAAACTTTAGAAACTACATGAGCTTCTACATGTTTTTGATCAAAATCTCGAATACCCCAAGTATTCCTTTCATCTATCATATTTGGGTAATGATGTTCTAAAATGAATCTAATCAAGATAAATTTCACAAGTTTTACTTGCTTTGTTTTCACGCACATGGATCTTTAGAAATCTCTTTTGTTTGACAAATAATCAAAGTCTGTTGTTTATCCAATAACTTAAACAACTTTCTTCTTAAACATCTGCTCTAATACCATTCAAAAAGTACGTTAAGTTTGTCTTATGCTCAAAATGAAATAACAACTACCTTGATTAGAAGTCACTTAAGGCCAAAATGTTTTGATATGCCTATATCATACCTTAAGAAAAAGAATTTCCTGAAAATCACTTTCAGTGATTATATTGAAAGAATATGTTTATCTCATTTACTTTTCTGTACTATTTCTTTCAATTATCTCTTTAAAAGACTTTTTTCAAATTGGTTTGTCATCATCAAAAAGGGGGAGATTGTTAGCTCCAGAACCCTATCATACGAGCTGATTTGTTTTGAATGACAACAAAGCTAATTCAAAGAAAATATTTTGAAGAATGACTAATGTCTCTCTTTGAGTTTCTTGCATAAGTTTAACAAGTTTCTATCATTTTAGCAAGAGCAAGGCTTACTCAAATTAGTATATACATTTCATTATGCATATGCAAACATGTTTATTTCATGATAGGAGATCAGAAATATAATAGAAGTGATATTATATCCTTATCCAAGCAATGGAAAACTAATGATAAGAAACAATATCACAACACTACAAGATATCAAGGAAAAAGACTTTTGAAAGTAGCATGGGATATCAAAAAGTACACTGAAGATGAAGAAATCAAAATATATCCATCATCAACATGTTACTATATCTTCAATCATCATAATTGCAAAGAAATTATCAACAAAGAAGATTTGATTAAAGATTAGAAAGTGAAGAATACTTCAAGAAACTGAGTACATTCTTCAGAAAGCTCACCTGTAAGTGGAGCATAGAATGCTATAAGAAAAGGAGGAAAATTTGAAATTTGAATTTCAAATATTCAAGTCAAACCCAGTTTTAAACTAGTATGCCATCTCAGTGACCTTATTGATCAACCACTCTAGCTTTATGAAGGAGGAGTTCAGAAAGCTTACTCAGAAAAAGGAAAATGAGTTTCTTATGGGAGATCAGAAAGCTCAAATATTACAACGACTTCTGTAACTGATGTGACAGATCTGTCAGCCTCACTTCTAGCTTATTCTTTCAAGATACAAATGATGATCAACATGTGTCACTTGAAGAACTGATTAAGGAGCGATGGTCACAAAGGTAGAATCCTCTAAATGGAGATGTTTTGCTTAAAGGCTGAAGAGAGATTTTGAAGATTCAATAGAGGAAACTCTAAAAAAACTCCTCCCATTTCCTGGAATGTTCAGTATTTATAATCTAATCTGTTTTATCCTTGAATTATAAGAAAAATCTTCCTTTTACATTCTTATTTAGATTTATTCTTTTCCTAGGGAAGAAGTAACAGAAGGAAGTCATTCAAGTTTTCTCAGGACATTTGTAAAATTTATTATCTTTTAAGGAAACTTGAGTGTAGATTAATTTGAGTGGCAACTCAAACATAAACCTTTGTAACCATGATCTGTTAGTGATCAATGTGAGATATAGCTTGGAGAGACTAAGGTAAAACTACTTGCAACATGATAGCAAGGTGTTCTTGTTGATCATGGTTTAGCTTGGAGAGGCTAGTCAAAGACTACTTGCGAGTTGGAGAGGCCGAAAATAGACTACTTGCAGCTTGGAGAGGTCGTGAACAGACTACTTACAATGTGCTAAAAGTGATACTTGTCAGTCAACGTCACAGTAGGGGTGGCTACTAATCACGGGTTAGTTTGGAGAGGCTAATACAAACCTACTCATGTTAGCTTGGAGAGGCTAGTACAGAATTACTCAATCTGTGGTATCAGGTGATTTATGAAAAGTATGGATGATTGCTTGGGAAGGCTAATATAAAGACTATCTATCTTTACTTTCTCAGGTTGAGAAAGTTGTTGTTAGTGGAACCTCAACAGTCGTTAAGTACTGGACATAGGCTGTTAGTTGAACCAGTATAAATCTCATGTGTATCATCCTTCTCTCTGATCTCTTTTATTTTCATCTGTTGTGTTTTATTTCTATGCCTCACGCTTATCTAATGCTGTTCTATTTTGTTAATTGCTTCACATAGAACGTTTATCAATTATCTTCAGAAACCTTGTTTCTGAAATGACTAACAATGTTTTCGCTGCACTTCAAGTCTTGCACCTTATAGTAATCTCTTTAAAGCATTTCAAAAAACGTGAAAAGAAGATATGCATGATTCAATCCCCTCTTCTCATGCACATTTCCACCTACAGGAGGGTGGTGCTTGAGATCCAATTCATAAAATCAACCAGGAAAAAAAAATCACAAAGTCTCAATCAACAAACTTTCTCTAATTAAAACCAAATATGAGTTAGTGGAGAGGTAAAGGTGGTGATTGGAGGACAGCGTGTGGTCGCAGATGGCACACCTCAAACTTTGTCAACGGTGATCTACATACTTATTCTAATTTTTTTTTATTGTTTGAAATATAACTAGATGGCACAAAGGAATACAAAGTCCTCATGGACCGGTTTCACCATGTTTCAATCGCATTTTTAGAACATGGAAAGATAGTACAAGATTTTCATTTTTGTTATTTGGGGAAAAAGAAGAGAAATTTTTTATTTAGTGCTATTTGTATCCTCATTGTGATAAAAAAGTGTCTATGGTGATTGAAAATGATGGTGGTGTTGAACTTGAAGAGAAAACTTGCAAACCTAGATCAAAAAACTTGTAAATCATATTAAAAAAATTTGTAAACTATGCTGTAAAATCTTATAAACCGTGATAAAAAAACTTGTAAACCTATGACACACAATACCTCTGCACCAGGATACTTGTACAATTTGTTTGATTATCATCATGATTACTATCATTTTATTTGTAATTAATTATTAAGAAGATTGATCATTATATAAATTTCAAATTCAACTAATTCTATTATGTTGATTTCAATCATAGCCAAGAAATAAATAAAAAATAAAAAGAAGAAACATTTGTAACTATTTTTTTCCTCGCTTGTCATACCTGGTTTTTCTATTGTCATTGTGCTTTTCTTTTTGGAGGAATTTTCATTTTTTTTATCTGGAAAAAAGGGGAAAAACTGTTATTTAGCACTACTTGTATACTCATTATAATAGAGAAGTGTCTGTGATGATTGAAAGTAACAGTAGTGTTGAACTTGAAGAGAAAACATGTAAACCTATATATAAAAAACTTTTAAACCATACTGTAATGTAAACCATGCTATAAAAACTTATAAATCCTGATAGAAAAACTTGCAAACTTAACACACAATACCTTTACACCAGAATACTTGTACAATTTTTTTTATTATCATCGTGACTATCATTATTTCATTTGTAATTAATTATTAGGAAGATTGATCATTATATAAATTTTAAATTCAACCAATTCTATTATGTTTATTTCAATCATAGTCAAGATAGAAATAAAAAAAGAGAAATATTTATAACTCTTTTTTTTCCTTACTTGTCGTACCTAGTTTCTCTATTATCATTGTGCTTTCATTTTTAGAGGGATTTTCATTTTTTAATTTGGAAAAGGGGAGGAATTTGTCATTTAGTGCTATTTGTATCTTCATTATATGTGATACAAAAGTGCTTGTGATGATTGAAAGTGATAGTAGTGTTGAACTTGAAAGAGAAAACTTGTAAACCAAGACTAAAAAGCTTATAAACAATACTGTAAAAACTTGTAAACTATGCCAAAAAAACTTGTAAACCATGATAGAAAAACTTGTAAATCTGACACACAATACCTCTACACCAGGATATTTGTACAATTTGTTTGATTATCATCATGGCTATCATTATTTCATTTGTAATTAATTATTAGGAAGATTGATCATTGTATAAATTTCAAATTCAACTAATTCTATTATGATGATTTCTATCATAACCAAGAAAAAAAAATAAGAAAAATAGAAAGGGGAATACATTTGTAACTCTTTTTTTCCTTGCTTGTCGAACATGGTTTCTCCATTGTCACTGTGCTTTCCTTTTTTAGAGGGATTTTCATATTTAAATTTTTAAATAAATAACTGGTAAGAATAACTTCAAGAAACAAGATGTAGATAATTATATTTGCTGGAAGGTGATTTTCAATTTGGAACGAGGACACTGATGGTGTAAATAATACAATCAAATTTCATAGGAAAAAACAAAAGAAAAAACTTATAAAAAATGGTAACAATATAATATAATTAACTAATATATATTCACTCTACCAAAAGTAAATAATTTTTCATCTAACAATATAATTACTTTAATAAAGACAAATATCAATTAATAATTTACTTTATATAAAGAAGTTTCTAATTAAAAATATATTTTTTATCTAACACATGCAGTGACAATGGCTATGTAATAAACAAGGAAACTTTTTATGCTAAGCAATGGCTAAGTGGAGTAGGTTAAGTATGCCGTAGGAGATACAGATATTTAAGTGTGCTACAAATCATCTTTGTACATGACATGAAAAGAAAAATTCTACCGGGGAAAATGAACAAAAATTTTAGTAACAATGGAAGGATATGATGGGTGATACGTACTTGATATGCATGGGTAGAACAACCTATCAGACCATTTTTTATGGGGAAAATGTTTTATCATTTTTCCACACAGACGGCGCCAAACGTCCTGGCCTAGATTTTGGGTTGGGCTATCCAGATGATTGGTGGTGAATATTCCAATCTTCTTGAGCACGAGAGCCAACATGGAACGGTCCCTTGTTCCCAACAGTGTGCTCAGGTCAATTTGAGCATAAAAGTGTAAAGTTTAGGTGGAAATGGAACATGTGCTTGGACAAATCAGAGTGGAGGTATTTATTTTGTATTCATGACAACTAAAGTCATTAAGGAGGGGTGGTGTAATAGTCATGAACGTCATGGTTAATTAAATTTTATAACAGACTTCTATCTTTAGCCCAACACTAAAGAGGTGGACAAATAGTCATCTAAAGAGAATCTGCTTGAAAAAGCATATGGTCAGATATGGATTTGCGGGTTCGGTCCAAAAACTATTGGATATGATAGCAGTCCTTATATACTTTATCCATTACATCACATCCAATAGTTCTTATTAAGTGGGTATTTTAGTAGATATCCACTTTTTAGGTATTTAAATAATATTACTCCTACTTGATCTTTTTGTCAATACGCATAAAAAAAGCTTTATAAATACTAAATTTATGCAGTACAAACTATAACTCATGCCATGTGGTTGTGTTGTGGGGATGTAAACTAAACTAGAACGATGGTAAAAAATAGAAGATCAATCACTAATTTCATAAATTTCTTCTTATGCGCAAAAAAATTTGTAAATGTAGAGACAACAAAATGGATTAACTCATCTTATTTCACTCAACATGCCACGCACCTACCTAAAATGAGCTAGGCGGTTCAACCCACCTTCAAAATTTAAGCGGATTGACCCTAACAGTATATATTAATATAAATATGCTTTAATATTTTTAATGAGTTAGCTCATTTAAAAAATATAAGAAAACGTAGCAGATATATCTGCCATATGATTTTCCAATAAAATGGTAAATTTTGCAAGTGACTTCTTTAATAAAAAGTTATTTAATAATGTAAAAATTACACTCCTTGTTTCCTCTATTTGTCCAAAAAGAAAAAAATATGTACATATTAAGAAAATAATAAGTGAATCTTAATAATATAAAAAAAGTATAAAAGATTAGATTACCTCTATTAAAAAATAAAAGTAAGTAATGACACTATTAATTAATATAGGGGTAGTATTTGAAAAGAGAATTTAACGCTTTTATAAAACAAACGAACAAATGTTTTAAAAAAAAAAAAAAACCTTGACAGATAAAGTGAAAATGATCGAGTATTTGACTTACATTGATGTAAATTGATTCTCCTTTAGGTTATATACAACGTTTGGAGACGAAAAGAAATGATTTAAAAACAAAATCAATAATAGAAAAAATACTGTTAACTTGTGTTGTTATTAATTAGAGGAGTTATTGCGAAAGGTTTAAAATAGTGGCATTTCAGTCATAATAAAAGTCAGACATTGAAATACAGTAATAGTGGGAAATTATGTTATAAAACCTCGACTACACAAAGTGTAGACTTGGGGCCTCTGGCCCTCGCTATAACCAAAATGGAAAAAAAATAAGTGTAGACCTGAAAAGAAAATTTGCTGTAGATTGTTTTACCAGTGGGAGTGCAACAAACATAAGTTGGAGATTGTTTCTTTGGGGAAAAAAAAAATGGAAAACAATTTTTTAAATTAATTGGAAAGCACAATTTTTTTAATATTTTCGGCAAAGAAAATGTTAGTATTGAAACAACCAGTAAGCTACACAGGTTGAGTTTTTCCGTTCAACAGGCTTAAACTCAATATACAAGACACCTTCAGTTCAAACAACAATATTCAAATCATAGAGATATTCAACACTTCATTAAAATAAAGCACTTATCACACAATAGAATACACACATACATGATAGGAAAAAAAAAAAAAAAAGGTGGAAATCAACCAGAAAGCTAGTCTGCTAAGGCACTTGGTCGCTCTGCTTCAGTACTTCGGTGCAAGTGGCTGGCTTCATTTATTGATTACATTAGCATTCCATGTAGAAAAAAGACTGAAACAACGCACGAGAATCACTTCTTGGGATGATAATAGCTGAGGACTGCATAAATAGTCTGAAGAAGAGAGAGAATAGTTATTAGCGCAGCAGCAAGGTTGTAACCTCGCTTCAAGAATTTGTGAAGGCCACGAAGGGCTTCTAGGACTGCTCGTGGAGACCCCGTCAAATAATGCCAGAATCTTAACGGGACTTGTGTGCCGTAATTTATCGCAGAACGATGATATTTGTTCAAGACATCAAAATCAAGAATGTTGTAACGAGGATCAATTTTGTCCTGATTAATTCCACGTATGATTGAACGGAAAAAAGTTACCAGATCTTTATTGCTCATGTCCAGATAATCCACTATGATTCCCTTGTCCTTAAGCAGTTGAACATCACTTTCACAACAGATCAAAGCATTGAAAAACAAAGCGGCCGAAGTGCATTTGCATATGATAGTTTCACTTGTTCCACTTGTTCCCATTTTATGATGTTCCCAGGCAATCAAATTCAGCCACCGTGCTTTCGTTGTTTTAGTGATGCACAATTTTGGAATATCCAGTATTCCACTACTGGAGTTGAATCTTATCCTAAAATCGAAAGGCCCCAGCACGTAGTCGGAATCTAGAGGATTGATTTTGACCCCAGCAGCTCGAAGCATGGTTGCACATCGATCTAGTTGTAAAGGCTTTATATCTCCTCTGATTTCCAGACTAAGTTGATTGCTTTCCTGACCATCATTTAGGTCCATAAAGATGAACGAGTGGACAAGTTCAACAAAGTTAGAGGCATTTTTGGTGTCGTCAGAGAGAAGGCTCCTATCCGGAATCTCGTAGCCAAAGAGTTCTAGCGCCAGAGTTTCTATAGAATCATCTGTCTCACCGAAAAGTTGGCAATACAACATTCGAAGAATGAAAAATGGTATCTGGTTATCCAACACCATCAAATCACTCAACACCTTTTCTTCCCATGGCAAAGGATACTTATAGAAAAACCGACCACGATTGATGAGAAGCTCAAATATGAAACAAGCGTCAAATAACATGACATTGGCCATGTCCCTCCATTTCATCTGTTTGAGACCATCCACATAGCTTTCGCGTACTTCTCTTTCTAACCCCAAAATAAGTTCCCTGCACTTAGCAAGGTTACTCTCTGCATTCCCATGTACTTTTTCGAGAAGAGATGACATGCAGTTCCATTTGGTCTCTTCCATTTTTAGCAGGTCCCTTCTAGTTCCCCTGAATCGGGGACCAATGGATATGGACTTTGGCTTGTAAGAATTCTCATTCTCCTTAAGAAGTTTTTCGGGCACAATGGACATGCCAGATATGTTAGGTGTCTCTCCAGAATGATACTGCATTGCTCTCATAGATTCCATCCAATCTATGCCTTCTTTCTAGACACAAGGTAAAGAAACAAGATGCAAATTAGAGATACAAGATAAAGAAACTAACATGTGTGAAAAGCATTAGAAAATGAAGACCGAGGAAAGTGTCAACTTTGATTCCTGAAATTATAAGCATACTTTACTTTAGTCTTTAAAATTTCGAAATTAATTTTTTAATCTCTGAAATTACATTACATATATCATTTTAATTTTTTATCAAATAACCGTCAGTTAACCATTACATTTTGTTGACGTGGCGCGTTAAGTAATATGTGGTATGCCATATGCACTTAACTTGTCACACCAGTAAAATATAACAGTTGATTGACGATTATTTGACGAGCGACTAAAGTGATATATAGAATGCAATTTCAAGAACTAAATAGTTAATTTTTAAATTTCAGGGGCTAAAGTGAAAAATGCTTATAATTTTAAAAAATAAAGTGATAATTTATTCGATGCAGAACATATAGATCCTACAAAAATACATAGAAGTGCTTCCATTCATTATGTGTGTCTCAAAATAATAGGTTATACATGCATTGGCTGCTAAGAAATATATTCTTGGCAATATTAGACACATTTACGCCATAAGATCAAGGGCTCTTTTCTGCTAAAAATAAGATATTTTTGCGCTCTTTAATATGTTTGTGTAAGATTTTTTTTGTAAAAGCAAAATCACTAAAAAACTAAATAAAAATAAAAATTCATGAAGGTTACAATTTTCATCTTCTAAAAAAAGAAATGATCTTTTTTATTAGATAAAAAAATTGTTTAAAAATGAAAAAGATTTTTTGGTATTACATCTAAATATAAATTAATTTTACATTGAAACATAAATAATTTTTACTTTCTAAAAATATCTTATTTAAAAAGATCAATTTAAAAATATCCTTTTTCTAAAAGTTAATCCAAACTAGCCTTAAGTTTCTAGACAATTCTACCGAGAACATATCAATAGCATAATTAATAAAATATTTACTAATCACATGGCATTATTTATGGGGGTCTTTTTTCATATAGGATTTATGTGGTGTATCTACATCAACATAATGTTTTGAGAAAAAGTTATGCAACATTGTGTTTTTAATATAGAATTTGCTAGAGACAAATTTAAAGATTAAAAAAAATCAACATAGAATCCTCCAAAGGGGAATTCAAAGTGAAAAAGAGAAAAAAAATACTAATCAACCAAAGGAAGATTTAAAGTAAAAAAAAAAAAGAGTAAACCCCTAAATTGATCTCTAACAATTTTAGCATTGGATAAGCTAATCCTTGAATATTGAAAATTACCTACTTAGTTAATAACAATGTCAATTGTCGGACACCAAATGGTTCTCAACGTTAACTTTAATTGAGTTGGTGATGCGGGAAGCTCGTAAACACTAAATCCCCCAAAATTAGTCCTTATCTCCACCCACCACCATGCTCCCTCATCCTCACTGCCTCCATCATAGTCTCGTTACCCCACCCCCTGCTCCACCATCACCCCCACTACACCACTACACCATTGTGAAACCTTTGCCCCTGCCCTTTACCCCAAATCCAAAAGTAACCCATAACAAAGGCACACACTCCTTCCCACCAAGTAACCTAATCGCAACTTGAGAGCTTGAGCTTTACTTCGCTTCAATGGCAGCGAATGAGCAGTAAGAAGGAAACACCAAGAAGAATGTTTATGGCAGAATTTGGAAACTATATGGCAACAACAAATAATTGACAATCTCCTTGTGTAGGAGGCCAAACTGCTCTAAACTAGACATAAATCGACACATTTCAGGAGTTTGGATGACAGTCTTTGCTTTTCAGGATCTCAATTTGGGGAGTGAAAAGCTACTCCTCTTGGGTTCTCCATAAAAGAATTGAGTGTCAAAATTTTTTGTGAAATAAAGATGGAATGATGTAAAATGTAAAGTGAGTGGTGTTATGATAGTGTAAATGAAATGTTTGACAAATTCAAGAAGAAGAAGAAGTTGCAGAATGTAAATTACTTAATTAACAAATTGAAAATAAAGTACATTAAATGTAAAGAACAAGAAAGAAATCTATTCTTAGGAAAGCAAGAAAAAGGGTTAAGAACAACATTCAGTTAACTCTGAACTCTGTTTAGTCGTTAGAGACGTTTTAGAGTGAGTGTGTGAGTGAAAATTCCAATTCTTTAAATTTGTACAGAACTAGTATTTATGGACAACCTAAGTCTTTAGGATTTTGATACTTGTCCTTGGTTGTCTCTAAATGTTGTCACCTGCTCTTTGATCACCACTTTGTCATATTTTTGTCAAGTTTCAGTCAATAACCACTAGAAACTGTCAATAAATGTCAATTGATGAACACATGCGATAGAGTCACTCTAACAATATCTTCAACATCTTCAAAATTTTCTTTGTCTTCAAGTGACAAATCACCATTTCGATTTGTCGAACTTTGGGTATGATAGTTAGTTGTCTTCAGCTTCTGATTAGTTTATCAATCTCCTTTGATTTTATAATCTTCTAAGTCCCAAATGACAAACTTTAACTTTGACTTATCAATTATCGAATTTGAGTTGCCAATTTGGACACTCAAGCTTTGTCATGACTGACCTCTTTTGGGTTTTAACATGTTGTCTGACAAACGAAAGGCTTGTCAATTTTGGACCATTTTGTTAGCTCCTAACATGCCAAACTCTCAACTAATCCTTGAGCTGTCAAAGTCGAATGCCAATTCAACAATCTGACACTTGGTAAAATTTGGTGCTAACAAAGAGAAAGCGTGTTCCAGTTTCAAGAGACTCTAACACTGAAGCATCTCATGAATCCCTTTCTAGGCTCCTAAGCTCATTGTAACTAAGAAGTCCTTTAAATCACATAAACCTAAAGCAGTTGCTAAAGATAAGAAGAAGGCTCCTGTTACAAGCTGAGAATGTCATCTTCAATCCAAGGTTCTATTATTCATAATATAACAAAAATGTTAACTTACCAATTGCTTTGAAATTTAATGGAATATTTGTTTTGGTGTTTCTATAATTATTATACTAATTGGTGAAAAATTCAGAGATTGTGTGCTTTGAGTAGTTGGTTTAATTGTTCGATTTTCATGAACTTGGACTCATCTTTATGATAGAGTAGAGGTGGAGTTAGGGTTTGGGGTTAAGGACAGGAGCGAAGGTTTAACGGTGGTGTAGTGGCGACAGTAAGGGTGGAGGCAGTGCCAGCAATGAGGGTGAAGGTAGAGTAAGTAGGGGAGAGGCAATGGGGATGAGGGCATGTGGTAGGGGTAGGTAAAGATAGGGACTAATTTAGAGGGTTTTGGTATTTACAAACTTGTCACATCACAAATTCCATTAGAGTTAACGTCTAAGACCATTTGGTGTCTAACAATTGACATTTTCAATTTGTCAGGGACCAAGTAGGTAATTTTTAATTGCCAATTATTAGTTTATCTAACACTAAAATTGTCACAGACCAATTTGGGGTTTATTTTGAAAAAATAATAACATGAAATTAGACAAAGGTGGATTTTGCCCATAAACATCACTATATTCTTTTGTACCAAATCAGTCACAGGCAGATTCCATTAACACATCAGATACAAATAAATTTTCCATAATATTATCCTATATTAGTGTAAATCACTGATCAAAACATCATATACAAACTATTTTTCCTATTTATGGATCAGAAACATAAGAGCATCTTCGATCCAATCTTGCATTAGCACATAGTCAATAGACTGTTTACTCCTTTTTTAAAGAGGCTGGATCCTAACTCTTAGACGAAAAAAACTGCATGGGGAATATAGACATACATTGGGTTAGTGTTAAATATTAATAAGGTGGAAGATAAATATATAATGTATGCTCGAACTGAGGAATGAACTAAATGTAGAGAAATAGTTCATCATGTACATTTTATTTGTCTGAGAATATTTTTGGCACGTAGATTAAGACATTTTGATAAAAAGTTTCATGAATGAATATTGTTTTTAGTTTTCCTTGTTCATATGCAAAATTGACCAAAAAGAGTAATTGCATAATCTTAATGCATCAAAATTAAGTGCATCGGCTTTGTCATTAATTACATTAATTAAAACATATATTAACAGATACAATGGTCGCAATCAACAACTATATATAGTCAAGCATTGTCTTAAAAGGTGAGGTTAAAAACATAGGAGAATGAATGCCAAAATATTATCTCATGAACCATGTCTTTTACTAAATTATTTAAAATATTACTGTTGGCACCAAATTTTACTAAGTGTCTAAAAGTTGAATTATCATTTGACTTTGGTGAAACAAGGACAGTAATGAAATAAGTTTGGTTATCAAAGCATGATAGCCCTTGATAATAGCAAATTACGACAAACAATCAACTTGTCAATGTTAGCCAACATAGATGAAGAATGATTCTCAAGAAAAAGCATATTGATGTTCACGAAAATTTCAACATGTCAAAGTGTATATTTGTCATTCATTCAGGATGAAGTTGAATCTACAAACATGCAAGCCAATAATAACAAAATTCTGAGAGCAATGTACGAAAAGTCGAAGTAGGAGTTCATCAGTCGAAGTTAGTGTTCGACAGGTCGAAGTCAGAGTTTGTCATTCAAGACTTAGAAAATTTTGAAGATCTTAAGAAGATCGTCACAGTGATTAGTAGGAGACCGATGTTGGTCGCACGACGGTGAAGAGCAATTTGTATTAGTTACTGATAGATGCCTTATAAAGATCCGATAAAGTGGTAACTGTCTGATGAGAAAGGCGCATAACAAAGAAAATAACTATTAAAAACACATGGATAACATCCAAGGATGCAGCTAAAGACAAGTGTCAAGATCTTAAAGACCTAGAATGTCTATAAATAGCAGTTTTGTACAATTACAAAAGGGCTGAAATTTTTACTTCCATACTCACTCTTACATGTCTCCAATGACAAAACAAAGTCCTGAGTTCTTTGTAATTGTTCTTAACCAGCTGGGCATGCCAATTTGTTTTCAAAATTTTATACTTATATTGTCAACAATAACTAATTGACAATGTCCTTGTGTAGGAGGCCAAATTTCTCTAAACTAGCCATTGACTAACAAACTTAGGAGTTTGGATGACAGCCTTTACTTTTCAAGATATCGATTCGGGGAGCGAAAAGCTACTCCATTTAGGTTCTCCACAAAAAAGAATTGAGTGTAAATTGAAAGTTGATAACACGAATCACTTTGCATTTACATTATCACAACACGAATCACTTTGTATTTTGTCTCATTCCATCCTCATTAGCTAAAAAATAGTTTGACACTAGATTTTTTTTTCTTTGTGGAGAACCCAAGAGGAATAGTTTTTTGCTCCCTGAATTGAGATCTTGAAAAGTAAAAGTTATTATCCAAACTCTTGAAGTTTATCGATTTACACCAGGTTTAGAGCAGTTTGACCTTCTGCACAAGGAGATTTTGACATAGAATTGCAAAATTCTGCCATAAATAAATTGGCATGCCCAGTAGGATATATTGGTAGGAAAGAAACAGAAATATGTCAAACCTATAAAAAACAAAGTGTATGCCCTTGCGTAGTGGCACCATTGTGTTAAACATGTCAAGAGCATCATCTTTATCAAAGGATGGATGAAATAAGGGAGAGAATAATCCTCCTCATATTTTGGAGCCTATCTTGACTCCTGTTAGTCAAACAAACAACAATATATCACAGACAAGTGTGAACACCACTGTCGTGATGACATGGCCTCCATATGGTCTTCCTCCAGGCTATGTACCTCCAGGGTACATGCTACGTTCTACCTCCATTATCAAACATAGGGAATCCACCAAACTTGAAAAATCTGTCAAGTGTTAGGACAAGTGGTGTGTTTAACAATATATATTCATATAATCATATGTTTCGAGAGTCAGAATATGCTTTTGGTGTCAAATGTGCCTCAATTTGGGGCATATTTGCCACAATTTGGTTTTGTCAACCCTCAATTGATGGGCCCTTCCATTGTCAGAGTAGGGAATTTATCATCGACAAACCCAACCACTACACGATAACCAAACACTGGTCCAATTTTCCCTCACATGCCTAGAGTGGGTGTGACAGAAACTTCTACACATATGGTTGATTTAATGGCTGGGTTTCGACAATAAATTGATGAAAGTCATCAACACCTTGTCAATATGTTGACACAACAAATGGCAACAATACTGATGCCTTTGATCTAAACAAAACAAATGGGGAAAATGGCTCAGGCCATTACTTTGGATGATAATCCAAATGACCTCTATGACAAAATTAATAACCCACTTCCAAATGGAAATGACAGTGCCTACCCAACTGACCCAACCATCAACCTTATCTATCAAGGACAAGATGCTGACAATGAAATTCAAAGGGTTTGGCAACAAAATGTATTTCAGCAAAATCAAAACATTACGTGTGCAGTCGAAAATATTTTAAACAGATTCGGCTTCAACATTGGCTTTTCCAACCAATCTCTTTTTATGTCCATATTCCTATACTATCTTTAATAAGATGAAGTGCCTAAGGGTTGTAAAATCTCCAAATCTTTGACAAAATTCTCTGGTGAGAATGAGGAATTGACAGTCTAGCACATTGCTTGATATACAATCAAGATCGGGGAAATGACATCAAATAAGAATTTAAACATGCATTTTTTTCCATCTTACTTTACAAAAAATGCTTTCACTTGGTTTTCAAATATGAGACCTAATTCCATTTTAACATGGGCTCAATTATAAAGCAGTTTTCATAATCAATTTTTTGAAAGTCAAACCAAGGTTAGCCTGACTGATTTGTTCACTATGCGATGTTTCCTAGGGGAACTGTCGATGACTATTTGGCTACATTTAGGAATACGAAAAAATTGCTGTTTTACTCCTATGCCAGAATCTGAAGTTGTCAAAATGGCCATTAATGGTTTAGACTATAACATAAGGAAAAAAAATTATTAATTTGTAGTTCATAGATCTTGGCCAATTGTAGAGAAAGTGTATCAAATAGAGCAACTAAAGAAAGAGAAGGAAAGAGTTAAAAAGAAAACACTTCATCATGAAGAAGTTGCTTATGTCAAAGTTGACTAGTCAGATGACGAAGTCGATGGTAGTAGTGATAAAGTCAATGTGGCCGAATTGAAACCAGGACTAACATATGCTTGTCAATCCTTAAGGCCAGCAAGGAGTAAAGGAAAAATGACAATGTTAAAAATTTATTCTTTTGATATTACTAAGGCTGAACAGATATTTGAGGTACTTTTAAAAGATAAACAAATTATTCTTCCTAAGGGGAAGAAAATTCCTTCAATTTCATAGTTGAAGCGACGGAAGTTTTGTAAATTTCATTAATCAACTGAACATGCTACTAACAGTTGTGTTCATTTTAGGGACTTAATTCAAAAGACAATCGATGAATGGCGTATAATATTCGAAGAAAATGAAAAGCCCACGAAAGTGGACACTGATCCCTTCCAAGTCAATTAGAGTTTTGTCGAACCAACCTTCATGGATATCAATGTTGTTGGATTAGAGATGTTTGATCTTGATGCTGAGAAGAAGTTTCCATGTGACTATGAGCTCAACTTCTTTGAGGTTGTCGAACAAATAATTTACCCAAAAGCATGGGAAGATCTTCTAACCATTTTGGTTAAATAGAAAGACAATGGTCAAAATGTCTCTTTATGTCCAAGGTATAGATAGCGCTATGTTTGATTGAACAGCAAGTGCGACATATGAAACATAGAGAATCAAAAAGTTAATTTCAAAAAGAGAGAAAAGAAAACTTAGAACTAAAAAAGAAAGTAGTGGATAAGTTAAAATTTGATTTTGGTCCATTTGATCCTAAGTTTCTCAAGCTTGGAACATGACAAGTCAATCAAATAATGAAGACTGTTGTCATGGTGAATGGAAAACTCAACAACATGTTTGGTCAAACTCGAGTTCCTCCAACCAAAGTTGCTCAAAATTGATGAGTTAAGAATATTCACCATGGCGACAAAGCATTATCATCCAAAAGAACGAGAAGGCCAAAAAGAAGGAACAATCAAGGATGATGAGCAAACCCAAATCCTTGTATTTGGAGGATTGACAAAAACAAGGGTGAGAATCGAATTGATCCTCAATTGATTAGGCCAAAATCTCCCATTAGGAAAAGCTTCGTTCCTTTAAAAGACATTATGCAATCTGAAAAGGTTAATTGGCCATAACCTTAGACTCAAGTGTTGAAGGTTACAACTAATAAGCTTATAACACAGCCAATACCAACAGTACACTTTGAAACCGATCAGAATGACAGAATGGTGCTAGAATATCGTCCATTGACTAAGGATGACCTGTTGACAAACAATTTCGAAACAGGCTTCGATGATGATCTCCATACCATTTTCAACACAAATTTGGTCGGATAGTGTCTGTCTTGCCAATAAAGTATACTATTTAAGGTTCATATGTCAAAATGGAAGATGATTATGAAGATGTTATTATGGGCGACAAATGTGTCTTTGTTTGTAAAGATTTCTATTGTGATGGAACCTTTGAAAAACCTAATGAAGTGATAAAGAAACATTTGCGACCATTGCACATCAAGTCAACAATCAAAGGCAAGTTTGTCAATAGGGTGCGAATTGATAGGGGAGTAGACATTAGTCTAATGCCAGAAAGCATGCTGATGAAGTTTGACAAAAATGTCAAAAATATGGCAAAGACCAATGTTGTTGGGACCGACTACAATGGCAGATCTTCTGCTGCAAAAGGAGTGGTAGTTCTAAATGTCAAATTAGGGAATGTTATTCAAAAGACTATATTTGTCGTAGTTCCATCAAAAGCAAGCTACAACGTCTTACTTGGATGTGATTGGATCCATGGAGTGGGAGCAGTGCCATCAATTTCACATCAAAAGCTTATTCTCTGGAATCAAGAAGAAAACATCGAAGAAGTCAAGGAGATGACAGCTTCCATTATGTCAAACAACCCATGTTGATTTCAAGATTTACAATAGATAGATCAACCTCCTAGAGGTTAGAGGTGACTTCGACCTAGAAAAGATTGACAAGTACGTCATTGACAATGAAAAGTTCATATCTAGACCAAGGTTGAAACAGTCCCAGATCTAGATTAGATTATAGATTTGTTGAGTCAAATGGCTCAATTTCGGCCTACGTGGTCAAATAGTTTGCATGCACTATTGATGGTGCATTATTAGACTGTATTTATGATTTCAAACTTTTAAGATTTGAGAACACTTCTATTTTGTCTAACAAGTGCATGTTCTTCTTGAAGAAATCAATTTAGGCGATACTGGTGTAAGACCAAGCTATATTCGCCAACTATTGCCAAAAGATTTCAAAGAGGAGTTGGTCAAGCTACTCAAAGAGTACAGGGACAATTTTGCATAGGAGTATGACAAAATGCCAGGACTTAGTCATCAACTCGTGGAATATAGGTTGCCATTAAAGCCCAATGTTCAACCTGTCAAACAAGCACTTCAACAGTTTGCTCCAAACGTGATAGCTAAGATCAAGGAAGAAATCAAGAGGTTGCTTAAGATAAAGTTTATTGGAACAATGAGGAAACTTTTTAGGTATTCTAGTCCATAAAAAAGGAATTGCTATCGACCAAAATAAGGTAGAGACAGTTATGGAAGCATCGCCCCCAAGGAACAAGAAACAGTCGCAATCTTTTCTGGGAAAAGTGAATTTCATTTGATGTTTTATTACTAATTTGTTTGGCAAAACAAAGATATTTGCACCATTGGTCAAGCTCAAAAGAGAATAAGACGTTGTCTAGACAAGTGAACATTAAAAGGCATTTGACATAATCAAGTAATGTACGATAAAAAACTCCCATGATGACATCACCTAACTTGGCAAACCTGTCAAACTCTATATTGTTGCTTCTCAAGTGACCATTGGAAGTGCATTGGGATAAGAAATTAGCAGTGGGAAAAGAATAAGATTGATTAATGGCAAATATTTGAAGGCATAAAAACCAATAATGCATCAAGTTAAGATAGATAAATGACAATTTGCATAGAAATATGCATAGAGATGTATAAGTAAGGGATGAAATATCTTTCAACAAACAATCTAAAGTTCAAATTACAACTCTTTAATTTCTCATCGACAAAAACTGCCCTTCAAAATGAGAGTTGTGGGAGGCATCATGTTGGCACCAAATTTGACTAAGTGTCCAAAAGTCAAACTTCCATTTGATTTTGGTGAGACAAGGACAGTAATGAAAGGAGTTTGGTTGTCAAAGCATGAGAGCCTTGATGATGATAAATTGTAACAAACAGTCAACATGTCAAAGTTAGGTGATATAGATGAAGTATGATTCTCAAGAAAATGCATCGATGTTGACGAAATCACAAATTTTATAGTCAACATGTTGAAATGTATGTTTGTCATTTGGGATGAAATCGAATCTCCAAACATGCAAGCCGATAATGATAAAACTCTGGGACTAATGTTCGACAAATTGAAGTGGGAGTTCTTCAATCAAAGTTAGTGTTCCACAGGTTAAAGTTAGTGTTTGTCATTCAAGACTTAGAAAATTTTGAAGATCTTAAGAAGATCATCACAGTGATCAGTAAGAGAGTGATGTTGGTCACACGATAGTTAACAGCAGTTTTAATTAGTTACTGATAGAAGCCTTATAAAGATGCAATGAAGTGGTAACTATTCGATGACAAAGGCGCATGACAAAGAAAATAACTATCAAAGACCCATGGATGACATCCAAGGATGTAGTCAAAGACAAGTGTCAAAAGGTTAGAGTTCTAGGATGTCTATAAATAGCAATTCTGTACAATTACAAAAGGGTGGAAATTTTTACTCACATACTCACTCTTACACATCTCCAATGACAGAACAGAGTCTTGAGTTCTCTGAGTATTGTTCTTAACTCGCTTTCTTGTTTTCCTAAGAATATATTTCTTTCAAGTTCTTTATGTTTCATGTATTTTATCTTCAGTTTGTCAGCTATGCATTTTAAATTTAGTAAGTTCTTCTTCTTCTTCAAAAACGTTACATTTACATTATCACAACATGAATCACTTTGCATTTTATCTTATTCCATCCTTAATACATAAAAAATAGTTTGATACTCGATTCTTTTTGGTGGAGAACCCAAGAGGAGTAGTTTTTCGCTCCCCAAATCGAGATCTTAAAAAACAAAGACTGTCATCCAAACTCCTAAATTTTGTCGATTTATGCCTGGTTTAGAGCAATTTGACCTCTTGTACAAAGAGATTGTTAATTATTTGTTGTTGACATATAATTGCCAAATTCTATCATAAACCACTACTATAATTTTTTTTACTTGTTTTATCCATACTTTTTTTTAATATACTTTTTTACCTTTCTCTTACCCTTAATATCAGCACCGATTTCTTCTTGCATGAATTGTCCACGTTCACCTTCCTTTTTGTCTCTGCTGCATTCGAGTCTAGTGTCTTTTCCATCTTATTGCTGTCACTTGAATCATCTATGCCCTTGCAAGATCATGATGCTTCTTACTAAAGTTGTATAAGGTCGCGAACTCTCCCTGCCTTAATTGTGGGTATTGTAGGGTTATGTCTTTGAGAGTTGGCATTTTTAGATGTGGAAGATCTCGATTTCAAATTTGATATGAAGATTTTTTTTCTAACCCTGAATTCCACCCAACACCCACACACCTGTCTCTTCAACACTTTTTCATTTTTTTTTATTTTCTTTTATAATTTTATTTTCTTCCTACTTAGCCCTGGGCATCGTAGTTGTATAGAAAAAAGAATGTTGGAATAGCAACATTGAATTTGATAATGTGTGTTTTAATTGATTTTGTAAAGTTCATTGTAGGTTCTCTGTGCCAAAGTTCTATTTTTTATATTAGTTTTTTTTTATCGTTGAGTGATTTAACCTATTTAATCCTCCAATTAGGGTGAGTTGAGCCAAGTTGGAATCTTTTTTTGCTCACTATGAAAGTGGGCTAGCCATTTTTACTCTTCTAGCTAGCAACTCGTGATGGGTCAACATAGTTCAATCGGGTTGACCCGATTTGATAGCTCTACTTAGAAAGATAATATTTTTTAGGTATCAAGAAATGATGCTGTTAATCTGGAGTTTGGAGCGTGTGTACTCTAAGTTGTCTTTAGCAGATAGGATGCTAACTTATGTCAATAGTAAATCAAAAGTAA
The DNA here is from genome assembly GCA_031216125.1 of Dalbergia cochinchinensis. Taxonomy (NCBI): domain Eukaryota; kingdom Viridiplantae; phylum Streptophyta; class Magnoliopsida; order Fabales; family Fabaceae; genus Dalbergia; species Dalbergia cochinchinensis. The sequence goes on along the minus strand of CM062368.1, from coordinate 72,323,863 downwards.
AGTTCTTTTGATTAGAGAGCTTAGTCTACATCTAGAATCGATTCCAAATTTGGGTAGAAAGAAGTAAAGGTTGACTATTATTTGAAAAGGTGTATGCTTTATTAGAAAAATAGTACTGCTTTGACTAGTTATAAGTTTGGTGAAGTGTCTAGGCTTAAATGCAAGAGAAAGGGAAGTGAGAGATATAAGGGCGCTTTTCAAAATAATAATGCACTAGTTGATCCTAATCCTAGACACAAAAAATTTCAAGCATCAATGTGCCTGGCTACTCATCTAAGGTGCCATAGTGAGAATTAAAAGGGTGATGGTATGGTGACTCTTCTTGTGTTCTTGGCATCATAGTGACATTCAACTCTTGAAGGCTTGATTATGTGATCTGAAACCAACTACTCCTAAAAAATGAAGCCTAATGGTTCTTATTTATAAACAATTATGCACAATATGATTCTGCCATGAGTCCTGAGGTTACCAACACTTTAGATGATCTTGACTCATGCCCTGATGGTTATCTGCACTTCCTCATGCTAATGTGTCATCATGCCAATGTTTCTTGGACTACCCAAATCATTGACACACGCATGCAGCTGCTTCAGCATTAAACAGTAACTGCTCCTATAATGATGGAATAACCACCCACATCCTGCACCCATAATCCCTAATACTTGGGCAAAGATTTCAGCTCTTGTATTTCAGCTAACTATTCTCCAATTCAGCATAAATGTGTACTTGATGCTTAATGAAAATACCTCTGGTGAATAGAAATTGTCCCCATTAACTTGAATTTCCCTTGAGAATCCTACTGGCCATGGGAGCCAATGTTGATCGATTCTCAACAAGTTGTTGTTCAATATAACAACTCCAATATCATGACCTCCATAATTTCCTCTACAACTCCCCATACTGGTTTTGTCAAGATCGCTTATGTTGAGTATAGCTTCGACATTGATAACACTTGAGAATACCAACATGCCTTGTATCAATTCTGAGGGCCTTACTCATCACAAGTGTCGATATTGAACCCTTCTCAACATTTTGCATTCTCGATAGTTTTGACATAAGAATTTCACCATCATAGTTATTACTCCTTTTCCTCAATATTAACATTACTTTGAAATTTTCATACTAACAAGATGCCCCCTAAATTTGGCTTGTTGATGGATGTTCGATGAAGAAAACAGCCAAATATGAATTGCTGACCCTTTTAATACCTTTTCTTTGATGCCTTGCAAGAAGGCTTTCGTCATTTCATTGTATAGTCAACAAGAATGGTATTGCAATGAAATCTTTTTTTCTTCTGCATTACATGATTACTTTTTTTTTCCATTGATTATTTTCCCTTAATTGATTGTGCACCCTAAATTGTGCACATCAGCTTGTCGACAATACAAGCCAACAGATATGCCAAATGGCTCAACAAATACATGGTTCAAGCTTTTTCTAAAGTTGAGGCCTCCTTGACCTTGAGCGTTAACTCAAACTCATTATGCCCCTAAGACTATCTTCGACAATGGATAAGTCAAATGTGCCTAGGTTTATTGCCAATGGATTGACCTTGGTTTTATTATCGTTGGACTTAACGTGCATTTGCTTGACATAAAGTGGACAATCATTAGCTAAAAAGTCTTTATTGTTTCCATCACTGCTCTATGAGATCAATTTCTAGTACAAAGCCGATAGAATAGCTTCGACACTCCACACATGGCACGTGACAACTCTTTTTGCAATTGAAGACTTCCCATCAAAACCTATGACAAGCATATTTCTTTTTTGACTGGGCTAATATTAGTCTTGCCAAATCGCTCCATGATACTGTTGCACAGAAGATTAATAGTTTCTCCTCTATTGACCAACACCTATTTCATCAGCTTGCCCCTCAACTTTGGGTTTTATGTGCAGCGGTTGAAGATGACCCTTGATCACGTCATCTAGACACTCGAATAACCCCTGATCATGGAATTTGTCATTGAACAGGAGATATACTAAGGATTGCATCAAAGCAATCTTCTTCCTGAAATTCATAATCATGAACCTCTCCATATTCTACAGGTAGTATAGTCACTACTTTAATGAGCCCAAAGATAGCCTCAAGATTAGAGGTGGGTATGCGGACCGGTCTGGTTTGTTTAGCTCGGTCCGTGATGGGCCATAATTAAATAGGCCAGATCCGAGCGGTCCTTTTTATAAATAGACTAACTTTTAGGGTATTCGGCGTCCGCCTCGCATAAGCCCACGGACCAATGGACCGGTCCGCATAACCATTTTTCTGTTAACATTTTTGGCCCTTGCGAACTAGCTCACGGACCAAACGCAGACCAGATGCGGACCAGGGGAACCAAACACGGACCGGACATGGACCAGGTATGAACCAGCCCACATAACTTTCTTTTTTTTCTTTCATATTTTTTTAAATTTTTTTATACTCTATATTATATATTTATATTTATACAATATATTTTACCTCGTAAGATATATATACACACACTTTTCTTTATAGTATCCTATTTTCAAGTTAAATTTTAAACAAATAACAGTACTAAATAGTAGTACTAATTACTAAATACTGCAAATATTAAAATTAAACATTCATTTTGAAAAATCCAAAATGTTAATTCTTTTAAAATCATAACATACAAAGTTACAAACCAATCAAATACGCATAACTCCTTCAATGATAAAAAATAGCAAAATTACTAAAGAGTACAAATTAATAATTATCAACTATCAAACACCACACATAAGTAACTCAAATACCAAATACAAGTATAAAAAAAAAAGAAGAATAAATCAATTCACTTATGCGAGCTAGCGGGTTGGTTCGCAGACCCCGCAGGCCAAGTCCGTTTAGCCCGCGGGTTAAGCGGGGCGAATAAAAAAAGTTTGTGGTTGGTGGACTAAAAATTTTCTGGTCCATTTTCATGTAGGTTGCGAGTTAAATGCGTTGGTCCAAGGATCACGGCTCATATACCCATCTCTACTCAAGATCATCGTCAAATTCGGACTCAAAATTTTCTATTAACAAATCATCTTTAAGATCATTGAAAAGATTCTGACTATGAATCTTGTCCTTATCAGGACTAAATGTCAATTGTGAAGATACAGTTGGTGCATGCAAATCACTAAGCATTGTCAATGGTAAGTACATTTGAGATGGTGAACTATTCTCTTGACGTTGTATGTCATAGTCCAACACTGATATTAGGATGTATTTTGGTACTTTTCTTCTTCTATTTGACTCTAACATTGAGTTTGAGCCATCATTACTAGCCTCATGACAACCATTGGTGGTCTTAACTATGGTTGAGGTGACTGTACTTGCATTGTCAATGTCTGGGAATGTTCAGCTCGATGTTGTACATATAGGTTTGAGTTTGAGTAGTATCTTCCCATATGTTGTCGACTTTTATTGCACTTGACCTTTTTCTTGTTAGGCTATGTATGAAACTGTGGTTGTGGAGTGTATTGCTAAGGCAATTTTCTTTGAAGGTGAGGCCGAGGTGCTGAATTTGGGATTCATTTTTTTTTAGTAACCTATGTAGGAGACACTCTTATTTTTTATGTCACACCTTAAACCACCACCATAAGTTCTTTTTTTTTGCATGCTTCTCATAAGTTTGTGCAGCATCGCTATCTAAGACAGCATTGTATCGTTGACAAATAGCCACCTTGCAATTCATATCATTTTGTTTTAGCAAAAAGTCAAGCAAGTCTTTACATGCTTTTGGGAACATTGGCTTTTCTATCGATTCATAGTTGTCAAGCTCCATTTTTATTTTTTAGGTCAACAGGTTTTTTCTCGATCTCTACCATATTTACTTTCTTGAACACTAGTTTGACATATTCAAATTTAACTCAAAAGTGTCAACGTTGACCTTTGTACATAAGCCTTCAAATTTGAGTCTTCCTTCTCTTATTTACTCTTTGTCTTTTCTTAATCGTTTGACTTATCAAACCATTTTAGCCAATTGTGCCAAATCAAAGAATTATTGATTGATGAACTTTTTCCTAATGTTGAGTACAGCTTCGACACTGATAATACTTGAGAAAACCAACATGCCTTGTGTCAACTTTGAGGATCTTGCTAATCACAGATGTTGATGTCAAACCCTTCTAGACATTTTACATTCTCAATAGTTTTGACATAAGAACTTCACCATCATGGTTATTACCCCTTTTCTTCCAAGTCCCCGCCGTCATTTTTATGAAAATATCTTATGTTAAGAAATTCTCCAACATTGACATTACTTTAAATATTTTCATATCAACATATATAGTGTTACTTTAAATATTTTCATATCAACACATATATTGATAAGTTAAGATGAAATACGTCTATTCAGAATATAAGTGATACAATTTGTTTTTATTCTTTCAAAAATGCATTCTTATGTATCATTCAAGTGTGATAAAGAGTAGTTTATATACTTGATGCAATCCCAACAGATATTTTGAACAAGTATGCAGTCAACAATCGCTTGGGGAATTTCCAGCCTATTTCAAACATTGTTGTTTTGTTTTATTTTAATGTATGTACCTAGGTGCATGATATGAGTAATATTATAACAAATCCTTGCTGGCATAACTTAGCTTGGGTCCAAAAAACAATTTGATAGTTTAGCTTATTTATTGTGTCAATGGATATAAGTTCCATATAGTCGAATAGGGTAGAGAGCAAAAAAAAAAAAGACAATAATAGGGTCTATGTTAAAGATGATGCTGGGAGGAAGGAATATGACTGTATGGATTGGCTCATGAAATACTTGAGTTAGAGTACGTTAGTCAATAGTTAAAAAGAATTTGCACTGCTCAGTTGTGAATGATATGATTCATAACGTCCACGTAGGACATGTAAACACAACCCTTGCTAAATTATTGAGATCATCCACATGAAAAGATATGCAAGTAATGATTCATTTATTATTTCCCAAAATGCCGGGCAATGATATTGTTTACTTTTTCTTCGAAAATGCAAATCAAATTATAGACAGTAATTACGATAAATTCAAAGGGTCAAGTTGAAGCTGAGAAAGTAATTGATAAAGCTTATTAAGTGCATGATCCAATCCCTTCAATGGTAGAATAATATGGCCATTCACTCTAATCTACTTTCTAAAACAAGGGAAATTAATATAATCAAATGTCAGATTCACTACTTTAGGATAAGTGAGAGCAGTACATTATGAAGACAAAGAAGAGGTACTTCTTGATGATGATGAATCTCATAGTAATTAACTAAGTCCTTAACTTTCGGATTAAATGATATGTTAAATATCACATTTATTTATGTTATGTACTTCCAATATATACATGTAATTGTGTTCTTTTGTGAATTGTCTTTTTCAATTTCTATCATGTGACTTATCAATGTAAGTTTATTTCAGATAGTAGTAGAGGTACACCACCTTGCAGGGATAGATACTAATTTAGAAGGGTTGGTACACCTATTACCACCACTGCACATCCATAGTCATCATATCCAATTATGGGGTACGTGGGTTATCCAATCGCCAAGACAATCACAATCATAGCCTAGCCACAATAGTACCACCACTTCTTTAGTAGTGCTCCATTTCCAACTCTATTGGTGCTCTATTCTTAGTCCTACCTCTACCCAACAAATGGTTGAGGGTGCAGCTACCTCCTTATGTCCAAGCATTAACTAGGATGTGTGTGCACCTTAGATTTGATGGGAAAAGCTGGTAAGTAGATTTATTATAACACATTTTCATTGTGTATAGCTTTGCAATTATTGTTTTCTTTGCAGTTAATTATTTCTTTTATATAATAATTGGCTCCTTCTTATTCAACTTGAAGTGCATCACAGAGGTCGTACAATCGAAGTATGATATCCATATTAGTTAGTCACCAAGGAACTTGAGGAGACAAAGAGCATGTGATATCAGGAGTGAGTCATAAATGATTCAATTTTTATTTTCAACTGAGTCATTTTTTTATATTTGATTTAAGTTATTTTTGTGACTTGTGTACACATATGAACATTTTATTACTAAGCCAGGCATGGAGCATGAGGGAAGCAAAGAAAATGATGAACATGTACTGTGACATCCATGAGGGGATGGTTAGCCATGACATGTTAGCACATGCACACTTGCAAGTGTTGCGAGAGTACTAGGCTACCAATGCATTCAAGAAGAAGTCAAAAAAGGATAGAGCAAACTAGGCCTTCACCAAGGATATGTTACTCCACACTGGTGGCTCCACTACCATAGAGGTCACATGGGCACAAAATGGTGACGCCATTATTAACATTTAGTTTTTTTCTTCTACTTAGATATTGTATTTATGTAATGTAACATGAATCTATTTTTAAATACATGTAAAGGAGTTGAATTAGGAACCGACTTATGGTGAGCTCTTCAATGAGCCCTACACACATGAGGGGGACAAGACTAGATGGGTCAACAATCACATGCAAGCCACATATGCAAGTCATAAATCCAAACTCATATTTATTTGTTCTTATTTATTACTTTTGTTCATATTTATTTCTTATAATTTTAATTTTTTCATCTTTATTGCAAAATGAATATACACAATGCTAAGAAGAGACATTGACCCAAAGATGGGAAGGACATGTGGTCAACTTGATGCTTTCATATTAATGATGTAGAGATATGGTCATAGACCATTGACAACCTTTTCAATAGTTGCATATACAACATGGAACATTAATATATTGATAGTGTGTCCGTCTTAACTCCTCTATGACCCAGTCAACTAATGGAAACTATCTGACCTGCAGGTGAATGCACACCTGAAACTAGTAGCTATAGGTGTAGACAAAGATTATCCAAGAGCAAGAGATAGCCACTTGGTGTTTGGCAGCGGAAGCAAATAAATACAAGAACAAACTCTCTTTCAATAGAGAAAACAACACAAGAAGAAAAACAATATAAAGGAGACAAATTTTAATATGGTTCAGCCTTAACTGCCTACACTCACGATCCCTATAAAGAGTTCCAAATCTTTCACTATCTACAACTTTTGAATGGTTAAAGTTGCAAACATCCTTACAAATATTTCATCACATAGACAACTCCTAAAAGCTACCCATATGGATCAATCTCACTTTTGAAGGATACCAAAACTCAAATAACCAAAGGCGTATTTATTGGCCAAAATACTAGCAATACTTTTATTTCTTATGGATGTGGGACTTTGGGTTAAATCCCAACAAATCCTCCCTTTAATCCAAAGTCCTGCCAAAAATCTGACTGCAACAACTGTCTCCACAAACATTCTCCTTGAAAAACTTGTATTTCACGAGTATTCAATAGTGTAAACAAGAATCATACCTGCTCTATTAACTTGTACTATCACTGCTCCACGAAACATACCACTTGGCTTCCATATTGCCAAGAAGACTTTCGATATAAGCTCTCTTCACTTGCACCATCGCTGCTCCATGGGACACGCTACCTGACCTCCGTATTGCCAGGAAAACTTTCGACACAACATAGATCTAAAAACTATTATTCTAACCAATACTCAACGTAACCAAGCCCAACTAACCTGAACCATAGGCTTTGATACTACTGGTTGGGGAAACCTTAGGAATGAACCTGTTATCAATAACGGAAGCAACAAATATTTCCCCATACATGTGCAGTTAAATAGGTAGTATAATAATTTGGCAGAAAAATAAATCAAGAGACACTGCAATTTTCAACGTGGGAAAACCCCCAATTAGAAGGACAAAAAACTCACGGGACCTGATCCAACAAAAACTTCCACCATGATCAATAGGAATATAATCAGTCTTCCTAGTAGCACTAGGGAATTTCAACAATCAACAGAATATTCACCCAATGGGCATAACACAATCATATAACTCCATAATATGGGTACAACATAATAGCCACCAGAGAAGACAATAAAATTAACAGGCTATATCAAAAGATCAAGCTCAACACCAGAAACAACATACTAAATTTTCACGATACACGGAGCATGTTTACCCGTTTGATAATAAGCCCACTACACTGGCCTTTCTTTTTCGTCTTCTCCACGGTGTTACACTTTGTGCACTTCACACTTTCACGTTTTTCCAATGTCACGCTATTATAGTATGGATTTCTTTTTTTTTTGTTTCCTTTTCAATTTTCTCTTGTTTTTGGTTTTCTTTTGTAAGTTGTTGAATCCCCAATGAGAAGGGAAATCAACCAACAAATCTCCCTCTTCCCGACTCAAGTGGGGATGCACTGCTCCACTAAGCCGCCTTCTCTCTACAAGAAATAATCTTCACCATTGGTAAAGCTTTAGTGATCATATTTGAACCATTTTCATCGATATGGATCTTTTCTAATGAAAGTAACTTCATCTCTAGTGCTTCACATATCCAATGATACCGCAACTCTATTTGCTTCGATCTGGAATGAAATGTCGAGTTCTTGCTGAGATGAATAGCACTCTGATTATAACAAAATAATACAAACTTCTCTTGATCAAGGCCCAATTCTTGTAGGAATTTCTATATTCACAAGAGTTCTTTTGAAGCTTCAGTAACAGCAATATATTCGACCTTAGTGGAAGACAAAGCAACACATTTCTGAAGTCTAGACTGCCATGACAAGGGTCCCCCTGCAAAAGTCATCATGTACCCAGAAATAGACTTCCTAGAATCAAGATCACCAGCTATATCCGCATCTGTGTAACCATTCAACACAAGTTGACTACTATCAAAGCATAAACAAACTCTGGAAGTGCCTTGAAGATACCTGAAAATCCACTTCACAGCTTGCTAATGATCCTTACCAGGATTAGAGAGAAACTGGCTAACAACACCAACAACATGAGCAATATCTGGCCTAGTACATACTATAGCCTACATCAAATTGCCAACTGCAGATGCATATGGAACCTTCTTTATCTCTTCGTTTTCTTTCTCACTTGTAGGACATTGTTATGAACTCAAGTTAAAATGACCAGCAAATGGAGTATCAATAGGCTTTGAATTACTCATGTTAAACCTGTCTAACACCTTCTCAATATACTTCTGCTGAGATAACCATAACTTACCATTATTCTTGTCACGATGATCCTCATGCCAAGGATTTGCTTTACAGAACCTAAGTTCTTTATAGCAAAGGACTTGCTTAAGTCACTCTTAAGACTTTGAATCTTCTATTTGTCATGACCAACAATCAACATGTCATCCATATAAAAAAAGAGAATTATGAAATCACCATCAGAGAATTTCTTGACAAATATGCAATGGTCCGAAGTTGTCTTACTATACCTATGATCTACCATGAAAGAATCAAATTTCTAGTACCATTGCCTTGGTGCTTGCTTGAGGCCATACAGACTCTTCTTTAATTTGCACACAAGCTGCTCCTTTCCTTAACCTTGAAACCGTCTAGCCGTTCCATATAAATTTCTTCCTCCAAGTCACCATGAAAGAATGCGGTCTTCACATCAAGTTGCTCAACTTCTAAATTTGAGCTTGCTGCTAAACCGACCACAACTCAAATAAAGGACATCTTCACCACCAGTGAGAAAATCTCTTCAAAATGAATTTCTTTCTTCTGCTCAAAACCTTTCACAATCAACCTTGCTTTGTACCTTAGTTGTAAGGCATTATCTTCAATTTTCAGCTTGAACACCCATTTATTTTTTAGTACTTTTTTATCCTTTGGCAACTTCATCAACTCAAAGGTGCGATTCTCATGCAAGGAATTCATTTCCTCTTGCATAGCCTTCAACCATTTGTCTTTGTGCTCATCAAAAATAGCCTCTTGGTAGCTTTCTAGCTCCCCACTATTAGAAACTGTCATCATCTGAAGGATATTTCTTAGATTGTCATAAACCATCCTTACAAATATTTTATCATATAGACAACTCCTAAAAGCTACCCATATGGATTACTCTCACTTTTATATGATAACAAAGCTACCCATATAGATCAATCTCACTTTTGAATGATAACAAACTCAAATAACCAAAGGCGTATTTATTAGTCAAAATACTAGTAATACTTTTATTTCTTATGGATGTGGGACTTTGGGTTAAATCACAACAAATCCTCTCCTTAATTCAAAGTTCTGCCAAAAAATCGACTGCAACAATTGTCGCCATAAACATTCTTCTTGCAAAACTTGTATTTCACGAGTATTCAATGGTGTAAACATACATGCTCTATTAACGTGTATTGCCGCTGTTGCACGAAACATGCTGTTTGGCTTCCATATTGCTAAGAAGACTTTCGACACAAGCTCTCTTCACTTGCATCATCACTGCTCCATGGGACATGCTGCCTGACTTCCATATTGCTAGGAAGACTTTTGACACAAGAAACCTCATAGATCCAAAAACTACCATTCTAACCAATACTCAACATAACCAAGCCCAACTGACTCAAACCATAGGCTCTGATACCACTTGTTGGGCAGCAGAAGCAAATAAATATAAGAACAAACTTTCTCTCAATAGAGGAAACAATACAAGAAGAAAATAATATAAAGGAGACAAAATTTAATATGGTTTGGCCTTAACTGTCTACATCCACGACCCCTATAAAGAGTTTCAAATCTTTCACTATTTACAACTTTTAAACGGCTGAAGTTGCAAACCATCCTTACAAATATTTCATCACATAGACAACTCCTAAAAGCTACCTATATCTATCAATCTCACTTTTGGAGGATAACAAAACTCAAATAACGAAAGACATATTTATTGGCCAAAATACTAGCAATACTTTTATTTCTTATCGATGTGGGACTTTAGGTTAAATTCTAACACTCGGCAAGAGGGGATAAAGTAGCTCAAGATCATCATGAAGAAGGAGAAGAAAAAAGCAAAGGTGAAGCAAGAGAAGACAAAGAGAATAAAGAATAAGATTAAAATCTTGAACCAATTTCACCACGGTCTCTAGTGGATGTTCCACAACTGACTTGCTTACACCCAACTTGAGAGCCCTTCCTCCCTCGACTAAGGTTATCATTAATGATATGGTGTTTTTTTATTGTTTGTGTATATTTTGGATTATTTAGTTTTTGAATATATACAATTTTTGGTTTAGTTTTCTTTATTACTTTTTACTTAGTTGTATAGATTTTGTCTACTTTATATTTTATGTAAATAATTTCATATTTTTATTAGTAATTGATTTAAATATTTCATTACTGATTAATAAAAGTATAATCAAATAAAATATAACTACAAATGAAGATGGATAAAATAGAATTTAAATTTGAAAAAAAGAAAAAAATCTATTTTACCAATAGGTTTGTCCATCGGTAGTAACAGCAACTAATTAATTTCATGCAAATTTTATGGTGACAAATATATATCATAATATAGAATAAGTTGTTGGCAATATTATAAAATTGACAGACCAATCAATGACTTTATCCATAATATTATTGACTTTTTTTTTAAAAAAAAATAATATGTTAGAAACATCATCCAAACTTTTTCTAACAGTTGTTTCTCTTGTTGGTAAATATCACCAACAAGCAAAAAATTGACTACTATTTTTCTGTTGACAATGTTGTCGACAAAATTATTTTCAATGCTAGAAAACTCATTATTCCGACGAATGCCACCAGAAAAGTGATCATATCTTGTATTGTGATCTTTAACATTTTTAGCAAAGAAATATTTAGCAGAATCAAAACATGACATCTTCATGTTCACAAAATCCCTTTTAACAGGTTAAAGTTTATAGAGTTTCACCTTTATTGTGTCTTTATCCTCTTGCTGCAAGATAGTCCAAGCTTGCTTGGCTGTAGTGGCATTCATGATATGAGGAAAAATTTTATCTGAGACCGCAGATTGGAGAATGAAGAGAGCCTTTGCATCTTTGATCAAATTTTCCTTGGAGATTTTTAGTTGTTCATTTTCTTCAACAAAACCCTTATCCACAAGGTCCCATAAATCACTAGCCATTAGGAAACGTTGCATTTTGATTGCCCAAAAATCATAGTTATCTCCAGAAAAATATGGTGCAGTGGGTAAAGGGAGACATGTAGAAGCCATCTTCAAGAATCAAGAGATGAACCTTATCCCTCAAAGAAACTGTATAGTGTGCAAAATCTTTATAGCCTAGATGCCAAATGTTGATCTCAATACATTAAACACGCATTTTTTGAATGATATAAGTGGCTGGAAATATCATAAATCAAACAAAAAAATGCAGAAAATAAAAATAAAAATAAAAATAGAGGACATATGCATAACATCAAGTAGAAGATAAAGAACACATGGGTGTTACAGACATGTCAAAGAAATGCTTCCATTCACTACATGTGTCTCAAATTGATGGGGTTATATATGTATTGACTGTACAAAAAAAGTGAAATTTTCTTTTGCAGGATTTGACACATTTACAGCCATAAGATTTGGGACTCGCTTGCACCCTATTGTTCTTCTTTTCTTTTTGCTTGTGTTATTTATTCTGTGTTCGTTGTCCTGGTCATTGCCATTTTTGTTCTCTTTACGGGTGTTATTTTATCCCCTTTATGGATGTTTGTTTACCCCTTGTAGGTGTTTGATTTCACTTATGAGTTTTTTCTCTTTCAATGATCTTACGGACACAAATATTTAGATCTATATTGAAATGACACATAATCTTTAATGTCATGATTTTCATTTTGTCTTAATTAGATATTAACTGAGACTAATTAAAAATAATTGAGCTTAATTAAAAATTACTTGCCTTAAGTAAAATACACAAGAGTAGAAGGAAGACATCAATACCCAACAAAAGAAAGGATTCCAAATAGAAGTCTGGGTGAGAAGAAATGGCATAACTAGAATGGGAAGAATGGTTCTTACGTTGACACTATGAAGTAAGAGCTTAATATCTCCTTACACTGACTTATAAGATTAATTATGAGAGCTTCCTTCTAAATTTTTTTTATCTAGTCCTCAATATTGTTTCCTCCAATGCCTTATTTATAATACAAGGGTAGTCAATGCTAAAATGGGCTACTTGATCTCTTGTAGTGATGGTAAAAATACCCACAAAGATGGATATGTGGCATGTGGATTACTCGTGATGGGAATGCGTATGATGACTTGTTTGCTCCCCGTGGACATGAAAATAAGATCCTAACAGATTATTAAATGCCACGGGGGTAAAGATCTCCACCCCATCAAAACTTGCCAAATCTTACAAGGTCAGGTCTAGACTTGCTACAAATCCATATGTATAAGGTCAGGTCTAGACTAGCTACAAATCCATATATATATATATATATATATATATATTCTCAATTAAAAAAAAAAGTCACATGGTGGAATCAAACGAAGGAACCAACCATCTTTCACCAAGTTACATTGTCTGACCACTTTACCACCAAACCAACTGCTATTTTAACATTTTTATTGCAAGTTTTAACATTTATTATGTGTTTGCTCTACAAATTACATGATTATATTTGTATTTAATTTTTTTTTGTACTTTATATTTGTATTTCTTTAAAATTTTAGACTTTCTAAACAATCTTCAGCTCACGACAAACTTAGGCTTAAAAACCAGCCTATAGCAAGCTACAACTCAACCTTAGGCCAAATATTTGTAATATAGGCCTGACCTACTTCCACCCATGATCCGTGCCTCCAAGAATATAAAAAAACTAGTATTGTGATCCATCTGACACACAGGATAATAAGTAGGAACATATGAAATTAAATAAATTTTAGTTTAATTTTATAGAATGGCCATATAATAAAGATATTGTGGAAAAATATTCAAGATGTTAATAATGTTACAATATAACAATAAAAAAAATTTATCTAATAAAGAAAGAATGGTACAAAAATTTTATCATGCACAACATCTGGCACCATAAAAGTCTTGATTTCTCCTTGAGAAGTTCTATTAAAGTAAAAGAAAATATTAAAAATTTTAAAATAATAAGTTTCAGTGACAAAGTATAATAGTCAACCTTAATTAAAATGGAAAAAAGGAGTAAATAAATAATTATAAATTTCTTTGAAATTAATTTCAAATTTTTTTGAAAGATGATTTCAAATTGAAATTAATTTCAATAAAAGTTAGTTTTAAAAGAATTTATTAATTATCAAACAATGTATTTCAAATTCAATCCCATTCTATCGACATATATAATTTTTATGATTATCAAAAAAATTTAATTATCAAATAGGTATTATCTATTTAAAATCATATTTCATTATAATTAATATTTAAAATTTGATTTCAAGTGAGCCCTTAGTCTAATAGTAGATTATTGCATATTTTAATAAGCTATGGAGGTTACAAGTTCTACTCTCATCCTACCATCACTATCTTAGTTAGAAAAATTGAAATTTAATTTTATATGAATCAAATTAAAAATTTTAAAAATTAGGCCGATTATTACGAAAATCATCAATATGTAGTTTTATACCACACTTTGAATAGCTTTCTTTCCTAGTGAATTTTTCAAAACTCTAAATTCTAAAATGCTTTAAAAGTTGGCAAGTGGCATTTATTTCCTATTAATGGTTATTAAATATTAATAGTATAGGTTATATCATTCAACATTTAAAATGTCAGAAATAAAAAAATATAAATATAATATGAAATAACAATAATTTATATTTACATTATAGATATTATGAAGTACAAAATTAGGTAAAATAATAACTTCTAGAATTCGGACATAACTTCTCGAGCATCCAACCATTTTTTTTTTTTTAAAAAGATCCTCCTCTGTACAACTTGCACATGACTAACCATGGTCCATGTGGTTTTTGTTTTTACTTTTCACCTTCTTTTTTAATATTTTTAACCATAACTGGATCAATACTAAATTTAACCATGAAATTTGGCTTTTAAAGTTTCTTACTTTCTTTCTCTGAATCTGATGCAGTATTATCGTGGTTAGGTGCGAAAAGTCAATGTGTAGGAACTGTTGAGGTTCCTAGGGAATTAATACAATACATTGAGATTAAGGTGCTTGTTGAGTTTGACACGTATAATAAGATAAAGATAGATAGTATAATAATTTATAAGATAAGGTATCAGATAAATTTTTAATATTATATAGTATTTAATATTATACTATAAGATATTATATTTTATATTCTATAAGGTATTATAGTTTAGATTTTATAATATTACTATTTATTTATAAATAATTATAATATTACAGATAAATGTTAAATAAAAAAATTATAAGGAATAAGAAATTTTTATTAATTATTTAAATATAAATTTTACATATCATATTTATGTAAATACTAATATAATTATTTATTTCAATATTTTAGAAATATTTATTATATCAATAAATTATGTAAATATAAAATGTGCTTTTTATATTTAATATTTTCTATTTTAATCATAATTATTTAAATTTTGATTTAAAAATAAATATTAAACCAAAATATGTTTAATATTAATTTACTTTTATATATTACATACAATTTATTATTATGTATTTAAAATATTTATGATTTAAAATTATTTTTTATTATTTATAAATTATGATTTTTTATTTTTATTATATATAGCTAAATTGATATCATATATTATTTTTAACAATATTTATTTATTATGAAATAGTTTTATTAAGAATTATTTTTATTTACATAATTTTTACTTATTATTATTTATTTAAGAATTTTTTTATTTTAATAAAATAATAAAAATAAAAATGACTTTAAATGAGTGTAACCAACTCAGTTAGAATACAATTGTGTAATTGTTTTCAGTTAGAGACTAGTTACTTAGTTTTACTCTCAGCACTCATATATAAACACTATTGTACTATGCACAGATTAGGTTGAATCATTTCTTTCAGTTTACAGTTCAATGCTTTTGC
This sequence comes from Dalbergia cochinchinensis, assembly GCA_031216125.1. Lineage (NCBI taxonomy): Eukaryota > Viridiplantae > Streptophyta > Magnoliopsida > Fabales > Fabaceae > Dalbergia > Dalbergia cochinchinensis. The sequence continues at coordinate 72,308,069 of CM062368.1, read as the reverse complement.
CACTCTTTTACTCTCTGTGAAACCTAACATGGTATCAGAGCCATTCTCCCTTTTTTCCTTACTTCTTTGATCCTCTTCACTGCTATCTTCTTGAGATCAAGCAAACCATGGATCAACTAAGTGTTGTTGGGGCACCTCTAAGTACAGAAGAAACAATCGAAACAATCCTGGAAGGTTTTCCACCGGACTGCAATCCAATTATAGCATCAATTCTCTCACGGATACATCCATACACTGTGGATGAAATTGAAGCTCTTCTCATGGCTGTTGAAGCTCACATTAAGCATTGCTACAACCTTGATCTGGAAACTCAACAACCGATCCAAGCTTACTTTGCTCACTCTTGAGGCCATGGGCACTCATACTCACTAAGCTCTCCAAATCGAGGTAAAGGCTTTCTAGTCCACAGAGGCAGAAGCCGATTTGGTCGATCTGGTGGCAGGTTCTCTCAAACTAGCACAAAGCCTCAGTGTCAAGTGTGCAATAAATTTGGTCACTCAGCCTATGAGTGCTATCATAGGTTTAATCCTAACTTTTAACTAACACTTCCACCTCTGAATCAAGCATATCAATACATAAGACCTCCTCCACGAGCCTATCTTGCAGCACCTCTGTTTGTCGTACCATCAACCATTCCATCATCATCTCAAGCTTTAATTGCAACTCCGCAAACTGTGTACCATCCTCTTTGGTATCCAGATTCTAGAGTGTCGCACCATCTCACTCATGATGCTTCCAATTTCAGCACCAAATCCAACTATAAAGGTCATGAAATGGTGCATCTAGGTAATGGTTCAGGTATGAACATTATGCATAACGGGCATTCTAACTTATAGTCTCTTTCATTCAATAAACTCTTTGTTCTTCAAAATTTTTGCATGTACTAGGTCTCACCAAAAACCTGTTGAGTGTATCTTATTTTGCAAAACAAAATTGTGTCTATTTTGAGTTTCATGCTGATAAATGCTATCTGAAATCTCAGGACTCCCAGGAACAACTCCTCCAATTGGTTGAAAGATATTGCTTCTATTCATTTCCTGATTTACACTCAGTTCGGGCCTCCTTACTGAAACTTGTACTTGTTCAAAATAAGAGTTTATAATTTTATTTTCCTGTTAATAATACTACTATTGTTGGCAATAGTATAAATAATACTTCCCTGTTATGGCATGCTAGACTAGGTCACCCTTCTAGTAAATAAAGTTCTGTAAAATACCTTCTGATGTAGATAAAATTGCAAATGTTTGTGAATCACGCTGCCATGGTAAACATCATCAGTTACCTTTATTTACTTCAAAAACTGAATATACCCATCCCTTTGAACTTGTGTTCACTGATATCTGGGGTCCCTTTCCTTTCCTTTCCACCACTGGAGCTAGATACTACATATGTTTTGTATATGCTTATACCAGGTTTACATGGATCTATCTCATAAACCAAAAATCTCAAGCATTTGACATCTTCTTACAATTTAATTTAAAACACTGGTTGAAACTCAGTTTAATGCCCAAATAAAAGCTGTTCAAATAGAAAATGCAAAAGAATATCTAGTCTATTCTAAATTCCTTTAAACACATGGCATTATACATATGTTAGCATGCCCCTATACTCATGAACAAAATGGCAGTGTAGAAAGGAAACTTATAGACACATCACCTCCACAGGGCTTACCTTAATTGCACTTGCTTCCTTACCAAAAACATTTTGGGGCGAAACCTTCCTTACAGCCACTTACCTCATCAATCTTCTACCTACACCTGTCCTTGGACAATTATCTCCATATCAAAAGATGCATAACCAACCACCTAACTACACCTTTTTTAAACCATTTGGATGTGCATGCTATCCTTTTCTCAGACCCTATAACCATCACAAACTAGACTATAGGTCTAAAAAGTGCATGTTTTTAGGATATTATGACAATTTTAAGGGATAAAAATACTTGTCGAAGTCTAGAAAAGTCTACCTATCCAAGCATGTAATTTTTTACGAGTCATTTTTTCCATACAGCACTTTATTCTCCTCTGACTCTAGCTCCACTAATACTACATTACTTCACTCACCTGTACCTGCTTCGGCATTTAAACATGCTTCTATTTCTCTGAATGCCCCTTATGCACATGTTCAAAACAATATACCTGCATCCATTCCTATTGCTAAGATTTCTATTGCACAATCTACCCCTCTGCCTACTGCTGGTGCATAAACCATTGCTACTACTGCTCCAGCAAATCCCACTGCTACTGTTGCCAATCCTAGTGCATTGAATGCTGCCTAAACCTCTACTACAACCCCTCAAGAAGCTGCTTCCTCATTTATCTCTACTGACAGCACAAGATATCACATCAAATCTTCCCTACCTACTGGTAGCGCTATCTCATAGTCACCAGCATAGCCTGTGGTTGCCCTTATTCAGCCACTTACTTCCAATATTCATCTCATGCAAACTGTATCTAAAAATGGCATAGTCAAGCCTAAAGTATTTACTATAACATTAGAACCCTCTTCAACCAAAAAGGCCCTCCTAAACCCCCTTTGGCTAAAAGCTATACAAGAAGAATACACTACACTTCTCAAAAAAAAAAACACCTGGACTCTTATTCTCTTACCACCCAACAAAGAAGCCATTGGGTAGGTCAAATACAACCCTGATGGTTCCATTAACGAATACAAAGCCCAACTTGTAGCAAAACGTTTTCATTAACAAGAAGGTTTTGACTTTCATGAAACCTTTAGTCCTGTTGTAAAACCTACAATAGTGAGAGTTGTCCTCAATATTGCCATCTCAAAAGTATGGCCACTTTATGAAGTAGACTTCAACAATGCCTTTTTCAATGGTGACCTTCAAGTGTCAGTTTACATGAATCAGCCTGTAGGCTTCATTGAAGATGACAAACAGTTAGTATGCAAGCTAAACAAAGCACTCTATGGACTTAAACAAGCTTCCTATGCATGGTTTGAGAAGCTTCAAAACACCATCTGCCAGTTAGGCTTTAGTTCTGCAAAATATGATTCATCCTTATTCATTCAAGTTACTCCTAACTACACTTTGTATGTTCTAGTCGATATTGATGATGTCATCATCACTGGAAGTTCCACGTCAGCCACTCAACATCTCATCTCCTCTCTAAATACCACATTCTTTCTCAAGGACCTTGGCCAAGTATACTACTTCCTTGGTTTAGAAGCCACTCGCACAAGAGAAGGAATCATTCATATATGCTAAAACAAATACATTTCAGACCTCCTTACCAAACCCAAAATGGTTGATTGTAACTCCAGTCCTACACCAATAACCTCTAGTCTCAAGCTTACTAAAGAGGGTTCAGATGTGTTTAAAGACCCCTCCCTCTATAGGTCAGTTGTTGGAGCTCTCCGATATGTCACCATTACAAGACCTGAAATAGTATTTAGTGTTATAAAGTCTGTCAGTTCATGCACAACCACTTAACTTCCCATTGGAATGCTATAAAATGTATCCTTAGATATCTACAAGGACTAAAACCTTTAGCCTCACACTTTAGTCATCCTCTAATCTCAATCTGGCAATCGTCTGTAATGCTGATTAGGGTTCTGGCTCGGATGGCAGAAGGTCTACCATTTGTTTTTGTGTGTTCTATGGTGGCAATCTTGTCTCTTGGACATTAAAGAAGCAGTCTTGTATGTCCAGATCAAGCACAGAGGTAGAATATCAAAGCTTAGCTGCCAAAGTTGCAAAAATTACATAGCTCAAATCCTTCCTCATTGAATTACAATAACCTATAACGCAAACTCCAAGCATCTACTGTAACAATCTAAGTGCTGTCATGATGACAACCAACCCTATACTTCACCAAAGGTCCAAACACTTTGAATTGGACCTCTATTTTGTCAGAGAAAACGTAGTCAACAAGCTCATTCATGTTAGCCATATTCCTTCCCATGAACAAGTAGCTGATATACTCACAAAATCAGTCTCTTCCTCTTAGTTCCCATATCTGCAAACCAAACTCAGAGTCAGTGATGCTTCCTTACTGAATTTGAGAGGGTGTTAGGGAGTGTAACTAACTCAATTAGAATACAATTGTGCAACTGTTTTCAGTTAGAGATTAGTTAATTAGCTTTACTCTCAACACTCATATATAAACACTATTGTACTGTCCAAAGATTAGATTGAATCATTTCTTTCAGTTTACACTTCAATGTATTTGCCATTCTTTGACTCTCTCTGAAACCTAACACATATTAAAAGGTAATCAGGTTTAATACAACCTCCTTATACTGTATTCAGTTATACAAAATTGTAATGTATAAGGGAGTTAAGATATATAAATAAACTTATACAATATGTTGCGTCAAACAATAGATAAAGACATAACATATAATATTAACTTGTCCTATGATACCTAATTCTATGTACCAAACAATCCTTAAAGATGTCACGTTCATTAAAAATATGAGGAAGCCGATATATAGCTACTTTGAAAATGTAAATGTCCCCCTTGTTTTTAGTCATGGTGAATGTTCTTCTGTGCAGGTAATAAAGATACCGTGGCCTATATGTGGTAGTAGTAGCTAAGCACACTACTTGTCATTGACTTTGTGTTTCACCTTGACCTTGATATTGTTACTAGATAGTCTATTTGGTGTGGCTATTTTGCGTTCACATGAAATACGGATAATCATACCATTACTTGGTTCCACAGTAACTCAACTCCCAGTAGTGATCTTCAATTTGGTCATTTTGAAATTGCAAGAGGTATGGGGTCATCTAAAAATATGGTTACATTATTTATTTATATATCACGTCAATATTAGTTGTTGAAAGAATCTAGCCAAACTATGTATGACTTCCTTGTTCAGATGAAAGCTATTTAGGATCAGTTAACCTCCTTTGAACCAACTTTGGGATGCAAATGAATGCTAAGAAATATGAGTATTGATGGGTGAAGATTTTTGTAAATATTTTCACTTTAGTACCATGTAATTTTGATACATTTTGTGCATAGTTGTCATCATTTTGAAAGGAAAATAATCTAAGTTTTGATATCTCTCTCAATTTAACTACACTTGCAACAGATTGTGAATTGGAAGGAGCTTCTGGCATTGGTGCATGGAGTTTGAAGAGGGACTTGGAACATGGTTGGAGATTGAAGGCTCAAGAGAAGCTTGGAAGTAAGAAAAAGAAGCTCAGAAACCAAGTCTAGAACAAGGAATTGACCTGCGAAGGAATTTTGAAGTCCAGGAAAAGCTACTTCTCTGTAGCAAACTTGACTCGTTATAGAAAGGCTGAGAAGAAGCTTAGAACCTAGGAAAAAGTCTACTTATCTACTCATCGTAGCGAACTTGCCTCATTATAGTGAATCCACCTCGTTGTAGCAAACTGCATTCACTGTGGCAAGCCTATGGCAAGGAACCCTTGGCGAAGACCAAGCTAAATGTAGTGAGCATTGCTGTTTCGAACCAAAATTTCAAAATTTGCACTTCTTACCCACTTAGGCATTATTTAGCAAACTTTGAATAATGTAGTAAGGCTTATAGGGTGAATTTCGCCCCACTCATTCCATTTTGGGGAAGGTTTTAGCTTTCACCTCCTCTGAGAATTCTTACTTTTCCCTCTTGTTCCATTATTAAAGAACCTCAAGTTTTCATCATTCTCCAACATTCTCTTTTTCCTTTTGGTCCTTTTAGTTTTTCTACACTCTTTTTGTTTGTGAATATCATAACCTTCATTATGGGGGAGTAATTTTTATACTAGCTCATAGGATTTCTAGAGCTAGGGTGTATGTTTGAGACAATGAGCTTAAATGCGACTTGTTTTGTTTCCTTCATTCCTCTCATTACTTGTGTGACTTTTAGGTTGTTTGATGTAATCATCACATGAGTATACTCTTGATTTTTCATATCTTCCATGATTGTATTAGATGCGAGTGACTAAGAATGTTGATTGAGTTTAGCTAATTGATTGATTGGTAAAGCTTAATCAACTGGAGGAATTGGGATTAGTTTTGTCAAGAAACTAGGCTAATGCAATTGAACCTTAAATTGGCATATGTATGTAAGGGTTGTGATTGTTACGTCCATATTTATGTTAATTGTTATCTCCAGCAGTGACCTTGAGCCTCTCCACCACCCTAGTTATTGTCTCCACCGGTGACCTTGAGTCTCTCAAACAAATCTTTCTCCTCTTAGTAATACCTCTGCTGCTTTATCCACCACCTCAAGTAATGTTAGATGGTATTTTGATTATGCTTGTTCCCACCATGTGATTTCTCTATCTCATATTTTTTCCTTCATTGTCTACCACAAATGTTGTACTCTCTATCCGTACTGCTAATGGACCCTTATGCCCATGAGTCATGAGGGCTCTATCTATGTGTCCAATCTTGCTTTGCCTAATCTATATCTTATCCTAAATTGAATCTCAGCATTATCTTTGTAGGTCAGTTATGTGATCTTAGTTATGACCTGGTATTTTCTGCTTCCCATTGGGGTGCTCAAGACTGACCAAGAAGACAAATCATTGGGACTAAATGTAAGGTTAGAAGACTGTTTGAGCTCGCTGATCCTCATGTTCCTTTTGTTAGCTCTAGAACTCTATCAAGATGAGCTGATTTAGTTTTAAATGATAACAAAGCCAATTCAAAGAAAATATTTTGAAGAATGGTTAATGTTTACCTTGAGTTTTTTGATGAAGTATTACAAGTTATTCCGGACAGTATGATATGGACTTAATGCATTAATAATATTTCACTTTGCATGTGTAAGCATGTTTCATCTCATGTGAAGAGACTGAGCCAAATAGAAAGTGATTATTATTTATAGGCAAAGTACATATACATACCTACATATCAAAGCATAGAAACAAACTTGAATCGAGAATAATTTCGCTTTACATATGTCAAAATGTTTTATCTTGGGTTAAGAGATTAAGCTCAAATGAAATAAATATTATATCATGCAAAGAATGTATATATATGCTTATGGACTGAAGCAGATCAAGTCAAGAACAAGAAACCAAGGAAAGGACCTTTAGAAAGTAGCACGAGACTACAAAAAGTACATTTAAGATGAAGATATCAACAAAGACTCCAAAACAATGTGTTACACAATCTTCCATAATCATTATCGCAAATCTTTCATCATCATGAAGATTTGATTGAAGACTTGAAGAACGAAGATTCATCAAGGGATTGATTACACACATCAAAAAGCAGAGCATTGAACGCTATAGAAAAAGAAGGGAAATTTAAATTTTCAAATTCAAATTCATAGTCCAACCCGGTTTCAAAATTGGTACGTCATCTCTTCTGCCTATTTGGTCAACCACCCAAGCTTCTAGAAGGAGGAGTTCAGAAACTATGATCAAAAAGTGAAAAGTATTTTTTAAAGGAATATCGAAAACCTTAGCTACACAACGGCTTCTACAACCGATGTGACAGACTGTCAACCTACCCTTTTAGATTGACTTTCCAAGACACAACAGATGATCAACATGTGTCAGTTGGAGAACTGATCAAGGACAATGGTCATATTAAATGACTTTCTATAAATAAGATATGCTGCACTAAAATGGACAAGGGACTGTTACTACAGAAGAAAGGAAACTCTATAGAAATTTCTTCACGTTTTGTAATGTTTAAACATATTATGTAATCAGTCTTCTTCATTATAAAAATATTCCTTCTTCGTTCTTAATTAGATTTATGTTTTTCCTAAGGAAAAAATGATAAAAAGAAGTCATTCAAGTTTTTCTAGGAACTTTTCAATGTAAATGTTAAGGAAACTTGAGTGTAGGTTAGTTTGAGTGGCAACCCAGACACTAAACCTTTGTATCCTCGATTCGACAGTGATTGCTAAGAGATAGCTTGGAGAGGCTAATTGGAAAACTACTTACAATGTGACAGTAAGGTGTTCTTATTGATCACTATTTAGCTTAGAAAGGCTAGTCAAAAACTATTTTCAACGTGACAATAACAAGTGGTTACTAGTCAGGGGTTCAACTTGGAGAGGCTGATGGAAAGACTACTTGCAGCTTGGAAAGGCTGGGGCAAGACTACTCGGTTTAGTTTGGAGAGGCTGGGAAAAGACTACTTGTAGCTCAGAGAAGCTGGGAAAAGACTACTTGTAGCTTGGAGAGACTAAGGAAAGACTACTTGCAGCTTGGAGAGGCTGGAGTAAAACTACTTTCAATGTAGCAGTAACAGGTGGTTATTTGTCATGGGTTCAGCTTGAAGAGGCTGGTGTAAAGACTACTTAAGTCAGCTTGGAGAAGCTGGGAAGAACTACTCAATCTGTGGTAGTAGGTGATTTCTGAAAATGACAGATGAGGGCTTGGAAAGGCTAATATAAAGACTATCGATTTGTTCTTTCTTAAGTTGAGAAAGATGTTTTTAGTGGAACCTCAACATTTGTTGAGTACTGGAGGTAGGCAGTTTGGCCAAACTAATATAAAAATATTTATGTCTAATCTTTCTCTCTCTGATCTCATTTATATTTCTCTATTGCACTTTTTTATTCAATCGTACGATGGAATAATGCTCTTGTAGTTCTATTATTTATTTCATGATGTAAGTTTATGAACAATGCTCAGAAATCTAATTTCTGAAACCACTAATTATGTTTCCACTACACTATAAGTTTTACACTTGATAGTATCATTGTTAAAAGTTTCAGAAATGAAAAATGAAGCAAATGCACGATTCATCGTGCACATTTCCACCTACAAGTGGTATCAGAGCAAGGCCTCTTTAAGCAATTCAACGATTGCAAACAACAAAGATTTGAGGGACAGTATGGCGTGGATCCTCTACACACGGTCAATCTATCAACTGACTATTTTTCACTGATGAGGTATCATGATCTATCTTAGCATACTCATGTTAAAAGGGATTCCAAGAGACCGGTGGACAAGAACAACAAAAAGAAAAGAGTTCAATTGTTCACTAAGTAAAGCCTTTGTTCATATGTGCACTAAGTTGAAGTTGAATATGCTACATATGAATTGATTATGTCATATGAAAGGCTATATAAAACAGACTGTGCATGATGGTTGAAGATCTTAAACTGTTTCGAGAAATCCTTGATCCTAAGGTTGTCATATCAGATGCAATGCAATGCTAAAGTAATGAAAATTACTAAAACTTCATATGAAGTAGAAAGATCTGACATTGATATTTGAAATTGAGTATGGAGATGAGATCTCTCTATCAGTGAAAAATGTCAAAAGTCTGTAACAACTAAAATAAGGAGACATCAATATCATGTCAGGACAAAGATCATCTTGAGAAAGCAATCTACTTATTGCAATAAAAATAGACATCATGTATCAGGAGTTCCAAGCCTAGAGCTTGATAGAACCCTACATAAAGAAGAAGAATGTGCTAGACATTTAGAAAAAGAATGAGTCAAGAGGTCATGATGTGCTGGAATTTGCTGCCATTCTGTGTTTCATGGCTAAAGAACTTCAACAGACATAAGCGAGGTAAATATATCGGTATCTCATCTTTCATTTATTATATCAACTGCTTCATGTGATGAGTTGCTAGAAGTTTCTCAAGTTTATTCTTCTATATATCTTAAACCAGTCAAAGAACTATAAGGTTGTCACAAAAACTTGAGAAGATCAAGCCTGAAACTGGAAAGTTGAAAGTAGGATTTACTCCAAGGAGATTTTCTTCTTCTCAAGTTTTATAAAAACTAAAGCCTCCAATATGTTACATAAAAATGTCAGAAAGTTATTTCTAAATTCTTGAGAGGGCTTCACGGGGTCGAAGGATCTAACCTGTAACATATGACATATTTCAAAAACCTTGTTTTTGTGAAAATGGTCAAGCTCTATAGTTTTAGAAAATTGATGTAACACCCCGATTTTTCTGCTTGAGGGTTAGGTCATTTCCTGACCCGAATTCGAGGGTAACCAACTCGGTCGTCCTCGAAAGGTCAACTCAATGTTTGAAGGGGATTGAATGACCTTTGAATGTCCTAAGCGAAAATCTCGTTTCAGCAGCTTTGGTCAAAATGACCAAAATACCCTTATAGCGTTTTTACGCGGGTAGAAGTGCCGTTTGAGCCCGAAACTTTCCCCAGAGGTTTAAAAACACGTTTTCATGTGTCTAGAGGTCTCTGTTCAAGTCCCGGTGGTCCCGGCTAGTTTTAGTGTAAAATTACGATTTTGCCCCTAGAATAGTGTTTTTGAGTTTAATGACGTAATTAAGCAAACCTAAGCAATATTAGGCTCTAAACGAAGATTAATTAATTTTCCTAATTAATCTAGAGTCAAAATAATTTATTAAAGTTAATTAGAACCTAAAATTGTTTAGATTAAACTTAAATCCCTTTTTAGAACTCAAGATTCCTAGTCTTGGAATCTTGAATAGTGTTTTCTCTCTCCAATTCCTTAAATCAAGGAAGTGTGTCTAGAATTGTTTAGACTCTAAATTGAGGATCTAACCCACTAATGGTGCAAGACCACCCCTTAATTATGTCTAGACCACCCTAATTATCCATTTTCCTTACCTAAATACTTTCTTACAAATTCCTAATCTTAAGCATAATCAAAGATACACCTAAACACAACTCTAAACCACAATTAAAATGCAAGAAATCCTCCCCCCATGGCTGATGCATATTCGGCCATCTCTCTCCTTTTACCACACATGTTGAATTGTTTCTCACTCAAAGAACCATGCTTGAGGCCATACCTTGAACCATGCTTGAGGCCATACCTTGAACCATACCTCACTATACTTTGAGCCATACCTCACCATGCCTCAAGACCACATTATCTCACCTCATGGAACTCATGGATGCCCTCCAATTCTGCACACAATGGCCGAAACTCATCAGCCCATTCACACCCTCCATTTGCTTCATTTCTCTATAAATAGAATGCCTTGAGGAGCTTGCATCACTTTTAGATCATTTGCTAAGTTTAGGAACACTGAAAGCTTTTCTTTTCTCTCAAAGTTCTAGTGTTCTTCAAGTTCTTCAAGTTCTTCTTCCATCTTCAAGTTCATCACACCAAGTAGGGATTTTCTTTTAAGTATTCCTTTCTTTAAAGTTTTTTTTCTAAGTTTTATGTTTATAGTTTCTCTTGATTCTCTTTAGAACTTCTTTTCTTCTCCTTTTTCTTTCTCATTTTTGGCCATGGGCCTTGAAGTTCAAAGAAATGAGAGCTTGATGATGAGAGTTTCATGATGATGTTCATCACTTGAAACAAACTCTAGAGCTTGATCTTTATTCTTGAGTAAAATACTTCTAGTTCTTCCTTTCTCTAACTTTTGGAATCTTTAACTTCGATGATGTTTTAAAATGGTTCTAAGAACTCAATGATAGGGTCTCATGATGTTGGTGTTAATATATCATCAAAATCATGGACTCTAGAGTTTCAAAATATTCTTTTTGTTCCTTGAAATTTTGGCCATTTCCTTTTCTTTTACATGCAAAATGTTTTGATTTTCTAAAAATGTTATGTTGAGTTCTAAGAACTCTAGACTTTACTTTATCTTGGTTTGATGAGTTTGGGTTGAGGTTTAAGTTTCTTTAAAGTCTTGTTAAGAGCTCTAAAAAGATAAAATGAACTTGCATAATTTATTTTATGCTTGCATTTATATTTACATTCTTGCTATGCACCTTTACTTTCAAGCTATCACCTAAGAACATAAAGATTAAAATGGAACTTGCATCATCACTTAATTTAATTCTCAAAGCCTTTCTATTTCGGCCTTAAAGTTGATTGTTGTTGGGCCTAGAGCACTAAAATAAAGAATTGAACTCGCATTATCACCTAATTAATTTCTCGAATGCCTATCTATTTCGGCCTAAAAGTCGATTGTTGTTAGGCCAAGAGCACTAAAATAAAGAATTGAACCTCGCATCTTTACTTTCAAGCTTGCACGTTTAAGTTTATGCCTCGCATATTTACTTTCAAGCTTGCACGTTTAAGTTTATGCCTTACATATTTAATTTAAGTCATCACTTTATTTTGTAAGCAAGATTAAAAATGAAAAACATGAGCATGTTTATTTCATGTCATAACTTAAGAACCTAGAGCTCAAAGACTTGCCCATTTCATTTCAAGTTAAAGTTTGATGAGAATGCAATCTTTGAATGCATGTTTTCGGTCAAGTAGTGATGATGGACTTGTAATGAGTTTTCATCTAGCTATAAGGACCAATAGTCTATATTCTAAGTTTTTCTAAAAGCTTTACAATCTTTACAAGGTTATGTTATCATGAGATATGACTTTATTCCCTCTTAGAAGATGAAATATATTTTGGTCACTGACCTAAGGCTTCTCTTAGCCTCTTGATGAATTAAAATGATTTGCAAAGAGTTTTAGAAGTTCTAAATTGATTCCATGAGAAACTAGTTAACTTATGTACCTAGAAATGTCAATTTAAATCCTTTACTGAAGCTAAATGTTTTCGGTTCTGATATGATGAGTGCGATGCTGTATAATGATGTTTTGATGTGTTAGAATGTGTGAAAATATCATATGATGATGTAGAAATGATTCTATGCATAATAGGTAAGAAACTAGCTAACTAGAAATACCGTAAAGCTAGAATTTAACATAATTTTGACCCATTTATTTATGAAACTTATCCAAACTGTTTTAATGAGAGCATAATCAGATTAGGATTGTTTAGACATGAAAAAATTGGTAACATTTGGATTAGAATCGAATTCTAGCACCTATAGGGAAACTAGTAATTAGAAAACCGTAAAAGTGCAAGTTTAGAATTCTTAGAACATTTATTTTTCTGGATTCTGTCCAGCACCCTTACAACATGACAAATGTGATTAATAATTAGTCCTTAAGCATAGGAATGCCTCATAATTGATTTAGATTTAATTCAAAGCGCCTTAGGCGAAGACGGAACCAATAAAGGGTCTAAAACGTAAGTTTTAGAACCCCGTAATCACAAGTTAGGAATTCTGCCCTATGCTATTCAGATTTAAGTGTGAACATGAGGATTATGAATGATGTTTAATTATGAGCCCTCAGGTGCATAAAATATGAGCGACGGATGTTAAAGAACCATATCTCATGATTAAGACCCGTAAGGGTCAAAGCATAAGCTACCGTAAGGATAAACGATTGAATGTTCCATGATGATGCATGTGGTATATAAATGATGATGATGTTATTCATATGAGGAATTCATGAGGATATATGTTTATGTGGCATAAAGCAAATTTGGAAGGAATTCGGCGTAATGCCTTTGTCCCGCCAAATTCCCGACAAATTTGGGGACTTAAAGAGATTTTGAAAATTAAGGTACTAAGATGGGTTCTAGGATGACACCGATTCGGCCGAGAACCTCCATAGAACTCATGTGACATCGGTACCAATTTATACTCTTAGGTGACACCGGTTCGACCGAGCACCCCTAAGAGAATTGCCCCCTAACCCGTACTCAGATAATCGAGATTTATGATTTATATACGCTTATTGTTAAGTGGTAAGTAAGAACTAGTGACGACTAGTTAAGGTATGAGCTCATAACCTAGATATGTGACACGTTCTGGGTGACACCGGTTCGGCCGAGCACTCCAAGTTCGATTGTCTTTTAGGGTGGCCCATGAGGAAGAGAAGTTCCATGATTATGATTATGTCACTAAGTTTGTCCCATATGAATGTCTCTATTGCCACTTTATGCCACTAAGTATGATGAGGCTTGATGATATGATTTATGTATGTGCATTAGGTAGCGTCATGCATGCATTTTCTATTATGTTGCATTCATGACATTGAGATCATCCTAAAATGAATGGACCTTGGCTAAGGTATATTTTAAAGTTTAAAATGAACTCGATGCATGTTCACTTGCTTTTACGAAAATAAACCCAAGGTTCCTGAGGACGTAGATGATGACATCTAGGTAGTAGGAGGCCCTACTGAGATTCTTTAGCAAGATTCTCACTCCCTCTATCTCTTTCTTTCCGTCACGTCTTCAGATGGCGACGTTCGTAGTGTTCGTGGACACGCCGACATGGGAGGTGCACCATAACCCGGACCACGGGTCATTCCATTTTGTGGGTCGATGCACGGTTAGAGTATTCATGTTCATGGGTTGACCCTTCACTCCCCCTGTACATTCCCATCGTTTCTCCCTCGTCTCACCTTTTGGCGATGACCTGGTGTTCGAGCATGCACGCCCTCGAGAGGAGAGGCTTCGCTGTACCCCACCGTCCACGTCCGCTGCTCGAGACTACCCCCAGTATGTGCCCCGTTGCCCGTCGTCTTTTTCGGAGACGGATCCTTCCGAGGATTCGGCAACCCGGGTACCCTCCGAGGGATCTTCCCCCACCATACCCATGGACCTTGGAGAGGGTAGCGAGCCTTCCGTGACTCAGCCGAGGCTTGCACGACAACCGGAGATGAGGCCACGCCGTGGAGGTCACTTCCGAGCCCCGTCCCGCCTATTCACGCCGGAGGAGCTTGCTCAGTTTCCTGGTTACGTACCACGCTCGAGGGATAGTCGCCAATAGGAGGCTGTGGATGACCCGGGTTAGAGCACACACCACTTAGATAGGGATAAACCTTCTTTTGATTTGAGGTTATCCCATTAGATGCACTCGGGTAAGGGAGTAGATCATGTTTATGTTTATGTTGTATTTCCTTTCATGTATTTCCCTTGTACTAAATTAAGTCCCACACTTATAAGTGAGCAAGTTATATATATATGAAATGATATTCAGTGTTATTCATGGTGTGCCTTATGCTATGTCGTTATGAGATGTATGTTTTGTTCATTACATGATATATCGCATCACGTGGCTCTCACTTTGTTTTTCGAAAAAAAATTTACCCGTATTTTCCGCTAAGTATTTCTAAGTAAAAATGAGAACTATGAAGTAGCAGACTAATGATTAACCTAAGTATGTTCTAGAGTATTGGGTTAAAAATTAGGATGTTATAATTGATATGGGATATATAGAAGAAACAAAATATGTAATACCTATGTAACCTCATCCATTATATTTGTTTTCTATTTTTGCTCTTCCTTTTGAACTAAGAGACACTTTCCTAACAAATGATTCTTGAAAAAGAATTCCATTAGAAAGGTTGGAAAATCTCTCTCTCTAAAACTAATAAAAAAAGGACCCATGAACGTTTAGGTACTAATTTCATACATTTTTTCCCTGCAGATATATCTGAAAAATTTCTATGACTAAAGTTTCAAGAAGCAAACAGATGGTGATCTTTCTAGATATCATGTGTTGAACTTAAAGAGCTATCATAGATATTGAAGGATAGACTACTCAAGAATCTCTCAAGTATGATGATTAAAAAGCTTAAAAAAGAACTTGCTGAAAATCTCAATGATCTTGAGGAAAGCCCTAAGAAAATGAATCTCAAGGAAATTCCAAAAAGTTAGCAGATAAAAGCCAAAGGAGGTTGCAAAACATCAATAAGTCAAACTGGACTTCTGATACAATATCCTGACTTATTGATACAGTATCTTGCAAATTAGGAGGTTGGTCAAAACATCAATAAGTCAGGATACTGTATCAGAAGTCCAGTTTGCAAGATCAAAATGAAGATGGATTGATCAAATAGAAGACGGTGTATTCAGAAAGAAGATGGGTTAGTCAGAAAGAATCTTTAGAGGGTCAGAAAGTAAACTATGATGTTCAGAAAGTAAAAACTTTAGAAAGTGATCACAAGAATCAGAGAACTCTCTGTATGAAAAGAAAATGAAAAGACAAGAAATTCACACTCTTGTGTTTCTCTCTTCTACATCGCCTCACCTTCAATCAAACACATCCTATCACTTAAATCTCCCTCTTCACACATTACCTTTATCTTCATCTTCCTAAACACACTACCTCAACCAATAACTCTTTTTCTCTAAATCAATAAACCCTTACTTCTACAATAAATCGCTCTCTATCATATATCAAACCCTTATTCATCAAGCCTTTAGCTCTTGCAAACGAAACCCCAAAATACTTCTCACATATCCTCTTTACCTGCAACCTGAACCTTTCTCCTTTCTCACATATCCCTTTTCCTTCTCTTTCATCTATGGCTGAATGAAAGCTTTGTGACGGTCGCATTGCCAACATAGGAACACTTCTCATGTTTAGTGAATCCCAACTCCAGAAGGACTACACTGACAAATTCTCCTAACAGCCAGTGGCTCCAAGGAAGAAGCTACGACAGGATCTGATGGCTCAGGTCCTTGTTCTGCTTAAAATCTTTACCTTCCAAGGATAGGAAGGATTTTTCAACCTTAGTGACCGAATATTCACTAGTATGGTTATTGCCTTCTACTCCCAAGTGAGGCAAGTATCCGAGTCCGGTCTGTACTATCCTCGTATATCAAAGGCTTTAACATTAACTTCAGCACCGTTGAACTCTTCTTTCTCATCAATTCTCCAAATGAAGGTGTCATTTGCATATTAGAAGAAAAATGGTTTTTGTTTCTTGATGTGACAACAAAAGAAGTCTTCATTTGCCTTACGGACTTCCCCAGACACCAACCTAGGGAGATGACCACTGCAATACTGAGTACTAGGGCATGAAAAGTCTTCATTCTCATTCAGTTCACTCTTCTTCCATGATTGGGAAGCACACATCTAATAATGGGAATATATTGCATGCTTTTATTTTGTTGTTGACAAAAAGGAAAGTAAAATTACCCAGACTAATCGTTGATTACATGATGAGTGCCATTTCTTCAGAGAAAAGAAGAACTACTACTGTTCCATATGGGACTCTGCTAACCAAGATTTTTTGTGCACCTACATTACCAGTTTGTAAATGAGTGGTATAAGTATATGGAAGGTACTGTGTACTCACTCAACTCCTTCAAAACTATAGGCAGACTAACAAGCACTGCCTCATCCTGTGGAAGAAGATAAAGTCAAAAGATAAGGGATGTACTGCTCAACTCTGCTGCCACAGATGTAGAGGAAAGAGAGAAAAAAAGAAAAAGAACAGTAATTGAGATTGAAAACAGCTCAGTGGACACGAAAGAATCTGAGGAACTGTCTAAATCTTCTAAGTCACAAAAAGGTCTGATCATGGCATATGGAAGTAGAAGACGTCATTAACCAGGACAAGGGGCAGATAAGGATAAACAAAGATCCTCTTTCACATTTGAACCTTCAAGGTCTCATATGCAAGAATCATATTCTTCATCTGAGTCCTCAAGTTCTGAGTCAAATCCCTCAGAACATGAAAACATAAGCACGGTCCCTGTTATGGACTCATCTCTTGCTGCAGACTTTATTCTTGCTCCTTTGAAGGAACTATCTCCTCCTCTTGCTTCAACTCTTCTCGAGACCTCTCAAGCTCAAAACACTAATCCCTCATCAAGCCAACCTCCACCAGCAATTCAGCCAAGCATCACAGAAGAACAAGCTTTGCTACATGATCTATGCCTTATCTGTAACAGGTTGGACAAGGCAAAAGCTATGTCTACAGCACAATATGCATAACTTCAACTTAATGAAGAACATCTATCTCAAACTCTCCACACTTCTCAAGAAGTCCTTTGTGATTTTCGTCAAAAAGACTAAAGATGATGTTTCTGACTCCAGGCGCACCTTCTTTTTGATGATGCCAAAAAGGGGAGAAAAATAAAATTGAAGAAAATCTTGAGCAAATGGAATTCAAGGAAAACGCTATGGATTCAGGGGGAGCTTATACTGAGGGAAAGCTCAGAGATTTTTGTTTAGCATGCATTTTTTTTCCTTTTGATATATGTTTTTGTAGATCTTTGACCTTTAGCGTCCTATGGTTTTATACAAATCGTTCTTCCTTCTCTATTTATATATATCATTATCTTTCATAATGCATATATTTCATTCATGTTTTATGATTTGTTTAAACTCTGTTACATACATATGTTTTCTTATTAAGCTTTGATTCATATAGATGCTCTTTCTATGCTCAACTAATCATATATCTCTCTGATAGATGTTTGCTTCTTATCTCTTATGTGTATGATTTGACCTGTTTATTCATATATATGCTTATGTTCTATGATTACCTTTGGCAAATATCTTTAAAAGCACAAGTTGTTTGTTGTTATGATACTCGTATTAATCTGCTGAGCCTCGATATGGATGATGTGCTTAATCATTTTCTTTAACTTTAATAGAATGCATTATCGTTGACACACAAATGAGATGTTTTTTCTTTAAAAAGGCTGTGTATAACTTGATCAGAATATAGTTGTGCATAGTATCTGACAAGTCTTCAGAAATTTGCGCTTAAATGTTTTGAAACAACTAAGATCAGTTAACAAGCTTCAGAACTCTCTCGAAGTGTGCTATGTTTATATGTCAAATGTGTTATGTTCTTTTTATAAGACAAAACCTTTTTTTAAAAAGATTTTATGCCTTTATTTTTTCAAATATCTTTTCATGCTCTGATACTTATGAGAAAAGTTTTACAGGTCAATACAAAACCTCATCTTTTCTTATTATGGGATTATATCCTACTGAGCTTCAAAACCCTCGCATAGTAATATGTTGATTCTATCTTTTTAAGGTTTCTTTGAGCATCAAAAACTACATAAGCATCAGTATGCTTTGTCTAGACAAAGTTGTGCTAAATAAGGATCAATAGAGATAAAATATCACAAGTATTACTTGTTTTATATTCAAGCACGATTGCTTTAGAAAGTTTCTTTAAGTAACTAAAAATTAAGCTGACTGTGTTAAAAGGACTTAAACGATGATATATAGTTCATTACCACTTTAATACTCTCAAAAAACACTCTTAAGTTCAAAAATTTTATGAACAACCAAATCAGCTCTGATTTAAGTTACTTAAGGCTATAAAATGTTTTCAATCTATCCATATCATGCCTTAAGAAAAGAACTTCCTGAAAATTATAGTTTGTGACGTTTTGAAAGAATAGCCTTTATCTCAATATATCCCATTCTATTTCTTTCAATTTTTCTTCAAAAGATTTTTTTCAAATTTGTTTGTCATCATAAAAAAAGGGAGATTGTTAGCTCCAGAACCTTGCTAGGATGAGCTGATTAGTTTTGAATGACAACAAAGCCAATTCAAAGAAAATTTTTTGAAGAATGGCTAACGCTATCTTGAGTTTCTTGACAAAGTGTTTCAGGTTATTCCACACAGTATGATGGAGACTTAATGCATTAATAATATTTTACTTTGCATGTGTAAGCATGTTTTATCTCATGTGAAAAGATTAAGCAAAATAGAAAGTAATCATTATTCATAAGCAAAGCATGTATACATACCTACATATCAAAGCATAGAAACGAACTTGAATCGAGAATAGTTTCACTATACATGTGCAAACATGTTTTATCTCATGTTAAGAGATTAAGTTCAAACGAAATGAATATTATATCGTGCAAAGAACATATATATGCTTATGGATTGATGCAGATCAAGTCAAGAACAAGAAACCAAGGAAAGGAACTTCAAAAAGTAGCACGAGACTTCAGAAAGTACACTCAAGATGAAAATATCAATAAAAAGTCCAAAGACAATGTGTTACACAATCTTTAATCATCATTATCGCAAATATTTCATCATCATAAAGATTTGATTGAAGTCCTGAAGACTGAAGATTTATCAAGGGACTGATTACGCACATCAGAAAGTTCACTTCACTGTGGAGCATTGAACGCTATAGGAAAAAAAAAGGAAATTTGAATTTTCAAATTCAAATTCATAGTCCAACCCAGTTTCAAAACTGATACATCATCCCTTCTGCCTATTTGGTCAACCATCCAAGCTTCTAGAAGGAGGATGTCAGAAACCATGATCAGAAAGTGAAAAAGTAATTTCCGAGGGAGCATCAGAAACCTTAACTACACAACGACCTCTGTAATCGATATGATAGACTATCAACCAACTCTTCTAGACTGACTTTCTAAGACACAAAAGATGATCAACACGTGTCACTTGGAGAACTAATCAAGGGTAATAGTCATATTAAATGATTTTCTATAAATAAGAGATGTTGTACTGAAATAGACAAGGGACTGTTACTACAGAAGAAAGGAAACTCTATAGAAATTCCTTCACATTCCGCAACATTCAAACATGTTATGTAATCAATCTTCTTCATTGTAAAAATCTTCCTTCTTCGTTCTTAATTAGATTTATATTTTTCCCAGGGAAGAAATGATATAAGGAAGTTATTCAAGTTTTTCTAGGAACTTTTCAATGTATATGTTAAGGAAACTTGAGTATAGGTTAACTTGAGTGATAATCCAAACACTAAACATTTGTATCCTTAATCCGTAAGCGATCGTTGTGAGATAGCTCGGAGAGGCTACTGGAAAATTACTTACAACATGATAGTAAGGTATTCTTGCCGATCACAGTTTAGCTTGGAGATGCTAGTCAAAAACTACTTTCAACGTGACAGTAACAGGTGGTTACTAGTCACGGGTTTAGCTTGGAGAGGCTAATGGAAAGACTGCTTACAGCTTGGAGAGGCTGGGGAAAGACTACTTAAAACTTGGAGAGGCTAGGGCAAGACTACTCAGTTTAGCTTGAAGAGGTTGGAAAGACTACCTGCAACTTAGAGAGGCTCGGAAAAGACTACTTACAGTTTGGAGAGGTTGGGGCAAGACTGCTTTCAACGTGACAGTAATAAGTGGTTACTTGTCATGGGTTCAACTTGAAGAGGCTGATGTAAAGACTACTTGAGTCAACTTGGAGAGGATAGGAAGAACTACTTAATTTATGGTAGTAGGTGATTTCTGAAAGTCATAGATGAGTGCTTGGGAAGGCTAATATAAAGACTATCCATTTATTCTTTTTCAAGTTGAGAAAGATGCTTTTAGTGGAACCTCAACATTTGTTGAGTACTAGATGTAGGTACTTTAGCCGAACCAGTATAAAAATATGTGTCTAATCTTTCTTTCTCTGATCTTCTTTATATTTCTCTATTGCGCTTTTTTATTCAATCATATGATGAAATAATGCTCTTGTAGTTCTATTATTTATTTCATGACGTATGTTTATTAGCAACGCTTTAGAAATCTACTTTCTAAAATCACTACCTATGTTTTCGCTGCATTATAAGTTTTACACTTGATAGTATCTTTGTTAAAAGTTTCAGAAATGCAAAAAGAAACAATGCATGATTCATCCCCCTTCTCGTGCACATTTCTACCTACACCTTTTGCATCAAATCTATATGTTGCTTTTATGACATCTTCCCTCCAGCTATGGTATTAACATCTTGCTCATAGCTCCCTAGGAAAAATGCTTCCTCTCATCTCTGCAGGAACCTTGGGATCTATTAGTAATTGGTCTTTTAACTGTATTTTATGTCAAACTATGACACCGCCCTCTTTATCTTTTAATAAAATGCATTGAATTTTTATTCTCCTTTTGATCTTGTGCATTCAGATGTTTGAAGATCAACTTACTCTATAGGAAGGTCTCATAATTTTGTGAAATTTATTGATGATTACTCACTTTTTACTTGGATTTATTTAAAGAAGAATCATTGTGAATTGCCTTAGATTTATATTGATTTTCCACATTGATTGAAACACAATTTTATAAAATAATTAAAGTTTTTTGTCATTATAATGTAATGGAATATTGAGACACAAAGCTTATAACTTTTCTTGCTAGATAGGGAACTTCATTTGATTTTTCTTGACCTAAAAGTATCGTCACATTCTTAACTCTATTCATGCTATGCTTATATCTTCCTCTCGTCTTAAGCGTGCTTAGGAATGAAGCTACCGTAATTGTTGTCTTGTCATAAATCATCTTCCATCTTTTATCCTTTGTAACATTTCTCATTTTGAGCATCTTTGTCACACTTTTCTATACCGTAATTTTCTCAAAGACTTTGGTAGTGTTTGTATTGTTCTTTTCCAATTGCATGTGCATACTAAACTTGAATCTCATGCTTGTTTTTGTTGTCTTCTTGGCTATAGGATAGAACAAAAAGGTTATCATTGTTGGAATCCCATATCCAAACTTATCTGTATCTCGAATCATGTGATCCCTCTACCTAGAGTCATTTCTTTGCTAACCCTTCTGTTAACCTCTTTCCTAGCAACATTGATGCAAGTTCTTTGTGTCAGTTCACAACATGTTTTAATGCTTCAACGGCTCTTGACGATCTAATTCTAGACATAGATTCTGTATTTGCCACTGAGAATAAGTCTAATAATTGTTGGTTTAACTATTAGCCTGGAAACTTTGCCAAAATCAATTTCTTATTGTTGGCGGAAGCCCTCGGCAACCAACCTGGGCTTATTTTTTAATACTGCCATCTAGATTTTCTTGATACAAAATACCCAATTGCAACTTTTTGCTTGCCTATTAGTGGGAAGGGAACAAGGGACATTAGTCTTTTGAAGGACATTAAATTCCTCCTACCTTTTTTTTTAAAGTAGTGAGGGTTGCCTAAGGCTTGTAGGACAGTTGGTGGCTCAATATGCAAAAATTTAGGGGAGGAAAGGACTGAATTTGAGTGAGCATTCCACCATGGAGATGGCGATTACGCGGCTCCATCGCTTGGAGGAAAAGGCAACCAAGACAAGACTTCTTATTGCAATGGCAGCAACACTCCCCGCCATGGGAGCTGCCAACAAGAGAAGCGTTAATCCCTTGATGATGTCCAACTCCATTTGAAGTTTAGTGATGACAAGGGGCGCTGGTTTTAGTCTTCAGCGACAGCGAGAGGAAGGGGGTAACAACGGCAAGAGGAATGCGTCTACAGGAGATAAGGCTGGTAGGTTTCGGTCAACACTAGTATCACACTTTCCAAAGCAAGGAATTGGGTTTTTGGGCGAAGCCCAATTGGGTAATTGTAAAAGCTTATTTCTCCTAGTGGAAGATATATGAAGTTTTCTCCTAGTAGATCATGACCAATTCAAATTTGTTTCCACAGTTGAAACAAGAGAGTCATATTGGATTTTTCAGGAGGAAATTTAATTTTTGTGCAATAGAATGGGAATAATTGCTTTTACAATTAATTGTTGCTTTTTTTGGAGAAAAATAATAATTTTGGCCAAAAAATAAAAGAAAAATAATTGTAATTAGGTTTTAAAGTATGTTTTTAGTGACCTTGAGAATAAGGTTGATTTGAATGGGAGGGTATTGTAACAAGTATAATGGTATAACAACTATAATGGGCCTAAATAGCCCAATTAGTAAAGCTAGTTATAGGGAAAATGGTATAAATAGGTAAATTACTGATTGTATCAGATGATTGGATCGGGTGATTGGATCGGGTAATTGACACATGAAATGCCCTTGAGTCTTCCTTCTCTCAAGAATTCTCTATCTTCTCTTCTATTCCCTCTAATAATCCTCCATTTCTACAATTCTCCTATCTCAAATTCGTATCTCATTACATATTAATTCTTTGATTAGACCCCAAGATACAAATTATTGGGATTTGAAGTTCTATATCAACAAGCAATTCTTAAAATTGTTCGGTGGACAATAAGTCTTTGATTGCTCATGTAGCTAATAACTAAATAGTTTTAATATCATTGTAAATTACAAAGTTATAACATTTTAATTGAGATAATTGTTATGTCTTAATCAAAATATTTGACTAATTAATTAATAGATATTACGTGATGAATAATTAAGTGAGTTATATTATGAGGAAGAATATTCAAATTAAAACTGCACAAGAATATATTATTGATCTATTTCAATTAGTTTTCAATGTTTAATTGGTAAGATAAAGAATGAGATCAATTAATAAAACAAAATATTTCTATCCACAGACTAAGCCTTTATTCAAGTGATTTTGCTAGCACACTAACACTAATTTGGTGCATTTAGAACAACTCATTAAACTATATATTGTTCTTCAATTTAAAATAGTTATTTAATCTACTGAAGCTAAGCCCTTTAATTAAAAATGCGTTAACTTATTCACCAAGAGAAAAAAAAAAGAAAAAACGTTAAGTGATTAGCAATATAATTGTTAAAAATTGTCAACAAAATCGAAGAAAAAAATAGCAAATGTTTGAATAATATACAAGAAATAAAGCAATACGCTAATTAAATCATTTAAAAAAAATTGAAGCACTGTAAAGTGAGTTATATCTTTAGAGTAGCAAAATATAATTCATAAAAAAAATAGCAAAACGTGATTGAATGATCATCACTAAGACAATAAATGGAATTGATGGTGTCTCATCAAGTTTTATAATTAGTATTCATGTTTCCAGTCAAAAAAAAAAAAAAAAAACTAGTATTCGTGTTTTTAAAATTTTGTTAAAAAAAGCGTAGATATTTTTTTTTTGTCATCATATTCTAAGGTTTGACATCAATTTCGATTTCAAAAATTTTTTATATGAATTTAGTCCTGACACTATGAAATTTGATATTAATTAAATTATTACATCAAATTACCAATAATTTTCATTATAGTCATTTATTTTCAAGTCAATGAAGTGGAAATTGCATTGTCTTCTAATTAGTTGTGGAAGATACATAAGGAATGTAGCTCAACCAATTACAATTATTCACAAGAAGTTTTATATAAACAAAATAAAAAAATGATAGGAAGTCAGAAATTCCAATTGTGCTTAATAGTACATTTGTTTTAGCCTTTAAAAAATTGATTTTGAAACTCAAATAGAAGTGTTTTGATTATGAGTGTTCATAATCCGTCCCATTCAAAGTTTATTAGGACGTGTTTGGATCTTGAAATTTAACCTGGTACAATTTTTAGACTAGGTTCAGATCACATGTTAAGTTGGTCCTACCCGGCCTGAAATCAAATAATCCCTTAATAGATATAGATTTTTATAATAATTTATGAAAAATTATAATATTTTAAAGTTTAATTAATATATTTTACATAAATGATATTATTTCTATATTAATATGTTTTATTTTGAAACCTATATTATAAAATATTTCTAAAATTTTATTTCCTATTTGTAAAATTTTATAACTTTACTATGTAAAACATATAAATTTCTGTATATTGTTCTAATGTCAAGTTAATCCGGTACGACCTAGAACATAGTTAGATTATCATCGGGTCAGGTTTGGATATCAAAAAATTAACCTGGTTTAAAAATTGGGTAAGGTTCAGGTTTTGTCTAATCCGTCCCTTGTACACCCCTAGTTCTGATAAGATGTTCCGGGTGAAAAGTCATTTTTTTGTGTAGTTGAATAATTTTAAAACATAATTAAAATAATAAAAAAAATTAGGTTTCAACTTTTATAGAATCTACAAGGAATAACTTTTGAAAAAGATTAATTTTTTAATTACATATAAAATTTAAATTTTATAATATTTTCTTTAAAATCTAAAATAAACACATCCAATTAAAAAAAGTTGAAACAGATTTTTTCATAAAATACTCCTTTTAAATTCTTTTAAAAAAGTTAAAAATAGAATTTTTAAAATTATAATTATTTTTAAAAAATATCTAAATATATAAAAAAAAAATTTATTTTTTGTGAACAAAATGATTTTAAGCCCCCCAGCAAGGCTCATCCAAACACACCTAAGTTGACGTTTCATTAAATTGCTACTTGACATTTGGTTTAAAGGAAGTCACGATTATACTGTAATTATATTAAGCCTTTCTGATCACTTTGATAATCTCATCATAAGTCATAAAAGCTCACACAACTCACAATAGAAGACCCAAAAGGCCAAGACCCAACAGCAAGTAAGCAAAGTATAAAAGGAAAATAATATTTTAATATTTAAAAATAAATATCTCATTAACCCATCCACTTTTTCAGATGTGTGGCAGTTTCTATCATCTACTCATCTCATCTTTCCACATATTCGAAGGTAAAAAATAGATATTCCGATGAAATATTTACTTGTGAAGATTCAAATAACACTATCCCGTGCAAAAAAACTCACCTTTCAGCAGCCGACAAATGGCGACCAGCGAGGTTCGGTTCAGCACCAAAGGCAGCCTTCCCTTCCCAGCTCCCCTCCCTTTCTTTCCCAGTTTCCCTTCGTTGCGCTGTGTTTGCGTTCTTTTTTGCTTTTCGCGGACAACAAAGAAAGAAAAGCCGAACAGGCGGTTAAAAAGCACTCAGAATACTCAAGCACCCAATGTTGCCAATCAGTCCAAACGCACACAGACACACATGTTCGCTGATCGTAGCACCTGCTGTGCTGAGCTTGAACACACCTAACCCTATTCCAAACCCCTAACATAATATCAAGTGTCAGATGGTTAAAAAATCATGAGAGTGTACGTGGCCAATAGGGAGCAAACACCATACAACAGCCACATGGTGCTTCTTGAATCTGATGTAGTATTACAAATGTCAGGTGCGAGATGGTTCGGTGCGAGCTGAAAAGTCAATTGTGTGTAGTGTGGGGTCTAGTCAATGATAATTGAAAAAGTGCACAGCGAAAGAGGACGAACTTTTCAAAAGTGCACAGCGAATGGGACGGAATATTTGTCAGTAAGAAAGAGTTATTTTATTTATACAGACAATATATATGATATCAAATTTATTTATATTTTATTTATTATTATATAAAATATAAATTTTATTTAAATAAAATTTATAGATAAAATATAAGTTAATATAATATTTTATATATTGTAAATATAAATAAATTTTTTAAGAGAAATGCACAAAAGGTACATTGTTTTTGATATAGAGAGAAAAAAATAGAGTATAAATAAATATTAGAAAGTACAGTGTGAGTAAATATATTAAAAATATTTTTAGATATTATTTATTATTTTTTATGCAGTAAAAGCACAGTATTTAAATAGGAAGACTCTTATTAAAAAAATATTATATTTATCTTTTGAATTAAAGAGTACGAAAGAGATATTTTATAATTATTTTAAATATACTGAAATATATTTTTAGAGTCTATTATGTGATTTTTTCTTTAATATTTTTATATTAAAATTTGGTGTGTGATTTTTTTAATTTATTTTATTAATGAGAATAGTAATATTGATTCCACTGTCACTTGAATAGTGATAAAATTTATTATAATATTTATTACTATTGCATTATGTCAATTGATAAATTCAATTTTATCAAAAAAAAATTTATGCTTATTATCGTATATCAATATCATTTAATTATATTTTAATAGCTCAGAACCGAGGTTCACGTGGTGATGGAGTCAATACAACCATTGACTTGTTTACTTAAAGATGTCGGTCACATTATGTAGGGAAGCCAATAGCTGTTCTGAAAATGTGAGCATCCTCCTTCTGTATAGCTAATAAAGACGCCATGGCCATCTCATGTAAAACAGACTACACTCAGACCAAAAAACACTAGGATACACGGTTTTATTTTTCCTCGCTTTTCTCTCCAACTCCGGTCTTTCCTCCCTTATGTCTTTGCTGTCTCGAAATATACAAAATACGGAAACTGGTATGGATATAAATACAGGACATGATATGATACAGATATTTGCATGATTCCCTTCATTTCATTGTTAAACTTTTGTTTTCTGTACTACATCCAGGCTTGGTTTCCCTTTTTTATCAGAAAAATGGGAAGATCCTATCTATTGTTTAAATAGAATTTTCAGGTGCAGAATAAAGAGTTTTTTACATAGTATAGATGTCGTAAATCTATGTAAATAATAGAAACATTCCTAAAGATAATTATAAAAAAATCAGAACCTCAGATAAGAAAATCAGAAACCACTAAATAAAATATCAGAACTCGTTCTAAAAAGTTATAAACCACATTTCCGTACCGTGCAGAAAAATTCTGCACCTGAGAATGCACCGGTGTTTAATCTCTAAAATTGTCCTTTAACTAAGTACCAAAAATGTGAATGCAAATAGAATCTTGAGAGACCACCCACGCAGCCACGAGAGCACAGGCAGTCGCCTCGTTGGAGACGCCGCCAGGACGACCATCCCACCAACAGAGACGCGGATTCGCCACCGTGCGCGAGAAATCACCTACGTGAGGGAGAGATCACCCAAACACAGTAAAAGAGAGACACACAGTTAAAGAGAGAGAGAGAGAGCACCCACGTGATCAGAGGCTGTGACCTTGCTAGAGTTGTCGTCGGAGAAGCAAATCCATTGCCGTGAGCTCCCTTTGGCTTCTTCCATCATGAGCCCTCAGTCTCCTGGTTCTGCACCGCTGCCATGTGTTCACCTGAAGCTCGCCACCATGAGCTCAACTTCGTCCTGCCTGAGTTGCCTTCTGTTGCTGATTCTTCAAAACTCATATCAAAGTTTTAGATTGGTTAGAACTCTTGAGTTATTGTTAATTGTTGTAGCTCTGTTTAAGATTGAAGGTCGTTAGGAACATATTTTTTGTTGTCATATGTTGAGCTGTTTTAAGTTTGAAGGTTGTCAGGACTACACTTGATTGTTGTCTTTGTTGAGTTGGGTGATTGTGAGAGTCTGGCTCAGGATATCACAATGATAGAGAGAAGTGTGAGTAATGTTATTAATCAAGAGAGGGTAAAACACGGTGAGGATTTAGGAGAGAATGAGGGAGCAATGGGGAGAGTCGTAGGGGAGGTGTATCAACAGAAAAAGGGGAGGAGCATGTTAAGAGTTAAGGATAACCAGTTAATAAGGGAGGTCAGAACCCATAGAAAGTATCCTTTCGAGACAAGGTTGTTGGAAATGTTAACCCAAAGCCTTTCTCCATGAATAAGGACCTTAATAGAGATTGTTTGACAATTGTTGAGGGTAAGCAAGGGGATGTTGTACCACTATCTATCAGATTTACAAAAGAAGCTTGACTTACGCTTTGTGAACCGGATCAAGGGACTCTTGTTGTTTAGCTCTTGGAGAAACAAATTAGCTACACTGCAATGATCCATCACCTATAACGGATATGGAGGCTAAAAGGAAGATATAACATTATGGATGTTGGTTTTGGTTATTTCCTAGTGAAATTTGATTTTATCGAAGATATGGAATTTGTGATTGATAGGGGCCCATGGATAATTGCAGATAGTTGTCTAGCCGTTAAGGAATGGAAGTCAGATTTCTACCCAAAGGAGAAAGCTTTTGGCTTAACAATTGATAACTTCCTTAGGAGTTCTGTCTTTCTTTAGTTTTCTTGAGACATTTAGTTTGTTAATAGTTTGTTTTAGTTTTCTTAGTTGCCTTTTTCATATCATTTGGTCCAAATTCTTGCATGACTAAACTCATATTTAACCTTGCATTCTAGTTGTGTTTTTCATTGGTTTTGTAGCTTTTTGAAAGAAGAATTAATGAAGCATTTGAGCTAGGAGTGCAAAGAAGCAAGAATTGGAGCTGAAGGTATATCAGAATTCCATGTTGGAGCATAGGACCTGAAACAGAAGCCACACTATAGCGTGGGAATCCATGCTACAGCATGGGTTGCTGTCAAATTTCTCATATTTTCACTTAAGCTATGCTCCAGCATAGCCATGGCCACGCTACAGTGTGGGTGCACGAATCTGACATGTGGACTAGGCCTCTGTACTGATTCTGGCATAAAAACCTAGACAAATACATTGGAAAGGGTATCATATATCAAAATACCAAATTGGGAAAGAGCAGGCTAGAGCTTGGAGAGCACAAAAGGATTGGAGCTTCAAGAACTTGAAGAAGAGATTCTTCTTGGTTTTTTCTTCAACTTCTTGTATATTTTTTTTTCTTTGTTCATAGTTTCTTCTAATCTTTCTTTCATTTATGATGTTTTTAATTCATTTTCCATGATTTGTAACTAAACCATTTAAAATGAATTTATGTCTTGTTCTCATTTTATAATGAGTATTGTATTTGAATTTATTTATCTGGAATTATTTGATCACAAATTTGAGAAAAGGAGTAAGAATCATGCCTATGAATGCAATGCCATGAGTTGAATGACATCTAGAGATAGGCAAACATGATTCATGTGCTAATTAAGGGTTTGAAAACTACTTGTAGACTTAAATATGCTAAGAGATTAGGTGCTTGACTCTACTTGGGTGACATTAGATGATCTTGAGAAAGGCTTTTAATGACATGATGACTCTATCATCATTTAATTGAATTTGGACAAGCCATATTGACTTTTATATTGCATTTTGTTAACACATAGTTAAAGTAAATCACCCTAGCATTTTATTCCATCAATTCTTATATCGCTTTTACATTGTTTCAGCACTTAGCCTTTAAATTCCTTTGATATCATCTCATTTTAATTGTTCAACTTGTCACCTAATTAACTAAAATCGGTACTTGAATTATCCCTGTGGGTACGACAACCCTATTTTCACTCTATTACTTGACGACCTAGTATACTTGCTAGTGTCACCTCCTTTGGGAGTGATTAACAATGGTCTGGATTAGATTAACTGGATTGAATATTTGGTACTATCAAGAAAATATAGTAAGGCGTATTGCTTCTACAGTGGAAAAACCAATTAAGGTTGACTTAGCAACTAAATTGGCTGAAAGGGGATGTTTTATTCGTGCATGTGTAGAGATTGATTTATCTTTGCTTGTGGTAAGAAGAATTTTAGTTGATGACATTCCCTTTGATGTAGGGTATGAAAGTCTGCATTTGATTTGTAATTTTTGCTATTGTTGTGGTCATATTTCAGGAGACTGTAAGGGTGGAGATACATCACTGGCTGATATACCATTGAAGGAGGTAACAACGTCAAAAGAACAACCAATTTCAGTAGAAAATGGGGCCAAATTTAAATCAAAGAAGAGTTCAAAACCAAATCCTGTTTCAATTGTTTTCGAAATCTCAAAGGGGAACATCAATAATAGGTGGTCATAGGAAGGAAAAAGGGAAGCAAGTGGTGACCTTTGAATTTAATACCAGCAAAGGAGAACCTTCCTTTGATTTAGACAATGATAAAAGAAAGGAGAAGATTCATATGTTTAAATCATGGCAAGGAAAAGGGGAAACTCTTTGATAATAATAGGACAAAGTCTCAGGCGATTAATTCTAAGAAAGCAGGGGTCTCGAATGGTAGTGCAATGAACACAAGTGCTAAGTTGCATGGATCATCCTCAAAGGCCCACACACATGTTAGTAGATATAATGCTTCAGATGGTATACCTAAGTTGAGAATGCCATTCACGGGTAAGAAGAAAAGGATGAGGCCAGCCTCTTTGAACTCATCATCAGTGACTGAAGAGAATCTTACTATTAGGGCCAAAACTAATAATGGAGAGACCGAAATTCGATTGAAGTGCATAAAGATATCATTGCACAGGGATTTATGTTGGAAAATAATGCCATGTAGAAGGTCACTAATCCTGCATTTGCTAAGTCAATATGAGGTATAGTGTGCCCTTCTTCCTTGCTAGTTGTTTATGGATTTTAAAGATTTAAATTTAATTTCTTGGAATGTGGGGGACCTTAAATAAAGTGGCCCGAGGTCACATTAAAGAGTTAGCCAACAAGTTTTAACCTATTATTTTTATCTTGTTTGAAATGCATGTTCTTTTTTCCAAAGTCAAGGATTTCTGGAATAAGCTTGGTTTTCAAGTGGTTGGTATTGAGGAAGTTGAAGGGAATAAAAGGGGAATTTGGGTTTTGTCTTCAGATAATTCCATTAAGTGCTCTCTTATAACTCAATGTTCCTAGGCAATTACCTTTGATATTCAATGTTTCACTTTGAGGTGGCATTGCACAACGGTCTATACTAGCCCAGTTCAAATTCATAGGTATGACTTGTAGAACATATGGCCAGTCTAAACTCTTCCGATGACTTGCCTTGGCTGGTTCTTGGGGATTTTAATGAAATCATTCATCATCATGAGGTGAAAGAGGGGATTTTCTTGCCTTTTCGGGCTGCTGTGTTCTCTAATGTTTTGGACTCTTGTCAATTCATGGATTTGGGTGCTGTGGTTATCAATTTACTTAGTCTCGTCCTTCTCAAAACCAAAGGTATGTTTCCAAACACCTAGATAGGGCAGTAGCAAATTGTGATTGGAAAAGAATCTTTAGAGATGCCTTTGTTGAAAATCTTTGCCGTCTCCATTCTGATCATTGTCCTATTTTAGTGAGATATGGTGGTTTGCCTAGAATCAAAGGCGAGTGCCCTTTCCATTTTCAGGCTACTTGGGCCACTGATCCTCTTTATAGACAGGTGGTTCTTATGGCCTCGGACTGTCAGAAACCTAATACTATCTACCTTCATAAAGTGATGTTGGATTCTAAGACCTTCAACAAGGAAGTCTTTGGTAATATTTTTCACCCAATTGGAAGATCGGATTAAACACATTTAGAGCAAATTAGAGGTAATCAATTCAGTGAGACTTCGGATTATTGAAAAGGAACTTCAGGTTGAGTATAATAGCATTTTGCACCAAGAGGAGCTTTTATGGTATCAGAAATCTAGGAAAAACTGGGTCAAGTTTGGAGATAGGAATACTAAGTTCTTTCATATGCATATATTAATCAGGAGAAACAAGAATAGAGTGCATGGTCTTTTTATTAATGATGGTTCTTGGTCAGTTGATCCAGAGTTCTCAAAGGTGAAGCTTTAACCTTTTACAAGAACTTATTTGCCTATAGGGAAACTATGAATTCTATTGCTCTAAGTGATCTACCTTCCCCAAAGCTAAGTCAAGAGGGATGTTTAGCTTTAACAGCTCCTGTGACTAAAGAAGAAGTTCGTGTGGTCTTTATGTCAATGAACGCTTTTAAGGCTCTTGGCCCTAATGGGCATAAGGCATTTTTCTTCAAGAATTACTAGGATATTGTTGGGAACAATGTTTAGAAAGTTGTTAGAAATGCCTTCTCGGGTAGTAGTTTGGATCCTAAAATTTTGGAAATCTTGATTGTCTTAGTTCCCAAAACTGAGCAACATGTGAGAATGAAAGATTTTAGACCTATTAGCCTAGGTAATGTGCTCTATAAACTCATTACCAAGGTATTGGTCAATCGCCTTCGTCTTTTCTTAGAAGATCTTATTGGCCCTTTGCAAGGGAGTTTTATCCGGGGGCATGACTATGTAGACAATATTATTCTTGCCCAAAAAGTGCTGCATTTTATGAAGAAGACAAAATCTAAATATAGTACTCTTGCTTTTAAAGTTGATCTAGAAAAGGCTTATGATCAGGTAGATTGGAGCTTTTTGTAACGCCCCAATTTTTACTGTTATGTGAAAATTACCAAAATGCCCCTAGGTAATTTTTATACGTAATTCGAGGTCAAATAAACCTCAATAAAGGTATATGACATTAGAGAAATATCATAGGAGACTTGATTAGCGATTCATAGAAAGTCAGAAACCCCGATTTTTCTCAGACGTAAAATGACCAAAATGCCCCTGAGGTCATTTTTACCTAGAAATCAAGGATAACCAATCTAAATTATCTTTGAGGGGTTAATTTTATGCTGATGGGGATTATATGTGCCTTAGAAGTAAAAATCTCAATCCTCAATTTTTACCATAAGTAAAATTATTGTTTTACCCCTACAGTAATTTTTCATGAAATTATCTAATCTTTGAATTTGGTTTCCACCCAAAGGTTCAAAATGACTATTTTAAGTATGATTTGAGATTGTCCAATATTTACAGGGAGTTTTTACGTGAAATTACCTTTTTACCCCTAGTTATACCAAATAAGTTTACTTACGTAATTAAGGTAATGTTAAAGCTCCAATTGAACTCAAATTGATTTTATTCATTAACCTTGAGTTTAAAATTAATTACCCAAGGTTAAAAATAATTACTGAGGTAATTAGAGTCTAAATTACCAAAGGTAAAAATAAAAATTACCTTTCCTTAATTATGAAAGCTCATAAAATTAGTGATATTTGAGATCAAAGTTAAGATTTCGGTTTAGGTAAAATCTTGTACATTTATATTTTCTTATCATAAGTTTAGAACCTATGTTACAAAGTGATTTTTACTCATTTGAAATTAACCTCATTTACTAGTATGTGATTTCTCTTTTTTACCTTGTCTTGATTTGTCCTAAACACTTAACCTTTTACCATTTTCACTAATCTATCAATTCCTAATCTTTTGTCTAAGTAAATACACATCTAATACATGATTTACCACTTGTAAAACACAACAAATCTGATCATAAAAGGACCAGAAACCAGCGGCCATCACACTCTCAATGGTGGTCATATTTCATTTTTTATTTCAAAGATTGTTGCACTACATCATTAGGCACCACCATGATACCAATACTTTATTGTTTTTCTTCAAGATACACCTCAAATACATGTACTACCATGAATGAAAGAATAAAACTTGTCCCCCATTATTCCCTAAAGTAGCCGTGTCCTCCATGTTCTCATGTTGTACAAATTTTAAAATTCATTCAAGAATAATGCACACAAACACATCATAACATTACCATGTGTTCTTTTTAGTTGTCTTGCACATTTTTTGATCAAAAATTCTGATCACATTTCAGCCTAGGAGCAGAAGCCATACACCCCCCATAATGCCCCCATTTTATTTTATTATCAAAGAATTAAGCACTCAAACAACACCATGACCATACCATGTGATCTTTGAGTTGTTTTGCATTATTTTTGAGCAAGAATTCTGATCACATTTCAGCCCATATGCAGCATACATATAGCCTTCCTTGGCCTATAAATATGAGCTCTTCCATTGCCAAAATGCACACATAAACATTCCTAGCCTTAGCATTTTCTTACTTGATAGTTTTCTTACTCAAAGTTTGCTCAAAGTTCTCTAATTCTCCCAATACTTCAAGCTTTCTTCTTCTTCCTCATTCACATCCAAGAGACTCCATTCCCAACCCCTAATCAAGCTCTAAACCTCAAGCATACACATTCTAACCATAAATCAACTCCTAAACACATAACCTTTCCATTATCAAACACAAAAACACAAGAGAAATCCTCCCTCCATTTGCTCTAATCTTGGCCAAAGTTCAAAGGACATATCAAGGACATATTTTCTTCTTCTAACTTCTCTAAAGATCAAGCATTACCTTTTGATAACAAGAAACAACTTGGTAGGAATTTTATCTCATGTTCTTTCTTTGTTCTTCCTTTATAATTTCGGTTTATATGGTTTGATAATGACCATGGCTTGATGATGAGGAATCATGGTGGTGGTTGTGAATCCATCATTTAAATGACCTCTAAAGCTCAAGGTTTAATTCTTGATATTAAAAGATTAACAAAGGAATTACTAAGTTTTGAGTTTTAAGCTTAACAAGATATAAAAATGAACTAGCATCCATATTTATGTTTCAAGTTCTTGCACATCATATTTATATTTCAAGCCTTGCATTTCATATTTATATTTCCAAGTTGTCACCTTATAATGATAATAATAAGGTTATAAGACAAGTTTATGATTCTAGTCATCACCTAAATCCTAAAGTTCCAGATTTACTTCTTTTATCTTAAATGGTAATTTTGATCATGGACACTTCTCATCTATCTATTTTGGCCATTGTATAATTTTGATTTGAAACTTGTTGTATTTTATTTTTATGTGTAATCTTGTCTTTAAAGTTGTACAAAGAAATTTTGAAAGACCTAGAAATTGCAAAGAATTAAGAATATGATTTTTCTCATGATTTTAAATGCTAAAAGTTTTATTATTCTGATCTAATTTTTTTAGAACTAGAATGGTTACTGATTTAGGATGTTTAGATGAGTTTAAATCACTATTAATTATTGTAAAGATTGTTTCTAGTGTTTTAGGAAGAACTAGTAACTAAAAATGATCAAAATTGTGTTTTTATAAAGCTTTTAGAATGCTAATTTTTCTAATTACTGTTCGGCCCTGTTCATCACTATTCACCACTGTTCACTACTGTTTATAGCTGTTCACACACTTGAGGATCACTAATAATTGTTATAAAAATTGTTCTTAGCATTTTAGGAAAGTCTAGTAACTAGAAAGGATTAAAATTGTGTTTTTGTAAAGCTTTAAGGAGATTAATTTTCTGATTCTGTTCAAGGGTTGTTCAAGGCTGTTCACATTGTTCACATACTTTAGAATTACTTACATTTGTTGTAAGAATTGTTTTTGGTACCATAGATGCATAAAAGGGTAATTATAAATGTTAGTTTGCCCTATTTTGCAAAATGCGAAAAGTTATGTTTTGAACTATTAACTATGTTATTTCAGCCAAATGTTTTTAATTAGACCAACTAATGATGTTGAATGTGACCATGTGTTCAAAATACCATATATAATGTTTAGAAATTTTTTTATAATTTTCGGTTGCTATTAAGTGTCAAAAATTGTGTTACTTTGCATTTTGACCCCTAAAACATGTTAAATTTAGTCTATAGCCCTAAAAGGTTTTTGTTATGATAAGTTTGAATGGTTACTAATAGTTATATGTCTCTTGAAATGTATTGGTTAATGTTAAATGTCTTTAATTTATGAGTAGATGTTAAAAAGAGGTAATTACATTTTGACCCGGAACCTTTGAGAAATTGTGATTTAACCCTTTGGGGTTTAAACGTAAATATTGATAATATGATGAGATGAATGTGAATGATGTTTTGTGAAGGGTATGTTCATGTGCGGAAACTTATATGGCTTATGGATATATGAAATGGAATATGATGCATGTTTATGTGACTTAAATTATGGCATGTTATAATTATGTTTGATTCATTGAGATGCACATGAAATGTTGAATTGATGAGTTATAATTGTGATATTCATGTTTGCATCTTCATATAATATGCCAAGATTAAAGATGACATAAGACACATGGAAATGATCCTCTAGACTCCCCGAATTAAAGGTTATGAGAGGTGATCCAAATGGAAAGTGATCCTTTGGACACCACGAATTAAAGGTTATGAAAGGTGATCCTAATGCCCCCTATCCCATACCTTAAGAGTCAGAAATTTTAACTTATCAAAAGGGATAAGATTACGCTAGTGACGACTAGTGAGGTATGAGCTCATAACCTAGAACTCTCGAGAAAAGAGAGAATTATAGGGCGGCCCCCAAGGAAAAGAGAATGAAGAAGTTTAAGTCACCTGTAAGAATGATGATCATGATGTTCTTTATATCATATGCATTATTTATTTTTGGATTTTATGATACTATGTATATGATATTGACATGCATCCATGACTAATATGTTGCATTCATGACATTAAGATTCATACTAAAAGATACGGGCCTCGGCTAATGATATTTAGAACTTAATAAATGAACCTTATATATATGTTCACCATTTCCATAATTAAACCCGAGGTTCCTGGGGACGATGACGATGACACTTGTGTTATAGTCGGGAAGCCCTACTGAGATTATTGTATAAGTTTCTCATCCCTTTTCCTTTCCGTGTCGTCTCTACACATGAATGAAGGTGTAGTTCGTGATTTGTCTTGAGAGTGGACGAGGAGCTACGGAGATAACTTCCTTTTGGATATTTGCCTTTAGAGTGATCGTATCTCAGTTATCAGTTTGTATTCTATTGATGGATATATATTGATGTCCTTAAGATTACAAGACATCACTATTATGATACAGTTATTGATATGTTATTATTATTTGAGTTATGTTATGTTATGGTTGTATTATGTATTTACCTATTATTCGTTTCTAACATCTCTCTTACGCAGGCAAGGTAATGACGTTAGATATTTAGTATGCGCGGCTCACGATTTGGTATTTAAGTTCAAAAAAAATTTATCCATATTTTCACTAAAGTATTTTAAAGAAGTTTTGAGTTAAAAGCTGGAACAAAAGAGTAATGACTAATAATTAACTTAAATGCGTCCTAGGCGTGTTGAGTTAAATATTAGGGTGTTACACTTTTTGGAGCAGACACTTTTTGACTTTGGTTTTCCTTCCTCAACAGTTGCCCTTATTATCAGGTTTATTACTTCTTTTTCTTTCTCAATCCTTTGGAATGGTACTAAGGTAGATTCCTTTGCTACCTCATATGGTTAAGACAAGGAGATCCTATGTCCCTCTTATCTTTTTGTCCTTTGTATGGAGAAATTGGCAATTCTTATTAGCCAAAAGGTTGAGAGTAGTGTGTAAGAGCTAGTGGCGGTTTCTAGAGGGGGACCTAGGGTTTTTCGTCTTATGTTTGCTGATGATGTTATTCTTTTCTGTAAAACTAAAAGTATACAAGTTTATTTAATTTTATCTGCGCTCAATGATTTCTGTCAAGTGTCAGGAATGAAAATCAACTTTGACAAATCTAGCATTATGTTTGAAGAATATTTCTCGACAATGCAAGGAAAATTTTACCAATATATCTTCCATACGCTTTACATGTGATATTGGTAAATACTTGGTGTCCCTTTAATTTGGGATAAGGTAAAGCGATCTACCTTTGATGACATTATTGCCAAAATTCAAGGCTGCCTAGCATCTTGAAAGGGAAACTCCTCAATAGGGCTAGTAGGATCTGTCTAGCAAAGTCAATTATTTCATCCATTCCTGGTCATCAAATGCAAGTTCTATATTTTCCCCATGCAATTTGCAATACTATAAACCAAATGACTAGGCACTTTATTTGAAATGGGCGAGAAAGTTCTAAGTCTTAATTTGGTCAATTGGAAAAAAATTATCACCCCTAAACATTTTAGGGGTTGGGGTATTCGTGAAGCACATTGAAGTAATTTGGCTTTACTTGGTAAACTTATTTGGACATTAATTCATGATAATGACAAACTATGACCGCAAGTGATTTGACAAAGGTATTTCTCAAATTCATTTGTCTTAAATAATAACCTTCGTGTGGCCCCTTCCTATGTGGTTAATGGCATTATGAAGGCAACTAATACACTTAGAGATGCTTTTGCTTGGAATCCTGGTCATGTGCACACCTCTTTTTGGTATGATTATTGGTCTCATTTGGGACCTTTATGCACTAGAGTCCCTTATGTCCATATTTCTGATACTTCACTTTTTATTCATAATGTTTGGAATAATGGCACTTGGCTTTGGCATACATTTTCTACTGATATTTCAGAGGAATTAAGGAGTGAAATTGCAGCATTACCAGTACAATTGAGTGGAGACGAAAGACATGGATGGTTCTGGACAAAATCTTCTTCCTATACCTATTATGCAGCTTCTGGTTATTATTGGCTTATCTAACAGTTCTACATTTGGGACACCACTCAGAATTGGTCTTGGCTTTGGTGATTAATTTGCTCGAAAAAAACACAGGTGATGCTTTGGCTATTTTTACATGATGTACTTCCTACCAATCTTTTTTGTTTCACATGGGAAGGAATATGAAACCTATATGCATCATCTTAGAGACTGCCCAAAAGCTAAAAAAGTTTGGGATGCCTTGGATTTCTTGAGAGAGCCGTTGTTTGATGAGCTTCAGGATAGTCATTGGATTAAGACTTTTGAATATGGGAAGAGGTCTTTACTTTTTCTTGCAGGTTGTTGGTGGATATGGAGAGACTATAATAATGACGTCTTTGGTGCAGATTCTTGGCTTACCACTCTGACTGCTAGAAATGCTCATCTGCTCGCTTATGATGTACAATGCACCCATAAGTGAAACTGTTATTGGCAAGGTACTCAGGTCATGGATAAATGGTCCCCACCTAGCGATGACTTTATCAAATTTAATGTTGATGGCCGTGTTCTTGGATGCCTGAGACAGGCTGGTTATGGCGGAATCATTAGGAATGAAATAGGGGATTGGGTGGTAGCTTTTTCAGGGCATAGTGAAAATATAAGGGCCTGTTTGGTTTGCTTTTTACAATTTTCAGTTTTTAGTTTTTAGTTTTCAGTTTTCCAGATTTGTGAAGGAAAAACTGAAAAAAATGAATTCACAAATCTAGAAAATCAAAAACTGAAAACTATTTTCAGCAAACCAAACAGACTAAGCTTTTTGTTATACAATAGGGTCTTTGTTGATTAGCACGTTGGAAAGCTGTTTTGAATGACGATTTCCATGAATAGGAGGCTTCTTCTCCTGCTCTTTTCGCCTTGATGGCTTTTGATAGCAAAAGCTAACTTTGTGTGTATTTTCCTTTTTTTCCATTTTGTTTTGTCTTGCTATCTACCAAAAATATGATATAGATATAAGATAGCATTTGGTAGGGAGACCGAGATAGAAATACAAAAATAATAGAGACAGTAAAGACAAAAACATAAATAATAAATATGTATAGAGATATTATTGGAAGAAAAAATATTAAGGGCTTCTTTGGAAGTGCTTTTGTTCTTAAATTTTTTAAAATTATTTTAGAAAACAAGTTTAAATTCATTTTTTTCAAAAAAAAAATCTATTTGGTAATTTAACTTCAAAAATAGTTTTGTAATGGTAAAAAACAGAAAACCTATTTGGATAATTTTTTTAAAAAATTACTTTTAAAACTAGTAAAATAAAAAACTGTTTGGCAAATTGTATTGCTACAAATGATAAATTTTAACTATTAAGTTTGATAGATAATTTTTTTTATACATACTTAACAAATATAGTCTTAATACAACTTTCTATTTTAAAAATAGTCTTAATACAACTTGGTTTCAATTTATATTTATAAATCTCTTGCTGCTTCATCAGTCAATTTTGTTGTGTTGACAAATGATGCGGCCAAAGTAAAGACTCTTTTTTCTCATTTTTCATTTACAATGGTGATGGCAAATCAGCAAAAAAGGATATATAAAATAAAAAGATGTTAAGGGGAATATTGTAACGCCTCAATTTTTGCTGCTATGTGAAAATTACCAAAATGTCCCTAAGTAATTTTTACACGTAATTAGAGGTCAGATAATCCTCAATAAAGGAATATAACATTAGAGAAACATCATATGAGACTTGATCAGCGATTTGTATGAAAGTTGCGAACCCTGATTTTTCTGTACGTGTAAAATGACCAAAATGCCCGTGAGGTCATTTTTACCTAGAAATCAATGATAACTAATCTAAATTATCTTTGAAAGGTTAATTTTATGCTTGATGGGGATTATATGTGCCTTAGAGGTAAAAATCTCAATTCTCAATTTTTACCCTAAGTAAAATTACCGTTTTACCCCTGCAGTAATTTTTCATGAAATTATATAATCTTTGAATTTGGTTTTCACCCAAAGGTTCAAAATGACTATTTTAAGTATGATTTGAGATTGTCCAATATTTACAGGGAGTTTTTACGTGAAATTACCTTTCTACCCCTAGTTGTGGTAAATAGGTTTACTTGTGTAATTAAGATAGCATTAAAACTCTATTTGAACTCAAATTGATTTTATTCATTAACCTTGAGTTTAAAATTAATTACCCAAGGTTAAAAATAATTACTTAGGTAATTAGAGTCTAAAATCACCTAAGGTAAAATTAAATTATCTTTCCTTAATTATGAAAGCTCATAAAATTAATGATAATTGAGATCAAAGTTAAAATTTCGGTTTAGGTAAAATATTGTACATTTACATTTTCTTATCCTAAGTTTAGAACCTATGTTACAAAGTGATTTTTACTCATTTGAAATTAACCTCATTTACTAGTATATGATTTCTCTTTTTACCTTGTCTTGATTTGTCCTAAACACTTAACCTTTTACCATTTTCACTAATTTATCAATTCCTAATCTTTTACCTAAGTAAATACACATCTAATACATGATTTACCACTTGTAAAACATTACAAATCTGATCCTAAATGAACTAGAAACTAGCGGACATCACACCTCCATGGTGGTCATATTTCATTCCTTTTTAATGCACTACATCATTAGATACCACCTTGATACCAATATTTTATTTCTTTTCTTCAAGATACACCTCAAATACATGTCCTACCATGAATGATAAATGAAACTTTGTCCCCCATTATTCCTTGGATCAGCCATGAGGTTCCATGCTCTTATTGCCTTATATTTTAATTTTTTTCTTTCAACAATGACACACAAGAATACATTATTGCTTTACCTTGTGCTTTGTTGAGTTGTCTTGCAAGTTATTTAGTCAAAAAATTCTGCCACATTGATGGCCATGGTTTTCAGCACCTTTCCACCATCAAAATTTAATTTTGTAAAGCCTAAAACACCCTAAAATAGATCATAACTATAGCATGTGCTCTTTGACTTGTCTTGCAACCTTTTTGAGCAAAAATTATGATTGTATTACAGCCTATATGCATCAGCCTCCATACCCCCATAATGCCTCCATTTTATTTTATTATCAAAGAATTAAGCACTCAAACAACACCATGACCATACCATGTGATCTTTGAGTTGTTTTGCATTATTTTTGAGCAAGAATTCTGATCACATTTCAGCCCATATGCAGCGTACATACGCCCTCCAAATGCCCTATAAATATGTGATTTTCCAAGGCCTAAATTCAGACACAAACATTCATAGCCTTAGCATTTTCTTACTTGATAGTTTTCTTCTCAAAGTTTGCTCAAAGTTCTCTAATTCTCTCAATACTTCAAGCTTTCTTCTTCTTCCTCATTCCCACTCAAGAGACTCCATACCCAACCTCTAATCAAGTTCTAAACCTCAAGCATACACATTTCAACCATAAATCAACTCCTAAACACATAACCTTTCAATTATCAAACACAAAAACACAAGAAAAATCCTCCCTCCATTTGCTCTAATCTTGGCCGAATTTCAAGGACATATCAAGGACATATTTTCTTCTTCTAACTTCTCTAAAGATCAAGCATTACCTTTTGATAACAAGAAACAACTTGGTAGGGATTTTATTTCATGTTCTTTCTCGTTCTTTCTTTATATTTTCGATTTTTATGATTTGATTATAACCATGGCTTGATGATGAGGAATCATGGCGGTGGTTATGAATCCATCATTTAAATGAACTCTAAAGCCCAAGGTTTAATTCTTGATGTTAAAACATTAATAAATGAATTACTAAGTTTTGAATTTCAAGCCTTGCATAATCATATCTAATTTCAAGTCATCATCTTAAATCTTTAAGATAATAATATGAATTTGCATTCTCATGTTTAAATTTCAAGTAATGCATTTTATGTTTCAAGTTATCACTAAACTTTGAAGATCTAAAAATAAACTTGCATCTTCAAATTTATATTTGAAGTATTACATATCATGTTTATATTTCCAAGTTATCACCTTATGATGATAAAGATTAAAAATGGA
Source organism: Dalbergia cochinchinensis (assembly GCA_031216125.1). Classification (NCBI taxonomy): domain Eukaryota; kingdom Viridiplantae; phylum Streptophyta; class Magnoliopsida; order Fabales; family Fabaceae; genus Dalbergia; species Dalbergia cochinchinensis. The sequence goes on along the minus strand of CM062368.1, from coordinate 72,265,141 downwards.
TTGCATAGTATATCTATGATTCTTGCTATCACTTAAATCTCTAAAAGCTCAAAATTTACCTCTTTAATCTTAAATAGGAATTCTTATACTTAAATTAAGTTAATTTCAGCCTCTTGATGTTCTTGGTATTAAGATTAGTTTATTTTATTTTTTAAGGCTTTGATCTTGCCTCTAAATCACTTAGGTAATTTTTGTTAGAGTTAGAAATCCAAAGATGTTAAAGATTGTGCTTTTCTCAAGCTTTTTGATTTAAAAATTATGTTACTGACCTGATTTAAATAAAATGGTTAGAATGCTATTTTATAAGGTTTGAATGTGTATAAATTACTTATAATTGATGTAAGAATTGTTTTTAGTATTTTTGAGATAAACTAATAATTGGAAAGGATCCAAATCATAATTTTATAAAGCTTTAGACAATGAATTTTCTGGATTAATTCCTCACTAATTTGATACTGATCTTATGGTTTATATACATTAAAATTATTAGTATTTGATGTATAAATTGTTTTTAGTATCTTAGAGGTTGAAAAGAATAATTACAAGTATTAGTTTTGACCGATTCATAAAATGCGAAAAGTTGTGCCATAAACTATCAATTATGTAATTTTTTGATTCAAAGGATTTTAATTAGAGTAAATAATGATATCTGCTGTGTATATGTATTTAGAATACCATTTATGATGTTTAGAGAAAGTTTTAGAAGTATTGGCTTTTTTTAAGTGTTAAAAATAAGTAACTTTGTACTTTGACCCCTAAAATATGTTAAATTTAGTCTATGGCCCTAAAAGGTTTTTATTATGAGTTTGAATGGTTTCTGATAGTTATATGGCTCTTGAAATGTATTGGTTAAAGTTAAAGGTCTTTAATTTATGAGTAGATGTTAAAAAGGGGTAATTATGTTTTGACCCGTAACCTTTGAGAAATTATGATTTGACCCTTTGGGACTTAAATGTAAATATTGATAATTTGATGAGATGAAGGTGATTGATATCTTGTGATGGCTATGTTCATATATTGAGATTTATATGGCTTATGGATATATGCAATGAAATATGATGCATGTTTATGTGATTTGATTTATGGCATGTTACGGTTATATCTGATTCATTAAGATGCATCAGTTCATGAAGTTTATGAGCATGAAATATTAATGATGAGTTATTCATGTTTGCATCTCTATATATCATGCCAAGATTTAAGGCGACATAAAACACATGGAAATGATCCTCTAGACTCCCCGAATTAAAGGTTATGAGAGGTGATCCGAATAGGAAATGATCCTTTGGACTCCCCAAATTAAAGGTCATGAAAAGTGATCCTAATGCCCCCTATCCTGTACCTTAAGAGTTTGGAATTTAACTTATCAAAAGGGATAAGATTACGCTAGTGACGACTAGTGAGGTATGAGCTCATAACCTAGAACTCTCGAGAAAAGAGAGAATTATAGGGCGCCCCCAAGGAAAAGAGAATAAATAAGTTTAAGTCACCTGTAAGAATGATGATCATGATGTTCTTTATATCATATGCATTGTTTTATGGATTTTATGATATTATGTATATGATATTGATATGCATCAATGACTAATATGTTGCATTCATGACATTAAGATTCATGCCAAAAGATACGGGCCTCGGCTATTGATATTTAGAATTTAATAAATGAACCTTATATATATGTTCACCATTTCCATAATTAAACCCGAGGTTCCAGGGGAGGATGACGATGACACTTGTGTTATAGTCGGGAAGCCCTACTGAGATTCTTGTATAAATTTATCATCCCTTTTCTTTTCCGTGTCGTCTCCAGACACGAATGATGGTGTAGTTCGTGATTTGTCTTGAGACTGGACGAGGAGCTACGGAGATAACTTCCTTTTGGATATTTGCCTTTAGAGTGATCGTATCTTAGCTATCAATTTGTATTCTATTGATGGATATATATTGATATCCTTAAGTTTACAAGACATCACTATTATGATACAGTTATTGATATGTTATTATTATTTGAGTTATGTTATGTCATGGTTGTATTATGTATTTACCTATTATTCATTTCTAACATCTCTTTTACGCAGGCAAGATAATGACGTTAGATATTTAGTATGCACAGATTACGATTTAGTATTTAAGTTCAAAAAAAAATTTTACCCATATTTTCACTAAAGTATTTTAAAGAAGTTTTGAGTTAAAAACTGGAACAAAAGAGTAATGACTAATAATTAACTTAAATGCGTCATAGGCGTGTTGAGTTAAATATTAGGGTGTTACAAATATAACTGGAAAAATTGCCCTATAGTTAAAATGAAAATTTTACATCCGGTCTGACAATAACATGAAATAAAGAAAAGAAGCTCACATGATAAGCACGATATCATTATTTTTGAGCAAACAATGATTGGTAACTCCTTATAGTACCACTCTTTTCCCATTCATTCACACTTATAAATTATACTTGTCACATAGACACTATTGTTAGCAAAATACCCATACCACCCCAACCCTCTCTACAACTCCACCACACAGACACATACACATTTATGAATATAACCTGCAAATTTGTAACATTTTACAATATAACAAGCAGAGATACGAGCTGCAGCATCATTCCAAGGGTAACCAAAATACAACAAAAGTCATGTACCAAAAGTAGGAAAAACAAAGTCCAGCGCCAAATCTGAATTAACTAAAACAAAGACCAGCACCAAATCCGAATTAAGTTTAAGCCCTGAGTCTTAAAGTGAGACAACAAGACTCGTAGATATTTTCCTCCTCTTTCGATTCCACATCATCAGAATGTTCTCCATCTTGTGTAGGTTCATTTCCCCTTCAGCTAGAAAGCCTTAGAAGTAGATTTCTTCAATCTTGATTGCAACCTGGAATGTTTTAAAGGCTCACCAACCTTAGCTAAATCAGCAACAACTCCACAAGTCAAAGTATCAATAATCATAAACCAACTCCTCTTCAACACCTTCTCCATCTCCACCCATTTATCCTACTAACCACTCATTACTATCATCAATATCGTTTAGAAGAATAGGAACAATCACATCTTGTTCTTTTGTTCATGTACAATGCAAGGAATGTTGTAAACACTTTGTGACTCCATACCAAGCCAAATCCTTGTTTCAAGAGAATTTCCTCATCATGCTCAAGGCCAACGTATGGTTGTAGATGAAGCCTGCAAGAGATTGTCTTTTTTAATTCAAGGTAAGTTTCCAGTGTCCTGTTGAAAATAGCAACGCAATTCGAGAAAACAAAATGAAAAACAACAAATCTCCAACTCCACACTCGACCTAACCTTTCAAAATTGAAAAATATGAAAAAAGAGAAGGAAACTAAATCAGCTAAAAGGTATGAAGGAATAGGCCAAAATTTGCAAGGGAGTGAAACTTGAATAACCATTACTATTTCTTTAACGAAAGAACAGAACACCCATACTCTTCAAACATTAAAACTAAGTGCATCCAACCACTAAGATCAGCGATGATTGTTACTGCTCTAAAAACAATGATTTTATTCGATGCAAGTTGTAATGTCTAAGTTAATCAAATCACATATGTTCCACCTACGCCGCATCAACTAACAGCAATCAGTGAGAAAAAACAAATCAAATCTTCAGCAACAGAGCATTTCCAATGATATCATGCAAGAGGCCCATCAAAATGATAAAGAAATTTCATAAAACACTTCATCAAAAATTGAAGCAACTACAATAATTTAAGCATACTTGTAATTATTAAATGAGCTCAATTCATAAACCGTGAAGAGCAAAAAGAAAGTCCATAAGAAGTATGGTTGGAACAAAATGCAAAAACTTCTTTGTTCTTAAATTTAGATTTTAAAATTATGACTCAATAACAAATATTCTGAGAGACACATAAGGGTGTATTTGTGAATTTGAATTTTGGAGGGGAAAGGAAGGAAGGGCAGAACTTGTAGTATAAAATTATATTATAAGTCATCCCTTCTTCTCATTTTTCCTTCAAAATCCAAACTCATAAACATTAACCTAAGAAAAACATGCATATGATAGAAAACATTATTTATATCTAACAGTCGACGTATATCAAACTCAGCACCTTGAAGTTGAATCAGAATATATTTCAATAACCTTTTTGGAAAAAATGTAAATGCTTTTTTTCAAAAAAACAATTAAAACACACAAGAGTCACGTACTCATGTTGAATTGCTATATTCAAAAAACCTTTGTTAAGAGAACCGGACCGAACTGGCCAGTCCAACCAGATTAACCGGGAATCGGTCTGGTTGAATGCCTAGAACCAGGTAGCCTCAGAACCGGTCAAAACCAGTAAAAACTGGGAACCAGTCCGGTTTTAATGGGTTGGCGGTGTCATTTTGGCTGAAAAAAATAAAAAAGGCTGAAAAGTGAGATCAGGTTTGCAGAATGGCTTTGTCTTTTCTTTTTTGTGAGTTTGTCACTTTACACTTTAGGGTTTTTCCCTTGGAAAGAGGCAGAGGCGTAGAGCTCAAGCCATCCGGCCCTCAGCCAGCTGTGCAGCACTTCCGCCCAGTGCCTCCACCTTCCCTTTGCTCCTTGCGCTGCACCACGAGCTGGTCTTCTCCTGCTCCCCGGTCCTTTTCGCCCACGCACCTCTGTTCTTCTCAGTTCTCAGCACCGTCAGCCTCTGCTCTGCCTAGCTTCTCCACGCCGCCGGCCTCTGCTCCACCTAGCTTCTCCGCGCCGCCGGCCTCTACTCCGCCTAGCTTCTTTGCATTGCACCAGCCAGGTAAGTATTACATTTTCTGATTTTCATTCCTCATGTAATTTACTAATTTGTATACAGTTTAAGTTTAGTGATTTGTATTTTAGTTTTTCTATTTGTACTTTCAGATTTGTAATGAGTTCCCCTGATGATTTTTATCATAACCTATGTAATTTTTAGATTATATAACCAGTCTCATAACAAACTTTGCTGTGTATAAACAAAATGCCTATTTATAAAAAAATAATGTGCTTAAAGTTTAAACTTTAAATTGTTATAGCAGAGAGGACTCAAATACAATGATAATGTGGAAATTTTATCACTCATTTAGGACCTAAAAGGCCAACAAGTAAGCATGTGGAAATTGTATTGTATTGTTGCTGTAATTTCCTAATATGAATTTTCAGTTTTGGTATTGTTTTTAACTGTTTTATACTTCCCTTTTCCAGATATGGATATTAATGATCCATCACTAGATAATAATGTTAATCCTAATGTTGCCTTTGTTGATGTTAATCCTACTAATATTGAAACCCAATCCTCCTCTGCCTCTACTTGTGGGAAAACTGATCCGGCATGGAAACATTTTTCTTTATCTATTGACAACAAAGGGAAGATGTCATACACATGTTTATTTTGTTTGTCCAAGTATAAAGGAGGAGGGATTAATAGAATGAAGCAATATCTTGCTAGAAAACAAGGAAATATTGCTAAATGCAAAAAAGTTCCTCATGATGTGAAAGAACAAATGTCAAGGCTTTTGGAAGAAGGTAAAAAAGGTAGAGATAAGTTTTGGAACTTTGGTGATGATGAAATTGAAGAAGCAATGGCACACGAAGAAGAAGAAGAGATTACCCCTACCCCTCGACCATCGAAGATGCAAATTGTTGGAGACAAGGGTAAATGAAAGGTAAATACTTCTCAAAATGTCCATGGTTATTTTTCACCAAGGACAACCCCAGGAGCCCAACCAAGCTTGAGAAGTGTCTTTCAAAGCAAAGAGGCAACACATAATGCTAAAGTAAGAATTGCTAGATGGCTTATGGATGCACGGATTCCTTTTCATGCAGTGCGATCATCATACTTTCAAGATGTTGTGGATGCTATTGCTGGTATAGGACCTGGTTTTAAAGGTCCTTGTTATGATCAATTAAGAGTTCATTTGTTAATTGATCTTAAGAAAGAGTGTCAGTTACTTGTGGAAAGTTATCAAAGCTCATAGAAAGAAAATGGTTGCACAATTATGGCTGATGGTTGGACAAATCAAAGGCAGAGAATGTTGATCAATTTTTTAGTCTATTGTCCTGCTGGTATGTCTTTTGTTAAGTCCATAGATGCTTCCAATTTAGTTAAAAATGCCTCTACATTGTGTGCTGTATTTGTTGATGTTATTGAATGGGTTGGATCAAATAATGTTGTGCATGTAGTTACTGATAATGCTGCCAATTATATAGCAGCTTGGAAGCTTATTCATGAAAAGTATGATCAAATTTTTTGGTCTCCATGTGCTGCACACTGCTTGAATCTTGTTTTGAAAGATATAAGTAGCATGCCAAACATAAGTAGTCTTGCTTCCCATGCTTCCAAAATTACTATCTTTGTTTACAACCATATGGTTTTCTTGTCTTGGCTTAGAAAAAGGCCCGGTTGGAAAGAAATTGTTCGTCCAGGAGTTACCCGTTTTGCTACTGTTTTTCTTACCTTGAAAAATATTCATGAACATAAGACAAATTTGCAAGCTTTGGTTGTAAACTCTCATTTTACTGGACACAAGTTAGCAAGGAGAGCTAGTGGGAGAAATGTTAGTGATATAGTCTTGGACAACAAATTTTGGGAGGAATGTTTTATTGTATGTAAGCTTGTTGCCCCTTTAATTAGATTGTTGAGAATTGTTGATTCTGATGAGAAACCTTCATTGGGATATGTATATGAGGGAATGCAAAGGGCTAAGAATGCAATTAAGGAGATGTTGAAGCACAACAAGATTGCATATCAACCTTACACAGATATTATAAAGGCAAGATGGGATAGGACTTAAAGCGAAGTCTCCATGCAGCAGCTTACTTTTTAAACCCTGCTTTCTTTTATGATGAGAAGTTCATTGAGAAGTATAATGTTTTACGAGGTTTACTTGATTTGTTTGATGTAAAGAGTCTTTGTAGTGACTCAATTAAAGCATTGAAGGAATTGCAATTATACCGAGAATGCAATGAAAGTTTTGATCGGTCAAATTCTAAGAAGGCAGCCCAGGAACTCCGACCTAGAAAGATATTGGATATTTACTATTTAGTTTAATATTTTAATTTGCTTTTGATATTTCAATGTATATTATGAATTATTGATGGTTAATGAGGAATAAAATATTTATATAGTTATATTTAATCTATGCAAGTGAATGGTGGAGAAACTTTGGTGGTTGTACTTCGATTTTGCAAAAGATAGCTATTCGCATTCTTGGCCAAACATCTTCATTCTCGGGATGTGAGCAAAATTGGAGTCTTTTTGAACAAATTTACACTAAAAGAAGGAATAGGCTGGAGCATCAGAGGCTAAATGATATTGTTTTTGTGACGTATAACTTACGTCTTAAAATCAGGTATTAAGACATTATTTAATAGTTATCAATGACATTATGTTATTTACTTATTTTTGGAACTTTAGGTTAGCAAACTTAGAAATTGTTACAATAATTTGCTATTGTGTTTTAGGTCACATCAAAAGAAAAGGTCTTATGATCCAATTGATTATCAAAGTATTGATCTAGTTGATTTTTGGGTGACGGAAGAAGTTGAAGAGCCAAAACTTTCCACTACTATTGAAGAATTGGTTGATGAAGGCAACTATATTCCTTCAATTCATGTTGGTTAGTTTTATAGTTCCATTTTTTCATAAAGTATTTATTTATAAACTCCTCTACATATCTTTAACATATTTTTATTATGTTAGATGATGGGGAGGCTAATCTTGTTGATGTGCCTTGCATTTCATTTGATGATGAAGGAGAAGGACATGAGAATAAAGCTTTTGATCAAGATCTCCAACAGATTAATGCATATTTTGATGATCCCATTTAATCTACTCTTTGTATGTTTAACATTGATGCAACATTATTTCTGAATATTGTCTTGTGATGATGTAATCATGTGAGTTAATGTTTCGTACTTTATTAGAAGTTGAGGCAATGAGACTAGAGATAATTGACTTATGTGTAGGTTATGTACTAATGTTTACTATAGATCTTTGAACAATGTTATCTTGTGTTGGTTATGTTAATGTTGATAACTTAATATAGGTTTTTGCTTTTGAATTTATCATAAGTATATATTTATATATACTTTATTATATTCCGGTTGAACCCCGATTAAACCGGTTGGACCTGTGAACCTTTGAACCAGTGCCCTCACCGGTTCGATGCCCGGTCCGATTTTCTCTTTCTTGCAAAAAACATAGTCAACTTAATTTGCATCACCTATATATATATATATATATATATATATATATTGTACACATAGAATCGTACACATAGGTTATACACCAATGTTTACAGTTATACTTTAAGGAGGAAAAAGATGAAGAGGAAAAAAATTGCCCAAGTTCAACATGAAGCGTCAAAATACAAATAACAACATAGTTAACATAGTGACCTATACAATAAAAAAAAGTATCAAACAACAATGAAATAAAGGAATCTTCAATTTGTTTCAATCTTGACAGGCTTGTTGGTAGAATAATCACCACAACTTTTATCATCAAATTGATTACGCACTCTGTTGGCATGAAAACTCATATTCACCCTTGGCGCATTGTATTCCATCACCATCATTATATCTTGCCACCAAATTTTGTAGCCATAAAATAAGATGTACAAACCCTATATCTTCTCCACCGAAAAAAAAATTCTAATCGATCAAGATTTAAATTAATGCAATAAAAATTAAAAATAATGGCATATCATGAGATTAGTAATATAACAGGGGATACAATGCAAAACAATAGAAGTTAAGGCAAATTCAGAAGCATGATGAAGCATATAATTTAAGTCATCACCAGGCAAGTAGACAATCAAAATTAGAAAAAATTAGAACATCCTATTAGTAGGTGTAGCAGTTGATATAACATAAATGTTAATGTTTATCTTTACCAGTTCTTCCCCTTTCAAAACCTTCATCATTTTTAGGCTTTCCTCCTTTTCTTTCTTGCAATAGATGCTTTACAACCTGCCAATTGTTATTGAGGTTAAAAAAAATACTTAGTTATTAATCCCTGTAATTGAATGATATGCATGAACCTAAACATAAAGTGAAAAGTTCATGATGCATAGAATAAATATGGGACTTCAATTCGGTTTCGTATCATATTTATGGGAAATAACTCTATTCCCATCAAAATTGTTCTTAAAAGTTAAAAACCACACCAAGCTAACTCATTCATATCAAAAAATGGTACTTCATCTCATATAGGTTCTTCTCTTCTACGCTAACTGCCTTCCATTTAGCCGCCCAAAATGTCCCTAAATTTTGCCTCTAGGTTTGCTTTCTTAATGTGCAACAACCCATCAATACACTGTTATATGCCATACAGCCACCAACCTCAAAATAAGGCCTTTTGGTATAATTCTGTAGCTGTATTCAAGCTCCCTTCCTTCCATTCCATCTAACCCAGGTTATTATATTCCCAAATCTCTAATTAGTCATGATAAATAAATGTCACGAACATGAATAAATACCAATTAGAAGTGGCAAATTCCGTTCTTTTAAATCATTCTAAAACATTGTATTTCCTTCATGTCAATAGTATCATAATGCGGATGAAGTATGGATGTTTAAGAAAGATATGATCCAAGTAAAATTCTTACAAATTGAGAATGATAGAACCCTTTCACAAATCAACTTCTATTAATGCTAAATAAGTTATATCCAAACGAACATTTATCAAAACAAATCAAAATGGCATATAGCAAGTCAAAACAATGATATCTATAACTAACCTACCTAGTTTTAAAATAATAACTCAAACCCAGCAAGCAACATATTATATTTTATAACATCTTATACAATTCTCTTGCCTGTCATTTCAACCTATACAATGATATCTTATACGATTTGTTCTTTTTATTTTTATTTTTTGCTAACGGGAAAAGCGACATCATTTTGCTTAAGCATCACTAATACCGTTAACTTTTTCATCCAAAGATCATCAGGTATTTGCCTTTTAACATTCTCAATGACTAACTAGATAATTTCTTTTTGTCAGGGACTAATTTGTTCAATGTTAAAATTATTAGAGACCGAAGTTGAGAGTTTACTCTATATTCTATTGAGCTTTCATTAGATTTAAAATTTCTAAACAATAGAAATTATATTCCTTTTTCTTTATTCCATATCATTCTTTCTGTGGCATTCAAGTACATACTGAACAGGTCTTCAGCCTCTATTAAATAAGCTTTTGAACTTTTTACTAATGTACTTAAAAAATTATAAATTTCACTCTTCAGTGGAAAAATTGATCACTTCTTTAATTAATAATTAGTGGCCACAACACTAATAGCCATAAGAAATAGTGCGAATTCATATGATCAATTTTACAAAATATTGTAACATCACATCAGAACTAAACTGGAATAGCTATATGAGAAATTGTGAATTCATATATGATCAATTTTATAGAATTTTGTAAAGGGAGAAAAATCCTAACTTTTCTTTTTATTGATAAAATAGGCTCGACCCCAAAACGAAGAAATAAAATGTTCATAATTATGATTTACAAGACACCAATACACAGCATAATAAGTTGTCTAAATTATATGACATACACTCTAGCTAGAAAGGCCAAAAACATAAGGAGAACCTCATACAACAACCAAAATAACAACCTAAAAAAGAAAGGTACATATGCAGCCAGGGCCTGTAAGAAATAGCAGCAAGAAAGAAAACAACACCTGAACACTTATAACACAAGAGGTCCATTATTTCATCCTGCAGACAAAAACAACAAAACATTAGTTGTAACATGTGTATAACAACAATATATATATATATATATATATATATATATATATATATATATATATATATATAATAGTGACTGCACTATCCCTTTTGATGGTCCGAAACCAAAACTCATCAAAGAATGTATAGTTGTCCTTAAAAAAAAAAAAATCTGATCTGAAGCCTTCCATCAAGGATCATGTGCTCCAATAAAATTTGGCAACATGTATGTAAACATCCATGCATTTTAGCGTAGTTCCCATGGGCATTATCATCAAAGGACAAAACATTTTAATCGCAGACAAACATATCGTATCAATCCAAAACAACCTGCTTCAGAATATCGGCAGGATTGGCTTGAGAAGCATGTTCATTAGATAAATCATCAAAACTTAAGCTCATATGAGCAGGATCTACGGCACCAGAAGAAGAACAGACAGAGATAATAACATGGTATTGCATCAGAACAAAGGCTATATGGAGATATAGAGAAATAAACAACAAGCAAAATAATAATTAATTCTGCATATTAGCTATAGCAACACAACGATTGCATTTCAAAGGCCCCTGCAGCATAAAACTGCAGACCATATGAAGCAAGCCACCCCAAAAAACCAACCACAACAAAAGAAGTATACCAGAGACCTAGTCTATTCTAGGTCTATCTAGTCTATTCTATCCAATTTAATCAGCGATCTGTATGAAGGACTGAATTGCTAGAATTTTAAGTTCAAAACAATCATAAATGTAAAGTGTATTTTAACCCCCTTTTTCTGTGGGGTGTGTAATTTAACTTTAGTTGAATAAAGTGTAAGTGTGTAAAGAAAAGTCATGAGAAATGCTTGATAGTTATATGCCATAGAGCTAACAAATATATGTATCAATAATTCCTATTAATGACAAATTATTATTCTTTATCCATAATTTATGTTTATTAGCATAAGTCTGTAAGATACTTGTTAGATACTTTATTCTCAAGAATATGAGTGACAAATTAGTATAATATCTTTAAAATAGTCCACAATTATAGAAATTCTAATTGGGTGTTGTTACTTTGAAAAATAGTCATTCCATGAATAGTATGAGATACAATTGAAGATGGATTAGTGAGTCTCATACTATACAACATTAGATATCAAAATGGATATATGGACACTTATTAGATAAGTGGGTTGAATGTGAAAAATAGATAAATTTTACATGGTAATTTTACTAATATCAATGAAATATTATCTAGATCTTATAAGTGTAGATAATCCTTAGAACTGAAATGACATAGTTATCTCTTATACACAGGTAGCTATAGTTTGCGATTATTTGTATACTCATGCTATGCATTTGTATTACACAGTTTATGGTTACAGTTAAATATGTATGGAGATAGGTGACCAATTAAGATGGAATTCATTATTGTTGAAAATATGATAATGTACGCACACACTCAAACATAAGAAGGAAGAAGAAAGATACAGAGAAAAGCTACAAGCTTTGTATTTATGTTTGCATGCTTTTTTGTCTTGCATGTAACAGCTACGATCCATAGGTTCATATAATGATACAAAGCATCCTAAATTTAACATATCCAAATAATGAATGGTTTTACCTAATAATAAAAACATATAAAACTTATCAACATCACTCATTGAAACTGTGGTTACAAGCCACCCTTCAATTTATATTACTAATTTATTATCAACCTTAATTTTTCAGCACTTCCTCTTAAACGTGATATATTTCCAACTCCAATCATCTTTCACAACTTATCATACTTGAGAGGCTTTGTGAAAATGTCAGCAATTTGATTAGGTGGCTTCACATATTCAACCTTCACATGCATGTTCTCAATGCATTGTTGAATAAAATGATACCTTCTCTCTATATGCTTGCTTTTATCATGAAACACAGGGTTCTTTGCAAGAGCGAAGCCAATTTGTTGTCCACCATGATTGTGATAGCTTCAGCTTATTCAAAATAAAGCTCTTTCAGTAATATCTTCAACCAAATTTCATGGCATGCACAAGCAGTGGTAGCAATATACTTAGCATCAAAGTTGAAAAAATGACTATGGATTATTTCTTTTAACACTAAGAAATTGCATTAATTATTTACTAGAAAGAAAGCAAACATAGTACTACTCTTCCTATTGTCAATATCTCCTACGTAATCATTATCGCAATAGCTTGTCAACTTAAACTCATTTGAAGTTGAATAAAATATAACATACTCAAGAGTGCCTTTGAGATAACATAGAATTCTCTTGGCTTCCTTCATATAGGTTTCAGATGGATTCTCCATATAGCGAGTGACTAGTCCAATTGAAAATAAAATGTCATGTCTGGTGTAAGTCAAATACCTTAGACATGCTACAAGACTTCTGACCAATGTTTGATCAACTTTCTATACACCTTCTTTCTCTTTAGAAAGTTTAACTCCATACTCCATAGGTGTATTGGTAAGATTGCAATCTAACACGTTGAGTTTCTTCAGAAGTTCTATTACATAAAATTCCATCCTCCATTTGTTTTACTTCAATTCCCAGATAATAAGAAATGAGCCCTATATCACTCATCTCAAATTCTTGAGTCATCGCCTTCTTGAAATCTCCAAACATGATTTGATTGTTAAGCGTGAATATAAGTTTAGCCATATATACACAAACAAATAACATATTATCATTTTCCTTTTTCACATAGAGTGCATATTCGTGAATACATCTAGTGAAGCCATTCTCTTGAAATTAATTATCAAGACAATTATTCCAATCTCTTGGAGCTTGCTTCAATCCATACAAGGCTTTTCTAACCTTAACACCTTATCTTCACAACCTTCAACAACAAAACCTAAAGGTTATTCAATATAAACTTCTTCCATGAGGTTACCACTCAAAAAGGTAGACTTCACCTCCATTTGATGGATCTTCTAATGGTTTTGTACTGCAAGTAACAATAATAGCCTTATTGTCTCCAAGCTAGCAACAAGACCAAAAACCTCATCATAATCAACTCTGTGTTTCTACCTATATCCTTGATGTGAGTTGTTGCTATGCAACAAATTAAAAAAGTGTTTTTGTTGCTAAATCACACCGAAAATGCAGTTAGGGTGCAATCCAGGTCGTCTCATAAGGAAGTGTTCTAATTGATTCAAGAGATTTGGGGGTTTTTGAAATTGTAGCAACTAAATTAAATTGAGAGATTATAATGAGAAAATTACTTGCACAAGGATTCCTTCAGACTAAGATTTGTTCAATCATCGATTCAAAAGATTAATTCATAGTGGTGATTATTTTCATTATTTATGCTATCACACAACAATGATGTAATTCTACTTAGCGGTCATACAATCGCACTCACAACAAGGGTTTGGCTAACATATGAACTAGTAATTCATGATCGTGATTCTATGAACCTATGCTAGCTTGATTACTAACTACAGCAACCTAATTCCTAACGGAATTAATTTCAATCCCTTACTAATTGGATGTAATTAAATCAATGGACACAATACTCAAATGGTATCTAGATTATGCAAGCAAACAAATGCACAATCAAACAACTCTTAAAGACACAATTACAATAATCATCATAATTCAAATCAAAAGAAAAAGTAAACAAGGAAGAAAAACCAACCATGAATTGCAATAGAAATTAGGAACCTCAACAACAAACTTAATCCTTAGTTATCCCTATGCACAGTAAAGAGATTACTCCTCCATAGAGGGAGTTTCACAACCATTGTTGAAGGGAGAAGCCAAATTACAATCCAGCAAGAACCAAATCCAACAATGACTAAGAACTCTAAAACCTAAAGAGAAAGAGAGATAAAGAGAGATAAAGAGAGAAAGAGAAAAAGAGAGTGTGTGTGTGTGTGTGTGTTTTAAAAACTAAAACCCCCCAAAGAAAAACTCAAAATCTCCCTTACTGATGTCAAGTTTTCCTCCTGTTTGTGTCGTTACTATTCATCCAAAGAAAAAGGGCCAAATTAGGCCCAAAACGGATCAGCAAGCTAAAACAAAGTAATTGCATGAGCGTTGCAACACTCACTAGAACGGGTGCTTCTTAGGCTGTTCAACACTTGTCCCTGTTGAGCGTTGTAGAGTTAATGAGCACTACAGTGCTCACCTGAATGATGGCCTCCTACATTTTTCCTTCCTTTCAGTCTCAGCTCCTTTCAGAGAGTCCCCAATCTTTCCTTTGATGTATTGCACACAATCTAATGCTCCTGTATATAAAAATCATACTCAAAGAGATGAGTTAATTGCAACAAGGTTCACTTTTCTAATTATTCCTAAAAACAGTACAATATTCACTAATTCCTTAAAACTGTGCAATGAGGTACAAGATAAAAATCACTATTATTTTCCTCAATAACACATCAACAACTCATGCAAAAAGCCAAGGTTTAGAAGTCAAATAAGTGGCATAAATGCCGCTTATCAAACTCCCCCACACTTAAGCTGTTGCATGTCCTCATGCAAGAAACTCAGATGGATACAGCAAAGCGACTAGACTCCTAACTCTACTAACTCTAAGAATGCATGCTGCATGGAAATAACAATACACCAATCCAATTGATCTAGAGATACAAGCGATAGGCAATCACATCAACAATCAAAAGAATTGTAACAAGCAAGGCATATAATGGATTAAGTACAAAAATCCTCCCAAGATTAGTGTTTGCCATTTATTCACTCAAGTGTTTTGGGGTAAGATGTACACTCAAATCACCTCAAAAGAAAATGCATTACCGTAGGCTTATCAAAGGTCTCATTCTCCATTCGTCACACTCACATGCATATTGAATCAAGAGTACTTGCTTTTAGTTGTGATGGGGCTAAGGTGAAAGTGCGAAAATATAAAGGCCAGTGGAGCTAAACTTTTAGTCAAAGGAGAGCAAATGCATACATCAAGAGCACAAGTGTCTAAGGGTACACTTTGTCCAATTTAACCATTCATCAGCCCTTAATTTGTAATATGACACTCTTTCATCCAAACTTTTGTAATTGTTTTTTAGTATGTCACTTGCTTAATTTTTTTTTTAGCCATTCACAAATACATATTGTCTCCCCCACACTTAGACTGGGGAATGTCCTCATACTATCCCCTACATTTATGCTCAAAACACACAATTATATAAAAATTGCACAAATGCTCTCCTAAACCTAAAAAGTTAAGAATTTTCATGGTTTTTCACTTTTGGCTAAGAATAAGCTAAAATAAACTAAAGGGTAATAAGGCTTAAAATGGGCTAAACGATGGTAATATGCAAAGGTTGGATATATAGGCAAGTGGCTAAAAACAAGAAAAATGCCTCAATTATCTTCAAGTATGCATGTGGAAACATATTTTCAAACAAGACCCTAGGCAAGTTATAGAATGCAAATCCAGTAAGGGAAACCCACATGAACAAATAAGGAGGAAACATGATAGTCCACAACAACAAAGAGGCTCAAAATCTCATAAGTAAAATTGCATGTGTAACGCCCCAATTTTTACTGTAATTTTTACTGTCATTAGAAATTACTCAATTACCGAATTACCGTAGGTAATTATTACATAAGATTTGAGGCCGAACAATCCTCAATAAAGGAATATAACATTAGAAGAGAGGTTAGGAACGATTCATGCGAGAGTCGCAAATCCTGAATTTCTGTACGTATAAAATGACCAAAATGCCCCTGAAGTTATTTTACTTAGAAATGAGGATCGTGGGCCCCACCTATTCTCAAGGGGATATTTTGAGGATAATAAAGGATTGTTTTGTTATGTGTGTTAATAGAGCAGAAGGATCTCAATTTTGAGTTCCGATGCGCGAAATGACCAAAACGCTTCAAGGTCGCTTTAACTCCGATGTGCGTGCCGACTGAGCCCGAACCTCACTAAAATGTTTTAAAATGTGTTTTTAAGCCATGATTAACCATTGGTTAAGCTCGGGTGGCCTCGGGCAGTTTTTAAGTGAAAGTACGATTTTGCCCTGCTTTTGGCGCTTTGCGAATTTCGGGATTTTTGATTCAGATACCAAACCTAAGCAATATTAGGCTCAAATTAAAGCTTATTAAATTCTAAATATTAATCTAGAGTCAAAATTATGTATTTAGATTGATTAGAACCCAAAATTGTTCAAAAACACCCAAATTGCTTACTAATTCACTTAAACCCTTAACCGTAAATTCTCTAAATTACATGAATACCTTGCCTACACCTAAATAATGCATGGACCACACAAATTTCACTTCTTTGGGCTGTAATGGACGAAATTATTGATGCCATTATGCAACTGAATTATTGCCAAAAGTTGCACTAAAACAAAATGCCAAAATGTCACCATAAGAGACATAATTCCTTAATTTCATACAACTGTCTAAAATGATTTTTCCTCCCTTATTTCTCTTGCAAAATTCCATCCACTACCTCATCATTTTGGCCAATTAGAAGCCTCAAAATCTTCTATAAATAGGCTTGCTTGAGTGGTCTTGGAATGCTTGGTTCATAACTAGTTTTTAGGAGCACCAAAAACTTTCTTTCTTCCTCCTCTTTGGTTGAATTCTTTCTTCAATTTTTTCAAAGAGATTTTGTTTCATTTCACTTCAAGAAACCAAGTTCTCTTCCTCTTCTTCAACTCAGATTAGGTAGGGAGTAGTTTCTAAATTTATTTCTATGCTTTGAGGAGTTGTGTTTTTAGCTCAAAATGATGAAATTATGAACTTACCTTAGCTTTTCATTTTGGTTTTCCTCTTCAATTTTTCTTTAACCAATTCAACCATATGGCCTAGGTGGAACTAAGATGATGGCTTGATGATGAGGACCTTGAGGGTGGGTTGTAAATCCATCACAAGTTAGGCCTCTAAAGCTTGAAAATTTCACTTGATGCAAAACTTTAAAGAATAATGCTTTATGATGCTAAAACAAAGATTTTTAGTTTAGAACTTGAAAGATGTATTTTCCTTTTATGTTTTATTTCTTGTTAAGATATGTATTGGGTTGAATTTATAATTCTTTTAAAGTCTTGAAGGAGCTCTAGTAAAGAAACAAAATGAATTTGCATCCATGATTAAGTTTATGCTTTGCATAACCATGTTTACCTTCTATGTCATCACTAAATTTTCAAGAATGAATAAATGAACTTGCATTTCTCATGTTTAAATTCCAAGCTCGTATTTCATGTTTATGTTTCAAGTCATCACTTAATCTTTCAAGATAATAAAGAGATTGCATCTCATATTTAATTTATGCTCTCACTATATTTTATAATGGCTAAAAGAATCAACGCATGACATGTTTATTTTATGCCATCACCTAAAGATCCTAGAGCTCAAAGACTTGCCCATGTATCACAAGCAAAGAAATATGATTATTGGAGTTAAAGAATTTATTCTTTAAAAAGTCTTGAGATTGGAGCTTAAAAAGATGTAATAATAATTCTCTTCTCCCTCTACTGGTCCCGTGCGGACTACCGCCGCTCCGGTTTCTTAATATTCTCTTCTCCCTCTATCGTCCTGTAAGTGACTACCGCCGCTCCGGTTTCTTAATATTCTCTTCTCTCTCTATCGTCCTGCGGCGGATTACCGCCGCTCCAGCTTTCTTGTATCATGTTTATATTTCAAGTTCTTGCATCATGTTTAATTTTCAAGTCATCACCTTAAATCTTAAAGATAAAGAAATGGAATTGCATATCATGTTTATAATTCCAAGCTATCACCTTATAAAGATAAGATTAAAATAAGGTTGCATAGCATGTTTATAATTCTAAGATGTTACCTAAATCTCTAAAGCTCAAGACTTACTCCTTTTATCTTAAGTGAGAATTTTAATTGTGAAGATCCTCCCAAATTTGACAAAAGAACTAGTTTCTAAATGAGTTTTAAGGCTTTGCAAGGATTTTACCGGGAACTAGTATTTTATATGCACTTAAAATATGATTCTATGTAATTGCATGAGGTTCATGATTCGCCAATCGATATGAGTTTAGTATCAATGTGTGATAATGATTTGATATGATTGAAGTTGTGATAATTATGGTTTATTGTTAAGAGAATGATTCATAATTGGTATAATAACTAATTAGTTCTATAATTGATAATTCTATGTAAGGATTGGATGCTTATTAAGTACTTGATA
The DNA here is from genome assembly GCA_031216125.1 of Dalbergia cochinchinensis. NCBI lineage: Eukaryota > Viridiplantae > Streptophyta > Magnoliopsida > Fabales > Fabaceae > Dalbergia > Dalbergia cochinchinensis. Next base: position 72,246,313 of record CM062368.1, on the reverse strand, counting down.
TCATTGAATGATTTCCTGGCTTGCATGTTATAGTTGCTGTTGCAAATAATGAGAATGCTTATACATGAAATGTTCTTTATTATGTAAAATTTACCTTTGTTGCTAGAAGAAAGTGTATCATTGTAAAAGTGTAATTTGAAAAGGTTCTGGCTAAGGAAAGACTTGGTATTTAAGCGTGTCCATTGTGACCCACCTCTCTTTCCTGGGAATCTCCCATATGCATGATTACAGTTGATATATATTATTCTAGCTTAAGACTATAAATGAGAAAATGTTATGATGTTTATGAATTGTATTATGATATAACATGCAAAGATTTAATGGTGACTTAAACTTATAAGAAAATGATCCTTTGGAACCATCAGACTATAGGTGGTGAAAAAGTGATTTTAGCCCCCTAACCCGTTCTCTCAAAAGGGTAGAGTCGGGACTTTAGCTTATCAAAAGGGATAAGTGTATGCTAGTGACGACTAGTAAAGTATGAGTTCATAACCTAAATTACTCCCAAAAGGGTGGAGTATAGGGCGGCCTAAGGAAAATAATGATGATGATAAGATTTTAAGTCACCTAAGGCACTAAAGAAATGAAATATGTGCACTATGTCCACGTGTAGCTAATATTATATGACGTTCTTTTATGCATGTTATTTGATAATGATGATGAGGAAAATGATGTAATGATAAAGGAAAAGTTCATTGTAAATATGAGCTGTTAAGATTATGATGCATTATAAGACGCATGATTAAAAATTGACAAACCTCGGTTAAGTATTTGTCCGAACTTAAAATGAATCTTTGCATGCTCACTATTTTAGAATAATCTTGAGGTTCCTGGGGACTTTGATGATGACACTGTAGAAGGAGGTACCTTACTGAGAATTCTTTAGCAAGATTCTCACTCCCTTTTCTTTATTTCCGTCATTGTCTCCCAGATTCGTGATGGCGACATTCGTCCTGTTCGTTGATACCCCTACTTGGGAATTTCACTATGATCCGGTGCATCGCTCGTATCATTTTGGAGGGAGGTGCGCAGTTCATGTTTTTATTTACATAGGTCGTCCATTTGCACATCCTGTCCCTAGTTATCGATTTTCTCCTATTTCTCCCTATGGCGATGAAATGGTTTTCGAACATGCACGTCCACTTGATGAAAGGATGTTACGTTCTTATCCCGCCTATCTGCTCAGTCCATGGATTTTCAGAGTATGTTCCGAGATGAGATATTCTCAAACCGATCCTTCAGAGGACACTCCTACTCATGTATATTCTCAGAGCTCTGCTCCTACTCCCACACGTGTAAGAGAGGGTAGTGAGGAAACAGTTGTTCAGCCGAGGTTAGCAAGAAGGTCGCCCATGCGACTTCACCTGGTGCATCTCGTGTGTCCCCTCCCGAGGGAGCTCATCAGTGGATCGGATTTATTCCCCCGTTTCCAGGACAGTGGCCATAGAGGGTTCTTAGTAGATTTATGTGTGATCATGCACCCTGGTTTTAGGATAACCTTCCCGGCTTATGGAGTTATCTAGTTTAGGGGCATGTATTTCCTTATGTATATTTTCTTTTATGGGTTTGCATAAGATAATGATGTATGAACATAACCCACCCTTTGAGTGAGGTTATTGTATGTAAATATATGCTATAATGTGCTTATGGATGTTATATGATGGAGCCTAAGTGATATGATGTGATATATTCTTAAACGTCTTATTATACTCCGCTTACTCGTTCACGTTGTACTCGGCTCACGTTTTCAATTATGTGTTTAAAAAAAGAATGGCTCGTAATTTCACTAAGTATTTTCAAATTATGAAGAAAGAACCAAAGCAAGGAGTAAAGTCTAGTCATTAATCAGATTCAACCTAGGTGTATCTGGTTAATTACTAGGGTGTTACAGCATGTACTCAATCCAAACAACATAATGAATCCACCAAGCATGCAATACAAAATAAAGTCAATGCCAAGCATATCAATATAGTACATATGGTGTGAGCCTATGCATGTAACCTCTAAGGTGCCAAAAGGATGGTGATAAAAAAAATGCAAATAAAAATAAATATGATGCAAGACTTAAACTAACATGAAAATAAATAAAATGCAGAAAATAAAAGAGAAGGTAAAGAAAAACCTCACGATGGGTTATCTCTCATCCAGCACTTTGCTCTGATGTCCCTAAGTTAGAAGGTTAGGGCCTTCATGGAGGGCGTGTAACTTCAACCCATAACTCTTGTCTCAGCCCCAAAATCCCTGGGGCCTTCATAGAGGTATTTCAGTTGGCGTCTACCGACTTTACAGTGAATCTTCGACCTTAGGTCTTCTAACTCAACTACATTACAAGGGTGTGCACAGGTGATCAAGAGTGGTCCTTTCCACCTGGACTTTGACCTTCCAGTTATAAATTTCACTCGGGACTCATGCAGCAAAATCTTTTGCCCCACATGAGGTTTTTCTTCCTATAGTAGGTTAGTCATGGAGCACCTATGAAACTAATGATTGCCATCCAGATGGGGTACCTGTATTTGTAAGCTCGGAAAACTCTACTACAATAGATTTATCACATCCTATGGGGGAAGAAAAAAATAGGAAAGGGGAGTTGTTCATCCTTGCCAAGGAAAGAATCACATGCATCTTCCACTAAGGAGTCAATGATATCAATGCCAAACACAGAGTATTCCTCAAGGGGGAATTTCTTGGCATCAGACAAACAAAATTGGGCTTTCAAATCCCCACACTCCATGGATAATATACCAACATAAACATCAATCTTGGTTCTAGCAGTTTTAAAAAAGGGTCTACCCAACACTAATGTATGCTGGTTGGCATCAATGTCATTCTCCATCTCAAGCATATAAAAATCAGCAGGAAATATTAAATTATTTACCTTTACTAGGACATCTTCTAATACCCCCTGGCTTTGTGATGCTGCGGTTGGCAAGGTGGATTACCAACCCGGTGGGCTTGAGTTCCCCAAAGTGTAAGGACTTGTAGAGTGATTTTGGCATAACATTGATGCCAGTCCCAAGATCAACCATGGCTTGCTTGATTTGTAGGTTCCTAATGGTGTAGGGAACATTGAACATGCCTGGATCCTTACACTTAGGTAACAAGTTACCTGGCTTGATGAGGGAGGAAGCATTCACCCTCATAGTCACCTTCTCCTTGTCATTGCCCTGTGGTCTCCTCCTGTTGGTGCACAAATCCTTAAGAAATTTGGCATATTTGGGGATTTGCTTGATTGCATCCAATAGAAGAATGTTGACCTCTACCTTAAAAAAATTTTTAAGAGGTCTTTTTCCAAATCCAACTCATTAGATCACTTGGGCCTTGTAACTCGCTGTGGGAAAGCCAATTGAATGGGTTTTTTGCTTGCTCTTCTGCTTGCTTCTGCTGGGGTACAAGCTTATCTTGCTGCACATCTGGCTGAATTGTCTCATCCTCCTGACTCTCAACTACAACCTACTCTTAAGGGCCAGCAACCTCAGGCAAAACTGTATCGGACCTCTGAGTAATAGCAGAAATGTTCCCCTTGGGGTTGGAAACTGTCTGTGAAGGAATAGCGGATGCACTCCCCTGCTGAGATTAGGAACTCTCTAGCCTCCTAATTACATTTTCATCTCTTGCATGGCTTGTTCATGTTTTCTCTGTGTTTCTATCATCATGTTCATCATCTCTTGCCATGGTGCATCTAAAGGGGCAGAAGGGGCAGGTAGTGTTAAAAGCTACTGAGGGGCAGGTAACTGGAAAGCAAGTGGTTGTTGGTAGACATGTGGGATGCCCTGCTGTCTTTGCTGGGGTGGAACATACTTTTGTTGTTGCTGTGATGAGTTGGTCCACCTCAGATTAGGGTGATTTCTCCAACCTGAGTTATATGTGCTGGTGTAAGGGTCCCTGCTAGTTGTTTTGATTCTGGGGTCTACCACGAAACATATTGCTAGTAGCCACCAAAGTAGGGTCCTCCTGTAGCTGTGGGCATACATCAGTAGTATAGATATTACAAGATCAAATAGCACAAGTTTTCTGAAGTGAAGGAGCTTGCCTCAACTGATTCAAGGCTATTTGTTTTAGGAACTCAGTCATCTTATCTAGTTTCTGCTCCATCCTGCTATTATCCACTGGAGACACTTCACTTACATTGTGGGTGTCACTACCAGCACTGGACCCAAACTACGAAGAGTTCTTTGCCATGTTCTCAATCAGAGTTCTAGCTGCAGCAAGAGTTTTATCAACTAAGGCACCCCCACTTGCAGCATCAATCATGCTCCTCTCCATTGCTAGCAATCCCTCATAAAAATACTGAAGAAGTAACTGCTTTGGGATCTGATGCTGGGGAGAACTGGCACACAAGCTTTTGAACCTATCCTAGTACTCATAGAGAGATTCACCTTGCAAGTGCCTAATGCCACAAATATCTTTTTTGATAGCAGCTGCTCTGAAGGCTAGGAAGAGTTTCTATGCACTTCATGCCAACCCAGCTGTCAACTGTTCCATGGGGGATGTAGAAGAACCAGTCTTTAGCAGCTCCTTCAAGGGAAAATAGGAAGGTCCTTAGCTTGATTTGGTCCTCCGTTACCCCCTGAGGCTTCATCATCACACAAATCACATGAAACTATTACAGGTGTTTATGTGGGTCTTCCCTAGATAACCCATGGAACTTGGGCAAGTGATGTAGGAGCCCAGACCTAAGCTCAAAGTAAACTTCATAGTTAGGGTAAGTGATCCCCAATTGTTGGTAATTAAGATCATGGGCAACAAGCTTCTTTAAAGTCATATTATTCTCAGCCATATTTCCTGAAACACTAGCAGCGGGATCAGAAAATTTAGAAGAATAATAACAAAAATTACCGAATGCAACAGGGAACAAAGAAAAGATAAATAAAATTTAAATTAAACAAAACTGAAATATTTTTTTTAAAAAAAAAGACAATGCAAAAATTAATAAACAAATGAACAAAATAAAATAAAATAAATAAAAAAGAATTATCCAGAAACAAGAAAAAGAATCAATTAGCACTACTTCCCTGGCAATGGTGTCACATGTGAGTTGTCGCTACCCGTAACAAATTAAAAAGTGTTTTTGTTACTAAATCACACCGAAAATGCAATTAGGGTACAATCCAGGTCGTCTCACAAGGAAGTATTCTAATTAATTCAAGAGATTTAGGGTTTTTTGAAATTGTAGCAACTAAATTAAATTGAGAGATTATAATGAGAAAAATACCTGCACAAGGATTTCTTCAGATTAAGAGTTGTTCAATCATCGATTCAAAAGACTAATTCATGGCAGTGATTAATTTCATTATTTATGCTATCACACAATAATGATGCAATTCTACTTAGCGGTCATACAATCGCACTCCCACCAAGGGTTTGGCTAACATATGAACTAGTAATTCACGATCGTGATTCTATGAACCTATACAAATTTGATTACCAATTACAGCAACCTAACTCCTAACGGAATTAATTTCAATCCCTCACTTATTGGATGTAATTAAATCAATCGACCCAATACTCTAATGGTATCTTAATTATGCACGCAAACAAATGCACAATCAAACAACTCTTAAAGACATAATTACAATAATCATCGCAATTGAAATTAAAAGAGAAAGTAAATGGGGAAGAAAAACCAACCATGAATTGCAATAGAAATTAGGAACCTTAACACTTGTCTCTATTGAGCGTTACAGCGCTCACTCGAATGGTGACCTCCTGCATCTTTCCTTTCTTTTAGTCTCAGCTCCTTCCAGAGAGTCCCCAATCTTTCCTTTGATGTGTTGCACACAATCTAATGCTCCTGTATACAAAAATCATACTCAAAAAGACGAGTTAATTTCAACAAGGTTCATTTTTCTAATTATTCCCAAAAAACAGTGCAATAGTCACTAAGTCCTTAAAACTGTGCAATGAGGTACAAGATAAGAATTATTATTATTTTCCTCAACAACACATCAACAGCTCATGCAAAAAAACTAAGGTTTAGAAGCCAAATAAGTGGCATAAATGCACTTATCAATCCTTTGGCAATGAGTCTAGCCTTGTACCTTGCTACATTGATAAGCAGCATTTATGCCACTTATTTGACTTCTAAACCTTATCTTTTTGCGTGAGTTGTTGATGTGTTATTGAGGAAAATAATAGTGATTCTTATCTTGCACCTTAATGCACAATTTTAAGGAATCAGTGATTGTTGCACCATTTTTGGGAATAATTAGAAGAGTGAACCTTGTTGCAATTAACTCGTCTCTTCAAGTATGGTTTTTTTTGTATACAAGAGTATTAGATTGTGTGCAACACATCAAAGGAAAGATTAGGGACACTCTAGAAGGAGCTGAGACTAAAAGGAAGGAAAGATACAAGAGCCCACCATTTGGGTGGGCGTTGTAACGCTCGACAGAGACAAAACTTAGACAACTTGCCCATTCTGGTGAGCGTACCGCTCGTTCGATAATTTTCATCAGCATACTGATCTGTTTTTGGGCCCAACTTTGGCTCCTTTCTTGGATGAACAGTAAACACAAGGCAATCAATTAGTAACCTAGTTTTTTTTGGAGTTTAGTTTTAGTTTTTTGAGCTTTCTCTCTCTAGAATTTCTTACTCTTTCTCTCTAGGTTTTGGGAACACCCAATCTTTGTTTTGGCTCCCATATAGGATTGTAATTTATGACTTCCCTTCAACAACAATTGGGAAACTCCCCTTATAGAGGAGTACTTTTTTTACTGTGCGCAAGGATAACTGAATATTGAGATTGTTTTTGAGGTTCCTATTATTTTAATTGCAATTCATGGTTAGTTTTTCTTCCCCATTTGCTTTTTCTTATGATATCAATTGCAAAGATTATTGTAATTGTGTTTTTAAGAGTTGTTTGGTTGAGCCTTTGTTCGCGTGCGTAATCTAGATACCATTGTGGTATTAGGTTGATTGATTTTATTGCATTCAATTGGTAAGGAATTGAAATTAACTCCGTTAGGAATTAGGTTGTTGTAATTGATAATCAAACAGGCATAGGTTCATAGAATCACAATCGTGAATTACTAGTTCATATGTTAGCCAAACCCTTAGCAGGAGTACAATTGTATGACCGCTAAGTAGAATTGCATTATTGTTGTATGATAGTATGACTAATGAAAGTAACCACTGCCATGAATTTATCTTTTAAACCGATGATTAAACAATTCTTAATCTGAAAGACTCCTTGTGCAGGTAATTTTCTCTTATAATTCTCTCATTATAATTTCTTGATTTAATTTAGTTGCTACAAATTCTCAAACTCCCAATTTTCTCGAATCATTTAGAACACTTCCACGTAAGACAACCTGAGTTGCACCCTAACTACATTTTCGGTATGATTTAACAACAAAACATTTTTAAATTTGTTGCGGGTAGAGACAATCCACACTAAGTTTTGGCAACGTTGTCGGGGAAGTGGTGCTAGTTGATTCTTTTTATTTATTCTTTATTTTTATTATTTATTTTATTTTCAATTTATTATTTATTTTTAATTATATTCTATTTTTATTTTTCTGCCTTTTGTTTTAAAAAAATAGTTTAATTTCATTTTAATTTCATTCATAGCTTTTTCTTTTTTGATTTTTATTCTCTCAAACTTTTTGATTGTTTTGCTAGTGTTTTAGGTGACATAGGTGAAAATAACAAGACCCTGAAGGAGCTCGCTGCCCAAGACTTGAACTACTAACCTTTGGGGATTATTTTTCCCGACCAGAGAGTTGACCTTGAGCTTAAGTCTAGACTCCTGCACCACTTGCCCAAGTTCTGTGGGTTATATGGGGAAAACCCACACAAACACCTCCAATAATTGCATGTGATTTGTGTGATGATGAATCCTCAGGGGTAATAGAGGACCAAATCAAGCTAAGGGCTTTCCCATTTTCACTCGAATGAGCTGTCAAGGATTGGTTCTTCTATATCCCCCATGGAACTGTTGACAGCTTGGCTAGAATAAAGCATATATTTTTGGAGAAATTCTTCCCAGCCTCCAAAGCAGCTGCCATCAGAAAAGATATTTGTGGCATTATGCAGTTGCAAGGTGAATCTCTCTATGAGTACTAGGACAGGTTCAAGAGATTGTGTGCCAGCTGTCCGCAATATCAAATCCTAGAGCAGTTACTTATTTAGTATTTTTATGAGAGATTGCTAGCCATGGAGAGGAGCATGATTGATGCTACCAATAGAGGTGCCTTAGTTAACAAGATGCCCGTTGCAACTAGACTTTTAATTGAGAATATGGTAGAGAACTTTCAGCAGTTTAGGTCCAAAGCTGGTAGTAGCACCCATCATGTGAATAAAGTGTCTCTAGTAGATAATAGCAAGGTAGAACGAAAACTAGATAAGATGATTGAGTTCCTAAAACAGATAGCCTTGAATCAGTTGAGGCAGGCTCCTTCACCTCAGACACCTTGTGGTATTTGTTCTTGTAATACCTATACTACTAATGTATGTCCACAGCTACAAGAGGATCCCACTTTAGTTACTACAGGCAATGTGTTCCCTGGTAAACCCCAAAATTAGAACAACCAGCAGGGGTATGACCTTTATAGTGGCACATATAACCCGAGTTGGAAAGATCAGCCGAATTTGAGGTAGAACAACTCATCACAATAGCAGCAAAGGTATGTTCCACCCTAGCAAAAAATATAGGGCAACCCACATATTTACCAACAACCACCTGCTCCATAGTTACCTGTCCCTTCAGATGCACCATGGCAGGAGATGATAAAAATGATGATAGAAACACAGAGAAAATAGGAGCAAGCCATGCAAGAGATGAGAAATGCAATTGTAAGGCTAGAGAGTTCCTAATCTCAGCAGGTGAGTGCATCCACCATTCCTTCTCAAATAGTTCTCAACCCTAACGAGAACATTTCTGCTATTACTCTGAAGTCTGGTACAGTTTTACTTGAGGTTACTGGTCCTTCAGAACAGGTTGTGGTTGAGAGTCAGGAGGATAATACAGTTCAGCCAGAGGTGCAACAAGATAAGATTGCACCCCATCAGAAGCAAGTAGAATAGCAGGTAGAAAGACCCATTCCATTGCCCTGCCCACAGCGAGTGGCAAGGCCAAAGAGGTCCAATGAGTTAGAGTTGAAGAAAGACCTCTTGGAAACTTTTCGGAAGGTAAAAGTCAACATCCCTCTGTTGGATGCAATTAGGCAAATTCCTAAGTATGCCAAACTTTTGAAAGACTTATGCACCAACAAGAGGAGATTACAGGGTAGTGAGAAGGAAAAGCTGACTACGGGGTGAATGCTTCCTCCATCATCAAGCCAGGCAACCTGCCACCCAAGTATAAAGATCTAGGCATGTTCAATGTTCCTTGCACCATTAGGAACTTGCAAATCAAGCAAGCCATGGCTGATCTCAGGGGTGGCATTAACGCTATGCCAAAATCACTATGCAAGTCCTTACACTTTAGGGAACTCAAGCCCACCGGGTTGATAATCCAGCTTGCCAACTGCCTCATCATAAAGCCAGAAGGGGTACTAGAAGATGTGCTGGTAAAGGTAAATAATTTAATATTCCCTGTTGATTTTTATGTGCTTGAGATGGAGAATGACACTGATGTTATCCAGCATACATTAATCTTGGATAGACCCTTTTTGAAAACTGCCAGAACCAAGAATGATGTTCATGCTGGTGCATTATCCATGGAGTATGGCGACTTGAAAGCCCAATTTTGTTTGTCTGATGTCATGAAATTCTCCCTTGAGGAACACTCTGTGTTCAGCATTGATATCATTGACTCCTTAGTGGAAGATGCATGTGATACTTTACTTGGCAAGGAAGAACAACCTCTCTTTCCTATTTTTTTCTTCCCTCATGGGATGTGATGAATCTACGGTGGTAGAGTTTTTTGAGCTTACGGATATAGGTACCCCATCTAAGCAACAAACATCAATTTCAGAGGTGCCCCATGACCAACCTGCTCCAGGAAAAAAGACACATGTGGGGCAAAAACTTTTGCTACATGAGCCCCAAGTGAAATTTATGACTGGAAGGTCAAAATCTAGGTGGAAAATACCACTCTTGCTCACCTGTGCATACCCTTGTGGTGCAGTTGAGTTAGAGGACCCAAGGTCTAAGATTTGCTGTAAAGTTGATGGACACCGATTGAAACACCTCTATGAAGGCCCCAGGGATTATGGGGCTGAGATGGGAGTTTTATGAGGTGAAGCTACACGTCTTCTATGAGGGTCCTGACTGTCCAACTTAGGGATGTTAAAGTAAAGTGCTCAATGGGAGACAACCTACCGTGAGGTTTTTCCTTACCTTTCCCTTTTTATTTTCTGCATTTTATTTATTTTCATTTTTGAGTCTTGCATCAAATATATTTTTATTTGCATTTTTCATCATCCTTTTGACACCTTAGAGGTTACATACATAGGATCACACCACATGCACTATATTGACATGCTTGGCATTGATTTTATTTTGTATTGCATGCTTGGTGGATTCACTGTGTTGTTTGGATTAAGTATATGCACTCTTACCTGTGAGATTTTGAGCCTCTTTAATGTTTTAGACTATCATGCATCCTCCTTGTTTGTTCATATGTGTTTCCCTCACCAAATTTACATTCTAAAACTTACGTAAGGTCTTGTTTGAAAATATGTTCCCATGTGTATACTTGAAGATGATTGAGGCATTTTTCTTATTTTTAGCCTATTGACTATATAGCCAACATTTGCATATTACCATCGTTTAGCCCCTTTTTGAGCCTAATTGCCCCTTATTTTGTTTTAGTTTATTCCTAGCTAAAAGTGAAAAACCATGAAAATTCCTAATTTTTTAGGCTTAGGAGGGCATTTATGCAATTTTTAAATATTTGTGTTTTGAGCATAAGTGTAGGAGAAAGCATAAGGACATGCTCCAGTCTAAGTATGGGGGAGGCAATATGTATTTGTGAATGGCCAAAAAAATTAATTAAGCAAGTGGTACACTAAAAAGAAAAATATTGTAAAAGTTTGGATGAAAGTGTGTCACATTGCAAATTAAGGGCTGGTAAATGGTTAAGTTGGACAAAGTGTACCCTTAGGCACTTGTGCTCTTGGTGTATGCATTTGCTCTCCTTTGATTAGAAGTTTAGCTCTACTGTTCTTTATATTTTCCCACCTTCACCTTAGCCCCATATAACCAAAAGCAAGTCCTCTTGATTCAATATGCATGTGAGTATGACTAATGGAGAATGAGTTAACAAGCCTATGGTAATGCATTTCCTCTTGAGGTGATTTGAGTGTACATCTTATCCCAAAACACTAGAGTGAATGAGTGGAAAACACTAACCTTGGGAGGATTTTTGTATTTAATCCATGCATTATATGTGAATTCCACTTTGTGTGCTTTGTTTTTGTTCATGCCTTGCTTGTTGCAATTCTTTTTATTGTTGGTGTGATTACTTGTTGCTTGTATTTCTAGGTCCATTGAATTAGTGTATTGTTATTTTCCATGCATCATACATTCTTAGAGTTAGGAGTCTAGTCGCTTTGCTGTATCCATTTGAGTCTCTTGCATGAAGACATGCAATAGCTTAAGTGTAGGAGAGTTTGATAAGTGACATTTGTAACACCCTAATATTTCACTCAATATGCCTAAGAATGCATTTAAGTTAATTATTAGTTATTACTTTTTTGTTCCAGTCTTTAAATTTTTGAAAATACCTTAGTGAAAATACAGGTAATTTTTTTTAAGACTTAAATACAAAACCTGAGCCGCGCATGTAAGTAACTAACGACGTTCGCCTTACCTATAAATAAAAAAGGATAAAGACAAGTTACAGATACATACGACATCATAATATATATGTATATATATAAGCCATAGAGTATCATGACATAAACAATATTAACATATTAGAATTATATCATAGTAGTGACGTCCTCTAAACATAAAGGGCATCAGTACACATCCATCAAGAGATTAAAGCACAAGCAAATAAAAAGTGTATGATCACCCTGAAGCCAATATCCAAGGGAAACTATCTCCATACTCCTATTGCGACCTTTTTGTTCCCTTTTGTAGCACAAATCCCTCGTCCGCGTCTTAGAGTAATTCACGAGCTACACCATCATCCTTGGCTAGCGACGACATGGAAGAAAGAAAAAGAAATGAAAAACTTATACAAGATTCTCAGTAGGGCTTCCCTATTCTAATGCAAGTGTCATCGTAATCGTCTCCAGGAACCTCAAGTTTTATTATAAAAAAGGTGAGCATATATAGAGTTCATTTATTAAGTTCCAAATACTATTAGCCGAGGCCCGTATCTTTTAGCATGAGTCTTAATGTCATGAATGCAACAGATATCTCAAGTATGTATGGTAATGCCTCCAATACATAAATAACATATGCAAATAACTTAAGCATACTCTTAACATGAATTTGCAACGCACAAAACCAAAACACAACATCACATGAGTAAACACACCAAATATACATCCTTACTTTACTTTCTCAGGCGACTTAGTATGAATGCATGATATAACAAACCTGATGAGTTGTATGCTATTTAGCTTGCATGGAAAAGGCAAGAGAACCCATGATAATTTACTTTCTCATAGTGGAACTCTCAAGTTCCCTTCTTAATAACCATCCTCTTACGTCAACATCTCAAACCAACCATCTCACATTCCCCAGCAATTTTATATTCAGCACCAAAACTCCACCTCACCAATCGCCTAGAATGAGCTCAACCTAACTAGTCGTCGCTAGATTTAATATGGGATAATAAAGGAGGAAAATACATCAGTTTCTTGCCTTTTTCATCATAAGTATGCAACTTCCTTGGATCACCTCTCATAACCTTTAATTCGAGGAGTCTAGAAGATCACTTCCATATGTTTTATGTTGCATTAACCTTATTGAATCACCTCTCATAACCTTTAATTCGAGGAGTCTAGAGGATCACTTCCTTGTGCCTTGTGTCATCTTTAATCTTAGCATGTTATTTAGAGATGCAAGCATGAACACATAATCATAATTCATCATTCAATATTTCATACTCAAAAACTTAATAAATCATGTATCTCCATTATTTAAGCATAGATATATTCATGCTACAGTTCATTATGAAACTTGAACACATAGGTATGGATCATACTAATAATTGTCACTAACATCAATAAAGAATTGAACATATATAATTAGTAACTATGCACAGGTATAAGTTTTTGACTAAAACACATGAATATAACTTCCATAGGATATCATGCACACTATTCTTATCAAGTTAACAATATTTATGCTTAAGCCCCAAAAAGGGTTGAAATTGTAATTTCTCAAAGATTAGAGGTCAAAATGTAATTTTTCTTTTTAACTCATATTTTCAAACTAATTATCTTCAAAACTAATTTATATATTTCAGAGACTCATAACACTTTGAATTCATTTACATTCATCATAAAAACCACTTTGGATCATAGGCCAAATTTTGCTATACTTTAGGGGTCAAAGTGCAAAATTGTACACTTTGAACATTTAATAGCAACCAAAACTCCTACAATTTTTTTCTAAACATCATAAATGATATTTTGAACTCATGGACACATTCAACATCATTTGTTGCTCTAATTAAAAATATTTGGCCAAAATAACATAGTTGATAGTTCAAGACAACTTTTCACATTTTTCAAAATAGCCCAAACTAACACTTGTAATCACCTTTTTATATATCTATGATACCAAAAATAATTTTTACATCAAGTATAAATAATTTTTAAATATGTGAACAACATGAATAGCCTTGAATAACCTTTGAACAGGATCAGAAAATTAATCTCTCAAAGCTTCATAAAATCACAATTTTTATCCTTCTTAGTTACTAGACTTTCCCAAAATGATAAAAATAATTTTTATAACAATTATTAGTGATTCTCAAGTGTATGAACAGGGCTGAATAGTAATCAGAAAAAACTAGCATTCCAAAAGCTTCATAAAAACACAATTTCGATGCTTTTTAGTTGCTAGTTTTTCCTAAAACACTAAACAATTTTTACACCAATTATCAGTGATTTAGACTCATCTAAACATCATAAATTAGAAATCATTCTAGTTCTAAAAGATCAGATTAGAAACTAAAAAATTTAGCATATAAAATCATGAGAAAAATCATGTTCTTAATCCTTTACAATTTCTAAGTGTTTCAAAATTTCTTTATGCATCTTAAAGACAAGATTCATATCTGAAAAAAAAAAAAGTATAACAAGCTCTAAATCAGAATTATATGAGGGCCAAAAACATATAGATAAGAAGTGTCCATGATCAAAATTTCCATTTAAGATAAAAGAAGCAAGTCTTGAGCTTTAGAGATTTAGGTGATGACTAAAATCATAAACATGCTATGCAAATCTCATTTTAATCTTTATCATTATAAGGTGAGGACTTGGAAATATAAATATGATGTGCAATACTTGAAAAATAAATATGAGGATGCAAGTCCATGTTTAAGTCTTTAAGATTTAGGTGATAACTTGAAATATAAACATGATGTGCAAGGCTTGGAATTTAAACATGAAATGCAAACCCATGTTATTATCTTCAATTTAAAGTGAAAACTTGAAATTTAAACATAATATGCAAGGCTTAAAATTTAATCATGATATGCAAGTCCATTCTCTTATCTTTAAGATTTAAGGTGATTACTTGAAAAATAAACAATGTATGCAAAGCTTGAAATTTAAACATGATATGCAAGTCCATATTATTATCTTCAAGATTTAAAGTGATAACTTGAAATATAAACATGATTATGCAAAGCTTGGAATATAAATATGATATGCAAGAACTTGAAACATAAACATGGATGCAAGTTCATTTTTATGTCTTATTAAGCTCAAAACTCAAGACTTGGCAATTCTTTCATCAATCTTTTGACATCAAGAATTAAATCTTAAGTTATAGAGGTCATTTACCACTATGATTTCTCATCACCAAGCCATGGTCAATATTAAGTCATAGAAACCAAAATAAAGGAAGAAGCATAGGAAAGAACATGAAATAAAATCCCTACCAAGTTGTTTCTTGTTTATTAAAGAGAAAGCTTGATCTTTTATGAGTTATCAAAGACAAAATCTGATCTTAGTGATAGTATATATTTGGCCAAGTGATGATGGAATCATGAAAGGATTTTTGTTGTGTTCTTGTGTTTAGATATGGAAAGTTTAGGTGCTAAGGGGTTGGTTTATGGTATATATGTGTTTGTTTGAGCTTGGGAACTTGGATGAATATCAAGAATAGAGTCTCTTGCAGGTGGAGAAGGAAGAAGAAGAAAGCTTTGAGTTTAGAGAGAATATAGAGGATTATAGAGGATTTTTGGCCAAAATAGTGAATAAGACTACACCAAAAATTCAAATAACAAGTATAGGTGTTTGTGTGTGCATTTGACTTGAAAGAAACACATATTTATAGGAGTTTGGGGGGTGCTAAACTGTGGCCTTCTAGGCTGTAAGGTGATCAGAATTCTTGCTCAAAAAATAATGCAAAACAACTCAAAGAACACATTGTATGGTCATGATGTTGTTTGAGTGCATAATTCTTTGAAATAAAATAAAATGGAGGCATTATGAAGGCATGAAGTGCACGGCTGGTTCAAGGGAATAATGGGGGACAAAATTTCATTTATCATGTATGGCACGACACAGGGATAGCTTATTTTATTAGGTGGTAGGTTTAGGAATTGGTAATTTTGTAAAAATGGTAAAACTAGGTGTGTAAGATAACTCAAGACTAGGTAAAAGGTGAATCTTATACTAATAATGGAGTTAATCTCAATTGAGTTGAAAATCAGTTAGTAACTTAAGTTTTAACCTCAAGGTAAAGAAAATAAATACATTAGAATTTCCTTAATCTTAGCATTATCAATTTCATGAGCTCTTTGTAAATAAGAAAGGAAATTAAATTTTCCAAAACAATTCTTAACCTTAGGTAATTATTTTTAACCCAATGTTAATGAATGAAAATAATTTGAATTGAAATAGAGCCTAATATTGTCTTAATTACTAAAGAGTACTCATTAAGCATTAACTAGGGATAAAAAGATAATTGCACATAAAAACTCCTTGTAATCACTGGACATTCTCAAATTATACTTAAAATAGACATTTGGAACCTTTGTATGAAAATCAAATTCAAAGATTACATAATTTCATGTAAAATTACTGCAGGGGTAAAATAGTAATTTTATGTATGGTAAAAATTAAGAATTGAGATTTTTATCTCTAAGGTACATATAATCCCCATCAAGTATTAAACTAACCCTTCAAAGATAATCTAAATTGGTTATCTTTGATTTCTAGGTAAACATGACATCAAGGGCATTTTGGTCATTTTACACATACAGAAAAATCGGGGTTTGCGACTTTCGCATGAATCGCTATTCAAGTTTCTCATAATGTTTCTATAATATTATATTCCTTTATTAAGGATTATTCATCCTCAAATTACATGCAAAAATTACCTAGGGGTATTTTAGTAATTTGTACACAGCAGTAAAAATTGGGGCGTTACAGCATTTATGCCACTTATTTGACTTCTAAACCTTAGCTTTTTGCATGACTTGTTGATGTGTTATTGAGAAAAATAATAGTGATTCTTATCTTGTACCATAATACCCAATTTTAAGGAATCAGTGACTATTGCACTGTTTTTGGGAATAATTAGAAAAGTGAACCTTGTTGCAATTAACTCGTCTCTTCGAGTATGGTTTTTTATTTACAGGAGCATTAGATTGTGTGCAACACATCAAAGGAAAGATTGGGGACACTCTGGAAGGAGCTGAAACTAAAAGAAAGGAAGGATGCAGGAGCCCACCATTTGGGTGAGCACTGCAGCGCTTGACAAAGACAAAACTTAGACAGCGCAGTGCTAGTGCAATAATTTTTATCAGCGTACTGATCTGTTTTTGGGCCCAACTTTGGCTCCGTTCCTAGATGAACAGTAAACATGGGGCACACAATCAGTAACCTAGTTTTTTTTGGAGATTAGTTTTATTTTTTGAGATTTCTCTCTCTCTAGAATTTCTTACTCTCTCTCTAGGTTTTAGGAACTCCCAATCTTTGTTTTGCCTCCCGTATAGGATTGTAATTTACAGCTTCCCTTCAATAATGACTATGAAACTCGCCCTATGGAGGAGTACTTTCTTTATTGTGCACAAGGATAACTAAAGATTGAGATTGTTTTTAAGGTTCCTATTATTTTAATTGCAATTCATGGTTAATTTTTCTTCCCCATTTACTTTTTCTTCTGATATCAATTGCGAAGATTATTGTAATTGTATTTTTAAGAGTTGTTTAGTTGAACCTTTGTTCACGTGCATAATCTAGATACCATTGTGGTATTAGGTCGATTGATTTAATTACATTCAATTGGTAAAGAATTGAAATTAACTCCGTTAGGAATTAGGTTGTTGTAATTGATAATCAAATAGGCATAGATTGATAGAATCACGAGCGTGAATTACTAGTTCATATGTTAGCCAAACCCTTAGCAGGAGTGCGATTGTATGACCGCTAAGTAGAATTGCATTATTGTTGAGTGATAGCATGACTAATGAAAGTAACCACTTCCATGAATTTACCTTTTAAACCGATGATTGAACAATTCTTAATCTGAAGGACTCCTTGTGCAGAATTTTCTCTTATAATTCTCTCATTATATTTTCTTAATTTAATTTAGTTGCTACAAATTCTCAAACTCCCAGTTTTCTTGAATCATTTAGAACACTTCCATGTGAGTTGACCTGAGTTGCACCCTAACTTCATTTTCAGTGTGATTTAGCAAAAAAAACACTTTTTAATTTGTTGCAGGTAGTGACAATCCACACCATACATTAACCCTAGAGTTCTTCTTAACTCTACAAACTCATTTGACTTCAATAGCTTGATAACCTCTTGGAGGTGATGCAAGTTCCTAAGTGTTGTTATTTCAATTGCTTGAATTTCCTCTTCCATAGCTTGTATCAATTTCTCATCCTGCATAGCTTCTTCAAAACTCAAAGGCTCATCGTTAGAGAATAAACACAATAAGTTCTCATCTTTTAGCATTTCAATTTGCTCATAAAGATCGGTGAGACTTTGGCATCTATAAGGGCCTTTGCTTGAGCTAGAAGATGGAGTTGATGATGCTGCTGCTATTAGGGATGAACATGTTATTAGCATTTGAATGTCACCTTGCTCTCCTTGTATCGGAACTTCCTTATCCTCAAAGTAAGGTAGAAAATCATAGGCAGCTTTAGCTCGTGTACTCCAGTCCCAAGTTGTATTTTCTTTAAATTCAACATCACTACTAATTATTACTTTATTGTTGCTAGGATTAAGTTCTCCTCATAGCTAATGAAAACAACCTTCTGGCTCCTATTATCAAGCTTTGATCTTTCTTTCTCAAGAACTTGAACATATGCAATAGATCGAAAAACTCTTAAATGTAATACATCAGGCTTTAAGCTGCTCCATGCTTCTTGAGGTGTAACATCTTTCAAACTTTTGGTGGGTGAGGGGTTTGAAAGGTAAACTTCACATGCAACTGCTTCTCCCTATAAATCTTTTGGCAATGACTTGCTCTTCAACATTGTTCTTGCCATATTTTTAATTGTCCTGTTATTTCTTTCATCAACTCTATTTTGCTGTGGTTATCTGGGAACTATCAAGGGATGTTGAATGCCATGATTCTCACAAAGGGTCTTGAATTCATTTGAAGTGAAATCTCCACCTCTATCAGTTCTTAGGGATTTAATCTCACTGCAACTTTCTTTTTTTTTACATGAGCTTTGAACCTCTTGAATGCTTCAAATGTTTCACTCTTGTGCTTCAAGAAATAAACCCATTTTTTTTTGTGAATAATCATCAATGAAAAGAAAAAGTAAGCACTCTTACTGTAACGCCCCGATTTTTCTATCTGAGAAGAAATGACCAAAATGCCCCTGAGGTCATTTTTCCACCCTAAATTTAAGGATAACAACCCAGCAGTCCTCGAAGGGCCAACTCAATATTCAAAGGGGATTGTATGTGAAAGGATCTTAATAAAGCAGAAAAATCTCTTTTTCTGAGCTTTCGGGTTAGAATGACCAAAATACCCCTACAGCGTTTTTGCAGGGGTATAAGTACCGTTTGAACCTGGGAATTTCCCGAAAAGTTTAAAATGATGTTTTTATGAGTCTAGGCATGTCTTTTTAAGTCCTGGTGGTCCCGAGCAGTTTTTGTAAAAAATTATGATTTTACCCCTGCATAGTATATTTTGGGCCTAATGATATGATAAGCAAAACCTAAGCAATATTAGGCTCTAATTAAATATTAGTAAGTTCTAATTACTAATTTGGAGTCAAAATAATTAATTGAAGTTAATTAGAACCTAAGATTGCTTAGAAAAACTCAAAACTCTTTTCTAGTTTTAATTCTTTAAGAAAGGAATCTAGAAATAGTGTTTTCTCTCTCCAATTCCCTAAATCAAGGAAACATGTTGGTATTAGATTCCAAGTTAATGAAGTTTGACTTCATTAATTTAGAGAAACCACCTTCTAATCTAGTCTTATATGGCCCTAATTACCTATTTACTTACCTAAACACTTAGTCACAAAACTCTAATATTTGGCCTAATCAAATACTACCCCTAAGCTTACTCCTAATACACATTAAATTGTGATTTTCTGCCCCTAATTATGAAGAAAAATTGCCACTACTCCTCCTCCTCCATTTAAAAGAATTAATTTATTTTAATTCCAAATCAAAGGCCATACTTGGCCATACTTGAAGCCATGCTTGAGACTATACCTCACCATACCTAGCCATGCCTACACCATACCTTACAAAGAGATATTTTCCTCCTTTTCCTTCCATGAGATTTTGGCCACTCCCTCCATTCTTACACCCTTGATGTTGTTTTTCTATAAATACCATGTCTAGATGGACTTGGTTCCACTTTGGTTCATTTGCTAAGTTTAGCTTCAAGAGTAGTTCTAAGTTCTTTCTTTTTCTCTCAAGAGTTCTTTCATCATCATCATCTTCTTCTTCTTCTTCTTCTTCTTACTCACTAAGAACCACCACATCTCAACCATACACAACCTTCTAAACACTTAGCCTTTCCTTTCCAAGGATCAAGTTCAAGAAACATAACTTTCTTCCTTTCTTTTTCCTCCTTGGTCAAATATACCATCAAGCTCCAAGGAAGATTTTCCTTTCATCCTCTTCTCAAGATCAAGTCCTTTTCATCTCCAAGAAAACATACCTTCATAGGGAGTTATTTTGAAAATTATTTCCTTACTTTGTTAAGCTTTGTTCTTGGTTTAAAATGATGTTTCGAGGCTTTACCATTTCAGTTTCTTTCTTTTCCTTCCTTATGTATTTCAGCCATCAAGGTTTTGATGGTTTCTCATGATAGCTTGATGATGAGAGTTCCTAGATGATGACTATGAGTTCATTATAATGAGACCTCTAGAGCTTGAGTTGTACCTTTTTGCAAGTTTAATGAGCTGTAGTAAGAAATAAAATAAACTTGCATTTATATTTATATTTCAAGTTCTTGCATGGCATATTTATATTCAAGCTTTGCATTCATGTTTATATTCCTTTTTATCACCTAATAACTAATCTCAAAGCCGGCTTATTTCGACCTTAAAGTTGATTGTTGTGGGGCCTAGAGCACTAAAATAAAGAACTGAACTTGCATTCATATTTATATTGAACTTGCATTCATATTTATATTTCCAAGTTCTTGCATGACATGTTTATATTTAAGTTTTGCATTCATGTTTATATTTTCTTGTCATCACTTAATAATTAATCTTGAAGCTTACCTATTTCAATCTTAAAGTTGATTGTTGATTTAGAGTAAATACTCTATGGGGGCTTAGAGCACTAAAATAAAGAATTGGACTTGCATATCATGGTTATTTCCAAGTTATCATGTAAAGCTTAAAGATAAGAAATGAACATGCATTTCATATTTATATTCTTGTCTAGCATGTTTATATTTCAAGCCATCACCTAAACTCAAAGATAAGAAAGAAACTTGCATCTCATATTTACTTTGAAGTTCTCACTTTATTTTATTTTATAATAAAGAATAAATGAGGTGCATAGCATGTTTAAGATTTTGTCATCACTAAAAGATCCTAGAGCTCAAGGACTTGCCTTCTTTTTATCTCAAGAATGTTTTAATTTAGTTATTGCCCTATGATTATTTTTAGCACCTTTGACAAAGTAAATTATTTTTCAAAGAGTTTTAGAAGTTATCTTAAGTATAAAGCTTGGTTACTTGAAATGTCTTATCTTGTGCTCATGAGACATGTTACTTTTCGGCTGTGCCTTTAGATTTCCAGCACCATTAGATTCTGTTTTGGATAATTTAAATGTGTTAGACACCTTGCTACTTGATGTGATAATTGTTCTTGACACTTTTGGCAAGCCTAGTAACTAAAAAGAATTAAAAATGTGAATATTAGAACTCCTAAGGAAATGAATTATACATTCTGTTCCAGCACCTTTGAATGATTGTAAAACCATGTTATACCATGTTTACTTAAGTGAAATTGACTCATAAATGGTTTAGGAATTTATTTTAGCATCATAAGAAAATCCGGTAACGAGAAAGGGAGTAAAACGCAACTTCTAAAACACCTTAAATCATAGAAATTCATTTACTGCTTATACTGTCCAACTTTGATTGATGATGTTCTTGAGGTTAATAATTAGTAGTAATGATGATGAGTAGTCCCTTATATGCATAAGAAAATAATTTGACAATTTGAGTTACCCAATTTAAGTGTTTAGCCATTTAAGGGAATGTTTATGTAATAATGATTTGAGATGATGAATTCTTGTGATATTTGATGCTATGTGAGATATTAATCTCTAGAGATGTGACTCATCATTTGCATGTTATAGTTCATTTGGAACATTAGAGATGCATATATGAAGAGTTATGACATTTATGAGTTATGTATTACATCTTGTTATAACATATTAAGGTTTAGGGTGACATAAAATATGAGGAAATGATCCTTTGGACTCATCAAATGATAGGTGAAGAAAAAGTGATTCTTGCTTAAGGTGATTTAAAATATGAGAAAATGATCCTTTGGACTCATCAAACTATAGATGATAAGAAGGTGATTCTTGCCCCCTAACTCATACTTATCAAGTCGGGACTTCAACTTATCAAAAGGGAATAAGTTTATGCTAGTGACAACTAGTGAGGTATGAGCTCATAACCTAGAAGTACTCTCAAAAGGGAAGAGTAATAGGGTGACCCCAAGAATGAAAAAAGACTTAAGTCACCTAAAGAAACAAAGAATGTCATTCATGAACCATGTTCTATGCACATCATGTCTGCTATGAAGTTAGATGTATGCTTTAGAGTAATGTTGTATAAAGTATTGACATACATATCATAAAGAAGTATGATGTATTCATTACAGGACTCATGATAAAATGAACGAGCCTCGGTAATGGATGTTTCATAACTTAATAAATGAATCTTCGCATGCCCACTATTTCATAATTAAACCCAAGGTTCCTGAGGATGATGATGATGACACGTGTGTGAAAAGGGAAGCCCTATTGAGATTCTTGTATAAATTTGTCACTCCCCCTATCTCTCTTTTCCATCTTCGTCTTCAGACAAGGTTAACAACGACGTCTGTCGATTGCCCTGAGGTGCTGACATGGAAGCAGCTTGATGGTCGAGATCAGAATGGCGCGGCGGAAGCAAGGACATAGTCTTAGCTTATTTACATCATAGTTATGTATGGTTTTTGAATTGTTATATGCTCAACCTTTACAGGTGGGCTCAATCTGTTTAATGTGGTATTATTGTAGAATATTCCTATATTATTAATACTATTAATGTTGTTTGACTTGATATTTGAAGTTAATGTTACATGATGATGTGCTGATGGTTGTTCTGTCTATGGAACCTGTCTGATGTTTCTGAATTATGTTATTCTTGTTATGTTTACGCTTTACGTTAACAACCATTTACATTATGCGTGGCTCACGTTTTGTTTATGTTTTCAAAAAAAATTTCTACCCATATTTTACGCTAAACATTTTAAAGAAAGGTTTTAAAGAATTAGACTAAAAGAGTAATAGACTAATGACTAACCTAAATACATTCTAGGAGTATTAGGTTAAAAATTAGGATGTTACACTTACCAAGTGATAAAGGCTTAATTGGCCTACAAACATCTACATGGATCAATTATAGTGGTTTTGTGGCTCTTGATTTGGATTGTTTTGAAAAACTATTTCTTTAATGTTTTGCAATTAAGCAAGCCACATAGCTAGTGAGGATGATCTATTTTTGGAATGCCTTTTACCATATTATTTGTTCCCAATTCTTTGAGCACTCCAAAGTTTAGATGTCCATGTATCATGTGTCAAATCCATGATAGATCTTCGATACAGGATTTAAACACATAACTCTAGTAGTTCTTATGTTTAATAAGAACATATGATTTATTGCTGTAGAAACACTAGCAATAAGGTTCCCCACTTTTCTCTAAGCCAAAGATAGCGATCTTCCATGACTATTTTGTAATCATTCTCTATAAATTGCCTAATACTCAAAATGTTATTCTTCAATTTTGGGATGTAGTAAACAGTGTGAAGAATCTTATGGTTTATATTCTTCAGCTCAATAGAATCTTCTTTTTAACTTTCATCTCTACTTTTGATTCATCACCAAAATGTACGAGGCCTGTTATGTTGCTGTCAAGTGCTATAAATTTACATATGGTTGCTAGCTCCATTGTCAAGATTCCACATACTATCTTCGAAATTTTTATCTTCCTTAAGCATAAGGAATAATATTGGTTCTTTAACATCTTCACTATGTACAACAAATTTATTCTCTTCTTCTTTTGATGTATGATGTTCCCAAGAATAATGACATTCTTTCCATATAAATAGCATTCAATGTGTCTTTAATCAACTATTCTTCCTCTTCCACGATCTCTTGAAGAATTTTGATTTCTTCTCTCTTAAGAATAATTTTTATCATCTCTTCCTCTTCCATAACTATGTCCTTGTCCATAGCCCCAGCCATGTCCTCATCCTTGGCCTTGTCTTCCACTTTCATTAGCTTTTCTTTAGCATCCCACGAAAGTTTAGCTTGCAAGACATGCTCCATATGTTCTTGTTTTCCTTTGTCCAACCTTTCTTCATGGGCCCAAAAGGAACCATTTAGTATATCAATGGACATTGTCTCTAAATCTTTAGATTCTTTAATGACTACCACTGTTGAATTTTGAGTTGAGAGAACGAAGGATTTTCTCAACAACATGAATATCTTCTAACTTCTCTCAAAGCCTTTTCATTTAGTCCACTGCTACCAGAACTCTGGTGAAATAATTCAAAATGGATTCTGTCTCCTTCATCATTAGAGACTTAAACTCAGCCCTTAGAGTTTGAAGACACACCTTCTTCACCTTTTCAAATCCCATGATGGAATTTTGTAGAGTATCCCAAGTTTTAGTGGCATTGGCTACATTAATCTTCTCAAACATCTTATCATCTAAGCCATAATAGATGATGGTAAGTGTACATTGATTTTATTCTCCAATTCTTCTTTTTGAGCTATTTCTAGCTTCTCCTTATATTTTGATTCTACATAGCCTTTCTCAATGGTATCCCATACACCTAGAGCACTGAGGATGGCCTTTATTCGAGCTGCCTAATTATCATAATTGAGCCTAGATAGTTGTGGGTTTTGGAAGGATAAAATGGTCTCCTTTGAAGACTTTTTTCATAAGTGGTTACAGACCACCTTTCAATTTCTATCACTAATTTATTATCAAATTTACTTTTTCGACAATTACCTCATGTAAATGAGGATAGATCTTATGGATGAGGGGTTGTTCTTGATCATAAAATCATTGGCTGAGGTACTTGGAATTAAAATAGAAAGAAGTTTCTAGTTCATGTCACATTAATCAAAGAATGAAAAGCTCAGACAATCCATATGTTCTAAGCTATAAGATTTCACATTATCCATGACCCTAGCTGGATTGGGATCCTGTAATGAAAGGATTCTAGGGCATGGGAAATATGATAATTTTGTTCACTAGGATGTTCTAATAATTGATATATTCATCACTATTTGGGTGGTCATGGCATGTTATGCGATGTGTTATCCATGACTTATGAGAACCAAGGGTATTTTGGGAATTATACCTTAGGTTCATAAATGAGTTTCCTATAATATCAAAGGTTTGATTTTATAATCTCATTACCAATTAGTGATGAACTTAGTTATGACACACAATAAAACATGTATATGCCAAGAATGGATGGATTCCAATTAATATAGTTAATTAGAAATTAATTACTGAATTAGACTTGCAATTTGATTGCAGGGCTGCTAGCATATCCCAAAATCGAACTCAACATGCTGGTGAATCCTAAGAAAAGGAAAAAAGATTTTATATGGAGAATCCATATTTTAGAAACTTGTGTCAAGAGCATTTTGGTCTTTTCTATTTTGGATTAATATAAGACATGAAATAACTTATATGTGATATTATATTATTTTTGGTGAATAACAAAATTATATAAGGCTATTTAAAATAAGAATTATTTGAAAATAAATTAGTTCAAATTTTAAATAAGTTTTTGATTGGAAATCAATTGAGAATTGATACATGGCATAAATGTTATCCCAATATTTGCACATGCCAAACAAAAGAAAAAATTTCTACAACCCTAAAAGAACCTGACACATATCGAAGAGAGAGAGTGTGACGACTCACCGTTTTAAACAAGGACAAAACTAATTGAGCATATAGACAACTCAAGTCTCAGGAAACCCCTCCACCACTCACTCTGTCCATACTAGACTAAGTTCCTAAGGGCAACAAAGAACGAGACTTGGACAAAAAGGAGTTCATTGGCATACTATGTTCGTATGGACAAGCTAGAGGTCATGCAGTTATGTGGCTATGGTGGTGAGACGAACAATTACTTTCTACATTACTTCGCTACAAGAGATACGCATGTCCCATTTATTCCTCTTTGCTTTAAGCGTTTACGTCATCTAAATAAAACAAGGTGATACAAATCTGATGAAATATGATTTCATTAAGAGTGTTTCTGTCCTATATGAATAGTTCATGTAATGGGAAATTTTTGCTCATTATGGTTTATAATTTCGTTGTGTTTGCCTGATGTTTTCCAACAATGATATGTGTACAACATCTTTCTACAGTATACTTATAACATAGGAGGAAGATAAAAGAAAGGTGGCAGGCTTGGGAAAATAAAAAGATTGCCCATCATCTTGGTTGTCTTTTTCATATCTCTTAATTATGTTGTAGGAAGATGTTATAGGCATATATTTCTACCCAATGAATGTGCATTTGATAACAATACTCTCGCTATTATCATTAGATGTGATGGTGATCTCCACTTACCTCATCCACTCATCACATCCAATCAAATAAAGTAGGTGGTGTAAATATGTTGTTAGCTTTTGTTGTTAAAGTAACATTCCTTATTCCACTCCAGTGGTTGTACGCGCAAGATGGTATTTTAATTATGAAATGGATCAAAAATCAATCTAATATGATGGTTTTTATTTTCCTTTTTTGCTTCTACAACATTTTACAGCTTAAAGCACTATAGTAGGTCGAGAAATATGGCCAAAGCCAAGTGAATTGAGAGAACTGAGACAAAATGAAGAATGAAAAAAAGTTGGAAATCAATTCTCATTCCGCTAGTCATGTTCTATACAAAAGCAGCTGGTGTAAGCCTATCCCATGCTATAGACATTTAACGCTATACATCTAAAAAAACATATATAAAACCTATGATGAAAATTATATTGATTGTTGAATGAAATAAAATAGTATAACTCACCAATTCATTTAAAGGCTAATAATAATCATGACACATTATTCTAAATATAAAATTTTGATAAAATTTCTAGGTGTTTGGCAATATCCTTTTAAAAATTGTAACAGAAGCAAAATAAAACCTGCATAATATGCGTAACTGTATATCAACCGAATTGATTGGGCTGGTTCATTTAATTTCTTCGTGGAGCAACGGCACACAAGGTTCATTCTCGAGTAGAGTAGATAATACTATAATCGAGTGTTTGGGGGCTAAATTTCTTGTTTTTATTCTCACTTTGTTAATGTGGCACATCAAATACACTCATGGCCATGTAGATTTGTTGATGAGTAACTTTTGAATTACACACACCACAAGATACATTTTACTCACTCTAAACATAACCAAATGAAAATCATAGTAAAAATACTAAGTTACTAACAATAAACAAACATCAAATTACACATTAACAACTAAACAGAAACAGGGCCCAACGACAGACAAGAATTATTTCTTTTGATGATAGCTGAGGACTTAATAAATAGTTTGAACAACGCCGATGACAAGTCCGAACGTAACAGCAAAGTTGTAGCGGCGCCTAAAAAATTTAGTAAGGCTGTAAAACAAGTCTTCTAGAATCTTCCTCAGATAATGCCATCCTATTGTGGGGATTTCCGTGGCCTTGTTTGAAGCAGAATATTTGTTCAAGGCAGCAACCATTTTGTTATGACTAGAATAATCAACAACAATTCCACGGTCAACTCCCATTGTGATTGAACGGAAAAAAGGAACCAGATCACGGTTGCTCATGTTCAAATGGTCCACTATGACTCGCTTGTCCTTAAGCAGTTGAACATCACTTGAACAGCAGATCAAGCCATTGAAAAGCAATGACGCCGATGTGCATTTGCGTCTGAAACTGTATTCGCCACCTCCAATTTGTGTCACCTTTCTATTCGTCCTATAGTTACTACGCCATTTCTTGCCGTGATGCTCCCAATCCACAGGGGTTCTGTTGCTTCCGTGATATGCAGCTGCGGAATCTCCAGTGTCCCGATCCTGAATCTTATGTCAAAGTTGAAACTGCTTATTCTAGGACTAGGCTTCTTGGTATTTTCCCTTTGGCCATCTGGAGGTTCGATGGTGACCCCACCTGCCTGGAGCCTCGTGGCACAGCGATTCAACCCACCATCAACTCGTTCTTCTTCATTTTTTTCTGCCATAGGAAGGGACAGGCGTTGTTCATTCTCCTCTGGTTTCGGTTTTACTTCCTCATTATCATCATCATCATCATCCCCTCCCAAGAAGATGGAGTAGTGGACAAGTTGTAGAATGTGAACAGGGAAACCGATATAGCGGTAATTAGAGTCACCTTGAGGAGAAGAGCAGCTAAAAAGAGACAAGGCATGTCTTTGAAGGTATTAATAGTGGTGCCCGTAATCTCATGTCCAAATTATTCCGGAAAGAGTTTCCGAGACAAGATAATGACTGGTGGAAGTGGTATCTGGTTCTCCAAAAGCATCAAATCGGTCAAGGCCTCTTCCATTTTCCTCACTGGAGTCGATGCTCTATATTCGACATCAGCAATCAATCCTTTTTTCGATTCGTATGACCCACTTTTGAGGAGCAGTAGCATGAACCAACAGTCATATAGCATAGTGCTGGCGAGTTTGTTCCTATCCAGAGAGATTTCTTCCGTGTAGCACGATCGTACTAATTCATCATTGCGCCAAATCATTCTGCCGAACTCCTCGAGGCTGCCTTGTTCTGGGGTAGCATCATCAAAAAAAACCTTTTCAGATCTTAACGGAAGAATTGACAAGCAGAGAGGTTTCAGCGCTTCCATGTCAAGAAGGTGCCTTCCAGCCCCATTGTATGTGGGGGCCATGGAGATAACCTTTGGCTTGTAAGCATTCTCGTACCACTTGCGGAGTTCATCTGGAACAATGGAGATGCTGAATGGATTAAGAGCCTCCAGTTCTCCACTAGTAAAATTCATCAACAGTGTTTGTTTTGTAGATTGCCACCATTTATTGCTGCCGTCATCGCCCTCAGCCTGCAATTAACTTTAATTTATTTTAGACTTAAAAAATATGAGTTTTTTTTTAACATAATAAGATGGATATTACTAATGCGAGTTTATAGGTAATTAAGTATGGACCTTAGTGCGTCCACTTTATTTATCTCATCTCCGCGATTGCCATCCACCTCATTTGTCTCATGCTCGTTCTCTTTTTTGTTTCTCTCCATATCGTGTCCAAGAACTTGAGTACAAAAAAGAAAGCTAGTATGAAGCATGCTTATAGCAATGATAATTTCAAATATAAGTCTGAATGAAAATATTTGCTTTATGGTTAAAGTCTTTAGATTGTGGAATAGAAAATTTGAATATTACTAAATAACAAATTTTGAGAAAGCCACTAGGATTGGCTAGTGATGATAGGTAGTTTATGATGAGATCATATGTTCAAACTTTATTTTAAATATAAAAAAATGAAATTGAGTGAAACTTCAATTGAAAAAAAAACTAAAAATTGTTTTCGATTAAGGAAAAAAAACGTAAAAAACTAAAAATGTCATTGAAAATGACGTTTCATTAATATTTTCTTCTTATTTCAATTACATTATAACTCACTGGCCTACCCCTTAAGTTCTTTTTACAGCAATGTTGTAATTAAGTTCTTAAAGGAATCTAGTGTTACAAAAACTTGTCTATTTTCTATAAAATAGCAGACAATTAAAAACCTAATTGATCACTACTAAAACTTGTCTATTTTCTATAAAAAGTTTTTAGAAAAAATTACATTCATTTCTCCTGAGATTGATGGAAATATAACTCTACTCTCTCTAGCTAGTTCTCTAACCTATTGTTACCTCCCTTGTGACATGTAATTTCCATCCCCAAATAGAAGCCTAGATAAGAGAAATGGCATAAACTAGAATGAGAAGAATGGCTCTTACGCTGACAATATGAAGTAAAAGATTAATACCTTCTCACGCAGCACTTGTGAGATTAATTATGGGAGCTTCTTTCTGAAATTTTCTCTCTTCTATTAGTTTTTCCTCCAATAGCATACTTATTTATAACATAAGGTCAGTGAAATGCCGAAAAGGGCTACCTGATCTCTTGCGTGTTGTCCCTGCCTCCAAGAAATTATTTCCCTTGTGTGCAAGAAAGAATCGGTAGATTACATCATTCCAACATTTGACTAAAATCTCAATTATAATATTAAAAAGGTATTTACTTCCTTACTTTGATAAATGGAAAGTATCAAAGCATATCATAACATGGCACAATTTTATTAATCTTTTAATTTCCATCACTATTCGGTCGACATTTAATCAATATATTAAAATATTAAGATTTATAAAACCTTTATTTGCAGTTTAACTCCAAAATTTATTCAGTAAATATAAAAACTTAATAAAATTTTGAATTTATCCCAGACCTAACTCCCAAATTTGATAATTTCTACTAAACTTGTTCTCATCTATCGCAATTACTCAGCCTCAATCCTCATGATTTCATCTTAATGTTTTCGTCTTTCACACCACCTCCACCACCGTCTAGAGCTGCCGCCACAGTGAGTTGATGCCTAGCCGCTTCTCCACCACCAATCCCTTGCCTTCCCCTCTTTCAAGCTCTTCGCACATCCTCTCAAAATTCAAGACAGGTCTGTCATCAGCCCAAGAGGACGACACAACGGTGGGCATGCCTCGTTGCGTGACCCAAAAATTTTTATTGCCTTACTTACATTATATATTAGTGCCATATAACTCCAGTTAGACAAAAAAACAAAAATAAAAATGAAAAGCTAAAGAAAGTTTGTCACGTTTCTTGGTTCAACGATTTCATTTGATCTCAAACATTTATGGTAGCAGGTGCCTGAGGTACTGCTTTCAAATTTTAGCTGATGGAAGATAACTTTAGTATAAATAGGGATAGTAGTCTCAATTGCAAGAGATAGAAGTGAATTTTTAAGTAAAACCCTCTTCTCTCTTTGGCTATTCTCTCTGATTCCCTCTGGTCTCTACTTTTCCTTTCTATTCTCTATTATTCACAAAATTATTTACGCATCAAATGGGGCTTTCATTGTCCAGCATCATACTTGTCATGCCTAGATGCATGATTCTAAAAGATTGATACCTTGCTTTATTGATGGATTGAAAATGCATATTCAAAGAGAGGTTTTCTATGAAAATCCTAAATCTCTCTTTCATGCTTGGCATTTGGCAAAATTTTGGAAAGAAAAATTTGCAGATCAGTACCAACAAGCACAAATCGCAAGAATTTAGCAACATAATCTCAACTCCAGAAAACATCAAAGGCAGATTTGGAATTGGATTCAAAATTGGATTTAGAGGCAGAATCATCAACAACAAATCAGACTTCACCAACAACAATTCCAGATCCAGAAATTGTAGCATCAAAGTTTAAAAACTCACAGATAAAAAAAAATACACAATAGAGCAACATAGAAAATCAACAAATCTAAAATATGAATTGGAAGAACAAGAAAATACTAATCAAAGCCATGGCAAAGGAGAAAAGGAAATCTGTAGTGGTGGAGTGATGACGGCAACTAGAGCTACACCAGATCTGAGTAGCGACACCAGCAACGTGATCGGAGCAAGCATTATCACTTGGTCTCTAACAACCGCGATGATCATCGACAACGAAGCAAGTGGTGACAGAGGAGATGTAGATCACAGCAAAGAACAACTACCACCGGAAAAGGATGGTGGCACTGAGAAGCCTTTAGATATAGAACCACTAGATCTCAATGCATAGGCGGTGAAGCAGCAACTCTAGGCAAAGGTGTGGCATTTTCAGTTTCACGGCTTCCCAGTCGTGGAGAAGCCTAGCAATGACAGTGCCAACAACCATGGGGATGGAGAAACAGTGTATAACAGTTGTAGGACTCTTTGGAAGGTCTTGCGAATCTAGGAAGGAAAGGATGGTCGTTGACTTCATAGGCTGGGATACAGTGGAGGTAGTCATGGCAATAACAGTTAAGGTGATGGAAGGTAAAATTACTGTGGTAGCTTGCAAGGAAGATAGCTGCTACACTTAGCATGTGGAGTGCTCTAGAGAAGGATCTGGAGGGTGGAGGAATAAGGCTTTGGTAAAGCTTCTTCCTTAATCAGGGATTGGGTTTTTGGGCCAAGTCCATGGTACTAAAGGGAGAGCAAGTTGTTTACCAGAATTGGACCTACCTTATTTACCTAAGTAAGGTTGAATGACACAAGTATTGGGCTCAAAATTAAGGTTAAACAAGGGACCCATTATTAAAAAAAAAAAAGGAAGGAATTAGGATTAAATTTTAAACAATGGGATCCATGAGACAATTTTATTTTTTGTGCACTAGAATAGAAACAGTTGCTTTTAGTACTAATTGTCTTCTCTTTAATTGTAATTAGGATTTAAAAATGTGTTTTTTTTAGCAACCTTGAGGGCAAGGTTGATTTGAAGGGGAAGGTAATGATGGAAGATAATTCTAATATAAATAAGGATAGCATTCTCAATTGTAAGGGATAGAAGTGAATAGTTAAGTAAAAGTCTCTTCTCTGTGGCTATTCTCTCTAATTCCCTCTACTCTCTACTCTTCCTTTCTGTTCTCTGTTATTCACAAAATTATTAACGCATCAACAACATAATATATATAGGAAAGAAACCTATTTAAAAGTATAGATATAAGGAGGAGGTTATAGGAATTTTAATATAAATAGCATAAATAAACAATCAATTCCTACTATTTGTTCAAACATTTAATCCCATATAGCATGTGATAAGATCATCATTATATGAGATAATAAGTGTTGGAATTACCTAGAATGTTAGCAAAAGATATTGAATCTATATCCTTGCCCTTTTAATAGATAAGTCTTTGGTTAGGGGATCAGCTATCATAAGCTTGGTAGAAATATGCTCGACACAAGTTTTAGATTATGGATTTGGATCATGACCTTGAAAATGTATTCCACTTACCAACATTTCCTTTTATGCCTTTCCACTAAAATAGATGCTTATGGTCTTGATACATCTTGCTTGAACCTGGATGAACTTAGTATGCTTGGCTATGTGATTCCTCTGTCACTTTTCCTTTCAACTCACACATATCAAGTACACACAAACGATCACCAAGGTGCAACACAAACTTCCACATCAATTGAAAATTCTGTATTATCACCCTTGCAAACATCCTCCACTAGCTTGACCAACTTGGGATGTTTTTGTTGTTGTCCCTTGATCCACTCCACAAGGGTTGACTGGGTCCTAATTTGAGCAAGAAGGGCTCTTGAATCACTGAGATCAAACTGGACTCCCTTGGCTTTCAGCTTGTTGATTTCCTCTATCAATGGCTGCCTAATTGGTGCTATGTGAGCCAAACTGACCCATACACTTCCAGCTCAAAGTATCTGCTACAACATTCACCTTGGCTGGATGATAGAAGATCGTACAATCATACTTCTTTAACAACTCTAGCCACCAACGCTACCTTAGATTCAAATCCTTTTGTTGAAAGATGTACTTCAAGTTTTTGTGATCTATGATGATCTCACAAGTCACTTCATATAGGTAGTGCCTCCAAATCTTCAAGGCAAAGACTACTACTGCCATGTCTAGATCATGTGTAGAGTAGTTCTGTTTATGCCTCTTGAGTTGTCTAAATGTATAAGCCACAACTCAACCATGCTGCATAAGGACACAACCAAGTCCAACTTTCAAAGCATCACAAAACACCGAAAAGCCGATTGTCCTTGAGAGTAAATGATAAGGGGAATTTATTTCACTTATTTTGCTTCTAATTCTTAGATTTTTGCATAAGTTTTACTGTGTTATTGATGAGATTAATTAGGATTTTGAATTGTGCCTCATTGTATATTTTTGATAAAATCATTGACTCTTGCATCAATTTTGAAATAAATTGTAATTACAACCTTTGCGTTTAACTTTTCTCCTTAAGTATGGTTTTGTGCACAGGAGCTTTGGATCAAGTGCAAAGTGTCAAGAACAATGCTGGGAACTCTCTGGAAGGAGCTTGGAGCAGAAAAGAAGAAAAAGCATGGAAGCTCATCCTTAGGTGAGTGCTGCAGTGTTCAGCAAAATCAACATCAGGAATTTTCAACCAGAGCACTATAGCACTCTTTTTAGCACTACAACACTGGTGTGACAGAGATTGCATATCATTAATAGGTTTTTGGGCCCTACTTTAGGCTATCTTAGATAGCAGTATTTAAGGGATTGATATAAACTTGTACCCTAATTTTGGCTGTAGAGTTTAAGTTGCTAGGTTTCTCTCTCTAATTCTCTCTCTACATTTTCTTTTCCACTCTTATCTCTCTAGGGATTTCAATAAGGGAATTGATTTATTCTTGGGGATTGTGGCAAGGATTCTCGCTATTATTTTCAGGTACCATTTTTTTCATTGTTGTAATCCTCCAGGGATAGAGGAGTAGATTTTTTTACTAGTGTAGGGGTTTGTGGATGGATAGAAATGATGTTTGAGACCCTTTATTTATATTGAATGTATTATTTTTCTCAATGTTCTTCAGTTTCTATTCTTATAATTATTGTTGTGATTGTTACAATCTTTATTGGAATAACTAAATTGGAGATCATCATTTAGGGAAATCCTTTGGGCATAAATTGATGGATCCATTGGTTTATGTTTAAAGAAGAACATTAGAATTAACCTTCCAATTGGCAGTTAGGCTATAACAATTGGTACCTTAAATCACTGTAATTTCTATATAAATTGAGATCTTATTATTGGTTATTTGTATTGATCAAATTTTAGGGATCAATTGATCACAAGTAGAATTACCAGTAATTAATTGCCAATAGATCAATATTTGGTCAATGATAATTAATTTTAATTCTTGAAATACCTTGCACTAGTGCCTTTTAATTATTGCATTTTCTCAATTAATTTTAATTGCTTTGAATTCATTCTGAAAACCCCCAATTTTTCCCAAACTAAGTGATAAAGCCTCTTTAAGAAACAACCTAGGTTATGCATTTTAATTTGCTATATTTTTTGTGCAACTTAGCATTAAAATAATTTCAAATTTGACAAGATAGCGACAACCTCACTTTAGTAACACCAACACTGCTGCTGTGGTCAAACAAGTCTTGAGCTTCTGAAAACTCTCCTAATATGTATCCAACCACTAAAACCGAACATTCTTTTGTGTCAACTTAGTCAATGACGATGTGAGTCTTAGACATTGTTGACAAACCAACTGTAGCATTCCAAACCCAGGAAAGTACAAATCTATGCAATCTTGGAAGGCTTAGACATTGTTGCACGACCTCCACCTTCCTCAGATCAGCAAGGCTACTATCTTTATACACTATGTGTCCAAGGAATGCCCCTTGATCAAGCCAAAACCCGAACTTAGAGATTTGGCATACAACAAATTATCCTGTAGCGTCTACAGAGTAATCCTTAGGTACTGCTCATGTTCTTCATTACACCTACAATACACAATGATGTCATCAATGAAGACCATCACAAAGTGATAAAGAAACTGCTTGAACACTCTGTTCACCAGATCCATGAAAGTTATGAGAGCATTGGTCAACCCAAAGGATATCACTAAAAACTCATAGTGCCAGTAGCGAGCCCTGAAAGCTGTCTTGGGTATCCTCATCCTTAATCTTCAACTAATGATAGTTGATCCGAAGGTTGATCTTGGAGAAACACTTTTCCCTTTAGAGCTAATCAAACAGGTTATCAATGTAGAGTAAAGGGGACCGATTCTTGACTGTCACTTTATTCAGCTGCCTATAGTTTATGCACATCCTCATTGATTCATTTTTTTTTTCTTCATGAACAACATCAGACCACCCTAATATGAAGTACTAGGCTAAAAAAATCCTTTGTCTAGTAACTCTTGCAATTAATACTTCATCTCTTTTAACTCTGTTGGATTTATCTAATAGAAGGGTATAGAGATATACTATACTCCCAGCTCAAGCTCTATCCCAAGCTCAACTACCCTCTCCTATCGCACTCTCAGCAATCCTCTGGAAACACATTTAGGAATACATTAACTGCCAGAATCGAGTCCAAACTTGGCATCTCTGCATCTATATCCTTCATCGAAGCTAGAAACCTGTGAGTCCCCTTATCCATAAGTCGCAAAGCAATCAAAGCTGAAACCAAGCTAGCTAAAACTTAACAACTTGTGCCTTGGAACTCTTATAGTGCACTTCTAGGAACATCAAACTTCATTATCTTGCTATGACCATCCACAACTACATGGCATAAAGCTAGTCAGTCGATGCCCATGATAATGTCAAAGTGGGACATGTCTAACACCATTAATTTTTTTAATGTTTCAATGTCACTAACCTTGACATTGCATGATCCATCTACTTACTGGACAAGAAGGGCTTTCCTAAGAATATTCCCATTAAAAATGGCTCTTCAAGACTAGAAGAAGGTCTATTAAACCATGTGGCAAAGAATGAGGACACATAAGAATGTGTGGACCAGGGTTGAACAACATCAAAGCATCATGAGAGCAAACTTTTTTTTGTATCTGTCACTAGTACATTGGACACAAATGCGTCTTGCCGAGTCAAACCAAATAAATGGGGCTACCCCCCTCACCTTGACCTCTACCACTTGGACCTCTTCCACCAATACCTTTGCTTCTAGGGCCTCTGTCCTTACTACCCA
Source organism: Dalbergia cochinchinensis (assembly GCA_031216125.1). Classification (NCBI taxonomy): domain Eukaryota; kingdom Viridiplantae; phylum Streptophyta; class Magnoliopsida; order Fabales; family Fabaceae; genus Dalbergia; species Dalbergia cochinchinensis. The sequence goes on along the minus strand of CM062368.1, from coordinate 72,209,799 downwards.
TGCTTACTAGAGTAGTTAAGCCACTTGGGTCGCCAATTTGAAAGATTGAGCTGAAACATTGGGGGTTTACTAACCCCTAATTGGAAGCTCTATAAAGGAATAGGCATTCTCTGCACTTATGGCTTTGCTGACCCCAACCATAGCATGCAAAGGTACCCATCATGCACTTCGATCGTTGCAAATCTAGCTTAACTAGCCGCCACCTCTACTGTGATTTTGAGAAGCAACGAACTAAGTCAGGGCGAGCTTTGAGAAAATGACTTTAATTGATTGGGCTTGCTATTGGCCCTACAGGCCATATCCTCTGCTCAAACTAGCTCTTCTTGAGAAAGAACCATGAGTCATTACCTGCTTTCTTGCTCGAATGCTTTTCTTCTCTCTATCAAGCCACTTTTAAGACCCACTACTATATCCACTATCTCAGGGTAATCCTTGACCCTTATGTGAGGCTGTAAGCTGAGGAACATGTCCTTTGGCAGTCTCTAAACAAACTGTTTTACCTTATCTATCTCTGTCTAAAACATCCCCAGAGCTACTTGTTTTAGGTAGGTGAACTGCTTGTCATACTTTGCTACTGACATGTTTGGAGTCAATTTGAGTCTCAAGAACTCCTCCATCATTTGAGCCTTTTAACTATGAGAAAAACCTCCTCATGAAAGTTGTCTTCAACTCCCTTAGAATGGTGTGTCTGAATCACCATGCCTCGAAGAAACTCCTCATACCATAACCTAGCCTGGCCTCCTGACTAAAAGTCAACCAACTTTGTTATCCTCTTAATGAGAAATGGATGACTATAATAATATTCATTATCTATCTAAGGAACTCCTATGGGTCCTCTACTGTGATAAGCCCATTGAAGGTGGACAGATTTTTCTAAAGCTGAGCCATTTGGACCTTGGACTAGAGGCTGAACCAAAGGCGGTTGCATCCTAGCCTCAACATGCCTAGCCAACAGGTCAAAATAGTTAGTCACTACCTGCTCTAGGATTCTGAAGCAAGCATTAGTATTGGAAGAGCTTCTACTATGGCGATGATGTAAAGGGGTGTGTTTCAAAGGTTGCATGATAACTCTTGAGAAAGATAAGTACATTAGGATAAGATAATGAGCGTCAAGAAAAGACAAGACTCATGCTAAACTAGACATGAGTAACCATTCCTAAAGGTCTCAAATATCACTTCATTAATGTAAATGAACACGCTTCCATTTAGATAAACAACGTGCTATTTGTCGATACTTGCTCTAATATCATGTAGGGAAAACCTATGGCTCTGATACCACTTTTTCATGCCCTGACTTAGATCATGACCAACACATGAGGAATCTCATTCCCACGTAAACCTCATGACCACTGTGTCATACTATAATGCATAAGTTAACTAAATTTTCATTGCAAAATATATTCAAACTTATATTTTCAAGGTCGTTATCCAAATCCATAATCTAAAAACCATCATGAGAAAATATATGAAATCAAAGTTACTCCCGTACAAAACCATAAAATCCATCAAATGTAAATACATGTCTATCTTAAATCATGATAACCAAAATATATATATTTACATGCATAGTCCCGGACCCTATCCACACTTATACTAGAGCACTCTACTAACGTAGTTTAAAACCATTTAGTTGCAAAGTAAAGCTTGCTAAAGAATTTCTATAGCTACTAAGGAGGAAGAAGCTGAGAAGTATCTAGGGTAGTAGCTGTATCTGAAAAAGGGAGAAAAAGAGACGGTGAATTCAATGGCAGATCTTAGTTAAGACAATGGCCTACCTAATTTTTAAAAAAAAATTATATGTGTGTGTGTGTGAATTTAATTTTTATGAATTGTCAACGTAATTTTTTTTATATAAATATCTAATTATGTATTGTTATATCTTGACTCAGCCATTCACTATTTTAAAAGTATTATAATCTATTTTTAGTTTTTAAATATAAGATTTCATAAATAGCATCTATGAAAAGTAATTTTTTAATAACTTTTTACTTAAATTATTTTCTATACAAAAAAACAAAATAAATGCACCTATAGTGATAAGTTTTGTATAATAAATAGATTTAAAGTGAAAATATATTACTTTGTATAAATGATACTGCTCAATATAAATGGGCTTCTATAGCTTAAAAAGTCTATTAAGACATTTTCTAATTAAAAAATAGAAATAAAAAAATATCACAATTGGACATCATTTTAGAGATAAATATTTTTTATTACAATAGATAAGCAATTATAAGATCTTAATAGCAACAAATTTAATAATTAAATAATGAATTTATTAACTCTAAACTCTATTTTGATGACTAATAATGATTAAAAAAAATTTAACACAATTTAGCGTATGTTCTGAAATGCCAAAAAAAATTCCCAATTTAAACTATTTTAACATAATTTCATGTGTTTCAGTAAAAAGTTTAAATGATTTAGATGTAAAGAATTAGAATTTTAAGTGTGAAACTCACTTATAATTTAATTTAAGTGAGTGTAGTTTTTTCAAAATCTTAATTATAGATAAAGGTTAATTATTTTAGAATTATAATATTTTTTTGTTAAAATAATCCACGATATCAAATATTAAAAAATACAATAAATTTATTTCATATAATTATTTTTAATAATTCTTCACACAAAACTAGTTATTTTCATAGAATCTAAGCATAGCACAATCGTCTTTTAACTTAATGTCTCAAAATATAAAATTAATTTTTAAATAATTGATTATTAAATATCAATTGTACTTACAATCAATTATTGAAAATTTTTTGGATTGGCTCCTCTAATCCAAGTACATATTAACATTTGTCATGTGGTTATTTACTTTAAAATATATATAATAGGTAATTAATTTCAATTTAATTATCATTATCTAATTAACATATCAAAGTTATTGGCTCCCCTAAAAATTTTGTTGAAGCTCTACCACTGGGTGAATTCATCAAGACTTATCAGTGAGCATATTCTCACTCGTAACCCACATGGGACCACCAAATAAGGGTACATAAGAAGAATAATAATACTAATGCAACAATCAAAAAATCATTTTCCATATATAAATATATAATATTCAAAACATCAATAGTTCATGTAATGCAATAACTAATAGAGAAACAGGTATCTCTAATAGTATAGCATAATAGATAATAATTATATACATAAATATATTCTGATCTCTAAACTCTAAAGGGCACCAATGAGGTCTCGTAAATGGACACTTGACAAGATTTCGTTCTCTGGGCTAAATTATGCTCTAGTGGACAACTTGATAATAATTTTACAGCCATTAACTCACTATCTATTTCTCTATAGATGCTATATAATCTATAAATCATGAAAATCCAAATAGTTTCTCTGAAATTATATTACTGAAACCCTAATCATTATTGCTGGGAAACAATATATATCATGAACATGGAACTCCAGCAATAATCAAACATGCATAGCCTTATAAATAAGTCATGCAAGCACCTGCCTGGTAATAATCATTTTGCAAACATTTAGAATAAATAATTATGGTTCTATGAGTTTTTTAACATATTTTTCATGACACCTTTGAAAGCAATGATTTCTTAAGTTGGCATAATTTTACAAAAACTCATTCTTGGCATATGATCATTTCTAAAATAATCTATGTTCGTCAAAATGCAAGGACAATAACTTTAATGACAAAAAATAAGGTCACAAGTCAAACTCACACACCTTGAAGGATAGGGTGAGAGGTGTTAGCACCAATAGAGCTTTGAAAAATGGGAATGACACCAACATATATCATAAAATCACAAAAATCCTTGAACATACCATTACCATACTAGGACAGATTTTTAAATAAATTAATCTATTTCTAAACTCTCCTTTATCTTAAATTAGATCGGTCATGTGATGAGTGTTTTTACAAGTTTATAATATAACTATACAATAAAGAGTTATTAGTGCTAGCGTTATCATTGCTATCGTTATGAATATACAATGAATAGGTGTTTGATGTTTTAATTACCATCGATTTCTCTTATAATTTCTTTGATATTCTCAGTTTTAATTTTCATTAGTCATAATAAATATTAAGTATTAATTATTATAAGAAAATTACAGTAAACCAAAACTAATGTTATAATTCTTTGAAAAATAAATTAACCTACGACTAGTGGTTTACAAGGTATGAAACTTATTCTCAAATATTATTCTTATTAATATTTTGAATTGCAAATCATCACAAAATGTGAATATTACTATTAGATACTCTTATTTTGTGAATGCACCTGATACGATTATAATAGACCGGAATAATATCTCATAATTGTACATTCATTCATATCTCATATAAAATACAAATACTGAGATTCATGCTAGTATTTTCAAGCATTCACACTTATTTCAATTATTTCATTTATTATTTTCTTCAGTTACAAACTATTTCAACAAATTGACCAATTATATCAATGCATTCATTTGGTTAATTTCATTAATTGTCGTGGTTTATAAATATGGATAATGTTTTGCATACAACAAAATTGCACAACAAATGCACACCACATATTTTATCATCATTGGATATGATGAGTGAATGGGACGAGTAAGGATCACACATCACATCCAATAGTGATAAAGTATGTGGTATGTATTTATTATATTATTTTATTATATACCAAATATTATTTTATAAATATTATTCTCTTTTTATTTCATATGAATAAAAAGTAAAAAATTATATTTTTAGATTTTTAACTCCAATTTTGTTTATTAAAAAAATATAATCTAATATTTTGAGAAAGTTAAAATTTGAAAGAGAGAAGAATAAAATTTTTTTTATGCTATGAATAATATTTATTGATTTTGATATAACTCAAACAATTTGTTGAAACGTATTACAATTTTGAACAAAACTCTTCACAAATAAATATTTAACTGCACTTTTAATAATTACTTCATTGTTGTACTTTGAAGAACCATAAATAATATCATGTATTTTTATAGTTATTCCACGATGATACTCATATTAAATATGATTGAAATAAATCGAAATTATATAGCATAATTACGTATTTATGTATCTATTATTAAATATACCATGTTTTTTGCCAAGATTTTCGTGCATTATGTCCATTTCTACTTAATTTAGAGTAAACCCTCAAAATTGGTCCCTAACAATATCATCAATGGACAAGTTATTTCCTGACCAAAATAAATTAATATTGAGGTCATTGACAATTATAAAAATAGGACACTACAAGTCCCTGATTCACTTATAAACTATAAGGAATTTGATGTGTAGATTAATTGCTTATACAGACAGTCATTAATTGATCCATGTGGTATTAATGAGTTTTCCAATATCAAAATATTTGTAATTCCACCCAAAAATATAGAATATTTGCAATCATAACCCTGTCTTTAAAAAAAATTCTTCTTCTCCCTTATTCTTACACATCATCCCTATCTGCACTTTTCTTCTCCCTTCCTTCTTGCAATTGTTATACCACAAAAAAGATGTCATCCATGTGGCTAACATTCAAACAAATCAATCCCAACACAAGCAATTGAACTAAGATAATAATCAAAATTTATCCAATATTCCAATTCAAAATTAGATTTTTTTTTATGGTAGGGTTGAGATACAAATATTTTATATTTTTGGGTTGGATTATAAATATTTTGGTATTGGAAAACTCACTAATACCACATGGATCAATTAATAATGTCTGTCCATGTCAGTAATTAACCTACACATAGAACACTTTATGGGTTATAGATACATCAGAGATCTGTGATGTTTTATTTTTATAATTGTTAGGGTCCTTAAGACTAATTTATTTTTATCAGGAACTAATTTGTCTATTGTTGATATTATCAGGGACCAATTTGGAGGTTTACACTTTAATTTGTTAGCAAAACCGTTTTTATGTTATTTTATTTCGTTTAGTAATCAATTATTACCATAAATTACATTAATTTTGTTCATTATTAAGTTAATTGGCTTTTCATGGCTCACTCTATTAAGCGTTGTTTAATATTCTTCCGTTTCTCTTGTATTATTAAATAAGAAGTATAACAGATACTGTCCTGTGATTTAATTTGTTCCCATTTTGTTTACTTATTAGAAAATATATAATATGTAACAATGTACATATATGTTACCACTTAACAGAGGTGATAAAAATCTCCAATCAACATTTTCTGAGTATGACACCTAACATAGTTGACTCTCAAATTACACCTAACACTCTAACAGAGGTGGTAAAATTTCCGATCGGCACTTTCTGAAAATGGCGCCTAACATGGGTGACCCTCACTCCGATGGGCATTTTCTAAATATGGCACCTAACTGATGTGACTCTCAAATTACACCAAACAGAGGTGATAAAATCTCTGACAAAAATTTTCCGAATATGATGCATAATAGAGATGACCCTCAGATGATAACTAACAGCAGTGATAAAATCTCCTATTGGCATTTTCTGAAAATTGCTCCTAATAAAAGTGACCTTCAAACTACACCGAGTAGAGGTGATAAAATCCCCGATCAGCATGTTTTGTGTATGACTACTCACAAATCACCATAAGAAGGGAATTGATTTTCTTGCGATCAACATCATTAACAACAAAAGTCCAAGCGCGAATTTATTGAATCTTTTGAGCATAAAAAGTACTTTTTCCGTGCGGAAAATTAATTTTTCGAGCATAGGAAATGCTTTTCGAAGCAGAATAAATACTTGGAACTTCCAAGCGTTAAAATGAATTTTTCCGAGCGTCGAATTGAATTTTCCGAGCACAAGAAATGCTTTTACACTTACAAATTCCGATCATCTACTTTGAAAGATTTGCTAGCATGGCACATAAATAGAGAGGGTCATTACGCTTACACCTAGAAGAGGCGTTAAAACATTATGATCGTGCAATCATTGAATTTCTCGAGTGTAAAAAAATCAATGTTTTCCAGTCGTGACCATCATATTTACACCTAGCGGATCATATCATATATCTTATTCTAAAAAAGAGTCATAGCATAGAAAAATTAATGAGGTGTCGAGATTTTATGAATTTGGTTTTGCTCAAAAATTTCAGGCTCCCATAATAGTCAATTAAAATTTTTATTTTTTTTTATTTTTATTTTCTATCATTAAAGCTTGCAGATGATTGCCATACTTCTTGACGAATCAAAATTCATCATATTTCTTTTCCTATTTCAACCACCCATGCGTTGTTGTGTATAGGCCGTGGTTGAGGACAGGAAGAGGAGCACAATGTCTAGGATGGTGGTGACTCGGATTTTGCAGTGGTGGGGGCAGAGCTATGCACTGCGCTGGTTGTATACCATGGAGACTGACGCTAGTGGGGTTTTCAGAAGGTGACAGGCCTAGGCGGCGACGTGGTGGTGCTGTGGTTCAAGTCGACTCACGGCGATTCATGATCTCTTTATCCATCTCCGTTTTTTATTTATGGTTTCATGATCTCACTTTAATTCTTTTTTTTTTCCTGTTGCATTTTGGGTTTGCAAGTATGGCTTCTTCTTCCAGGCCGAACACCGAAACGAATCACTTTTGGATTTTCTTCTTGCAGTTTGATACTGAGTTGGTAAAAGTTTGTTTTTCTTTCATCTTTTTCATTGATACTCGAATTTCATATGATTGGTTCTAATGGTTTCTTCTGTTTCATTTTCCAGGAGGCTGGTTTATTCCCTTTTGTGGCTGCTCTGCATTTCAATTCCAAGGTGTAGGTTTTAGATTTTTCATATCTTTTTCTTTTTAAAAAATAAAAAAGTTGAAAATGGGGCGCTTTTGGCCTAGGCTAAGGCATATATATATATACGAAACATGAATATCTCTTATTTTATTTTATTTATAATACTTTATGTATGGGATTCAAATATGGTAACGTGTTAAAGTATTCAGTTGCTAATCTGTGTTATCTTCACATGGACAGAAACATGTGATCCTATTAGTTAGAGTATGTCTCAATAATGGATTCCACTATAATCATTTACTACTGTTAATTGGACGACCAAAACTTGAATTGAGTAAAAAGTAAACGTGGAATCATGTTATGAATCAATTTAATTCCATGGTATATATTATAAATGTTTTGTTTTATTAATTTTATTAGGTCTGTTGTATAATTTTACCAAAGCAAGTTAAATGGATACAGATCCACTAAACATCTTATCTAGAATTCTTCTACCTTTTGCTTAAAGGCAAATAAGTGTGAAGATTATTTTTTGTTTATGACTATCTTATAGTATTGCCAAGTATTTATGGTGCCCACTCCCCTACATTTAACTGTCAATGTCTATGCTGGTTTTTTTTTTTTTAAGAATTTGGGCCTATCGAATAATGTGTAATGTACAGTACTTTTTTTTTCTTTTCATTTTTTTATTTTTATTTTTAGTTATTCTTTAAAAAAAGAAAAGAAAAAGAAAAAAATACTGTTTAACATATACAATTTGGGTACCCCAAATTGTGTTTAAAAAAAAGAAAAAAATGTTTTAAAAAAATACTATTCATTTATTTAAAAAAATAAAAAATTATAAAATGGTAAATATTTTATAAATTAAAAATTCAAATGGTTGCACCTTAAAAAAAGGAAAAAAAATCTTTACTATTCATTACATATAATTCAGACACACTGAAATTTAAAAAAAAAAAGTTCACGCAACACAGTTCAGACAAACTGAATTGGGTAAAAAAAAAGAAAAAAATAGCACTATTCACTAAAAAATAAAAACTAAAAATTAAAATATTAAATATCAAAAACTAAAAATAACATTGTTTCCGACAAAATAATTAAACAAAAAATAAAAAAATTGAAAGAACAAATTAAAAAATTTACAAGTCATAATTAATTAAACTCATAACAAAATAAAAAAGTAATACCAAAGCAAATTTAATAAAAATACAACAATGTTACAAAATAAATTTGGAAGATAATTAAACTTTAAGAGAACATAATTAACAAATTAAAATTAAAAATATACTGTATATATATGTATATAGAAAGAAATTTGTATAAATCGAACTCTTTACAAAATAAATAAAAAATTATTAAAAATATTTAAAATTATCAAAAAAGCACAACAATTAAGGGAAAAAAAATATTGCATACATAGTAGAAGTTGGGACAACCAACTTCTTTAAGAAATAAATAAAAATAAATATTAAAAATAATTAAAATTAATAAAATAGTAACAGCAATGAAAAGGAAAAAAAATCAAAAAAAGCTACTGTGCATTGTATAGAATTCGGGGGGTCCGAATTCTAAGGGAAAAAAAAGGTAGGATGGGCATTGACCGTCACATTCATGTGAGAATTCCCCATTATTTTGTGTGGCTGTATGCAGTGATGCCGAAGTATAACATGCTGTACTAATATGGAGAGTAAATTATAGAATAAATCACAATAGAAATAAGTATGAAGAGGAAAACTGTGCGGATAAAATGGTTGTTGGTTTCAACAGGGCAATAATCACAAATTTGGAGATTTTGTGTGATCTCTTTTTCTATTGGAGATGTTTGGAGTCCTAAATGTTTGTAATCTATATAGTGGATGCATATCAGTTAAAGAACGGAAGGAAATTGTGGTTATGCAGCAAATGTCCCATGGTTTATGCAGCAGAGTAATATAAGCTTCTAGGATTGTGTGATATGGCATTGGTAGCTTCAATTTCTTTGTTGGTTCAAGTGTGATAGCTGCCAAACATGAAGTGTTTTTTCTGCTTGCTGAAATGTTTTCAAGGTTGTTGCTCTTAAACATCTGGTTTCTTATTTAAGAAATGGTTCATGAAGTTGTGGGTCTTCAAATGGAGATAACCAAGGTTGATAGTATTGATGAGTAGAATGAAGATCTTATTGCTCTATTGTTGTTTCTAAATTTGTCAATTGGGAGATTTGTTTTTGCTCCCCTAGGCTAATGGCATTGAATTGAAGGTAGGGGTACATGAAGAAGACCTCTCTGCATATGGTTGAAGTTCTGCTTTAGTTTGTTTAATGTTGTTGCTTAATTTGTTGTTATGGTCCTTGATATTCTGTCTTTATGGTGGCTGCGGCTTTTGCAGAGCTTTGTCCTTTTGTCTAGATGTTATAATATGGTAGATCGGTATGATTTGTTCAACATTCTATGTCTTTAGGTGCTGTCATATGACATGTTTTATGTTCTTAATGACCTTTTGTACTTCATTTTTGGCTCTTCTCAATTTTGAGAGTTTGAGCTTTGCCTCTCAATTATTATGTGCACATGCTGATTTGTGTCACCATGGAGTATAGTCTTCTTTGTTGGATAATTAACTTCCCTTTTGTATTGAGTAGATAAGGTTTATTATGATTAGTCCATTTCCCACAAAGCTTATTTAGTTATACCATTGTGTAAGTGTGCTGCAAAGAAACCTGATATATGTCTTTATAGTTGCCTAAAGGAGTTGTATTGCAGGTGAGTAGGTCTATCCAGCATTTAATGGACTAGTCTTAATAAAGGATGCTTTGATTATTAACATATTGAAATTAGGTAAGGTTGCATTATGAATAGATGATAGTTTTCTATAGTTCTTACTAGGCACGGATGAAATTGAGGAGGAAAACATTGTTACTTTAGATGTTATTTTGCTCAAAAAGATCTGTTAAATTATATGACAACTATTAATGGCTGCAGTTATCTGCAGTGGAACTTTCTGAGAAGCTTCTTAACTTCGAATTAGAAAAAAGTTGAACCTGAACTAGATAGGTGATGATTGATTCATCCAACTATGCACCCTATTTCATTTGTTGTTAGTTATTACCATATTGTTTTAAGGCTGAATATTTAATTGAATTGGTTGGTTATCAAGCATGTGTTACACTAATGATTTTAAGTAAACACCCTTTTCCAATAAATTTTCACGCATGTCTCATGGACCACCGCATCTCTATCCATTTAACTTATTTAGGCATTGGATATAGGGGGTTTGCGTAGTTGGCAGTGTGATATTTTATTTTGCAAGGAATTTAATGGAAAGTCTAAAGCATGCATGGGTGAATGATTATAGCATAGCACAATTAAGGTATAGGGTCTATACTATACTGATAGAGAAATGCTCACCGTAAAATCTAAGTCTTTGTATCCAATCAAGAACATACAAGGGGAGAAGTTTAAGTTTAATTACTACATTTAAATTACATTGAAATGTCTATAAAATGATGGTTTTTAGAAGTTTCTATTGTCCACAAAACCTTTATTGTTGCTACCAAGTTTAAATAAAAATACATTAGTAAAAGTTACAAATCATATATTGTTAAATCTGTATCATCAGACTATAATGTGTTAACTTGAACAATTAATTGTTTTTTCAAATGCATTTATCTCATGCTTCTGAGTTCTGCTATGTTTAGTCCTCTTTGTAGCATCATCATTTTTCAAATCTTCACTCATTCATAACTCCATTTTATCCTCTCCTCTGTTTATCAATTATCATAGCAAGATCTGACTTAGTGAGGGATGTTAATTTGGAAGTGATGATAAGATTTGATACTCTTCTATTTTGCAGATTATTGGCATGAATGATTAATAAATGTGTTTATATTGTGCCAAATTTATTCAAGCATAACCATTTTAACCAATAAATATGATTTTGTATTTTTTTTCTTCATACATTGGTATTATTCCATTGCATCGCACGGGCTACTATACTAGTATATTATAAACCCAAGATCGAGCATTGAGCATTCTTTAAATTTTCCGGGCATGACATTGAAAGTTGCCGAGCGTAATACCAAATGTCATATTTCATGAAAACAATACTCCCAACTGTAGATACTTAAGCCTTATCCAAGACTACCTATATAATTCTTCCACATCGTTATTATACTGAATGTACTTCTGTTGTAAGCGCCTCATTAATTTTATCTTAGAAAAAGATTAAAAACAACCCCGAATCATGCATTATTTAAGCTTTCACTTACAAAATTCCAATCGGACACCATTACAAATAGTGCGTCTGACCAGAAAAGTTAAAAAGAGTTAAAATTTAATGAAAGACAAGGCGCTCCAAGTTAGAAAATAAATATATTCCGACCATAGTTGACCAAGAATTTCAACACGCTTGCATATAAAATCATAGTTATTAATACCAACTATTTTGAATAATTTTGATAAATTTTTGAGAAAATACTCTTTGCTCATTCAGTCAAAAAAAAATTTGACTTATAAGCAGGGGTTTATGAACCATATATATTATTTTCGGCATATCGGCTTGAAGACCCATGGACGTTGTAAGTGTAACTGCTCTTTGCTTTGAACGGTGGTTGACTGTTTCAGTGCTTTACATGTCCAGTAATTTAGAAAGTTTTATAGTTGATCGGACTATTCACTTTTATAACTTTCAACTAGCTCTAATAAAATATTAGAGGATTGGTTAGGAAGGGCATGTTCCAACTTAGTTTCAATATTCACCTACTGGATAGCAAAGCCTAATCTCCTAGTAGTGAGGTCTTCATATAGCTGGTCGGCTGAGACTTTGATATGGCCGGTCAAGCTATTTAAGATTTTGCCTAGAACACATTGAAAAAAAAAATGACATATAAAAAGAAATGGAGGGAGTAGCTAAAAGATAATTTTAATTTATTTTTCAAGTAAAAAGTTTAAATGTTTCGAAACAAGGCTCGAGTGTTAAAAGTGCTACTAATTTGCATTAGTCGTGAAACAAAAACGAAATTCATTGAAATAATGTATAAAATTTTCAACCAAATTACAATCAAAACCTATTCATCAAGTTATAAAAAAAATTAAAAAAAACTCATTTATCAGTAGTGAAATTCTTAGATGGGCACAAGTTTACTATCTCATTCTCACATATCCTTACAATAAAGTTGACGAGACTCACAAAAAAGGAATATAGCTTACATAAAATTAGATTTGGTTTAATATTACTATGATTCTCAAAAAGCTGTTGAGTTTTTTGAGCTCTTAAAAAATTACTCTAAAAAAATCATAATAGTATCATTTGATAAAATAATATAAAAATTATTTTTAATAAGTTGAAGCCACTGAAGTAATGTTTAATAAGTATTTTATAAAGTTACTCTTAAAATAAAAAATGACTATAATGATCATAAATATTTATGAAAAGAATAAAAAAAAAAAAGAAGACTTAATTCACATAAGGATAAAGTTAAATTTTTATTAAAATTTAAGAGTTATATTAATTTTTAAAAATTTTTTAAATCTCAAAGAATAGAAATAAATTCTGAAAAACACTCTAATTTTTAAAAGTTGGGAACAAGAGTACTTTAACTTTTTTGATTTATCAAATAGAGAAAATTAGGTTATCTTTTTTATAAGCCACAGTAGCCCGAGTAATATCAAACCTATTATTTGTAGATCCATTTTTAGTGTGAGTGTATATAATAATCACGAGACGGTAAACTTGTGCTCACATTCTAATTTTTCTTATCATTGTGCAAGTACAACCGGTCTTCATTCTTCAATAACCTTAACAACAGCCAGTACTTTGTAAGTGTGAAAGTGTTTCGCCGTCGTCTTCTATTCGTTCTTAATTTTGACTCGGTGTGTTTTCCTGTCCCTTGTGGTCTCCGCAAGACCGTTTCCTATAATTCAATTATTCATTTTGTGAAGCAAAGTAAAATAAGAAAACAAGACCAAAAAAAAACTGTATGTCACTTTGGTGGATTTTATATATTTTGATCTATCATAGATCTCATATTTATTAATTATTGGATCAAACATTTCAACAAAAATAGTATTCATCTAATTGCCAATAATAAAAGATTCACCATCGATCTAAACAAGTTCCACTTTATAATTTGTATGTCATGTCAATTTCAGTGTCTACCTCTTACTACTCTTGATCTTTGTTGCCCCTCCTCTCCACTAATAGCTTCCTTGACCCTTTAAACCTTTTCCATTTTCTGAGCCATATATGGATTCACACGTTCCTTCAATTCGCGCAACACTTCTATCTCTCATAAACCATCAAGGGTTTGGTGACCTTCCAGTGTCCGAGAGTGAAAACCCTTTAGCTTTTCAACCTCTTTTTAAGAAAGAACTTTTGGGGGGTTAATGACAGATTCATAACATGCCGTGAAAAGACCCATGTCCTTTTTACCTGTGTTATAGTTAGAAAAGTTTTAAACTTGCTTCATTGGTTTTCCAAGTTGATATCAGAGTTTTTCATGTTTTCTCCGTGATTGGTGGTAGGTACGTGATATGAATTTGTGGAGCAAATGCAGTTGGAAGGTATGATGATAACACGAGGGAGGGAGAACTTATCAAAATTTTTGTTTTTACGAGAAACATTTTATCGTCCCCATGTACGGCGCCAAATGTTCTTGCCTAGGTTCTGGGTTGTCCAGATGATGGGCGGTGGCCTTTCTGATCTTGAACACACTGATGCACGAGGTGGTCTAATGCTCAAGTTAATAAGAGCAAAAAAGTGTAAAGTCTAGGCAGAAGTGGAACCCTCCTTTGCATATTAGAATAGATGCCCTTATTATAGTTATGTTCTTCGTAATTGCTAAACTCATTAAGCATGGGTGGTATAATACACAAGATTGGCGAACGAATATTAAGAATGAATATGGACAAAAAAGAATCGGATATAAAACCAATCAGATACACGAGTCCAGTCCATTTATGAATAAATATGTGGCTGGTAACGTAAAATATAAATAATCAATACGTTAAATTTATTGCTAATTTTAGAAAAAATGTGAGAAATATATTATTAATCAATACGTTGATTTATATAGATAAAAAGAGGGGGGGAAAAATCAAATGATTGAGGAGAAAAATGTACAGATAACGTGATAGGTGCAAGGAGATAACGAGAAATGAGGTGATTTGTACACAAATTATAATGAGTTAAAAAAAAAAAAAAACCTTAAGGATCGTGATTCGTGAAATACAGTGCTTGAAGGAAAATGATCTTAAAACAGAATATAAAATAGCAAGAATGTTTTGCATAGGTGTTCAAAGCCGTTAAGGATCCAAAACTTTGACAAGGCAAAGTATAAATTGTGCACACACCAGTACATACATGTTACCATCCGTTAAGGCTGCTGAAACACTCAGAGTAATTCTCATATACTAAAAGTACTGAAAGAACAATAATGGAGGATCACCTTATCAAGGGATAAAAAAAAATGATGAGCAACATCATGCTAATGGCATGTTATAAAACGATAGATAGAGAAAATATATTATAAAATGATAGGTTGAGAGAAGGAGAAATGAACAAGAAATAAGAGATCTGTATTACTTTTAATGCATTTGACAATTCACTTTTTATGTCTCTGTTTATAAATCTTGAATACAAATTGGAATGATTTATGAAATGATATTAACTGATAATAAATGAAATTTCAATCGATCACATCAAAATGTGACAGATATACATTAATTTATAACAAATTTAATATATCATTAATGTGAAAAGTTTAAATTTTTTGAAACGAGGCTCCAGTGTTAAAGTGCTTGTGATCTGCATTAGTATGAAACATAAACAACAGACTTTAATTCGATAATATAAATTTTTTAATATATAAATTATTTTATATTGTTATTCAATTGAATTATTCCAATTGCATAATTTTTAAAATAGTAAGAAGAAAATTTAACTATTTTTATTAATATAATAATATATAATTAGATAATATATATTATTTTTTTCTATATATTAAAATTTTTTATACTACCCATGCACATAAAATTAACTCAAGAAAATGGAAATTCATTCAAATAATGTAAAAAACTTCAAACCAAATAATCCATCATTCAAAACCCCATTCATCATTATGCAAGTGCAATCAGTCTTGAATCTTCAATGACATTAACAACCAGTACTATGTCAGTGTGAAAGCGGAACTGTTTGTCGTCGTCTTCTTTTCATTCTTAATTTTGACTTGGTGTGTTTTCCTGCCCCTTGTGGTCTCCATCGCCGCATGACCGTTTCCGATAATTCAATTAGTCATTCTGTGAAGCAAAGTAAAATAAGAAACCAAAACAAAAATAAAACACCATATATGTCACTTTCAGTGTTTACCTCTTACTACTCTTGATCTGTGTTGTCCCTCCTTTTCCCTTAGATAGCTTCCTTGACCCTTTAAACCATTTTTCATTTTTTTTAATTTTTTTTTTCCATTTTCTGAGCCATATATGGATTCACACGTTCCTTCTATTCGCGTAACACTTCTATCTCTCATAAACCATCAGGGGTTTGGTGACCTTCCAGAGAGTGAAACCCTCTTAGCTTTTCAACTTCTTTTTAAGAAAGAACTTCTGGGGGGTTAATTACAGTGATTCATATCATGCTGTGAAAGGACCCACGTCCTTTTTACGTGTGTTATAGTCAGTAAAGTTTTCAACTTGCTTCATTGGTTTTCCAATTTGATATCAGAGTTTTTTCTTGTTTTCACCGTGATTGGTGGTAGGTGTGTGATATGAATTTGTGGAGCAAATGCAGCTGGAAGGTATAATGGTAGCATAGGGGGCTTGAGCTTGGGGCATAAACCATGATTGGCAATTGCTTTGGTGCCTTGAATTGGTGTAAAGGGAGAGATGATCCTGCTGACCAACCACAGGAACAAGGTAAACTGGATATTCTTTATTGGTTGTTGGCCTTGTAATTCTTTTCTTTTTTTTTTTCATAATTTAGTTCCATTTGTTTCATGATCCTTCTCTTTCTCTCTGTTGTATAGCTTGTGTGGTTCTTCTTGTTCAGATGCCAATTAGTTTTTGTAAAGGTTGAACTGCTGAAATTGCTCATCTATTTGTAACAATAAAGGGATAATTTTTCTTTTTTCCTTTTTCTTTTTAATCATAATCACTTTCTATCAAATCCCACAAGTCAGGACATCGAGGCAATCAAGATAGGAGAAATTCTTTCGTACTCCGGGGAGGAAGATCCATAAAGTATATTAGCCTTTGATTTTTTATGTGAAAGAGAGAGAAGATATACTAACTTGTATAATTTGATTAGATTCCGCAGAAAGAGACAAAGGAAACCTTGGACCTAATAGGTCAGGAGAAACCTTGGACCTAATTGGTTTATGTTTCTATTATCTGATTTCGTTTTCCGTGTTTTCTCCAAAAAGTTTTAAAAACAGGGTCAAAAATAAAAGTTTGTTTTTAGTTCCTGTTTTCACTATTTTTTCTTCACAATATTTTGAAAACAGAAAACACAAAATGAAAACGGAAACAAACAGGCCCTTAATCTTGGTTGATGATCTTTTATTTATATATTTAAAGCACTGTGCTTGCTAGTAGTGTCGAGAGTTAAAACTATGCTTTAGAATATGTTGTGGCTTCGATTATTAGTATAATTATACAGTTCTTTTCTTCTTTAGTGCACTCTCGTACTGTCAAAATCTATGTGCATGACTACGCGTATTTGATTGATTCCAAGTTTGCAATGCCGGGATCTATCTGTTGCTGTGAACACATTAATTGCAGGTCAAACCAAATGTCAACCTGCAGAATATCCATTTATATCTTCTGAACTTGAATTCAGATATCCGGTTGGAAAAGATTGATATATGATATAAATATTGATTCTTTACTATGTAATATGCCTATCTGGGGCTCTTGCTGCTTGGCCATGTTATTGACAACCTGCTTATTATTGGAAACTGCAAATCATATAAACAGAATATGCGTGTATCTGTATTTCTGGTCAAACTTGTCTGGATCTAGTTAGAAATCTTTGAATTGGACATCATCTTCCTAAAACCGCATTCTGGACTTTTTCAGTTTTTCTAGGTGTTTCCTAATGCAAAATTTTTGTGTTCTGTGATTAATTTGTGCAAGCTTTGTTTGTTTGTGATTAACAGTGATTGCGACTACAAAGTTTAGCTATAACGCGTTGAGGTCAGCAACTGGAGATTTCCATCCTTCTAGCAAAATCGGTGGAGGAGGTTATGGAGTTGTCTACAAGGTGAGAGTGATGACCACAGTTTTATTTCAACTTGATCAGAACCTTTAATTTTCCATTTATTAGTTTGAGTTAAAGTCTTTGCTGCTTTGTCATTAATATTTGCAGGGAGTTTTGAGAGATGGTACTCAAGTTGCTATCAAGTCTCATTCTGTAGAGTCTAAACAAGGAACCCATGAATTTATGACAGAAATTGATATGATATCAAATATACGGCATCCAAATCTTGTAGAACTAATTGGCTGCTGTGTTGAGGGTAGTCATCGAATATTGGTGTATGAATTCCTGGAGAACAATAGCCTTGCAAGTTCTTTGCTAGGTAAATATCAGAACAGTTTAAATATGTATTTACATGTGAGTCTTATTTAAGTTGGATGGCTATTCAACCTTTCCATCCTTGAAAACCACTTGTACTTGTCCTCATAATCTGTTGGAGATTCTGATGCTTCCAAATGTGCCACTTCCCTGCTCTATTAAGACTCACTTAATTTTTACTCTTGAATATTGGAGCAAACTGTTTATTACCGATCTTGAGGAAGGGGGAGGGAATTTTGACGCTGTATAGCTAGTTCATTTGGTTGGGGGTGTGTGGAGTCAAGGGCTGGATATGCAGCATGCTATTGTCTTAAAGCTCATTGAATTGAATGGTTAACTATTCATGAATTGTGTAATGCTAATGAGGATTTTTTTTTCCCACAGGGTCTGGAAGTAAATATGTTGCTCTGGATTGGCCAAAGAGGGCTGCTATTTGCCGTGGTACAGCTTCTGGTCTTAGGTTCCTTCATGAAGAGGCTGAACCAAATATAGTTCACAGAGATATCAAGGCCAGCAACATACTACTGGATGGGAACTTTGATCCAAAAATTGGGGATTTTGGTCTTGCAAAACTTTTTCCGGACAATGTCACCCATGTTAGTACTCGAGTTGCAGGAACTGTGTAAGCACAGATGCATAATTTACATTAATAATAGCGTATTGTGTGACTGGTGCCAGAATTTTGCCTTTTGATTACTGTTTGGAAGTTAGTTCACTCTTTCTATCATACATTTTTGTAAATTCATTTGAATTCTATGTTCATCTTGGGACACAGGTTATTATAGAAATAAGGAAGAAAAAATTGCTGGTCATAAATTTAGTAGTTTGTTATGAATCCTTCTGGACAGCATGATGACCATTGAGCTCCTTGACTTAGCACTTTTGTTTCTTTCGTTATTGAGACATAGTGAAATCACTCCTAGAATTTAGTCTTGTCTAAATCAGCTCGGGACATCGTGAAATCATCTTGACATGCATTCTAGTATCTCTGTCTGTAAATATTCAAGTTTATTACATTTTGATTTTGAAACATACAAAAAGAATGCCAGTTAATTTATATTATCAATTTAGCAATAATAATACGGATGAGAGGTTATATTGAGCAAAAGTAAGATAAAAGAGAGAAAAAAGACATTTAAAACCAAATCTAAAACTAAACTGTTTTGCCAGAAGAAAAACTAACAGTTACTGTTCATGATCTATTTGGGTTAAGTTAGCATGTTGTGATGTGTAGGCCAAAGACATTAGATCCTCGGTTGACATTTTATTAGTATAGGGGTACATCCATAGTTATTTGTATGGTATTTGGTTTAACTTTCAAACCATGTTTGCTTGTCTTATTTGTCCAGGGGATATCTAGCACCAGAATATGCACTTCTAGGACAGCTTACAAAGAAGGCGGATATATACAGTTTTGGAGTTCTCATGCTTGAAATAATCAGTGGTAAAAGTAGTAGCAAAGCTGCATTTGGAGATAATCTTTTGGTTCTGGTAGAATGGGTATGTCTATTGTTTATTGAGTATCAACGATGTTGATTTGATAAATGCTAGGATTTTAGCTTTTTTAAATGCTAGAGGCGTGGGAAAATATAGGGTCTGTCTGGATAAGCTTCTTAATACAAGACTTTTTTTCCCTAAATTTTTTCAGTGGACCTTTATTTTTTCCCCAAAGAAGTTATTTTATATTTGGATAGACTACTTGAGAAGTGCTTTTAATTGTTAAAGGCAATTATAAGCCTATCTGTGTATAAAAGAGCAAAAAGTATTAGTTAAATTACTACAAGTGAACATTGATAAAAAGCACTTTTATTTTAAGAAAAGGTCTTTTCTTTTCCCCTCAAAAGAGAGCCAATCCAAACGGCCCTATAAAGTCATAGCTTGTGTTTATAGTTTTTCCACAAGAAAAGTACTTCTGTAGTTTGTACAGCCTGTTTGGAGAAGTTTCTCAAAAGAAAAAACAAATTGTAAATGAATTTGATTTTATGTTTTTCTAGAAGCAGATGAAAAGCTGCTTCTGCATTTTATTTTAAAAGTAATTTATTTAGAAAGCTATGCAAACACTCCCATATTCATCACAAGGTGGCTGCATTAGCTTTACTAAGGATGTGATTGTGAGTTAGACTTTTGGAGTGAAAGAGAGAAGAGTTTGTAGTGTAAAATCTTCAATCTTTCCCTCCAAAAGTCCAACTCAGGAACACTGCCTAAAGTAACTTGTTTCCCTCTCCTAACAGGATATCTAGTTTCATTGTGAAGTCAAAATTTGAAGCTTTTTTGCTTGATGGAGCCTCTTTTAGAATGTTTTCATTAATTAAATTGGAATGGATATAATGAAATGGTGTTGGATTAATGTTACAATCTAATTTGTGGAACTGAAAGGTTAGAAAATATTACATTCACTTTCATAACGTGTTGTTCTATCAGTGTATCCTATGTACCAAAAACGAAGACTCTATATATCCATCTTTATTATTGAACAAAAAGATTCCAATATCTTTGTTTCTCCTCCTTACATGCCATTTGTTTGTGCAGGCTTGGAAGCTGAAAGAAGAAAACAGGCTTCTGGACATTGTTGATTCAGAACTGACCGAATACAATGAAAATGAGGTGTTGCGGTTCATTAAGGTCGCTCTGTTTTGCACCCAAGCTGCTGCTCAGCATAGACCTACTATGAAGCAAGTGCTGGAAATGCTCTCAAAGGAAGTTCATCTTAATGAGAAGGCATTGACTGAGCCTGGGATATACAGATGGTACACCTCTGGAAAGAAGGGCAGTTCTTTGAATGAGACATCAACTTCTCAAGCATTCAAGAACACAAAATCTGAAATGCCAAATGTAACCTCAATGAACTATAGTGGTAACGATATTGTGACAGAGATGCTTCCCAGATAAATGTTACATATGCACATATGATGCTGCATTCATAATTTGTGGGATGTTTTGATAGGCTATAATGTTGTAGCTCGTGTAGCATACCCGGCACCTCTGGATACACTTCCTATTTTTTTTAGTGATCATATCTATAGTTTGTTTTAGTTGTTAGGATAGTTGGTATCTATGTGTTTGCATAGGGGAATTGAAATCATAGGGAGAAAGGCCATATTTCATGAACTTGTATATAATCTACATTTGCACCTTGTTAATGGTCTACGGAAATTGCCTTTCATGTTCTGTCATATTCTTACATAATAAACACACTCAGTTCTAAAGCTGATTATTTTAGCTGATGGCTTGTTAAAAGTGGTGAATTATTTCCCATATTTGCATATTTATATTATATTTGTTTAAAATTTGGGCTCTAATTATTTAATTCATCTAATTTTAATAGATTGAAATTTAAGTATTACCAGTGAGAAATGTGTACTTTTTATGCGCTTAGCGGATAGTTAGTATCATCTATAGAATTTATCCCAGAACTCTAGATTAAGAAGAAGTAGAAAGCTCACAAGAGTTTTGGCTTATAAATATGGTATTTGATTATTGATTTCAAGCTATAAAATATGGATACTGACATGGACACAAGACATGACACGATATGAATATGAGGGACATATCAAAATTGAAAAATTATAAGACACGAACATCACATATATATAAGTAAAAGTTTAATGAAAATAATATATTATTTAAAATATCCTTTATTTAAGCTTCATTTATATTTTATTTTCTTATAAACTCAAAATTATGTATTATATCATTTTCATAACCCTGTTTATATTGTATTTTTATATGTTAGATTAAGGAAAAAAGTACATTTTAAATTAAATATATACAAACTTCTGTTATTAAGTGTTATTAATGTGTCATTGGTGTGATATGCAATATCTAACACAGACACGTGTCCGACACGTAGACACGGTACTCAAATGATATGTCTATGCTTCATAGGTTTCAAGTGTTATCCAAGAGTAGAAGTGATCCTTATTAGAGCCAATGGTTTGGGTTAATTAGTTTTGGTCGAGTATTGTAAAGAATTGTAGTTTTGGGGATCCATATATAGGATCCTTTGTGTCGAAAGATTTCCTGACAATGTGGAATCAGGCAACGTGTTTTGGAAGCAGCAATGATACAAATGAAGAGAGCTTGTATCGAAAGTAAATGTTTTAGCCAACTTTAAGTAGGACTTTGACCAAGGGGAGAATTTGTTTGGATTTAAGCCAAAGTCTCACATTTAGAAAAAGTAGAAGCCTTATAAGAGTTTTGGCCTATAAATATGGTGTGGATGATTTATAACTTAAGTCATACAAAAGTTCTAAATAGAAAAGTTTTGAAAATTAGATTATATATAAAACCGCACAAGGTACTACTGGTTCAAAGGTTTATAAATTTAATAAAGTGTAGCACTTAATATGAATATATAAATATATGTAATTATTTTTAGAAGTATACTTTTTTTTGATAAAAAATTCTATTAATAGTCTTATGTGAAATTTTGTTTGGTCTAATATAAAATTATTTAAGTCTGCATCTCTTTTTTGGGCCATGACTTATGAATATATTAGTATCCTATAAAAAGATGGTTGTTAACTTAATTGAGCACAAAAACTAACAGCTCAATAATTGTCCAAATGAAAAACCCTAGCAAATATAACACTCACTTCACCCTATTTTTTAAATTGCACAATTGCCCCTGATTCTTCCTTTTTTTTGTATTATTGTTGTGGTTGGCCTTCTTCCTCGACAACCATTGCCTATTCTCTCCATCGCACCAGCAAACACTTCATGGAGTAGGTACTTTTTATAGGAATCATAAATGTAGGCTAAAAGAGTTGAATTACGTTAAATTTTGTGTGTGTATGTTGCCTCCTTTATATTGTTGTTTTTATTGCACTATTTTATTTAGTGAGAGAGAGAGAGCCTGTTTTTATATTTTTTTCACTTCTATTACCTAACAACAATTTATTTTGATATGGAATATATATAATATCAATAAATTGGGAAATAATGAAAAGATTTAAAAAAATAAGTGAAGATACTCATGACATCAAATATGTCCCTAGAAACTAAAACATCACGGTACTTGAGTCCTTTAAAGTTTTTTACATCAATTAGGCTTTTAAAAGTTAAAGTGTGCAATTATTAGGTCCCTAAAGATATTTTTTTTAGTAAATGGTCCCTTGAAGATACTTATGACTTTAGGTTCCTATTTTTTTTTTATAAAATATAAGTTTTCAGTCATTTATTTGATGTCACATACATATTTCAAATACCAAAGTAATATCAATTTTTAAATTTTAGGTATTTACTAGATATAAGAAGTTTTCAAAGACCAATGTGATGGTTTTTTTAGGGATTTGATGTGCAAAAATTTTAATAGCTAAATCGATGCTGCACACATTTTCCAGGGACCAAAATGCATATTTGCTATCCTGAAGTTATTGAGGAATTGATTTATTCAATGTTTAAATATGATTTTGGTCTAAAAAATAAGAAAATTTTGGTTTTGGTATCTAATATTTTTTTGTTTTGACCTAAATATTTTTCAAAATTGTTTGGTTTTAATCTCTATTGTTAATGTATCTCTATTAAAAAATGGTTTGACTTACATGATGATAGCCAATAATCCTATGTGAACATCATGATCTTATATAGTAAAACCCACATCCAATAACTCGTTGGACTTCTAATAACCTATCTCACCCGATCAATAACTTATTTTATAATAAGATTCTAACATGGAATTATGATGTGCCACATTGGATTAAATATCATGGCCTCACGTTGTACCGGTTGTTATGTAGAATTGGATGATGTGACTTTTCATTTGTTAGCTCAACATGTAACAAAGATAAATTAACAACATGGATTAAAACCAATGAAAACTCTATTTCATAGAATTGTTTGAGATCATAATACAACAACAACTAAGCTTTTTCTCACTAAGTGGGGTCAGTTATATGGATCAAACGACACCATAGAGCTGTATCATATTCCATATTTATGTTAAAATCATTGACACTTAAATATCTTTTTATTAGTTTCCCTATAGTTTTTATCGGTCTCCTTTTACCTCTTTTTATGGCATTATTCTCTATTTGGTCCATTCTCGTTAATGAGACTTGTATAGGTTTCCTCCAAACATGCCCAAACCACCTGAGGTGATATTTTACCATATTCTATATGATAGGTACCACCCTAATTTTTTTTAATGTATTTATTCTTTATTCTATCATATCTTGTGTGGTCACTTATCCATCGCAATATAATTATTTCTATCACATGTAGTTTATTTTCATATTTGAACTTTCACCACCCAATATTCAGTCTCATAACAAAGTTGATTTTATCGCTGTATGGTAGAATTTACCCTTAAGATTTAGTGGTATTTTTTTTTTATCACAAATAAAGCCTAAAGTGTCTTTCCAATTTGACCATCCTGTGTGGATTCTATGATTAACGTCTCCCTCTATCTCCATTACTTCGAATGATAGGACCCAAATATTTAAATTTTATGACTGATGATATGATATAATCCCCAAGGTTCACTTCAAGGTTAAAATGTGTGTGTCTCCTGGCAAACTTCCATTTCATATTTCCATCTTACTTCTACTTATATGAAACCTACATACATCAAAACCCTCCCTCCCAACTCTAACTTTCTATTTATTTCTTCTCTCAATTCTGCTATCAGGAGTATATCATCTACAAACAACATATACCATGGCACTAGGCCTTGAATATTTTCCATGAACACATATAAGACTAATGTGAAAAGATATAGACTCAAGACAGAATCTTGGTGTAGTCCAATCCATATATGAAAATCCTTTGTTATTCCATCTTGAGTCCTTAGAGTTGTTGTGAACCCATCCTACATATCTTTGATTGCTTGGATATAGGCTATTTGAACGCCCTTTGTCTCTAAGGTTATACATAAAACTTCACTTAGAACCCTATCATATGCCTTTTCCAAATCAATGAAGGTTATATATGAATCCTTTTAATCTCTCCAACATCTCTCAATCAATCTTTGCAACAAGTATATCACTTCCATAATAGACCTTCCAAGCATAAAACCAAACTAGTTCTCCATGATATTTGGTCTCTCATCTCAAGCTCAACTCTATTACCCTCTCCCACAACTTCATAGTACTCATAAGTTTTATCCCTCTATAATTTGCACAGTTGAGTATATTTCCCTTATCTTTGTAAATAGGACTAAGATGCTCCTTCTCCACTCATCAAATATCTTTTTTTTTTTTTTATCTTAGAATCTCGTTAAATAGCTTTGTGAGCCATCTTAGCCATTCCCTCCTAGACACTTGTATACCTCAATAGGTATATTATCAAGACCTACTACTTTCTTGTTTTCCATCCTTTTCAAGGCCTCCTTTACATCAAACTCTTGAATTTTATGGTAGAAAGTAAAATTTTTGTTTTCCTATTTTGTCATCAACCTGTCGATTTGCAAAGGATTTTCAAGTCCTTCAAAACAACTTGTTAGAAAGTGCCTTTCCACCTCTTCTTAATATATTGTTCAACGATTAACACATTACCATTTTAATCCTTTATGCCTCTCATGTGATCTAGATCCCTAGTTCTTCTTTCCCCCACTTTTGTCAATCTATAAATAATTTTCCCCCTTTTTCAGTGCCCAAGGATTGGTATAGCCCCTTAAAAGCTTTAGTTTTTGCCTCGCTCACCGTCTTCTTTATTTTTCTCCTAGCTGCCTTACATTTTCCAAGCTTCAACATTTTTATCCAAAGACCATACTTTAAATCTCTCTCTTTTACCTTTAACCTTCTCTTATAAGTCTTTCTTCTACCATTGAGATTATTTTCCATTTACACCAAAACCTTTAGATTCTTCAAATTTTTTTCTTGCTATCTTTCAACTCCTTTTTAGTATCTTATCCCATGTTTTATTCACTCTTCCTTGTGTTTCCCAACTTAATACTTCTTCAATTCTCTTTTTAAAAGTTGTTGGCAACACCTTATCATTGGAGTCTTCTTTTGGTCCTTTCTATTCCCTTGTCTTGTAAACCATACATCCATCACTAAAATCCTATGTTGAATAGTTAGTCTATCACCCGGAGTGACCTTGCAGCTTGAGCAAAGTTTTCTATCTTATAAAAATGAAATTGTTTTGGGACCATACCCGCCCACTTTATAGGTTAAAAGGTGCTCTTCTTGTTTCCAAAAATAAGTGTTAGCTATAGTAAAATCCAAAGTTACCTAGAAGTCTAAAACAGTCTTATCTTCTTCATTTGCTTCTTCAAAACCATGGAGCTGTTTGGAACTGTTTTGTATTTATAGTTTTTTAAAATTGTGTTAAAAAATACATTCAAGTCCAATTTTAAAAAACCAAAAACAACAAAACCTATTTGCTATACTATTCTTCAAAACAAAAGGGGAAGCCACCAAAAGAAGAGGAAGAAAAAGCAAAAGGAGAAAAAGCACAACAACAACAATAGAAACAAAAAATTACACAGCATTGGAAATAGAATTCCTAGATCTGAGCAAGTGATAAGTAGACTATACTCCACA
This sequence comes from Dalbergia cochinchinensis, assembly GCA_031216125.1. Classification (NCBI taxonomy): domain Eukaryota; kingdom Viridiplantae; phylum Streptophyta; class Magnoliopsida; order Fabales; family Fabaceae; genus Dalbergia; species Dalbergia cochinchinensis. The sequence goes on along the minus strand of CM062368.1, from coordinate 72,183,103 downwards.
CAAATGGCTATCGACGAATCGTGAAGATGCTTATGGTGGCCGGCGATCTGCTGCTCTGTGCGATGATGAGAAAGCAATAAAGCTGCATGATAGCGCTTGCTCAAGGCAGTGACGATGTCACTGCTCACGGTGACGTGGCTGTCGCTACAACAACAACTTCTGGCGATGAAATGGCTGCTACTGACGCGACTGCTGCTACTCTTAGTGGCATTGCAATTGCGGCTGTTCCAGGCGATGAACTATTGTTGCTCCTAATGGCCGGGGCCGAGATGCAACCACTGCTTCAAGTGGCGAGGAAACCATTGTTTCAAGCAACCTCACTGTCACTATTGTTCGTTGCCGGTAAAGAGCCCATCCATGGAGGGGATGGGAAAGTGGGGGTGGCGATTTTAAAAAAACATCTTTAATCTGTTTTGTATTTCTTGTTGTTAAAATGCAATATCTGTTTTTTGTTTTTAAAATTAGTGTGAAAGAAAAAAACTAGCCAAATAGGCTTTTTTTTTTAACTTTAAAAATTGAAAATTTTTTAAAATCTATTGCCAAAGAAGCCCCATATCTTCCATGCGACCCCTCTTATTTGCTAGCTTCCTTACCCCACATGTCCATATAGATATATTCTTAAGATATTATTTTCTCATAAAGGTATGCCTTGGATTGAACGTTCTAGATCGTCCCCAAATTTTATTTTGTAGTGCTCTTCTAATCCAACTTGTAATGCTCTTCTAATCCAACTTGTAGTGCATAGGCACTAATTACACCAAAGGTCTCTCTTTCACCTACCAATTTTAGTGCTATATTCCTATCTCCTATCCTTTTAACCTCCACAAAACTTAATTTTCTAGGAATTATCCACAATTATACCCTACCATTTTCTAGATTTTGCTTTACTAGTATACCACAACTTAAAGTATCTAACTCCTTTGTCTTCTCTCCTACCCATTTAGTTTTTTAAGAGCACATAAAATTTATTGTGATACGTCAGGTCCACATGTCCTTAATGAGATGATCCTATCATAGCCTTAAGATACCTTGGAAACCTTCGGATTGTAGATAACCATCAAATTACTAAAGTTTGCTTCTTTTTTTTGTAGACAGATTCGCTACAACAAGCAAGAAGGTTAGGCAAGTTCGATGTAGTAAGCAGGATGGTTTAGAAGGCTCGTTGTTGTCAGGCCTCCGATGCTGTGACGGGTCCAAAATGATACAGTTTCTTTTAGTTATCTCATACCCTATATATATAACCCATACTCGGCCAAACACTCCCAAAATAAAACCCTAACCCTCCAAGGTGCTCTCCTTTCCCTCTCACACAACTCCAAGCTTTCTTCCCCTTCCCTAATCATTAGGTAAGTTGTTTTAGTGTTGTTTTTGTCAATTTCTTCCATATTCTTCCATGTATAGAGCTAGAGCTCCCTCATGCACAAATTTTGCATGATTTTCCTTCCTCCAAATCTGCCATATCACGTTCTTGGGTGTCTTATGTGTTGTTTGTGATTCTGTGACAGTTGTTGGTGTCATTCCAAGCTTTCAAGGTCAAGTGGATAGTATCCATGCACTTCCAGCTCTAAACAATAAGTGGAATTGAACTTATGACCTTATTTTCAGTCATTATGAGTACATTCTAAGTATTATGATTGCTAAACATGAATTTAGAAGTGAAAATATGTTATAAACATGATTTTACAAGTTATGTCAAGTCTATCAAAATTATGGTTTTTCATTATACCATGAAAAATATATTTTAGAAAACCATGAGACCATAATTGATACATTGTAAGCTATGAAAAAGTTTTATCTGCTTAAGAAAAAATTCATTGGAACTTATATGATTTAGCAAGTTTACCATGATCATCAGATACGAATTATGGATTGATGAAATTATTATGTTTTTAAGATTTTGGTTTCCATCATAATCTTGCCTTTAGAAACCTGATTATGATTTTATTAAAAATGCTGAGTTAAGCATGTTTATCTCCGTTGACAAATATGTTATTATGATTTTTGGATTTCCATATTTGTGAAATCATGTTCTTGAAATACGAATTTAGAATTTTATTTATGCATTATTGAAAGTATCAAATTAAGTATGATTCAGAATATTGACCAAATACATACCCTGTGGGTTTCAAAAATCACCATGTATGCAAGCTGGTGATCCTTTAGGCATGATTTCAGAACCCCAATTATGCTTGATAGTGGGGTTGTTAGAATTATACGAGTTCTTAGCTTTCAGAGCTTTTTTGGATTTATTATATTTATGTACAATTTAGTTTTAGACAGTAATTATAAAGACATAGATAGTGCATTAACAGCTATAAGATTGTTAGTCTCAGTACGAAGTTATCCATCAAAGGACAATATCACCTTTCAAAGTATTAAGAGAATGAAACTTAGTTAGGTGTGCGCCTTATGAGACCTTGTTAGATACCCTTCTAGATTTCAGATATCATAGTAATTATTATTATTATTATTATTATTATTATTATTATTATTATTATTATTATTATTATTTATCAGTTCTTGAGAGTCTTGATTCTCTAGTAATTACTGCACCATGTAATTATGCATGTAAATATGAAAGTGATTTTTTGCACGTTGCACGTATAATATGTATATGTATATCTTGTTCGTTATCCCATGTGGGTGGTGAGTGAGAATCCACTCATTGAGTTGGTTGACTCACCCCTCTCCCTTCTTCTCCTTACTGTTACAGTTACAAGTCCAGTTATCACTAAGTCACTATTCCAGTAATATGCAGTTGTTCTTGTGGTGAGCTTTATTTTGTAGTGAGGCTTAGTCTAGGATTATGATAGATTAGTGTGCTCTAGTACTTGTGTAGGCAAAATTCGAGTCATGCATTCTAATTTCAGGTTATGTATTTAAGTTTTAGAGTTTATGATTTTCCTTCTAATGTATTCAGTTTCGAGAATTTGAACCAATTTATCTTTCCAACTTGTTTATGTAATGAACCAACTTACGTAACATGTTTTGTTGAGGCATGAGTTAAGTTTGATAAAATTGATTTTGTGATCATGAACGTTGATACATTTCAGTTTTACGAGTTCAAATATTATGCTTTAAATAGAAAATTTGATGATGATTTAGATTAAATTACATTTTAATTATGAAAATCATGTTAATCCATGCTTTCAATAAGTCATGTTACCTAGGAGGCTTACGTGGGGATCCAGTCCCTCAAATGCTGGTCACATTCTCTAGTCGGGTCATGATGTTCATCCTCCTTTGTATCACGTTATCAACTATTTCCGTCTATTTACCTGTAAATGTGCCTATGTTCCAAGTCCCAAATCATAACTTACTATTATGACTTAACTTATTTACCCGCATCAATTTACAAAAATGCAAGAACCCTTGCTTATTTTGCACTGCATCTGGGCACCGATGCAGCATTCTTGCTCATTTGACATTGTACTCGAGCAATATAGTGTGTTGCTTCTGGGCAATGACATAGCATTAGCTCTGTTTCATCTTCGACCCATGTTATAAAGATTTAACAAAAAATTTTACATTGGCTATTAATGACCTAAGTGTTTAATTGAATTTTGCTTATTTCCAACTAGGACATGTTTAACTATAATTATTCTACCCTTGTCAGAACTTTGTTTATTTTTATTTTTATTCATTATGTTCTTAATAATTGGCATTTCTCATGTATGGTATTTTGAAGGAATAATATCAAGAAGAAGTCAAGTTCAATGAGAAATCCAAGGTTTGACATATTCTTACATTTCTACAGTAATTTGGGCATAACTGGAGTTGTGGATATGGGATGAAATTGACTGGTGGCATTGGAAATTTAAGAGAGAAATCTACAATTTTTATGCAGACATTGAAATTTGTTTCCCATATCCAAGAGACAAAAAATTGTGTGCAAATTAGAAGATGAATGTTGGTGTCTAGTGCTTAGCTAGCTGCCCAATCTCGATGCTTGAGCACTTGTAAGTTTGTTGTGCACAGGTGTTTTAATGCCTATGTGCTTGGCGTGTTTTTTTTTTTTCACTTTTTAAACAAAAGAACATGTTCTTTTGAGGTCAACTAGGTTAGGAATAAAGGATGGTGTTCTCCAACTTAGAGGAGGAGGCAATGAGACAGTTATAAAAGGAGAGATTGAAGAATCATCACTCCAATTCTTGGGTCTTTCGTGCTTTTGTCTCCAATTTTCTTCTTTTGTTTTCTTTTCCTTTATGATTTTCTAACTCTTTTTGTTATTGGGATGAAATCTGAATTGGAAATGAACATTGATTGAGTTTTTGTTTGTGTGATGTGGCAATTGATGGATTAGAAGTTTTTTTTTCATTCATTCTTATTGCAATTTATGACATGGCCTATTGTGAGTTACAATGTTTAGCGTTCATGTAAGAATTGGGAAATTTGTATGTGTTCTAGGTCTGGAGATAAACTGCATGAGTCTTAAGGTTCAGGAATTTATCTTGTGATTATATGGATTGGAAAATGCTTAATCCATCTTCTTACTAAAACATGATTAAGAATTGAAATGTTTTCTTTAAGAGGAAGAGAATTGGTTTCATCAAGTATTGTGATCAATTACATAGAATCACTCCTTTAATCTGTGAATTCTCAACTTAAGTACATGAGTATTCAATTAATTCAAAGAACAATCAGACAAACCAAACCTTGCACCTCTTTTGGGCACTTGTTAATTTTTATTTTTATTTTGGTCATTGTCTTATTCTATTTTTAATTGCTACTATTCTTGCTTTGATTATCTAAAAGTTTGTGATAATCTAAATAGAAATTGATTTGGTGAATTGTTGCTTAATAAACATTAATTCTCATGGACGATACTTAATCACCATGTTTAATTTACTATTTGAATGATTTGGTGCACTTATTGATTTGTTATCAACCAAACAATTTTGGAAATATTTGTGCCATAGCCAATTTAGAAATCAAAACCAAAATTTACTTATTTCATGGACCGAAATATACCCTCTAAATGTTCCTAGAGTACCATGTGAATATAATATAGGGAAAAAAGCAATTTACCCCTTGTACTTTAGGTCATGTGCAGATTAGACCTTAAATTTTTAAAGTGTGCAATTTGATATCCTAGGCTCTTTTAACTGTGCAAAAAGGCCCTCTAATATGCTTCCTTTTCTCATTTTTGACGAATAAGAGGGACGAAGCTCCAACACAACCAACAACTACATTTCTAACAGCATAGACACCAGACATATCATATAATTGGTGAAAATAAAGAAACACATTTTTTTTTCTTTTTGTTTTCAGTAAATAGAAGCCAAATAAGAGAATAAGACAAAACAACAACAACTAAAAGTAATTCTCAGGCCAAAAAGAGAAGCAATTTCAAAAACGAACCCTCAATCAGAGGAAAAGAATAACAAAAGGGATGGGGTTCTATGATGTAGTGCGGGGGAGAGGGGGATCGTGAGAGACGTGATAGTGGTGTTGGCTCAACGGTGGTGCACACGAGGTGACAAGCAGTGGAGAGGAGACAGGGGTCCCTTGCGTGGTGCAGCATGCACAACTCAGCACGAGATAGGTCATGGACGCGATAATGCAGAGAGAAAGGATGCATGACGATGGAGAGGCGGTGAGCGCACGACGGCGGAGATGGCAAGGGTAAGCATGATGGTAAGAGGTTCTGAAAGGGCAGAGGTTCTTTAACCAAATTGGGGTTAGGAATGGATTTTGTGAAATTGCACTGTTATGGTAGGATTTGGATGGGAGATTTCTTTTAAGGGAAGGAAATTTTTTTGAAAAAAGTGAGTCACGTGCATGTTACGTGACCACTTAACAATGGGAGTGGAAGACAGTTTAATGGAAGGGTTTTTTTGCACAGTTAAAAAAGCTTAGGGTGTCAAATTGCACATTTTAAAAAGTGGAGATCTAATTTGCATATGACTTAAAGTACAGGAGGATGATTTGCTTTTTTTTTCCCCCTAATTTATATTTAATCTATACCAAACAAAAACATGGAAAACGTTAGATAACAAAAAATTTTGTTAGAATTTTATACTAAAACTGGTGTGTTTTCTGGAAAGAACATCGAAGCGCCTATAAAGTAATCTTTTGGAGCTCCTAGCCACTTAGACCCTTCACAACTAATAAGCACTTGGGTCTCTAAGAGCTGACATACCGCTGTCGCAGCCAACCTGCCGCTTATGCCCATCGCAGCTGACACGCCGCTTTGGTCCTTCACAGTTTATACTTCAAACCCCTTTCCAGTCATAGCTCCCTCATCACAAGCCAATGTCAACTCTCCGATGGCATAAACTCGACTGCCCCCGTTAATGCGTACTTTGTAAAGAAAAGGGCTATGTTCATTACACTTCGTTCAAATAATGTAAACCAGAAATCAAGAAATAAATATGAATTGAAAGCATCTTTTACTATTTTACTTTTGTTTATTTCCTTCAACCTCTACTATTTATATTTTCTACACCTTGAAGCTTTCTTAATTTATGTTGTTCTTTTACACCTCACTGCAAATTAAGAACATCACCTTGAAATAATGTATTGCAATTATTGGCCTTTAAATCACATCACTTTGTTTCATTTAATAATTACTATGATTTATATAAAAGATTATGCATATTTTATTTTGTGCACCTAAAATTATTATGATAACATATTACTCTATCATTTATTTATTTATTTTATACATGTTGCTCTATCATTTATTGGACAGGGAGACATGCAAAAAATTATAGGTCCCACTTGGAGGAGAATGTTGCACCGGAGACCCCCTTTCATTTTTTTTTGTTTTGTTATTGGACAATTTTTTTTGGTATTGGAGGCCCCCTTTCATATGAACCTTTGCGACAAAATCCAAACACGCATTATCGCAAAGTATCTAAACCGTTGATGGGCTCATTATCTCCTCCAACGGACGGCGGATGCTACAGCAACGCGTCCCAAGTAGTTTCATTATCCATCCAACCTACGTAATCCCAGCATCTCTCCGGAGCAGTCGCGAGGGGTACGCTCGTAATTTCAGGCTCCACCACGTTCCCTACACAATCGAACCCCCTCCTTCCCTTTATATACGAAAACGCTGTAATAGTTTTGAAAATCTCAGGCTCATAAGAGAGAGAAACAAGGGAGAAAGAAATACAGAGAGAGAGAGAGAGAGAAACTCCGAGACTGTAATAGAGTGAGGAGAGTGCGCGCGCGCGCGAATGAGGAGCGAAAAACGACACCGGAAAATGCCGTTTCCGAGCCAAAAGAAGCCTCTCATTCTCTGAGCATTCTCGCCGTCCTCGCCGTTGCCGTTTCATTTACTTTCCCGTGTCGTCGTTTACCGTCTCCGAAACTCGGCAAGGAAAAAAAAAAAAAGGAGCAAGAGAAGAAATGAGCCGTTTAGGGTTCAGAACCGAGGTGTACAACGCGGACGTGCGTTTGGGCGAGCTCGACGTCGTTTCGGTCCCAACGTTCCCAAACTTCCGGTTCCCAAACGACGAGATTCGAATCCGCCACATGTCCCCGAAGAGCGAGCGTTGCCCTCCTCTCTCCGTCCTCCAAACCGTTTCCGCTTTCGCCGTTCGCTGCAAGCTCGAGTCCTCACTCTCCTCCGAACAGCCTCTCTTAACCAACCTCCACGCCACTTGCTTCTACGAATTGATGGTATGGTACCAAACATTGGGAAAAAAAAATAAAAATAGCGTCTAATGCGCAATCAATTTCAATTAGTATTAGATTTTAAGTTAGCTCTTTAATTTATGCCAAAGCCGATATCCAGACCCGCTATTATCAGGAGCTCGACTAATCTGGTTCGACTCGACTTGTCCCTGGAGCCTATAGGTCCAGGGACAGGGTCTCTTCCAGCGAGGATTTTATTTTATTATGATTATTTATTTTTCCTATTCCAAGGAGCGTCAAGTCACCTTGACCAGCCTCATGGTGGTAATTTAGGGGTTTAATTGTGATTTAATTTTTTAATTTTAATTTTTTTGTGTGATTTTTTAGACTGCGGTGGCGGATATTGGCGAGGAGGAGGTTCACTTGGTGGCGATGCCGAGCAAGAGGAAGAAGTTCCCGTGCTTCTGGTGCTACGCTGTGCCAAAGGGTTTGTATAGTGCGTGCTTGGGGTTGCTGAACATGAGGTGCCTAGCGATCGTGTTCGATTTGGACGAGACTCTTATTGTTGCCAACACGATGAAGTCGTTCGAGGATAGGATTGAGGCCCTGCGGGGTTGGCTCTCGCGTGAGACCGATCCTCTGAGGTTGCAGGGTATGTCTGCTGAGCTCAAGCGGTACCTCGAGGACAGGCTGCTGCTGAAGCAGTACGCCGAGAGCGACTGCGTTGTCGATAATGGGAAGGTTTATAAGGTGCAGATGGAGGAGGTGCCTCCTTTGTCTGATAGCCATGAGAAAGTTGTTCGCCCCATTGTGAGGTTGCAAGAGAGGAACATTGTCCTCACTCGCATCAACCCTGAGGTATATGAATATGAAAGCCCCGTGTTTAGTTTTCGGCATTGTTAATTAGGGTTTGTTTGGTTGTAATTTCCATTTTCTATTTGTCCTTTTCTATGTTATTGTTTTCAGAATTTTGTGAAGGAAGTAGGAGAACAGAGAGTGAAAACTGAAACTAGGATTTTGTTGTTTTCAGAGTTTTTGGTTGTTTTTCACTATTTTTAGTATTTTCTTCACATAATTCTGAAGACAGGAAATGAAAACAGTAACCCACAGGCCCTTAGTTTGTTATGTTTGTGGCTTTGTGCTTTGTGGTTGATGGATCTTGGTGGAGGGTGAGTGGTGGATGAGGGAGTGGCAGAGTGCTAATTAATGAGCTAATGGGTTGTAAAGTCTGGGGTTTTTGTGAATTGGGAAAAGCTTTGTGTGGAGATGAAGTTTGACATGTCTTATGTTGTTGATTTCTGAGAATTCTTAGATGGTTAGGAAATGAGAATGCATATCTATGAAAAATGAATGTAGATCTTGGTAGAGGAGTAGAAAAATCTGTATTGATTCTTAGCTGGACTAGTTTTTTAAGGGTTATTGGACGATTTTGAGAGTTAAGATTGAGTGCTAAAGTCATCACACCCTCTTTGTCTGGGTCCCACATCAACACTTTTATAGGATTGTGTACAATCAAGTGGGTCATACTTACAGAAATACAGCATTTGTTTGGGATATAGGCATTGAGATCTTTTGTCTATTGACTTAGGGAATTTGTTCTTGCTTTTACTGGCGTTAAGGACTTACTTTCCTAAGCTTCGAATATAGTAGGTTTTGACTCATTGTTTTTTTTTTTGTTTTTTTTTGGGCTGAATTTAGATGCATTGTTATCAACTTAGAAGAGAGTCAATGGATGAATGGAAGACATGCTATTGTGTCACTTCTATCGATTTGTGATATGTGTACTCTCAGTTTGTAAAGGTGCTAAAAGATTTATTCTATAAAATATGGACATACCATTTGGATGCACATGCCCATTTCAACCTATAATCTTGTATAGCATCTTCAATGAAAAAGTTGATTTTTTTGAATTTCGACTAATACAACACGACACACCATAATTAATGCCATCCAAATTCTAAAATTAGGAAAGGAAATTATGCCGAATTTTTAGTCTGTTATAAATTTTAAAGCAATTTCAAATATTGAATAAAGAAAATTAGGCATGAGTAAGGTTTATGACACAATATTATGAATCATGAATAATGAATCTTCTTCAAATTTTTAATTATATATGTTAAGTCTACGTCTTGTAACTTTTAAACTTAGGTGTATTTCCTAAGTTGTGTTCATGTTGGTGCTTGTGCTACATATTTTGTAAGCCTAATAGTTAATTCTATTGTTGATTCTTTTGCCCTGTGGATGTTAGCTCTTGTGCATTCATGGCTGCTTTATTTATGAATGTATACGGCAAGGTTTGTTGTGCTATCAATTAACTTGGACTGGGTTTTTTGGTTTTTAAATAGAAGTGTAGTTTTGATGCATGAACAGTGTAGAGTTTTTTTTTTTTTTTACACAATTCCAACCATATGTTGCTACATCAGCAAAATATGCTTAACTTGCTCTCCACTGTTTCAAAGGTCATTGACATGGGATGATTTGATTGGATAGTAGTGTAGAATTTTCGCACTTAGTGTATTTAAATTAAATCTTTCAAATAAATCAATTTTCTTTAGTTTTGTACTAATTTGATTTTCTCCTTCATCTTCCTCCAATCTCTATCTATGTCTAGAGTAAACAGTACTATGTAAAACTCATTACCTGTTTCTATGAATTTTTCCATAGAAAGTTTTGCTTTGGTTGCACCTAACTGGTGTAATTGTGTTTGGAAGCCTTTTGATACATTTGGATTTTGAGTTTCACTCCTTGTTTCTTCACATAGATTCGTGATACTAGTGTACTAGTGAGGCTACGCCCTGCTTGGGAGGATTTGAGATGCTATTTAACTGCAAAAGGACGCAAGCGGTTTGAAGTATATGTTTGTACAATGGCTGAGAGAGACTATGCTTTGGAAATGTGGAGGCTGCTTGATCCAGAGGCACATCTTATAGGTTCAAAGCAAATTCTTGACCGTGTGATTTGTGTCAAATCAGGTATCGTTTCTCTTATTCTGTAAGTGCTTGCACCTTCTTTGTTGCTTGTCAACTTTGAAAATTGTTAAGTTCTTCACATTATTTTGAAGCAGAAGTTAATTCCAAATATTATCAAATTTTAAGAATTGATTTTCTGTGGGATCTAGATGGTTCTGTAAGAACTACAAGTTGAACACAACGTTGTTGTTCTAGCTACTTTGCTTTATTATGTCATTTTGTTGTTTTTTATGGTTGCTAATTTGTGCTTCTTGTTGTTATTCGTGTTGCTGGGGAGTTGTTTGTAGGTACCCGAAAATCCTTACTACATGTTTTCCAAGATGGAATGTGCCATCCAAAAATGGCAATGGTGATTGATGATCGATCAAAGGTTTGGGAAGACAAGGACCAGCCTAGGGTTCATGTGGTTCCTCCCTTTACTCCTTATTATGCTCCTCAAGCAGAGGTACTGGTTTGTATATACTTTTGAAATGCGCTAACATGCCAATCAATTCTCATTTTTTCAAGTATTGTCAATAGAAGTGTGAATTATTTTTGGGTATTGGTTGTGGAGGATGAGGAGTGTGAATAAGGTGTTTAGCAAAATATGGGAGTGAATTATTGAAACAGTTTTATGGTAGAAAGGTGATAGGATTTTTAGTTGACAAGTTGGTGAAGGAGTTAGAAAATTAGTAATGGGCTAAAGTAGGAACTAAAATGTGATGAAAAGAAGCAGTTAAAGTGAACCAACAGCTTTATATAATAGTATACAATAGTATAGATTATTGAAAGAAAAACATTTTGTCTTGTAAATTTTCATTATAAATATTTCAGTAATATCTGTATTTCCTTATTAGACTGCCAATGCTGTTCCAGTCCTATGTGTAGCAAGAAACGTTGCATGTAATGTCAGAGGTTGTTTTTTTAAGTAAGTTATATGCTCAACTGCTCAGGTGTTTTATATGCTCAAATATTCTTCCCCCTTTGGCTTTAATTTATTATGCTCTGTGCTCAGAGAGTTCGATGAGAATTTATTACAAAGAATTGCTGAAATCTTCTTTGAAGATGAGATTGTAAGTTTACCTCACCCCCCGGATGTGAGCAACTACTTGATGTCTGAGGTATTGGATTGTAAATTTTGAATATGTGATTCTCAATTCAGTAGTTATAGGTGCTATATGTGATTATGTTGTATAATTTTTGTCGTTTTGAAGTGCTTGTTTACCTGTTGCTCAAATATTAATAAGTTCACTGGATGGCAGGATATGCCAAATGGTAATGCTAATGCCCCTACCAATGAAGGAATGAATGGTGCAGAAATTGAACGAAGGTTAAGCCAACCTGTAAGTTTCAATTTTTTTGATCTGCTCCATGTTTCAACATGTTCTGAAACTTCCTTGCAAATCATTGTGGGGAGTTTCTTATGTTCTGCACTGGATGAGTTTTTGAGCCCCTAGTATTTTTTATGCGCATAGAACATTTGTAGATACTACAATAATTGTCCTGTGTCTGTGTTATTCTTTTCAGGGTGATAAGTTTCCTGTTGATGTAGTCACTCGGCCCTTGGCAAACAATGTTGAGTTTAGACAAGAAACTTCTCAGCCAACTGCTGGTATTATATCAAATATTGCAGGCCCTGGATCTTTGAAAGCCCCAATTCTATCCCAGAGTAAGAATATGAACATCATATGTTATTAGGGTTTTATATTGTGGTTGTGAAATATATGTGGTCTCTTCATGGTATCTTACCCAACCTTGTCGCAGAACCTGGTTTGCTTGGGCCTCCAATCAGGCATGATGTCAACCCAGTAGATCGTGATCAGGACACAAAAAAAGGACTCCTAACTATGAGGCATGGTCCAGATATAAGAGGTCAAACTTCAGTTGAACCTCCACTTATGTCAAAGCCACCCTCACATGCATCCCCATCTTTAACACAGTCGCCTGGAGGCTGGTTGGTAGAAGATGATATAAGCAACAAATCTCATACAAATAATCGGCCTATTGCATCTGTTAAAGAACCTAATGCAGTAAAGTCTGATAAGCATCAAGCTCAACAGAAACTATTTTCTCAAAGTTCAACCCCCAACGCTTTACTCTTGCAAGCATCACAACTTAAGGCTGAAGAGGTTTGTAGACGAACATTATTTTGAAGTCTTGTTTGGAGTACTGTAAAATTGCAGATCTTGAAAATGTTGCTTATGTGCAGGCAACTGGGTGTGACTTACAGAGGCTGAATGCTCCATCAAAGTCTCAGCTACCAGGTATTTCACTTAATTTTCTTAAAGCATCATGATGGGTTCTGTGCGAACCCTTTGAAACTTATTTGATATTCTTTTTAAGTATGATGGAGTGTTTGTGTATAAATGGAATCATGGGTGGTTTAGGCACGGCTGCAAGAATGATTATACTAGATTGTTTAATGGGTTTGCACTGAAACTAATGTAGTTTTGATGTATCTTTTGCTTGAAAAGATCATGTGCTGAATCTGAAGCAGCATTGTGTCATACTTTAGCAACTTGTATGTTGTACCTTCTCAATACAATGAACCTTGACCATATAAATTTATTATTGTAATTCTTTTTGTTTTCTATTTCTCCTTTTGGCCTCCCTGCAATTCTATTTTCATTGCCTTCTTCCATAATTGACACCGGAGCGAAATCCTTCATGCTCTGTTTTTATGTTGTGTTTTTTGTGTGTTTTATTTTGATTCTAAAATAATTTCATAGAGGGTGAGCTTCGGCACAACTGTCAGACTGCTACTGCCCTATGACCTAAAGGTCAAGGGTTCAAATTCTGGAAATAGCCTCTCCGCAAAGCGGAGGTAAGGTTGTTTACATCTATCCTCCCTAGATCGTACAAAGTGGGAGCCTCGTATATCGGGCCGCCCTTATAATATGTATTAAATAGCCACCTGACTAGCAATACCTTTTAGTTGTGTTATCATTTTTTATGATCAAAATGGTAGCAAGTGTGAAGATCAAGGGTAAATTAAGAATAGGAATGACTAAATTTGGTAGTCTCTGTCTCTATCTTTCAGCTTTTATTATCTTTTTATTGATTAAAATGTTAAGAAGTGTTAGAGAAGATTGAGAGTAAATTAAGAATGGGAATGATTAACTTAATTTGGAAGTCTATCTGTCTCTATATTTATACCGAGAAACGTGGATTAATACATGAAAGATAGGCCTAGTCCAATATAATCTTATGAACAAAGAACTATCTTATTCTATAACAGTAATGAGAGTTTACTCCAGTGCTGCCAGTCAGGGTGCTAGTGGCGTGCTTAGGAATCTCCCTTGGGAGGGATGACTGCCAACTGCCAAGTGGTACTGCTTTTGAACTCGTGAACTCTAGGAGTGCACAAAGTCTTACGTTTAAACTCGAGCAGTTGAGCCTGCTGAATTGGCATATTATCAAAATTTGGGCATGGGATTTCTGGCTCTTTTATCCTCTCGTATTATTGATTCAATTCAATCTGTGCTATTTCTCTTAAATTATTTTCCTTTGTTAATACTGAGTCATATTTGGTATATACTCAGCAAGGGAACTATGGCCTTTTTGGCATATCTATGCTTCATAGTTTGGTATGAATGGATAGGTCCCATGTGTGTTTGCATGTAGAGATGTTCATTATGGAGGTTTGTGCATTTATGCTGGTATAAGTGTTATTTTCGTTTCAATTGCTTTGTTATTCTGAAGCTCATTTTGATTTTTCTTTTCTTTGGTACTCCTATGTTTGGATTTTAATGTCTGTCTAGCTGTATTTTTGAAATTATTTTTCCATCTAAATTTAAAGCTGGACAAGCCCATTTACTTTGGAAAAAGCTTGTTTTCAGAGGTCTTATTTACTCATTAGGACTTCATTTTCGTCAGCTCTGTATACTTTAGTAATTGTTGTTTTCTTTGTTTTGTTATTGACTAAGCTTTTTTGCAGAGGATGGAATATCTCCAAATCATGCTTCTTCTAATGGCAAAGATATTCAGAGTGAAGCTGGGAAATTGAACATTTTACCCTCTGTGGCTATTGGAGTGCTGCAAGAAATAGGCAGGCGGTGTTGCTCTAAGGTATACATGGTTTCTGCATGAAAGTGGGCATTTTTATCTTCTGCTTCCCCTGAAGTGCATTTTTGTGGTTTCCTATTTGTAGGTTGAATTTAAGTCCATTGTAAGCACCAGCAAAGACTTGCAGTTTTCAGTGGAGGTCATCTAACGTTTCTTGATGTCTCTTTTTGTGATTATAAGCTGGTTTATGCCCTTTCTATTTATGCATGAATTGGTATGTTTATATATGATGCAATGGCTGATTAGTGGTTTAAGCTGTAGAATTTGTGTTATGGTACTCTGAAAATTAATGGGCATCATAGTCACATTTTTCTAAATCAACTTGGTTGTGCCCTGGTTACATCTTTCTATTTAGCTTTAGTTCACTCGCATTGTTTATTTGTTTTAGATGCCTTCCTATTTTGAAATTTAAGCATTTATTGTGGGATTTCATTTCCTAGTTCTTATATTCCCTCCTGTAGCAATGTTATTATGTCCTTACTCATGCAGACATGCTTATAGCCAGGCCACTTGGGCTTTCTAATTGGTCATCATATCTTCTGTGCATGTTGCTGTGAATAACCTTTATTGACAACTGTTCTCACATTTTACACTTCGGTCTCCAAATAACCTGTATGGTCAACTGTATGATGCTTGGTTTAGGTACTATTCACTGGTGAGAAAATAGGCGTTGGTATGGGTAGGACAAGGAAGGATGCTCAACAACAAGCTGCTGAGAATGCCCTTCACTGCTTAGCAGGTATAAAAAGTCTGTTCAAGCCAATCCCTAAGTATGTTCTTTATAGTATTTGTTTAACTTCTGTTTGTTGGTAATTGTAATGAAGAGAAATTTCTTGATATACAGATACATTTTTTGTTTTCAAACAATTATAATTTTATTATTTATTTATAGGTATAGAGATTTAGGGGTAATTTTCTGCATTTGGTGGGACATTATTGGTTCTTTTCTGAGTTCAAAATATACAGTGAATTTCCATTTTTGTGAGAGATAGCATTTACTTTATGCTTGACAAATATCTGACTATGCCCTTTGCAGCACTGCATGCATGTAGAACTGTTCTAGAGATCTTTATGTTAGTGATTTGTGAAACTGTACCTATTGAAGCATGTAGAACAGCTTGGAGTGAGTTCAAATTGAAGAATTTCTGTTGGTAACTGACTTTCAGTTTGTCATTTCTCGCACACTAAATTGTGCTTTGATTTGATATGATCACAGTTGTTAACCTGATGTTCTCAATCTCATGTATGTTAAGGTAGAACTTATTTATTTTTTGTACTTTATTGTCTGGGCATGAGGGATTATTTCTCTGCACAGTACTGGTGGATTTTGATTGACTATGTGCATGATGGCTGATTAATAAAATTATGAGTAAATCTACACTTTGATCCCTAAAAGATTTTTGTTTTAACACTTAAGTCTTTTGAAAGATCAATTGTATACCCTTGTGTCCCCTAGAGATTTTAAATCATAACACTTTGGTCACCGAAAGTTCAATGAATACACTTTAGTCCTTAAAAGATTTGGCTTTATTACACTTCAGTGTAAAAGACAGATTAATTGTATACATTTGAGTTCCCCAAAGATATGCGTTGTAACTCTTCGGTCCATTGTTATGTTTTTCTTTTTTGGGAGTAAAGTGTATGCATTGAACTTTCGAGAACCAAAGTGTTATAATTTCAAATGATTAGGGAACTCTAGTGCATGCAATTGATCTTTCAGGGACCAAAG
Organism: Dalbergia cochinchinensis; assembly: GCA_031216125.1. NCBI lineage: Eukaryota > Viridiplantae > Streptophyta > Magnoliopsida > Fabales > Fabaceae > Dalbergia > Dalbergia cochinchinensis. The sequence goes on along the minus strand of CM062368.1, from coordinate 72,166,777 downwards.
TGTTGTTTTACTCAAATTATCTTTATGCTAATTCACTGTGGCGTATTGTTCTTTATTTGGGTATATTAAAGTACTTAATGCATTTTGGTGAATGGAATTGCAGATAAGTATGTAGCACATATGGAGCCTCAATGCAGAGCTGTTGATAACGAATTTGACAAGCTCTCTCTTGGACATGAAAATGGTTTCTTGTGGGATGAGGTCAATCCAGAATCTAGTGAACAGCAGAGAAAAGATGGATTGCCTAAAGAAAGTGCTTCTGAGGTGGGGATTTCTAATGTGTCTGGTAGTTGATTTGATTTTTTTGTTTAAGGAAATAGGTGATGCTTGGATAAAGGGTATGTGGACTAGAAATTCCAGATGAAGCCTAGTGGTTGTATAGAGAAATTCCACCGTTTATGGAATTGTGTAGCATCAATGTGAAGACTAAATCACTGAATGGGGAGTTAGCTGGCTTCATGTCTGCTACTGCTGTCTTAGACAGGCTTAAATTCCTACTTTAAAGGTAATGGCTTGGTAGTCAGTCCCTGGTATCTACCCATTATCCAAGTAATCCCTACTTGTCATTTCAGCAATACTGCTATTGCATGCATCTAAATTATACTATCGTTTCTTTCCAGTTCTTTTGGGGAATACAAGATCAATTACATTCTTTTTATGCCCCCTTGGTTCAATTATTTTTATAGCAGTGATCTGAGGTTCTAGTAGTGGAATCTGTATAAACTCAAATAATTGTATTGCAAGGTTTTACTTAGACTAGGTTGTTTTAGGAATTTTTGGTTGGTTATCTGCTGTGTATTCAGTCCAGTTAAAAAGTTGATCTATTTGGTGATCTGTGAATTACCTATCTTGTCATATTGGTGTAATTACTGTTTCAATTCACAATGATTTTCAGGCTTCAGATGCTGAGACTAGGCTCTCTACACCTAATGCCGCTAATCTGCAAATGGACAAGCGGACCACTTCACCAAGGTAACTTTGCATTGTTTTGTTTGGTTGAGTGAGTATTTCCCCACCCATTTGGAGTAACGTCCCCCCCTTCCCCCCTCTTCCTTCCCCGAACACGCCAACAAAAACCACCACACACCCAAAAAAAGAAAAAAAAAAAAGAACAACACCCACCCACAAGCAATCCTAGGTGCCTAGGCGAGGTGCCACGAAGCCTTTGTGCCTTACTCTGGTTAAGGCGCTGCTTGTTCAATGAGGGGAGCGCATTTTCTGCCTTAAATGGCGCTTATATCATTTTTTGGAGGTGCTTGCCTGAAGCACCTTAGTCACAATTAGAGAAGTTTTAAGACCAGGTTTAGGGAATTAGTAAGTCTAACTTAAAAGCTAAGACAACAGCAAAATACCCAGAGTATCTTCCTAGATTTGAAAGGTTGATTCAGAAATAGATAAAAGATGAATGATATAAATCCAATGAAGGAAGAGATGAACGTGGTAAAAACTGAGAAATTGAATCTGATGATGATTATATGGGGACAATGCACTTTTTAATATTTTTCTGGTGTGCTTCAAGAATTTTGGGAACATTACGGCATCCTTACATCTACTTTTGTTATAAGTTTCAGCAATTAATTATAAATTTATGTAATGCTCCTGCCCGCTTTAATGAGGTGTTCACCTATGGCATCTCTTGCCTCAAGGCGGTACGAGTCCATGGTGCCTTGAGGGTGCTTTTTGTCTTGGTCCCGTCCCAGACCAAAAGCATTATTCAGTTTTTACTTTTTCCCCCTTTGCCGAGTTTTAAGTGTCAATGCTTAGCTCTCTCAGTTCTCATTTCAGGTTGCCTCAGTCTATTCCTAATAAGCGATTGAAAGAGTGAGTATGTTGCAAGCAAAAAAAAAAAAAAAAACCACCATCATTGCAGCAACTGGAGAATGGTCCTTTATGAAACGGCATATAATCATTTTGGAGGCAAAAGGTGGTGTTGTATGTTATTTGCTCTTGTAATATCTGACACTGCGTTTTTAGATATGCTGAGGCGACTAACCTTGTTGGTTTCTGTCACTATGGAGATGGGCATATTTTTTTTGGTTTTGCCCTGCCATTTTTCTGCTGATTATTAGGATGTTGGTTCTAGCCTATTTTTTTTTGGGTTTATTAGTTTTAATATAAATTATAAGAAATATATTTCATGTGTAACCAATCGACATTTTTTTTCTATTGCTTTGGTGCTTGAAATTGCTGGGATAGTTGGTCCCTTTTGATTTGGCTAATCTGAGATGATCAATAACGTTAAATTGCGTTTGATTATTTTAGAGCTTCAATTTTAGACGATTTTGACATGCGAATTCAGGGAGTGGCTAATGCCATCCTTATTTGTCTAATGCAACCCCCCTATTATTAATTGTTTTTATTTACATCATTCCTTAAATGTCCTAAAACTATTCTCAATAATTAGCCTTATTTTAAAATTAAAACTCTTAAGATACCCTTTGGCACCATGTTTTCACTTTCACCTAGAAGGCTAGAACCATTTCACGTTTTGAGTATATTGAGAGTTTTGATCTTCCGGTGTGGGAGGTGATGGTTAGGTGGCAGCAACTTGGTGCGAAGAGTAAGGTTTTGTTGTCTCATGGTTGAGGTCAAGGACTATGTGTACCATAGCGCCAGTGGCAAAGAAGTCGAAGGTGTTGAAGAGGGAGCCTTATGCTTGAAAGGGGTGTGGGTGTGGGTTTGAGATTAGAATTGTTGTTCCAATTGTGAATTATAATGAGGATGAGAGTTGGGTATGAGGAAAAAGGGTTGTCGTTTTTAAGCTTATGGGCATGAGCCTGGGTCTTTGGAAGGAATGTTGGATTGTGCATAGGGTTGTTTTGCATGAGGAAGGGTAATTTGATGGATCAGGAGAATATGTATGGTGTGAGTGAGGATTTGGAGGGTGAAGGGTTTGGGCTGATGAGGAGTGATAAGGGGGATTTGCAATTTTCTGTATTGCAGCCGGTGCCAGAGTTGAGGGCTGAGGGTGCAATGCTTGAAGGGAAGGTTTCGAAGATACCTAGCGAGCTATTGGGGCAATTTATGGAATTAAGGAGAGATATCGAGCTTCTTTAAGAAACTTGTTCGTTGTGGCTAGCGGGGATGAGTGGTGGTGATGGTGGAGCCAAATGAGGGTGGTTGTGGCTTTGATGGGTTCAATGTTAAAGTGAAAACCTAGTAACAAAGGGTTTGTTAATAGTTTTTAATTTTGAAAATAAAAAAAGACTAATTGAAAATGGGAATAATGTGGATGCAAGCAATTAATTGGAAGTGTCATTAGACAAATAGGAGTGGCTTCCCATTGCCACTCCCATGAATTAGGCATGCCATATAGTTTGTTAAACTAGTCCAAAGGGTGATGAGCAATTGTTTTTACTATTCAACAAGTAACAAACATCCATCTCACAGATCCTGAATTTTACTTGCATTTGCATTTAACAAATTTCAGATTTGTATCTATAATGATGAGTGATGACACCAGTATTTTTGAAAATAGTGTTTGGTAATTGACCTTTGAACCGTATTTGAAATCCTGTGAGGATCAAATTGTCGCAACAGCGGCGACTTCACTTGAACTTTAAAGTAATTTGAAGGATAAATAGATAGTAAATTTAGAAAGTTTTTGAAAGGAAAGTTTTCACTCTGTTTTAGCCCTATCTTCACCAAAAAAAAGAAAGTTTTTGAAAATAAATTTGAATATCTTTTGACTCCGTTTAATTTATCAGTTATTCTTCCACTCTATTATCTTTTCATTCAACTTATTTAATAGTTTTTATTATAGTATCAACTTTTCAATATATATCAAATTACATTTATATTGCTTATTCTTTTTTACGTTTAATTAGTTTTATTTGGAGAATATATCAACTCATTTATTCTTCGTTATATATAAAAGTTTAATTTAAATAAATAAATGATTTATTTTGAGGTTAAAAAATTGATCAAATCTTTCACATTTTCAAATAGAAACTTGAAAATATTATGAATATCATTTTCAATTTTTAACTTGAATAATAAATCATTATTTTTATCTCTACAAAAAAAATCTCTCCCACAAAAAAATTTATCTTTATAGGGTATAGTTTTTTCAATCATGGTATTTGTTTCACCGTCAACTTTTGCAAAATTCTTTATCTAATCATTGCTTAGGTGCTGTCTAGACAAATAACTTATTTAAGTGTTTATAAAAAAGTAACTTGTGAATAAGTTATTTTGTATTTAAATATATAATAATAAGAGTACTTGTTTTTAGTGTTTTAAAAAGTACTTCTTAAAAAAGTTAGATATTTTAACTTTCTAAAAAGTATTAAGAATAACCTTTAAAGAAATGATAAGTTGTTTAATCAAACCAGACAAAAAGTAAAAATAACTTTTGACTTTGAAAAAGTTTAAAAAAAATCATAAGTTGTATTATTCAAATAAATCTTTGATAATTTTCTTTTTCAAATTTGATTTTGAAATCATTTTGCTACTCACACTATGGCACTTGTTGTGGCGTGGTTGCAGCTAGAGAGTCAAACAATAATATTGTTGTGTATTCTTTTTGAAGGCGGTTGAATTTGATAAATGTATTAAAATCTTAATTATTCTAATTCAAGGGGCTTATGTAATTTAAAAAATTACTTTATTGTAAGGCTAAAGATAAAGGAAAAATGAAAGAATGTGATTTGAAGGTAGTTGAATTTGTTTGGTAGAATTTTTACTTAAAATTAATTTATCACTCTCCTTTATAAAAGAAAGGGGAAGGGAAATGAATTACTTATCTTTTAGCTCTTATAATTTTATAATAAGGAAAGGTCTAGAAACTTCAATTTTCGTGCTCATTTTAGTCCTTACTTTAAAAATGTGCAAAATGGTCCGTAAACATTTTAATATGTGCACGTTAGTGTAATATACTAATAGATATATTTTTTTTCATATGAAAAATCTAAAAGAATAATTGAACTTTCAATCTAAATGTACTTTTATCTATTATTTTTTTTAATATGTGAGATTTGCTAATGAGCTTGGAGGTCCACAGATGCAATTTTTCATCAAAAAAAATAAACATTTAGAAGCAAATTATGGTAACGTACACATATAAAAAAAATCATTTTACACATTTTCAAATTAATAAGACTAAAATGCATATGAACTAAAGTTAAAGTGGAATTTATAGATTTTTCCCTTTATGAGAAGTTGTTAATTTAAGAATAAATTTCTCCAGAACTTTTTAAAAATCCTATTTTTTCTCAAATTAAAATTTAAGAGTTATAATTTTCACTTTTAAAATATATTCATTTCTCCTTTCACATATTTTTTAGTTTTTCCTTATTTTAAGTTATCCTATACAATTAATTTTTAATTACAACCAATCAAAATAAAAGAATTTTTTTATAATATAAATTTTCTCATCATACTTATATATAAAAGAGATCCGTTGACACCAGTGTAAGACTTGATACACTTACACTTTGGATAACTTTTAATAGAATATAGTTTTTGTCAATCCAACCATTGAATTATAACTACATATCATATTGATTATTCAAGCTGCATTTCAAACAAATCAAATATCTATAAATTTATGATCAGATAGTTCTTATTTATATACATTTACTAGATATTTATTATGTTGATTTATATATAAAAAAATGTATCAAACAATTTTGGATTAACGTAAAATTTTATAGGGATAATCTATAGCATATAAACTTTTAATCTAATGGTAGGTTTTGAAAAAAATTATTAAATAAAAAATTATTAAATGTGTAAGATATACAAAAAGTTTTATACCGGTGTAAATGAATTATTTCTCATATAAAAAATATAAATTTTTAATAATCAATTATTCTATAATGATATACATATAACTCACACCTGTACAATGCAAGGAACACACACTACTATGAATTATTGTAGAACTTCACCTTTCCTTTTGTTACCCGTCTTTTGGGTAAGAGAAAATGGTGAAAGGCGTTACTTTTGCAATTTTGTATGGAACATCTACGGTTATTCTTTCTTTCTATAAGTCCGTTCCCCACAAATTATATGAAATTATTTGTTTTCATTTATATGGGAAATCAAAAGTACATTTGTTTGAAATTTTAAAAATTATAATTATAAGATTTAAATTTTATATATAATTAAACAATTGAAAATTGATATTTTCCTAAGTTAATTTTTTAGCTTCTAATAAAATGTTTAAATTTAATTTTTTTAGATTCTAATTATTTTTAAAGAATTATCTAAACAAAAAAAAGTGATTATTTTTCTTTTGAAAAAGTTATTTTCACCCAAAATAATCACCTTCAAATGCAACCAAAATTACATAGCCCATCAATTACTAAGTAAAAACTTATTTTGACTCCTGAAATTGTACGTGTGATTCACTTTAGTCCTTAAAATCAAGAAAATATCACTTTAGTTTTGAAATTATAAAAATTGATTTAAATTAGTTCTTATACTATTATTTTTAGGAATTAACTTAAATCACCAAAAAAAAATTAAGTTGTATCACCTTTTACAATTTTAAGACTAAAGTGATTTTTCAGGATTTAAGTGAACCGCATGTACAATTTGGTAACCAAGTGAACCTTTACTAGATATAGTTGAATGCATGTGGATTTATTGGTCAAATAATAACTTCAGTGCAAGCATTCCATCGCCAATAAATACTCATCCCCCTATTTTCAATTTTGGGGCATGCGTGAAGACAAGAAGGAAAAAGGAACAGCAAAGCAAAAAACTTTTTTAACCATGCTAATAAATGAGCGGAGAAGGCACTATATTTTAAGAATGACCACACGGAGCTCAACTTTTGTGCTTTCAAGGAAACAGAATCAAGCACTTGCAAGAGAAATGGTAATTGTACTCATAGATTTTGGAATACCGTGTCAATTCACATTTCATCCATTATTGAATTGGGTGTGGATTATATTTAAATGGGATCCACGCTTCATCTAATGATAATGAAGTGTGAGTCGATACAGTGTCCTACACACTATGAGCATAAATGGCACAACTTACTGCAAAGGTAGGTTGGACCAGAAACATGGTGAGAGATCTTAGGAGGGATGCAGATAAAAGGAACTTCACAGTTCACACTCTTCGAGTGGCTGCCTCAGTCTCTGATCCTCAATTTTGAAAGATTCAATTGAATTTTCCAAGGAACTTTATTCTACTTCTCCTGCACCTGTTTCCTCAGTTGGAGCAACTGTAGGTTTCATGGCAGGTGCAAGAATAAGACCTTCTTCAGAGTCAAATTAATTGTCCTTCCCAAAACGTTTTCCTGATTCTAGACTGTTGCTGCTTTTTTCCTTGTGTCTGATATAATGCATTTTGATACCATTTGCACAATTACTGGCATATTCTATTCTTCATTCTAGCAATGATATTCTTTTTTGTTTTTTTGCAACTTGTACTATTGATTAGCTCCTCTAAGGAGCCAATATTTTCTGAGACTGCAAAAATAGGCCCTGGCTTCTTTATTGAGGAAAAATACTATTAACAGTGATTTGTTGCATGTCTGGTACAACAAGTGGCTTCTCCAACGCAAATATTTGGCTATCTCAATGCCTGGAACTGGGGTTATATAACTTATATTGAGTGCTCTTTATGATTTCAACAGCGGGAGGAAGAAGGAGGCTAGGGTGAACTTTGAATGTGACAAAATAAGGTAAAATAGAAAACTAGAGGTTTCTTATATGATAAAGCAATGTTGTTCTTGGAGTGTAGTTTTTGTTATTGGAGATAAAGGAATTTATGCGTATATGTGGAGTTTGTAAATCGTATGGTAACATTCTAGACTTGAAGGTATATTTCCCTCAAAGTTGTTCCCTTCCATGAGTAAACTTGTTAATCTTGTTAAGTTGCCCTGGGAGTAAGGGATTGGTCCCGAAAAGTTGTTAACCCTCAATTCCAAGAGTTTCAACTTTTGAAGCATACCTATTGTTTCCGGAATATGACAACTTAAAGTTGTTCTCTTCCAATCCAAGCACTGTTAGGTTGGCAAGATTCCCAATCCCAATAGGGATACTTCCACGTATTGCATTGCCCCCTAATGTAAGTATATTTAATTGGGTTGAAAGATTAGCAACTGAGCTAGGGAAACCTCCTCCAAACCTATTCATAGCTAGACCCAAAACTTCAAGAGAAGTACAATTAACCAAGGAAGCAAGAAAATTCAGGTCTCCATCAGCTTTCCTAGTCCCAAATCTATTGTCATCAAATTTGAGTATGCAAGTACAATCAATGCATTTAATTTTTGTTTTTGTAATATTTTATTTTATTAATAACATAAATTTATAAATTCAATATATTGCACTGGGAAACTGATGAAAAATAATTTTCATAAAATAAAAATATTAATTGTATTAAATATGAATAAAACTAGAAATAAGATTATATTAAAAGGATATTTTAAAATAATCGAACAAAAGCTCAATAAATATAAAGTGACAATAGTCAATATGAAGTGATAAGAAGTAACAAATGTGATCCAAAGACCTGAATTTTACTTCCATTTGCATTTAACAAAGTTCAGATTTGTATCAATGACGATAACACCAGCTCCTTTTGCCACCCTTTTTCTCGAGTTACTAGAATATTGTTCAAGGAACTCTACTTCTCCTGCACCTGTTTCCTCAGTTGTGCCCACTGTAGGATTCATGGCAAGTGCAAGAGTAAGACCTTCTTCAGAGTCAAATTGTTTGTCCTTCCCAAAACGTTTCCTGCTTCTCTACCGTTGCTTCCTCTTTCCTTGTGCCTAATATAAAGCATTTTGACATCCTATGCAGTGTGCACAACTACTGGCATATTCTATTCTTCATTCTGGCAATGTGTTCTTTTTACTCATGATGAGGTCCTTGAGGAACCAAATGTCTTCCGCAAGACGGCAACAATTGCAGTTGGTTTCTTTATTGAGGAAGAGTACTATTAGCAGTGATTTGTTGCATGTCCGGTACAGCAAGTGGTTTCTCCAATGCATGCATTTGGCTATCTTCAATGCCTGAAACTTAGGCTACATTGAGTACCAGCTCCTCTTTATGATGTCAACAGCTGAATGTGACAGAATATGGTAAAAGAGAAAAAAACTAGATCTTATGATAAACCAATAATGTTGCTCTTGTAGTGTAGTCTTTGTTATGAGAAAATTACATTGACCTCTGACTTTCCTCTATTTATCAAATTTTCTCTATCTATCATACACTGAACAATGCATCTAGAGGAGATCAAATAGAGTGGAGCAGGATGAATTTCATCAAATCTGTAGTGGTTATTGTAATTTGCTGTTTTGTTATTGGATATAAATGAGTTTATTTATACATATGTGTGGAGTTCATAAATAAATAAATGAAATCAATAAGTCCACATACAACCATATACTAATGTAAAAACATATTTAAACACAACTATAGTATTGTAATTTTTCCTAATCCCCCGTTTATTTTTTCCTGTCCCACAATAACTTGTATCTTAATTACAAAGGCATTTTCCCTCCTCTATTCTCTTTATTCATATATTCCTTTGTAACATGTTGGACCTTAAATATGAATTCTTGATTCCTTGCAGTTTGTTGACAACCACAGTCATAGGCAGTCGTTCACTAGGAGAGGTTGCAGAGCATGACACTCCAATTCGCAACACTGAAACCAAGCAATCCTCCATTATATTTCGGATTTCAGGTTCCTGCTCAGTCATTATTGGGGCCTTATCAATGGAAATTTCTTGATCACTATCATTAGATTCTCGTTCGGAGAACAATAAAGGATCAATTATATCCATGACATGATTTGGTAAAGCCAAGGTTGTAAACTGGTGAATTCCCATGGCACCTTTAAACATCTCATCAGTTGGTCTTTTTCCTGTGAAAATCTCTAGTAATAGTATCCCATAACTGTAAATATCTCCCAGTGCAGAAGGATGGCCACCCATTCCATATTCTGTGTCATTTTTGCCACTTAAGTTATTATTATTATCATCATCAAATGCAACTCACAATTTAACACTTGGAAGAATTAAGATAGTGAATGAAAAAAAAAAAATAAACCTGGAGGGATGTATCCAATAGAACCCTTTAAGCAAGCTGACATAATTGATTGTCTAGAAAAATTGCTTGGCTCTTCAAACAGAAATGTAGCTAATCCAAAGTCACCAACATGGGCCACCATATCATTGTCAAGAAGTACATTGCTAGGCTTTATGTCACAATGAACAATTGGAGTATCACAGAAGTGGTGGAGATATTCCAGTGCACAAGCAACATCAATGGCTATGCTGAGTCTTTGGATAAAAGTCAATGTCTTGGTTTGATGTTGCAGGCTATTTATAGGATGAAGCCAATCATCTAGACTGCCATGTGGCATGAACTCAAAGACCAAAGCTTTGAAGTCATCACCTTGATGATCAACACTTGAGATGGCAGTTATGATCTTGAGAAGGTTGCGGTGCCGTATACTTCTCAGAACTTGGCATTCATCAATGAAGCTCCTTGAAGCTCCACTTTGTTCAAGATTTAATACTTTAACTGCAACAACGGATCCATCAGCTAAAAGCGTTCCTTTGTATACAGAACCAAAACTTCCTGTGCCAATGAGGTTATCATGGGAGAATCCACCAGTGCACTTTGCAATTTCAGTGTAAGAAATTGCCAATTCGGAATCCTTTGCAGTAGTTGCTGTTGAAGTTTTTTTCCTTGCTCTTTTTACCATAAAGATTGTAAGAAAACAAGACAGAAAGACAACACATACAACTGCAATAGCCACAGGGATAACCACTTTGGGGGCAAGAAATTTTCTAGAGGAGGAGGCTTTTTTGCCAGTGCATGCTAACAAATTTAACTCTGCAACGCCACCGCAGAGCTTGCTGTTTCCATACACTGAAAAGGAAGTTGCATTCTTGAAGATTCCATTTATTGGTACTACACCTTCAAAATTGTTGTAAGAAAGATTGAGATGCTTGAGCACTTTGAATTCACTCAGAAATTCAGGAATCTTTCCAGAAAAGTTATTGTATGACAGATCTAAGTCTTCTAAACCTCTCAAATTCTCAAAACTTGAAGGGATGCTACCCTCAAAAAAGTTACCCTGCAAATGCAGCCATTCCAAACTAATACAGCTGCCAAGAGAGGATGGAATCATGCTAGACAGTTGGTTCTGTGAGAGGTCCAACTTTGCAAGATTGACTAACTTACCCACTTCATCCGGCACAGCCCCTGTCAAAGCATTATGAGACAAGTCCAAGTAAATCGAAAGAGAAGACAAGGCAAGGACTTGTCTTGGTATGGTACCATTGAGCTTGTTATGGTGAAGACTTAGCATCAACAGGTTCTGACATTTTCCTAGACTTGAAGGTATATTTCCCTCAAAGTTGTTCTCCTCCATGAGTAAACTTGTTAATCTTGTTAAGTTGCCCAGTGAGTAAGGGATTGGTCCAGAAAAGTTGTTGACCCTCAATTCCAAGAGATTCAGCTTTTGCAGCATACTTATTGTATCCGGAATATGACCACTTAAGTTGTTCTCTTCCAATCCAAGCACTGTTAGGTTGGCAAGATTCCCAATCCCAATAGGGATACTTCCACTTATTGCATTGCCGCCTAATGTAAGTTTATTTAATTGGGTTGAGAGATTAGCAATTGAGCTAGGTAAAACTCCACCAAAACCATTCCTGGCAAGACCCAAAACTTCAAGAAAAGTACAATTAACCAAGGAAGCAAGAAAATTCAGGTCTCCAGCCTTCCCAGTTCCAAGATTATTGATATCAAAATTGAGTCTTTCTAAAAGGGGCAAACTTCCTAAGTTCTTAGGAAGTGTGCCAGTGAGACCATTTTCAGCAAAGTCTAGAATTACAAGTCTTGATGCATTTGTCAATGATTCAGGAATCGTTCCAGTGAAATTGTTGACTCCACCAGCAAATGTTTCAATATTAGGAAGAGTAAAGCCAACATCAGCCGGTAGACTACCATGCAGTTGATTTTGAGAAACAGTAAAAAAGTATAAGGAAGAAATATTAAAAATTGAAAGGGGGATTGTTCCAGACAAGTAATTTCCATTTAGTCCAAGGAGTGTCAAACTTGATAAATAGCCTACCTCATTTGGTATGCTTCCATGCAAGTTGTTCACAGCAAGGTTAACTAGAGATAAGGAAGTAGTGTTTCCTATCCATGCTGGAATTGTTCCAGTGAAGTTGTTATGACCAGCAGATAATATACTAAGCTCTCTGCAGTGACTAAGATTATTTGGAATGCTACCACCAAAACGATTGTAACTAATGTTTAGATGTTGAAGGTATAAAAGACGTCCCACTTCTTGAGGAAACTCTCCATGCAAGCTATTGTTTCTTAAGTTGAGGCTGGCGAGGAATGTGAGGTTTCCTATAGATGGTGGAACAGTGCCAGCCAGTGTCTGGTTGGCAAGGATAAGAGACATGACCCTTCCATTGGAGTTGTTGCAACTAATTCCTACCCATTTGCAGTGGTTGATGGATTCATTCCACAAACTCATGATATGGAATGGATCTTGAATTATCCTCCTCTTGAAGTCTATTAAAGCATGGAGATCAGTTTCATTTCCTGCTATAGCATAGTCCAGAAATGTGATCATGCATAAGAGAAGAAAACCTCCGAGGATTTGGAGAAGTGATCTCTTGGATTTTACACAAAAATTGCTCATTTTGTTAGAAACGAAGTTTGTGACGCCAACTCTGGCAAGGCAAAGGTGGATGCAGGTGTATTAGTTCAACGGGATATGAAGTTGCTATGAAAATGATGGATTTTGTTGTTTGAATAAAGTTTTGATAACTATAATATATCTGACTGATTATTTAGAATTCAACTACTCTACATAACCAGATTCCCGGGAAATTAGAAGATGATATGTCACAAACAAATCTGATTGGCTAGTTTCATTTTGAAGAAATTTTTAAATACTATGAGAGTGAAAAAACTACTTTTATAGTTGTATTATTTACTGCTTAGTATATCAATTTTATTAGTTCTTCTCATTATTCATTCTAAGGTATCGACTCATTGAATGATACTTTTTACTCGGTTATGAGCGCCTTTTAAGGTTTTGATACAAATTAAAAAATTATTAAAAAATATATAAACACACAATAAAAATAATTCACATCGATAAAATTGTTTTTTTAAAAATCTATACAATAATTATTATGAGAAATTTGTGTATCAGAGAAAATATATGTAAGAATAAAAGTGAAAAAGAATAATTAAACTTTTCAAATAATATTAAATCATTTCTGTTTTTGAAAAGACACCTATAATCAGAGGAAGGGTGTAGTCCCTTTTTCTTAATGTCGATTTCATCTTCTAATTCTACTCCATTCGGTCAAGGTATTTGTGGAATTGCGATCAGACTTGCTCCCTCCATTTCTTAATGCACAATTTTCCAAAATTACACAGTTTTGCAAGAGCGACTATTGGAGGAAGCAGTTATTAGTTACCATCTTCTTTTACTTAATGAAAGAGCAATCGTGAAAATGGCAGTGTATGGTTACCCGGTCATCAAAGATACCCCACCTAATACGATGAAAACGTCTATGGACCCCAAATTCCAGCTTATACTGACGTAGAAGGAGAATAAATCGGTCGCTCAATTATAGCACGTCTCAGACGGCAACTACGACCCAGTACATGATGTTAGATTTGTTAACAAATTCCCCAAAGACCATAAGTTAGGGAAAAAAAAAAAAAGTTTATGGCTCTGTTTAAATTAAAACGTCATTACTTGCAGATAGCAAAATCCTAAGTAGCCCGACAAATTTCTGTGCGAACTGCAATACGAAATATGTCGACCGTTAACTATATTTTGCTCTTTCGGTTGTTTTATTTTTTATTTCTTGAAATTAAAACAATCACCACTTGATTTATGTTCGCACAATCATGACCAAAAATCTTTCATGACGTATAGCAGTGCTCTGAGGGATATCTTCTTCAATTAATTCCAACACTATTCAGGCGAGTTTTACACTGGTGAAGGAAGAGTTCTGGTCTATGTAGTATAATATTAAGAAAAGTTGAATAAAATTACATTTTTACTCTCAATTTTATTTCTCTCCCAATTCCCAAATCTTCTGCTTCGATGCCCAGCTCCTACCCAGCAACTATGCATATACCCAGCATGGATGAGGCAGATCTGAACTGAAAAAAGGTGAGTGTTGAATCATGTTATTGCAACTCATGGTCCACCCTTTGCTGAAGAACCTATCAGGTCACAAGTACCCTCCACCACTCAAAACCCTATCAACATCAAACAACAATAACTCCATTATTGTCAGAGGGATCCATCGGTTTAGGGCGCGCCCACATCACACCAGATCCACCACCCTGTCAAACACCGGTAGCTACTGTTGGAACGACGCGTGGAGCGGCACCAGCCCCCTCAGCACCACCACGTTGCTATAATGTGCTCCCACGCTCATCATCATCATCACCACAACCATCTTGTCGTGACAATGATGGCAGCCAACGATGGAGAGGACAACGGTGGTGTGGCGGAGCTAGCGACTGCGGCATGGTGGTTGCGCAATGATGAGAGAGGAAGCATTGGTGGAGCTCTCAGCGGTTGGTGGTCGCCGCGATGGCTTCAATAAAGGTGGCAAGAATTATTGGTTTTGATTGAAATAAAACATCTTGAAAGAAGTCTCACATTGCTCAGGAATATAAGGGGAGAGGGAAGCTTCTTGGAACAAGTCTCACATCGCCCAGGGTTGCAAGTGAAGAGGGTTGTCAAGGCTATATATATATGGACCCAAGTTCTTTGTTTCAACTTGTACCAGTCAGAAGCACTTTAAGTTGTGTCTAACTTTCTTTCTTTTCTCGATCTGCACTCTTATCTTAGAGTGTTGTGAGATGTAGTTTAGATATTTGCTTTGGAGAGTATAGTGTACTGGGGGCCAATGAGATGTTTGAGAGTAAAGTCTATGTGTTATAAAAATTTCCACATAGTGTTATTATTTGGTTGTCATTTGGCAGCGGCCTTGATTTTTCTCCAGTTTTGGAGTTTTTTACGTTAAATTCTTGTATTGTAGTTGTATTCTTATTTTATTTCTCTATTTAGGGTGGTTTTCAAGGAGGAGAAGTGACATTTTTCCCAACAAGTGGTATAAGGAGCTTTGGTTCGGTGGAATTTATTCTTAGTATGCTCTATGGTTAGCTTAATCTGATCTTTCACATCAGAAAAGAATTTCTTATGTGTTTGTGTTTGAGGATTATCCTTGGTTGCTGTTGAAGGAAGGCATGTAATACTGTATGAGCACTGTTTTGGAAAGGTTCTAGCTAGGAAAGTCTTGGTACTTAAGCGTGTCTATTGTAACCCACTTCTTTTTCCTGGGAATCCTCCTGGTGCACAATTTTACAATTGACATACACTATTCCAGTATACAGTTGGATAAAGAAATTGATGGAAGGATTGATTTTGATTTTGGCTTGTGGCAAATAGAAGTAAAGGGTGTCGTGATACAATCAAGATTACATAGAAAAATAATAATGTGTTGCTAGCAAATCCATGATTGCACATTGGCACTGGTGTTTATGCAAGGTGTGTAGTAGGATTATAAAGGTGTGGCTAGCGGATCCATAGTTGTATACGAGCATTGGTTGACCTTGATACAAAGTGTGTGGTGAGATTATGTCGATGACTGAGGAACTTTCAGGAGAGAGCCAACATGGAAGTTGCACCATAGATTTTTCAACAAAGTTTCGACATGTGCCAGGGTGAAATTCTTGGGATTGTCTCATTTCAAGTGAATATGCTTTTATAGTAGAGTGTGATAGTTCTTTGAACTACGATTGTCGGTATAGACAATGGTTGTAAGGGATTGCGGTGTAGATAATGGAAGCTAAAGATGTGCTCATTTTAATCAAGGTGGAGATTGTTAGTTTTGATTGAAATAAAACATCTTGGAAAAAGTCCAACATCGCTCAAGAATGTAAAGGGAGAGGGAAGCTCCTTAGAACAAGTCCCACATTGCCCATGATTACAAGTGAAGAGGATTGTCAAGGTTATATATATGAACCCAAGTTCTTTGTTTCAACTTGCACCAATCAAAAACACTTTAATTTGTGTCCGATTTTCTTTCTTTTCTCTGTACTCTTGCCTTAGAGATTTGTGAGATATAGTTTAGATATTTGCTTTGCAAAGTGTGGTGTATTGGGGGTCAATGGGATGTTTGAAAGTGAAGTCTATTTGTCATAAAAATTTTCACATAATGTTATTCTTTGGTTATCATTTGACATCGGCTGTGGTTTTCTCCGGTTTTGGAGTTTTGCACATTAAATTATTGTGTTGTGATTGTGTTCTTATTTTATTTCTCTGTTCAGGGTAGTTTTCAAGGAGGGAAAGTGAAATTTTTCCCAATAAGAACAAGAAAGGAGAGTGATGGGCTGTCGGGGCAACAATGGTATTAATGACAAGCTCTTCTTCCTTCTTTTTTTGTTTGTTTATGAGTTTGATTTTTGGTTTTGGTTGCAATTCATGGGTGTTGGCTCTATTTGGGTGATGAAGGTAAGTGAGGATGTGGAGGACGATGGTGGCGGTGATGGGTGGTGGAGTCTTTTGTAAAAGAGGTGCAAAACGGGAAAATCATCGATATTTTTAATTTTTATAAATATTAGAATATAAATATATCTTTTAATCTCCATCAGTTTAAACTCTTAGATTGAAATTTAAATGGTTGAGATTAAGGGACTAGGTGATCCCAAACTCATCTTTTCCCATTGTAAAACTTGCCTTATTATTCAATGTGCGACTAAACTAGTGGAAAGTAAACTTACATATAAAGGGGGTGGATGGTAGTTATAAGGAGGGGCCGTGGCCACTAAAGTTGTTAATTTCTTTAATTTATTTTTTTTAATTTGACCCTCCCTAAAATAATATGTTCAGTTAATTTTGATCCATTTTTTATTTAATTTGATATTTAAGTGTTATGATAGAAAATATACCATGTAAATACGTGTATTTCTCTCAAATATGATGATTTTTATTTAATTTTTAAATAAGATTAAAAATTATTAAGATTTATATTTTATGTAATATTAACTATTGAGTATTGGCCTTCCTTGATATAATAGTCTAGCTCCATCCCTGCACGTAAGTTGTTTTCTATTGGGGATTGTAATAGAAGAGACACAATGTAAGATATTGGCTAGTTTCTATTGCCCCTATCCTTGTATTTTCTGTCCCAAGATAGTAAACAAACGCTACCATGACATATTTCATTGTTATAACCTAAGTAATTTTATATATTTATTTAATTATATTCAATTTAAATAATGACCTATGGTTGAACTAGTGACTCAATAGCTCAATACTTTGACTAACTCAACTATCAATTTGAGTTTTATAATTATGATTTATCAGACTAGATTCAATAACTCAAATCAATTCAAATCAATTACATTGATTTGGTTTAATATGTTTCATTTTTCATATTGATCTGATTCAATATGTTGAGTTAAATACAACTAGATTGCTGTAGAATTTTTGCTGAACAACCTGCTAAAGGCTAAAGGATGGATTTTCCAAGATTTGAAGGTATATTTCCCTCAAAGTTGTTTTCCTCCACGAGTAAACTTGTTAACCTTGTTAAGCTGCCCAGTAAGGAAGTATTTGGTTACTGTCCTGAGACTGAAATACAGGGACAGAGACAGAAATACAGGGACAATAGAGATGAAGACATAGTAAATATTGTCACTGTATCGTGTTTGGTTAACGGGACAGTAGAGACAGTTGACTGGCATTGATCGGTGGTTGGCAACCATTGACTGGTGGTTGGCGACCATTGACCGGTATTGAGCGGTGGCCGGCCAGCATTGACCGGTGGCCAAACCACCACCGTAGGTTGCTACCTAAGGGGTTAAATTTCTGTCTCCGTGTCCTGTCCTTATTGTCTCCACTTTTTGGAAGAACAGAAATATAGAAAATTTCTATCTCTAGGACAAAATTTTTTTCCATCCCAGTACCCCATCTCTATCAGCAAACATGATACAGTGGCAGTCTATCCCTGTATTTGTGTTCTGGGACACAAACCAAACACAACCTAAGGTAGCGTTTGTTTATTGTCCTAAGACAGGAAATACAGGGATAGAGACAGAAATACAAGGACAATGGAGACAGTGGAGACGGAGACATAAATGATAAATATGTACATGGGTATTATTGAAAGACAAAAATATTAAATTTCTGTCTCCGTATCCTGTCCCTATTATCCCCACATTATGGAGGTATAGAAATTTTGTGTTTTTTTTTATCCCGGGGATAGAAAATTTTTCTATCCCCTGGTCCTGTCTCCACCACCAAACACGTTTGTGTCTCCAATTTCTTTGTATTTCTGTCCCAAAGATAGTAAACAAATGCTACCCAGGGATTGGTACAGAAAATTCCAAGAGATTTTTTGTAAAATGGCAGGATCAGAGTAGCGCAAATTAAATACGTGGAAGCGTAAAATAAATTAACACTAGGAATTTATGTGATTTGGCTTGAAGCCTACATCTACGAGCAAAGGCGACAACCAAATATTTCAATATAGAAATATAATAGAGATACAAAATGTTAGACACACTCCACTCAACCCAAGTCCCAAATACACCTGGAGTACCTCACAGTATTTATCTCACTGGTGTATACTCTCAACTCATAAAACAAAGGAATTTATATGGAGCAAATAATTCTACTCTATTATACTGAAGTGACGAGATAACTTGGGTTGTCGCTCTTTGTGTTGTTCTTCATGTTTGGCTGATTGATTCAAGCTCTTATCTATAGAGCTTTTAGGACAAAAATTTCAACTTGTCATGTGCCCCATTTAATGCTCCTTTGTCAAATATTCTCGTGCAATAAATAATGAAAAATGTTCCACTATAAATGCAACCGAACCTTTTTGACTTCTTGACTAGGCCTTTTGACATTTTGGTGTCCATCAAATTAATGCAACGGAAGCATGCATGTGGGCCCTGACAAGTTGGCTAGAAAACAAGCCACAAAGTCTACAAATCTCCAACTTGGCTGGATTTTCATCAAGTTACTGAAATCGCCTTTTCCAAAGTGCTTATAAGGGCAAGCTCACATATTGTGAATGCTAACTAAGTCCAAGTAATACTTAAACTTAGCAATAGTGATTGACTTTGTCAACATATCAACTGGATTATCTGAGGTACCAATCTTCTTCATTGCAATGGCACCTTGAGAAATGATTTCCCAAATAAAATGATATCTAGCATCAATGTGTTTAGTTCTCTCATGATACATTTGATTTTTGGTCAAATGTATGGCACTTTGACTATCACAATAAATAGTTGTAACATCTTGTTCTAAGCCCAAATTTCTTATCAAACTTCTAAGCCAAATGGCTTCTTTCACCGCTTCTGTTGCCGCCATGTATTCGGCTTTTGTAGTGAATAATGCAATAGTAGACTGTAAGGTTGCTTTCCAACTAATTGCACTACCTAAGAGCGTGAAGACATATCCCATCAAAGATCTCCTTTTGTCAACATCTTTAGCATAATCTAAGTCAACATAACCAATAACACTGCCACCAGTGTTAGAATTCTTATCATATACTAAGCCAACATCTGCCGTACCTTGAAGATATCGAAGTATCCATTTCACTGCCTGCCAATGTGTTTTTCCAGGATGCCCCATATATTTGCTAACAACATTAATGGCATGTGAAATATCTGGACGAGTGCATATCATAGCTTACATTATGCTTCCAATTGCACTAGCATAGGAAACATGTGACATCTGTTCCTCCTCTTCAACAGACTATGGTGAATGTGCAGTAGATAATCTAAAATGGGCTACCAACGGAGTACTCATAGGCTTTGCATCTTGCATTCCAAAATGCTCAAGTACTTTCTCAATATACTTCTTCTAAGACATGTATAATTTACCAGCATGTCGATCCCTGTGAATTTCCATGCCCAAAATCTTCTTAGCTGCACCCAAGTCTTTCATTTCAAATTCACCACTGAGTTGCTCCTTCAGCTTCTTAATCTCAGACATACTCTTAGCAGCAATAAACATGTCATCAACATAAAGCAACAAATAGACATATGAACCATCTGGGAGCTTCCTGTGGTAAACATAACAGTCATAGTCACTCCTTGAGTAACCACGACCTAACATGAAAGTGTCAAATTTCTTATACCATTGGCAAGGAGATTGCTTTAAGCCATATAATGACTTCTTTAAGAGACATACATGATCCTTCTTGCCTTGAACAACGAAACCTTCTAGTTGCTGCATATAGATCTGTTCTTCAAGCTCACCATGAAGAAAAGCTGTCTTGACATCGAACTGTTCAAGCTCTAATTCAAATAGTGCAACCATAGCGAGCAACACCCGAATGGAGCTATGCCTCACAATAGGAGAGAATACTTCATTGAAGTCTATTCCTTCCCTTTGGCTAAAACCTTTTGCAACTAAGCGTGCTTTGAACCTAGCCGGTTCAACTCCAGGGAATCCTTCCTTTTTCTTAAAGATCCATTTGCAGCCAACGACTTTATGTCCTTTGGGTGGTTTCACCAACTCCCAAGTTCGATTCTTATGAAGAGACTCCATCTCTTCACTTATTGCAGCAATCCATTGTGCAGACTCTTCACTTGAAATAGCCTCATGGTATGTGGTGGGATCTTCTGATTCCATATCCTCTGCCACCGTTAATGCAAAAGAGACTATGTCTGCATAACCATATATTTGTAGTGATTTTATTTGCCTCTTTTCTCTATCTCTACTGAGGCTATAATGCTGCAATTGTTGTCTTGCATCTACAGCATCATCAACATCTTGATCTTCTTCTTGAATGAGCTGATCAGAGGTATCTTCTTCCATTTACTATGGTGGTTCAGCTTCAAACTCCACCTGCTTGCTAGCATTTTGGTCTTTTTCTGCATCGCCAACCTCCTTTTTTAGATGAAGCATGGATGATTCATTAAACTTGACATCTCTGCTGATTATGAATTTGGATGACTTAGGTTCTATACACCATAATCTATAACTTTTGACCCCAGTTTGATATCTAAGAAATATATATTTTAGTGCCTTTCGCTCAAGCTTTCTATCATCAATATGAGCATATACAAGACAACCAAAAATTCTCAGATTTGAATAATCAGCAGGAGCACCGGACCATACCTCAATAGGAGTCTTCAAATCTATCGCAGTTGACAGAGATCGATTCACCAAATAACAAGCCATATTAATAGTTTCAGCCCAAAATTCTTTAGACAAACCAGCGTCAGAGATCATATAGCAAGCCCTCTCCAAAAGAGTTCTGTTCATATGTTCTACTACTCCATTTTGTTGCGGAATCTTTCTCACAGTACGATGTCTTACTATGCCTTCATTTTCACAGAACTCGTTGAACTGACCTCTACAAAACTCCAAACCATTATCTGTTCGAAGACGCTTGATTTTCTTGCTGGTTTGGTTCTCAATAAGCGCTTTCCATTTCTTGAAAGTATGGAACACATCATTCTTATGTTTCAGAAAATAAACCCATGCCTTTCTTGAAAAATCATCAATGAATGTCAATACCAACTTTTGACGGAACAGGTGCAGGGCCCACACAAATTAGAGTGGATGTAATCCACTGTGCCCTTAGTTTTGTGGATAGCAGTGCTAAACTTGACTTTGGTTTGCTTCCCGTAGACACAGTGTTCACAAAAGTCAAGCTTCCCAATTTTGTGATCGCCTAGCAAGCTGCGCTTGCTCAAAAGTGACATTCCTGTTTCACTCATATGCCCCAAACGTATGTGCCACAAACGAGTAGTTTCTGAATCAAAATCAGATGATACTGAGGCAGCACCAACAACTGTACTTCCTTGAAGTAAATAAAGGCCATTGACTAACTTGCCATTAATCACAATAAGAGCACCTTTGGAGATTTTAAAACTCTACCTTTAGCAGAATACTTATAACCTTGAGAATCGGAGATGCCTAAGGATATAAGATTTTTCTTCAAGTCTGGTGTGCACCGAACATCAGTCAGTGTTCTCACAACTCCATCATGCATCTTGATTTTGATTGTTCCAATGCCAAGGACCTTATAGCGCATATAATTTCCCATAAGGACAACACCACCATCAATTGACTGGTAAGTTGTAAACCAATCCCTGTTCCGACACATGTGGTAGGAACAACCTGAATCAAGTATCCAAGTATCACCAATTGAACTGGTTGATACTGTGAGAACATTAGCAATACTTTTAGCTACACTAACTGCATCACTTGAATCTTTGTCCTTTTTGTCTTTGAGCCTTGGACATTCTACTCTCAAATGCCCTTCCTTCTTGCAATATCTACACCTGCCTTTACGATGTCTAGACTTAGATCCAGACCTTCCTTTGCTACTCGATCCAATCTCCTTTGACCTCCCCCTAGCAACTAAGCCAGATGCAGTATCATCATGATTGCTAGTATCGTGCTCCATTTTGTCGCAACTTAAAAGTGCAAATTTCACCTCATCACTTTTGAGACTTTCACGACCATATATGAGCGTCTCACGAAAGTGCTTGTAAGAAGGAGGTAAGGAACAAAGCAACATCATTGCCTGTTGCTCACTTGAAAATGTCTCGTCCATATTTTTCAAATCTGTGATGAGTGATGTGAACTTGGCTATGTGAGACCAAATTGATGTGCCTTCTACCATACGAAGCATGTACAGACGTTGCAACACACTGAGAAGGTTGGCCATCGTCTTAGTCATATACAATGACTCCAACTTGGTCCACGATGATTTTGCTGTTTTCTCCGAAAGGACCTCCTACAGCACATCATCTGTAATGCATAATTGAATAATAGAAAGAGCCTTTTGATCAGCATCTTCCCATTCATGTTCCTTCATTGTTTCAGGCCTCTTTTCCTTGTCAGAAAATGCTACTTTTGCACCTTGCTGTACAAGAACAGCCATCATACGGACCTTCCACATTCCGAAATTAATGTGCCCATCAAACTGCTGAATATCAAATTTTGCAGTAGACACTTCGAACAAATTAGCCTAGAACTCTATAAGAGCTTTGATACCAGTTTGTTGTAAAATGGCGGGATCAGAGTAGCACAAATTAAATATGTGGAAGCGTAAAATAAATTGACACTAGGAATTTACGTGGTTCGGCTTAAAGCCTACGTCTACGGGTAAAGGCGACAACCAAATATTTCACTATAGAAATATGATAGAGATACAAAAAGTTGGACATACTCCACTCAACCCAAGTCCTAAATACACCCAGAGTACCTCACAATATTTATCTCACTAGTGTATACTCTTAACTCACAAAATAAAAGAATTTATATGAAGCAAATAATTCTACTTTATTACACTGAAGTGACGAGATAACTTGGGTTGTCGTTCTCTGTGTTGTTCTTCATTTTTGGCTGATTGATTCAAGCTCTTATTTATAGAGCTTTTAGGACAAAAATTTCAGCTTGTCATGTGCTCCATGTAATGCTCCTTTGTCAAACATTCTCGTGCAATAAATAATGAAAGATGTTCCACCATAAATGCAACCCAACCTTTTTGACTTCTTAACTAGGCCTTTTGACATTTTGGTGTCCATCAAATTAATGCAACAGAAGCATGCATGTAGGCTCTGACATGTTGGCTAGAATACAAGCCACAAAGTCTACAAGATTCAACTTTTGAAGCATACCTATTATATTTAGAATATGACCACTTAACAGGGTATTTGGAAACTCCTAGAATTAAATTCATTCAAGAATTGGAATTCAATTCCTTTCTTTGGAACCAACTAATATGGTGGAATTCAATTCAAAATAGAATTCGATTCTTCTAAAATCCCCAAAATTAAATTAGATCAAAATAGGTCTGATTTAGTCATGGATTTGAGGTTAAAGATTGACATACCCAATATGCCCTGGTTCTGCATATTATTCTCGACCTTGATACGAGCTTAGGAAGGCAAAATGAATATTTCAGCATCAAAAGAAAGAAATATTATTATTAGTGAATTTGTATTGACAATATATTTTGGTCATGTTAAGCCAAGTCTGATTTATTTAGTTTATTAGTTTATATTTAAAAATATTTCAAGACTTATTTTTATTTTATGTTTGTTAAGCCCAATTATTAGGGTAGTAATTTGGGCCTAGTTTAGTAGGATTAGGAAATTAGTTTAACCTAAATAAGAGGTATAAATACCTCCAAACTTGGTAGCCACCATTGGACTCAGTTTTGATTTTGAATGAAATTTTCCTAGTTTCTTTTCAGAAACTTTGTGCGTACAAGTGAGGTTGAGTGATTCCCTTATCTTGTTGCATCAAGAAGCTGAATAAGAGATTACAAGGTGGAGTGATTCCCTTGTAGTATTTTATTTAGTTTTCAATCCTATCTTCCATATCAATTGTGTGTTGGGGTTTCTGGATTTTTGATATCCACGAGGTTCCACATCATTTGGTATAAGTTTCAAGCGTTAGATAAATTCCTATTTATCTGTTTTGAGTTTTGATTTGATTTTTGTTTCATCTTAACAAAAAAAAAAATTTCCTCAAATTTTCTTCGGTTGCATCTTCGTGTTTTTCTTTCAATTTTAATTTTTTCTTGTTCTTGTTGCGTTAGTCTTTGTTGCTCTTTCTTCCTTGGTTCACGTTGATTTCCTTCATGCTGGTTCTTTAATTTCCTTTATTTACAGTCTTGGTCTTTTTGGTTTTTTATTCTTTACTTTCCAGTTAAAAAAAGGGAAACATAGAACTTACCTATTCGTGTCCTTACTTTTTCTTTCATTTGGCATTGTGCAAGCTTTAGCCACAACCTTTAGAAGAAAGACAAAAAAAAAAACAGCAGCGCTCCAGCGCAAAAAAAAAAAGAGGCGCTAAAAAGAATTTAGAATCATTATTTTTAATTTTATTTCTATCCTTTCAATTTTTTATTTTATTTTTCATTTTAGTCTCCTTATTTTTTTCCAATTCATTGGTTATTCCTTGTGCCATTTAAATATTACTTGGGACTTTGTCTTGTTTGAGTTTGTTTAGTTTTTGAAGTGCAACATTTATAAGGGGTCCAGAGTGGTAAAAGACAAGAGTGGTGAGTGCAAAAGAGGGTACAAGCCATATTGAGTACAAACACGAGTGTCTACTTTTGAGTGAAACACTTAAGTGAGTACTTTATGAGGTAGTCTCTTTTATTACTTTAAAGGTTGTTCAAATGGCTATTAACATACCTGGGAGTAATGAAAATGCTGATAGAGTGAATGCCATAAAGCTAATGTACAAGACCATTAAGCAAATTAATAGCAGATTAGATGTTATGGAAGTGCGATTACAGGAGGTCTCACAATCTAAGTCCAAAGGAAGTATCAAGACTATTCCACGGAACCGACATCGTCACAGTAATTCTTCTCGTAAGCAATTTGTGGGGGAGCTTGATGCAGCTAATTTTGTTTGGCATAAAAGAGTTGGGGATAATATGAAGAAGAAGTATCCGAAATCACACCCTAACAAAGGTACCTCTAATTCATTTTCTCCTACTACCACTTCGGGTCATTCTAATATTATGTGCTTTCGATGTTTGGGATTGGGTCCTTGTGCATATGATTGCCTAGTCAAAAGAACCTTGGATATTAGAAAAGGTGAAATTGTGTTTGATTCTGATGATGGTTCTGAGTCTGTTGAAAGTGATGCTGCACCATCGCTAAAGGATTGCTTTTCTAATGATGAACATGTTGACAATGTTGAGCATGGTGAACCTGTTGCTATTAGGCTTGCATTAGGTTTACAAGTTCATGAGGAGGACACCCTAGAACATAATGCACATATTATTATTGTGCTATCATCTCCGAATGAGGTGTATTTTGCTCAAATCTACAATCAGCAATCTTCTCTTGGGAATTTAGAGCGTGAGGTCCTAGAACATGAAGTGCAAATAGAGGTCACAAGAGAAAACCATGCAGCAAAAGGCTCATTGGTGGGTGCAGCAGAAGTAGAGCGTGTAAGAAATGAGCAGGGTGCTATAGTTGAGGGGATACAATATTTATATGCAAAGGAGAAGGATTTGCAAGGTATTTTGTTCGACATTCACGCTTTTGTTCCAATTTGATTCAGAAAAGTTTCACTGTTTGCTACTACATTTCATCCAAATTTTCCATATCATTTTGTCTCTTTGTTGCAAGAATTTGAAGATGCTATGTTTGATCCTGGACCATGTTCGGTACTAGCAACGCAAGTAGAAATTACTACAAGATTCGAGGATGAATCTTTTTTGAGGAAGGAGGGAATAATACGAGCTTAGGAAGGCAAAATGGACATTTCAGCATCAGAAGAAAGAAATATTATTATTAGTGAATTTATATTGACAATATATTTTGGTCACGTTAGGCTAAGTCTAATTTATTTAGTTTATTAGTTTATATTTAAAAATGTTTCAAGACTTTGTTTTATTTTATGTTTGTTAAGCCCAATTGTTAGGGTAGTAATTTTGGCCTAGTCTAGTAGGATTAGTAAATTAGTTTAACCTAAATAAGAGGTATAAATACCTTCAAACTTGGTAGTCATCATTGGACTCAATTTTGATTTTGAATGAAATTTTCCTAGTTTCTTTTCAGAAACTTTGTGCGTATAAGTGAGATTGAGTGATTCCCTTATCTTATTGCATCAGGAAGTTGAATAAGAGATTACAAGATAGAGTGATTCTCTTGTAGTATTTTTTTTGGTTTTTAATCCTATCTTCCATATCAATTATCTGTTGGGGTTTCTAGATTTTTGATATCCATGAGGTTCTGCATCAGACCTACTTTGTTATGTTGTTGTAATAATGTCCGGCATTGAAGCAGTCACCTCACTCCTCTGCAACTGTTCCCAAACTGCTATTTTTTCCTTTTCTTGGTTCCTTAGTCTTTTTATTTTATCCAACCAAAAATTATTATAAAGTTTTAAAACATTTTCTCATTTGAACGAGTGTGGAGGCCTTGCTTTCTTCTGACAGAGCAGGGACCGTGTATTTGCAGAGACCTTGCTTTCTCTTTTAAACTCCAATTATGCTTGAATCTCCTTTTTTTTCCCTATGGTTTTCAATTTTCAGCTATGTGCATCATAGGAAAAATATGAAGAATTGGAGGTCATCTTGCTGGTGCTTTGATATTTATCTCAACTGCAGTGGTTACTCATTTATAACCTCATTTGAGGCGACTAACTTCGTCACTTGGTGGAAATAGTTGTGATTTTATTTTATGGAATGCTTTGGTTTTGGTATTGATATATTTTGTAGTGTATTTTTGTGTGATTTTGATTATATCATGTATTCTAATGAATAATTGGAGTTGTTCATAAAATATTAAGCTTTATTAAAGGATAAAATAGTAAAAATAAAAAAATCAATTAATTTTTAGATACATTCCAAATCAAGTAATTCAATTCAATTCTTTTATTTACTAACTCATTCTAAACATAAGAATTGAATTCAATTTATGATGGAAATCAATTTTTTATAGAATTCAATTCAATTATATTTCTTAGAAGCTTTCCAAAAAGCCCTGTAAGTTGTTTTTTTCCAACCCAAGCACTCTTAGGTTGGCAAGATTCCCAATCCCAATAGGGAGACTTCCACGTATTGCACTGCCACCTAATGTAAGTATGTTAATCTGGGTTAAAAGATTAGCAATTGAGCTAGGCAAACCTCCTCCGAACCTATTCATAGCAAGACCCAAAACTTCAAGAGAAGTACAATTAACCAAGGAAGCCAGAAAATTCAGGTCTCCAGCATTCCCAGTCTCAAGTCTACTGTCACCAAAATTGAGTTTTTCTAAAGCGGCAAACTTCCCATGTTCTTACGAAGTGCGCCAGGGAGGACATTTAAAATAAGTGAACAAAAGCTCAATAAATACAAATTGCCAATAGTCAATATGAAATGGCTAAGAATGTGACCCAAAATCCGGAATTTTACTTACATTTGCAATTAACAAAGTTCAGATTTGTATCAATGACGATAACACCAATTCCTTTTGCCAACCTTTTTCTCGATTTACGAGAAAATTGTTCAAGGAACTTCATTCTACTTGTCCTGTGCCTGTTTCCTCAGTTGGCACCACTGGAGGATTCATGGCAAGTGCAAGAGTAAGAGCTTCTTCAGAGTCAAATTGTTTGTCCTTCCCAAAACGTTTCCTGATTCTCGACTGTTGCTGCCTTTCTCCTTGTGTCTAATATAATGCATTTTGATATCCTATGCAGTATGCACAACTACTGGCATATTCTATTCTTCATTCTGGCAACGTGTTCTTTCTTTTTACTCATGATGAGGTCCTTGAGGAACCAAATGTCTTCCGCAAGACGGCAACAATTGCAGTTGGTTTCTTTATTGAGGAAGAGTACTATTAGCAGTGATTTGTTGCATTTCCGGTACAGCAAGTGGTTTCTCCAATGCATGCATTTGGCTATCTTCAATGCCTGAAACTTAGGCTACATTGAGTACCAGCTCCTCTTTATGATGTCAACAGCAGAAGGAAGAAGGAGCCAGGAGGCTAGGGTGAACTTTGAATGTGACAGAATGTGGTAAAAGAGGAAAAAACTAGATCTTATGATAAACCAATAATGTTGCTCTTGTAGTGTAGTCTTTGTTATGAGAAAATTACATTGACCTCCTCTGACTTTCCTCTATTTATCAAATTTGCTCTATCTATCATACACTGAACAATGCATCTAGACGAGATCAAATAGAGTGGAGCAGGATGAATTTCATCAAATCTGTAGTGGTCATTGTAATTTGCTGTTTTGTTATTGGATATAAATGAGTTTATTTATACATATGTGTGGAGTTCGTAAATAAATAGATATTGAAATCAATAAGTCCACATACAACCATATACCAATGTAAAAACATATTTAAACACAACTATAGTATTGTAATTTTTCCAAATCCCCCGTTTATTTTTTCCTGTCCTACAATAATTTATATCTTAATTGCAAAGGCATTTTCCCTCCTCTATTCTCTTTATTCATATATTCCTTTGTAACATGTTGGACCTTAAATATGAATTCTTGATTCCTTGCAGTTTGTTGAGAACCATAGTCATAGGCAGTCGTTCACTAGGAGAGGTTGCAGAGCATGACACTCCAATTCGCAACACTGAAACCAAGCAATCCTCCATTATATTTCGGATTTCAGGTTCCTGCTCAGTCATTATTGGGGCCTTATCAATGGAAATTTCTTGATCACTATCATTAGATTCTCGTTCGGAGAACAATAAAGGATCAATTATATCCATGACATGATTTGGTAAAGCCAAGGCTGTAAACTGATGAATTCCCATGTCACCTTTAAACATCTCATCAGTTGGTCTTTTTCCTGTGAAAATCTCAAGTAATAGTATCCCATAACTGTAAATATCTCCCAGTGCAGAAGGATGGCCACCCATTCCATATTCTGTGTCATTTTTGCCACTTAAGTTATTATTATTATCATCATCAAATGCAACTCACAATTTAACACTTGGAAGAATTAAGATAGTGAATGAAAAAAAAAACCTGGAGGGACGTATCCAATAGAACCCTTTAAGCAAGCTGACATAATTGATTGTCTAGAAAAATTGCTTGGCTCTTCAAACAGAAATGTAGCTAATCCAAAGACACCAACATGGGCCACCATATCATTGTCAAGAAGTACATTGCTAGGCTTTATGTCACAATGAACAATTGGAGTATCACAGAAGTTGTGGAGATATTCCAGTGCACAAGCAACATCAATGGCTATGCTGAGTCTTTGGATAAAAGTCAATGTCTTGGTTTGATGTTGCAGGCTATTTATAGGATGAAGCCAATCATCTAGACTGCCATTTGGCATGAACTCAAAGACCAAAGCTTTGAAGTCATTACCTTGATGATCAACACTTGAGATGGCAGTTATGATCTTGAGAAGGTTGCGGTGCCGTATACTTCTCAGAACTTGGCATTCATCAATGAAGCTCCTCGAAGCTCCTCTCTGTTCAAGATTTAATACTTTAACTGCAACAATGGATCCATCAGCTGAAAGCGTTCCTTTGTATACAGAACCAAAACTGCCTGTGCCAATGAGGTTATCATGGGAGAATCCACCAGTGCACTTTGCAATTTCAGTGTAAGAAATTGCCAATTCGGAATCGTTTGCAGTAGTTGCTGTTGAAGTTTTTTTTCTTGCTCTTTTTACCATAAAGATTGTAAGAAAACAAGAAAGAAAGACAACACATACAACTGCTATAGCCACAGGGATAACCACTTTGGGGGCAAGAAATTTTCTGGAGGAGGAGGCTTTTTTGACAGTGCATGCTAACAAATTTAGCTCTGCGACGCCGCCGCAGAGCTTGCTGTTTCCATACACTGAAAAGGAAGTTGCATTCTTGAAGATTCCATTTATTGGTACTACACCTTCAAAATTGTTGTAAGAAAGATTGAGATGCTTGAGCACTTTGAATTCACTCAGAAATTCAGGAATCTTCCCAGACAGGTTATTGTATGACAGATCTAAGTCTACTAGACCTCTCAAATTCTGAAAACTTGAAGGGATGCTGCCCTCAAAAAAGTTACCCTGCAAATGCAGCCATTCCAAACTAATACAGCTGCCGAGAGAGGATGGAATCGTGCTAGACAATTGGTTCTGTGAGAGGTCCAACTTTGCAAGATTGACTAACTTACCCACTTCAACAGGCACTGACCCTGTCAAAGCATTATAAGACAAGTCCAAGTAAATCGAAAGAGAAGACAAGGCAAGGACTTGTCTTGGTATGGTACCATTGAGCTTGTTATGGTGAAGACTTAGCATCAACAGGTTCTGACATTTTCCTAGACTTGAAGGTATATTTCCCTCAAAGTTGTTCTCCTCCATGAGTAAACTTGTTAATCTTGTTAAGTTGCCCAGTGAGTAAGGGACTGATCCAGAAAAGTTGTTGACCCTCAATTCCAAGAGATTCAGCTCTTGAAGCATACTAATTGTATCCGGAATATGACCACTTAAGTTGTTCTCTTCCAATCCAAGCACTGTTAGGTTGGCAAGATTCCCAATCCCAATAGGGAGACTTCCACGTATTGCATTGCCACCTAATGTAAGTATTTGTAATTGGGTTGAAAGATTAGCAATTGAGCTAGGCAAAACTCCGCCAAAACGATTCCTTGCAAGACCCAAAACTTTAAGAGAAGTACAATTAACCAAGGAAGCAAGAAAATTCAGGTCTCCAGCCTTCCCTGTTCCAAGATTATTGATATCAAAATTGAGTCTTTTTAAAAGGGGCAAACTTGCTAAGTTCTTAGGAAGTGTGCCAGTGAGACCATTTTCAGCAAAGTCTAGAATTACAAGTCTTGATGCATTTGTCAATGATTCAGGAATCGTTCCAGTGAAATTGTTGACTCCACCAGCAAATGTTTCAATATTAGGAAGAGTAAAACCAACATCAGCTGGTAGACTGCCATGCAGTTGATTTTGAGCAACAGTAAAATAGTATAAGGAAGAAATATTAAAAATTGAAAGGGGGATTGTTCCAGACAAGTAATTTCCATCTAGTCCAAGAAATGTCAAACTTGATAAATAGCCTACCTCATTTGGTATGCTTCCATGCAAGTTGTTCACACCGAGGTAAACTAGAGATAAGGAAGAAACGTTTCCTATCCATGCTGGAATTGTTCCTGTGAAGTTGTTCTTACCGGCAGCTAGTCTACTTAGTTCTCTGCAGTGACTAAGATTATTTGGAATGCTACCACCAAAATGATTGAGACCAATGTATAGATCTTGAAGGTATAGAAGACGTCCCACTTCTTGAGGAAACTCTCCATGCAAGCTATTGTTGCTTAAGTTGAGGCTGGTGAGGAATGTGAGGTTTCCTATAGATGGTGGAACAGTGCCAGCCAGTGTCTGGTTAGCAAGGAGAAGAGACATGACCCTTCCATTGGAGCTGTTGCAAGTAATTCCTACCCATTTGCAGTGGTTGATGGATTCATTCCACAAACTCATGATATGGAATGGATCTTGAACTATCCTACTCTTGAAGTCTAGCAAAGCGTGGAGATCAGTTTCATTTCCTGCCGTAGCATAGTCCGGACATGTGATCATGCATAAGAGAAGAAACCCTCCAAGGAATTGGAGAAGTGATCTCTTGGATTTTACACAAAAATTGCTCATTTTGTCAGAAATGAAGTTTGTGATGCCAACTCTAGCAAGGCAAAGGTGGATGCAGGTGAATTAATTCAACTGGATATAAAGTTGCCATGAAAATGATGAATTTTGTTGTTTAAATAGAGTTTTGATAACTATAATATATCTGACTGATTATTTAGAATTCAACTACTCTAAATAACCAGATTCCCGGGAAATTAGAAGATGATATGTCACAAACAAATCTGATTAGCTAGTATCATTTTGAAGAAATTTTTAAATACTATGAGAGTGAAAAAACTAAGTTTATAGTTGTATTATTTACTGCTTAATATATCAATTTTACGAGTTTTTTCTCATTATTCACTCTAAGGTATTGACTCATTGAATGATAATTTTTACTCGGTTATAAACGCCTTTTAAGGTTTTGATACAGATTAAAAAATTATTAAAAAATATATAAACACAATTAAAATAATTCATATTGATAAAATTGTTGTTTTAAAAAGTTATACAATAATTATTATGAGAAATTTGTGTATCAAAGAAAATATATGTAAGAATAAAAGTGAAAAAGAATAATTAAACTTTTCAAATAATATTAAATCATTTCTGTTTTTTAAAAGACAGCTATAATCAGAGGAAGGGTGGAGTCCCTTTTTCTTAATGTCTATTTCATCTTCTAATTCTACTCCATGCGGTCAAGGTAGTTGTGGAATTGCGATCAGACTTGCTCCCTCCATTTCTTAATGCGCAATTTTCCAAAATTACACAGTTTTGCAAGAGCGACTATTGGAGGAAGCAGTTATTAGTTACCATCTTCTTTCACTTCATGAAAGAGCAATCGTGAAAATGGCAGTGTATGGTTACCCGGTCATTAAAGATACCCCACTTAATACGATGAAAATGTCTATGGACCCCAAATGCCAGCTTATTCTGACGTCAAAGGAGAATAAATCGGTCGCTCAATTATAGCACGTCTCAGACGGCAACTACGATCCAGTACATGATGTTAGATTTGTTAACAAATTCCCCAAAGACCATAAGTTAGGAGAAAAAAAGTTATATGGCTCTTTTTAAATTAAAACGTCATTAGTTGCAGATAGCAAAATCCTAAGTAGCCCGACCAATTTCTGTGCGAACTGCAATACGAAATATGTCGACCGTTAACAATATTTTGCTCTTTCGGTTGTTTTATTTTTTATTTCTTGAAATTAAAACAATCACCACTTGATTTATGTTCGCAT
The DNA here is from genome assembly GCA_031216125.1 of Dalbergia cochinchinensis. Taxonomy (NCBI): domain Eukaryota; kingdom Viridiplantae; phylum Streptophyta; class Magnoliopsida; order Fabales; family Fabaceae; genus Dalbergia; species Dalbergia cochinchinensis. Next base: position 72,133,487 of record CM062368.1, on the reverse strand, counting down.
AATCATGACCAAAAATCTTTCATGACGTACAGCAGTGCTCTGAGGGATATCCTCTTCAATTAATTCCATCACTATTCAGGCGAGTTTTACACTGGTGAAGGAAGAGTTCTGGTCTATGTAGTATAATATTAAGAAAAGTTGAATAAAATTACATTTTTACTCTTAATTTTAGTTCTCTCCCAGTTCCCAAATCTTCTGCTCCGATGCCCAGCTCCTACCCAGCAATTATGCATATACCCAGCATGGATGAGGCAGATCTGAACTGAAAAAGTGTGTGTTGAATCATGTTATTGCAACTCACGGTCCACCCTTTGCTGAAGAACCTACAATTCACAAGTACCCTCCACCCCTCAAAACCCTATCAACATCAAACAACAATAACTCCATTATTGTTAGAGGGATCCACCGGTTCAGGACGCGCCCACATCGCACCAGATCCACCACCCTGTCAAACACTGGTAGCTACTCTTGGAACGACACGTGGAGCGGCACCAGCCCCCTCAGCGCCACCGTGTTGCTATAATGCGCTCCCATGCTCATCATTATCATCACCACCACCGTCTTGCCATGACAATGATGGCAGCCAACGATGGAGAGGACAATGGTGGTGTGGCAGAGCTAGCGACTGCGGCACGGCGGCTGCGCAATGATGAGAGAGGAAGCAGTGGTGGAGCTCTCGGCGGTTGGTGGTCGCCGCGATGGCAAGAAGTCTCACATTGCTCAGGAATGTAACGGGAGAGGGAAGCTTCTTGGAACAAGTCCCACATCGCCTAGGATTGCAAGTGAAGAGGGTTGTCAAGGCTATATATATATAGACCCAAGTTCTTTGTTTCAACTTGTACCAGTCGAAAGCACTTTAAGTTTATGTCTGACTTTCTTTCTTTTCTCGATCTGTACTCTTGTCTTAGAGTGTTGTGAGATGTAGTTTAGATATTTGCTTTGGAAAGTATGGTATACTGGGGGCCAATGAAATGTTTGAGAGTGAAGTCGATGTGTCATAAAATTTCCACATAGTGTTATTCTTTGGTTGTCATTTGGCAGCGGCCTTGGTTTTTCTCCAGTTTTAGAGTTTTTCACGTTAAATTATTGTGATGTAGTTGTGCTTTTTGTTTTATTTCTCTGTTTATGGTGGTTCTCAATGAGGGAAAATGACATTTTTCCCAACAAGTGGTATCAGGAGCTTTGGTTCGGTGGGATTTATTCTTGGTATGCTCGATGGTTAGCTTAATCTGATCTTTCACACCAGAAAAGAATTTCTTATGTGTTTGTGTTTGAGGATTATCCTTGGTTGCTGTTGAAGGAAGGCATGTAATACTGTATGAGCGCTATTTTGGAAAGGTTATAGCTAGGAAAGTCTTGGTACTTAAGCGTGTCCATTGTGACCCACTTCTTTTTCCTCGGAATCCTCCTGGTGCACAATTTTAAAGTTGGCATACACTATTCCAGTATATAGTTGGATAAAGAAATTGATAGAAGGATTGATTTTGATTTTGGCTTGTGGCAAATAGAAGTCAAGGGTGTCGTGATACAATCAAGATTACATAAAAAAATAATAATAATGTGTTGCTAGCAAGTCCATGATTGCACACTAGCATTGATGTTTATGCAAGGTGTGTGGTGGGATTATGAAGGTGTGGCTAGCGGATCCTCAGTTGCATACGAGCATTGGTTTACCTTGATACAAGGTGTGTGGCGGGATTATGTCGATGACTGAGGAACTTTCGGGAGAGAGCCAACATGGAAGTTGCACCATAGATTTTTCAACCAAATTTTGACATGTGCCAGGATGAAATTTTTGGAATTTTCTCATTCCAAGTGCATATGCTTTTATAGTAGAGTATGATAGTTCTTTGAACTATGATTGTCTCTATAGACAATAGTTGTAAGGGATTGCGGTGTAGATAATGGAAGCTAAAAACGTGCTCATTTTAATCAAGGCGGAGATTGTTAGTTTTGATTGAAACAAAACATCTTGGAAGAAGTGCAACATCACTCAGGAATGTAAGGGGAAAGGGAAGCTTCTTAGACCAAGTCCTACATCACCCAGGATTACAAGTGAAGAGGGTTGTCAAGGCTATATATATGGACCCAAGTTCTTTGTTTCAACTTGTACCAGTCAGAAACACTTTAATTTGTGTATGATTTTCTTTGGTTTCTCTGTAATTTTGCCTTAGAGTGTTGTGAGATGTAGTTTAGATATTTGCTTTGTAGAGTGTAGTGTACTGGGGTTCAATGGGATATTTGAAAGTGAAGTCTATGTGTTGTAAAAATTTTCACACAGTGTTATTCTCTGGTTGTCGTTTGACAGCAGCCATGGTTTTCTCTGGTTTTGGAGTTTTCCACATTAAATTATTGTGTTGTGATTGTGTTCTTGTTTTATTTCTCTGTTTAGGGTAGTTCTCAAGGAGGGAAAGTGACATTTTTCCCAACAAGAACAAGAGAAGAGAGCGATGGGTTGTGACGGCAATAATGGTATTGATGACAGGCTCTTCTTCCTTCTTTTTTTGTTTGTTTTTTGAGTTTGATTTTTGGTTTTGGTTGCAATTCGTAGGTGTTGGCTCTATTTGGGTGATGAAGGTAAGCGAGGATGTGGAGGAGGATGATGGCGACGATGGGTGATGTTGAGATGGTGGTGGAGTCTTTTGTAAAAGAGTTACAAAACAGGAAAATCATTGATATTTTTAATTTTTATAAATATTAAAATATAAATATATATTTTAATCTCCATCAGTTTAAATTGTCAGATTCAAATTTGAATGGTTGAGATTAGGGGACCAGGTGATCCCAAATTCATCCATTCCCAATGTAAAACTCGCCTCATTATTCAATGTGTGACTAAACTAGTGGAAAGTAAACTTACATATAAAGAGGGACGGATGGTAGTTATAAGGAGGGGCCATGGCCGCTAAAGTTGTTAATTTCTTTTATAATTTATTTATTTTTTTAATTTGACCCTCCCTAAAATAATATGTTCAGTTAATTTTGATCCATTTTTTTTATTTAATTTGATATTTAAGTGTTATAATAGAAAATATACTATGTAATATGTATATTTCTCTCGAATATGATGATTTTTATTTAATTTTTAAATAAGATTAAAAATTATTGAGATATATATTTTATGTGATATTAACTATTGAGTATTGGCCTTCCTTGATATAATAGTCTAGCTCCATCCCCCCACGTAAGTTGTTTTCTATTGGGCTTGTAATAGAAGAGACACAATGTAGGATATTGGCTAGTTTCTAGTGTTCGTTTACTGTCTCTGGGATAGAAATACAGTGATATTGGAGACACAAACCTGTTTGGTGGTGGAGACAGAAACAAGGGATAGAAAAATATAAAATTTTTGTACCTCTAAAATATATGAACAGGATATGGAGACAAAAATTTAATATTTTTATCTTCCAATAATACCCCTATACATATTTATTATTTATGTCTCAATTTGCAATGTCTGTATTGTCTCTGTCCCTGTATTTTTTGTCTCAGGACAGTAAACAAATGCTACCATGACATATTTCATTATTATAACCTAAGTAATTTTATATATTTATTTAATTATATTCAATTTAAATAATGAACTAGTGACTCAATAGCTCAATACTGTGACCAACTCAACTATCAATTTGAGTTTTATAATTATGATTTATCGGACTAGTTTCAATAACTCAAATCAATTCAAATCAATTACATTGATTCGATTTAATATGTTTCATTTTTCATATTGATCTGATTCAATATGTCAAGTTAAATACAACCTGATTGCTGCAGATTTTTTGCTGAACAACCTGCTAAAGACTAAAGGATGGATTTTCCAAGACTTGAAGGTATATTTCCCTCAAAGTTGTTCTCCTCCACGAGTAAACTTGTTAACCTTTTTAAGTTGCTCAGTAAGGTAGCATTTGGTTACTGTCCTGAGATAGAAATATCGGGACAGAGATAGAAATATAAGGACAATAGAGATGGAGACATAAAAAATAATGTCCCTGTATCGTGTTTGGTTGACGGGAGAGTAGAGACAGTTGGCTGACCGGTGTTGACCGACTGCCAGCCGACATTGGCCGATGGCCGAACCACCACCGGAGGTTACTACCTAAGGGGCTAAATTTCTGTTTTCGTGTCCTGTCCCTTTTGTCTCCACTTTTTGGAGTAAAAAATACAGAAAATTTCTATCTCTGGGACAAAAAATTTTCCCATCCTTATATCCCGTCTTTGCCACCAAACATGATACAGTGACAATCTGTCCCTCTATTTGTGTTCTAGGACACAAACCAAACACAGCCTAAGGGATAGAAATACAAGGACAATGGAGACAGTGGAGACAGAGATATAAATAATAAATTTATACCGGGATATTATTGGAAGACAAAAATATTAAATTTTTGTCTCCGTATTCTGTCCCGATTGTCCCCACATTTTGGAGGTACATAAATTTTGTATTTTTTTTTATCTTGAGAATAGAAAAATTTTCTATCCCTTGGTCATGTCTCCACCGCCAAACACGTTTGTGTCTCCAGCTTCTCTGTATTTCTGTCCCAAAGATAGTAAACAAATGCTATCCAAGGGATTGGTCCAGAAAATTCCAAGAGATTCAACTTTTGAAGCATACCTATTATATCCTGAATATGACCACTTAACAGAGTATTTGGAAACTCCTAGAATTAAATTCATTCAAGAATTGGAATTCAATTCCTTCCTTTGAAACCAACTAATATGGTGGAATTCAATTCAAAATAAAATTCAATTCTTCTAAAATCCCCAAAAGTAAATCAGATCAAAATAGGTCTGATTTAGTAATGGATTTGAGGTTAAAGATTGACACACCCAATATGCCCTGGTTCTGCATATTATTCTCGACATGCTTTGTTATGTTGTTGTAATAATGTCCGCCATGAAGTAGTCACCTCACCCCTCTGCAATTGTCCCCAAGCCGCTATTTTTTCCTTTTCTCGGTTCCTTAGTCTTTTTATTTTACCTAACCGAAAATTATTATAAAGTTTTAAAACATTTTCTCATTTGAACGAGTGTGGAGGCCTTGTCTTCTTCTGACAGAGCAGGGACCGTGTATTTGCAGAGATCTTGCTTTCTCATTTAAACTCCAGTTATGCTTGAATCTCCTTTTTTTTCCTATGGTTTTCAATTTTCAGCTATGTGCATCGTAGGAAAATATGAAGAATTGGAGGTCATCTTGCTGGTGCTTTGATATTTATCTCAACTGCAATGGCTACTCATATATAACCTCATTTGATGCAACTAACTTTGTCACTTGGTGGAAATAGTTGTGATTTTATTTTATAGAATGCTTTGGTTTTGGTATTGATATATTTTGTAGTGTGTTTTTATGTGATTTTGATTATGTCATGTATTCTAATGAATAATTGGAGTTGTTCATAAAATATTAAGCTTTATTAAAGGATAAAATAGTAAAAATAAAAAAATCAATTCATATTTAGATACATTCCAAATTAAGTAATTCAATTCAATTCTTTTATTTACTAACTCATTCTAAACATAAGAATTGAATTCAATTCTTGATGAAATTCAATTCTTGATGGAATTCAATTCAATTATATTTCTTAGAAGCTTTCCAAAAGCCCTGTAAGTTGTTTTCTTCCAACCCAAACACTCTTAGGTTGGCAAGATCCCAATCCCAATTGGGAGACTTCCATGTATTACAATGCCACCTAATGTAAGTATGTTAATCTGGGTTGAAAGATTAGCAATTGAGCTAGGCAAACCTCCTCCGGACCTATTCATAGCAAGACCCAAAACTTCAAGAGAAGTACAATTAACCAAGGAAGCCAGAAAATTTAGGTCTCCAGCTTTCCCAGTCTCAAGTCTACTGTCACCAAAATTGAGTCCTTCTAAAAGCGGCAAACTTCCCATGTTCTTATGAACTGCACCAGGGAGGACATTTAAAATAAGTGAACAAAAGCTCAATAAATACAAAGTGACAATAGTCAATATGAAATGGCTAAGAATGTGACCCAAAAACCTGAATTCTACTTACATTTGCATTTAACAAAGTTCAGACTTGTATCAATGACAATAACACCAGTTCCTTTTGCCACCCTTTTTCTTGAGTTACGAGAAAATTGTTCAAGGAACTTCATTCTACTTCTCCTGCGCCTGTTTCCTCAGTTGGCACCACTGTAGGATTCTTGGCAAGTGCAAGAGTAAGAGCTTCTTTAGAGTCAAATTGTTTGTCCTTCCCAAAACGTTTCCTGATTCTCGACTGTTGCTGCCTTTCCCCTTGTGTTTAATATAATGCATTTTGATATCCTATGCAGTATGCACAACTACTGTTATATTCTATTCTTCATTCTGGCAACATGTTCTTTCTTTTTACTCTTGATGAGGTCCTTGAGGAACCAAATGTCTTCCGCAAGACTGCAACAATTGCAATTGGCTTCTTTATTGAGGAAGAGTACTATTAGCAATGATTTGTTGCATGTCTGGTACAAGTGGTTTCTCCAATGCATGAATTTGGCTATCTTCAATGCCTGAAACTTAGGTTACATTGAGTGCCAGCTCCTCTTTATGATGTCAACAGCAAAAGGATGAAGGAGCCAGGAGGCTAGGGTGAACTTTGAATATGATAGAATATGGTAAAAGAGGAAAAAACTAGATCTTATGATAAAGCAATAATGTTGCTCTAGTAGTGTAGTTTTTGTTATGAGAAAATTGTATTGACCTCTGACTCCCCTCTATTTAAAAAATTTGCTCCATCTATCATACACTGAACAATGCATCCAGAGGAATGAAGTAGAGTAGAGCCAGATGAATTTCATCAAATATCAAGTGGTCATTGTACTTTGCCGTTTTGTTATTGGATATAAATGAGTTTATTTATGCATATGTGTGGAGTTTGTAAATAAATATATAAAATTAGTAAGTCCACATACAACCATATACTAATGTAAAAACATATTTCAACACAACTATGGTATTGTAATCTTTCCTAATCCTTCATTTATTTTTTCCTATCCTCCAATAATTTAAATCTTAATTACAAAGGAATTTTCCCTCCTCTATTCTCTTTATTCATATATTCCTAACTTGTTGGATCTTAAATATGAATTCTTGATTGCTTGCAGTTTGTTGACAAGCATAGTCATAGGTAGTCATTCACTAGGAGAATTTGCAGAGCATGACACTCCAATTCGCAACACCAAAACCACTCAATCCTCCATTATATTTCGGATTTCAGGTTCTTGCTCAGTCATTACTGGGGCCTTATCAACGGAAATTTCTTGATCACTATCATTAGATTATCGTTCGGAGAACAATAAAGGATCATTTATATCCATGACATGATTTGGGAAAGCCAATGCTATAAACTGGTGAATTCCCATGGCACCTTTAAACATCTCATCAGTTGGTCTTTTTCCTGTGAAAATCTCCAGTAATAGTATCCCATAACTATAAATATCTCCCAGTGCAGAAGGATGGCCACCCATTCCATATTCTGTATCATTTTTGCCACTTAAGTTATTATTATTATCATCATCAAATGCAACTCACAATTTAACACTTGGAAGAATTAAGATAGTGAATGAAAAAAAAATACCTAGAGGGATGTATCCAATAGAACCCTTTAAGCAAGTTGACATAATTGATTGTCTAGAAAAATTGCTTGGTTCTTCAAACAAAAATGTAGCAAATCCAAAGTCACCAACATGGGCCACCATATCATTGTCAAGAAGTACATTGCTAGGCTTTATGTCACAATGAACAATTGGAGTATCACAAAAGTGGTGGAGATATTCCTGTGCACAAGCAACATCAATGGCAATGCTGAGTCTTTGGATAAAAGTCTATGTCTTGGTTTGATGTTGCAAGCTATTTATAGGATGAAGCCAATCATCTAGACTGCTATTTGGCATGAACTCAAAGACCAAAGCTTTGAAGTCATTACCTTGATGATCAACACTTGAGATGGTAGTTATGATCTTGAGAAGGTTGCGATGTCTTATACTTCTCAGAACTTGGCATTCATCAATGAAGCTCTTCTTTGTTCAAGATTTAATACTTTAACTGCAACAATGGATCCATCAGCGAAAAGCGATCCTTTGTATATAGAACCAAAACTTCCTGTGCCAATGAGGTTATCATGGGAGAATCCACTAGTGCATTTTACAATTTCAGTGTAAGAAATTGCCAATTCTGAATCCTTTGCACTAGTTGCTGTTGAAGTTTTTTTCCTTGCTCTTTTTAGAATAAAGATTGTAAGAAAACAAGACAGAAAGACAACACATACAACTGCTATAGCCACAGGGATAACCACTCTGGAGGCAAGAAATTTTTTGGAGGAGGAGGCTTTTTTGACACTACATGCTAACAAATTTAACTCTGTGACGCCACCACAGAGTTGGCTGTTTCCATATACTGAAAAGGAAGTTGCATTCTTGAAGATTCCTTTTATTGTTACTATGCCTTCAAAATCATTGTAAGAAAGATTGAGATGCTTGAGCACTTTGAATTCGCTAAGAAATTCAGGAGTCTTCCCAGACAAGTTGTTGTATGATAGATCTAAGTCAGCTAGACCTCTCAAATTTTAAAAAGTTGAAGGGATGTTTCCCTCAAAAAAGTTACCCTGCAAATGTAGCAATTCCAAACTAATACAACTGTCAAGAGACGATGGAATCATGCTAGATAGTTGGTTCTGTGAGAGGTCCAAATTTGCAAGATTGACTAACTTACCTACTTCAACTGGCACTAATCCTGTCAAAACATTACGAGACAAGTCCAAGTAAATCGAAAGAGAAGACAGGGCAAGGACTTGTCTTTGTATGGTACCATTGAGCTTGTTATGATCAAGACTTAGTTGTAACAGCTTCTGACATTTTCCAAGACTTGAAGGTATTTTTCCCTCGAAGTTGTTCTGCCCCATGTATAAACTTGTTAATCTTGTTAAGTTACCTAAAGAGTAAAGGGTAGGTCCAGAAAAGTTGTTGATGCCTAAGTTCAGAACATCCAACTTTTGTAGCATACCTATTATATCAGGAACATGACCACCTAAGCTGTTGTCTTCCAATGCCAGCAGTGTTAGGTTAGCAAGATTCCCAATCCCAATGATAACTCTCTTGGAGTTATGTTTTTCTCTAGTTTTCTTAGAACTTTTAGTTTGTTGATAGATAGTTTTAATTTTCATGGTTTCCCTTTTTATATCATTTGGTTTAAATTCTTGCATGACTATACTCACATTTAATCTTGTATTCTAGTTGTGTTTTCCATAAGTTTTGTAGCTTTTTGGAAGAGGATTAGGGAAGCATTTCTGCTAGGAGTACAAAGGAGTAAGAATTAGTGCTGAAGGGATGTCAGAAATCCATGCTGGAGCATGGGTTGCTATCAGAATTCTCACATTTTCACTTAAGCTACGCTCTAGCATAGCTATAGCCACACTACAGTGTGGGTGCATGAATCTGACATGCGAACTGGGCCTCTGTACTAACTCCAGCAGCCTATGATTGGCACAAAAATCTAGGCAAACATTTTGGAAAGGGAGGCACACATCAGAATAACAAATTGGGAAGGGAAGCTAGAGCTTGGAGAGCACAAAGGGATTGGAGCTTCAAGAACTTGAAGAAGAGACTATTCTTGATTTTGTCTTCAACCTCTTGTGTATTTTTCTTTGTTCATGGCTTTTTCTCATCTTTCTTTCATCTACATTGCTTTTAGTTCATTTCCCATGACTTGTAACTAAACCTTTTGCTAAGGGTGATTTATGGAGACTATGTGTTTGACATTATGTTAATATAAATGACTTTATGTCTTGTTCTCATTCGATAGTGAACATTGTATTTGAGTTTATTTATCTTGAATTGCTTGATCATTAATTTAGGATTATAGGGACTATTACAAATTTGAGAAAAGGAGTAAGAGCCATGCCTATGAATGCAATACCATGAGTTAAATGACACCTAGAGATAGGCAAACATAATTTAGGTGGTATTGAAGGGTTTGAGAACTACTTGTAGACTTAAGTATGCTAAGAGATTAGGTACTTGACTCTACTTGGGTGGCATTAGATGATCTTGAGAAAGGCTTTTAATAATATGATGACCTTACCATCACTTAATTGAATTTGGACAAGGCATATTGATGTTTATGTTACATTTTGTTAACTCATAATTGAAGTAAATCACCCTAGCATTTTATTCCATCAATTCTTATATCGCTTTTACATTGCTTTAGTACTTTAGTCTTTAAATTCCTTTGATATCATCTTTTTAATTATTCAATTTGTTACTTAATTAAATAAAATCGGTACTTGAATTATCCCTATGGGTACGACAACCTTATTTTTACTCTATTACTTAACGACCTAGTATACTTGCTGGTGTCACTTTCCTTTGGGAGTGATCACCCAACAGGGATACTTCCATGTATTGCATTGGAACCTAATGTAACTCTACTTAATTGGGTTGAAAGATTTGTAATTTAGCTTGGCAAAACTCCTCCAAACCTATTCCCACGAAGACCCAAATGTTTAAGAGAAGTACAATTAACCATGGAAGCAAGAAAATTCAGGTCTCCAGCCTTCCCTGTTCCAAGATTATTGATATCAAAATTGAGTCTTTTTAAAAGGGGCAAACTTGCTAAGTTCTTAGGAAGTGTGCCAGTGAGACCATTTTCAGCAAAGTCTAGAATTACAAGTCTTGATGCATTTGTCAATGATTCAGGAATCGTTCCAGTGAAATTGTTGACTCCACCAGCAAATGTTTCAATATTAGGAAGAGTAAAGCCAACATCAGCTGGTAGACTGCCATGCAGTTGATTTTGAGCAACAGTAAAATAGTATAAGGAAGAAATATTAAAAATTGAAAGGGGGATTGTTCCAGACAAGTAATTTCCATTTACTCCAAGAAATGTCAAACTTGATAAATAGCCTACCTAATTTGGTATGCTTCCATGCAAGTTGTTCACACCAAGGTAAACTAGAGATAAGGAAGAAAAGTTTCCTATCTGTCGCAACCGGGATCGCGACGGGGACGGCGAATCGAAAAGAGAAGAGAATTTTCATTTTTTTGAGAATTTATGGAGTCGCCACCAAGTTTATTAAAATTGGGAAAACGTTGGAAAAACCCATTCATTTCGAAAGATGATCTTTGAAACCAGATTATAAGTTCGGGAGTCGGTTATGCATAGGGAAGGGTATGAATTTAATCTTACGCACCCCTAATACACCCGTCCTTAGACTGATCAATTGAATTGTGCAAATTAATTAATAACCTTCAAAATCCCTATTAAAATAAAGAAAAAACTATGCAAAATATTTACAACCTAATAAACGATTTATGAAAATTTAATTTTGGCAGCGATTGGGTTGCTCGCTTCCTAAATATCCTACAATGAGGAACTCAAAGTCACGTAGTTACGTGGCAAAAATGATTACGTGTTGATAGATTTTAATTATTAAGAAAGAATTTACAACAAGATACGCATAAAATCCGTTATTACTTAATCAAGTTGACCCTATGCCACTCAATGAATTCTTATGATTCCAAATAACAATGAAGGTAACATCTGATACACGATCATCGTTATTGGACATCGCCTGATTAAAACAACTCTTCGAGTTGTGAAATCAACGTACTGAGGATTCAAGTTAACACTAGGCTATTCAATGAATCCTTATGACTCAATAATAGCGGAGATGAGATTTGCCATTCAATCATCATTATTGAACATCGCATATTTGTGGATTGTCCATTTTTAATTTAAAGAAAAGAATCAAATAAAATCTGATTTAAACAAAGAAAGAAAATGTTTTATTAAATCAAAGAAAATTCATTTGTGCCACAATTCAAGTTTGACACTAGGTCATTAATGAATTCTTATGATTCAAAAATAGTGAAGATAACATTTGCTATTCAATCACTATTATCGAATATTGTACAAATATAAAAAAAAAAATTTGAAAAGAAAATTGATTATTGAAAAGACATATTTTTGTTTTACTTCTCAATTTTTAGACAAAATAAAAAAACTGACAAGATTAATTCATAAACGTAAATATACAAATGATTTGAGCAAAATATATACATAACTAAAAGGTAAAATTCAATCATAAGCACAATCACATAATTAACTTAAATAACACGTAAACCTATAATTAATACCAAACGAAAACAAAATCAAATTATAAACATAAACAACTAGCTAAATAAAACATATGAAGTAATTAAACTAAAACAACAATTCACCACCACACAGTTAATTCAACCAAAACACATAAACATATAAAACAATTAAACAAAAACACAAATGTTTCAATTAAAAACACACAAAATAATAATACTAAAAATAATTAATTCGTAAACACCATCACTTATTTAATTTAAATAAAACCCACAAATGTAACTAAATCAAACCAAACAAAAAATAAAAATAAAAAAAATAAAAAATAATAAAAAATAAAAAATACACATAAACATAATCCTACAACTTAACAAAACATAAAAAATAAAAAAACATTTGAAAAGATTTTTTTATTTTATTTGTTTTATTGAAAGAAAAAAAACATATTTATAAAATAAGTTAATTTCAATTAATTCCAAGATGAATAGAAATTAAACTAAAAGCGAATTGAAGGTCCTAAATACCACTCTTTTTTATTTTTTTTTATTTTTTATTTTTTTTTATCTTTTTTTTAAAAAAACTCATTAAAACATCAAATAAAAAAAATAATAATAAATTACTCTTAGCCAAATTACTTAATTCTATTCCAAGAAAACAAACTCCTTTTTATTTTAAACTCAAAATTCTAGACAACAAGTTCAAATGTTAACAAAAAAAGACTAAAATTTAAACTTTAAACTAAGTAATTCAACAAACTTATTCTAACATTCAAGCTCAAATAACGCACACTCACTCACAATCTACTCTCTCCCTCTCACGCACACTCACTCCAAAGACACACGCCTTTACACACAATGCACCTACTTACACAGCGCACCACTAACACTCTCACACACGGATTATACACACGCACTCACTAATTGACACTCCTCACACCCACTCACACGCCTCCCTCACCCACACGCTAACACAAGAGGAAAGAAAAAAAAAGACACAGAGGTGAAAGGGGTATAGGGATGAAATAGGGAGAAAGAGAGAACACAGGGAGGAACTAAGAAAGGGAGAGGTCGTAGGCGTTTGCGCTGCTGAGGAGGTCATTGGAAGAACTCCAGCGGCGATCGGGCTCGAAGGAAGGGCGAGGAGCGGCGGAGACACAGCGGCCTGGAGAAGAGGAAGCTTGGGGACCCTCGCGCTTGGGGCCATGGGTTGAGCGTCTTGAGGGTTCGGACCGTCAGACGCTTCGTGGCTTCAGCGAGGTGGTTAGGTGGTTATGGTCTTTGATGGAAGGAGGTTGAGAGAATGGTTGTCATGGGTTCATGGAGGTGGTGGATTTGAGGGGATGAGATGAAAGAGGGTGTGGTGGTGATGATGGTTGCGGTGATGATGGATGAGGTTGAGAGATGATGGTGGTAGCGGGCACGGCCTCGCTACGAGAGAGAGGAAGCGGCGGTGCTTGTGGGGATGATGATGGATGAGTAAGCAGGCGCGGCTATGGTGGTGTGGCAGCAGGCCTCCCTCTTTTCCTTCTTTTTTGATTTTTTTCAAATTTACGATCTTTGGTGACGTATATGTATCTACCGTCTGTTGTAATTCTTTATGTGCTATTGATTCCTCCTTGTATCTCATGGCTCTGCTTGAAATTTAGCTAAAATGTCAGCTGATTTTTGTTTGGTTATTGTTCTGCTGTTTGAGAGGATCTTGATATATGATCCTCAGTGTATGTGAGTGTTTGAATGGATGTGCCTGAAAACTTGCTGATACCCTCCAACCTTCATTGTTGCTGTTGGTTCTCTTTTATCCTGAGTTTGCTCTAGTTAATTAATCCAAATTCCCATGCCAAGCCCATGCTTTACGGAGTTGCGGAACCCCAAGCAGAATTGCTCCCCACACCTTGACTTCACTCATGATTCGCACTTTAGTGGCTTGACAGAATGGTCATCATTTTGTGCTCTGTTAGGTGTGCAGATATGGCAAAGCTCAGAAGAGGTCGGCGATGGAGTGCCAAAGCATGGCTCCCACGTTTCTGTGTTTTTTTTCATTTTTATATTTTGCGTTATTTATTTATTTATTATTTTTTTTTGACAAACGGCAAGGTAAAAACAATAAATGGGCTTGTAAAGCATGAATCAAGTTAGTGAAACACATCTGGACAATACACATGGACAAAAAAAAAAAAAAAAACTACTTGGGATAACAAACTAAAAGAAATAGACTCACATGATAAATTGGACTTTTTGTATTTGTTTTGGTACAAACAGAAAACTTGTCTTTTTTCACATTTTTCATAAAAGAAATGAATGAAGTGACTGCTACTGAAACATGCAAATTTTTGGATCTTTGTTTAATAAGCCAAACAAAATCGAGTGTTCACACTATCCATGCTGGAATTGTTCCTATGAAGTTGTTATTGCCAGCAGCAAGTATACTTAGTTCTCTGCAGTGACTAAGATTATTTGGAATGCTACCACCAAAATGATTGAGACTAATGTATAGATCTTGAAGGTATAGAAGACGTCCCACTTCTTGAGGAAACTCTCCATGCAAGCTATTGTTTTGTAAGCTGAGGCTGGTGAGGAATGTGAGGTTTCCTACAGATGGTGGAACAGTGCCAGCCAGTGTCTGGTTATCAAGGATAAGAGACATGACCCTTCCATTGGAGTTGTTGCAAGTAATTCCTACCCATTTGCAGTGGTTGATGGATTCATTCCACAAACTCATGATATGGAATGGATCTTGAACTATCCTACTCTTAAAGTCTAGTAAAGCATGGAGATCAGTTTCATTTCCTGCTGTAGCGTAGTCCGGACATGTGATCATGCATAAGAGAAGAAACCCTCCAAGGAATTGGAGAAGTGATCTCTTGGATTTTACACAAAAATTGCTCATTTTGTTAGAAATGAAGTTTGTGATGCCAACTCTGGCAAGGGAAAGGTGGATTAAGGTGTATTAATTCAATGGGATACAAAGTTGCCATGAAAATTATGGATTCTGTTGTTTAACTAAAGTTTTGATAACTACTGATTATTTGGAACTCAACGACTCTACATAACCTGATTCCCGGGAAATTAGAAGATGATATGTCACAAACAAATCTGATTAGCTAGTATATCATTTTGAAGAAATTTTTAAATACTGAGAGTGAAAAAACTACTTTTATAGTACTA
Organism: Dalbergia cochinchinensis; assembly: GCA_031216125.1. Taxonomy (NCBI): domain Eukaryota; kingdom Viridiplantae; phylum Streptophyta; class Magnoliopsida; order Fabales; family Fabaceae; genus Dalbergia; species Dalbergia cochinchinensis. The sequence goes on along the minus strand of CM062368.1, from coordinate 72,118,236 downwards.
TTATTTAGTGCTTGATATATCAATTTTACGAGTTCTTCTCATTATTCATTATAAGGTATTGGCTCATTGAATGATACTTTCTACTCGATTATAAGTGTCTTTTAAGATTTTGATACAAATTAAAAAATTATTAAAAAAATACACAAACACAACAAAAATAATTCACGTTGATAAAGTTGTTCTTTTAGAAAATTATATAACAATTATTATGAGAAATCTGTGTTAGAGAGAATATATATAAGAATGAGGGCGAAAAAGAATAATTAAACTTTTCAAATGGTAGATAATATTAGATCATTTCTGTTTTTGAAAAGACACGTATAACTAGAGGAAGAGAGTAGTATAGAGTTTTTCTTAATGTCTATTTCATCTTCTAATTCTGCCTCATTCAATCTAGGTAGTTGTGGAATTGCGTTCAGACTTAGTTATGGGTTACCATCGTCTTTTAATTCATGAAAGAGCAATCATGAAAATGGCAGAATATAGTTGATAACAACCCGGTGCTCATTAAAGATACCCCACTTACTACGATGAAAATGTCTATGGACCCCAAATTCCAGCTTATTCTGACGGGGAAGGAGAACGGTTTCTCAATTATTGCACGTCTCAGGCGGCAACTGTGATCCTGTACATGATGTTAGATTTGTTAACAAATTCCCCAAAGACCATAAGTCAGGAAAATTAAAAAAGTGTATGGCTGCTCTTCTTTTTTTTTTTTTTGTCGTTTTAAATAAAAAAGTTATTATTTACAGATAGAAAAATGCTAAGCAGCCCGAAAAATTTCTGTGCGAACTGCAATACGAAATATGTCGACCGTTAATTATATTTTACTCTTTCAGCTGTTTTATTTTTTATTTCTTGAAATTAAAACAATCACATCTAAGTAGCCAGAAATATTATGTGTACTCATGAATATGGGAGCCGACTTACATCTCATTTATTATTGAATGAGATATGAATTCTATTTAAATGGAGTTTACATCTCATCCAATAATAAATAAGATATGAATTGATACAGTATCTCATATCTTATAAATATAAATTACAAGGCTCCTTGATTTATTTTCGCACAGTCATGACCAAAAATCTTTCATGACGTATAGTGGTGCTCTGACGGATATCCCCCTCAGTTAATTCCCTCAGTGTTCAACGTGCGACTAAACTAGTGGAAAGTAACTTGCGTATAAAGAGAGCGGAGGGCAGTTATTGGGAGGGGGCTGTGGCTCTGAAGTTGTTAATTTTTTTTTTTTTTTGGTTTGAATCCCCTATTTAAGATTTTTGCATCAAATTATTTTGTCCTTATATCTTTTAAGATTAAAAATGATGGATATATTAGTCCCTATGTTAGCTCTTCGTTAGTGAACTTACACACATGACACAGTATAATAATGACATACCATTAAAACATCAAAAACAAGTTAAATAAAAGTATTTCGAAATATATTAAACTCATTTTGGTGTCTAAAATTATACAAAATAAATCACTTTATAACTTATGATAGAAATTTAAATGACTCATTTTGTAAATTTTAACCACTAAAATGAGTCATTTTAAACTCTATTCCACTTCAAATGACATATGTATCACTTAACATTGTATTAGCAAGTCAATATATAATTTTATTGGTGTTTAAAGAATCAAATACATACAGAGAGACTAATATGTCCTATTATTAAAATGTTAAGGGATTGCAGATACAATTTCAGTTCTTAAGAGGCTAAATAGTCTTGTAAAATTTTTTTAAGGGACTATTTATGTTATTTACTCTTTTTTTATAATTTGTTTTTTTTTTCAATCTGAAGCTCCTAAAATAATTTGTTCAGTAAATTTTGATCAATTTGTTCTTTAATTTGATATTTTAGTGTTACAATAGAAAATATACCATGAAAATATGTGTTTCTCTCGAATATGATGACGTTCTATTTAGTTTTTAAATAAGATTAAAAATGATTAAGATATATATTATTTATGTGAAATTAACTATTGAAAATCAGCCTCCCTTGATGTAATAGTCTAGCTCCGTCCCTACGTGTAAGTTGTTTTCTATGGGGACTTGTAATAGAAGAGACACAGTGTAAGATATTGGATAGCTTCTAAATGACACATTTCATTGTTATAACCAATGTAATTTTATATATTTATTTAATTATTTTCAATATAAATAATAACCTATGGTTGAACTAGCCACTCAATAGCTCGGTCTTTTGACCAAGTCGACTATCAATTTGAGTTTTATAATTATGATTTATTGGACTAGACTCAATGACTCAAACCAATTCAAATCAATTACATTGATTTGATTTAATATGTTTCATTTGTCATATTGGTCCGATTCAATTTGTTGAGTCAACTACAACCTGATTGCTACAGAATTTTTGCGGAACAACGTGAAAGAGGCTAGAGCATGGAACTTTAGTTCCATTACGCAAAAAATATGGCTGTGGTGACATTTCTCGGGTTAGCTTTGGAGCTTTGTTATTGGCACACCACCAACACATGCAACTACGTTTCAACCATAGGAAAGTACCGGAAGAAGAAAAAATTGTGGGTGGGGATATAGCATGAAAAGAGGATTTGAATCATGTTTTCAAGTTCTTTTACTTTTTGAAAACTAAAACAAATTTTATCAAGTATTTAAACTTGAATGCAATAGAAAAACAAAGGTTAATAAGCTTCAAAAAGTTACTTTTTGAAGTGTCCAGAAACTTAATAAAACTTCAAAAAGATGTTCAAGTAAATTTAATTAAGGACTCACACAACATTAATGAATAACACACAACAATTAAAGACATAGAGAGAAGAGAGTATCACACAGATAATTTTATACCAGTTCGGCCAACTCTACCTACATCAAATTCTCAACTAAATGTTGAGTTCCACTATCAACTCCTTTCTCTACACAAAAATCTCAAATATTCTTTTTATTAGCTTTTTCAATTTATTTTTAGTGAGTAGTTTGTACAGTCAATCCCCATTCACAAGTAGTTTTAATCCTAGCACCTCTAAGCTAATCTCACTATTATCACTAATAGATTAAAGTACAAAGGATATGAGTTTTTGGTGTTTAACACTTCAAAAATACACTCAAGTTTCTTAAGACAATGAAATGTATAAGGAAGCTACTTGAGAGACTTCTTTGTAATCTTCTAAAGAAGAGTGTTTGCTAAGAAATATAAGGACAACTTTCTTTCACAGAAACTAAAATTGATATGAAAAATAACTTCAGAAAGTATGAAGCATGCTTAAAAGACTTCTATGCAACAAAAATTCCTTCTAGATTAAAGGTTTTATCCTTTTATACATGAATTTGAATTGAACCATTGTCTCCTTGATCTTTTATCTTCTTGACACATGTCGATTAATTGTGTGTCCTAGGATTGGCCTTCTGAAAATATGTAACCAACTGTGTTAGAGACAGCTATGTAGTACAGAAAACAATTTTCCTTGTTGAAAAATACTTTAGAGACTATGAAATTCTTTCTTTCTCAAAATGAAAGCAGAGAGAAAACAAGAAGAAGGAAGAATGAAAGTTGTGTTTCTTACTGGATGAATGAGAAGAAAATGAATTGGTAATCTTTACATGAAATGATCATGGTATATATACAATTTTTCTTTTGGCAGGAAACTAACTAACATAAATTCTTTCTAGTAACTGATCTTAACAAACTAACAGATAACTAATTACAATTATGACGATGATATATCATCATTGGATGCTGACACCCCCCTCAAGCAGGCAAGTATAAGTCGATGAGGCCTAGCTTGGAAGCCATTGCTGAGAAAGGACTAGTTGCTAGACACTTAGTGAAGATATCCACAGTTTGGTCTTTGGTAGGAATAGATAGGAGATGAATTAGTCCTGATTGTAACTTTTCTCTAATAATATGACAGTCCATTTCTATATGTTTGGTCCTTTCATGGAAAACCATATTAGTGGCAATATGAAGGGCTGATTTGTTGTCACAATACATAGAAATGGGAGTTGGATGCTGAATGTAGAGATCTGTGAGTAGAAATTTGAGCCATCGAGCTTCACAACTTGCAAGAGCTAAGGCTCAATATTCAGCTTCAGCTGAGCTTTTGGCAACCACTTGTCTCTTTCTGCATTTCTATGAAATTAGTGCATTTCGTATGAAGAAACAAAATCCAAATATAGATCTCCTAGTGTCTGGACATGAGCCCTAGTCAAAGTCACTAAATCCAATGATTTTGAGGTTAGATCTAGCAAGAAAGAATAGACCTCGTGCAGGTGTAGCTTTGAAATATTTGAGGATTCTAAGGGCAGCTTGTTCATGTTCTACCATAGCTTCAGATAGGTATTGACTGAGTTGGCTAACTAAGAATGAGATGTTTGGTCTAGTATTGGTGAGATAAACAAGTCTACCAATAAGTCTCCTATATGCATATGGGTCTGTCATGGGTTTGGAGCCAGATTTCTGTAATTTCATGGAGTGGTCAAGGGGAGTGGAAACCAGTTTGCTGGCAAGAAGCCCTGCATCTTGAATCAATTCTAATGCATACTTTCTCTAAAAAAAGGATCAATTCCTTTACTGGATCTAGCTATTTCCATGCTAAGAAAGAATTTTAAGTCTCCCAAATCTTTGATTTTGAACCTGATATCTAGAGTTCTTTTGACAGTGTTGATTTCTTCAATGTCATCACCAGTAAGGAGTAAGTCATCCACATATACTAGGATTATGGTGAACTTGTTGTTTGCATGTTTTGTGAACAGTGAGTCATCAGCCATTGATTGCTTATAACCACATTGTATTAAGACTTCAATGAGCTTCTGGTTCCATTGTCGGCTGGCCTGTTTCAAGCGATAGAGGGTCCTCTGCAGATGACACACTTGGCCAAGTCTTATTGCATTGAGGCCTAGAGGGGGTAGCATGTAAACTTCCTCATGTAAGTCGCCATGGAGGAAAATGGTGTTGACATCCAATTGCTTGAGATGCCATCCTTTGGCTGCGGTAGGACTAACTTGATTATTGTCATTTTGGCCACAGGACTGAATGTTTCCAGGCAATCTAACCCTTCTGTTTGAATGATACCTTTTGCCACTAACCTGGCCTTGTGTCTCTCAATAGACCTATCTGCTTTGTGTTTGACTTTGTATACCCATTTGCAGCCTATTGCTCTCTTTCCTTCAAGTAGTTCAGTGAGAGCCTAAGTGTTATTCTCTTAAAGGGCATTCAACTCATCCTTCATTGCTTTATTCCAATAATCATGAATTACAGCCTATTTGTATGTTTGGGGTTCTGTGTTGGATGTGATGGCCAGGGACAGAGATTTGTATTGAGGGCTAAGGCTGTCATAGCTGAGGACATGTGATAAAAGGTAAGCAGTGTTTGATGGAGATGGAACTACAGTTGAGGACTGGAGTGCACAATGATAGTCTTTCAAATATGATGGTTCCTTTCGAATTCTGTCACTCTTGCTTAAGGGTACTGTGTCAATTTGGGAATTTGGTATTTGTGAAGGTTCAGATCATGGGGGATGAGGAGTAAAATGGATGTGTCAAGTGATGTAGGGATGAGATGTGATGTGGTGTTGTGTGGTGAGTCATGTTGGGTGGTTTGTGTCATATGGTTTTGTGGCTGGTGGGAGTATGATTCATTACTGAGAGTATTGTGATAAAGTTGAGGATCAAATTTTGTAGTTGGTGTTGTTGTGGGAGGATGGTGTATGTTAGTGATTGATGATGCTGTATTAAAGGGAAATATGTATTCATGAAATATGACATGCCTTGAAATTGAAATTTCTCTGGATCGTAAATCAAATAAGATAAATCCTTTTGTGCCTTGTTGGTGTCCTAGATAAATGCATTGTCTAGCTCTAGGGTCAAATTTCTTTCTATTTGATATTAGAGTCGATGCACAACATAGTGAACCAAAAGTTTTGAGTGAAATGAGGTCAGGTGCAGTGAGGTGTAAACACTCAAATAGGGTTTTGTTGTCTAATGTGTGAGATGATAATCTATTGATTAAAAAAGCTGCATGTGAAACTGCCAGAAAATATGGGGAGTTTGGAGTGAAAGAGTAAGGATCTAGCTATGCCAAGTACATGTTGATGTTTACGTTCCACTACCTTATTTTGTTGTGGAGTTTCAATACATGTTCTTTGATGTATGATGCCCAGAGATGCATAGAATTTAGGCATGATGAACTCTTGACCATTATCAGACCGCATGGTTTTAATTACTGTGTTAAACTGAGTTTGTACTAGTTGTGTGGAATTTTGAATGAGAGGTCGAGTTTTTGTTTTTGTTTTCATTAAAAAAACCCAAGTAAATTTGGATTTATCATCCACAATAGTTAAAAAATGTTTATGACCAAGCATGGAAGGTATGTTAAATGGACCCCATATGTCCATGTGAATGAGTTCAAATGCAGTGTGTGATATAGATGTGCTATTAAGGAAAGATAAGTGCTTTTGGTTAGCCAAATGGCAAGTTGAACAATGTACATTAAGGTTTTTACATATGATGTAAGGAAAGGATTTAGCTAAGACATGAACTTTCTTGTATGATGGGTGACCTAGTCTAGCATACCACAAATCGATTTTATTGACAAGATGTGTAAAATAGGATGAAAAATTATTGACAGAAAGAGTTTGTAGAGTAATAGAATCTTGTTGGTCCAACGTGTATAAGGCACCTTTCAATTCAGCAGTTCCAATCTTCTTCAAAGAATACTTGTCCTGTATTACACCACCGAAGTCAAAGAATAACACCTGGCAGTGAAGAGATGCAATGAGTTTGGAAACAGAAATTACATTAAATGTGAATTGAAGGATATAGTAAACATTAGTGAGATACAAGTCTTTAGAAAAGAAAACACTACCACCAATATTGGAGGTGATTTGGCTGTAGGTTAATCTAATGGGTTTAATATGCTTGTAGCTGCTAAATTTGGACAATGAAGAGCAAGCACGGTCAGTTGCACCAAAATCCAAAATCCCGCAATTAGGTAAAGAACTATAAGCAAGAAACCAAGATATACCTGACGTATGATCTTAGGATTAGGTTGCAGAGTTATGACTGATGAAGTGAAGTTGTTGCTGAGATTCTAATTGTTGGAGCAAAGCAAGATGTTTTTGTTTCTGTTCCTTGGTGAAGAATGCACTCAAGTTCTCATGATCTAGTTGAGAGGATTGAAAGGGAGCTGCGGATCCTCGATCATCAATATTTTTAGAGGCTATGAGGTTCATTGATCCAGCAAAGTTTTACATATGCGGAGATTTACCATGTTTGCTATAGCCTTGGTCAACGGTATGACCATATCTGCTGCAATGAGTGCAGAATGGTCTACCATGCCTAGAATAGGTGTAGCCACCTCGAGAGCAACCTGTGCGACGGGCACGAGAAAAAGAATCCATGGATGCAAGTAAAGTGGGTTGTGGCTCACCAATGGGTTCACGTTCTTATTGAAGAACTAAGGCTAAAACTTGGTTAATTTCTAAAAAGGGTTTTAAGAGCATAATCTGAGACCCAGCATTGGAGAATTGGTCATTGAGGCCCTTCATGAACTTGATAACGAATTCTTTGTCACAGTAATGTTGAATTGTTAGGATGAGGGTAGAAGAACATGGAATTTTGAAAACAAAAGGTGGAATAGGGAGGAATGTCTCCAATTCTTCCCAAACACTTTGAAGATGAATGAAATAGGTTGAAATGGAATAGTCTCCTTATTTAAGAGAGTAGAATTCTTCAAGAAGAGATGAAGTGTGATAGTCATCACCTTGATGATAGTGAGATTTGAGGGCATTCTACACATCAATAGTAGTTGTGCGCCATAGCATGCTGAGGGCAATTTCTTGGCTGAGAGAATGAGTAATATAAGAAAGCATGAGAGTATTGCATCTTGACCATGCCTCAAACATTGAATTTGCTAGATTTGGTTTCTGGATTGAACCATTGATGAATTTGGGTTTGTTCTTGAGTTCGATTGCCATGAGCACTTCTCGAGACCATGTGTGATAGTTTGACTGGACCAAGAGAGTGAAGGATATGATTGACACACCCGGATTTTCGCTCCGGTGGATGAAGTACGGGCTTCAGTGGTCTATAGTGGTGTTTGCCATGAATGAAGCTTAGTGAAAAAGAAATGTGCAATGGAGGTTGGAGTGGAAGTAAGGAGTTCATATAGGATCGTTCCCTAAACTGATACCATGTAAAATTCTTTCTTTTTTAGAATGAAAGCAGAGAGAAAACAAGAAGAAGGAAGAATGAAAGTTGTATTTCTTACTAAATGAATGAGAAGAAAATGAATTGGTAATCTTTACATGAAATGATGATGGTATATATACAAGTTTTCTTTTGGCAGGAAACTAACTAATAGAAATTCCTTCTAGCAACTGATCTTAACAACCTAACAGATTACTAATTACAATTATGATGGTGATACATCATCATTGGATGCTGACAGAAACTACTTCTTTAAACATATTGTGGTTTCTAGACTTCTCTTCCTATGAAGGCTTCATTGGGGATAGTGATTCCTCATGTATAAAGTTGATTGGTCACCATCATAACATTTTGAGTATTTGACTTCAAAGAAATTCAAATTTCCTTTTTTCTGATAATTGAGTATAGTTTATAATGAACTTCTACACTTTCTAAGCTCTTTATACCTATGCTGAGCTTCTTTTTCAAATGGATGATGATATTTAGATAGTATTGTTCTTCTTAAAAGATGAACGTGAACAAAAATGTAATATCCCAAATACGAAGTTTTTTTGGTATTATTATTATTATTAATACTTCAAAAGTAACGTTATTATATATATATAGGTAATGTTATTTTATATGTATATATGTAAGTAATGTAATTATTATTATTATTATTATTATTATTATTATACACATTCACACTGAAGTGTTGAAACGCACACTTCCACGCTATACGGGCACACGCTAGACGCGGATAAGTTCAGTTTAGGGTTATCTTTTATACTTTCAATATATATTAGGGACATCACATTACTCATAAATATTTTCTTAAAAACTCTAGCTGCGCAAGGATTTTTCCTAGAGAGAAAGATGTGATCTTCATGGAATTTAGTCAGTTTCTTCCCTTTTTTGTCCACTTTGTGAGTTTGGGTACTGTCAGGCATGGTTTTTGACAGTTACCAGTGCTACTTCAGCTCCCCAAGGTGAAGTTGTTAGTGGAAACACACTCCCAGCTACCAACGGTGAATGAGTTTAAACTCACAGCCACACTTTGGGTCATTATTATTATTCTTCCATATTATATAAATTATTTATAAAATTTTAAAATAATTTATGCTCAGAAAACATGTTTTTTATGGATTATGAAAATTTTAAAAAATCATTGTTTTGGAGTTATCATGAAAAATTATTATTTTCAAAAGCTCATGGGACCATATTTGTTGTATGTGTGATTTAGATTTATTTTATCAGTGAGAAAATTTCATGAACCCCCAATGTTTTATGAATAGTAAGAATAGTGAATTTTGTTACTATTAGTTTTAGCTAATAATTAGTGAGAAACAGATCAGCAACTTAATAGTTGCAGGATTGATCGTTAACATTGGAACCAAATGGTACACTAGAGGACTAGTTCACCATGGTAAGGAACCCAGTGTGGTGTCCATTTATGAGGTTTAGTTAGACGCCTAACAGATTAGCCATTGACTCAGATTCAGCTATCAACAAGCTCAAATTATTTATATGTAGAATACCTCTTGTTTCTCTACTAGTTATTACCATGAATTTAATTAAATTATGATTTTCAGTATAATTATATGTAATTATATATGAAATTTTTACATCAGTTGCATATATATATTATATAATTTTGTTCCTGTCCCATGTGGGTTGTGAATGAAGGCTCACTCACTGAGTTTTAATAAACTCACCCTTCTTTTTTCCTTCCCCTATAGATATGACTACTGGTTCAGTTTCACTACAGGATCCTTCTCAGTAGTGCTACAGTTTCTTTTGATGAGCTTTGTTTCAGATTGAAGCTTATTATAGGTTATGTTAGTTTAGTAGTGCTCCAATAATTGCATAGACAGGACCCCAGACATAATATGGTTTTATTTATTTTATAGATATAAGCTATTTTATTAGTTATGTTTGGCTTGGCCCAGTTTACGGGTTTTATGAAATTTTGTATCCATGATTTATGTTTTTGAAAATATTTTATGTTAGTTTAGTAGTGCTCCAGTAATTGTGTAGACAGGATCCCAAACATACATAATATGGTTTTATTTATTTTATAGATATAAGCTATTTTATTAGTTATGTTTGGCTTCGACCCAGTTTACGGGTTTTATACAGTTTTATATTCATGATTTATATTTTTGAAAATATTTACAGATAGAATTTTAGTTGAACTGAAGATATTATGAATATATTTTGATTTATTTATGCATATTAGTCAGTTACATTACTAGAGGCTTTCGTAGGGACCCAATCTCTTACTTACCGGTCACGTTTCCTAGGCGGGTCGTGATAGAAGATGATGATATGCTTGATTCGATCATGAGGGAGTGCTTTATGGACTTGTCTTGCTACTTTCTAAAGTTGGGAACTAGTTTCTAAAGACCCACTTTCACTTTATAACTCTTTAGCTTACTTTCTTAAGTTTCTTACATATTGTAATCCACTTTCTGAGCTATTTTTCACATTCTTAAGAATTAAAATCTCTTTGAATGAAATTTTAATCATGTTGAATCATGATAATTATGAAAAATATATCAAGAATTGAATTATGTATATATGAGAAAATTCTTGTTTAAGTACTACAAAAACTCAAGCAAGCCATTAGTTCTTTCATAATACTTCAACAAATTTTTCTTTATTGTCATTAAAAACTTAAGCTATAATAGTTTTCTCAAGGATTGTAGAGTTAACAAAATAAGTGTAATGGGTATAGACTGGGTAAGGTGGCAAAATTGAAAATCTTCAAAAGTTTAAAACATTTCAAAAGGAAAAAAACTCCTTCTCCTACCCTCTTTTCTCTTCGTCTTTCTCTTCTTCTCTTAACCTCTTTTTTCTCTATGTTGTCTTTTTCTCTCTTTTCACTTCACAACTTTGGATTCTCATCACACAAGAACAAGAATCACCCTTTTTTTCCATCTCACAAAAATAATCTTCACACATGAATGTTGGGCTAATTTCTTTCTTCTTCTTCTTCTCTTTAACTTCTCTTCAGAGCAAGTATCACGATAAAGAAGATAGGGAAAACGAAAATTATCTCTTTCACTTTTCTTCACATTTTCTGTCACAAGTTCTCTAAGATTAACTCTGTACAACAAAAGTGTTGAACTGAAAATGACTTTGTACATACTTGATATTTGTTCTTATACTTGGAAACTGACTTTAGAAACTTGTAAACTAGTGTCAAAAACTTGTAAACCCATGTTAATAAGTTTTAAAATAGTTGTAAATACTTGTAAGTCAATTATACTTGAACACCGGGGGTGCAAATTTCTAAACTATTGGTAAATATCTTGAAATCGGTTCTAAATAATTTGAAATTGGCATTAGAAACTTATAAATTAGTATTAAAAATTTGTAAACCAGTGTTAGAAATTTATAAATCAATGTTAAAAAACTTATAAACCTGTGTTTAAAATTTGTAAAACAGAATCATAAAAGAACAATAATAAAAACTATTTAATTTACTTGACATTCTTCTCAACCAGCTCATTTATCAACCCAATAGCAATTTTTTTTTATTGTTCTTTTATTTTTCTATTTTTTTGAGAAAAATGGTTGTTTGTTCTTTAACAATTTAATAGCATCAATTTATTGCTTTTCAACACATATTTACAAGTTTTTTCAATTGATTTTTAAGTTTTCAGCACAAGTTTACAAGTATTTTGCATCAGGTTTACAAATTTTCAGCATAGGTTTATAAGTTTTTAAACTGGTTTAGAAGTTTTTAACATAGGCTTATAATTTTTCTCCACTGGTTTACAAGTTTTAGCACATCATGTTTACAAATTGTATTTTGGTTTAGCACGTGTTTAAATGCAGTAAAGTATCAAGTATGTTACATTTATGCGCCTAAGCTCTACTAGTGTCCAAAACAGAGAAATAATAGTAAAGGGTCCAACACAGAGAAATGAAAGAGTTTAAGAGTACCATTAAAGATGCATACAGTTCAAAGAAATAGAAAGATATCATGCAAAGGAACTTCAGTTATGAGATTACATACGGGCTTCCTCCTCAAGGTCAAGACCAGTCGTAGATGTAGTGTCTTCAGGTACATCTGTGAAAGGGGACTGGACCATTTTTCATTTAATCTTAAACTCTCCCAGCCTGTGACCCATGATGGAATCTTCTCTGGTGATGGCATTGAACATATTTTGTTGCTCTGTGTTAGTCTCCTTTTGTAGATTATTTTCCTATTGATGACAAAAAGGGAAGAAAAGAGCATGTTGAGAACAAGAAGGCATGTTGATTTAAAAAAAGAAGAAGAAGACATGTTGATTATCAAGTGTTGACTAAAATACAAATTTGGAGCTTGAACATGAATATACTTCTATGGGTAACACACTAAATCTCTGTTTCAATGTGCTAAATCTGTTGTGTTGGGTTCTATTCCTGTGGGTTCTGTTCCTGTTTCTGCTATGCTATCAAGAGCTCTGATTTTTTTTTTCCTCTTTAAACCAACCTGAAAACCTCTATAATGTTTTCATTCTCAATAAGATAAGTCAGACACAAATAACAAAATCGCATGAAGAATTATTACAAGTCATTGTGTAACATCCTAATTTTTAACCCAATACTCTAGAACATAATTAGGTTAATCATTAGTCTATTACGTCATAGCTTCCTTATTACTTTAAAATACTTAGCGGAAATACTGGTAAATTTTCTTTTGAATTTATAAAAGCAAAGTGAGAGTCGCGCGACACGATGATCGATAGAGCATAGATGGAAGTAAAGCAAACACCTCATCAAACATGTAGCAAGTAAAGGCACAACACAATGAAATTGAACTGAATATTTATATAATATATGATATGCCCACTTGTGTAGGGTGGGGCTTAGTTTGATACAACTAGAATGAAGATACATGGAAACGAAAGTACAACAAAGGTGATTAAAGAAACTCTCCTAACTCTAGTGCGCCTTCATATAGATAGCCTTAAGACAAAAGGGGCTATCCATGCCTAGTCAAAGCTCGGGCACCAAAATCGCGACGGTCGTCTCCTACTGCGGGCCTCTCTGGAAAGGAGGGGCGTACCCGATCCACTGGGCTATCTCGGCCGGGGTGGCGATGCGCTGCATCGGTCGGGCATGAGCTCCACGACGGGGAATCATCCTCACCCGTCCTCCACGTACTGGCTGAGCAACAGAAGCCTCGCTACCCTCCCCAACATCCATCGGCACAGTGGGGGAGGATCCCTCGGAGGGTACCTGAGTGGTAGAGTCCTCCGAAGGGTCCGTCTCGGAGAATGATGAGGGCGAGCGGGGTACATACTGTGGGTAGTCCCGGATGGCAGAGGCCGTCGGTGGGGTGCGGCGGATCCGCTCTTCTCGAGGGCGTGTGCGCTCGAACACGAAGTCGTCGCCGAAGGGTGAGACAAGAGAGAATCGATGGCTATGTACAAGGTGACTAAAGGGCCATCCAACGAACATAAACACTCGAACGACGCAGTGACCCGCAAAATGGTATGACCCGTGGTCCGGATCATGATGTACCTCCCAGGTTGGGGTGTCCACAAAACCCATGAACGTCGCCATCTGAAGACGTGACGGAAAGAAAGAGATAGAGGGAGTGAGAATCTTGCTAAAGAATCTCAGTAGGGTCTCCTACTACCTAGGTGTCATCGTGTACATCCTCAGGAACCTTGGGTTTAGTATACAAAATAAGTGAGCATGCATAAATATCCATTTTTAGGTTCTAAAACATAATTAGCCAAGGTCCGTTCATTTTAGCATGAATCTTAATGACATGGATGCAATCATATTAACAAATGTATGCATGGCTTTACTTAATGCAAGAAATAATAATCTCCATAATAGGATCATCATAATAGTGGCATAAAGTGGCAATTAAATTCTCATATGGGAAACTTTATGACATAAACATCATAACTTCCTCATAGGCCACCCTAAAAGACAATCGCTCTGGGGGTGCTTGGCCGAACCGGTGTCACCCAGAACGTGTCACATCTCTAGGTTATGAGCTCATACCTTAACTAGTCGTCACTAGTTCTTACTTATCCATCCCGATAAGCGTAACATAATCATAAACATAATCCCGACTTATCCAGTACGGGCTAAGGGGGCATTTCTTGGGGGTGCTCGGCCGAACCGGTGTCACCCAAAAATTTATCTTGGTATCGATGTCACATGAGTTCTCTGGAGGTGCTCAGCGAAACCGGTGTCATCCGAGAACTCATCTTAGTACCTCATAAAAATTTCATAGGTTTTCAAAAACTTTCTGAGTCCCGAATTTGTCAGAAATTCGGTAGCATAACTGCAGCACGCCGAATTTCTTCCAAATTCTTCTTTATGCCACATAAGTCATTCAATCATGCATCCTTCATCATAATTTCATGCATTCACATAATCATCCTCATACTTTCACAAGCAACATTAAAAATTCATTATGCTCTTGATCCTACGGTATCTTATGTTTTGATCCTTACGGACCTTAAACTTGTGATGTAATTAACCTATCATCTTCTATCAAACTTTTATGCACCTAAGGGTTCTCTTCTAATAAATCTTATTATTATTTATGCTCTCTATTAAATCTGAACATCATTATTCCTTAGGGGCAGCACTATAACTTAAAATTGTGGGGTTCTAGAACTTACGTTTTAGACCCTTTCTTGGTTCTGTCTTCGCCTAAGGCACTATAAGTTAAACCTAAACCAATTATGAGACATTCCTATGTATAAGGACTAATTATAAACCATGTCTACCATATTATGAGGTTGCTGGACAGATTCTAAAAATTAAATGCTCTAAGAGTTCTAGAATTGCGGTTTTACGGTTTCTAGTTACTAGTTTCTCCATAGGTGCTAAAATTCAATCCTACTTCAATTGTAATCAAATTTTTCATGATTAAACAATCCTAATCTGATTATATTCCCATTGAAACAGTTTGGGCAGTGTCCAAATATAATTGGGTTAAAACTATGCTAAATCTTGACTTTACGATTTTTCTAGAAAGCTAGTTTCTCTCTTAACGTGCATAGAAGTGTTCCTACCTCATCATACATAATTTTCACACATTATAACACATCAAAACATCATCACACAACAACAAACTCATCATGACAAGGCCGAAACACCAAGTCCCCAAGAAGGTGCATAACTTGATGTTTCTAAGACATATAAGGTGCTAGTTTCTCTTGGAACCAATTTAGAACCTTTAAAACTCTTTTGCAAACCAATTTTTTTTGTAAAAGAGGCTAAAACATCCTTAGGTCGGTGACCACTTGATCCCTCCTTAAAGAGAGTTAGATTCATAGAACCTTGTTGGTCTTAAACTCAAACAAATTCATAAGATTTAAAAGGATTCTTAAAACTTGACTTATTGGTCCTTGAAGCTAGATGAAACTCATTCCAAGTTCATCATCACTACAAGGCCAAAATCATACATTCAAAGAATGCTCCCACATTAAACTTTAACTTGAGATAAAATGGGCAAGTCTTTGAGCTCTAAGGTGTTTTAAGTGATGACATAATTTAAACATGCTATGCATTTCATTTTTATTCTTTATTACAAAATAAAGTGAGAGCTTAAAGTAAACATGCAAGACTTGAATTGTAAATATGCAAAGCTTGAATTAAATATGCAAGATTTGAAATATAAATATGCAAGTTCATTTCTTTATTTTAGTGCTCTAGACCCAGCAACAATCAACTTTAAGGCCGAAATAGAAAGGCTTTGAGATTTAGTTAAGTGATAGTGCAACTCTCATTTTAAATCTTTACATTCTTTAGTGATGAAAAGTAATATGCTAGACAAGAATGTAAATATGAGATGCACTTCATTCTTTATCCTTTAACTTTAAGTGATGGCTTGGAAAATAAATATGAATGCAAAACTCAAAGTAAATATGTAATGCATAAGCTTGAATTTAAATATGAATGCTAATCTATTTTATTTCTTATTAGAGCTCATATAAGACTTTTAAGGAACTTAAACCTCAACCCAAACTTATCATGACAAGGTAAGGTAAAAACAAAGGGGAACCTCAAGGATTCCTTAAAAACACAAAGTTTCTTTCCTTGGAATGTTAACATAAATAACATTTTTATTAAAACTCAAGCTCTAGAGGCCTCATTGTGATGAACACATAGTCATCATCTAGAAGCTCTCATCATCAAGCTATTGTGAACCTTAATGGCCAACATGGCTGAAAATGTGAAGGAAGAAAAGGAAAAAGGAACTGAAACCTTTAAGAAGAAAAGGAAACATTTGAAACTCTAGAGACCATGATTTTGATGATGCATTAACACCAACATCATGAGTCCTCATCATTGAGTTCATGTTAACCATTTTAAAACATCATCAAAGTGAAAGGTTTCAAGGAATCAAGAAGAAAACTAAAAACATCTTTAACTTCAAGAACAAAGATCAAGCTTTAGAGATTGCTAAAGTGATGAACCTCATCATGAGAGCTCATCATCAAGCTCTCATTCCTTTGATCTTCAAGCCTCATGGCCGAAAACAAAGAGGAGAAGAAGAAGAAAAGAAGTTCTAAAAAGATTCAAGAGAAACTATGAATGTAACGCCCCGATTTTCTGTCTGAGTGGAAAATGACTGTAATGCCCCTGAGGTCATTTTCGGCCCGGAATTCAAGGATGGCCGACGTGGTAGTCCTCGAAGGGCCAACTGAATGTTTGAAGGGGATTGAATGACCCTTGAGTGGTTCCGGAGGCGAAAGTCTCATTTTCCGCAGTTTCGGGTCAAAATGACCAAAATACCCCTATAGCGTTTTACGCGGGTAAAGGTGCCGTTTGAGCCCGAAACTTTCCCTAGAGGTTTAAAAACATGTTTTCATGTGTCTAGAGGTTTCTGTTCAAGTCCCGGTGGTCCCGGGCAGTTTTAGTGCAAAATTACGATTTTGCCCCTAGAATAGTGTTTTTTAGCTTAATGACGTAATTAAGCAAACCTAAGCAATATTAGGCTCTAAACGAAGATTAATTAATTTTCCTAATTAATCTAGAGTCAAAATAATTTATGAAAGTTAATTAGAACCTAAAATTGCTTAGATTAAACTTAAATCTCTTTTTAGAACTCAAGATTCCTAGTCTTGGAATCTTGAATAGTGTTTTCTCTCTCCAATTCCTTAAATCAAGGAAATGTGTCTAAGAGTTGTTTAGACTCTAAATTGAGGATCTAACTCACTAATGGTGCAAGACCACTCCTTAATTATGTCTAGACCACCCTAATTATCCATTTTCCTTACCTAAACACTTTCTTACAAATTCCTAATCTTAAGCATAATCAAAGATACACCTAAACACAACTCTAAACCACAATTAAAATGCAAACACAACCACACATGGGCTGATGCATATTCGGCCACCTCTCCCCCATTTGACCACATGTTGATTTGTTTTCTCACTCAAAGAACCATACCTTAAGCCATACCTCACCATGCTTCAAGACCACAACATCTCACCTCATGGAACTCATGGGATGCCCTCCAATCTGCACATATGGCCAAAGCACTCCCCCCTATTCACACCCTTCATTTGTTTCATTTCTCTATAAATAGAATGCCTTGAGGAGCTTGCACCACTTTTAGATCATTTGCTAAGTTTAGGAACACTCAAAGCTTTTCTTTTTCTCTCAAAGCTCTTGTGTTCTTCAAGTTCTTGGAGTTCTTCATCATCTTCATCTTCCTCTTCCATCTTCAAGTTCATCACATCAAGTAGGGATTTTCTTTCAAGTATTCCTTTCTTTAAAGTTCTTGTTCTAAGCTTTATGTTTATAGTTTCTCTTGATTCTTTTTAGAACTTCTTTTCTTTTCCTTGTTCTTTCTCATTTTCGGCCATGGGCCTTGAGGTTCAAAGAAATGAGAGCTTGATGATGAGAGTTTCATGATGATGTTCATCACTTGAAACAAACTCTAGAGCTTGATCTTTGTTCTTGAGCACAAATGCTTCTAGTTTTTCCTTCCTTGAACTCTTGAGAACTTTAGTTTTGATGGTGTTTTAAAATGGTTCTAACGACTCAATGATGAGGTCTCATGATGTTGGTGTTAATATATCATCAAGATCATGGACTCTAGAGTTTCAAAATGTTCTTTTGTTCCTTGAAATTTCGGCCCTTTCCTTTTCTTTTACAAGCAAAATGTTTTGGTTTCTAAAAATGTTATGTTGAGTTCTAAGAACTCTAGACTTTACTTTATCTTGGTTTGATGAGTTTGGGTTGAGGTTTATGTTCCTTTAAAGTCTTGTTAAGAGCTCTAGAAAGATAAAATGAACTTGCATAATTTATTTTATACTTGCATTTACATTTACATTCTTGCTATACATCTTTACTTCCAAGCTATCACCTAAGAACATAAAGATTAAAATGGAACTTGCATAATCACTTAATTTAATTCTCAAAGTCTTTCTATTTCGGCCTTAAAGTCGATTGTTGTTGGGCCTAGAGCACTAAAATAAAGAATTGAACTTGCATTATCACCTAATTAATCTCTCGAATGCCTATCTATTTCGGCCTTAAAGTCGATTGTTGTTGGGCCAAGAGCACTAAAATAAAGAATTGAACCTTGCATATTTACTTTCAAGCTTGCACGTTTAAGTTTATGCCTCACATATTTACTTTCAAGCTTGCACGTTTAAGTTTATGCCTTGCATATTTAATTTATGTCATCACTTTATTTTGTAAGCAAGATTAAAAATGAAAAGCACGAGCACATTTATTTTATGTCGTAACTTAAGAACCTAGAGCTAAAAGACTTGCCCATTTCATTCCAAGTTAAAGTTTAATGTGAAACCATCCTTTGAATGCATATTTTCGGCCAAGTACTGATGATGGACTTGCAATGAGTGTTCATCTAGCTACAAGGACCAATAGTCTATGTTCTAAGTTTTCCTTAAAGCTTTACAAACCTTTTCAAGGTTATGTTGTCATGAGATATGACTTTATTCCCTTTTAGGAGATGAAATATATTTTGGTCATTGACCTAAGGCTTCTCTTAGCCTCTTGATGAATTAAAATGATTTGCAAAGAGTTTTAGAAATTTTAAATTGATTCCAAGAGAAACTAGTTAACTTATGTACCTAGAAATGTCAATTTAATTCTCTTATTGAGGCAAGATGTTTTTGGTTCTGATATGATGAGTGTGATGTTGTATGATGATGTTTTGATGTGTTGGAATGTGTGAAAATATCATATGATGATGTAGAAGCGATTCTATGCGTGATAGGTAAGAAACTAGCTAACTAGAAATACCGTAAAGCTAGAATTTAACATAGTTTTGACCCATTTGTTTTTGGAACTTACCCAAACTGTTTTAATGGGAACATAATTAGATTTAGATTGTTTAGGCATGAAAAACTTGGTAACATTTGGATTAGAATTGAATTCTAGCACCTATAGGGAAACTAGTAACTAGAAGACCGTAAAAATGCGAATGTAGAACTCTTAGAACATTTAATTTTTTGGATTCTGTCCAGCACCCTTACAACATGATTAATAATTAGTCCTTAAGCATAGGAATGTCTCATAATTGATTTAGATTTAATATATAGCGCTTTCGGCGAAGACGGAACCGAGAAAGGATCTAAAACGTAAGTTCTAGAACCCCGTAAATACAAGTTAGAGATTCTGCCCTATGCTTTTCAGATTTAAGTATGAACATGAGGATTAGGAATGATGATTAATTATGAGCCCTTAGGTGCATAAAGATATGAGCGACGGATGTAGAGAACTATATCTCAAGATTAAGACTCGTAAGGGTCAAAGCATAAGCTACCGTAAGGGTAAACGTTTGAATGTTCTATGATGATGCATGTGGTATGTAAATGATGATGATGTTATTCATATGAGGAATTCATGAGGTTGTATGTTTATGAGAGTATATAGTGTTGATAGGTTGATGCTCACACCATGATGCGTTATGCAAAATTATGATATTATGATGCTTATGATGCACACGATGATTATGATGCCTTATGTTGGTATTGAATGGCTATGCATGCTCTATATGTTTGGTGGCATAAAGCAAGTTTGATGGAAATCCGGTGTACGCCGTTACGTTGCCGAATTTCCCATCAAACTTGAGTACTTGAGAAAAAGCTTGCAAAAACTCCTGGGTGACACCGGTTCGGCCGAGCACCCCCAGGATAGGTTCTGGGTGACACCGGTTCGGCCGAGCACCCCCAGAACAGATGTGACATAGTACTGAGACGCATTTCTCCCGCTACGGTGGGGAGGAAACAAATCCGTGAGGGTATTGACATTGAGCTTGCCAAAGCGGACAATTCGCTGTGTACTAGATACCAGTAGAGCGTTTCAAAGAAGGAAATGATCCTAAGATAGGTGATCCAAGAAAGTTATGTATACCCCCTCTATTAGCCCATGTTAAATCTAGTGACGACTAGTTAGGATTGAGCTCATTCCTAGGCGATAGGTGAGACGTAGTTTGGTGACCAGATTATCGCCGGGCCGGTGAATTGGTTGGACTTTTGGTGGATATGTTAAGAGGGTGGTCTTTAAGAAAAAGAACTTAAGAGTTTTACTTATGAGAAAGATGTCACAAGAAAAGTTCTATTGCTTTTTATGCCGCGTATATGATTTATGTTTCTTTATGATGTGCCCAAGTATTACGATTCTCGTGTTAATGTGCATATGGTATTGTCATGCATTCATCAAATATCTGTTGCATTCATGTCATTAAGACACATACTAAAAGACACCCACTTCGGATAAATAGATTTGTAAAGCCTAAAACCAATCCTTATGCATGTACACCTTTTTCATAATTAAAACTGAGGTGGCTGGGGATGACGACGATGACACTAGTGTTAGAGTCGGGAATCCCTACTGAGAATCTCGAATGAGTTTCTCATCCCTTCCTTTTCTTCCGTGTCGTCTCTAGACGAGGATTACAATGAGGTTCGTGACTTCTTCTGAGGCTCGCGCTTAAGGGACACACTAGCAGACGGAGCAGAGGGTCGCTACGGGAGCGTAGATAGCTTAGCTTTTTGGGTTGACACTTATTCAACCTCATAGGTGGATAAGGATGACTTCACATATATGGGCGTGTTTTGATGTAAATGATGGTACAATGATGTTAGTAGTCTATGTATCTATGAAGATGTGATGATATTATGATTGTTATGTATAATACTATGTTTCATGATTATCAATGGTGTGGCTACTTTTCTTGCACGTTATGGTTATGACGAACGTTAGGTTAGTGCGCGGCTCGCGTTTTGCTTTCAAGTTTCAAAAAGAAAAATTTATTCGTATTTTCCGCTAAGTATTTTAACGAAAGGTTGTAAGGAATGAGACTAAAAGAGTAATAGACTAATGATTAACCTAAATATGTTCTAGAGTATTGGGTTAAAAATTAGGATGTTACAATGAACACATAAAGAGATTAAGAACTTTAAATGAAAGAACTCTTGAAAGAAAATCCCTACCTAGTGGTTTGAAGATTGGGATGAGAGAAGAGGATGAAGAACTTGAAGAACTTGAAGACTTGAACTTGAGAGAAAAAGGAAACTTTGAAGTGCTCTTTGAAAACTTACACTTATCAAATGAACCCAAAATGATGCAAGTTCACCCAAGCAAGCTATTTATAAAGAAATGAAACAAATGAAATGTGCAAGGAGGAGGGAAGGCTTTGGCCATCAGCCTCATGGGCAGCCCATGAGTTCCATGAGATGAGATAATGTGGTCTTGAGGCATGGTGAGGTATGGTTCAAAGTATGGTGAGGTATGGTTCAAGGTATGGCTCAAGCATGGTTCTTTGAGTGAGAAACAATTCAACATGTGATGTAAAAGGGAGAGAGATGACCGAAACTTGCATCAGCCATGGAGAGGGTTTTCTTGCATTTTAATTGTGGTTTAGAGTTGTGTTTAGGTGTATCTTTGATTAGGATTAAGATTAGGAATTTGTAAGAAAGTGTTTAGGTGAGAAAATGGGTAATCAAGGTTGTCAAGACATAATTAAGGAGTGTTCTTGCATCATTAGTGAGTTATAAATTCATTTTAGCATATAAACAATTCTAGACACAATTCCTTGATTTAAGGAATTGAAGAGAGAAAACACTATTCAAGATTCCAAGAGTGAAATCTTGAGTTTTAGAAAAGAGATTTAAATCTAATCTAAGCAATCTTAGGTTCTAATTAATTTTAATAATTTATTTTGATTCTAGATTAATTATGAAAATTAATTAATCTTTGATTAGAGTCTAATATTGCTTAGGTTTGCTTGATTACATCATTAAGCTCAAAAACACTATTCTAGGGGCAAAATCATAATTTTGCACTAAAACTGCCCGGTGTAACACCCCGATTTTTCTGTCTGAAGGAAATGACCAAAATGCCCCTGAGGTCATTTCCTGACCCGAATTCGAGGGTAACCAACTCGGTCGTCCTCGAAGGGTCAACTCAATGTTTGAAGGGGATTGAATGGCCTTTGAATGCTTCCGGAAGCGAAAATCTCGTTTTCCGCAATTTCGGGTCAAAATGACCAAAATACCCCTATAGCGTTTTACGCGGGTAAAGGCGCCGTTTGAGCCTGAAACTTTCCTCAGAGGTTTACAAAAATGTTTTCATGTGTCTAGAGGTCTCTGTTCAAGTCCCGGTGGTCCCGGGCAGTTTTAGTGCAAAATTACAATTTTGCCCCTAGAATAGTGTTTTTAAACTTAATGACGTAATTAAGCAAACCTAAGCAATATTAGGCTCTAAATGAAGATTAATTAATTTCCCTAATTAATCTAGAGTCAAAATAATTTATTAAAGTTAATTAGAACCTAAAATTGCTTAGATTAAACTTAAATCCCTTTTTAGAACTCAATATTCCTAGTCTTGGAATCTTGAATAGTGTTTTCTCTCTCCAATTCCTTAAATCAAGGAAGTGTGTCTAGAGTTGTTTAGACTCTAAATTGAGGATCTAACTCACTAATGGTGCAAGACCACTCCTTAATTATGTCTAGACCACCCTAATTATCCATTTTCCTTACCTAAACACTTTCTTACAAGTTCCTAATCTTAAGCATAATCAAAGATACACCTAAACACAACTCTAAATCATAATTAAATTGCAAAACAAACCTCCCCTTGGCTGTAACATGGCCGAACAGCCATGCTCTCTTTGGCCACATGATTGAATTGTTTTCTCACTCCTTGAAGCCATGCTTGAGCCATACCTTGAACCATACCTCACCATGCTTTGAACCATACCTCACCATGTTTCAAGACCACAACATCTCACCTCATGGAACTCATGGGCTGCACTCCCCTTGGCCGGAAACACATTAGCCCCTCACCCCCTCCATTTGCTTCATTTCTCTATAAATAGAATGCCTTGAGGAGCTTGCACCACTTTTAGATCATTTGCTAAGTTTAGGAACACTCAAAGCTTTTCTTTTCTCTCAAAGTTCTAGTATTCTTCAAGTTCTTCAAAGTTCTTCATCTTCTTCTTCCATCTTCAAGTTCATCACACCAAGTAGGGATTCCCTTTCATGTATTCCTTTCTTTAAAGTTCTTGTTCTAGCTTTATGTTGATAGTTTCTCTTGATTCTTTTTAGAACTTCTTTTCCTTTCCTTGTTCTTTCTCATTTTCGGCCATGGGCCTTGAAGTTCAAAGAAATGAGAGCTTGATGATGAGAGTTTCATGATGATTTTCATCACTTGAAACAAACTCTAGAGCTTGATCTTTGTTCTTGAGCACAAATGTTTCTAGTTCTTCCTTTCTTGAACTCTTGAGAACTTTAGTTTTGATGGTGTTTTAAAATGGTTCGAAGGACTCAATGATGAGGTCTCATGATGTTGGTGTTAATATATCATCAAGATCATGGACTCTAGAGTTTCAAAATGTTCTTTTGTTCCTTGAAATTTCGGCCATTTCCTTTTCTTTTACATGCAAAATGTTTGATTTTCTAAAAAGGTTATGTTGAGTTCTAAGAACTTTAGACTTTACTTTATCTTGGTTTGATGAGTTTGGGTTGAGGTTTAAGTTCCTTTAAAGTCTTGTTAAGAGCTCTAGAAAGATAAAATGAACTTGCATAATTTATTTTATGCTTGCATTTATATTTACATTCTTGCTATGCATCTTTACTTTCAAGCTATCACCTAAGAACGTAAAGATTAAAATGGAACTTGCATCATCACTTAATTTAATTCTCAAAGCCTTTCTATTTTGGCCTTAAAGTCGATTGTTGTTGGGCCTAGAGCACTAAAATAAAGAATTAAACTTGCATTATCACCTAATTAATTTCTCGAATGCCTATCTATTTCGGCCTTAAAGTCGATTGTTGTTGGGCCAAGAGCACTAAAATAAAGAATTGAACCTTGCATATTTACTTTCAAGCTTGCACGTTTAAGTTTATGCCTTGCATATTTATTTTAAGTCATCACTTTACTTTGTAAGCAAGATTAAAAATGAAAAGCATGAGCACATTTATTTTATGTCATAACTTAAGAACCTAGAGCTCAAAGACTTGCCCATTTCACTTTAAGTTAAAGTTTAATGTGAATGCATTCTTTGAATGCATGTTTTCGGCCAAGTAGTGATGATGGACTTGCAATGAGTTTTCATCTAGCTACAAGGTCTAATAGTCTATGTTCTAAGTTTTTATTAAAGCTTTACAAATTTTTACAAGGTTATGTTATCATGAGATGTGATTTTATTCCCTTTTAGAAGATGAAATATATTTTGGTCACTGATCAAAGGCTTCCCTTAGCCTCTTGATGAATTGAAATGGTTTGCAAGGAGTTTTAGAAATTCTAAATTGATTCCAAGAGAAACTAGTTAACTTATGTACCTAGATATGTCAATTTAAATCCTTTACTGAAGCTAAATGTTTTCGATTCTGATATGATGAGTGTGATGCTGTATGATGATGTTTTGATGTGTTGGAATGTGTGAAAATATCATATGATGATGTAGTAATGATTCTATGCATAATAGGTAAGAAACTAGCTAACTAGAAATACCGTAAAGCTAGAATTTAACATAGTTTTGACCCATTTATTTATGGAACTTATCCAAACTGTTTTAATGGGAACATAATCAGATTAGGATTGTTTAGACATGAAAAACTTGGTAACATTTGGATTAGAATTGAATTCTAGCACCTAGAGGGAAACTAGTCACTAGAAAACCGTAAAAGTGCAAGTTTAGAACTCTTAGAACATTTAATTTTCTGGATTCTGTCCAGCACCCTTACAACATGATAAACATGATTAATAATTAGTCCTTAAGCATAGGAATGTCTCATAATTGATTTAGATTTAATTATAGCGCCTTAGGCGAAGACGGAACCGAGAAAGGGTCTAAAACGTAAGTTCTAGAACCCCGTAACCATAAGTTAGAGATTCTGCCCTATGCTTTTCAGATTTGAGTATGAACATGAGGATTAGAAATGATGATTTATTATGAGCCCTTAGGTGCATAACATATGAACGACGGATGTTAGAGAACCATATCTCATGATTAAAACCCGTAAGGGTCAAAGCATAAGCTACCATAAGGATAAACAATTGAATGTTCCATGATGATGCATGTGGTATGTAAATGATGATGATGTCATTCATATGAGGAATTCATGAGGATATATGTTTATGTGGCATAAAACAAATTTGGAAGGAATTTGGCGTAATGCCTTTGTGCCGCCAAATTCCCGACAAATTTGGGGACTTAAAGAGATTTTGAAAATTAAGGTACTAAGATGGGTTCTAGGATGACACCGGTTCGGCCGAGCACCTCCATAGAACTCATGTGACATCGGTAGCAATTTATACTCTTAGGTGACACCGGTTCGGCCGAGCACCCCTAAGAGAATTGCCCCCTAACCCGTACTCAGATAGTCGGGATTTATGATTTATGATACGCTTATCCTTAAGTGGTAAGTAATAACTAGTGACGACTAGTTAAGGTATGAGCTCATAACCTAGAGATGTGACACGTTCTGGGTGACACTAGTTCGGCCGAGCACCCCTAGTTCGATTGTCTTTTAGGGTGGCCCATGAGGAAGAGATGTTTCATGATTATGATTATGTCACTAAGTTTGTCCCATATGAACGTTATTATTGCCACTTTATGCCACTGAGTATGATGATGCTTGATGTTATGTTTTATGTATATGCATTAGGTAGTGTCATGCATACATCTACTATTATGTTGCATTCATGACATTAAGACCATCCTAAAATGAATGGACCTTGGCTAAAGTATATTTTAAAGTTTAAAATGAACTTAATGCATGTTTCAGTCATTTTGTATAATTAAACCCAAGGTTCCTGAGGACGTAGATGATGACACCTAGGTAGTAGGAGGCCCTACTGAGATTCTTTAGCAAGATTCTCACTCCCTCTATCTCTTTCTTTCCGTCACGTCTTCAGATGGCGACGTTCGTAGTGTTCGTGGACACCCCGACATGGGAGATGCACTATGACCCGGCTCACGGGTCATATCATTTTGAGGGGCAGTGCACGGTGCGGGTTTTCATGTTCGTAGGATGCCCCTTCGCTCATCCCGTGCACACCCATCGCTTCTCCCCGACTGCACCCTATGGTGACGACGAGCGGGTTTTTGAGCGTGCGCGTACGCATGACGAGAGAGTGCTCCGCATGCACACCGCCGCCTCAGCCATGCCAGACTATCCCGATTACGTGCCCCGGACCTACTTCTCGGAGACCGACCCGTCCGAGGACCCGCCTACCCATCCGTATAGCGAGAGCTCTGCCCCCTCTCCACCATTGATGAGGGAGGGCGGTGGGGATACCGTGACTCAGCCACGACTTGCATGGCGACCGGAGATGCGGCCACACCGCGGGGGTCACTCTCGATCCCCGTTCCGCCTCTTTAGGCTCGAGGAGCTCGCCCAGTTTCCCGGATACTTGCCTCGTTCGCGAGATGGATGTCAGTAGGAGGTGACGATCGACCGATGGAGTACCCGGTTAGAGCACACACCACTTAGATGGGGATAAACCTTCTTTTGTTTAGAGGTTATCCCATTAGATGCACTCGGGTAGGGGAGTAAATCATGTTTATGTTTATGTTGTATTTCTTTTCATGTATTTCCCTTGTACTAAATTAAGTCCCACACTTATAAGTGGGCAAGTTATATATATATGAGATGATATTCAGTGTTATTCATGGTGTGCCTTATGCTATGACGTTATGAGATGTATGTTTTGTTCGTTACATGATATATCGCATCACGCGGCTCTCACTTTGTTTTTCAAAAAAAAATTTACCCGTATTTTCCGCTAAGTATTTCTAAGTAAAAATGAGAACTATGAAGTAGCAGACTAATGATTAACCTAAGTATGTTCTAGAGTATTGGGTTAAAAATTAGGATGTTACACCCGGGACTGTCGGGACTCAAACAGATGTTTTGAAATATGTAAAAACATTGTTTTAAACCTCTGGGGAAAGTTCCGGGCTCAAACGGCACCTTCACCCGCGTAAAAACGCTATAGGGGTATTTTAGTCATTTTGACCCGAACTGCAGAAAATGAAACTTTCACCTCCGGAACCACTCAAGGGTCATTCAATCCCCTTCAAACATTGAGTTGGCCCTTCAAGGGCTGCCGGGTCGGCCATCCTTGAATTCCGGGCCGAAAATGACCTTAGGGGCATTTTGGTCATTTTCCACTCAGACAGAAAATCGGGGCGTTACACATTGTATGCTTAACATATTCATTGGGTTACTTAGACTTGTAATAATAATCTTAATTTTATATTGTGCATGTGTTAATATAAGTGTATGATAACGTGTGTGTGTGTGCCCTTGTTGTATCATTTCTTCTCATGGAGAAAGGAGATCAATCATGAGCAACATTTCCATACTCTTCATGTTCCGTCAATCTTTAAAATGAAATGAAAGCATTGAAACACAAACATATTAAAATCCCACACTGAATTTGATTTCCAAAAATTGGAAATCCAAAACTATATTGGGAAATACGTTCATATTACAAGGGAACTAATGTCAAGGGGAAGGCTACTTAAATGGAAACTAAGTTTACTATTTCTATCATTTTGTTTTCTATTATCAACATGCATTTATATGTTTGTCATCAAAGGGGAGATTGTTGGTTTATGGATCCTAATAATGATGATAAACATAATTATGAACTTCTTAATGTGTTTGCTTGAGTATTTCAATTAATTATCTTTGGAATTAAGCACAAACCACAAAATGTCTCCTAGTCAGTCAAGAGAGACTTTGAGGCCATCAAATTTGTGCTATTTGAAGTAGAAATCATGTGTTGATGTGGCAGCAACTCATTGAATAAGAATGGCTAGAGAAAACAAATGAAAAATAGTTGGAAAATATCCTATTCTTGGCTAAGAATGAAGGACAGTAACAGCTCATACATTTCTGGAAGAAAGAGAAGAGGTAAGGAGAAAAGTATATGCGGTACATGGACAAAAAGTTTCTATACTGTAGATGATGCCACCTCCCATGGAAAGGACAAGGGCTAGATTGACCCTCCTGCTGGGTCTGCAATGGTCAGAATACATTCTCAATTTAAGGAAACAATAGCTATATATCAAATCAAAACAAGAAAAAGATTACTAAAAATGTATACTATTCTGAACAAAACATTCTTGCTTGACGGCACTCCTTCTTTTTCTTCACTATAACAACCATTGCTTTTATCTTTTGAGAGCTTGTTATTTCTGTTTTATTGAATATTACCAACTGAGAGGAAACAAATTCTTTTTAATCTTTGTAAAAGGCAAATCTATGGGTGAGACTTTGAGAGAAAAGCCATTGGTGAGCTATTGTGGTAGGAACGTAACTAGGTTCCTGTTAGTAATATCAAGAGTAGGGTACATCCTAAGTGTAATAAACACTTTATGGATGTGAGCGGAAGCACGCCCCAATTTGTGAAGAGACGGAAAAATGAGGCACAGTGAATAGTATTACATAGTGGGGCCCACAAATCACTATTCACATAAATAGTACTATGCAGTAGGACCCGCTTCACTATTACGAATAGTACTATGCATTGGGACCCACGTCACTATTTGTAAAATAGTATCGTTACTATTTATACCAACAAAGTAGATCAAGAGAACTGCACACCAATATTTTTACGTGGAAAACCCTCCTGTAATTTTGAGGGAAAAACCACGGGCCAAACTCCGAAAAATACTCCACTATATTTAAAGAGTAATTACAATATAGTGTATTCCCAGCGAGACTCTCTTCTACTACAATTTGTAGTATTATAGAGATCTAGAGAATAGACCCAAAACCCCCAGTGTATACTCACACTACACTCTTGGAATTTTCTTACACACTCTCTCTATTTTTCTCTCACTTCAAGAAGCTTATACCACTTCTTTCTAAAGCAGCTGAGAAATGCATTCAGCTCGAGATGGATTTTCTTTGTTTCCATCCCCTCTATTTATAGAGTTTTGAGGGAGTTACTGTGCAAGTGCACAGTAACTTCCTGTGAGTAGGTGAGAGAGATTAGGTGGAGTTACTATGCAAATTATTATGCATGCATAGTAACTTTAAAAAATCAAAGCCGCCTAACAGTTCCTTGGTTGCTAAGTTCCTTTGTTTGAATTTTTACACACCTGAGTAAGTATGAAGCTTGTTTTGTTCTATTTGTTTGTAAACTTTGGTTATTTAGTAGAAATCTTATCTTGGGATAAGTATTGGATGTAGGTTCTAGAATTAAGGATTTGAACTAGTATATATATAAATATAATGTGCAGAGCTCTTCTTCCCTAACATCCTTTAATATAGATAGCTATATCTTTCAATGCTGTCTAAAAATTAAAAAAGGTTTTAAAAACTAAAATATCCTTTCACATTTCATTCTAAAAGCTACAAAATCTAAATCATTTTAACTGGGCTTCTTTCATAATCTAAGATATTATGTTTCAAAGGCTTTTTCAAGGGAGCATGTTAAAAGTCTCCTTTCATAACAAGAGATATTTGCTTAAAGTGCTGATCA
The DNA here is from genome assembly GCA_031216125.1 of Dalbergia cochinchinensis. Classification (NCBI taxonomy): domain Eukaryota; kingdom Viridiplantae; phylum Streptophyta; class Magnoliopsida; order Fabales; family Fabaceae; genus Dalbergia; species Dalbergia cochinchinensis. The sequence goes on along the minus strand of CM062368.1, from coordinate 72,088,116 downwards.
GGCTTGTGAGTATGCGGAAATAAACGAAAAAAAGTATACTTGATTCAAGTATACTTGGACTATCACTAAAAATTAACATTTCTTTCCCTATGCAGTCTTCAAGCAACACCCTCTGATCCTAATATACAAGATTGAATCATTGTGTAAAAAGATTTTATATTAAAATTGTACCAAAATTAAATTCTGTTTGATATCCGTTAAAATTATATATTTCTTCATATTAGTGCTTAATAGTAATTTTCCCTTTAGAAAATATCTTATTAAGAAACATTAAAGATTTTAAAACAAATTTTTGAAACATCAAGAACATTGGGAAAATTTTACTTTATCTTGTAACTTGTAAGTTTAACTAACTCAAAAGTTATATAAACATAAGATTTAATTGTTTAATGTTGTAAAATATTTTACAATGATGTGTATTAAAATTAATCTCTCAAAAATATACAAATTATTTTTATAAAAGATTACATAAAGTTTATTCAGAGAAAAAAATTAAAATTCATCTAATTCACACAGAAATTAAGCATCCAATGAAACATATCTGTAAATGGTTGTTGCTTGTTAACGAGTGATTATTTATTTTTAATGTATGGTCATCAATTGTAAATAAATGGCTATTCCTCAAATTGAGTGACTAATATGTTAATATTAAAAATCTGTAATATTTAATGAGTATATAAAAACTAAAAATATGTTCAAAATTAAATATTTGAATTATCAAATCCTAATATCATTATCTGGAAAATAAATAATTAATGTTAACTACAAATTCTTAAGATTATAGCAAAAAAAAGGATATTTGAATAATGTTTAGTGTACAACTTGCTGTACAAGTTACAACAACACTCATAATATTGTTTTATTTTGTAGTGCATTAATATCTACTCTCAGTACAAGATAAAATAACATTGTGAGTGTTTGTGAGTGTTGTTGTACAAGTTTGTTGTACATATATCACTACTCAAGATGTTTTAATGAGCCTAATTAAAAATCAATGAAAATGGGATAACAATGGCAAAAAAAAAAAAAAAAAAATACTGGCAATAGCCATTCCGGATTTCTAGTAATTTTAGGTAGAGAACTAAATCAATGCACAACATAGTTTCATAGTTTAATGCAGTAATTGCATGCCGTATTTTGCAAGAGGCTGGCTCCTCAGAACATGACCAGGTTATGTTAAATCACAAATGGCAATGCTTCTGCTTTCTGCGCGCCGTGAATGATATTTCTGCTGGAAGCATACTACTCTATAATAAGTACCAACTTTAAATTGCAGTGTCAAAGTTCACAGCTCTTTTAAAAAGAGCCCAAACAGAAACCAGAGCACGAAACTGTTATCATAGAATATCAATATAACGAAAGTGCTAGACTTAACAGTAATTAGATCATTGAATATCAATCTGTGTCAAAATTTCACAGTTCATATTAGATATAAAATCACTAATATGTCATGATCCATAGCTTAAGTTTTTGGGAGAGTTGATTTTATGATATGGTATTGAGTTATGATACACTAATGGTTTTATATCTAATGGTTGATACCAAATGAAATTAAGGTGATAAGAGTAATAAGATAGAGGGCTAGTGTTTTGTTTTCTTATATTTATATATTTTTTCAATTTGATTCCTTATTTTTAATTTTGTATCACAAATCGCCTATAATTTAGCTCAAGATCACTTTTTCTACCAGTACCACATAATTAGTGAAAGATATTGACATGACACTAATAATGTTGATGGGACATACATGTGGCTATGATATTGATTGTGCTGTGTTAGTTTTTTTTTTTTCTCAGTTATTTGACAGAAAAGTGATTAAGGACCAAATTGAAGATGAATTGTAAAACTGAAAAAATTTAAAGACAAAAAACCGATTGACTAAACATATAAAATAAAGATAAGGATCATATTGACATAGTGGGCACCATGCAACCCAATTCTTTCAAATATTGATAGTTAATTAAGAGGAAACTATCTTACAGGTGTAGTAACTAGTAAGTCTAGTTTACTTTTCTGACTGATGTTGCTATAGAACCTTGCTTCGTTAAAATAATCAAGATTTCTTCTACTTAATCTAAATAATTTATGGAACATTCTAATTTGGAAAAAGCCTTAAGGGGAAAGATATAGTAATTAAATGTTCAATAATGGAGCTTCTACCATACCCCTATAATATATTCCATAGCCGTACCACAACCGTGTGTATCTTCAGTGGCTATCGTGTTGGTCGAAGTTTGACATTCACAAAAACAAATTGAATGATTCAAGTAAGGACCAACCACAGAGGAGAATTTCCTAAAAATTTCATCAAAAGAAATAAGACTATTCAACCTCCACAATTTGAATATTTCTCTACGTGCTATCCAAGTCCAAGTCTTCCATCCCCACCGTGAAAGATCCACCAAAGACTAAGCTTCTTCTACAATAAGTTCTTTCTCCCCAATGCAACTCTCATCCCCCACAGAAAAGAACTTTCCAAGAGGATGTTTCATCACAAAGTGCTTAAACCTGCCAAGATATCTATCTTCTCTCTAATTGCATTCTCTGCCATAATTTTTCTCATCCATGCTGATAGTGTTATATACCATGATTCCTTCCACCCTTTTGCAAACAAAGGTGCTCCAGAGGTTTTGCAAACTCAGAGTGACATGAAAATAGAAGGGATAAGGTCAGCTATCACTCTTTCCCACATAGCTTTACATTCCATGCAAGAAGAGAAGGATGAAGTTGACAGTGATCATCATAGAGGACTAGTTGCTCCATTCAATGTCACTAAACAAGAAAGGATTGCTTGGTTCAGAGGGAAGCTAAAGGAGTTCAAGATTCTCAACTCAGGCAAGTTGGCAAGGCAGTTCCATGTTAGAGTTCTTGGATTCTTTAGCAATGATTGCGAGGCTCAATTCTTCATGACTTGGATTTCACCTGCTAGTTCATTTGGGGCAAGAGAGTTGTTGTCTGTAGAAAGCATTTTCAAGGTGCATCCTCAGGCATGCTTGATGATTCTGTCAAGGACTTTGGATTCAATTCATGGATACAGGATCCTGAAACCACTTGTTGATCTTGGGTTCAAAGTTCAGGCAGTGACACCAGACTTGTCATTTCTTGTCAAGTGGACTCCTGCTGAAGCATGGTTTAATCAGCTGAGGAAAGGGAAGCAGGACCCTGGTGAGATTCCTTTGTCTCAGAATCTATCTAACCTGATTAGACTTGCAGTTTTGTACAAATATGGTGGTGTCTACTTGGACGCAGATTTTATAGTCCTGAAACCCTTGACAGGGTTGAGGAACTGTATTGGTGCACAGAGCATGGATTTGGGTCATAAGCACTGGACAAGACTGAATAATGCAGTTCTGATATTTGATATGAATCATCCACTTTTGCTGAGATTCATTGAAGAATTTGCATTGACTTTTGATGGAAACAAATGGGGGCACAATGGTCCCTACCTGGTTTCTAGAGTGGTTGAGAAGCTGGGGAAAAGACCAGATTTCAACTTTACAGTCTTGCCCCATATGGCCTTTTATCCAGTAGACTGGTACAAGATAGGTTGGCTCTTTAGGAAGCCCAAAACTAGAGGTGAATCAAAATGGGTTGAGGCCAAACTGCTTCAGCTAAGTGGTGAGACTTATGGGGTCCATTTATGGAACAGACAGAGTGGCAGGTTGATGATTGAAGAAGGAAGTGTCATGGGAAGACTCATATCAGATCACTGTGTCATTTGCAACTCTATATATGGTTCATAAGTAAAAATTATTGCCTGTAGGTTTCTTGAAACCAAGCTTTGGCTTTCCCTCCACAATCAATTTTCTTTTCTCTTCTCAATGTATAGGAGCACTGATGCAAATCAGACACAGCTCAAAAATTTGTGAAGTTAGTTCTCTCCGAAGAAGAAATCTTTACGGTTTCTATTTTTATTTCTTGTCTTGTATCTTTCCAATTTTATTCGATGTTGTGAAGGAAACAATGAAAGGAAGAAAAAAATTGTGTTCCCTGATTTCATTTTCTATTATTATTTGCTTCATAAATTTTAAACAAAAGAAAATCGACTAAAAACATACAATGAATACTTTATCAACTCGATCATTCCAACAATGTTTGAAATCCAATGGCAATTCACAAGCTCTATCTCAATATTCTACCACAAATAAAAACTTTCAGCCTTCTAAATCTCAACCGTAATCTAAATCCTCCACATCTCCATAAACCAAATCCTGGCAACCTCCTAAAGGACTTTCTCCTAGCCAACTTGCGCTTCCCACTTTTGTCATACCTATTGGGATAGCCAAAACCCCCACCTATGTAACTACCATTTGAGGCCAATTCACTTTCTCTATCAGTTACAGCAAAACGGGTGGGCCCAATCTGCTTGAACAAGGCCCATGGATCCTGGTATTCACTCTCCGAATCACTGTTCCACAAAGATACAGGCTTAATTAATGGTGAGCCACTGTAAGAATCAAAATGGGTTGCCAAACTTGTATGTTGCATGTCAAATAATCTCCTTAGAGAAGTGCTACCGCCTTTCATTAACTCTAACAGGCTAGTGCTTCTATGAGATGAAGAGAAGGATGAACATGATGCAGCAGCTGATGATGATGACAAAGATGATATTGAAGACCAATAAAGGGATTTTTGGTGCTTTATAATATTCCTGATCTTTTCCTTTTGTTCTTCTGTGTTGATAAACCAGTGGGGCTCTTCATCTGTTTCCTCTGTGATTTCAGAGGACATGTTGTCTAAAAAACGGTTCAAATAATACGTGAGATGTAAGCAAAGTTTCCAAAGGTGTAGTTTTTTTCTTCTAATTAATGCCATGAAGTCATAAGAGACAACAGATTGGACGAAAAAAAGAAGGCCATGCCATTAGAGAAAGAATTTTGAAGCCGGCTTGAGTTGACAAAAATGATACACCTTTTTTGTTATATTAGGAATTGAGATTGGATAAGACAAGATTGAACATAAACCGCTATTTTGGACACTGAAGTAATAACTAGAAGGGGGGATGATGTAGATGTCAAAAGGGTGTTGTCATTTGTCAATCCTCCAAATGCTAACGTTATGCAAAATAAATCAGAATCCATCCAAAATTGCATACAGATTCTTTTATTTTAAGAGGACAACAATGACCGGAAAAAAAAAAGGAGGGCAAACGGCATAGGAAAGTGGCAGCTTAATTATCTCCAACAAAGGGGGAAAAAAATTGTTGCTATTTACGTACCCCAAAAAATGACTACATAGTACGTACAGAGGGCCTCCTATAGAAGTGTAATCAAACGACAATATAAACCAGGTTTACGTATGACAAAAACCCAAAAAAAAAAAGGGTTTATGTTAATTTGGTTTCCAACAATTCATGCATGATTCCAGTTTAGCATTGATTCTCGAGCAAAGATTTATTCCAATATCTCTATCATATTTGCCGTTATTTTGTACTTATTTAGGCTTGATTACTTCCACTGAGATGCCCGACCGCGAAATTCATGGATCAACTACCGAGTGATACTACCATTTCATTCAGATGTTAGCATCATTAATTCACCGCAATATATTGCCTTTGTTGATTAGAAGTAGCCAATTAGTATTGAAATGCCCGGAAATTGCCTTTTTTTTCCCCTTTCCCAAAACTAGAGTTTGTTACGATTTATCTCCAGAATTTTAAAAATATGAAAATTAATCTTAGAACTTTTCTAAATGTGTATTTTATTTGTATTGTTAAGTTTTCATCTATTGTTGAGGTAAGATAAGTGCATTATACCCCCCAAAATTTGAAGTTATTTGTATCCCGATACTCAATTAAAAAATAATATATGTTGGATATTGAGCTCCCTTCCTATTTGGAGGAAGGTCCAAAATTGAGTAAGCTCATTACCTCCACTAACCTCAGGCAGAGGGGTCTACTAGGGTGTCAAGTGTGTGATCATTTGTGACATATAGTAGCCACAAAAGGAGAGAGAGAATAGAGAAACACAACCAACCTATTTTCATTTTACATGTATGAACAGTCTCCGTAGATCCGCATTTCCGAATTCGTTCACCGTTGGATCGAGCTGAAATTTGGATAGCAGGTTCCTGATAGTGGCTTTTCATTCTGAATGGTCGGATCGTCGAGGAAAGGTCTAGAGTGTAACATATTGATCTTGCACAGGGTTCTGTTTTGGTATGGAGAATCAATTTTTCTAGTTTAAGCTGTTATTGTAAATCGACAGTTGTGAAGTCGTTTACCATTGGATCGGGCTGAGACTTTGGCAGTAGGTTCTGGATGTCTAGTTCTTCATTTTGAATGGTTAGATCATTGGGACAAGGTCCAGAGTGTGAGGCACTGGTCTCAGACAGCAGCTCCAGTTTTGGGGTATTTCACATATTCCTTATTCTCAATTTCGAGTTTTGGTGTTTGGTTGGTTTAGGTTGTTGTTAGCACAATTTATACACTTATTTAAGACTCTCTTGTACCTGTTCGATCATAGTGAAACTATTTCTTTGGTGTGGACGACTCATGGTTTTTATCTCTCACATTGAGGGAGTTTTTCCACGTTAAAAATCTTCGTGAATTTTTCCTATTATTGTTTTGGTTGATTGTGTGTTGATTGGTGCCATTATTTTGCTACTGTAGTTGCTCCTCTTATTCTTGCAAGTAGGGAATTTTGTATTTTATTCCTAACATTTGGCATCAGAGCTCGTTTTTGGGCATTATTGATTGTAGCTTGCTTGAATGATGGAGGCAAATACAAATAGAATGGTATGCTTGAATGGTACTACTTATCATAAATGGAAAGGCAAGATGAAAGATTTGTTGTTTGTTAAAAATCTGCATATGCCTGTGTTTGCTACAGAAAAACTAAATTCAAAAACTGAAGAAAAATGGGAGTTTGAGCATCAACAAGTTTGTGGTTTTATTCGGCAATGGGTAGAAGATAATGTTTATAATCATATTGCTAGTGAGACTCATGCTAGAACTATGTGGGAAAAGATTGAATCCTTGTATGTTTCCAAGTTTGGGAATAACAAGTTGTATTTGTTGAATGTGTTAATGAATCTGAGATACAAAGAAGGATCTTCCATATCTGATCACTTGAATGAGTTTCAAGGAGTTTTAGATTAGTTATCAGGCATGGGAATTAAGTTTGAAGGTGAAGTTCAAGGACTTTGGTTGCTAAATGCTCTACCAGATTCTTGGGAGACATTCCGCATCTTACTTGCTAATTCTACTACTAATAGTGTGGTAACCATACAACTTGTGAAAGGTGGTGTCTTGAATGAAAAAGTGAAAAGGAAGACTCAAGGTTCTTCATCTCACTCAAAGATGTTGGTTACAGAAAATAGGGAGAGAAGTCAGAACAAAGGCACAAGGGGTAGAGATAAAAGCAGAAGCAAGTCCAGATTAGGGTACAAAAATATTGAATATCATTACTATCATAAAAGAGGGCACATCCAAAAGTATTGCTTTCTTTGGAAAAAGGAGAACAAAGGTAAGCAAATGAAAAAAGAAAACAATAATGATTGTGTGTCTACTGCTACTTCAGATGATCTTCTCATTGTAGGATATGAGCATATGATTAATATAGTTTCTGATAAGTCTGACTGGGTAATTAATAGTGGCACCTCAATATATGTTACACCAAGGAAGGAGTTCTTCACATCTTACACTTCAAGTAACTATGGAGTGCTAAAGATGGACAACGATGGCTTGGCCAAAGCAATTAGTATAGGAGATGTTTGTTTAGAAACTAATGTTGGAATGAAGTTGCTGCTGAAGGATGTTAAACATACTCTAGATATCCACTTGAACTTGATTTCAGTCAGAAAAGCTTGATGATGAAGGTTATATTAGCATATTTGGTGGTGGTCAATGGAAGCTCACTAAAGATAACTTGGTAGTGGCTCAAGGAAAGAAGACCTCAAGTTTGTATGTAATGAAATCCATGATTTCAAAAGGCAGTATGAATGCAGTTAAAAGCAAAGAAGCTTTAGAGTTATGGCATAGAAGGCTTGGTCACATCAGTTAAAAAAGACTAAATTGTTTGGCTAAAAAGTATGTACTTTCTAGTTTGAAGAATACAGAATTGGAGAAATGTTCTAATTGCATGGTTGGAAAATAGAGAAGATTATTCTTCAAGAAGCATCCTCCTTCAAGGAAATCAGATTTCTTGGAGTTGGTACACTCTAATACTTGTGGTCTATTGAAGGAGAAGTCATTTGGTGGTGCTTTTTATTTTATGACATTCATTGGTGACTAGTCAAGGAAGCTTTGGGCTTTTGCTTTGAAGGCTAAGAATGAAGTCTTGGAGAAGTTCAAACAATTCCAAGTTTTAGTTAAGAAACAAACAAGTAAGAAACTTAAATGCATTTGTACTGATATGGTGGTAAATATTGTGGACTATTTGATGCGTGTTATAAACAGCAAGACATTAGGCATGAAAAGACCCTTCCTAAAACACCTCAGCTAAATGGTTTGGCGGAGAGGATGAATAGAACATTAATTGAAAGAGTTAAGTGTATGCTTACTACAAACAAAGCTGCCTAAGTATTTCTAGGGAAAAGCATTGCTCACAACAGTGCATGTGATTAATTTGAATCTTGCAATTGCTTTGGATAGTAATGTTCCAGATAATGTATGGTTTGACAAAAATGTCTCTTATAACCACTTGAGAGTTTTTTGGTGCAAAACATTTGTTCATGTTCCAAAGGATGAGAGATCTAAGTTGGATGTGAAGCCAAAGCAATTCATATTTGTTGGTATGGTTAGGATGAGCTTAGATATAGGCTATATGACCCAATTAATAAAAAGCTTACCAGAAGTCGTGATGTGGTGTTTGAAGAAGACCAAACCATTGAAGATATTAAGAAAGTGGAGAAAACTGAATCTCAGTATAGTAATGATTTGATAGATATAGATCTAGTTTAGCCACCACATGCATAAGAACGAGCAGAGAATCAAGCCCAGGATCATATACAAGAAGATGGGCATAGGGTTCATGATGACCAGCAAATGGGAGATCATTTAGATGCTCTAACTGATGTTGTTGATGATCAACATAAGATACTTACAGATCTGCCTGTTGTACTTAGGACGTCTACTAGAAAGATACAACTTTCAACAAGGCATCCTTCTGATGAGTATATGACCTTGACTAATGGGGGAGAGCTTGAATGTTATGAGGAGGCAATGGATACTGACTAGAAGCAAAAATAGGTTAATGCTATGCAAGATGAAATACAAGCCTTATATGATAATCAGACATTTGAGCTTATGAAATTGCTTGAAAGGAAGAGAGCTTTGCAAAATAGGTGGATATATAGGCTGAAATATAAAGAAAATTCCTCTCCCTAGGGTATAAAGCTAGATTGGTAGTTAAAGGCTTTAGCCAGAAAAGAGGGATTGATTATGATGAGATTTTTTCTCCGGTTGTGAAGATGTCCTCTATCAGGACTGTTTTGAGTTTGGTTGTGAGTCTTTTTTTAGAGATAGAGCAGATGGATATAAAACCTACTTTCCTCCATGGTGATCTTGAGGAGGAAATCTATATAGAGCACTCTGAAGGTTTTATAACAAAAGGAAAAGAAGATTATGTGTGTAAACTCAAAAGGAATTTATATGGCTTGAAGTAAGCTTCGAGGCAATGGTATAAGAAGTTTGAGTCTGTAATGGGAGAGCAAGGCTATAAGAAGATTACTTCAAATCATTGCGTTTTTATTAAACGGTTTGCTAGTGATAATTTTATTATCCTTTTATTATATGTTGATGACATGCTTATTGTTGGTCAAAATGCTTCTAGAATTGATAGGTTGAAGAAGCAACTAGGGATTTCATTAGCAATGAAGGATCTCGAACCAGCAAAGTAGATTCTTGGCATAAAAATCATCTAGGATATAAAGGAGAAGAAACTTTGGTTATCACAAGAGAAATACATTGAAGTCGTGGTGCAAAGGTTTTAAATGGAGAAAGCTAAGGCTGTTAGCATTCCTCTTGCTACACACTTCAAATTGAGTTGCAAGCAAAGCTCATCAAATGAAGAAGAAAAGAAAGACAAGCAGAGAGTTTCGTATGCTTCAATCATAGGTAGTTTGATGTACGCTATGGTATGCACTAGACCAGACTTAGCTCATGCTATTGGTAGTGTTAGTTGTTTTCTTTCAAACCTAAGAAGAGAGCATTGAAATGCAGTAAAGTGCATTATGAAATATCTTCGTGGTACTTCCAACTTGAAGTTATGTTTTGGAAATGAGAAGCCTTCTCTAGTTGGTTGCACTAACTCAGACATGGCAGGAGATGTCGACTCTAAAAGGTCTATTCCAGGCTATTTGATTACATTTGGAGGTAGAGCTGTAGTTTGGCAATCTAAGTTACAAAAGTGTTTGCTTTATCCAATATGGAGGCTGAGTTCAGTGCCATTATCAAAGCATGCAAGGAGATACTTTGGATGAAGAAGTTCTTACAAAACTTGGTTACAGGAACTTGGTTTTACTCAAGAGAAGTATGTACTATTTCGTGATAGTCAAAATGTTATACATCTTGATAAAAACCTAACTTTTCATTCAAGATCCAAGCATATTGATGTAAGGTATCATTGGATACGTGATGTTTTGAATGATAAGTTGTTAGAACTTGAAAAGGTTTACACTGATGAGAATGGTTCAAACACGATGACAAAATCTTTGCCAAGATGGAAGTTTGAAACTTGTTGTTTGATCGTCGATTTGGCGGTTATCTCCACATAGTCGCAAGAAGGAGATTTGTTGGGTATTTGGCTTCCTTCCTATATAGAGAAAGACCCAAAATTGAGCAAACCCATTACCTCCACTTACCTAAGGTAGAATGGTGTTCTAGGATGTTAAGTGTGTGATCATTTGTGATATATAGGAGCTACAAAAGGAAAGAGAGAAGAGAGAAACACAACCAACCCGTTTCATTTTCCTTGTATGAATAGTCCCCATAGATTGGCGTTTTGAAGTCATCCACCATTGAATTAGGCTAAAAGTTGGGTAGCAGGTTCCTGATAGATGGCTCTTCATTCTGAACGATCGGATCGTCGAGTAAAGGTCTAGAGTGTGAGATATTGATCTCGCATAGAGGTTCTATTTTGGTTTGGAGAATTAGTTTTTCTAGTTTAAGCTATTACTATAAATCAGCGGTTGTGAAGTCGTTCACCGTTGGATTGGGTTGAAACTTTGGTAATAGGTTTTGATGTCTGGTTCTTCATTCTGAACGATTCGATCATTGAGACAAGGTCTAGAGTGTGAGGCGCTGGTCTCGGACAACAGCTCCAATTTTGGGATATGTCACATATTCCTTGTTCTCAATTTTGAGTTTTGGTGTTTGGTTTGTCTAGGTTGTTGTTAGCACAATTTGTGCACTTATTCGAGACTCTCTTGTACCTGTTTGATTATAGTGGAGTTATTTTTTTGGTATGGGCGACCCATGGATTTTATCTCTCACATTGGGTGAGTTTTTCCACGTTAAAATTCTTGATGCACTGTTCCCATTATTGTTCTGGTTGATTGTGTGTTGATTGCTGCCATTATTTCCCTACTATAGTTGCTCCTCTTGTTCTTGCAAGTAGGGAATTGTGTATTTTATTCCCGATAATATACAATTCGATACCTGACTTTTCTTGAACATTTGTTATTTCTGTTAACAATAAATGAAAAAGTTAACAAAATGATCAATTTGCACTATTAAAAATCATTAAGTTCTCATTTGATACATAGTATAAGACCTGATAATATTAGCTAATAGTATAAAGCTATTTTTCATCATATGTTTGGTGTCGCATATGATAGTATAACACTATTTTTACCATCCAATCCCAAATTAATCTTAACTTATTCTTCTTCGTCAACTCCCTACTCTCACCCACTACTACCCATCTGCCGCTCGCCCCTTGCCGTCCGTCGCTTGCCGCACCTATGGGTTGCCCCCTTACTATTCATCTCAGTCGTCGCTCGCCACTTACTCGCCTACTTGTCTACTGCCGAGCATGTGACGCATCAAACAATGAATAGTACATGTAAAAACTTATACAATAGATTGCTTATACTATAGTATCATATCTTATACTATCATATCTTTTACTGTCGGGCCTTATCCTATATGCTGTACAAAATAGGCCTAGAGACCTGTTTAACATGTCTAATATAATAAAGACTAATAGTATAAGAGCTAATATGATAAAACATAATAAACTTTCAATATTATACAATATTTGATGTAGTACTGCATAAGATATTATATTTTATATTCTATAATATTATTATTTATTTACAAATAAATTTGATATTATAAGTAGATATTAAATTAAATAAATAATAATCAAATAAGAAATTTTTATTAATTATTTAAATATAATTTTTAAATATTATATTTATGTAAATATTTATTAATTAAAATTTAATTTTATTAAATGTTATTATTTATTTTAATATTTTATAACCACTTATTATTTCAATAAGAGTTTAATTTCTATACACTAACAATGCAAAAAAAATTTGTACTGTCATCCACTCATATTTTTTCACATGAGAAAAATGATATACTCCTTGAAAAGTCATACAAATGGGATGACTTGCTTAGATGATAGTGTAAAAAAGATTTTACATTATCAGTGTATAAAATTTAAACTTTTTCAATAAATTATATAAATATAAAGTGTAATTTTTTATTTATATTTTAATATTTTCTATTTTTAATCATAATTATTTAAATTTTTATCTAAAGATAAATAATAAAAAATAGTTCTATGGTTAATTCTTACTTTTATATGTTACATATTAGTTATTATTTATCTATATATTTTACTAGTTAATAATTTATATTTTTTATATTACATATTATTTATCTTTTATTCAAAATATTTATTTATTATTAAATATTTATTATTTATCAATTATAATTATTCTTGTTTTTATTATTCTATAAATAAATTAATATCATGTATTTTTTTCAACAGTATTTACTTATTATGAAATAGTTTTATTAAGAATTATGTTTATTTACATAATTTTTACTTATTATTATTTATTTAAGAATTATTTTATTTTAATAAAATATTAAAAAATGATTATATATGTTAAAATTTAATCAGGTCTAATTGCTCTTCCTATACTAGAGTAACTTATACAACATTTTGATGTATAAGGGTGTATGATAAATAAGTGTTCAAAACCAAATTAATTAACATGTTAATTAACACAAGATTAATGGTTAGGAAGCATAAACAAACCCTTTCATTACGGGAAGCTTGGTGTGGGATGGCACTTAAAGTATGTTCACGAGCTTGGTTTGGAAAGGAAAAGAAGGGAAGAAAAGGAAAGATTTATAGGGTTAATTGAATGTGTTCGTGAGTTTTATTTTTAGAAGGGAAAGGTATTTGAGAATTTCTGCTAACCCTTCAAAACTCTCCAAAATCCCTCTTTTGTAGTTTCCTAATTTGAGAAGTTTTAAACCGATTATTATTTAATTTACTATATTATCCCTATTAAAATATCATTTATACCAATTTATTTAAATTTTAAATCAACTTGTTATTTTCTTCATGATTTCATATTAGCTTCCATGAATATGAAGCATATTATTTAGTTTTTAAATCTCTTTACATAATTAATAGCCACATTAATATCTTATATAAAGCATATCAACTTGTTTTTTAGACTCTTTTTAAAACTAATATTAATATAAAGCATATTAACTATACCAAATCAATTCAATAGAGCATAAAATTGCAAGAATACATCATAAGCCATCCATTTCCTTTTTCTTGTCAATATAAACTCATAAACAAAGTTAGTTAAAACCCTTTAAAACCCTTTATTTCCTTTAATTTCCCTTTATTTTCCTTTGATAACTTTCCTTTCTTTTCCCTCAAAACTCATGAATACACTCTTAGTCAACAAAGGCTTCAAGGAAATGATTTGTTGTTTGTTGGGAACTATGCAAACAAAGTGGATTAGCAGGCTTTAGGTATAGGGTGACCCCAAAAGGGTTTTAGCCACGAAGAAAGGGCATCATAGAGTCTTGAGGAAAGGCAGCATGCCTCCATATAGGATGCTTAGTGCGTAGGATGCTCGCATGTGTCCCAAACCTCCATAAACACAGTACTATAATTACAACAAAATGGAAAGAAGCTCTACTAGCTTGTAAAACCTATGTTCCTTTTTACTATGCCAATCTAGACAACCTATCCATTGTTTAATAAAAAGCTGCCTCTCCTATCAAAGCATAGACACATGTCCCCATCACCAAGTCAAACACATTTGTCCTATCCTACCCTAAGCCATTATAAAACCTCAAGAAGCCATGAGAATAAAGGACAAGCATTACCCAAGAAGGAGAAGTCAAGTCTCAAAAGACACATTTGAGACCAATCCAACAACCATGGTATTCCCCTGAGCATCTTGAGCATCATGTAATAAGGAAGAGGGCTTTGTTCTCTTCATCCCCTAAGAGTACTTTGTCGTGGTTGTACCTGTTCACTGTCAAGCCCATTTTGGACATATAGTTCCTAGTCCTAGCCATATCACATTTTTTCTAAGTTTATGAACTCACAAATTAAGCAAACTTGTTATGCTTGCTAAGTTTTGGTTCAGAACAATAAGATTATACCAAATTATGACTCGTACAATTGCGCTGATAATTAAATTGAGCAAATATACAATTTTAAATTATATGTGTGTGATAAAGAAGTAAATAGTAAAATAAATTGTCCATAAATTATATATAAGTTGTTACAATGTACCCAGAAGGCGCCATAACAAAATGACAGCAAAAAATTTATTTCTAAAAGAAATAAAATTGAAAAATGGAGTCGCCACCAATTTTAATTCTGGTTAAAATTGGAAAACCTTTGATTTGATCCAAACTGGTCTTTTGAAAAGATTTGAGTCCAAGAGTCTAATTATGATTAGGGAAGGATGAAAACTTAATCTCACAACATCCTTAATATATTCATATAAATACGGTTGTCTTAGAGCTTATTATACAGACTAATTTATAACTTCTTTAAAACTCACAAGTATATACAATAATAAAATTAAAGAAGAGAAAATTAAATTAAAAGAGAACAAAATTTAATGAAAAATTAATTTTCGCTTGATAGTTGTTGGCTATGCTGATGTATCCTCTAATGTAATGAGGAACTCAAAGCCACATCGTTCTTATAGAAAATAAGCGTGCGTTAACCGATTTTAATTAACAAAAAAAAATGTGTTGATTGATTTTATTTATGAAAAGAATTTTGATTGATAAATTATTTAAAAAGGAAATCCATTTTTACATAGGATTCAAGTTAGCACTAAACTACAATACATAAAGGAGGCATCCACCTCTCAATCATGACTGTCAACTGATGCACAGATAAAAAAATATTTTTTAATTTTTAAATAAAGACTCAAAAAAGACTAAAAGAAAGCCCAAGATCCTTTTTTTTTTTAAAAAAAGGAACCATAGCCCAAAAAGAAAATAAGGCCCAAACTTTATATTGGACTCAGGCTACTCCTTTGGCTCAAAAGAAAAGAACCCAACAAAATAAATCTAACTCAATCTCACTTAAACCTAGTTTCTATATCCTAGTCTGGTGCAGCACATAAACAAAAGTGCACGACGGCTCTCCGGCGCGTCTTCAAGCATGAGGTTTTCCATGGTTGATCTCTAGCAGACAGCTCAAATGGGCGGCTGTGTGTTTGGTGATGATAGTGGTGGTACTCGATTGCTATGATGGCTGCTTGGCAAAGTAGATGAATAGTGATTTGGTTTTTAGGGAGTGACTGTGATGATGATAATGGCGGCAATGGAAGATAGTAGTGAGTCCAATATAACTAGTGGCTGTTTTTGCTTCTGTGTTGCTATGATTTTTGTTTTTCTTCTGTTACCCCCTTCTCTAGTGTGGATGATTAATTCTTATATATGGAGTAGAGTAGAGTAGAGAGATTTCGGGAGTTAGTTAGGGTTGAGTCAGTTGTGATTCTAATTTGATTTTGATTGAGCCAGTTAAGATTTTGATATGATTTTATTTTTATTGAGTCAACTAGAGGTTAAATTCAAATTTCAAATGAACACAAAAGGAAAAGAAAAATAAATAATTAAATTGAAAAAAATAGTGCCCATAGTTGCCCCTCTTTACTTGTTTCTTACTTAGATAATATAAAAATGGCAGTTTTTGATATTTTCGTTGTAAGAAACTAATAACGATATGAACACATATTTTTGTTTCGACCTACCTATGAAAGTGTGTGAAAAGTGAACGCATAAAAGCATGTGAATTAAACGCATGATAGTGCTGAAAGTATGTGAAAGTAAATGCTTAATAACACTAAAAGTAAAAAATTGAACAATGCTGAAAGTATGTGAAATTAAATATTTGAAAGTGCGAAAAGTATGTGAAAGTAAAATCTGGATAGTGCTGAAAGTATGTAAAATTAAATGCTGGACAGTGCTAAAAGTATGTGAAAGCAAATATTGACAATGCTGAAAGTATGTAAATTAAATGCTTGACAGTGCTGAAAGCATGTGAAATTAAATGCTTGATAGTGCTAAAAGTATGTGAAAATAAATGCTTGATAGTGTTGAAAAGTAAATGATATGATGACTGCAAAAAGTAAATGATGTGATAATTATTGAAAATAAATGATATGATAATTGCAGAAAAGTAAATAATGTGACAGTGTTGAACAACAAATGATGTGATAACTGTGAAAAAGTAAATGATATGATAATTGCAGAAAACTAAATGATGTAATAGCTGGAAAAAAGTAAATAACGTGATAACTGCAGAAAAGTTAATAAAGTGATACTTGCAGGAAAGTAAATGATGTGATAAGTGCAGAAAAGTAAATAATTAAAAATAAATGATGTAATCGAGATAGAAATGTAAATGATTGGGATTAAGATAAAGGAAATAATTGAGATATAGACAAAAAGGTAAATGATCAGGATCGAGATAGAAAAGTAAATGCTGATAATTGAAACAAAAAATTAAATACTTGTTATGCTATATGATGCCACTATAAAAAAATTATGTTTATTACGGTGACTGAATTAGGACAATTATTTGAAAACACTAGAATATGCAGTGAATTAAGGCGGTTTTGGTAACCACCACAATTTTAGTTTAAAAAGTGGCGGGTTGTAACTGCCCTAATGTTCCTCGCTATCCCTTATAAACAGCTTTTGCAAAAAAAATTTCTGGTGCCCCTAATTTTTGACCTCACAAAGTGTCGCCCCTCTACACACCCCAACGGAACCAGATCACTTCTTCTTAGTGCAGCCACAACAAAGTACCAATGGCTCTGCTACTCCACCGCCTCCGTTCCTCCTCCCACTCCTTCCTCTATCCTCATTCCCATCACCATGACCTCGCCCCCTCTGTTTTGAGTCCCAATTCGACTCCATTTTCAAAGATGCCCTTGATATCGATTCGGTATCTAACAAAGCCATTTCGAGGAACCCTAGCACCGATTCAAAAGGGAAGAGGTCGATGTCAATGGTGCCACTACTGGCGAAGCCCCTGGGCACGGAGGGGCTGCTGCTGTTGAAGAAGAAGAAAAAAGCGGTGTGTTTAGGAGGATCGAAGGAGTGCTCTGGCAACAAGAATCGCGAGATCAGACAGGGGTGCCATGGACGACGACGACAGGGGCAGGTTTGAGTTAGCAGTGGACGAAGACGAAGACGTCCTCACCATCACTGCAAAAGGAAGGCTTCTGACAAAGTAGTGGCAAGGCGGTGGTTCCTTCAATGAAGGCGATGTCGATGGTTGTGATCGAATGACATGAACTATGGCGACAGCATTTTGGTGCCTCTTCTTCAGCTTTCTCTCTTTCTTTTTAGTTTGAGTGGTCTTTGGCTTGTGGCTTTGATTCTGTGTGGGTTTGTTTTTGGTTTGGTATATGCAAAGATCTTTGTGATTCATTCCACTTTCATTTAATTCTATTAATTTATTTGTTCTTCTAATTTCCAGATTCTCAGCTATGATTGTGATCCATTCTACTTTCAATTTCTTTGCTTGGGCTTTGGTTGATGTCGACCTCTTCAGTTGAGTCAAGGGCTTTGGTAGATTTCTTATTTTGATTGTGGATTTTTGTGAATTCTTAAAGTGGTCAATTCAGATTTGTCTGTGTGCTTTAGAATGAACTATGTAAGATTCATGAGAAAAAAAAAGTAGAAGAAATTTGAATTTTAACTTTCAGCGCATAGGAATTTTGTGTCCATATGAAATTTTGGAACTGGGGGAACAGGCATTGCCAAAATGAAGTAGTAAAACTTCTTTTTTCTTTTGGTAATAATGTATTTGAATAGTTTTATGTCATTATGGGGAATTGAAAATTGTCATTCATTAACTCATTGGCCAAATTACTAATTTCATTGGTCAGAAAGGAGTATGTGAATTGAAATCAAATCTAAATGACTAATATTTTGAACTATATGTGTTTTCAGTGTTTGTTCTTTCCATGTCACTAACCTTGGTTTTCATGAAAATAGGCAATGAGGAGTTCAACAAGATATTTCATTATAGGTTGGCTAGCTATCTTGTTCTCTAAGGTATGCATTTTCTGCACGCCACAAATTCATCTTAAGAAAAGTTATTGTAAAGATTGAAAAAACGGGTTCACTTATTCTATGTACAGTGGGGTTCTTTCATACTTGACTTGGGAAGACTTTTCACAGGATATGGAATTGGAATTATCTCACATGTGGTGACTAATTCAAAACCATGAAACCTTTTTCTTTTTGTTTCTTCTTTTATTTGGAAAGTTTAAGCACATGACATTTAACTTAATGGTTGTATTTATACATTGCCTATTGGCTATAGTATTAGAAAATCTTCTAACAAAGTTTAGCAAAATTGAACAAGTTCCAATGTATATAGCAGAAATAGGACCTAAAATTTTTCAAGGAGGACTTACAACAACAAATCAAGTGAGGGAATATTTAAGAATTATTGGCTGTTTGTTCTTTGTTCTTTGGTTGAGTTGAATTTGGCTCTTGACCCTAGTTGTTTTGCAGCTTCTCATTATTATTGGATCATCAGCCACGTTCAATAAGAAGCGTCATAAATTGGAGAGTACTACGTAGCACTAGCAGGTAAGTAATAACATTAGTTTAGAATTTTTCCTTTAGGTGTAGCTAATAATTATACAGAGCAAAAAATGGTCTAACATTTGGCTTTGCTGGAAATTAGAAGGGTTAGTGCCTTGTCCTATTTTGCTATTTGGTTTGTGCTTCATTCAAGAGCCTTCTAGATGGTTGGTAAGCCTTATGCTAGAATCTAATAAGGGCTAAAGTGGTACTTTGTTTTCTTTTTCAAGACAATATTAAGACAAGAATGGAAATTAATAAACCAATCATAATTTTTCTTAAGGCAAAGGATCGCCGTGAAAACGAATTTCAAGTAGCTCTAAGGAGACTTAGGGGAAAAGATGCTGATATTTCTGATGAAGCTCAAGAAAGTTTGGTACTTCTCATGCTCTCCTAGGCTATTAGATTCCTATTCCATTTGATATGTGTATTGATCTGAGTTAAATATTTTTTGGAAAATAGGATTATATTGAAACTCTTCAAAGCCTTCCCAAGGCTAAGCTCTTGGATATGTTCCAAAGCAAACATTTGCACTCTTTGATTGTAAGTTGCATATTGTTCCTACTGAAATTTGTCAGTGTATGAAAATTACTCAAAGTTGTTCAACTAGTTGTAACAATTTCAGATTGGGTTGGATTAATGGTATGTCAACAAGCTAGTGGAATTAATGGTATAGGATGCTTTTTTGATTTTATAGTTGTGAAATGGTTATAGTAGGTAGAGTTAAATGACCTTGGAATAGATTCCTTGTTGAGAATGTGTTTATGCATGCCCTTTCCTTCTCTGGGAGACTATTTATTGATAAGATAAACTTATCTGATATAATATAAGATAAATATTTCAAATTTCATATGCCTATCTCTGTTGATTTCATTTATGTATATTGCTAGAATGTTCAAATTTTAGCTTTTTCCTCGAGTATATTGGACCGTTGTTGTTTCCTTAATTGGATTTTAAATGAAAGGTGTCGATAATAAAATAAATGTTGGTTACCATTGTTTTGTGATTAGTAGGGCTCCAATTCTCTTGCCACATATCCAATAAGTTGTCGCATGTGATTAAACCTTTTTTTTTTTTTATTTTATCAAGGGTGCTTTTGCAAAATATGGCTAGGAAAATGTTATATGATGGAAGAGGTGCACATGTATGTCTAGTCTTTAGGTAGTAGAAAAAAAGGTTTCGTAGATTTCTTTAAATTCACCTATTTGAGAGACTTGATCCGTGATTGATTCCTTGACTTTATCTTATTAACTTAATATGAAATTGGTTTTATTAAACTGTATTGTATTATTGTCACAACGTGCTCGGAGGGTTCCGCGACGGGGGACGACGATCGAATTTTAAAATAAAAATCAGGGGAGTCGCCACCAATTTTAGTCTAAAGCGGAAGCGCTTTTGATTTATGTAGTCTTTTGAAAAGAGATTTGAGTCAGGAGTCACGATTATGATTAAGGAAGGGTGGAAACTTAATCTCATCTTGCACTCTCTAATACATCCGTATAAATACGGTTACCCTAGAGCTTATTATGCAAATTGATTATAATTTTATAATATTTAATTTCCCCAAAACTTATGATAATTACATATTTTCAAAGAAATAAAGTTAAAATTAAAACAGAAAATAAAGAACAAATTTTATTAAAAAGGATTTTGGCTTGATAGTTGTTGGCTACTGTGAACATTATCTACAGTGTAATGAGGCTCAAAGCTGGCGTCGTTATGAAAATAATTGTGTATTAAATTGATTTTATTAAAGAAACTAATTTTAAAAAAAAGCTAAACCCACTTTTGCACAGGATTTAGGATAGTATAGGTATCTGATAAGCCCTTACATTCGTAGCTTGAGGATAGCAATTTATCATCAAATATCACAAGTTGTTATTGGATTTAAAATAACATGAGAAATGTCTTTAGTCGATTTTAATTTTTGTAGTGAAGGTATTTTAGATTATTAAATGGAATGAAAACATTTTTGACAAGTTCTAATTTTGACAAGAATTAACAAGATAAAAAACAAAAATTCATAAACACAACCAATTTAAGCAAACAAATGAACACATAAAATAATTAAACTAAAATCAAAATTAATTTACAAATAAAATTACATGATTAATTTAAGCAAAACACATAAACATAGAAAATAATTAAACTAAAAGCAAAATTAATTTACAAACATACAAACAACAAGATGATTAAATTAAAGAAAAGCAAAATAAACACAACTACGTAATTAATTTAAGCAGGATGCATAAATATAAAAATTTATAAACACAAATACACTATTAAACAAAGCATAATTGAAAAAAAAAAGTCCTAATTATATTTTTTATCTTTTATTAACAAAGCCAAATTCACTCAAAATCAAAGAAGTAATTAAATCTTTTTTTTACTTTGTTTTACATAATCACCTCATTTTCAAACTAATTTATTTAACTTCACTCACATGATTTAAAAAAGAAAGCTAAGAAAAACATATCACAACTTTTTTATAAATCAAAATACTCAAATATTCATTTGGAATCAAATTAATGAAAGCCTCTCTTTTTTTTATTCCAAAACAACCAAACTTTGAACAAACAGACTCAAAACTAAAAATAAAATAAATATTAAACCGAATAAGTAAATTCAAATTCAAACAAATAAGCCCAAAATGTGATTCAATAAAATAAAATAAAATACTATCAATAATAATAAGAATAATTATTATTATTATTATTATTTTGAGAGTGGGGCTCATGAACGCACCCACTCTCATTCAAACTCACACACACATACTCATACACACGTGTAACCACTCACCCATAAACCTAACACACACAGCACACACTCACAGTCCTCGCATTTTGTCTTTCTCACCAACACACTTAGACACAAATACAAGAGAAGAGGGAACGAGAAACCAGGGGCGAGAGCTCCACGAGAAGAGAGAGGAAGAGAGAGAGAGAGAGAGAGAGAAGAGGATGTCATTTGCGGAGGGTGGAAGCCACTTGGTACCGCACGAAGAAAGTGCTGGAAGGATGGTTAGCCGCGACATGCAAAGCGAGAGGAAGAGGAGCACCCTATTTGAGTTGTGCAAAGGAGTGAAGCCGCGATCTTTGGCGGTGGTGGATCGCGAAGAAGACCGGCGGTTTAGAGCGGATCTGGCCGGGACCCGGTGGTGGCCAGTAGCGGCTTTAGGGTGTGTGGCACCCGAGCCAGCGGTGAAGGAGGCGGTAGCACCTTACGCCGGTGGTTTGCGCGTGGAAGCGCGATGGTGGCCGAGAAGGGGGGCAGAGACAAGAGGACCTCGCATCTTTGGATTTCATGGATGGGAGGCCGGCGGTTGAATTGCGGTGGTGATGGGCAAATCGGGGGCGAGGTGGTGGCGGTTTGGAAGGAGATGATGGAGGCCGTGAGAGAGGGGCGCGCGATGATGGTGGAGAGTATGGAGGCCGATGAAGGAGCAGCGATGATGGCGATGTGATGATGATGATTAACGGGTCGCGGGTGAAGGTGGAAGCGCCATGACCTCATCTCCTTTCCTCTCTTTTATGTATTTTTTTTGTTTATATCTGATGTTGATGATGATGATACTGTTGACGTTGAAAAATTTACCTTGTTCTTTCCTATTGTTGCCCTTTGAATTTGTCTTTGGAATTTTGCTTACGTGTTTGAAAATTTGCTTGCCGGTAGATTGTATTGCTAGAATCTATTTTGTGTTTTTAATCTTCTTGTAGATTGTCCCGTTGGTTGATCTGAATCCCCCTTCCCGGTTATATGATGTTCTTTTTGGTCAAACAAAATTATTGAGATCATCTCTTTTACAGGTTGGCTACCATCATACAAAGAAAAGAAAATGATGCTATTGGGGAGAGGGATTCATCATCTTTGTCCATTTCCACTCCCAGTTTGAAAGCGGTCAAAGAGAATCATTGCTTTTGTTTTTATTTTTTTAATTTTTAACTTTTTATTATATTTTTTTATTTATTTATTTATTTTTTTTTAAAACGGGCTGAAGAAGGGTATGGGCTAAAAAGAAAGGTAAAAAAAAAAGCAATGGGCTTGGACAAATTGAAATGAGCTAAAATCTTTTATGCAAAAATAAAAAAAATAAAAAGATTGGACAAAATATGGTTTTCACAGTTGCCCCTCTTTACTTGTTTCTTATCGAAAAATATAAAGTTCATGACTTTGATATTTGCTATAAGAGACAAGTAAAGATATGAACGCATGTTTTGTCCAAACGAATGCCGAGAATGCATTGATGCTAGTGAGTGCGATGACATGATAATGATGACAATAATGATACGATGAGGGTGAATGCATGATAACAATGATAACGTGATAAATGAAGCTATATGACTTCATGATGAATGAATACTGCTAATGTCAAGCGGGAATAAAATGTGTATGAAAACTAAATGCATGTGAAACCTAAAAGCATATGGAAAACACTGTGAAATTTAAACGCATGAGAGGTATGACATCATGTGAAAATGAAGCCTAAGTATCACGAGAGAATTAAAATGTATGAATACAAATGTAGAAAAGCAATAAGGCATCTGAAATTAAAACCTATGAAAGCAAAGTAAAGGACATGTGAAATTTAAAATCAGTGAGTAAATATTTGTGAAAGCGGATAAAGCGGATGTGAAAGTAAACTGATAAATGCATGTGAAAATAAATGTTCGTGAAAGTAGTAAATGTTTGTGAAAGCAATAGACACATGTGAAAATAAATGTCTGTGAAAGCAGTAAACGCATGTGAAAGTAAATGTTTGTAAGCGATAGCATGTAGTAAATGTCTGTAGCGATGGCATGTGAAAATAAAATGTGCAGAAAGCAATAAATGCATGTGAAAATAAAATGTCCGTGGCGATGGCAGCATGTGAAAATAAATGTCTGTGAAAGCAATAAACGCAGGTGAAAGTAAATGTCTGTGAAAGCGGTAAACGCATGTGAAAGTAAATGTTTTTTGAAAGCATGTAAATGATTGTGAAATGTGAAAATAAAGCTTATGAAAGTAGAGTGAATGCATATGAAAATGAAAGTAGAATTTTGTGAAGGTGTGTAAGAATTAGATGAATGTGAAAACAAATGTAAATGAATGATTGCCAATTTTGATGAAATAACGATGTGAGATTAATGTGATGATGATATGAGTGATGCAAAATTAGTGCAATGATGTGATGAATGAAGCCAAACTGGTGGAGTATCAGCCTGATGAATGAGTTAATGCAAAACTGATGTTGTGGTGACGTGTTCAGTGACAAGAATGATGACAATAGCTTTCAAAAATTAAAATTTGCCCCAGTTTGAGGTATCTTTGCATTGCTCTTCAAGAAAGCTTTCGTCTATTCCAAATGAGCTGTCTCTTTGAGCAATGATTCTGTAAGCCTCTTCATTGTAGATTTCAACACACTTTGTCGGTAGCGTTTCAACATCTCTTTATTGCCCGGTTGAGGTATCTTTGTTTGGGTCACCCATCTCATTTCCTTTTCGATTCGATCTCGATCCACGAGCCCCTTACTTGACTTATCAATCATGAGCTTTGTTAGCAAATTAGTTTCTTGGTTATATTCCAATTATAATATCATAATTATGCATGGTTTCCGAAGAGAATGCAGAGATAAAGATTTTTGGTAGAAAATGGAGGATAATTAGAGACACAGAGAAAGAAGAAGACAATTTTATTGGAATTCAAACTGGAAAATATTTACAGGACTTCAGTAATTGTTAAGAAATAAAGAATGAAGAAAGAAAGGCTGATAGTGTTGTTTTCATGTGATCAACCCATTTCACTGATCCATTGATTACATCAGACTCAAAGTTCATGATAGCGATTGCAATCCTTCATTGTGCTTCCAACTATATCATGATCAAATTGCCCCAGTTTCGATGGCTTCCTGATCATTGTCTTGATCTTTCACCCGATTGCATAGGCCTTTTTCCGGGTTTTCAACCTAGCAATTACGACTTGTCCTCCTCTTTTGTTTTTTTTTTTTGTGCTCTAATTTTTGCCTAGGCCGCCCTTCTGGGTTTTCAACCTAGCGAGCATTTTTTACTTTTTGTTTTGTTTTTTTGTTTTGTTTTTTTTTTGTTTTCAGGAGAAGTATTTCTTTACAGCATCTGAATTGATTGGTTTTGCGAGTGCATTGCCTTCCGTGTCAGTCAAGATCAATGCTCCTCCAGAAAATGCATCTTTGACGATGTAAGGGCCTTCATGTGTGGGTGCCCACTTGCCTCGATTATCCTCTTGATTCGGCATGATTTTCTTGAGACAAGTCGCTTTGTTTGAAATGTTCGAGGGGACATTTTTGTCACAAGCTTTGGCCATTCTTTTAAATACTGATTGGCCATGACAAAGCGCATTGGTAGCCGTTTTCTTCCGGCATATTGATTACTCATATCTTGTTACGACCCACTCGGCTTCTTCTAGTTAAACCAGTTAAGACCGCCAAAGGCGGTATTTCCACTTCTATGGGTGTTCACGCCTCCATCCATACACCCGATGAATCACGGAGTTGCCCCGATTGAGGACTCGAAGTGCACGATAGGCATGTAAGGCATAAGGTAACATCTCATCCAATCCTTGTAGGTGATCACCATCTTTCCCGGGATCTTCTTGATGTTCTTGTTTCTTGCTTTGACCCGTTCATCTTTAATTAAAGGAGGCGAGTTATGATGCTTGATCTTGAATTGCTCACTGCAGTTCTGTACATCTGCATTGTTGAAATTTGTGGCATTATCCGTGATGAGCCTCTCTGGCAACCCATACCTACAAATGATGTTGTTCTTCAGAAACTTCACTACTACTTTCCGTGTCACATTGGCGTAGGAAGCAGCTTCTACCCATTTGGTGAAGTAATCAATAGCTACCAGAATGAATCGATGCCCATTGGAAGCTTTGGGGTTGATTGGTCCTATGACATCCATGCCCCACATTGCAAACGGCCAAGGCGATGTAAGAGTGTGTAATGGAACAGGAGGAGAATGGATTCGATCAGCATAGATTTGACACTTGTGACATTTTTTGACAAACTCAATGCAGTCCTTTTCCATTGTGAGCCAATAGTATCCTTGTCTAAGGATCTGTCGGGATAACGTGTGCCCGTTAGCGTGGGTACCACAAATACCTTCATGAACTTCTGATATGATGGAATTCGCTTCCTTGGCATTGACGCACCTTAACAAAACTCCGTCGTGGCTCCTTTTATACAATACTTCTCACGAAGGAAGAACGACATAGATAGCCGTCTGAGTGTCTTTCTATCATTCTCATTTGCTGCTGCAGGATATTCTCTTTCCTTAATGAACCGTTTGATATCGTGAAACCATGGTTGGCCGTCTGGCTCTTCTTCAATGTTAGCACAATATGCTGGTTCTTTTCTAACAATGACTTGCAAAGGCCTTACTTCCACTTCTAAATCGAGCTTGATCATCACAGCCAAGGTGGCTAAAGCGTCTGCAGGCGATTCGTCACGAGCGAGTAATGGCCGACATCCTTGAATTCATCTTTCAAGCTCATGAGATGCTCATAGTATGACAGCAACCTATGCTCTTTGACTCGCCATTCTCCATTGACTTGAAAAATGATTAAGGCCAAGTCTCCGTAAACCTCTAAGTATTGCACTCCTAGGGATATTGCTCCCTTCAAGCCTATTATGCACGCTTCGTATTCAGCCATGTTGTTTGTACAATCAAATGCCAGTTTCACAGCAATTGGAAATTGTTTGCCGTCAGGGGATATTAAGACTGCTCCAACTCCATTCCCTCGAATATTGACTGCACCGTCGAAATACATCTTCCACACAACATCATCTTCTTCTTGATTTTCACTCTCTTCTTCTACAGCTACTAGGACATCTTCATCAGGAAATTCAAGCTCCATCGACTGATAATCTTCAAGTGGATTTTCGGCCAAGTGGTCCGCTATAACACTCCCTTTTATAGATTTCCTGGTCACATACTTAATGTCAAACTCTGCTAAAGCTACTTGCCATTTGGACATTCTCAGAGAGATATGTGGGCTTTCAAAGATGCATTTCATCGGATCTATCCGAGATATGAGCAATGTTGTATAGTAGAGCATGTACTGTCGTAATCTTTTTGCTGTCCATACTAGAGCACAACAAGTCTTCTCAATAGCTAGATACCTGGACTCACAGTCATTGAACTTCTTGCTCAAGTAGTAAATGACTTGCTCGTTTCGACCAAACTCATCATGCTGACCTAATACTGCCCCCATAGACCCATGCAATACTGTGAGATACAATATGAGTGGTCATCCCGGTGTTGGTGGAACTAAGAGAGGTGGACCTAACAAGTAATTCTTGATCTTGTCGAAGGCCTCTTGACACTCGTCATCCCATTTGCCAGGACGATTTTTCTTCAGTAGCTTGAATATGGGCTCGCAGGTGTATGTCAGATTGGAGATGAACCTTGCTATGTAATTCAGTCGGCCTAAGAATCCCCGAACCTCCTTCTGCATCTTGAGCCTTTGGCATATTTTGGATGGCTTTGATTTGTCTGGATCCACTTCAATGCCTTTCTTGCTGACAATGAACCCTAACAATTTTCCTGTAGACGCTCCAAAGGTGCATTTTGCTGGATTTAGTCGAAACTTGTAAGTCCTCAACCTTTCAAACAACTTTCGAAAACACTTGCCAACATGACTTTCTCCTCTTGTGACTTTGCTACCATGTCATCCCACGTACACTTCTAGCTCCTTGTGAATCATGTCATGGAAAAGAGTCACCATTGCTCGTTAGATGCGTAGCTCGGCATTCTTCGGACGAGCGGCATAACCCTATGTAAAACACCCCCATTTGAGTGACAAATGGCGTTTTCTCCTTGTCTTCTTACGCCCATCAAGATTTGGTTGTGCTGAATAACCGTCCATAAAGAGAATCGATGGCTTCTTCTTGTGTTGTCCACTAAAGCGTCTATATGTGGGAGAGGAAAATTGTCTTCGGGCTCGCTTTATTCAAGTCTCGATAATCCACACATTCGGACCTTTCCATCCTTCTTACGTACGGGTACTATGTTGGCTATCCATTTGGGTAGGCGGAACCTCTAAGAAACCCACATCAAAGTGCTTTTGACTTAAATCTTTGATTTTAAAGCGACATTTTTGGACTCATCCTCGTAACTTTGTCGCTTAGGTTCAATTCCTTCAATCAATGGGATCTTTTGTGAGCCACTTATCTGCAGGTCCAAACCAGGCATATCTTTGTAAGACCAGGCAAAAATATCTAGGAATTCTCGGAATAGTGCAATCATCTCCTCCGCTTTACGGATTGTCAGCTATCTTCACTTCCTTCTTGTCTTCATCAACGCCCAAATTCACGTTTCAATAACCTCATCATGTGGATTTATCCCTTTTCCATTGAATTTATGATTTTGGCAAATTGTTAGCACAACTCGGGATCTTCATCTTGTTCACTTTCATTTAAGTCCGTTGTAATGCAATAATCAGTTTATGGGTTTTCACAATTATTTGCATGGGATAACTTGATTACGAAGGAGATGAGTCTGGAATTGAGATAAGACCGAAATAAATAAAAAAGAAGCGATAAACAAGGGAAGAGAATTGGAAAAGAGAAACCATGCATAATCATTTTATTATTCAGCCTGAAATACAAACAAAGGTGACTAAGCATCCATTACTCAAGGAAAAATAAATCATTAGGAGTAGATTCCCGATTGTTTAACGGCTCGAGATTAGGGTAAATCAATCGAGGCATCTCCATGGATTTCCCCGAGCCTACTAACGACGATTTCTTCTATCATCATCACTTCTTCTTTGGTGTAGGGAAATGTATCCCTAATGTGTGGGATCTTTTCCTTAGTGGATTCAGAGCGCTTGAAAGGTATCTCTGGCTTCATGACACCCAAGATCGAACTTCCAGGGTTGTGGGAAGCGAGATCGGGTTCTTGATTCCTTGCGGTGGCTCCCCGATCTTTTTTTCCTTCTTCAAATCCACTCTTGCGCATTATCGGCGGCCACTTGATGCATACCACCCTTCGGTTCTCTGGCTCTGCTATCTCAAGGTTTTGGAAAGATACTTGAGTGTCTTGACCAATCAACATATAGTGCACCGATCTTGGTTTAGTCACCGGCCAGTTCTTCTTCCCGCTTTGTGATGATAGGTTTTCCATTGTCTATGAATTTCACCCTTTGATGAAGGGTAGAGGGGACAAGACCGGCCTCATGAATCCGAGGTCTTCCTAACGACATCGTATACCCTGGCTCAATGTCCATTACTTGAAATCTAGTCATGAAGATAGTTGGCCCAATTTGCAGTTAAAGATCAATGGCTCCCATGATCTCCCTCAAAGATCCATCAAATGCTTTGACAATTGTCCCACTTGGTTCAATCGTAGAAGGATCAATTGGGAGTTGTTGCAGTGTTGAGTATGGAAGCACATTGAAGCCCGGATCCTCCGTCGACCAATACCTTTGCAACATTGCAACCTTGGCATTTCAAGGTGATGTGGAGCGCCTTCGGGCGCCCTATCGGATGAGGAAAAACTTCATTCTCTGTGAAGGTGATGGCATTAGCTGTCTTGATAGCACCCACGATTCCTTCAACCCTATCAGGGGTTATGTCCTTGGACACATATGTTTGGTCTAGCACCTTTTTGATTGTGCTGCGATGAGCCTCCGAAGATAAGATCAAGGAATAAAGTGAGATCTTTGCCGGTGTTTTCTTCAACTGATCCACCACATCATACTCACTTTGTTTCATTATCTTTAGAAACTCTTCTTCTTCTTCTTCACGGCTCTTTTCTTTGCTTTCCTTTACAGGCACTGTTCGGGAGTCCGTCACCTGGGGGTTCTTTAACAACTTCTCGGGAGTATAACACCTACCACTCCGAGTAATTCCCCCTATTCCCGTAACATTGGTTATGGATTCTGATGCCGAGGATTCTTCATTGCTTGGTTCTTTACACACTCCCAGGTGATCGAGGTTTGCGTAGGTTGCAAGATGAGAAGGTAATCTAGACACCTTGAAGACGGTCTTGTTCTTTGACCGAAGATGTCATTCTAGACGTTGATGCATTGGATTCCACCTGCGTTTCATACCTCCATGGGACTGCACGGTCACTTTCATAAGGAAACGGCTTGGGCACTTTGAAAACAAGTGCTGGCTCTTGATTGTAGACTTTAAAAACAGGGGGTGCACGATGGATCATGTTGACACTTCGTTCAATACCTCTTGGTATTTCAAGCACCCCTAGTTTGATCATCTTTTCAACATAGAGCTTCAGCTTCGGACATTCCTCTACGTGGTGCTTAATCCCAGAACACTCACAGAATATATCGTCTTCATTTCCTTTTACCGTCCTTGTTCCTTTTGCACCTTCAACTTCTAGCTCATAACCAGCTTTCCTCAGTGCTTCTAAGATCTCTTTTATTGGGAGCTTGTCATTCTTCACTTTTTGATTTACGCACTTCTCATGACAGATGGAATTCACTTGTCCTCCGCTATGATTGGGGAAAGGATTATTCCTTATGTGCGGTCTTGATTCTTCCCCCAGTTTAATGGCGCCACTATCGATCAAACGCCATACTGCACTTATGAAACCATAACAATCCTCGACAGAGTGTCCAGGAAAGTTAGAATGATACTCGCATGTTTGGTTTGGATTGTACCATTGAGGATATGGCGGTACGAAGGTTTTCCCAGGACGTGGGGCTAGCAGGTTATCCCCACACAAACACCTAAATAGCTCAGAGTTGCTTATGTGGAAATCAGGTAAGGGATGATTGTTCATGGGTGGTCTTGGAGTGGTGTTGGTCCTAAAAGGTGGTCGAGGAGGTATTGTGGGTGGGTAGGTCATTTGGTGATTTGGGTTGGTTTGGTAGGATTTAGATGTAGTAGGTGTATATGGTCTAGGGTAAGAAACATGGTTGACTTGGTATGGTTGAGGTTGATATGTAGGTAATGGATAAGGTGGGTGTTGAAATGGTAAATTGGCTCTAGGTCGAAAGGTTGGTTGGTTAGATTGGGGTGGTCATTGTGGCTGTATGGAATTAATGGTTCCGTCCTTCTTTTTATGGAATTGTCCCTTCCTGGTCTGAGTCTCACTTGCTTCTCCAGCAATTAACTCCACTTTGCCATCTTGAATGTTAGCTTCAATCCTCTCCCCAATCTCTATCAGATCGACAAACTCCTTCACATGAGTTCCCAACATGTTTTTGAAGAAAGGACCCTCCAAAGTACGAATAAAGTAGGAGCACATCTCCTGCTCCAACAATGGTGGGACGACTCTAGCTGCGAAAGCTCTCCACCTTTGAGCATACTCCTTGAACGATTCGTCATTCTTCTTTTTCATCCCCTTGAGCTGGTCCCTTGTAGGTGCAGCATTCAGATTGAACTTATACTGATTAGTGAATGCCAAAGCCAAGTCTTCCCAACATTTGATTCGAGCCATATCCAGTTGCATGTACCACTCCCAAGCGGCCCCTTCTAAGCTTTCGGAGAAGAAACTGATTAGAAAGTTTTCATCTTGAGACCACATACCCATCTTGGTGCAGTACATTTTCAGGTGCATGATGGGATTAGAATTGCCATTGAATTTGACAAGTTCCGGCATCTTAAAATCCTTAGGAATATTAACATTAGGAGCAAGACATAACTCTTTTATATTCATAGGACCAAACGGACTCGGTCCTCTTAATGCCCGGAATTGTTCTTGCATTTTCTCTTCTAATTCTTCTCTTAGTTTAATCCGTTCCAACTCCCTCGCAGTTTCGTTTGCAGAGCCAATTCCCTCATCATTCTCATATCCTGCATGTGCTTCATGCTCAATATTCTCAACATTTTCTCTTGCCGTGTTTATAGTGTCAACGATGAATTTCTTGAGTTCTGGACCAAACATAGATTTCATCATGTCTTTGAGGTCGTCAATTTCTTGACTCGGATTTCTTCCTTCTGAAGCCATAACCTTCTCCTTGCCTTTACTCTTTTCAGCCTTCTTCTTTTCACTCTTCTCTCAATTCTGGATCGTAGCTCGTACGGCTCTCTAGCCGACGCACTTGAACTAGACAGAGCTTTCTTTGAAGGAGCAATGTTTGACAACCTAGTTACAAAAAAAAAGTAAAAAGATGAGCAAATAAAAATTTAAAGATCTTTTGATGGCAAAGAATCACATTCATTTCGACAGTATCGGACTTGATTCATATCCTATTCAGAGGACGTAATGTCCATAAGATAGGGTCTGTGACGGATTTAAGTATAGGGGATTATCATTCCATAATATACTTTGTTAGGAGCACACTAGCAATGTATAACTTGATCTTCTTTCTTATATTCTACACAGAAGAAACAATTTCTATAAGGTAGAAATGTAATTGACAATATATCCAAGGGAGATTTTACTCCACGATAGATATAGTCTCATGCTTTTACTTGAAGAGTAACAGGGAAAGTCGAAAAGCGAATTCATTTCATTTATTCAATAAGAGTACAAATACATCTGCAATTACATCACAGTTGGGTCAAGAATGGCCGTTCTTTTTCTTTTAAGGCCTCTAGTAAGGCTCCTACTCATGTCCATGAAATCACTCATTTCACTTGGCAAATGAAGCTTGAAATTCTTTTGGACTTCTTTCTCAGCTTTTTCAAAATGGTAAATAAACTTCGGAATATGATGGTCTAATTCCTCGGTTAATCTTGTGTATCCTCCCTTCCATTCTTCAGCCTTCATTGCCCAATCACCAGCTTGCTTCTTCCAAAATCTTCCCGCATCTTCGGTGTTGAGAAGTTGATTATGGCATTTCATGAAACGGGCCCATTCTTGATCACATTCTTCTTTTGACTGTGCTAAGAGTGCATTTAGCTTCTC
Organism: Dalbergia cochinchinensis; assembly: GCA_031216125.1. Lineage (NCBI taxonomy): Eukaryota > Viridiplantae > Streptophyta > Magnoliopsida > Fabales > Fabaceae > Dalbergia > Dalbergia cochinchinensis. Next base: position 72,055,221 of record CM062368.1, on the reverse strand, counting down.
CATCTTCGACTCCAACTCTTCTTTTTGCCTTTGCATTTCAACTTGCAATTCTTCTCTCATTTGTTCTTGCTCACCAATCTTCATTTTCATTCCTTGGTTTTCTTTGTTCAGTTGGCTAATGTGCTTCATAAACTTATTCTTCTCATTAGCCATCATTTGGACTTGTTTTTCCAGGTTCTGGATCTTCTGTCTCTGTTTCTCTTGATCAGGGATGTCAACAAGCTCATCTCTCAGTTGTTCGATCAGTTTTTCTTTCTTCTCACATTGGCTTCGAGCAATGACAACTTCTAACTCCGCAGCCTGCTTTTGTTGTTCCAGGACCTTCATTTGTGCTTTCATGACCTCCATTTGTTCAGCTAATTGAGGATCATTCTTCTTTTCAGGAAAGGAGATAGGAACACTTTGAGGTACTTTCCTTGTTTCTCTCCATGTGACATACTCGCGAGTGCTGATCACGAGTGGCTTACCTAATTCATCTCTTCCCGCCATATGAACATCTCTCCATGCCTCCTTAACTTCGCGTGATAACACCTTAGTGTCTTCACCTTCCTTGTACCAGAAATAAAGTCCGCCCAGTTGCTCTTCTCGTGGCTTCTTTTGTGTCCAACAAAGTTGTCTGAGTGCTATTATTGGTGTGTATGATATGCAACCTCTTAGACCCGTCAACGGTATGTTATGGTATTTTCCACAGCTAAGAATGATATCACCTCTTTCATGTTCGTACCATGGACAAACCCACTTGAACGACTGTTCCTTCATGCTATCGAATTCGGCTCTCCATTCGTGGTCTTCTTTTGGCTTTGTTGGAATACGATGAAAGCTCTTTAGCGGGTCTGAGATATTTCTGATGTGATTCCCTGCATACATATGCGTGATGATCCACACATATAAGAGGTGTAGACAACATCGAAGCTTTCCTTTTTGTTTCTGATGGTAGAAATTCAAAGTCAGGAATGTTTCAGCCAATATAGCAGGAATTGGATTTCTTTGCTTATTTTCTACAGCAAAGAAAACATCCATGACAGCTTGATCAACTATGTCCGGAGCGGAAGGAAACAATATCAACCCATAAATAGCAAAAGCCAGCACTCTTGCAAAGGTGGCCCATTCTTTTCGATGCCCCAAGCCCTTCAACTGTTCTTCTATGAATATTTTTGTCACTCCTTTTGACTCTGAATGTCCTGTCAACTTCACTTGAGCCACTGACACACCTAATAATTCGCTGAATTGCTCTACTACCTTTCCACTTGAAACAGGTTGTTCCAAATGAAAATAAACAGGGGTGTTTTTTCTTACTGGTAACTTTAACATGCAAGCATATTCTTCAATGGTAGGAGTGATATCCATATTTGGCAATTCAAAACATCTCAGAGCCGGGTTCCAATATTGAGCTAGAGTATTGAGGGCTGTAGTATCCACTGATATAAGTAACAGATCCAGAATTGACCCATATTTCTTTGCAAAAATTCTTCTGTCTTCACTGGGCAGCAATTGACTCAATTGACGCAAATTCCCCAGAGGACTGGTATTTCCCATCACATTGAACTGGTTCTTCAAGTTAGATACATTGCTAGTGTATTGTACTCTTTCCATCATTTACTGTCTAATATGATGTTATTCTTTACCACCAACAGATCCTTCAAAAGAAAGAAAATGAATGAGATGTATATCATAAATAAATGTGAATGTTACGTGGAAAGAATGCATGTAATGCCATTGAAACATGACTTTTATTTTATTCTTCTTTTTTTTGAAAGTAAGCATGCTCAATGAGAACAAATGTAGATGTTATACATGATGGAGATATGAATTATTTATGCAAAAACTAACCACATATGTTTCAATGTTTAAAATAAATATTACATGATACATGATAAAAGAAGAAGAAGTATGCTCCCTTGTGTCCTAACAGGGTGGGGTCTAATGCTTGGTTCTATGGTCAACCCTATTTGAGGTAGGCATCTAACGTCATTCTAATAGTGCACAGCTTTTGGGTAGATCTAGACCCCTAAAGGATTATGGTCCCCAGGTTGCCTCTATCAATAAGATAAAGTCCTAGTTCCATGAGTCAAACCACAAGGACATGAAAGTCACAATATGGCAACCCATAGTTCCAGTAACAACCTGAGCGGATGAATCAACGACTGTCAGGGAAGCATAAGCCTCACAATAACAACGTCAAAACCTCTTCTTGTCCTATGGCTTTCCAAGGCTCGGGTATAGAGCCTAAATAGTGTGTGAGGACAATGATAGTGAAAGTGTGTGCCGAGAGCATACAAACCTGTAATCCTGAACACTATATACAACCCTGCAGAACAAATCATAGAGACATATATATACAAGAAGTTTTCTACCCTAAGGTTCCAAATATATACAAAATTTCTATCCTAATACTTAAATAACAAATATTTACAGATGAATAACAAATATTTACAGATAAATAAACAAATATTTACAAAAAGAAGACAATTATTTACAAAAACAAAACAAAGGTGTTGTGGAGGGGAAGATAAATATTATAAAATTATAAATATTTGCATAATGTACTCTAATAGGCTTGACTTTCTTCTTCTCTCTCCCCAGTGGAGTCGCCAAACTGTCACAACGTGCCCAGAGGGCGCCGCGACGGGGGACGACGATCGAATTTTAAAATAAAAATAAGGGGAGTTGCCACCAATTTTAATTCTGGTTAAAACTGGAAAACCTTTTGATTTGTAAACTGGTCTTTTGAAAAGAGATTTGAGTCCGGGAGTCTGATTATGATTAAGGAAGGGTGGAAACTTAATCTCACTGCACCCCTAATACATCCGTATAAATACGGTTACCCTAGAGCTTATTATGCAAATTGATTATAATTTTATAATATTTAATTTCCCCAAAACTTATGATAATTACATATTTTCAAAGAAATAAAGTTAAAATTAAAACAGAAAATAAAGAACAAATTTTATTAAAAAGGATTTTGGCTTGATAGTTGTTGGCTACGCCGACGTATCCTCTGGTGTAATGAGGAACTCAAAGCCACGTCGTTCTGTAGAAAATAATTGTGTATTGAATTGATTTTATTAAAGAAACTAATTTTCAAAAAAAGCTAAAACCCACTTTTGCACAGGATTTAGGATAGTATGAACTATACAATAAACCCTTACATTCTCATGAAACTTGAGGATAGCAAGCTATACATCAATATCACAAGTTGTTGCGTGGATTTTAAAATAACATGAGAAATGTGCTGGTCGATTTTAATTTTTGAAGAGAAAGTATTTTTGATTATTAAATGGAATGAAAACATTTTTGACAAGTTCTAATTTTGACAAGAATTAACAAGATAAAAAACAAAAATTCATAAACACAACCAATTTAAGCAAACAAATGAACACATAAAATAATTAAACTAAAATCAAAATTAATTTACAAATAAAATTACATGATTAATTTAAGCAAAACACATAAACATAGAAAATAATTAAACTAAAAGCAAAATTAATTTACAAACATACAAACATAAGATGATTAAATTAAAGAAAAGCAAAATAAACACAACTACGTAATTAATTTAAGCAGGATGCATAAATATAAAAATTTATAAACACAAATACACTATTAAACAAAGCATAATTGAAAAAAAAAAGTCCTAATTATATTTTTTATCTTTTTTATTAACAAAGCCAAATTCACTCAAAATCAAAGAAGTAATTAAATCTTTTTTTTACTTTGTTTTACATAATCACCTCATTTTCAAACTAATTTATTTAACTTCACTCACATGATTTAAAAAAGAAAGCTAAGAAAAACATATCACAACTTTTTTATAAATCAAAATACTCAAATATTTATTTGGAATCAAATTAATGAAAGCCTCTCTTTTTTTTATTCCAAAACAACCAAACTTTGAACAAACAGACTCAAAACTAAAAATAAAATAAATATTAAACCGAATAAGTAAATTCAAATTCAAACAAATAAGCCCAAAATGTGATTCAATAAAATAAAATAAAATACTATCAATAATAATAAGAATAATAATAATTATTATTATTATTTTGAGAATGGGGCTCATGAACGCACCCACTCTCATTCAAACTCACACACATATACTCATACACAAGTGTAACCACTCACCCACAAACTAACACACACACACGCGGCACACACTCACAGTCACTCACATTTTGTCTTTCTCACCAACACACACTTAGACACAAATACAAAGAGAAAGGGAATCTGAGAAACCAGGGGCGAGAGCTCCACGGGGAAAGAGAGGAAGAGAGAGAGAGAGAGAGAGAGAAGAGGATGCCATTTGCGGAGGGTGGAAGCGTACCACGAAGGGTCACTGGAAGGTTAGCCCGTGCATGCAAGGGCAGGGGAAAGAGGAGCACCGCAGTTGGGTTGTGCAAAGGGTGAAGCTTCGCGATGCTGGGCGGTGGTGGATCGCGAAGAGGAGACCGGCGGTTTAGAGGCGGATCTACCGGCAGGACTTCGCGGTGGCGCGGTGGCTTTAGGGTGTGTGGCACCTGAGCTTCGCAGAAGGGGAGCCCGGTGGTTTCTTGGCGTGGAAGCGCGACGGTGGCCGAGAAGGGTGGCAAGAGACAAGAGAGGACCTCGCAATGCTGGATTTCATGGATGGGAGGCCGGCGGTTGAGATCGCGGTGGTGATGGGCAAATCGGGGATGAGGGTGGCGGCGGCTGGAAGGAGATGATGGAGCCGTGAGAAGGGGGGCCGCCGCGATGATGGTGGAGGTATGGAGGCCGATGAAGGGAACGGCGATGATGGCGATGTGATGATGATGATGATTAACGGAGGCCGCGGCTGAAGGTGGAGGCCGCCGCAGCCTCCTTCTCCTTTTCCTCTCTTTTATGTATTTTTTTTTGTTTATATCTGATGTTGATGATGATGATACTGTTGACGTTGAAAAATTTACCTTGTTCTTTCCTGTTGTTGCCACTGGAATTTTGCTTCTGTGTTTGAAATTTGCTTGCCGGTAGATTGTATTGCTAGAATCTATTTTGTGTTTTTAATCTTCTTGTAGATTGTCCCGTTGGTTGATCTGAATCCCCCTTCCCGGTTATATGATGTTCTTTTTGGTCAAACAAAATTATTGAGATCATCTCTTTTACAGGTTGGCTACCATCATACAAAGAAAAGAAAATGATGCTATTGGGGAGAGGGATTCATCATGCTGTCCATTTCCCTCCCCCCATTTGAGAAACGGTCAAAAGAGGAATCCAATGCTTTTATTTTTATTTTTTTAATTTTTAACTTTTTATTATATTTTTTATTTATTTATTTTTTTTAAAAAAACGGGCTGAAGAAGGGTATGGGCTAAAAAGAAAGGTAAAAAAAAAAAGCAATGGGCTTGGACAAATTGAAATGGGCTGAAATCTTTTATGCAAAAATAAAAAAAATAAAAAGATTGGACAAAATATGATTTTCACAATTATTATTTAATTTTTTTTGTATAGAATTGACATGGGAATTATGGCAGTTCAAATTGCCATAATTCTTTTTTTAAAAAAAAAAATTCACCTGAATTGCTACGGTTGCCGTAATTAACGTGAGCAAATTATGGCAGTTGTCCAAGTTAATTGTGGCAATTTTTTAGTAACTGTCATAATTTTTCTAATGGTGTTGGTAATTACGGCGGTTCTTTGAACCGCCATTATTCTGAAAAATGGCGATTAAAACCGTCACAATGCTGCAAAATAAACCACCCTAATTTACCTTTTTTGTTGTGGTGTGCTGAATGTTTGTGAAAGTATGCAAAATTAAATGCTTGGTAGCGTGAACATAGGAAATAACATGAAGAGACATTGAAAAAGACATGATGGATGGAAATGAATGATATATGCATGATGTGATATGTGATGTATGCTTATGATATGTGATATTTACAAAAAAACAATGATTCATGGTGCAGAAAAGCAAATGCCTAGGGATGATTATGCAATAATGGCATGATGAATGATGCAATGACTATAATAATTGTGCCTAGGTGATTTAATAGTGTAAATAATGATGAGATAAATTCACACAAAGCAAAAAAATTTGCCCTAATTTGGGGCATGAAAATGTTGATGGCATGAGCATGATGAATGTCCTAAATGATTTGATGATTAAAAATGTTAACACCCTAATGTGGTAAGAAAACTTTGTACATGATGAATGATGTGATGATAACCTGAATGGTTGCAAAAATTTCACAAAAGAAGAATGAGAAAGAGAGAGAAAGCAAATTGCATCTTTTTTTTTTAAATTTTTTTTAGAGAATGATATTACATGCTTTGATGATTTGATGAAGTGAACATGAATGACCTAATATGATAGAAAAATTATACAGAGAGAAATGGAATGAAAGGAAGAAAATTGCCCGAGTTTGCCATATCCAAACATCGCTTTTCTTGGGAAAATCTTAGTCTAATTATAAAGGGGAGTGATACACAACTATTACTACACTTACACCAAGTTAAAAGTTAACATTGTAAATCATTGCGTAAAAAATTATGAATCAATATGCAAAAAGTTGTAAATCAATATATAAAATGTTGTATATAAGTATGCAAAAATATTTTGCATATTAGTTCATAACTTTTTGCATCTGGGTTTATAATTTTTTGCATGTTGGTTTACAACTTGTAACTTGATATAAGTGTATGGAGTAAGTGTGGTGGTGGACATTTATCATTTCTCAATTATAAATGAGTTATTTTGTTTAAAGAGCCACCGCCATTGACTTCTATTGTGGACAATCCACTTTATCTTTCTTTACAATTATGTGACAAATGTCACCCATTCAGATAATTATCCAAATTTTATATATAAATAGATAATACATTGTCTACACCAAATATCGAATAAGAATATAATGTATAGTATTAGTTATATTATCCTAATATACATCATACCAAATACACCATAGAGTAGTGATTAGTAAATGTTCGAGACAGAAAATACAAAGACATCGAGGGCAAAAATGTGTTTAGAGAAAGAGAAAAAAACAAAAATACCAAAATTGTCTCCATTTGAGAATAATTTTTGAGCCAATTTATGTCCTTAAAAGAGGAAGGACACTAGAGATATATTCCTGACACGACTAGTAGAATAAGGATTGATAATATATCACATGATAGGACATTTTTCTTTTGCATATCGAATCACTATTTTCTTTTGTATTCTCTCATTTTCATCATTTTTATCTTTCACGAACTCTCTTTTTATTCGATTCACTCACTCTCTGTTTTCTTGCACGACTCATGGTATCTCTCTAGACTTTCTCTTTCTCTCTCACTTTTTTTTTACTCTAATTTTTCTCCTCGCATTCTCTCTCGATTCTCAGCTAATCCTCATATACACTTGCTAGGGAGGCAAAGGAGCACCAAGTATAAAGTAAACTTGTTCCATTCCTTCTCTAGAGATATCTTCTATAACCATCATGGAAAGTCTTCGTATCAAACTGTCATGGTCTTCCAAGAAGTAATTGTCCAACGGTACTTCATCACATAAGATCTCATCCTTATATCTCCTTAGAAAGAGAGAAGTATTTGTTTATTTACATTGACCTCACCAAAGCCAATGGGAGATTGTATGATCTAAGATGCTTCAAGGCAGGCAGTCTCAGCTTCTCTAGCCGGCTTGTGTGCTAGCAACATTAAACATGTACCTTGATAAACTATCATATTACTTATCCTGAATGAGATATCTACACTCTATATCCTATCTCCAACCTCCTCATTGTCTAGTAAGTTGAGTGCTCTCCTGGTAATCAAAATGTTGTCTCTTTTTGGAACCTTGTGTCTTGGAACCTTGTGTCAGGTTTTACAAAAGTTGACATTGCTCCATGTCATAACGTATAAGAATGAATCACCTACTCATCACCCTCTGCATCTCATTGCATGTATTAATGGGTCTCTCCCTGTTCCACCTCTTACTAAAAGGCTCCTAATTTGACCAAACAATAGAATAATCAGAAAAAATTAATACCGAATCATTTTACTATTTTCTCCTTTGAGTAATTATGCCAGTTAAAAACCAGTTCCGATCCACTTTTCTCTCCCATTCCAAGTAAGCATTTGGATCATTGTTCTTTCCTTGGAAGGAAGGAATCATCACCTTTATGCTATTATATTATGGCCCAGCTGCTATTGCCTTCAGCTGTGCTGGGTTTCCTAATATTTAATGTGTCATAATTCATTCTCATATTCAAGTTTTCCTTCCAGAGGAATTTGAAATTTCCTACGAGTATGCCTTCTACAAAGTTCTCTTGCATCACACATTGCTAATAACATATTCATTGTCTCCAAGGTCATACTAAGGCGCTCGAGTTCTTTATGCGTTGCCTTAATAGTGAACACTTTCGTCCTCTTCAGCTCCTAAATGTGACATTCTTACATGCAGGAAAATTTTTTCACTGGCAGACAAAACAAGGCCCTACCAGTCACTTCATCACGTGTTTTTATACTCATAGGATGGTCACTCAGTCAACTTCTTTTTACACAAAACTTTGTTTGGCTTTTGCCCTCTAATGATCTAACCCATCCTTTTTTTGACCACTCAGAAATTCCCTATGCCATTGATAATAAGCAAGTAATAAGATCCAAGGTCTGAATAACACCATACAAACAAAGAATAAAAAATATCAAGACTGCTAATGGATATCAACCCTTAATTAGTAAATCCATCGACCTAACTTCAAAAACCTAACTATCTAGATATCAAATGAAATATTATGCATTCAAATTTTTCCGCTGCAAAGTCCATCAAAATTTGCGGTTGATTCACACTAATGGTAATTCATATTTTCCTAGTTCAACATATCAATGAAACACTCCAGAAGAGTGAAGCTAGTACTAAGCCTCATTTCGAGCCCAAAAAAAGACAGTGGTACTATTCTCACCATTTTTTATGGTGATTAGGGAGAATACCGAAAAAATTGTAGGGAACTAAGTAGGTAATTTTTTTTAAATAGATTTCTTTCTTCTTCTTTTTTTTCTTTTCCCTGCTTTTTGCACGAATTTCTTCTCACGCTTTCTTTTCCGTTTTGCATTCAAGTGTGAGTCAAGATGAAGACGAGAAACAAGCTATACACCTCTGAAAAGAAAATTATACGAGAGAGAGAGAGAGCGTAAAGTAAAATAAGAATAGATAGAATGGAAGCACTGATTACCAAACTAAAATAAACCTTGTATAAAAACGAGACATTGGAAGAGATTTTGAGCCGTATAACGCCCACAACTCTTATTCGATACAATCAATCATGAATAAGAACATTCGTATGAGGAGTTGGATGAACCTCACATTAGTTCTGATATGTAATGAATGAACCACACATTAGTTCTGATATGTAGTTAAATTGCTTCATTAAATTGCATCGTCTGGAGGCCAATATGCGTATCTTAAATGTCAAAAAATAATAATAATAGAACGAGTAACTAATGAAAATGGAAACTTAATTTTACTTGAGGAAACCTGAAGGAAACTCTAATTACTAATCTTACTTGAGGCCAAAATTACAAAAAGTAATAAAAGGCCTAATAATAATAATAATGATAATAATAATAACAATAGAACTCACATAATTTAAATTACTCCAGACCAGCCCGAACATTGAATTGTGGTCAAAGTGGTTTCCGTGGTTTCATATTTAGCTTAGTCTCTAGCACCATTCTTTAAGAACATTCATTCAACCAATCCTTTCGTTCTAGCTACGCGATTCGAATTTGTAATTGGTGGCACCCATCACCTACTCATTGTAGTGTTTCAAATTGCAGACCACATCAAGCTACAATTGCAGTATGACACTTACCACATAATAAATCACTCGCAATACAAGCATGTTAGGGTCGCAATTGATTGCAGCAGGCCATAAAGAGCTGCAACAATTTTGATTTTAGGTTGCAAAACACCAAAAAACTAATCAAACCGCAATAGTCGCAACGCACCTTGTGACCACCACAATAACCCCAATCACAAGCTATCACAACAGTGTGACCACAACATCAATTTAGAACTTTGGCTCTTTTTGGCTCCCAGCGTACGTAACTCCTCTATCGGGTGATTTGGTCAGTTGTGGCCCCACTTCTTCACACTATGCACAGAAAAATACCTTCCATCTCTCTCAAATAAATGGAAAATTTTATTTTAACAGCTAGATAGATGTAGACACCCATGTGAATCCCATATAGTATGAAAAAAGTGATGAAAAGATAATAAGTTGGGAGATAAATTAGATGGTGGGATTCATATATTTTATAAGTGAGGTGTTTGGGTGTTTGAGAAAATTAAATGTTATTTAACAAAGTTACAAATAAATCTATACAAAATCCAAGACACCTAACCTCCGAGATATGTGAAAACCCAAAACTTCATTTTTTTTTCCCTCCAACTTCTTTCTTCAACTCTCGTCTTTTTTCTCTTAGGTACTTAGATGTCCCTAAAAAATGGGGTTGAAGTAATTTTAATACGTACCAAACCAATTGTGTTAACATAAGATGATATTCTTAATAGATGGTTTTAGGTCTTATATTCTATATAGATTTAAATGCACATTACTCTAAATTGAACATTTATTTTTGTATTCTGAATATTTATTGTAAATTTTGTACATATTTATACTCCCTTAAGTCCTAGCTTCTGAATTCACCAAAAAAAAAAAAAGAGTCCTTGCTTCTGAAGCCTGACTATAATCTGCCAATGCCCTTAAAGAACTAAAAGATGTGTTTAAGAATAGCAGAAAAGTAGTGTGCAATTTACAAAAATTATAATCATCATTCTCAACAAAATGCATGCAAAAAACAGTTTCATCTTTTTTTCCCTATAATTATCTTTCTATTGAAGGTAATTCTATTCGAGCATCTAAGATTATTCAATGAGCATGACTCTCCCAACACTGAATTTTTTATATTAAGAGATCAAACATGAAACTACTGATTAAGGAAAAGAGCATTTATCACTCTAATCGACTCTATCGGTAAAACAGTTTCACATTCTAACACAAGAGAGTATACAATACAAAGGAGGAAAATGTGTTATTTATGAACAGCAGAATTCATTGGAAATGATCATGCAAATAAATAAATAGACTTTGCAGTCAACTTGTATTTATTAAATTAAATTATTGCCAAGCATCAATATATTGTCAAATGAAAAAAAAAAAAAAACAGATTTAAAGAAGGACGAAAGGAAATATCAGTGTCTACCACATTTGGAGACAGATGATCATGACAAAACATGTAAATGCATCTGAATTATATATTTGATTTGTTGTGATAAATGCTGCTCGGTCCAATTAAATAATCTTATATCAATCTCGATTCAAATCATTAATATACAGGCATGACGTAAAAGGTGATAAATTGGGAACCTTAAAATCTCTAAAATCAACATATATTACAGAAAACAAAAAGAATTAGAGAAACGGTTTTACATACATATTTTCTAGTTTCTACGATATTGAAAGCAGGCCGGTGGACTACAGTAGCTATATATATATATATTTTGACAAACCTTAGCTTTTTTTTTAATTTTAGTCCCTAAATAATTTTTATGTTCTTTTAGATCCTCTAAGTTGTTTTTGTTTTTAACTTTAGTCCCCTAACTAATTTTCTATTCTTTTAGGTCCCAATTTTTTTTTATTTATAATTTATTTTCTAATCATGTAGTACGATGCAGTAAATCAAAATAAAAGAGTCTGAAAAATAAAACTGAACAAGACATTCACCATTTTTAACTATAAAATAAAAACAGAAATTAAATAGAATATAAATTAAAAAATGAACCAAAAATTAACCGAACAAAAGAAAATAATAAGAATTAAATAAAAATATAATTTCAGAAGATTCTTATCATTTTCTTTTATTTGTTAAATTTTTATTTTTTCAATTTATATTTTATTTTACTGTTTAAAAAGGGGTAAATTTCTTGTTCATCTTTTAATTTCTTTTATTTAATTTACTGTGTCATGCTACAAAACTAGAAAATAAAATAAAATAAATCTAAAAATAATAAAAAAATAAGTTAGGGTACATAGATGAAAACCAAAAACTAGTTAGGGAACCAAAAAGAATAAGAAATTAGTTAGGAGACTAAAATGAAAATAAAAAACAAGTTAGGGAACTAGTGTATTTTATCTTATGTGTTTTAGTAAACTCTAAAATTAGTACCTTAAAAACAAACAGTATCAAACAAAGTAATCCCTGATTAATATAAAATCCTAAAATAGTTTTAGGAATTAACATGTTCGATAAAAATATTTTTTAAAAGTTAACATGATCGATAAAAATATTTCACAGAGACTAATCGATTTCTTGAAAAGAACTAATTTGATCCATATTTTTAATTTTTAGGAATTATGTTTGGATTTCTCATTGTTCAAATAGACAAATTACAGTAACAATTTCGCCCGAACGCATGCACGCGAGAGCACTCTATTTTAATTTTCTTGGTACATATTTATTATTACTGGTTTCTCTCCCTGTGTTTCTAATCTCCAAACAATATATTGTTGAAACGTACATAATAACAGGTTTAAAAAAAAATGAAAGAAATTATTAGCGTCTTTCAGAGATGGAGAAGGATATGATCGTGACAAAACCTCTCAATGTCTAAATTTTATAGCTGATGTGATGTAATAAATACTGCTGGGTCCTGATAAATAATCTTCTTATCATATTAATTGATTCATATTAATAACAGGCATCAATGTGAAAGGCAATACGTTCGCAACTTAAAAGCACTAAAATCAACATATATCAGTCTTGAAAACAACAAGAATAACAGAAAGGTGTTTACACACATCACCATTTGTTATTGAAAGGAGGTGGACCAATCCTTAACAAATTTTTTGGTGCATGGAGTAGTTTCTTTACCTTATTCTGATATCCATCACCAAGACTAACGTATAAATTTGTTTGATTTGATGCCCTATAACGTAGCTCCACTCAATAGCGTTCCTTTATTTGAAAATTCTTGCCTAAGGTTTATTCCATAAAAATAACGTTCTCTCCAAAACCATCATGGCTGCTGATGATAAAATCCCTCGGAGCATATATGAACACTCACCAAATAGCCGCATAGCCATATCGTCAGTGATCTTCTATATCTTAGTATTTGTTGCTATGGTCCTTCTCATTTCTATTCGGAATATGAACACTAGTTCTTCAGAACTTTCATTTGGTTTGACATGCCTTAAAACTCCAGAAGCCGGTGAAACAATCACGTCTTCAACTTTTGAAGAGGGTGTTGCATATCCCCTGCTTCCCAAAGAAGAAAAAACAGAAGAGAGTATTGATGAAGAAAATGAAGATGGCGAAACAAATTTTACATCATCAACTTCGGAAGATGGTGGTGCAAGTCCTCAGCTTCCCATAGAAGAAAATACAAAAGAGAGTATTGATGAAGAAAATGAACATAGTGAAACAAATACTACATCATCAACTTTGGAAGAGGGTGCTGCAAATCCTCAGCTTCCAATAGAAGAAAATACAGAAGAGAGTTTTGATGAAGAAATTGAAGATCGTGAAACAAATTTTATATCATCAACTTCAGAAGAGGGTGGTGTAAATCCTCAGCTTCCCATAGAAGAAAATACAGAAGAGAGTATTGATGAAGAAATTGAACATCGTGAAGCAAATACTACACCATCAACTTTGGAAGAGGGTGGTGCAAATCCTCAGCTTCTCTTAGAAGAAAACACAGAAGAGAGTATTGATGATGAAATTGAAGATGGTGAAACAAATTTTACATCATCAACTTCGGAAGTGGGTGGTGATGCAAATGCTCAGCTTCCTATGGAAGAGAGTATTGATGAAGAAATTGAAGATGGTGAAACAAATACTACATCGTCATCTTCGAAAGAAATTGGTGCAAATCCTGAGCTTTCCATAGAAGAAAATAAAGAAGAGAGTATTGATGAAGAAAATGAAGATCCTCTAATTCCACCACCAGGGGTGACAAAAGCAAAGAGAATGACATGGTTTAGGGAACAGCTACCTAAACTTGAGATACTCAAGTCAAGCAATTACTCATCAACTTTATTTCACAACAGGGTCCTAAGCTTTCTCACACAAAATTGCTCGACATTTTTCCACGCCATATGGCTGTCACCAGCAAAGTTCTTTGGTGAAAGAGAGTTCATGACCATGGATACACTTCTCAAGGTCCACCCTCAAGGATGCTTGATGATCCTATCAAGATCAATGGATTCTGAACTCGGCAACATGATCTTGAAACCGCTAGTTGATCGCGGGCTCAAAGTGGAAGCAGTTACTCCTGATTTGCCATTCTTGGTGAAGGACACCCCTGCTGAAGCTTGGCTTGAACAGTTGAAGAGTGGTGACAAGGACCCTGGATACATTCCATTGTCTCAGAATCTGTCCAATTTGATGAGGCTTGCCATGCTCTACAAGTATGGTGGTGTTTATTTGGACACAGATTTGATATTTATTAAGGATTTATCACATTTGAGAAATGCAATTGGAGCACAAGCTGTGGACCCAGTTACCAAAAAATGGTTGAGGTTGAATAATGCAGTTTTGATATTTGACAAGAATCATCCACTTCTAGGGGAATTTTTAGAGGAATTTGCTTTAACTTTTGATGGTAGTAGATGGGGTTACAATGGTCCTTACATGGTGTCAAGAGTGATAGCCAGAGTTGGAAACCCCCCAGGGTACAACCTCACAATTTTGCAACCTAAGGCATTCTATCCTGTGGACTGGAACAAGATTCGGGACTTCTACAAGAAGCCTGAAAATGAGACTGAATCAGCTTGGGTGGAAAATAAGCTTGCGGATTTACTGTCTGGAGGGGAGACGTTTGCACTTCATTTGTGGAACAAGAGGACCAGAGACCTAGAAATTGAAGAGGGAAGTGTCATGGCAAGATTATTTAGTGATCATTGTGTTGTTTGCTACAATATAACCAGACCTTAACAAAGTAAATTCACAACAAAAATTAATTAGGGATTCCTAGTTTGTGATACTTTAATTTCTCGCTAAACAGTATTATTTGTACTGATTCTACACTCATATATGTAAAAAGAAAGACTTATGAGACCACACTTTTTTCCTTTTTCAACACCCACTACTTTTTTTTACCTCTTTATGTTAGTCTAGAATGAGTCCATAAAGTGAGTATAAACAACTTTTTTTTTATCTATTTTGACAACTCCTTAATTCTCTATATTTTCTTGGTTCTCTCTCATTTTATCTTTTTTCTTAGAGTACCTTTCTTCTCATTCAACAAGTGAAAAACCAATCTCTAAGAATAGAGTTTGGTCTAAGTAGAGATCATTCACAATGATGTTTTTTATGTACACATGAATTCTAAGATTAAGTTGATTAAGACTACATGTTTGAGGGATCTGAGCTGGTTCCACTCAAGAATATCTGACAAATACACTTAATTCCAACTATCTTTCACATTTCAAGAGCTCTAAAATTTTAAGGTCTCTCACACCTCATCAACCTTCCCTCCATGTTTTCTTTTGAAAATATGAACACATCTATTCTATTCAAACTCAACGTGGTACTTAGATAGGACCAATATCTTATTCTGATGTCATATTTTTGAAATAGTTTGAAAGGCAAAAACCTTTGAAAGATTGTCATTGGGGAAATAGAGAAACTCACAATGGCAAACAAAGATTACTGAATGCAAACAAAAAAATCATCAAATCATTGTTTGAATTCCTATGACTGGTATCCTATGTATTGTGCAATGACTACTGGTGATAAAAACTTTGGCAAAGATGTTTAGCATACCCTAAAAGGTGCGTGATTCACAGAATTTTTGAATATTTAGGAATGTGACATTTCTATGTTTGGCTTGTAGATTTAAAAAGAATTTTACAGATAAATTATATTTTCAAGGACAAAAAATGTTCAAATTTTATTCTTACCCTAGAATGTTGGACTTCTACAAGTAGGGCATAATGAAAAGACTAAATAGCCTTCAACCACTAAATCACAACCATCAAAACTGCAAAACCATTGCACATTGATAACTCCTTTAGGAGTTATGTTTTTCTTTAGTTTTCTTAGGACTTTTAGTTTATTTTCATAGTTAGTTTTAGTTTTCATGGTTTCCCTTTTCATATCATTTGGTTTAAATTCTTGCATAACCATACTCACATTGAATCTTGCATTCTAGTTGTGTTTTCCATTGTTTTGTAGCTTTTTGGATGAAGAATTAAGGAAGCATTTGAGCTAGGATCACAAAGGAGCAAGAATTGGAGCTGAAGGGATGTCAAAAATCCATGCCGGAGCATAAAAATCCATGCTGGAGCATGGGTCCTGAAACTGACACCACGCTACAACGTAGCTTGTTGTCACAATTCTAAACTTTTCACTTAAACTACGCTCCAGCGTAGCCATAGCCACGCTACAGCGTAGCCATAGCCACGCTACAGCGTGGGTGCACGAATCTGACATGTGGACTGGGCCTCTGTACTGACTCTGACAGCCCATGATTGGCACAAAAACCTAGGCAATCACGTTGAAGAGGGGATCATCCATCAGAAGACAAGAGGGAGAAAAAGAGAGATCTAGAGCTGGGGAGCATAGGGGATTGGAGCTTCAAGAACTTGAGAGAGAGACCTCTCTTGGATTATTCTTCAATTCTTATGTATTTTCTTGTTCATGGCTTCTTCTTATTTCTCTTTTAATTGTGTTGTTTCTATTTCATTTGCAATGAATTGTAACTAAACCCTTGCTAAGGGTGATTTATGGATGCTTTGTGTTTGACATTATGCTAATATGAATGAATGTGTCTTGTTCTCATTTGATAGTGAGTATTGTATTTGAGTTTATTTATCTTGAATTGCTTGATCACCAATTTAGGATTATAGGGGTTTTTACAAATTTGAGAAAAGGAGTAAGAACCATGCCCATGAATATAATGCCATGAGTTGAATGACACCTAGAGATAGGCAAACGTGATTCATGTGGTAATTAAGGGTTTGAGAACTTCTTGTAGACTTAAGCATGCTAAGAGATTAGGTGTTTGAATCTATTTGGGGTGGCATTAAATGATCTTGAGAAAGGCTTTTAATGACATGATGACTCATACCATCACTTTATTGAATTTGGATAAGGCACATTGATATTCATGTTGCATGTTGTTAACACATAGTTGAAGTAAATCACCCTAGCATTTAATTTCATCCATTCTTATATTGTTTTCACATCGTTTTAGCACTTTAGCATTATTCCTTTTAATATCATCTCTTTTCAATTGTTCAACTTGTTATCTAATTAACTAGAATCGGTACTTGAATTATCCCTGTGGGTACGACAACCCTCCATTTTACTCTATCACTTGACGACCTAGTATACTTGCTAGTGTCACTCTCATTTGGGAGCGATCACACATCACCATTGAACTACCATTGGCTGCCATTAGACTATTGCCGACTTTCATCAAACCACTGGCCGTTAACAGCCACTAACAACTTCCAATTAGTTAGTTGGTTAGAGTTAAAATAACCTTTAATTGACTCAACTACTAGTTACCTTAACTACAGTAGTTAGTTGCTCTAATCTTTGTATATAAACATAGAGCATTCATTCAATGAAGCACTTTTTAGTTGTTTTCTTTCATTGTTATTCTATTATGGTATCAGATTAATAAATCACGCGTCTGCTTCCCCTTCCTCTCTTTCTCTTTCTTCTTCTTCTTCTTCTTGCTTCTTCAATGGCTTTCGAGCAAACCTTCGCTCTTGCTAACATGCAAGACCCAAGCAAACCATACTACCTCCACCCTAATGAAACACCATCTCTGCAACTTGTTACAACTCTCTTGGATGAGAAAAATTTCCATTCATGGCAAACAAGCATGAAAATAAGCCTTTTTACAAAAAATAAATTGGGTTTTGTAAATGGCTCCCTTAGAGAACCACCAGTTTCTAACCCCATTCATCCCTTTTGGGAAAGATGCAACACCATTGTACTTGCTTGGCTAAACCGAGCCATCTCCCCTGCGATCACTCAGTCATTCTTGTGGATAGAGAAAGCAGAGGAATTATGGAAAGAATTAGAATAACACTATTCACAATAAGATATGTTTAGAATTACTGACTTGAAGAAGATGTTTTTTCCTTCAAGCAAGGAAACCTCTCTTTCTCTATGTATTTCACAGGTTTGAAGGCATTTCTTGATGAATTAGATGATCTCCTACCTATTCCCTCTTGCACTTGCAACTTGAATTGCACATGTGGAGCTTTAAAGAAGGTTCATGAACAAAGAAATCTGCTGCATGTAATTTGTTTCTTGAAAGGCTTAAATGAGCAATACTCGGGGGTAAGATCTAACATCATGCTAATGAATCCTCTTCCTACCCTCAACAAAGATTTTGGATTGCTGGCTCAAAAAGAACTCCAATTTGCATGTGAAAATCATGATTCCATGGCTGCCTCTCATTCCATTGATCCAAGAAATACAATTTAGAAAAAGGGAACTCTTCCTAGAATAAAGGTGCTGCTGTTGTTGGTAATTTCAAGCAAGGACCAAAGAAACAATGCACTTATTAAGGCTATTTTGGTCACACAGTTGACATATGCTACAAGAAGAAAGGGCTCCAGGATATAAACCCAAGAACACAAATCCCAAAAATTACAGGGCAAACAATATTTCTACATATCATTCAACTCCTGAGAATTCTTTTATCTCTTGTCAAGACCAAGAAGCTACCATTGAGCAATATCAAAATCTACTTGCACTATTGCCTTCTGGTAACACTTCTTCCAACTTGAAAAATACACAAATTAACATGGCTTCATCCAATCTGAACACTGATCTAACCTTATAAAATGGTAACTTTTATAACTCTTTGGATTGTTGACAGTGGTGCCACTGATCACATATGCACTTCCATGTCTTCATTCATATCCTTTAGAGTTAATAAACCTGTCAATGTGCATTTTCCTGATGGCATAATCTTAGTTTCCAAATATTAGGGAACAAATATACATTTATCTCCAACCTTAGCACTATCCAATGTGTTATACTTACCAGCATTACAGCAATATCATCTCTAGCAGTAAAATCACTACACACCTTAACTTTCATGCCATCTTCTCACAAAATAATTGTGTCATACAGGATTTGAATGCCTCGAAGATGATTGGCAATGCTAAAATAGATAAAGGATTGTATTTTCTGCAAACATCATCAAAACAATTACCAGCTATAGAAATCAATTATGATGTAAATACAATTTCTTGCAATTCTGTCATTCAAAATAATGTACTATGGCATGTGAGACTAGGACACTTACCCACAGACAAAATGAATAAACTTCACAAATTGTTTCCTTATATACCAGTTAACTCTACTCATATATCTGATGTGTGCAATATGCTAAACAAAAACATTTACCATTTCCTGTCAGCACATTACACACTACACATTGTTTTGAATTGATTCATGTTGATATATATAGGGCCCTGCATCCACTATTTCCTTACATTGTCGTAGATATTTCTTGACCATTGTTGATGACTTTTCTAGACATACTTGGATCTATCTTATGAAATCAAAATCTAAGGCATCATCACTTGTTCAAAAATTCTTTTCCTTTGTTGAAAATCAATTTCAGCAAAAGATTAAAATTTTAAGAAATGATAATGGCCCTGAATTCACTCTAAAAACCTTTTATGGACCAAAGGAGTAATACATCAAACTTCCTGTGTTGAGACACCCTAGCAAAATACTGTGTGGAAAGAAAGCGTCAACATCTCCTCAACACAGCAAGAGCTCTATTATTCCAAGCAAATCTTCCAAAATGTTTTTGGTCATATACTGTTAGCCAAGCAGCCTTCCTCATTAATCGAACTCCATCCAAAACCTTAAATTTCAAAACACCATATGAATGCCTATATTCAACCATACTTGATTTGTCTCGAATAAAAGTTTTTGGCTTTTTATGCTTTGCTTCAATCTTAAAGAACAGTGGATCAAAACTTGATCCAAGAGCTAGAAAATGCATCTACATTGGTCGTCAACCTAACACTAAAGGTTTTATTCTTCTCAACTTACAAATTAGAGAAACCTTTGTCTTTAGACATGTAATCTTCTATGAAGGAACTTTTCCCTTTCAAAGAACTTCACATACCCTTGATCTAAACACTTCTACCACTGCCATACCACAGCTCACTCTTTAATCATCTCCAAAAATTGATTATAACTATCCTAAACACACACCTGCTGAACACATAACCAATTTTAGTCCAGCCAATGAATCCCACACACAAACTGCTCCAATAACTTCCCTAAGGCACTCCACCAGAAACAGAAAACTTCCTACCTACTTACAAAACTACCACTACAATCTCTCCATCAAAAACCACATACGAAATTCAACAAACAACATCAACTCAAACCAAAGATATCCTATATTATCTGTTATTTCCTATAATTCTCTATCAAATAAACATAGAAATTTTATTCTCAATATATCTTCAAGTACTGAACCAAAAACATACAAACAAGCAACAAAATCTAGTGACTGGCAGGTAGCCATGAAGGCAGAAATTGAAGCTCAAGAAAGGAACAACACCTGGAAGCTTGTAGACCTACCATAAGGCAAAATCCCTATTGGCTGCAAATGGGTTTATAGAATCAAATACAAGCAAGATGGCAGCATAGATAGATACAAAGCTAGGCTCGTTGCCAAAGGATTCACTCAAGTAGAGGGTATGGACTACAATCAAACCTTCTCTCTAGTTGACAACTCTCAGAACTGTCCTTGCCCTTGCTGCTGCAAAGCAATGGCATTTACAATAATTAGATGTTAATAATGCCTTTCTACATGGCACCTTCCATGAAGGAGTATACATGACCCTACCTCAAGGCTTCCACTCTACCAAACCAAATCAAGTTTGTCACCTTCAAAAGTCCCTATATGGATCAAAGCAAGCAAGTCGTGAATGGTTCCTAACTCTCTCCACCACTCTAAAGTCTCAAGGATATACACAATGCAGTTCAGATCACTCCCTCTTCACCAAGACAAACTTATCAGCATTCACTGCTCTATTAATATATGTTGATGATGTTGTACTCACTGGAAATGACCTTAATGAAATCAATTGCATCAAATAACACCTCCATTTCAAATTCAGAATCAAAGACATTGGAGATCTGAAATACTTTCTCGGACTAGAAGTATCAAGGTCTAAAAAAAGGAATTGCCTTATCACAAAGGAAGTATGCATTAGAACTTCTATCTGACTCAGGTCTTCTAGCATGCGAACCAGCCTCAACCCCAATGGTTCCTACCCTCAAACTCTCTGCTACATCTAGATCACCACTTCAAGACATCTCCTCATACCGAAGACTCATTGGAAGACTAATTTACCTAACCACAACCAGACTAGACATAGCCTTTATTGTCAACCCCTCAGCCAATTCCTATCAGCACCAACAGATACCTATCAAGCTGCTGCAACAAGAATTCTTTGATACAAAAAAAGCCCTCCTAGTACTAGCCTCTTCTTTTCTGCATCATCTGACCTCAAATTAAAGGCCTTCAATGACAGTGATTGGGCAGTGTGTCCTGACACAAGAAAATCGTATTTGGGTTCTGTATCTACCTTGGCAATTCTCTAATATCATGGAAATCGAAGAAACAACACACTATTTCCAAATCATCAACTGAAGCAGAATACCATGCCATTGCAAACACTGCATGTGATATTCAATGGATTTTCTGTCTCATACGAGACTTAAACAGCCCTTCACCCTCACCCATTCCCTTATATTGTGACAACCAATCCGCCATACACCTAGCTCGCAATCCTTTCTTCCATGAAAGAACCAAATACATTGAACTAGATCGCCATCTCATCTGAGAGAAAATAACCTCTAGCCTCATTCACCTCATCCCCATATCCACACATCTTCAGTTAGCCGATATACTCACTAAACCACTTCAATATGCCCCTTTTACCTCTATCCTGAACATTCTGGGAATTCTGAACCTGTGCTCTCCAGCTTCCCGGGGGGGGGGGGGTAACAGGCCCTAACAGCTTCCAATTAGTTAGTTAGTCAGAGTTAAAATAACCTTTAATTGACTCAAGTGCTAGTTACCTTAACTGTAGTAGTTAGTTGCTCTAATCTTTGTATATAAACATAAAGCATTCATTCATTTAATGAAACACTTTTTAGTTGTTTTCTTTCATTGCTATTTTGTTAGCCGCAAATGTCATCTTAGGAGAGGTCGCTAAAGTTTTCCTAAATAAGCACAAATTAAGTGTGTTAATCCTTTATCCTTATTTATTATTTCAATGTATTTCCTATTTTTAATATTTTATAAATTTGAAAAGAACACATAATTTGGTTGGTAAAGATTAGACAAATAAATTAACAAATAAAAACAAATTTTTTTATTTCTTTATAGTTTTCCAATTAGTTTCCTTGTCTTTAATTCAGTCCCTTATGATATAAATTATCTTCAATTTGGTTCCACTTCATTTTTTTAATTTTTTTTATCAGACAACTAATAGAAAGTGTTAATGTGGCAGCGCACTCACTCATTGATTTAAAGTAGATTGTATTATGTCAGCATTGAATTATGCTACATGAAAATGATAAGGAACCAAGTTGAAGTTATCTTGTATGACAAGGGATTAAATTGAAAAGAAATATTGACTGCACTTAACCAAATTTATTTAAAAAAATAAAGATAAGAGAGCATTTTTTTCCATAAAAATATCAAGCTTTAGTCCACTTCTATTCGTTAAATTAAATTAAACTATAGTATCTTGCGAATAGCTTCGTTTCTTAATTTGTTCTCTTTCAGGAATGACTTTCTTTTCTTAAAATTTTCCATTGTTTACCTTTTTGCAATCATATTTTTTTAGTTCAACTTGTCAGCATTCTCTTATTATTTTAAATAAATTTTCACTTTTATTTACATTTTTTAAATTTTACCTTTATTAAGAATACTTATAATATAAGCTATTAGAATTGATTTAGAAATAAACGATTTGGATAGTATATATAAGGTCATAGATTTAAATCTCATTATAACCGATGTAATTCCATAAGGTTTTTTTTTTTTTTTGAAAAAAGAATACTTGTAACATGCACAAAATGGTTACTAGATGTTAATATATTTTTTTCCAAAGAGAAAAAAAAGATGTTAATAAATTTTCATGATTCACTTTCCAATGAGAAATCGGCATCATCAATATATTGTCAAAAAGTAAACACTGGCTTAAAGAAGGACGAAAGGTAAGGTTAGCGTTTTT
Source organism: Dalbergia cochinchinensis (assembly GCA_031216125.1). Lineage (NCBI taxonomy): Eukaryota > Viridiplantae > Streptophyta > Magnoliopsida > Fabales > Fabaceae > Dalbergia > Dalbergia cochinchinensis. Next base: position 72,031,981 of record CM062368.1, on the reverse strand, counting down.
AACACATGGAGACCGAAGATCATGACAAAACAAATAAATATCGTGTCCAGCATCTGACTTATATATCTGATTTGATGTAATAAATACTGCTGGGTCCAAATAAATAATCTTACTATCAGTGTTGATTCATATTAATAACAGGCATTAATGTAAAAGGTGATAAATCGGAAACCTTCTTAATAGCTCTAAAACAACCTGTATTATTGAAAACAAAGAGAATAGAAAGGATTTTACACACACCACCTCTGAACAACCAATTTTATTCAATATTTTTAACAATAAAATCCAACAGTTTACACTTAATTTACCTTTTTATTATAGTTTCATTGAATATTTCTATTGAAAAATAAAAAAAGATTTGCTGTTATAAAAATAAAAAAAATAAAATAAAATAAAAAATAATAAAAAGGGTGAAAGGAGATAGAGGACCTTCACGAGTTCCTCTTCCTTGTGGATTCTGTCTCCAAGGCTCACGGGAGAGCCTGGGAATATGAGAAAAGCAAAAAAATCAAAATAGAGGCAATGATGGTGTCTTTGGAATTTAGATCTCTTTCGGTGGAGTTGAAACATATTAACACGGGATACACAGAGAGAAGGATAGACGGTCCAGTTCATCAAGATACACAAAGAAACCAGCAAGGAGAACTCAAAAAAAAAATCAACAATTCAATCCAGCACTAAAAAAGGTAAACAACAGAAGAAAATTTCATCATCATCAATCATCAGTTTTTTTCAAAAAAAAAAAAAAGGACACAGGGGGCCGCGGCCTCCTTCACATGTGACCCCTTCCACTCTTCCCTCATCCCTTTTCAACATCATCAACCTCATCCCCTCTCCAGCATCATCATGCTTCCCATCATCATCCACAACCTTCACCACAACCACCACCCTTCACAGCTCCTCCATGAACCACCACCACAACCTCCACCCGTCACCACCGTGAGCCCCATTTCCCCTCTCCCTTGCAACTCCTCAACAACCGCCATCCTCCAAGTCTTCACCATCGACCTTCCCCCCTCTCTAGCACCATCATCATCGCCAGTCATCTTCTCTACCAAGCACCTCCTCGGATCTCCGCCACGAAACCACAGCCTTCCTCAAGCTCCATGAAACACCACCACAACCTCCAACCGCCACCCCTCTTCATCATCATCAACATCAACACCATCATCATCGCGAACCCAGCACCCTTTCCCCTCAACCTCCGTGAACCGCGCCGTGAGCCACCTCGAACCACCATGGCCATTCCATCCCGATTTGCACGTCCGCCACCCCAATCATCGCGATCTTCGCGGATCGCCACCCCAGACACCGCACCCCCATGCCTCAGTACGAAACCATCTTGGATCTGCGACGGGCCGAGCTCAGCCATCCTCGTTTCCTCTGTCGTCTGCCGCGGCGCCGGTTCCTGCTTCCTTCTTCCTCCTTTCGTGATCTCAACCTCCTGTTCTCTCTCTCAGCTTCCCTATTTCCATCTGAGTATAAGTGTGTGCGTGAGTGAATAAGAGAGGAAAGAAGGGTGCCGCGTGTGTGAAGGTGTCATGTTGAAGAAGAACAAGAGTGTGTGCGTGTGTTTTGTTTAAAAACGAGTGCTTGCTGTGTGTGCGTGTGATGGCATGTGCGTGAGAGAGGGAGAGGGAAACTTGGGTGATGTGTTAGTGTAGGTTAGAGTGTGTGTGAATCATTGTGAAATAGTGTTGAGTGAGTAAGAGTGGGAGATTTTTTTTTATTGGTGTGTGTGTTCATGAGTATAAAAAAGAGAGAGGGAGTTTTCTTTTTTTATTTTATTTAAGTATGTATATGTATTAGTTACATGGATGTGAGTTTTTTATATTGATATATATTAAAAGGGAAATGGAAAATTAATTTAAATTTGTGTATATGTGTGTTTTTTTTTTTTGATGTTGTTTATTTGATTAGCGCTTATTTCATTTTGATTTAGAGTTTAGATAATAAAAAGTTTCATTTATTTTGATTTTCAAAATAAATCTAACTTAGGAAATTAGTTTGAGCTGATTTGTTTCATTAGTATAGATTTTGGATTTATTAAGTTAGATTTTATTTTAGTTTGTTAAATTATGGTTGATTTTATGTTTGAGACTTGAGCTTTACTTGTTTGATCTGAATTAATAAAGAAAACTATTATTGTTTGAAAATAAATATTTGAGTATTTTATTTTATTAAAGATTTACTCTTTTTATTGTTATTATTATTATTTTTGTTTTGTAGGTTTTGTTTAGATTTTAAAGTTGTTTCTTTGAATTTGAATTTATTTTATTTTATTTTATGTTTCGATTGAATTAATTGCTTAATTGTGTTTATTGTATTTTTTAGGTTTAATTACTTTTTGTGTTTATGTGTTTTGATTAAAATTAATTGTGTAATTGTAATATTTTGCATTTCTAGTTTAATTATTTTACATATTTTGTGTATTTGCATTTGTAAATTTTTTTTTAGTTTTGTTATTTTATATGATTATACGCTTGGTGTGTATTTTTGTTATGAATTGATTTTCTTTTGGTTTAATTATTTTATAAATTTATATGTTTTATTTAAGTTAATCGTGTTTGTGTTTTTTTTAATATTTTGCTTTGTTAGCTTAATTATCTTAATGTGTTTTTTTCCTGGTTCAAATTTCATTGGATATTTGTTTTTATGCATCAATTTTGTAGATTCCTGTTAAAAATTAGAATTTTTGTCTTAAAAGAGGAGTTTTATCCATTTTGGATTTAAAATAAATACTTGAGTATTTTATTAAAATTTATATACTTAATTAATTGATGAATTGTATTTAAAAAAAAAGGGGTTAATTGAGTCGAGACGGTTTGTTAATCTCATGTTTCAGAATATTTTAGCTGCGACGGCTTGATATTCAAAGTTTTTAAGAATAAAGTTAATTTGACCGTGACGGTTTGTTAACTTTATGTTTTAGAATATTTTAGCTGTGACAGCTTAATATTCTAAAAATTCTTTTTTAAAATTAACCTTTTCACCACTTAATTTATTTGTAAATAATTTTCCTAAAATGTTTTTCTATGCTATTTATGAATTTTGTTTCATTTACAAGTTCCGTTTTCCTCATAATTTTATTTCAAAATATTTTATTTAACTTTTGTTATTGTAGATAAAGAGTTAATTTAGCCGTGACGACTTGTTAACTCGATATTTCGAACATTTGAGTTGTGGTAGCTTAATGATTCGAAAATTTCCTTAAAAATGTTTGTTCTCTTTTATGTTTGTTTCTATTGATTTATAAAAATACATAAAAAAAATAATTTTCTTCCTTTTTTCTCTTATTTGTAAATATTTATAATTTATACATTTATTTTCAATTTAAATTTGCTCATTTATTTAGTAATTTTTCTTATTCAAATAAAAATGTCAATTTAGCCGTGACGGCTTGTTGACTTAATGTTTTGGGATACCTGAATTGCGACAGTTCGGTGTTCCCGAAGTTTCTCTTAAAGAATTTCTTTCATTTATAGTTTCATTGTAAATAGAATATTTTTTTAAGGGGGTTATTAATTAATTTGCACAGTTAATTATGGAGTGCAGATTAGGGGCGGTGTCTTGAGAGTGCGTGGGATTAAATTCCTGCCCTTCCCTATACATAACCGACTCCCGAGCTCGAACCGGTTTCAAAGACCGTTTTCAAAATGAATGGGTTTTTCCATGTTTTCCCAAATTCTAATAAACTTGGTGGCGACTCTATAATTTTCAAACTAAACAAAATTCTTTTTTCTTTCGCCGTCCCCATCGCGATCCCGGTTGCGACACCACCATTTCCTCTCTTATGGAAACCAGGCCGGTGGACCACTATACTGATGTACCCGTAGAAAACTTTTGTGCAGCACGTTTTATTGGAAAAATTTATTGTGCGGACACAAATGTAAGAATTATTTCCTAAACACGTTCATAAAAAAGAGTGTGAAACTCATAGTGAATGTATATTTAATAAAGTTAATTGGGGTTATTTTTATTTTGAGTGTGCTCAAATATGAGGTGTTATATTTATGAGTAATGATATTTTGATACTCAAAAGTAGGGTATCTATTCAGATATTCACTTTATAATCATTGGATATGATGGTGATCCCCACTTATCCCTAACATCTATCACATTCAATGGTTATAAAATGAATATAATTTTTTAGGTTTCAAAATATCATTAGGATTTGTTCATACTACTATAGAATCTCTTGTATTATTATTACTTGTTCCTCTGCCTGGTTCTGTTCCCCTCCAACACCGGCGTTTAAATCTGTGACACCCTATAACATAGTTCCACTAAGTACTAGACTGGTTCCTTAATTTGCAAATTCTTGCTTAAAGTTTTTCACATCATTCGACAAAAAATAACATTGTCTCCAGAGTCCAGACCATAACCATCGTGGCTGCTGACCAGAAAATCTCTCAGAATATCCATGTTCACTGGCTAAACAGCCGCATTGCCAAAACATCTGTTGTCATCTATGTCTTAATATTTGCTACTATCATCCTTTTCAATTCCGATCTAAACATCATCTCTAGTTCTTCAGCACTTTCATTTGGTTTGACAAAGCAGAAACAAACTCCTAATCCTTGAGAAAAAAACGCATCATCAACTATTGAAAAGGGTGGTGTAAATCCTCAGCTTTCCATTGAAGAAAACGCAGAAGAGAATGATGATGAAGAAAATGAAGATCCTCTAGTTCCACCACCAGATATGAGAAAGGCAGAAAGAATGGCATGGTTCAGGAGTAATCAGGACACAGTCGCCTAAACTTACCAAGCAACTCATCATCAGCTTCATTTCACTTAAGGGTCCTAAGCTTTCTCAGTCAAAACTGCTCAACATTTTTCCATGCAATGTGGTTGTTACCGGCAAGGCCCTTTGGGGTAAGGGAGCTCATGACTGTGGACACACTTCTCAAGGTCCACCCTCAAGGGCGCTTGATGATCCTGTCAAGAACAATGGAGTCGAAACTCGGGTACAGGATCTTGAAGCCACTGATCGATCGTGGATTCAAAGTGCAGGCAATCACACCTGATTTGCCATTCTTGGTGAAGAACACCCCAGCTGAAGCTTGGCTTAAACAGATAAAGAGTGGTAACATGGACCTTGGATTCATCCCATTGTCCCAGAATCTTTCCAATTTGATGAGGCTAGCCATGTTGTACAAGTATATGGTGGTGTTTATTTTGACATAGATTTGATATTTGTTAACGATTTATCACACTTGAGGAATGCAATTGGAGCACAAGCTGTGGACCAAGGTACCAAGAAATGGTTGAGGCTGAACACGGCAGTTATGATATTTGACATGCACCATCCAAATTTCCTGGATTTTTTGGAGGGAGTGGCAACAAGTTTTGATGGTAGTAGATGGGTTTACATGGCCCTAATTTGGTGTCTAGAGTTATGGAGAGAGTTGGAAGCACACAAGGATACAGCATCACAAATTTTGCCACCTTGTGCCTTCTACCCTGTAGACTGGACCAAGATTAGGGTCTATTACAAGAAGCCTAAGTACTGATGGTGGGTTGGTTTGGGTGGATAATAGGCTAGCGGACTTGCTGTATGGAGGGAAGACAAATGCACTTCATTTGTGGAACAAGAGGACCAGAGATCTTGAAATTGAAGAGGGTAGTGTCATGGCAAGATTATTCACCGATCATTGCATTGTTTGCTCCAATGTAACCACGGTATAAGAAACTATTAGGTATTTTTATAGCAAGACAAAATATTTATTTTATTTTATTTATTGAATGACACATGAGTTATTATATTAAAAATGTAAAGAAGTATAAGTTAATAATGACCTACAAAACTCATATGTCAATTAATAAATAAATCAGAGTAAATATTTTCTCTTATTCTCAATATACCTACGTATTTCTGACAAGGCATGGCAAAGTAACTTATAAATTCAAGACTAAATAATAAACTAGGATTAATCACGAGGTCAAATGGATGTCGTAGAAGCCAAAATATAGAATGCAACAATATCTTAAAATATTTGAAAAATATTTCATGTACATTGCTGTCTCGTGAAAATTATTACAGTATCTTAAATGAATTTTTGATTTAAACCTTCAGTATCCAAATTAAATAGTTTCTATATTGCTGGATACTTTATGATTTGTTATCTATTTAACTTAAACTAAGAATTTATTATTAGAATAAATAATGGTTTTTTTTTTTGAGGGGTACAAGAATAAATTGTGGTTTAGTACTTCTTATTTTGCAAACTGGAGCTTTTTTGTTTCTTTCCCTATATACTCTGTTTCAGCTACACCAGTTATGTCAAATTCCAGCAACCCTTTCTTTCGGTCGCACATGGCTGTCAATGCTCGATCAGCTTCATCAATGGGCTTTTCACCTCCCCAATACCACCGTACTCTCCACCGTGCTTTGGTCGACTCTAGCTCCCGCCGCCGACTGTTATGGCTGCGCCTCTGTCCCAAATATATGCAGAATCTGGCATCCAACCCAAATGTAGCTACTTGCCACATGCCTCTGGCAATTCCAAAAATTCCTTGTTGGGTTGGGCTCCCTTCCTATATGGAGAAAAGCCCAAAACCGGGCCAACCCACTTATCCATCACTTACACAACAGAGGGGTCTACTAGGGTTGTGGAGTGAGTGATCATTTTGTGTCAAGAGAGTAGCCACAAAAATAGAGAGAAGAGAGAAACACCAAACTCGGTTTCATATTTCTACTCAGAGCAGCCACCGTAGATCGCCATTTCCAAAGCCGTTCACCATTGGATCGAGCTGAAATTTGAACAGAAGATTCTTGACAGGGGGCTCTTCATTCTGAATGGTCGGATCGTCGAGAAAAGCTCTAGAGTGCGAGATATTGAGCTCGCACAGAGGTTCTGTTTTGATTTGAAGAATCAGTTTGATGTTTAAGCTGTCTCTGTAAATTGGTAGTTGTGAAGCTGTTCACCGTTGGATTGGGCTGAAACTTTCACAGAAGGTTCGTGGCGTCTGGTTCTTCATTCTGAACGGTTAGATCATCGATACGAGTTCTGGAGTGTAAGATATCAATCTCGCACCGCAGTTCTATTCTTGTTTGGAGAATCACTTCCTTGGTTCAAGCTGTCACCGTAAATCGGTGTTTCTGAAGCTGTTAACCGTTGGATCGGGCTGAAACTTGGACAGAAGGTTCTGGATATCTGGTTCTTCATTCTGAATGGTTGATCATTGAGACGAGGTCCGGAGTGTGAGGAACTGGTCTCGGACAGAAGCTCCAGTTTTGGGGTATTCACATATTCCTAGTTCTCTATTTTGAGTATTGGTGTTTGGTTAGTTTATTCTGTTGTTAGCACGATTTGTGCACATATTTGAGACTCTCTTGCACCTGTTTTTGATCATAGTGGAGTTATTTCTTTGGTCTGGACGACCCGTGGTTTTTGTCTCTCACATTGAAGGAATTTTTCCACGTTAAAAATCTTGGTGCATTGTTCCTATTATTACTCTGGTTTATTGTGTATGTTGATTGCTGCGATAATCTTACTGGTATAGTTGCTCCTCTTGTTTTTGTAAGTAGGAAATTGTGTGTTTAAGTTCCCAACATTCCTCTGGCACAATTACATGTTGGTGATGTCTATGTTTCGGACACAATCTTTGGCATATTAGTATTTTTTGTGTATTTTCATTCAAAATATTTATTTGTAACAAGATTAGAGCTAAGAAGCTTTAACTTGAGTGAAGCATACGAATATATCCTAATTTGTAGAATTCATGATTGATTAGGATAATTAGTTTAGCGCAAGCATAAATAAATAAGGGTTATGTATGTGCTTTACTGATAACTCTATTATTTAGGCTCATAGTATATATAAAAGTATGCTAGAATCTTGAAATTTTAATTCACTTTTAGTTTATTTTGATTTATATTCCAATCTACACACATTTAATTAAAATTATTCTACTCTTGTTGCAATTTTGTTTACTTTTGATTTTTGTTTTTCATGTTCATAATAATTAGTGTAACATAAAGTTATGCCAAGGTTACCTTCGGTGTATGGATGGCGATGATCCTCTTTTCCTCACACCGGTTGAAACACTAGGGGTGGGTATGTGCAAAGGACTCCAATGTCCAAATTAGTGCCTGTATGAGAATGGGGAGAATAATCAGAATGAACATCTATCGTAAAAGGGTTTTGTCTCTCCCATTTATACGCTTTGGATATGTCCAAAAAAGAGATTCTAGGACTAGAGTGGAGTGCACATCTATTCAGGGTACTGCTACCGGGTGATGTCAGGGTTTGTTGGTGCTTTTCCCTTTTTTGTTCCCTACTGAGTCTGAATTACATTTTGTGCTGATAACACGCTCATCATGCGCTCATCCTGTCCTAGGATTGTGCCTCTTGGTCTTCTCCTGAGGTGGACTTCTATGTTCGGGCTAGGAGTATAGCTTCTTCCTCTTTGTTATTCGAAGCATGCTCAGGCGTCAGGGTTCCGGGTTTACCTCGGAAGATCCTAGAGGAGGCTATTTGGGGTTCAGGCATGAAATAGTACTTAGGAAAAATTTTTCAAATAAAAAAGGATGCAAAACAACTTTTCCAAATAAGTCGAACATGAAAAAGTACTCAACTCTATATTAACACTTCATTCTTCGCTTTCCACTAAGAATGGACGTCGGCATTGTTGGTTTATGTATGCTAACATGATCAAAAATATTTATTTTGGAATGTTTCGATGTGTGTGTTAGTATTTCATGACATTACATTGAAAATATTTTAGAACACAACACACACAAGTTGAATATCTCCTGCAAAAAGAGGAGACAACCGTCCAGCAGCACTGTAAACCTTCCAGAATCATGAGAATCTAATCAGGCACCAAATTCTTTAGAAGGAAACTTGAAATGGTATATTAAAATATTGCTAACATATTATAGAAAATTTTGAGGGCATAACAAGGAGAAAATGGCAACTCATGTACAAAAGAAAGAGAGAGAAAATGACATGGGAAAAATGTCAAAAGTGACAATTTAAAAAGAATGTACCCACTTTACAGCATAGCAAAAGAAGGTCTAGAAGCATCCATTTTCAAGCTTCCAATGGTCTGAAATTTCTCCATATAAGGAATGCTAGATGGGACAAGAAAAAGCAGAAAATGAGAGTGCATTTACAAGGCATCATCCTCAAGAAATATTGCTTCTTCTGCTCTTTTTCTCCTCTCAACAGAGGTTATTACTGAAATACTTTGTGCGTTTATAGTTTCTATTTTGAGAGTCTGAAAGTGCAAATACTAATATAAGGGGAAAATGGGGAGCTTACTTTTGCACATCTTTTCTTGAAGACAACATCTAGCGTATTTGAGTGATGCTTATTATTTGACACAGAGAAAAAAAAAAAACTATGGCCAAAAAGGCTATTCTGTAGGTTAGGCAGTCAAAATTTGCGGGAGCTTTTTTCAAGAAACTAGGTTCCTTTTGTTCTTGAGTGAAAATACGAATAAAAAGCAATGTTTGAGAGCTTGTTGTGTGTAAAACAGAATATCATTCCAAAAGGCATTTGTTTTGTGAGGTTTTTATGAATGATAAAATCCTTATTTATGTGAACTTGAAGAAACTCTTGTTAAAAATTGTTTTTTGTGTAAGTTTGGAGAGACATTTTTCAAAGACTACTCTTGTTGTAAACTTGAAAAACTTTGTTTAGTGCTTACACGTGGGATATTGTGAAGCTCTGTTTGGTGTAACAGTCTTGTAAGACTTTTGATACGTGGAAAATCTCACCTTGAGTGGTGGGGACAAGACATAGGCTGTATGTTGGATGTCAGAGCAGTATAAATAAAGAAATGATATTTTGACATTTATATAGGTGTAAATATTTATGTGGATCCCATATAATATGAGAGAAATGATGAAGAGAGAATAAGTTGAGAAAAAAATAAGTGGTGGGACCCATGTATATTGTATGTGGGGTGTTTGGATGTTTGAGAAAATGAGGTGTTGAAATAGCAAAACTCGATGGTGCAAGTTTCTCTACCCTTCTATATTCATTCATATTCATATTTACTGTTTCTCATAAATAAACACCGTAAGCATCTCATTCTAATTTAAGTTTGCAAAATGATTTAATAGATTTAAAATCGGTTGTGTTTTTAAATATGTTTTCTGAACTTGTTTATGAAGGTTGTAGGAGATACTCAAATTTCTCTTGCCACAACAGAAGACATTGTTTGAATCCTCTCTCCTCAAGTGCTCTAGTATGATCAAGTTTTTATATCAACCTCTTATTACTAGGTCAAAAATTATAGCTATTAGTGAGGACGCAACTCTTTTTCATTTAAGCTCATTACCAAGCACCATGGTGTGATCTAATTCCAATGTCATCTAGGTGTTGCTAAGGCAGGACGCTAGCACACAAACAACAACCATCAATATTGCCATGAAATGAATAACAAGGTCTAAAGATAGGGAAGGGAAAGACTGCCGATTTTCAAACATAGAGAGATATGGAATATCATGGCGAAAAATCACAGTGCACCTGACTTTTATGAGCCTGATTTGATATAATAAATACTGATATTAAATACAAATAACTGATTTCTTCATCATTCTTAATTCAAATTAATAAAAGGCATTAATAAAGGGAAAGAAACTGGCAACGTTAAGAGCTAGCTTTAAAAACTACGCTTACTATTGTAAACGAAATGCATAAATGGATTCATTCATGTAGGGAAAATGTGCTATGACAAAACCATGAAAGCGCCATTATTGTTATTTGAGCCTCTAAACGTTGCGAACATCACTAGCTTTTTCAACTCCTAAAAAATCCAATCCATACTCTCAAATCAATCACCGCTGCCTTGTAGCTAGAAGTCTATAGTTGTGGACCATGTTTGTGAATTGTGATGCATCCTTGGTAAAGCTCTTTGTAATTTGTTTATTATTCCTCTATGGCAGCAATAGAGAAGGTAGCATCTTACATATACAAATTCTCTAGAGATACAATTCCCATGTTCTGCCTTCCCCTTGGCTGTGTCAGATTAATCATAGAGCAACTTACCTATTCACTAAAAGCATCATGCCTTCTAGAAAACTTTCCCATAAGATCTTTGAATACCTGCCAAAAAGCCGCACTCCCAAATCACCAGTCTTCTATGCCACACTATTTTTTGTTGTGTCTCTTCTCATGTATGTTCATATCATATACCAAAATTCTACACTGCAGTCCATTGACTACTTGAGTCAAATTACAGGTCATGAAACTGTGGAGGAGGAACACAATCCTCAAACTGATGTACAAAATGAATTGCCAACTAATGACATTGATGACATTATAACAATATTACAAGAGAACATGGATGCTGTGGAAGAAGAGAATGATGATGCCGAGAAACATGATCCTCTTATTCCCCCTAGAAACACATCAAGGGAACAAAGGATTGCATGGTTTAGAAAACAGCTTCCTAAACTAGAGATATTGCACTCAAGCAGCTTTTCACAACATTTTCATAGTAGAGTCATCAACTTCCTAAACAAAGGATGCTCAGTGCTATTCCACACCATATGGTTTTCCGCAGCAAAATCCTTTGGGGAAAGAGAGTTTCTAACCATGGATACTTTTTTCAAAGCACACCCTGAGGGGTGCTTGCTAATCATATCAAGATCCATGGATTCGGAATGCGGATACATAATTTTGAATCCTTTGCTTGATCGCGGCTTCAAAGTTTCTGCAATAACCCCGGATTTGCCATTCTTGGTTAAGGACACCCCAGCTGAACTTTGGCTTGAACAGATCCAGAGTGGTAACAAAGATCCTGGAGACATCCCACTGTCTCAAAATCTATCCAATCTTGCTAGGCTTGCAATGTTGTACAAATATGGAGGGGGTTACATGGACACAGATGTCATCGTGCTGAAAGATTTCTGTGAGTTGAGAAATGCAATTGGAGCACAAAGTGTAGACTCAGGTACCAAGCAATGGAACAGGTTAAATAATGCAATTTTGATATTTGACAGAAAACATCCTGTTTTGTGGGACTTTATGCAGGAATTTGCCTCAACTTTCAATGGATATAAATGGGGCTATAATGGGCCTTATTTAGTGTCAAGAGTTATAAGAAGAGTAAGAAGGACACAAGGGTATGACATTACAATTCTGCCTCCTAAGGCATTCTATCCTGTGGATTGGGTGGGAATTGGCAAGCTTTACAAGAAACCAGAAGATACGTTGGAATCAAGTTGGGTGAAAAGCCAGCTAAATGATCTATCTAAGGGAGAGACCTATGCTGTGCACCTGTGGAACAAGAGAAACAAAGATTTGGATATTGAAGAGGGAAGTGTCATGGCAAGATTAATCTCAGATCACTGTGTCGTTTGCGATAGCATAACATCTTAAAAGGGTTTATGCAGTTTTCAAAAAAAGAATACTCTAACAGAGATGAAAATCTTTTGTCCCCAAATGATGTCCATTTTCTTGTCTTTACATACCTCTTATAGAACACAAATTCTCCTTGTTTCGAGTCAAGAACAATTGTTAGCATTAAACCAAGCTTGATAATCTCAAAAATTGTTGCACCGCCGGCCTTTTTTTGAGCATGGCAATTGCATGCTGGAACATCAAGTTGATAATTGCATTGGAAGATTCATGAGAAATGTAAGCTCATAGCTAGTTCTTTGAGCAGTCAAAAGCAGGTAATTATATGGATAAGTTTACGGCTCCATGTTGCCTAATTTCAGGACATGTAATTTCAAGATCTTGTGATCTACCACTAATTGCTAGAGTGAAAAAAAAAATAATGGCTATTAAGTTGCAAATACCGCCTAGAAATTTCCTTATGTATTATTAAGTAAGTTTTATAATTATTTTATTATGAAATTTACCTATATAAGGCAAGCCCCTCTACCATGTAATGTACTATTAAGTGAAGTTCATGAATGAAATGAGCTTATTGAGAAACTTTACTTCTATATTATTTGTGTTGTGCTCTGCGAGTTGAGAGAAAAATAGAGAACCGTTAGCAATCCTTTTATTTTGTTTTATTTATGTTAAGTGTGTTGAGAAAGAACGTAGGTTAAATTAGTGTGGGTGTGATATCAAATTGACAAAAGCTATGTTCATGAAAAGATACATGTTAGCAATAGGAGTTTATTTTTAATACGTAGTGATTGTAAAAAAGTTTTATATACCATCATTTAATTACATGCTTCTATTTGTATATGACTTTTAAAATAGTATATGATTAAGTCAAACAATTTTTATAATGTGATAATACATGATTAGATATTTGTGAATTTTTTTTTTTACATAGGTAAGTATTTAAGTTAAACTCTAAAAAAAATGCATCTAATGTGTTCTACCATGTAATTAATATATGGCATTAGAAACATGATAAGAGAGAGCTAAGTATTTAATTTTAATACACTGACAATATAAAGTATTTTATACAGTTATCTAATCATATGTTTCTATTTACTTGACTTTTCAAAGTAGGTGTGAGAATCAACTAGCATGATTAATGTGATAGCACATAATTGAATGATTATGTAAAAATCTTTTATGATGTTGCCCGTGTATAGAATTAAAAATCCATTAATTATTCAATCTTAAAAATATAATGTATTTACTTCCTCATGAGTACATATGTTGTTGCTTGGTAGCTTGTTATATATACCAAGTAAAGCAATTCTCCGACGCATAGTTTTTTCACTCGCACTTCATTTTTATTTTGTATAAATCTATAATCTATCTATAATACTAATATTTAAGACTCATTTCATGAAAAGTTTTTCCACATGTCGCTGTCAAAGTCATTTAGGGTCCGCATTTTCATAACCTTATATTGTAGACATAATTGAATTTGATTTTGATTACGTATTGATTATAATTTGCTCTTATTTGATTGAATGCTGATTTATATCATTAAATTGTGCAACATATCATATTTCTAGAATTTATTATTTAACAATATTATTTATGATTCTTACATAGTTACATTTGAAATAACCAATTATCAATTAATTATAGCCATAAATTTAATTAAAACAATCAATCGATTATCAACTATCAACACATTTTTTTTTGTTAAAATGTCTTTAAAATTCAAATCTAAAATTTGGTGTTGAATATTGAAAAAGAAAATTTTGTATCAACGTTATATGTATCAATGATTATATGCATCAACGTTGTAATATAAATTAATAATATCATTATTATATTTATCATTATAAAAAAATATTATTTCTCTTATTATTTATATCATCATTTGAATATAATCATATATAAATCCTACACTAAATCATTTCCCTCGCTTTGCTTCGATCTTTACCATATTAGGAATTTACTCCAAATATTTTTTTCATTTTTTGAGAATCCTACTTATCTATGCTTTGGTGCTAATAGTTTACTTATTCTTTTGTGTTAACAATTTCTTCTCTGATTCCATGTCTTTTACGATGATTTGTATTTTTTTTTTATCCATTGCCTTATATTTGGTATGCTGGTAAGGACAGTGAGCAAAATAGGCTTCTTCTTGGTAGTTTCGGCAACAATAATTGAAGATTCATTGGTAGAAGATTTGTAGGAATTGCCTATTGGAGAGGAGTAATAGTTAATCACAATGAAAAGGCACAGATGAGGAATAATCTTTTCTTCTTTTGTCTTGTTATCCATCATCCTAAAATTAGCACTTTATCTTATCCTTCTTACTTTTTAATTTCTCTATTTTCCTCTCTCTTTCCCCTCCTAGCTTATTTTTTTGTTCATATCCATTATTGATTTTGCTTTTCTTTTGATTATTGACATAGTTTACAGAGACTATGTGGCTCATTGCGGAGGAAAAAATTGCGAAAGGTGCTACTAGTCATATTCCCTTTAATTTTGCTTGTACTTCTTACCAATAATTGAGGAGGATAAAAAGAAAGAAAGCAAGGTGGGTGGATGGTACCTGATACAAGACAAATGAATATATATATATATATATATATATATATATATATATATATATATATATATATATATATATATATATATATATATATATATATATATATATATATATATATATATATATATATCTAATTGCAACTTATGAAGTTTAATATCTGATTTTTTAGGTCCATATTGATTAAGTCAATTGAATTAGTCAATCTGAGAGAAATTATTATTATTTGGATTGAACCAAATATTATTTAAAATTTGATGCATTAGATCATTGATCAGTTTATAACTGATATTTTTGTACCACTTTGTTAGTGTTATGTTGTATTACCGATATTTAAAATTTTATTTTTTAATTAAATATGAATTAATAATCAATAAATATATATTTGTATATATTTAGTTTATACTATTCTTTCTAATCGAATAAATGATGTGAACTTATAGCAATTTAAAAATTATCTCAATAACATTAATAATGTCCTTTCTTGCTAGATCAATATATGTTGTTAATTTTAAAAAATCAACACTAACTAGACAATATTTATCTATACTACTAATAATTTAGACTGATTTCAAGAAAAGTTTTTGCCATATATTGTTCATTGAAAATCTATGCTAAGTTTTTAAAATTTTTATTTGCATTGT
The DNA here is from genome assembly GCA_031216125.1 of Dalbergia cochinchinensis. NCBI lineage: Eukaryota > Viridiplantae > Streptophyta > Magnoliopsida > Fabales > Fabaceae > Dalbergia > Dalbergia cochinchinensis. The sequence goes on along the minus strand of CM062368.1, from coordinate 72,016,452 downwards.
AATTATTAATTATTTTTCTAATTATCTTCCATATCTCTCTTCTATTAATACATATTCTACATTGAATATTTTTCCGATTATCAATTCCATAATTTTTAAAAATTCAAAATATTACAAGTCTTAAAATACTATAATCTAAATTTTTTATAAATGTGACAATTCAATCTATATCTATCTATACTATTAATAATTTAGACTTATTTCAAGAAAAGTTTTACCATGTATCATTCATCGAGAAATTTATGCTCTACTATTTTCTCAACATTTCTATTTAAAGTGAACTTTTAAATTTTATTTTCATTGTAATTATTAATTATTCTTGTCAATTATACTTTCATATCTTTCTTCTATTAACACATACTCTGCACTGAATACTACACCAATTATCAATTCCATAATTTTTAAAAATTCAAAATATTACAAGAATTAAATGATATAATATTATTAATAAAAATTAAAAATAAATTGAAAACATAAAAAAGATAAATACATTTATATATTTCAATAAAAAAAAATTTATCTTTGTACAAATATAATTTTTGAACAGCACCTCAGAAAATAATAAGTAAAATGAAAAAATTAAAAATTCATACCGTAACTTAAATATTGGAAAATATTCCTTTGATTATATGTTAGGATTTTTTTGCATAGTTAATTTTTATATGCATATTTTTTTTCAAATCAGTTCATTTTTTTTTATAAATCAGTCCCTTTTCTATAAAGTTATATTAACAATCTATTTTTCAATTCCTTCTTTTTATCGAAAAAGTTTCTAACTTCAAATATAAAGCTTTCTAAAATTATAAAAAAAAATAAAACTATCTATCTACTTGTCTTACTACACCAAATTTGATTTTTTTGCAATTTAAACATTCCAACTTATCAATTCCACAATTTTTTGTATTAATTTTTTAGAGCAAAAAGGGACTTCAATTTTTAATATTAATATTAAAATATTTAAAAAAATTTCCGTAATTTACTCTTCTTTGAAAATAATACTAATTATTTATTAATTTTTTTAAAAATTAAACAATCATATTACTTTTTTTTATGAAAATAATTGTGTACTTAATTGATGCACTACTCCAATAATCAAAATGATATAAACTGGGATTATTTATATTTTTTTTACTAAATATAATATATATTTTAAAATTGATATTTTAATTTACTAAAAGGATGTATAAGAAAAGGAGGTGCAATAGAAATTATAATAATTAAATTTTTTTATTTTTTATTAATTAGAAAATATGTTTTTATAAATTAAATATTTTAATTTACTAAAATAATGTGCATGGTTTAGAATGACAAAAAAAAAAAACCATTATCCACGGGAATTACCCACAATGAAGATGGAAATATGAACATGTTTAGTCTTTATGGGGATAGAGTAGAGTTCTTGTTTATTAAACAAGGCAGGGACAGAGAATGAGGTTCCCACTAGATTAAACTTAACGCACCAATTTTTTATTTATATAAATAATTTAAATATCCACTTATATTTTAATTATTCATTATTTTAATTATCTTTATTGAATATGCATTATGTATGTATTTTCATTTTCAATTTAGATTATGCTGTACTAATAGGATTTATAAATATTTATATTTTTGAATTTCAAAGTATTTTGATTTTTTCTTTTCTTGGAATTTTTAAATAAATCATAAATATCTGTAAGGATTCCAATCTCCACCAGGAATAGAGATCCATGATAGAGATGTGGATGAAGATGAGAGGTAAAATTCTAAATGAGGATAGGGGGACATGCTCATCTTTTATGGATACTTAATATCACTTTATAAATTGCTTATGATATAGTAAACTTATCTACTTATTCTTTTTTATTATTCAACAATTTCAACTTTCGAAACCTGTGAAATTTCCATGAAGTAGGCTCTTTATTGTTAGTTAAAGGTTATCTATCTAGATTTTTTTTTTCAACCTAGTAAACATAGTATTCAAAATAAGATATCAAATAGAATAACGCATTTATATTTTTTTTATTTATTTAATTATTTAACCATTAACTTATTTTTAAAATAAATTTTATAATTAATTTTATATTAGATATATTTAAATAAATTATATTTATTTTTAGTAATGGTCAATTAAATATTTTTTATTATCATCTCGTGTATCACACAGGTCAAATGACTAGTTTAATATCTAACACAATACATTGTATAATTTTCTTAAGTATCTAATCAGTTATTTGATTCTTGACAATATGTATAGAAAGGGTTTTGTGGCCAAAGATAAAACCCATGTTTATAAATTCTATGCCTAAAAAAGATTAGTCACTATTTCCAATAATGAATACATTGGGTTAAAAAAATACATAATATGATCCTCTGCGGTACCCAATTTTAGAACTTCATATCATCTTTTGATGAATTCAAGTTAAAGCTTTTTTTTTTTGTTTGATAAATTGGAGTTAAAGAGTTTACTATTGTCAATAAAGAAGATCACAACAATAATAGAAAATAAAATAAAGTTAATATTTAAATAAACACTTCATTTCGCTGTATATGACAAGTACCTAGCTAAGACATGTTTAGTCAGACATTTTCTTAGAATTGTCAATTGCAATAGAGATGAATTTGAATGTACTAACTTTTAGTGTAAGAGAGTTTTGTAAAATCATTCAATTACATATTTTTATCTGTAGAATTTTTATGATAATAAATAATTATGTCAAATAGTTTTATTAATATGATAATATATAATTAAATATTTGTGTAAATTTTTTTATACTAATAATACATCAAAATTAAATTCATACACATATACCTTATAGATTTTTGATGGGATTTAAAAAAGAGTCATAAAAAAGAGTTCGATCAATTAAATAGTACATTCTTAAAAAAAAAGGGATACAAAACTTTTCCAAATAAACTGAACATGAAAAATTATAGGGCTTTTCCAACACGTGCCCCTAGCTCTACAGAGAAAGCTCACTCCATAACACTCCCTAAAAAAACAAAAACAAAAGCACTCCATAAAATGGAGAGATTTTTAATTTTTCAATACATGGGACCACTTAAATATTTAGAAGCTTACTTTTTATTGATTCTTTAATCAGTTCTTAAGGCACTAGTTAGAGTAAACTTCTCATGATAACATAATTTACTTGGAAAAGATTGTCATAGAAGTTTCGTCTACCGTAAGTATTATGTTTCCTTCTTCACTTTCGAATACGATATTGAAATCAGAGTCAATCTTGTTACAAAATAAATACAAAGATTTAAAGAAGCGGGGATGGAGGAAAGGAAAAGAACAGCGTTTAATTTCGCAATGGAGATGGATGATCATGACAAAATATCTCAGCGCCTTACTTTTATTAGCTTGATTTGATATAATTAATACTGTGTTATATCTAAATAAATGATCTCATCATCAATCCAGATTCAAATTAATAATAGGCGTTAATCTGAAGGTTAATAAATTGACGACCTTGGTATCAAAAGAAATGGCAACTTTAAAGCTCTAAAAATTACGTGTGTTATACATTGACAACGACAACATTGAATGCACTCATTCATGCGAAGAAAAAGCAATTTGGCGCAACCTGCATTGTCTGATCTTCAGACAATGGCTTAGCAGTAAATGCTATACGATGAAAGTTACTATTTGTATACTAGAGAGTAAAAGTTCATTTTAATCTTTCAAATTGTATGTGTACATCACTTTGATATCTAAAATTCAGAAAATGTCAATTTAATCTCTGAAATTATAAAATATTATTCAAATTAATCCTTATGATAGTGTTTATAGAAACTAGAATTGTTAAAAGGGCCTTTTTGAATTACTTTTTTATAATTTTGGAGACTAAATTAATACTTACTGAATTTCAGAAACTAAAGTAAATCGTGTATATATATATATATAGAGAGAGAGAGAAGGGGGGGGGGGACGAGAGTAAACCTTTACTTGCATATTAGACGTTGAGAATTTGAGAAAACCATTAGCTTATCCATTCATATGTTAAAACCAAGTTTATATTCTCACATCAATCGACATTGCCTTTAGCTTGTGGACCTGATTTTTTATGCATCCTTACAAAAGTTCCTTGTGTTCATTATTCTTCTATAGCAACGACACAGAAGGTAGCATGCATATATATACAATTCCCATGTGCCTTGCATAAATCACCTTTTGTTTTTTTTATCATAGGAGGCATATTTTCTGTGTGATACATTATAGAAGAACTCGATCACCTACCTCCAAAAGCATAATGCGTTCTAAACAACTGTCCCTGAAGATCTTTGAATACAAGCGAAAAAGCCGCAACCCCAAATCACCACTCTTCTATGCCATTTTATTTGTTGGAGTATTTATTGTCACCTATGTTCAAAGCATATACTCAAATTCTAGGTTGCATTACTTTGACTTGACAAGTAATGAAACTCTAGAGGAGGAAGATAGTCCTCGAATCGATGCACAAATTGAATTGTCAAATAGCGATATTGGCAACAACATTCCTCACCTTTCCTTGCAAGAGAATGTTGAAGTGGAAGAAGATTCTGATGCAGAGAATTATGACCCTCTTATTCCCCCTGCAAATGCCTCAAGAGAGGAAAGGATGGCATGGTTCAGAAGACAGCTTCCTAAGCTAGAGGTACTACAGTCAACCAGCTTATCACAGCAGTTTCATAGTAGAATCACCAACTTCCTAAACAAAGGTTGTTCGGTGCTATTCCACATCATATGGTTCTCCCCACCAAAATCATTTGGGAAAAGAGAATTTTTAACCATGGATACTTTTTTCAAAGCACATCCTGAAGGGTGCTTGCTAATCATATCAAGATCCATGGATTCGGAACGCGGATACATGATCTTGAAACCTCTAATTGGTCGCGGGTTCAAAGTCCAAGCTATAACCCCAGATATTCCATTTTTGGTTAAGGACACCCCTGCTGAAGCCTGGCTTGAACAGATTAAGAGTGGTAACAAAGATCCTGGTGACATCCCTTTGTCTCAAAATCTGTCCAATCTTGCTAGGCTTGCAATGCTGTACAAATATGGGGGTGGATACATGGACACAGATGTCATAGTGCTGAAGGATTTCTCCAAGTTGAGAAATGTAATTGGAGCACAAAGTGTGGACTCAACTACCAAGCAGTGGAACAGGTTAAACAATGCTGTTATGATCTTTGACATTAACCATCCTGTTGTGTGGGAGTTTTTGCAGGAATTCACTTTAACTTTCAATGGAAATAAATGGGGCAATAACGGGCCTTACTTGGTGTCAAGAGTTATAGGGAGACTTGGAAGCACATCAGATTACAACCTTACAATTTTTCCCCCTAAGGCCTTCTACCCAGTGGATTGGATTGCAATTGGCAAGCTCTACAAGAAACCTGAAGATGAGTCAGAATCAAGATGGGCGGAAAGTCAACTAAGTGCTCTGTCTGAGGGAGAGACGTATGCTGTTCACCTGTGGAACAAGAGAAGCAAAGATTTGGATATTGAAGAGGGAAGTGTCATGGCAAGATTAATCTCAGATCACTGTGTTGTTTGTGATAGCATAACAGCATCTTAAGAGGATTTATGCAGTTTTTACACATACTCTGATAGAACATAAAATTCTCCTTCCTTTGAGTCAAGCAGACAAAACTCCAAATTGAAGTATGTTCATGAAACGTTACATGTTGGGAATTCTGCCATATGATCAATGTGCGGCCTCAGAAACACCAGATTCCTAAGAAATTCCCTAGTATTGATTACTTGATCTTGAAAATATGGCATATATTTTTTCCTAATGAGTATTTATATTGTTGCTAGTTATCTATCCCAAGTAAAGCAAGAACTTAAGCCACGTACAGTTGTGTCATCTATGCTTCACTTTTATTTGGAACTCTTTTGTTCATTAAGGTCGTCTAATTCTTCTTTCCAAGTTCATATTCAAGTCATTAGAAATATTTTCCCTTCACGTGGTTTCGATGCTCTATCACCTTGCTTATCTTTTCATCTTTCACATGCAACTCCGTCTCCAGTATATGACTATGATTCACTCTTCCAGTGGCCTTTCTCATGATTGTGGCACCTCCTCCTGCCGGCAAGGCTGCCCACCATCGGCAACCACCCAAAACCACTGCTGATAAGAGACTTTACAGTACCATTCTGTGTTAGCAAATAGATATAAAACTACTAATGTGCACATAGTACATTGGGTTATGAGATAATGTTGGGTGTGGCGAGGCCCCAGGCTTGAGATAAGATACGATTTGCGACTATGGTTTGAGATGACTTGGCACCTAAGTTTGTTCTTTAATATGTAACCCTCAAGGTGTATTTGGTTATTTAACAAATCATTTGATTTTCAATGAGCTTTTAACGAAAATTGTAAAGAAGGCAAGAATTTGAACGATTGCTTCTGCAAATTATTTTGTGAACTGTATAATTATCGAGTTCCTTCCATTGCTTTTGTGAAAAGCAATGAACCGTATCGTGATTTTTTTAATTGTACAGAAAAATCAATTTGTCCCTTTTTTAAAACATCAATGAGAGATATGAGACTTCCAAAATCTAATGGATTATTTTATCTTTCAATATATTTCTGGGAGATTAAAATAAGCCTTTAGTCTTGATTATTTTCTTGGTTTTGTATAAGACTGTAAAGTTTGAATATCCTCGTTTTGTATAGCTGACCTTTTTATATTTCTTAAATGGCAGATCCAAAAGATAGAAACAGTAGCGCAAGATAAATATACAGAAACATAAAGCAAAGATGACATAAAAGGATTAATGTGGTTTGGTTTAAAGCCTACATCCACAAGCAAAGATGACAACCAAATATTTCATAATGAAAATATGATGGAGATGTAAAAGGTGGACACACTTCACTCAACCAAAATTCCAAATATACTTAAAATACTTTACAGTATTTTTCTCCCTGATGTATACTCTCAATTCACAAAAGAGAAAAATTAATAAGGAACAAATAATTCTGCTCTATTATACTAAAAGGAGGAGAGGATTTGGTGTTGTTGTGTGTTCTGAAGTGCTACATCCATGCTCCATTTATAGAGAGCCATTCATGACAAGATATTCAAATATCATTTCAGTGCCAGTTTGCACCTCTAGAAATTTTAGTCACTTCATTACATTTCCATGTGCACCACCGAAACTTGGTTGGACCTTTTGTCCATTGAAAAAAATTCAAGCCACCCAAGTTTGACAAATCTCTACATTAGCTTGATTTTTTATCCATCTTCAAGTTTCTAAAATCACTTTCTCCAATTTATCTATATGGGCAAACTCACATATTGTAGATACCAATTAAATCCAAGCAAAACTTTAACTTGGCAATAGTGATTGACTTCATCAACATATCTACTGTATTGTTTGAGGTGCCAATCTTCTTCATTGCAATAGTACCTTGAGCAATAATTTCCCGAATGAAATGATATCTGATGACTGACGTCTATATATTTGGTTCTTTCATGATACATTTGATTTTTGGTCAAATATATGGCACTTTGACTATCATAATAAATAGTTGTAACATGTTGTTCCAAACCCAAATTACTTACCAAACTTTTGAGCCAAATGGCTTCCTTCACCGCTTTAGCTGTTGCCATGTATTTAGCTTCTGTGGTGGATGATGCAATAGTAGACTGTAAAGTTGCTTTCCTACTAATTATACTACCTGAGAGTATGAAGACATATCCTATCAAAGATCTCCTTTTATCAATATCTCCAGCATAATCTGAGTCAATACAACCAGTAACACAACCACCAGTGTTAGAACTTTTGTCATATACTAAGCCAACATCCACAGTGTCACGACCCAACTTAGGCCATGACCAGCGCATGGGAACACTTTTCCCAGCAAGCCTTAGAACACTAAATTTTCTAGAAAAATGGACAGAGTTTCCTCTATTTTTCGGACATTTTTCAAATAATTACATAACCTGTAATGTTTCCAATAAATTCACAGCAAATGGGCATCCAGCATTCTCAGAATGCGCCCTTCCAGCAATTAATAATATCTTAGCATAATCCAGCCATAAATCAATATAGTTTAACATAAAACCAAATTAAGTTACACATCCTTTCCAAAACATAACCTATAGCTAAGTCATAAGTCCTCAAACACAAATACAACACAAGTCCAAGGAACCTGCCTGTGACATATGGAGGAATTGACATCTACAGGCTAAATCAACATATGGATGAAAACTAAAGGCCTTTACAAAAAGGCTCACCAACTTAGAATTTATTAAGATTGTGCTGGGGGAACACCAGAACTAACACCAGTACCTGTATCTGAAAAGGGTGGAAATACAAGGGGGTGAGTTTTGTAACTCAATGAGAGATAGGGTATCCATAGTTTACTAAATGCAAGCATAAAACAATATACACATAATAATGTATATGTACTCATAAAATAGGATTTTAGTCATAACATGAGATTCCTTAATAATATAGATTTACATACTTGTATGAATTCAAATACATTGGGAAAACATGACTCAAGGCCATGTGCAGGTTAGCACCACACCTGCTAACTAGAGTTGGCCTGTAGCCATATACAAGTCCAGACATAGCTGCAGCTATGTGCGGGTTAGCAACTTCACCTGCTAACTAGAGTTTCTCATGGTGCACCGAGGTTAACGTCCTTGCCGTTAACTACAGGTTCTAACTATAGAATTTTTCCCAATTTAACTCAAAATCATGCACATTACATAATATAAAAGTAACATAATATGCTCTCAAATTCAAAATATTTAAATAAGCATAATAATTATATTATGGCCTCCAAATAAAAGTTTATCATTTCAAACATAAAGCGACATTTTCAATAAATAAATTATTTTCTTTTATATCAACATACTTTCAGCTCTTTATACCATTTTATATTGTTTATCATGCATAAAGTAACCTACAGATATACTATCTACTCACAATTATTGGTTCAAAGAACCCGAAAAACAATGCCTTTGATGCCACCAATTCAAGTGTTGATGCCTGATTGCTCTATCACTCTAGGAACAAGATAATATTAATATTTGTGAGCTAACAATACCACAAATATACATAAATTAGCCCCAAATCAATAAAAGCCCTAAATTCTAGAATTCAATAAACCTAACAATATTCCTAAAATAATTAGAAATTTCAATAATATAAACAGAGTAGTTTATGAGCTAATTTATCACTTGGAGTGTAGAATTGGTGAAGAAAATTACTTCAATTCTTCCTAAGCTTCAGGCTCCCTCTAATGGAGTTAGAGAGAGAAAGTGGAGTAGTGGAGAGGAAGGAGAGAGAAAGACACGGTTATGGGGATGAGAAGGAAGAGGAGATGATGATGATGATGGAGGTGGTGATGATATTTTGAGGGAAACAAAATAAAATAAAAAAAGAAGGAAGTGGAGGGAGAGAAAGAGAAGAGAGAGAAGAAGAAGAAGAAGAAAAAGAGGAGAATGAGAGAGTTACGGGAGAAGAGGAGAAGAGGAGAAGAGGAGAAGATAAAGAAAGAGAGAAGTATATGGTGGTCTATACTACTTAAAGTGCACGGTGGTCTTTACTTCATTTTTTTTTTTGGGATACCACACACAGTACATCGAAGATATCGAAGTATTCATTTCACTGCCTGTTAGAGCATCTTGCCAGGATGCCCCATATATCTGCTAACAACACTAACGGCATATGAAATATTTGGTCGAGTGCATACCATAGCATACATGATTCTTCCAACTGCACTAGCATAAGGAACATGTGACATCTGCTCCTCCTCTTCAGCAAACTGTGGTAAATGTACAACTGATAATCTGAAATTGGTTACAAATGGAGGGCGCATAGGCTTTGCATTTTGCATTCCAAAGCGCTCAAGTACTTTTTCTATATACTTCTTCTGAGAAAAATATAATTTGTCAGCATGTCAATCCTTGTGAATTTTCATGCCCAAAATCTTCTTAGCTGCACATAGATCTTCATTTCAAATTCACCACAAAGTTGTTCATTTAGCTTCTTGATCTCAGACATACTCTTAGCAACAATGAGCTTGTCATCAACATAGAGTAACAAATAGACAAATAAACTATCTAAGAGCTTTCTGTGGTAAACACAATAGTCATAGTCACTCCTCGAGTAATCACAACCTAACATGAAAGTATCAAATCTCTTATACCATGGGCAAGGAGATTGCTTTAAGCCATATAATGACTTCTTTAAGAGATAAATATAATCCTCCTTGCCTTGATTAATGAAACCTTTTGATTGCTACATGTAGATTTGTTCTTCTAGCTCACCATGAAGCAAAGATGTTTTGAGATTGAACTATTCAAGCTCTAAGCCAAACAGTGCAACCATAGCAAGCAATACCCAAATAGAGCTATGTCTTATAATAAGAGAGAATACTTCATTAAAGTCTATTCCTTCCCTTTGGCTAAAACCTTTTGCAACTAATCATGCTTTGTATCGAGTCAGTTCAACTCCAGGGGATCCTTCATTTTTCTTGAAGATCCATTTGTAGCCAATAACTTTATGTCCTTTAGGCAGTTTCACCGACTCCCAAGTCCAGTTTTTGTGAAGAGACTCCATCTCTTCACTAATTGCAGCAATCCATTATGCAGACTCTTCACTTGAGATAGCCTAATGATATGTGATAGGATATTCTGATTCCATATCCTCTTCCACCGATAATGCAAAAGAGACTATATCTGCAAGACCATACCTTTGTGGTGGTTTTATTTGCTTCTTGTCTCTATTTCTGGTAAGGCTATAATGCTACAACTGCTATCATGCATCTATGGCATCAATAATATCTTGTTGTTCTTCTTGAATTCACTGATTAGAGGCATTTTCTTGCATGTGTTGTGGCAATTCATCTTTAAGCTCCATCTGCTTACTAACATTTTGATCTTTTTCTGCATCACCAACCTCCTTTTTCAAATGAAGCATGGATGATTAATTGAACTTGACATTTTTGCTGATTGACTTACGTTCTATACACCACAATCTATAAGCTTTCACCCCAGTTCAATATCTGAGAAATATACATTTTAGTGCCCTTCTTCAAGCTTTCCATCATCAATATGAGCATATACAGGACAACAAAAAATTCTCAGATTTGAATAATTAGCAGAAGCATTAGACCATACCTCATTAGAAGTCTTCAAATCGATCATAGTTGATGGAGACCGATTTACCAAGTAGCAAGCTATATTGACAGCTTCAGCCCAAAATTCTTTAGGTAAACTAGTATTAGAAAGCATACAGTAAACCATCCCCAAAAGAGTTAAAGTCTTTTGCACAATACAATGTCTTACTTTGCCTTTATTTTCACAGAACTTGTTGAACTGACATTCACAAAACTCCAAACCATTATTTGTTCGGAGGCACTTAATCTTCTTGCCGGTCTAGTTCTTAACAAGCGCTTTCCATTTCTTGAAAGTATGGAACACATCAGTCTTATGTTTCAAAAAATAAACCCATACCTTCCTCAACAATTTATCATTGAACATCAATAGGTATCTAGCACCACCTTTTGACAGAACAGGTGGAGCACCTAAGTCAGAGTGGATATTATCCACTATGCCCTTAGTCCTGTTGATAGCAGTGTTGAACGTGACTCTGGTTTGTTTCTTGTAGACATAGTGTTCACAAAAATCAAGCTTCCCTATTAGCCTTGCCTTGCTCAAAATTGACATTTCTGTTTCACTCATATGCCCTAGATGCATAAGCCACAGACGAGTAGTTTTTGAATCAGGATAAGATGATCCTAAGGCAGTACCCACAACTGTAGTCCCTTGGAGTAAATAAAGACCATTGACCAACTTACCTTTTATCACAATAAGAGCACCCTTGAAGATTTTTAAAACTCCACCTTCAACAGAATACTTATAACCTTGAGAATCGAAGACGCCTAAGGATATAATATTTTTCTTTAAGTCTGGTATATACCGAATATTAGTAAGCACTCTCACAAGTCCATCATGCATCTTGATTTAGATTGTTCCAATGCCAATGACCTTATAGGGCATATCATTTCCAATAAGGACAATACCACCATCAATTAATTGGTAAGTTGTAAACCAATTCCGATTCCAACATATGTGGTAGGAACAACCTGAGTCAAGTATCCAAGTACCACTAATTGAACTGGTTGATACTGTGAGAACATTATCAGCACTTTCAGCTATACTTGCTGCATTACTTGAATCTTTGTCCTTTTTGTCTTTGAGCCTTGGATATTTTGCTCTCCAATGCCTTTCCTTATTACAATATCGGCACTTACCTTTATGATGACTGGACTTAGATCTAGACTTTTTGCTACTAATACTTAATCTAATCTCCTTTGACTTCCTTCTAGTAGCTACTAAGCCAAATGCAGTATCATCATGACCACCAGTATTGTGCTTCATTTTGTCGCGACTTAAAAGTGCAGATTTCACTTAATCAATTTTGAGGCTTTCACGACTATAAATGAGCATTTCACGAAAGTGCTTGTAAGAAAGAGGTAAGGACCAAAGCAACATCATTGCTTGTTGCTCACTTAAAAATATCCCATCCATATTTTTCAAATCTATGATGAGTGACGTGAACTCAGCTATGTAAGAGCAGATTGATGTCCATTTTGCCATACGGAGCATATACAGACGTTGCAAAATACCAAGATGGTTGGCGACCGTTTTAGTCATATATAATGACTCTAATTTGGTCCACAACGTAGCTAGTATTTTCTTCGAAAGGACCTTCTACATCGTCTGTAATGCATAACTAAATAGCAGAAAGAGCCTTTTGATCAACAGCTTCTCATTCGAGTTCCTTCATTATCTCAAGCCTCTTATTAGAAAGTGCAACTTCTACACCTTGCTGTACAAGAATAACCATCATATAGACCTTCCACATTCCAAAATTAATGCGCCCATCAAACTGTTGAATATCAAAATTTACAGTAGACATTTTAAACATATTAGCCCAGAACTCTATTAGAGCTCTGATACCAATTTGTTGTGAAATGATGGGCCCAAAAAGAAAAAATAGTAGCGCAAGATAAATATGTAGAAGCATATAGCAAAGATGACACAAAAGGATTAATGTGATTCAGTTTAAAGCCTACATCCATAGGCAAAAGCGACAACCAAATATTTCACTATGAATATATGATGGAGATACAAAAGGTGGACACACTCCACTTAACCCAAATCCCAAATACACCAAGAATGGCACAATATTTTTCTCACTAATATATACTCTTAACTCACAAAAGAGAAGAACTAATCAGGAACAAATAATTCTACTTTATTACACTATAAAAGGAGGAGAGGATTTGGTGTTGTTGTGTGTTCCGAAGTGTTACATCCGTGCTCTATTTATAGAACCATTCATGACAAGATTTTCAAACATCATTTCATTGTTAGTTTACAGCTTTAGAAATTTTAGTAACTTCATTACATTTCCATGTGCACCACAGAAACTTGGTTGGACCTTTTGTCCGTTGAAAAAATTCATGCCACCCAAGTTTGACACTTACTAATACTTTAGAAATACTTTAGCCGAGGATTATGGATAATTACATATGTTATTAGACAGGTTCGTTTGATATGTGATTTTGCTATGATTCTAGAAGCGATTTTGTTAGGTTTTTCGAGTGGTCTCATAATTAAGATATATATTACTTATTCAAAAATGTTATTTTAACATTGGAACACCCACTTTATTATTATTAAATATAATGATAATCCACACTTTATCCATCCATCCATTTAATGACACTGCTCATTATTAGGCTTAGTAGGTATGGGTCATGACAAGAGCAATACCGAAATGTGTTTTTTATAACCACTTGAAATTTTTTTTGTAGCAAAGATTTGTACATTGTACATTTGTTCGAAAGGTGAAAGGTCCAAGTTAGAAATGAAAATTAGACGGTACATCTTTATTGATTATAGCCGCAATTAATATAATTTGGCCATAGATTTTAAGATCCAGTTGAAACAATGCTTGTTAGCAGTTGTGATGTTTTTAAGGAGGATCAAACATGAAAGTCAACATCTCCAAGTATTGATGGTGTAGTTTATCTTCATCTAGTTCTTAAGACACATATGTTTGATGTAGCGGATTTTGGAAATAATGATATGCTCATAATCATATTCTTGACCATCTAGTTAAGAATATTAACGATGACATTGTAGGTGATATAAATAAACTTAATATTCCTATTAACAAGTTTTCTAGACACTGTTTAATCTTTACTCGCTAGGTATGCTCATTTGATGATATGTGTTCCTCTTTTGACAAAGGAGAACCTAAGCTACCAAGAGTGAGCATAAGAAAGAATGAATTGCAGTAATAATTGATGAGATAAAATCTTTCCCTCTGATGAGCTAGTCAAGTTGCCTAGGAACATGAAAGTTTTGCAAAATTGGGAGATTTACAAAGAGAAAAATACACCTTCTTCAAAAGAAATGATATTATTACACTTTTCTCCCCTTTATTTCTAAGATATGCACTTTCATCCATCAAAAAATTAAGATAAGCTACATTCCAATCTATTTTCAAGTTCTGCATTAACTTTTCATTTTTTTATGTTTATTATTTTATTTTTTACCAAAATACCTTTTTCAACAGTGGTATGTATTTAGTTTCAATCTAAATTTTGATGCATGACAATATTAAAAACATTTACTGCTATCCCATCAAATTCTTCTATTTGTGTAATAACTGAACTTAACCATGGTCGAGACATGAGGGACTTTGTCCTTCATGCAAACCGAGAAAGCATGCTTATGTGCATAGTAAAATACTCAAACATCTAATGAAATTAAATAAATAAATATTCCATTAAACTGATAAACTTTGTTTGTTAAAACTCACAAAACTGATCTATTCAATTAAAAGAAATAAACATTTGAAATATTTATAGCCTCATAATCTGTCTAAAACTAAATTAAAATATCTAATTGAAAATAAATATATAATGCATGTCTAAGAATATTGCCTGCACTATAGTAGAGCATATCTAAAATCTAATAAAAGACTCTAGAAACAAATGGGTTTCACTACAAAGCAAAGCTCACCACTAGAAAATATAAGCAACTACAGAGATGGAGTAGGACTGGTGTCTATACTAGCCGTTAGATCTAAAAAGGGGAAGAAAAGAGGGTGAGTAAGACTAGGAGCGAGGCAACCCAACTCGTGAGCTATTTTAAGCTCGATTCATTAGCAACTAAATAAGCTGAGCTTAAAAGCTCATGAGTTGAGCTTGAACTAACAATTTGAGCTCAATTTTTAAATGAGTTAAGCTTAAACTTTACTATGTTTTACTAGCCCGTGATTTGATTCGATATATGTGAGTGTATATTATATTTTTAATATATATATATATATATATAATGTATTATGTATTATATATTATCTATGTTAATATATATTATGTGTTATATGTATGTATTTATTATTATACGTATTATGGTGTCATGGTTACAAACAATGAATGTAACTTGATTATTTTTTCATTTTTGCATCATGTGTATGGTATGTATAAATTATTTGAAAATGGATTATGCATTTATTATAAAAATTATAACTTATTAAACTAAAAGACTCAATCCATATATAAATGAGATTGAGCTCGGTGAGCTTTTAACGAGTCAAGCTTGTGTTTGAATTTAGGGTCGATTGTTAAGTGAGCTGTGCTTGAGTTGAGCTCAATACTAACAAGCCAAGCTTGAGCTTTGCTAGCTCGGTTCACTTCTAGCCATAGGAATGAGTCATCGAACTCAATAAATGGATAATCACCCACCACTTACATGAGACAAAGAAACAATGAATAAAATACATAATAATGCATCACTTTCACACAATTCATATATATAATAATTTATCATGCATTCTGGAAATTAACAATAAATAATAAACTTTAATTTGGGGGATTTTAGTCCTAAACAAAGTTCACATAATTTCTTCTAGTATAATTCTCAATCCCTAGTAGACCTATCTCGGCAAACCTTCGATGGCAACTAATAACACATCCATAAAACAGTCATGTGTGTCCTAGATCCTATCATGTAGATAAGATGTCTCGCATGACAATACTAATCTTCTATTATGCTCAGAGGCATAGTTGGTCCAATCCTCAAGCTTTATGATGAGACTCAAATAGCTTTGATACCGTATGTAACACCTTAACAAATTCATACTACATTTAAGTCATAATATATAAATTTATTAGCTATCACTTATGCCTTTTGGAAACTTCATTTTATTTGAAGTAGCACAAAGAAATTAGTAACTAAAATTTTCTTTTGAAATACAAGACCATGAGCCATAATATTAATAAAAGCATAATCATGAAGTGAAAGACTAACAAAGAAAATGAAGCATTACCATAAACCCAAACATAACTTTTATTCACATATCAAAACTTGTTAACATAATTGTTTAAACATAAAACTAAAAAACAATAACATAATCTAAACTAAACACGTCCACGGCCACGTTTGTGTCCTCGAATACTACCTCATTAGTGGATGCTATCACCGAACTCACCACTCTTGTCTAGCGACAACACGAAAACAAATAGGATTGAGAATTCATAATTCTCAGTTGGTTACTAAGGGTGTAATTATTATCGTTCCAATCACTTCGGGTTTATTGTAAAGGTGAATATGTCATGAGAAATTCAATTTTAAATTTTGAGATTGTTGATAAACGAAGTCGGTTCATTTTACCATAGAATTTACTAACATAAACATAAGCAATCATAATAACCTTGCAAGAGCATAGGCATAAATGTAAGCAACATATGCTTTATAAAATGACATGCATGGACAATCAATTTGTAAGTATCGGTATCAATTATTCTTTAAATATCATGCATAAGCGACTAATAGATCATATTTCAAGCTAAGTATGCATATGTTAATTTTTCCTTCCTTTTGGTTAGACCTTACCTCCACTCATGGGATATGTTCTTTCGTGCCATGGCTAGACCCTACCTCCATCCATGAGATCAAACTAATACCACCCTTATCTTTTATAAACTTTTGATATGACCTCATTCCATGACCTACAACATTCACCATGATTGCCTTAGGATCACATGTTGTAGGTGGGGGTAATTAGGGTGTGGCACCTTACTTGTCTTATGATCCTTCCCAATGCTTTTTTCTTTTCTTCATTTCTCTTAGACTTTATGGCACAACATACTTTTTTGCTAGATTAGCATTGGATTTTGCATATAATTGGAAGATCCCATAACATTTGCTTTCATATAATTTTTTTGGTAACAAAAAGTTTAGGTGAGAGTAAGAGCCGGAGCTAGAGAAGACCCCCAACCTCTTTAAGGATTTTCAGGAGAGATTACATGTCATCCACCAATGAAGTTTTTATATCGATCAAAGGATTTGAACCTATGCTCTTAAAAAGGTATGAGTCAAATCTTAACCAATTGCGACCACCCTTGTTAGCGCTTTCATATAATTGAAGAAGGAAACACTAATATCATTCGTATAATATATATAATTCACATTCACATACTTGATCAATTAGTAATGCACTAATGTTATTGATTTTATATTTCTATTTGCTGTTATATAGTGAAATGATGTGTACCAACCACTAATTGTGCGCCAGGTAAATTTCTAGGAAAGAAAGATGAGTCATATTAGATATTTTTAAATACCAAGTCTTTCAAAGCTAGAACTTTTTCCAGCTACACTTTCACAATGACACATTCTTCGACCATACAAGTGGCTTTACATAATTTCAATGAGAAATTAATTAAATAAAACATTTTTCATGTCTATTGTTTAATTTATGTAAAAGACATTTTCAAAGTTCTTAGAAACATCACACGCATAAATCTAAAAATTCTTACGAACCAAATATCATCCTCGGTTGGTATAATTTTAAAGACCTTAAGAACTATAACATTAGATAATGTAAGAATAATTAGGCATAACACTAAAATTGTAAGAACACATTAGATATTATGAACAATGAGAATATTTCTAATAGGATGTAAACATAATTCAAAGAAAATCAACGTGAGTAATTAAATCAGATGTAACAAAATGAACATCTAGGAAATATGGATTTAGTAAAAACTTAGATCTAAACAAGAAAACGTAAGAACACAAACCTAAAACCATAAGAGCTATGAACATAAAGTCAATGAGAACCACAAACATAAGAACAATAAAAATTATAAACATAAGAACAATAAGAACAATAAGAACTAGGAGCATAAGAACAATAAGAACAAGAATGCACTAAAGCATTATCTTAATATTTTATCATCTCAACAAAGTCCACTTAACATGATGTTGTCGTGAATGCTATGGGCTTGGGGTTGGTCCATATTTTGTTGGAGGATTGGGTTTGGGTAGGTGCTAGTGTACGAAAACTCGATTTTGTTTCTGTTTAATTAAAATAGATCTAACATTTTTGGGAAAATATGTCCTAAGTACTATTCTTAGTGGGTTGGGTCTAGAGACATTTTGGTTTGCACCAAAATATTGCCGGTCAAAGCCCAAAAGAAATATCAACACAGAATTGAGCTCCTAAGACTAATCATACTTTTGGCTATGGACCTCTAAAGGTGAAGAGCTTTTTCTTAAATTGTATGGCATACCCTTAACTTTTAGGGTACTACCCTAATTTTCAAAAATCATATTTTTGAGTACACAATGATTTGAAATTCTTCATCCTACTCTTATATCTTGAAAGTACATTTTTGAAGATGGTAAAATTTGGGTTGTTACACTGATAATCATGTTAAATCTGGCAAAAAAAAAATCATATATATCCTTTTGATTCAAATTCCATTCATAATTTTATGAGTTATACTTTATAACATATAAGGACTATTTAATACATACAAGTAAAATTTTGTGTATATATATATAACAATATTAATAGTTATGTAACAATATTATTTAAGTTAACAACATTAAATTAATAATAATCTTATTGAATTCAATAAGATTAAAAGTTAATTTGTTATCACTTAATAATAATCATTTTAATTTCAATTTCAACGATTAGTCTTCTCAAAATTTTAGAAAACACAAAATTAACTGCATTTTCAAGTCAAGTTTATGACAGTTCATTTAGTTGAATATAACAATATTAATCTATATAACAATATATTAAAATCAATCTCACTGCAATAATTACGTAACAACATTACTTAATATTGTTGCACATAAAAATTCAACATTTTATCTTTAAATTTAAGCAGACTAAAACTAAAAAAATCATGTTAATATGTTAACTCATAATAATATAGTTTTTTGTTATTTTGATTTTAATATATAATTAATCTGATTAAATTTTTCACAAAGTTAAAACTGAATTCTTTTCAAAGCAAAGAAATAAGTATTCTTTTTAAATTTTTTTACTGTCAAGTTTAAAGGAATAATCAACCGTATCTTTTTTTTTTTCACATGATGCTTTGTTTAGTTTCATGTACCAGTATATTGAATTTTTCCTCTTAATTTCATCATGTTAAAATTTGAATAGTTATTTTGACAAAATTTTAAAAAGTGTAAAATTATTTTGTTTTAATTTTTTTACAATCAAGTTTAAAGGAATAATCAATCGTAACGTCCTCTTTTTTTTCCTCTTTCTTTCTTCACATGACACTTTGTTTAGTTTCATGTAATAGTATATTAACTTTTTATCTCTTAATTTCCTCATCTTAAAATTTAAATAACAGTAGTAATTTATTAGCTCATGGATAATGTAATTTTAAATTTGGATAATTATTTTGACAAAAATTTTATAAAAGTGTCAAATTAAATTTTTTTAAACTGAACAAATAAATGATTTTTACTTTTAATTTATTTAATACGTTAAAATTATTATGCACTTTATTAGGAAATAATGTAAAACATTAATGTGGTCACAAGTTATAATACATATATAACAGATTGAAAAGATATGATCAACTAATCTTTAATCGTCTTAAAACAAAAAATGTGTTTGATCACATTTCATCAACTTCTCACATCAATAATTGCTTTTGATTTTCTTTTCATTCCGCTTATTTTCACTCCTCACCAATTCATCTCCATTTAATATATTCTACTTATAAACTTTATTGGGATACATGTATACAGTAAAATCCATTGCAATGTTTGTAATTGCAAATTGCAAGATAATGCATTTATATTTGCATTATATGTTTAACAACATAAGTGAGGATACATTTACTCCTACAATAAGTCTTATGCACTACTTCATTTAATAACTTTTTATCTATATTAAATTTAATCAATACGACTACTGATTTATGTAATATTACATTGATGATCAAACATATTAAATTTCAGAAAAATTGTGCAATATATATGCAATTTAATAATCGATATTTACTTATGTTTTTAAAAACATGTTATTCATCAAATAGAATGAAATGATAAACTATCAAATCATCTTCAAATTGTATAAAATTGTATACACTTGATATGCTCGTAAAAACTTTAAATTTAACTGTTTAATTGATAAAATCTTATGATAAAAAAAGTTATTAGACGAAACTTATGTAATAACTAGTAAAAAAAAATAAAGTGAGGATCACCTATGCACTTTAAATAGACCACTTTATTTAGCCCCCTCATCTCTCTTTTTCTTTCTTTTTTCTTCTCCTTCCCACTCACTCCCATAGCTCTCTCACACTCCCCATCTTTCTTTTCTTTCCTTCACTCATTGTCCCTTCCTCTTATCTCTTCTCCCTTTATTCTTCTTCTTCTTTCCTTCTGCATCCACCCATCAACACCACCTCTACCACCTCCAACTTCACATCATCATCATCACATCATTCTCTTTCTCCCTCTCCTCTGCCTCCATTTTTCTCTCTCTCTAGCATCCATCAGAAAGAGCTTGAAGATTAGGGGAGTGTTGGAGTTATTTTTCAAGGTTTCTATCTTTTAAGTGGTAACTAAACTTATGAACTACTCTATATAAATTATCACAGCTTTGATTAGAATTTAGGGTTACTTTCAGTGTCTCTTTAAACCCTAGAAATTAGCGGTTTTATCTTGTTCCTAGAGCTATAAGGCAATCAGTCATCAACATTTGGATTGGTACCATCAATAGAATTGTTTTTCGGTTCTTGGAACCACTACTTTTGAGTAGATAATGTATCTGTATTTTACTTTTTGCAAAGTAATTTTTTATTATAAATATAAAACTTTAGTAAGAGTTGAAAGTATGTTTATCTATGAGGAAATAAATTATTTAACAAAAAGGGCTTTATGTTTCAAGAGAAACTTTCACTGGAGGTGAGGAACTGAATTATTATGCTTGTTTAATTATTCTTAGTTGAACTATAATGTTTGATAAAAAAAAGAAATTGTTTTAGAATATCATGACATTGGACATGCATGACCGTGACTAAATTTGGGGAAATTCCATAGTTAGAACTTGTAGCTAACAACAATAACATTAGCCTAAGTGTATCGCGAGAAACCCTAGTTAATAGGTGAGGTGATGCTAATCCGCACATGACTACGGCCATGTCTGGACCTGTATTTGGCTATGGATCAACTTCAGTTTGAAAGTGAGGTGCTAACTTGCACACAAGTAGTGTTATGTTTGGACTTGTATTGGCTATGAGCCAACTCAAATTAGCCAGTGAGATGCTAATCTGCACATGACTTTAGGTCATGTTTGGACTTGTGGTTGCTCTACTTTGGATAACCCCCATTATGTTTGGTTTTATGTGATTAGGTAAAGTTATGTTTTCAAGAAAAATCATTTCATGGTTAGAACAATATTTTTATGAGTACATATATGTTACTATGTTTATATTGTTTTTATGCTTGCGTCTAGTAAGCTATGGATATTCTATCTCTCGCTGATTTGCAATACTCATCCCATTGTCCTTTTTTCTTTTTCAAATACAGTGCTAGTTCGTGAACAACTAACCATCATACTGTAAAAATTGGATAGGTCCCATTTATGGTAATTTGAGCCTCCTAAAAAAAGATCTACTAAATTTATCGAGTTGTTCCAAAGGATCAAAATGACCATTTAAGCCCTTTTTGTTGGAACTCTTATTTTTCTTTAGCTTGTTAGTTTCTTAGTTGCTCCATATATGTCACAGACAGGGTTCTTGGATTTATGTTATGCTTATGTTTGAGAACTTATGATTTAGTTATATAGATTATGTTATGGAAGCAATATGTAAAATTAATTCAGTTTTATGCTTTGAACTATGTTTTGAATTATGTTTGAACACATAACTTGTGGCTATGTATTATGTTGAAAAGAGTGTAATTAAAAACTAATTTGGTATTATGTTAGATTGATAAACTAAGTTATGATTAGAATTTTGGGATCAAGATGAGATACTTGTGTTATGCTGCTAGAGGCACATTCTAAGAATGCCTTGTGCCTAAGAGCTTTGGATTTATCTGTGGTTATTGTAGGATATATTTGTATTTGAGAAATGTTTGAGAACTAGAAGGTTCTATGTCCATTCTTTTGGAAATTTTTGTGTGTTAAGGCTTACTGGGGAATGTGTTCCCACATGAATGATTAATATTAAAACATAAAGTCATATAATTTCTTAAAGGGTAAATTACACCCATCTCTCTTGAAGTTTGTGAAAATGCAACTTACACCCCCTCTAGTTATCTATATTATACTCACACCTTCTCTACTTATCATACTCTTCATTCACAGAATATCATTAATAAACTTAATAGAATTACATTTTTATAATATTAACTGTTCCTAATTAATAAAATTATAAAAATACCCTTAAACTTAACAGAGTGAGTGAAGATATTTTTATAATTTTATTAATTAAAAATATTTAATATCATAAAAATATTATTCTGTGAAGTTTATTAATGGTATTCTGTGAATGAGGAGTGTGACTGTAATATAAATACTTAAAATTTGACAAGTAGAGGGGGTGTGAGTGTAAGATGAATAACTAAAGGGGGTGTAAGTTGAATTTCCACAAACCTCAGGGAGGTGAGTGTAATTTATCCTAAAAATATTGTTGCACATAAAAATATTAATATTTCATCCTTAATTTAATTTAGTTCATGATAATATCTGCTCATGATAGCTCAATTTTAAATTTTAATTTTGAAACTTGGTCTACATAAATTTTAAAATGTTAAACTTATTTTTTTAAAAAAGTAGACAAAAAATATCTTTACTTTGCAATTATTTAATGATTAAGTTTAAATGAAAAAGCAATTACATTATGAAGAAAAATTTGTTTCATATAACACTTTATTTAATTCCATACTACTATGAATTTTTTTAGGTTAAAATTTCATTGATTACATTATATGTTTGCTTATGATAACATGATTTTTCGTAATATATGTTTTGATGATTAGTGTGTTTGAATTTGTAAAGAAATTGAAATTAACTTTATCTTTAAATCAAACAAAAAAAATGTTTTAACTGATAAGAAATTGAATAATAGAAGTAAAAATAATTACACCGATGACTGTTCCGAACTACTTGTCTCTTGAATAGGTTTGATGACAATAGACTCAAAGTGACATTTTATTTTGACAATAAAATGATTTCTAATAAAATTGTTCTATGCAAATAATAACAAATAAAAGTCAAGACCAATTATTAGACTGTATAGAGTTATAGTTGCCAAAGCCTGTATTTGTTATGAGTAATTATATGTTGCTTTGTTTATAGTAATCTCTCCGAAAAAAAAATTAAGAATTTTCATAATTGAAAAGGATTATAAATGCACTCTGTACTAAAAATACTGCACAGAGCAACTTTAAAAATCAATATGTAATTATAATATACAAATTTTCATCAATATTATATATTTCTTTAAGGAATGTTACTATTTAAAAAACTTTTTTATAAAATATTAATAAAGCCGTGCAAATTGCAAGAGAATTATTTCTGTTTAAAATAATTTTCAAGCACGCTAATGAGAAGAATGTGGCATTTCTCCTCACGCCAAATATCATCTTGGGAAACTTGAATATAAATTAACTAAAAGAAATTATATCTTGTCATCGCTTACAACTTCTGTTCTAACAATAGAATATAGAAGGTTAACTCAGCGAATAGCAGGGCCGTGGGTTCTCTCCGGTGACCTTGGGAGAAATTGTATATGAAAAATATTTGTACTCATTATGTGTGGGATACCATACCGACTTATTCTTTTTTTCACCATTGAATGGGGTACAGATCTTATTTAAATGAGATCCACACCCTATCCAATGGTGGATGGAATGTAAGTCGACACGGTATCCCATACATATAAATAACACAATTCATTGTATATGTAGTCTGCATCATTTTATTAGGATCTAGATGGTCCTTAGATGCATTTTTCATCCCAGTACTTTAATTTGCATTAGAGAAATGATAAATGGCCACCACTATACTTACATCGTACACTTATATTGAGTTAAAAATTTTAAACTAACATGTAAAAAGTTGTAAACCCAAATGCAAAAAGTTGTAAACTAATATGCAAAAAGTTTTTACATACTTATTTAGAAGTTTTTGTATATTGGTGTACAATTTTTTATATACTAATTTACAATTTTTAAATATAAATGTATGATGTAAGTATGAGGGTAGTTGTGTATCACTGCTCTCCGCTGAGGAAACACCCGGGGGCCACGGCATTAAGAAGAAATAAGAGCACCTAGATACCCGCGACTTCGCCTCCCATTTTCCAAGTCTATGGAATACCATCGCTAAGTCTGCCGAGAACTTTGAAAGAGATTCACCAGTGGCCATGCTGGATTTTGTGACCTTCAATGCAAATATAAGTATCTGAAACATCCCACACAGATTCATCAGCAGCAGTCTCTAACTATACCAGATCATCAATGCTTTAAAAAAAAAAAAAATCACCCTGTAGTTTTTATGTTCGCATTTCCAAAGCTTCCTCACATGAAGCTCGCACCGTTTTGGTGGCTTCTTTTACTGTGCTTTAGTGCCTTCCTAATTGCCTCTTCACCTCATGTTACCGGTTCTACCTCGATTGCTTCAGCTGCAAATGCAACGCAAGGCAGCGAAGCAAATGCTTTGCTGAATTGGAAAGCAAGCTTTGACAAACAAAGCCAGGCTCTGCTCTCGTCGTGGGCTGGCAATAGCCCCTGTCAATATTGGGCAGGAATCACTTGTGATGAGTCCAAATCTGTCTCAAAGATAAATCTTACAAGCTTTGGACTAAGAGGTACGCTTCAAGGTCTCAATATCTCGTCACTTCCAAATATCCTCACTATAGACATAAGAAACAACTCATTTTATGGAACCATTCCCCAACAAATCGGAGTGCTGACCAAACTTGACACACTTGACATCTCCGACAATTACCTCTCTGGCCCCATTCCGGAAAGCGTTGGTAATCTGTCAGAACTCTTCTATCTTGATTTCAGTGGCAACAATCTCTCGAGAGTGTTTCCATCAGAGATAGCAAAACTGGCCAGCTTGTCATATCTAGATGTTGGAGGTAACAACCTTTCTGGCACCATTCCTCATGAAATTTTCCGTTCGGCCAACTTGAAGCTTTTGTCACTTGCATATAATAACTTTCATGGTTCCATTCCCCATGAAATGGGGTTATTGAGGAACCTGGAAATTCTACATCTACAGGGAAATAACGGTCTTTCCGGTTCCATCCCTGAAGCACTATGGACCTTGGGGACTTTGACAGAGGTTTCTTTGCATAGCTGCAATCTCACAGGGTCCATCCCTATTGCAGTAGGTAAGTTGACAAATATATCATATCTCTATCTAAGTCATAACTATCTTTATGGTCATATTCCTCGAGAAATTGGGAATTTGGTGAACTTGAGGATTCTATGGCTTCAAGGGAATAATCTTTCTGGTTCCATTCCTCAAGAAATCGGATTTCTGAGGATCCTCTATCAACTTGATTTGTCCACCAACTATCTTTCTGGTAATATCCCGACAACAATTGGAAATTTGAGCAATTTGAAGTATCTTTACCTTTATAAGAACTATCTCTCTGGTACCATTCCACATGAGGTTGGAAAACTTTATTCTCTTGCCACAATCCAATTGTCACGGAATAATCTTTCCGGGCCAATACCACCATCCATAGGTAACTTGGTCATGTTGGAGTCCATTTTATTTGATCAAAACAAAGTTTCCGGACTTATTCCTGCAACCATGGGAAATTTGACAAAAATAACTGAATTAAATGTAGCGATTAATGAGCTTGGTGGAAACATTCCAATAGAGCTTAACAAGCTTATAAATTTGGAAACATTAGTTTTAGGCACGAATAATTTCATAGGCCATTTGCCTCACAACATTTGCACTAGTGGAAAACTGGCTTTGTTGATGGCTCCCTACAACCGTTTCAATGGTCCAATTCCAAATAGCTTGAAGAATTGTTCTAGCCTTGTAAGAGTTAGGCTTGATGAAAACCAACTAAAGGGAAATATAACAGAAGAATTTGGAGTATATCCAAATTTAGACTACATCGATTTGAGTAACAATAATTTTTACGGCCATCTTTCACCAAACTGGGGGAAATGCTCTAGCCTCACAAGCCTAAAGATCTCCAACAACAATTTATCAGGTGGTATACCAGCAGAGCTAGGTGAGGCAACCAACTTATGCGAACTTCACCTGTCTTCAAACCATCTCACTGGAGAAATTCCAAAGGGCTTGGGCAACTTGACTTGGTTGATCGAGTTGGTATTAACCAACAATAATCTTTCAGGAAATGTTCCCACAAAAATTTCATCATTGCAGGAACTTAAAGCCTTAGAGCTTGCTGCAAATAATTTTAGTGGTTTCCTCACAGAAGAACTTGGCAGCTTGCCAAAGTTATTGCTAATGAATTTGAGCCAAAATAAATTTAAAGGAAATATTCCTATTGAGTTTGGCCAATTTAAAGATGTTCAAACTCTTGATCTTAGTGGGAATCTTTTGGGTGGAACTATTCCAGGAATGCTCGGGAAGCTGAAATATTTAGAAACATTGAATGTTTCTCACAATAATCTTTCTGGTTTCATTCCCTCAAGTTTTGATGAGATGTTAAGCTTGACATTTATTGATATATCATACAACCAATTAGAGGGTCCACTTCCAAACATTCCCGCCTTCATAAAAGCTCCAATCGAAGCATTGAGAAACAGTAAAGGTTTGTGTGGCAATGTCACTGGCATAGAGCCTTGCCCAACATCGAGTAGCAAATCTCATAATCATAAGGCTAAAAAGTTGTACAAGTATTTTTACCTTCCACTTTGAGCACTCTAATACTAGCCGTCTTGGCCTTCGTAATCTTTTTTCATGTATACCAAAGTGTA
Organism: Dalbergia cochinchinensis; assembly: GCA_031216125.1. Lineage (NCBI taxonomy): Eukaryota > Viridiplantae > Streptophyta > Magnoliopsida > Fabales > Fabaceae > Dalbergia > Dalbergia cochinchinensis. The sequence continues at coordinate 71,989,194 of CM062368.1, read as the reverse complement.
GGTATGAAAGAAAGCGAGATTATAGAAAGAGAAACTCAAAATTTATTTGCAATATGGAGCTATGATGGCAAGATGGTGTATGAGAACAGAATTGAAGCCACAGAAGATTTTGATAATAAATATCTCACTGGAGTTAGAGGGTATGGATCTGTTTATAGAGCTGAGTTATCCTTAGGTCAACTTGTTGCTGTGAAGAAACTCAACTTGGTAGATGAGGAGATTCCCAGCCTACAAGCCTTCCATAGTGAGATTGAAGTTTTGACAAAAATTCGACATCGAAACATTGTGAAGCTATATAGATTTTGTTCTCATTCATGATGCTCCTTTCTAGTTTACGAGTTTATTGAAAGGGGCAGTGTTGATAAGATTCTAGCCAGTGATGCCAAAGCAATAGAATTTGATTGGAGTAAAAGGGCAACTGCTGTTAAGGGAGCAGCTAAAGCTTTATGTTATATGCACCATGGCTGTTCTCCTCCAATTGTTCATCGAGACATATCATCAAAAAATGTTCTTTAAAATTTGAAATATGAGACTCATGTATCAGATTTTGGAACAACAAAGCTTCTCAATTCAAATTCATCCAACAGGACCTTTTTTGCAGGCACTTTTGGATATGCTGCTCCAGGTTTGTTTTCTTTCTTCCTTGTACTAATCTAACTGAGAAATACATGAGAGGTAGTAACTAGAAATCATAATTCATTTATTACATGATTCTGTTGGGGATAATTGGAACTCATTTTTTTTTCTTTTATTACTAACATTTACTATTTTGTGCATGGTGATATTTCTTTAATTTACTTCAGAACTTGCTTACACTGCGGAGGTGAATGAAAAATGTGATGTTTATAGTTTTGGGGTATTAGCCTTGGAAATGCTGCTGGGAAAGCGTCCCGTAGATGTGATATCATCTATGGTGTTATCATCTTCTAAGACAATGACACTTGCCTCAACACTTCATAATTTGCTATTGAAAGATAAGTTGGATGAATGGCTTCCTCATCCAGCGGATCCAATTGCAAAGGAACTAATATCAATTATGGGGATAGCAAGTGCATGTTTGACAGAAAGTCCACGTTCTCGTCCTACCACGGAACAAGTAACGAAGGAACTTCTGGTGCCAAGTACAGCTTTTATGGATTAATTTCTCATATGACATGACGGCTATACTATACCATGATATTCAAGCTTCGCCTTTTTGTCAACTCTTTGGTGCAATAAAATTTTCTTAGTTTTCTTGTGTAATATTTTTGCATGAAGTAAACAAACACTTGGCATTTACCAGCGGAATAGAAAGGAATATTAGAAAGATTTTGGAAAACCGACAATGTTCGCGTCATCTAGGGCCAAATTTAGCGCTTCTATTATCTGCTAATATTAGAATTTTCAAAAATCATGCTTGACTATTAAAGTTGTTGGCGAATTTTCTAATGAAAAAATTTCCCAATAACAAGCAACTTTTTTTTAATTTTAATGTTATTGGTGTAAAAATCCATTGAATGGGCTAAAATATTTATTTTCCAAAGAAATTATAATATTACTAGCAGATTTTTTTCATCGGTAATAGTGTAAGAGAAACATCGCATTTTTGAGTTAAGTTACCAACAAAAAATCTACCGATGATTATTTTAAATATCCATCTACCTAACCTCCTTCCTCATTTCATCCACTACTCTCTCTCTCGTCTCGGTTTTCTAGCCATTGCTTTGCCGTCACATCGCCATTTTTAGTGAGAAAACCACGATTGTCTTTATCATAAAGTTATCTACATTTTAATTGGTTTTGTTTTTTTTACTTTGTTTTGTTATTGTCACCATTTTCATCTTACACTTTTTTTTTTGGTTCAAATTTGTTGCCACTGCCATTGTCATCGCTTGCCGCCACCAGCACTCGCCGCCGTCACTGCTGAAGACGCTGTTATATTTGAGTCTATCTTTTTTAAGTACTATTCTTTTTAGGTATTAAAAAATAGAAATTATTTATTTGGAGCATTTTTTTTCCCTTGCTTTCTGTAACCTTTTTTTCTCCAGTTTTGTGGCTGCTGCCTGCCGTGACATTGAAGTTGCAGCAGCCATTGGAATCACACCAAAAAAAAAATTCTATTTTGTTTTTTGAAAAAATGTGTTATTAGAGGATTTCTGCCAGTAATATATAATTAAAAATATTCTAAATAAACATTATTGATGAAAAAATTCATCAATAAGTCTAATTTTTGTTTCTAGAAAACACATTATTAAGTGAAAAATCCATCCATAACACCCAAAAAATTCGTCAATAATGTTTCCGCACTGATAAATTTTTGACTAATTTTTTCAGCCAATTTTGAACTATTTTTTATGTAAAATTCACCAATTATTCCCTTAAAAATAGTTACCAACAGATTTTTTTCCGATGACCTTATTAACATGTGCCAAAATCTGACAAAAATTCCGCCGATGATGAATATTTTTATAGTAGTGATATAACTTAAAAATCACGTGTCCCTCATATATTTTTTTCTCCAATTCCTAATTTCTCTCACCAATCACCTCGACCAAGGGGAGCTCTGGCCACCACTCCTACTCCCTTCATCCCCAGCCTCTTGTTTGGTCTTCCACCGTCGCATCTGTGCTCACCTTTTGTTTCTCAGAAAATTGAGAAGGAGATGAAAGGGTATCATGGGGGACCATTATGTGAATAACAATTTGCCCTTTTTTAATTCAATTTGGTCCAATATTGTTTTGCCATATCACTGTTACAGTTTTATGGTGTGGATCTATCCCAAATTAGTTGACGTTAGTAGGGGGAGGGTTATTCAATTAAGTTTTGGGTGTGTGAATCTTTGGAAAATTATGCGGTCAAGAATAATTTGCTTTTCTTGTGTGTGAATCTTTATAATTGTGATATTTGCAGCAGAGCAGATAGATGTTTCCATAATAGATGTTGGATTAGGTGACAAATATGATGCAACAAATGTGGCGCAGGCACCTATTGTGTGCGATATAACAACCCTGAGGTACGATCACTTGGAGATTCTTGGGAATACTCTTAGAGAAATTGCTAATGAGAAAGCCAGGCCTGTTTGATTTACTTTTTTTAGTTTCTAGTTTTCAGTTTTTCAGATTTGTGAAGGAAAAACTGAAAAAATTAAAAAATCTAAAAATTGAAAATTTTCAATTTTCAGTTTTTTTAGTTTTTTTCTTCATAAATTTAGAAATCTGAAAACTGTTTTCAGTAAACCAAATAAACCCCTAGTATCTTCAAGCTTTTACGGTGCCTCAGCCCGATTAGGCAATGCATGTACTTTTTTTTTTATTTCTTAGGATATCCCCATAGCCGGCAGCTGTGAGACTAATCCCTTCGTCCATGGTAGGCACCTCTAAAGATAGGAGAGTTAGCCCAAGGTTTTTTAATTAACTTTCCATACCTAAAGCAGTGCATGTACTTAAAGACAAGGCTTCTCAATTAAATTACCTCTTCATCAGCCATCAGGTGCCAAATTGCCAAATAGTTTAAGATTCGGGCTCGAAGGTGAGCATCAATATACAAATGCTGGTCATCTTGTTGCTTTACTCTCTACGTGGATGTGGATGACTAGGTCTAATACTCTAAATTTTAATGCTTTAATGCTCGAATCATATTAAGGTTAACCTTTTGTTATTATGTTTTGATCTATAGATCTTTATGATAAAATAAGATATAAGAAAAATAGCATTAATAGATTTTTTTTTTTACAAAAATTAAATTAGAAGTCTTGCGTTCGTGTACATAATTATATGTAATACTAAACCACTGTGGAACTAGCTAAATAATTACAATCACATTTGTCCAAATCACATACCTGAATAATATATACACCATAAATACATAAATAAATCCAAACAGTATAATGTAGATATTAAATAAGTAACAGGAATAATAAATATTTTTTGGCTAACAATGTTTCAATAATTAATAAAGTAATTGAACTTCTAAATGATGTATAACTCATCTAAATAAGTCTCATGAACTAAAATGAAATTCTAGCTACTCTCATAATCTAAAATAAAATCCTATATATTTTTCTTGAATATACTCCTCCAAAAGATCATTAATTACTTGCTTATCTGGAGATGATATGGAATCAAAATGGGTTTAAAACTTAAAAGTTCCCAGTAAAATGGGCATAATAAGATGTCATCAAAATCATCTCCAGTTACCTTGGATTATTTTTAAAAATACATGAACATACATTTTAATTTAATTAATAATAAGTTTCAAAAATGTTTACTCGAGATAGATGTATCTTTTAACATGATCTTTGGATGCAATATTATAGTCCATGTATGCATAACAATATGAATGAACATACAATTACATAAAAAATTACATTCAGCCACATAAAGTATGTAGTTTAATATTTTCATTTACTTTCTCTTTCTTTGTAGTCAATTTCTTTATACATCTCTTTCTTTCTACGTCTCTTTCTTTAATCATCTCCTTTTTTTTAATACATTTTTTTCTTTATATATCTAGTTTATCCCGTTAGTGGGGTAATGGGCTCACACTAAAAGTTGATCACCATCGACAAATACAGTGGAGATAAATAGGGTGTTGGAATGATGGAAATCACCTCTCTCTCTGTCGAGAATTATTTTCAAATCAGTGACGTTTAAAACCAACATCTTTAACATTTTCATATCACATTAATAATTTATCAGTGGGATCATGTCCAATGTCTTGTCATATCACATTAATACTTTATCAATGAGAATTATGTCCAATGTCTTCCATGTATATAACTTAATATTTGTTTTTAGCATAGGTACACATAATAAAATCATATAGAGCACTAATGCATATCATACAGTCACATTTAATATGCATATCATTATCAGCTTAATAGTTCATGTACAATATCATACTGTAACTCATTTATAACATATATAACAATCAAATTTATTCAATATATCAAGAAGAACTTTAGAAAGGCTTGTCCGAGAAATGTTTAAAATTTCAAATCATTTCATAGACTTTTCTGAGGTCATAATGCAATTGAGATAAATGTAATCAAACCTTAAAATTAAGGCAGTAATGAGATAAGTTATTGATGTTATAAAAAATAAGAATAAAGAGAATAATAAAGAAGAAGAGAAATAATAATTTCATTGATAATCTCAAAGGTATTGTATATGGAGCATCCAAATGGCTATTTATAGCCAAAGAAAGAAAGATATAATATCACTTCAAATAATAATAGATTCTATTTAATTTAATCAAATCTTAGCTAAATTAGCTAAAGATATAGACATCTATAAATGAATAATATTTCATAACACTCCCCTTAGATGTCCATTAGAGATATGCCTCATTAAAACCTTACTAAGAAAAACTCAGTGAGAAAAAATCTTAGTGAAGGAAAAAGAGTACAATATCTTCATAGTGGGAATGTAGGACTGCCTCATTAAAAACCTTATCAAGGAAAAATCCAGTGAGATAAAAACCTTGATCAAGGAAAAAAGAGTACAGTATTTCTCCCCTTCTTCAAAGTATCACTTAAAATCTCATAATTGGTGTATTCTAATTTTATGCACTACTTCTATAAAGAAGAAATAGGTAGTAACTCTATCACTTGAAGAAATTGGACATCAGTTCCTCTCTTTAGTTGAATTGTCTAAACCATATTGTCCTCAAGTAAAGTTATGTAATTTTCTTCTAAAAGAATCTACATGATAGTTTGAACATGTAGATCCCTTGCCTTTAGCTAGAAAGATTCACGAGCTTCATGTATTGCACTAATTTCTCTGTAATTTGAAGAAACAGTGGCTATCGTCTATCTTATGTATCTCTAGGATGTGATCATGTCTCCATAAGTGAAAAAAACATGTTTGATATATACCTTTATGCAGATTTGATAAATATCCTTCATACTAATGTACCTGAAGAAAATATATGCAATTTATCCATATAAAACTTCATAAGAGTTATCTCTGTGTAAATTGATTGACAAATAAACATCTTGTTTCTTAATTGCTCGATCTACAAGTCGAGATAGAATTTTGTCCTTCCAAAATCTTTCATCGCAAACTCTTCTGTTAGATCTTTTATGACTATTGGAACTTTTTTAGGAGTTCTAATGATATTCAAGTCATCAACATGCACAACTATATAATGAATCTAAATATAAACATAGGGGCAAATGATATCATTTGTAAATCCCTTCTTTATCAAATACTCATTGAGATGGTTATACCTCGTCCATCTAGATTGCTTAGACCATATATAGATCTTTGCAACTTGATTGAGTATGTACCTTGGGTACGTTCATTAGATAATGTTGATATCTATAATCCTTTAGGAACTTTTCATGTAAATATCATTATCTAATGAACTATATAGATGGGTTATGACAACATCTATCAGATGCATATTTAGCTTATTATGTGCAGATAAGCTAATTAAATATCGAAACATTGTTGCATCCACTACTGGGGAATGTGTTTTGCCATAATCTATACTAGGTCTTTGTGAGAAATCTTATGCTACAAGTAGAGCCTTATAGCGTGCAATTTCATTTTTCTCATTTCTTTTTCTCACAAACACCCATTTGTATCCCACGGGTTTCACATCTTCTGGTGTTTGGACTACAGGTCCAAAGACTTCACGTTTTGCAAGCTTATATGGCTTCTTTCAATTTTTGGCCAATCATTTCTACGTAGTCATTCTTCAATGATTCTTGGCTCAAGATCCTCATTTTCATGCATAATAGTAGCGCTATATTATATGCAAATATATTGTCGACAATTATTACTCGTCGACTCCACTCTTTTCCAATAGAGACATAATCCATTGAAATCTCATCATTTTCAATAATTGTATTCGAGGAATGCTATATGTACTTCCAAGGTAGACGCATTACCTCGACTCACTGTATAATTCACCATTCAAAATTATTTATTTTTCATAAAATATTTTTGAAATATTTTTTTTCATCTAATCTAACCATTCAGAGGTAGTGAGTCGAGACTCACGAGGGTCAAACTCTCATTTCTCATTGTATTCAGGTACTTGAACGTCTTCTGGTGTTTTAAATATATCAAAATTTTGGACTGCAACAATATCCTTTCTATGTCTCTATTCTCTTCAACAGGAAAAGTATTATTTGCCTCCATAACATCACTTGGCCTTTTTGCCCCTTCTTCCTTTTCGAGGATTTTATTTTTGGAATCAACTAGTCTACCACGCTTCTAACGTATGGTTTTTACATTAACCAATTGTCCAACAGGAACATCAATTCAAATTGAGGCATTTTTAGCTAGTATATAGGATTTAGTTATCCTTTTGTATCATAAAAAATGCATCTGGCATTCATTTGCTATTCTTTGCAAATGTATAATTGTTTGAGCTTCTAGTTCACATTACCTTGTGTGAGGATCTAAATAGAATATTGATGCATTCCAATTTATTTTCTTTTCTAGCTGTGTCTACTCTCTCCCCCTAATGTTGGAAATAACACAAACTGAGCATTAAAGCATTTCCTGTTTATATTTCAATGTATTTGACCATAAAGAGAGAATCATATCCAACATATATCTCTAATTTTCTTTGGAGTCCCATATGGCAGCTAGGACATATACTCACTTATGAAGTTCTTAAATAGAAACATTTAGCTGTAGGCCAAAGTAATTGTTGGGGAGAGAATTATTGACAATTTGTTAGCCTTATAGAAATAAATGCTGTAAAATAATATGTGCCCAACTAGAAAATTAGGAGATTTGTTCTCATGAGTAAGCGGTTCAATTAACTGAAGGTCTTTTATAAGTTAATTATGCTAGCCAACTTTTTCTATATGTGAACATAATTAGATGTTCAACATTTATAACATTGGCCTGCAAGTAATAAACGCTTGAAAAATAAATTCACCAGAATCATCAAGATAAATTGTCTTGATTGGATTATCATGAAATTGTGCTCTTAATAATTTGCGCAATTAGCATCATAAGCTTCAGGTTGCGAAATCATAATGAGCACATATGTGACCATTTCATAGATGCATCTATTAAAATCATAAAATATTTGAAAGGCCCACATAGTGGATGAATTGATCCATGTGGATCACCTTAAATCCCTTCTGGGAATTTAAGAGATTTAAATCCAATCTTTGCTGGTAAATGCTATAAAATTCATTTACTATAAGAACATGCAGCACAAGAAAACTCATTACAATAAAAAATCTTCTAGTTCTTCAACAAATACTCATATGAGTTTTCAGTAGTTCCTTACATCATTATTGCTTCAGGATGTCCCAACTAATCATGCCAAAAGATAAAATCATCTAGGCTAGTGAATTGTACTCATATTAGTACTATAGACTAGAAAAAAGTACAGACAAAATTTTCCAAAGCAACTTTCTTACCTGAAGCACAAATTGTGATATGGAGGTACACTCACTATTTTCCTCACTCACTATTAAAATATGATATCTATTTCAGCAAATATCTTTGAGACTCACCAAGTCTCTTTATTACTTTTGTAGCTAGTAGATAACCATTTATGTTTCTTTAGAAAACAAAATACTGCTTTTCTAGAGCCTTCATTTATCTTGCTACCAAGAATTATATTAATATTTCTAATTAATTTTGTTTCTTTGGGAAACATAATAGTAGCTCTTCTGGAGCCTTCAATCATATTCACAAAACTAAATCGAGTTAAGATTTTATTATCTTATTACAAGATGAAAAAAATAAAAAAATATGTCTTCAAAGCATTAACATATCATGTAAGTGAAAAAAAAATGTCATGACATGATAGTGATATAAATACATGTATCACAATTCTGCTGAAAATATGATTATCATATATCATTATTTCATGATATAATAATCATGATGATAAATAAGATTAGTTATCATGTGACATAAATCAAAAAAATAAATGATATGTTAAATCTCAATAATATTGCATAAAAAATATAATTAATAATTATGAAATATGCCACGAATAGCATAGCTATTTTATTCAATATTGAGAACAATCAACACTAAAAGTTTTGAAAGAAAATATTCCTTGAAAATGGTATCAAGTAATATATCTAATAAAAATATTCATTATTAAATCAAATAATCAATATTTATATAAAAGATAAAAAGATACATTCAAATGGCTGATATTAATCATGGAATGATTTCATAATATATCTTAAAAAAAAATCGCCTTTGCATTTTCTCATTCTCCTTTAACGATACTTAATAAAGAGCAAATAAATATCTCAATGTATGACAAGTACATGTTAAATTTACTTTGATGTCATAGCAATAACATTCATCACACTTGAAACCAACAATCTCCCCCAAAGTGAGGTCCAACATGGTTTGCTTCCCCCTCAATGGAAGTTTTCATAGAAAAATCAAATACAAAATCTTGGCCCAATGCTCTTACCAAGGGTTAATACCACACTCGAGTGCAAACAAACAGTCATGGCCTAGCCAAACCATCGGCTCGAATACCACTTCTAGGGTTATAATTTTTCTTTTTGTCACATTCACTTCAGGGAATAGAGTAGAGCTAGCTAGGCAAGTTTCATGAATTTTTTTTCTTCATGAAAACTCATTATTTGATGTCTTGTAAAACTCTTTTTTTGATAGTGCTACCCAGGAGCACATTTGAGATATTAAAGTCAACAACATTTTTCAACATATATTTATTAACAATGCAACTGCAAGTGTTATCATAATGGGCTCACAACTTTTCTTTATTACTTTATTAAAAAGATCAGCAGGATCTTTTAAAAATATTTAGACATAATCCTTTATTCTCTTAAGGAGAATGAGTATTTAATTTAAATATTCAAAATTGAAAAGTTATATATTGTAAATACTCAAAATTATCCGTAGAGATATATCCACTTCAGGGATTGTAAATATGAAAGTATTCCTTCTAGGAAATATATAAACTTATTTTAGATTATAATGTCACACACTTTATGTGGTGTAAATAATAGATTCATTCACTTTGGAGAATAATCTCTTGACACATTCACTACTGGGAATATGTAATCTCCTTAAATAGAGAAGTAAATCTATTATAACTTTCTCGGATAATTTTGAATAATTTGAATGCATTTACTTCAGGTAATGATTATCCATTTTCTGTATAATTCTCATTCACTCCAGGGAGTACCCGGCAATGGGCTTCACGGCACTTCTGTGTTTCTGATCGGAGGTGGTGGACTTCAATCAAGCAAAAAGTTGTCTGTTGCGATAGATTCTAATGGATCTTCAACTATGACTTAGCACAAACGTGGAGAACAATTCTACTCTTTTTCAGTTTTGAACAAACAAGCTAGTAGATCCACTCATTGCATCCTCCAACAACATCACTGACGCTGACATCATCCCCACCAACAGCCCCGTCACCATGGCTGTGATGTGCTCCTGTTAAGCTACTGCTAACTCAATGCTCCTATTCCACCATGAACAACATTTTGGAAGCCAACAAGATTTCTGCTATTTCCATTATCTTTGTCCTTGAGCCACAACAATGAGAACTAAAGTGAGAGACGGTGAAGAGTTGGGGAAGGCATAAATGGAAATAGATCTAATGTATAAGGGTAAAATAGTTATTTTGTTAATTTTTTATATTTTAAAATTTAAAATTTAAGAAGATGGAAGGTTAGTGTAATATAATTAAATAAATTAAGAGTGGTTGATGTAATTTTAAAATCTGGAGGAGAGTAAATATAATTTTGATGGACTTCGAGAGAAGTTGCTGTAATTACCCTAAAATAAATGAAAGGATGTTAATCATAATAATAAGTTTTCAAATAAATAGATCCAAGTAAAAATCTTCTCCTGTTATCCATGTGTAACCCACAGGCTCTCTTCATACAACTTGGGATGATTTTTCTATCTTCAATGGTGCTGGTATTTGTGTTTAGAGAGTGTATGGGTCAATAATTTGTAATCCTTACACCAATCGAGAAAGTATGTAGGAAATAATTAATGGAGTGATTTGAAGAAAAAGAAGAAAAATACAATAGAGAGGAAGAGAATGAAGAAGGAGGTTGAAATTGCAATCGTCCCGAGGAGGGAGTGTGCTAACTTTTCCTCATATAGTGGATGTGATTAGGTTTATGTGTGTGTATCTCTCTCTATTTTTTGTGTTTTTAATAGAAACTATTTGAATGACAAACAACTGTAACTTTCTGAAAGTAACTTTCAGAATCAAACATTAAACACTGAAACTTCAAAAATTGTTTTAAAATCATTTTAAATAGACACACAACACAAATTAAACAGATGCTGAATGATAACTAGATAAAAAGTGATAGAGAAATTACTCAAATATTTTATACTAGTTTGGCCAAATACTACCTATGTCAAGTTCTCAACTTGTTTAGTTCCACTAAATATTTTCTCAAACACGAGAAAGAAAGATTCTTTGAATAACCTTCTCAAACTATCTCTAGTGAGTAGTAGTTCTAATTTACTCTAACTACAATTAGTCTTTTTACTAGTCTTTTTAAGCTAATCTCACTTGATCACTACTGAATCAGGGTTCAAAGTTATAATTTGGGTTGGTTCTCTCCAACAAAGAATCCTCAAGTTTTCTTAAGGATAATACATTATTTGATCTAGAAACTTAAGAGACTTCTTTCTAAAATGTTCCTAAGAAGAAAATATTATCTAATAAATACAAGAAAGAAGATTTTTAGGAATAGAAACCAATTACAAGAAGTAATAGGAGAACTTTCAGAAAGTATATGAAGATATCAGCACTAGTTGTGCAAAAGATCCTTCTTGTATGAAGATCTCATCCTTTTATACTTGGATTTTAAATATGATCGTTTCCCTTTGATTTCGCATTCTCTTGACACGTGTTGATCTTCCTTTTGTGTCCTAGGAATTGTCCTTTAGAAGAGGATATGAGCTGTGTCAGAGTTGTCACTGAAGAGATATTGACAGTGTGGTTTCTAGACACCTTCAGCAATAACTTTTAGTTTCTGAATTGTGGTTTATGAGCTTTTCTTCTAGAATCCAAGGAATTTTGTTAAGTACAAAAGCAATATGTCACTATTAATGCTTTTCTAAAAGTTGACTAAATTTGAATTTCAAATTTCTCTCAATTTCTGTTGACTGGGTGAGATTTATGAAAAACACGTGCTTTCTGATGCAGTTTCACATTATATGAGATTTGTTTTGATCTTCTAAGCTTAATGTTGAGCTTAATAATGAACTTTTCAATGTGTAGAAAATCTTTAGAGTTGACAGCCATCTTGATTGAAGATTATGACCATGATATACTTGTAACAAATTGATTTCTCCAATAGATATTGCACTTTCTAACATGTGAGACATTTTCTGAAGATCTATATACTTGGTTTTTTATGCTGGATATTGCTTTCTCATGTCTCTAACATATTCTAGTTCACTTCTGAACTCTTTTTCACATCATTAAAACTTTGAATTTCTTTGAATGAGATTCTCATTATGTTAAAAGATGACATAGTGATAAATATGCCATTAATTGAACTTATATGTTACGAGAATGATCCAGTTAATCACTACAAAAAGTCAATTGAAACGCTAGTTCTTTCTTTAAAATATTTTAACAAAATTTGTTTTGTTGTCACTTAAAACATAAGCTATAGAGCTTTCTGAAGAGTTCTAGGGCTAACAATCTCCCTCTTTTTTTTTATGATGACAAGCAAAATTTTGAGAAAATCTTTTAAAAAACACTTTGAAAGGATTTTTAAGGTTAAAGCCTTAAATACTCTTTCTAAAACTTGATAAATCTTGTCTTACAACTTAGCCTATCAAAAAGTAGCTTTCTTAAGATTTATCACTGTGAGATAAAGTTTTGTTTAATAAGTTTCTCAACAACCTTTAATAATAGGTGTCAAAGCTAATTTAATATAAAAGTCCAAGTTTAATAGTATTAGAGCATTATTAATATCAAAACTGAATACATAAGGGTATTAGAATTGAAAAAAATGTTGTGTTACTAATCTTGTATCAGAAATTATAATCCAATACAATTTTCTCCAATTCTTCAGAACACACATTAAGATTAGATATTTAATGTCAGTTTTCATATGATATAGTAAGTAACAAGTATTCATAGAGAAGCATGCAGAAAACCTGATGTATCAGAGCATAACTACTTATCAGAGCATAAATTGGTAATCAGAGCACCAAGATTATGCGAGAACAATTATGAGAGAACCAAGATTATAGTTTCTGAACAATTTAATCATCAGAACATAAATGATAGCAAAATTCAATTTTGGTTGCTGAAACAACAAAAGTTCAAAGTGCAGCAAAAAAAGAAATTAAAAAGAAATGATATGCAAATATGAACATGAGCTTTCTGAAACTCCCCCTTAGCATATAACCCTTGACACTTAATGCAGCAAAAAGATTTTTCTTCCTTTTCCTTTGTCCCGCTTTTGTCATCAACAAAGGATTGTGCACTTGGTCAACCCAACACTGGCCACCTCTCCTCAACTCATGTAGGATTTGCAGTAACAGCTCTTCATGTCTCCTCATCTGGGCTCCATGCTCTCTGATTGAGGCTTCTACCTTGTCCAGTCTTACAGTTATATCTCTCTAGTTGTGCATCAACAACTGAATCTCAGTGAGATGTGGTGGAGACCTTGGTTGAGGTTGAGGCTGAGGTTGATCTGGCAAATGAATGTTTGGCGTATGGGCAGCTTTTGTGTAGCTTGATCTTTAGGGATATCAAGGGGGACAATATCTCCAGATCGTTGACCATAAATTTAATTTTGTTTTTTGCTTAGGATTATTTTGTACTTATATCTACATATTTGTATTATTTCCATGCATTGCAGGAGTCACTACACGGAAAAATAATTTTTATACAGTATTTTGATATGTAATTTATACTATTATGAGATAATAGAAAAATTTACCTGTATATGGTATTTGTAAAATCCGCCACAAGTAGATTCTGTGTTATTTTTGTTTTACAAAGGCAAGTTCATTTTTAAATCTATTTTTGATGGATTCTATTCTCAAAATATCATATTGTGTGATTTTTTTTCAAAATATCATATTGATGTAAATATACCATCTAAATTTCATAGGAAAAAAAGGACCCTTACTACACTAGTATATATAAAAGATAAGACAAGATTTGTATACATAGAAAATTCTTTTGTCCTCTAGAAAAACAACATTAGGGTTTCAGCCCTTAGATTTGGAAAAAAAAAGGAAATAAATAAATAAAATGAATGTTTAGGATGACTTATGGAGGTAAATTTGGTATAAGTTCTTCTACATTTAATATGTATAATATAATACTATAATTATTATAATATTAGATCATATTTTTCAAGTTAATACTAATGATTAATAAATAATAATAAGAAACGGTTTTCGAAATGAATCGAACATGAAAACCTGTATAAAAACAAAATTTCTGAACAACGACATAATTTACTTGGAAAAAATAGTTCATGAAAATTGGATTCATTATTCACTTTGGAATATGAGAGTGAAATCAGCATCAATATTTTTATGAAATTAATACAATTAAAGTTTGAAGATAGGGGAAGGAAAGAGTAGCATTTTTCACCATTGATGGATGATCATGACAAAACACCTTAGTGCACCTGACTTTTATCAGCCTGATTTGATATAATAAGTACTGTTAGATGCAAATAAATGATCTCATCATCAATCATGATTCAAGTTAACGGCCGGCATTAATGTAAAGGTTAATAAATTGGCAACTTTGATACCAAAGAAATGGCAACTTGGGGCTTGAAGGGTCCAAAAACTACGTATACTTTTGAAATCGAAGATAATAAATGCACTCTTTTTTGTGAAGAAAAGGTACTTTGACAACCTGCATTGTGGCATCCTCAAACACAGCTCTACAGCAGTAAATGCTAAATGAAAGTTACCATTTGCACACGAGGAATCCCGAAATTTTTACAATTGGAACAAAAATAATAAGTGATACATATGCATAATAATAAGTGTGATATATTATATTTCATTATTTTGTCGTAATTAGAGCTAGGGTAGCGTCAAACTTAATTGATATGTTGGGGGCAACAATATACATATTCATATAATAATAATAATAATTTAACACTTCTAAAAAATTTTGTGGGGGCTTCCCTCCTTCCTGTGTATATTAGAGCTCCACGAATTAGAGAAAACCATTAGCTTTTTCATTTATCAGTTAAAACCCAATTTATATTCTCACATCAATCGCCATGGCCTTGTGGCTTGTGGTCCTAATTAATTTGTGATGTGTCATAGATAAAGTTCTTTATGGTGTGTTTATTATTTTTCTCTGCCAACAACACATAATGTAGCTTATATATACAATAATACAAACTCTCTAAGATAAAATTCTCATGTTCTGCCTTGCATAAATCACCTTTTCATGCTTTTGATCCTTCGAGGCATATTTGCTGTGTTACATTATAGAGTAACTCACCTACCTCCTAAAGCATAATGGGTTCTAAACAATTGTCCCAGAAGATCTTTCAGTACAAGCTAAAAAGCCGCAACCCCAAATCAGCAGAATTCTATGCCACTTTATTTGTTGGAGTGCTCATTTTCACCTATGTTGAAAGCATCTATTCAAATTCTAGAGTGCATTACTTCGACCTGACAAGTCATGAAAGTGTAGAGAAGGAAGAGAATCCCCATATTTCTCTGCAAGAGAATGTGGAAATTGAAAAAGAAAATTATGCAGAATATTATGACCCTCTTATTGCCTCTGAGAATATATCAAGAGAGGAAAGGATTGCATGGTTCAGAAGACAGCTTCCGGAGCTAGAGACACTAAGATCAACAAGCTTGTCACAGCAATTCCATAGTAGAGTCTTCAACTTCCTAAACCAAGGCTGCTCAGTGCTCTACCACACCATATGGATGTCCCCAGCAAAGTCTTTTGGGAAAAGAGAATTTCTGACTTTGGATACATTCTTCAAAACAAATCCTGATGGATGCATGCTGATAATATCAGGATCCTTGGATTCCACTCATGGATACAGAATCTTGAAACCGCTGCTCGATCGCGGGTTCAAAGTTTACGCGATAACTCCGGATTTGCCTTTCTTGGTCAAGGACACCCCAGCTGAGGCTTGGCTTGAACTGATCAACAGTGGTGAGAAAGATCCTGGATATGTGCCATTGTCCAATAATCTTTCCAATTTCATTAGGCTAACAATTATGTACAAATATGGAGGTGTTTACATGGACACAGATGTTATAGTGCTGAAAGGTTTCTCAGAGTTGAGAAACACAATTGGAGCACAAGCTGTAGACCCTGTGACTAGGCAGTGGATCACATTGAATAATGGTGTCATGATATTTGACATTAACCATCCTATTTTGTTGGAATTTATGCAGGAGTTTGCCACAACATTCAATGGTAATAAGTGGGGCTACAATGGGCCTCAACTAGTGCAAAGAGTTATAGAGAGAATGGGAAGCACACTAGAACACAACCTTACGATTTTGCCTCCTAAGGCCTTCTACCCTGTGGATAGGGTGAGAATTGGGAGGTTTCTCAAGAAACCAGATGATGAGTCAGAATCAAGATGGGCGGAAAATCAGCTAAGAGATCTATCAAGGGGAGAGACCTATACTGTGCACTTGTGGAACAAGAGAACCAGAGATTTGGATATTGAGGAGGGTAGTGTCATGGCAAGATTAATCTCAGATCATTGTGTTATTTGTGATGGCATAAGAAAGTCTTAAGAGGAGGCAATTCTTTGGCAAAATCTGGAAATTTCCCAGGTGTCAAAGAAACTCATATGGCAAGCTCACATATATTGTATGATTTGAATTTGTTTCAAAAGGATACTACTTGAAAGATATTTCTTGTATCATAAATCATGAAACATATTGTAAAATCTTCTTTCTTTCTCGGGACTATTCTATACTCTCCAAGAATTTGAAATGGTCACCCTTGGCTTTTCTACTTATGAAGAACTCAAATTAAATCCTTGAGTTATGCTTTGAATCAACGTAAAAAAAATTGTAAGTACACAAGGCTAAACAATTTTCCAAAGCATAAGCACGAGTTTCATTCCTTGAACACAATTTGAAGAAAGGTAGCCACTTTCAACTCTTCGTAGCTTCCAAATTATTGATTTCTCTGTTCAAGTCTCCCATTTGAGACCCAGCATCTAGGAAGCATGGACAAATCAATAGTGTCCACGTGTCCGATACATATGGGACACCCACACGACATGGGTCCAGAAGTGTCCAATTTAAAAATATTTTTTTTGAGCTGATATATGCATTGGACACGTTGGATAGGGCTTAAATACATTCGGGACACTACTCAAACACATTGCAGGCAACACTTCTTTTTTTTTCATTTTTTGTCATCTATTGTTGGACTTTATCTCTATGAAAGACCAATTTAAGAAATATTAATTCCAATCAAATCCAAGTTCAGTTTGATAAAAAGAAAGGGAACAAATCATAAATTAAAAAAAAAGGAAAAGAAAAAGAATATGATGGCTTAGAAATAGGAAGTGCGAAGAAAATTATTAGTTTGACATTCATGAAAGTTATTTGAAAGCTAAGTATTGTAAAACTTCATATATAAATATAAATGATATCATTAGTTGTGTATTTTTAATCTTAAATAATATATATATGGTTAAGATCAACTTACACTAGTATAACTTTAAGCAAAATTACATTATCAATAACTTTCTGTAGAATTTTTTTTTTAATCGATTTAACAATTGAATTACAATTAACTACCATGAAAATCAATAACTTAAATATTGAATATCAATAAGAATGATATATAAATATATATATATATATATATATATGCCTGTCCTTCATTCAAACATGATGATGGCTTGATATGTTCCACTCAACTCCATACATCTGTCTATCCATCTCTATTATTAGGCACTCCTTTCCTTCATCTGTAACAACACACCCACAACGACACCATAATTACTGCTCATCACCTGACCACACGCTTGCAATCAACCAAACTGCCACAGTCATCCTTGTTTCCATGACCCAGCCATCAAGCCTCTAATCTTTTAGTAAAGTTTTAGAAAATATTGTAATGAATATTAGTAAAGTTTGCAGAGGAGTATTGTGGGATACTTTTTCTAATTTGATTTTTCCTTCTGTCAGAAAATTTGAAAGCCATGCAAAATTGTTTTTCAGAGAGTTAGTGTTTTAAAATAATTTTATGCCCCCAACAAAGCTGGGTTGTTTCCTGAAAATGTAGCTCTAAATGCCTAAAAACTAATGGTGAAAAACCATGTTCATTCACAAAAGTAATTAACAAAAATATTTTTTTTCATGTAACAATGATGATAGAATCAACTTTTTTACTAATATAAAATGATTAAAATCATATATTATATATATCCCCTAATATTAATAGTGTTACACAATTGTCCATTTTTTAGCATAATGGAAATCGATTTAAACCGATTTTAATGAGACCTAACAAGGCCATGGGAAGCGATCAAGAATCAGTTTAAGTAGATTTCCAAAAATCGATTTAAGTAGATTACTATAGATTGTCAGTCAGTGTCAAATTGTGTGAAAAATTGATTCATAATCGGTTTGAACCAATTTTTCACACAATCTGACACTGACTAACTATCTACAGTAATCTGCTTAAACTGATTTTGCAGTTAGCATGTTTGAAAAATATGGTTGAATCAATTTTGTAAATCTGCTTGAACCAATTTTTCACACACACTAACAAGCATTGGCAAGGTTACTGAATAATCGTTTTAAACCGATTTGAGAATGTCAGCAAATACTATCGGCTCAAACCAATTTGAAAACATCTACACTATTATATAATGACCACACCAGGCATTCATTCCGAGCATTCAGTAGAAGGAAGCAGAAAGAAAAAAAAATAGTGGTTACAGGAGAAGTTGAGTTATAGTATGACGGAGAGTTATGTAAATATTTTTATTTATTATAATGGAGAGATTGTAAACACGGTAGAAGGTGAAACTTTCATAAGTGACGATCAAGCATGGTTGGTTGTCGGTCCCCTATTAGTTTGTTAGAGTTACAGAGTAGAATACTGGAAGAGTTTGATGGAACAACAAGCACATCGCAAAAATATTTTATCAGATATCGGTAGATATTGAGCCGAACAGGATCCGATATAGGAGGTTTTGAATTCGAAAAGATGAACACGTAAGTCACATGTTTTCTTATTTTCACTCATTTTCTGATGTTCGTAGAATTGATTTATTTGTCGAACTCCAAGATGGTCTTTTCAGCTCTGGTGGGTCAGATGTGGGTACATCATCATTTGTGGCAGCACATCATGCATCCTCATCTTTTGAAGTGTCTCGTGATCATGATTAGAGTTCATATCTAGCAGATGAAGATTTGAATTCTATAAGCTTTGCACATCTTGTCAAGCAAGTCGAAGAGCCATTGCCATTAAATCTCTCACCATTAACACTTTCTGACCCGGTTCAGGATTTTGATTTTGATGTTGATCATGGGGGTATCCATGATAAGGAAGAAGAGGAGCTTGATCATGCTAGAAATGATGATGAAGAAGAGGAGGATGAGGAGTTATTTCATGTTCAAAACTTGGATGAACTGTTTATGTCTCTACCCTGATCTCAGTCTCAGTCTTGAGAGCACCCCAGTCATTATTCTACTGTTGATTTTGATACAATGTGGTTTGACTTAGTTGGATTTGCTTCAGGATCGGGTTTTAGAGAAGAAAGTGATCTGGCAGTCAGACAGGTGTTTCGAAATAAAGAAGAAGTGTTATTTGCTGTTAAACATTACAGCATTCGAAGGGGTGTCCAATACAAAGTTTATGAGTCTGGCCATATAAAGTTTCATTGCAAATGCATCAAATTTGAGGATGGCTATAATTGGAATATACATGTGACACTTCACACAAAATCGCGACTGTGGAAAGTTAGGAAACTCAATGGACCACACACGTGTTCCTTTCCTGAGTCTTCGAATCAATATGCCTAGATGGATTATCATATTATTTGTGCCCATATTTATCCATTGGTGCAAGTGGATCTGACGATAGCCATTAAGTCACTACAAGTATCAGTAGAGTTAGAGTAAAGGTACAAGACAACATACAGGAAGGTGTATAAGAGCTGTAACTGATGCCCAAACAGTAGCCTCCTCATAAATAAATGCAGCGGTCACAGTCCTAACATCATTACGGCTATATGGGGTCCACCAAAACTGCAACAATGGAGAATAATATATTACAATTTGAAATATAAAAATCACTGAACGAACACCTTAACATCATGGTTGAATGCGACTTACCCTATTAATACCTGTCGCATCAATCTGATCCCTAAATCTCAATAATTGCTGCGTACCTGTGTTCGTTGTGCAAGTAAAACCCCTCTACCTACAAAGAAACAAAATTATCAACGATGTACATCGAAAAAAAAGACAAAAAAATATACAATCAAATAAATGTACCTCAAAGCTAGTGGAAAACAGATCGGACGCTGATGTCCGGTATATAACTCGAGCATTCTATACAATGCACAGGACTGCAGTAGTGCCAAACACCCTCCAATCTCGGTGACATTGTATTTAACACTACGACATAGAGAGCGGTAAAGTGTTGCAAGCACTGCTGACCTCTAGCTATATTGCCCTGTCTCTACAAAATTCTCCAAGAGTGGGAACCACTTCAATTGATGCCTGGACCTTGACTTATCCAGGAACAGGAACCCACTAAGTAGAACAATAATATATGCCTGAGTGTATCGGATAACTGTACCCTCATCAGCATCATCTGGCAAATTGCGAATGTCCTTGTGAACCAAGGTAGGTTCACAGTAGATCCCAAGATGTACTCCTGTGGGGGGACAACACCAAGCAACTCCTAAATAGTGTCCAAATATTGCGGCCCCCATAAAATTTCTCCCATGCACCAATACAGCCACTCACAGCCTGTCCATCAACACGCAACCCTAGCTGGAATGCAACATCCTGAAGCATGATGGTACACTCTCCATAGGGTAGGTGAAATGTGTGTGACTCAAGCCTCCATCGCTCAACAAGTGCACTAATAAGTGCTCTGTCATAATCAAAAAGTGGGAACCATCTGCGTAATATACCAAAACCCTGCTTGCCTCAGATATGGGTCCATTAAAGGATGTGGCTCCACTATCTTATTATAATGTCTGCTTTTTATAATTCTTGTAGGTTGCAAAAAATAAAAAGATATTGCCAATGTCAATAATTAATAATATTCATATTATATAAAACTAATTAAATTCAAATTACAAATCTCATAATATTTATTCTACATAAACAAATTCCATAAATTCCTATAATCCAAACTAACCAAACAATAACATTTTAAGTATATTCGTTAAAGCACTTGTCATCAATACTTTAGTAGAATGAATAATCAATTCTTTAAGTATCTTATTTGTTGGTTCAAATTTAACAAATTAAGCACTACTCAGTCTAAAACTATGTATCAATCTAGTGATGTTAAGTTATTTATATCACTTACTTCAATGCATTTATTTTATATCTATTTCTATTTTGTTTATAAACCAATTCTCAAACAAGTTTTGTGTTTTACCACTTTTTACTGTTATTATTTAAAAATTATAATCCAAACAACATAATTATTTTTTACCATTTAATAACTCTTTTATCAAACAAACAGATTTCTTGTTACTTTATTTCTATAAATTGAATATAAAACTTACTTTTAAAAACTATTTTAAAAAACTAAAATATTACAGCAATCCCAAACAACTACTAAATTCCACAAAGTCTTATAATCTTAACTAGTTAAATACTAATATATTAAATTCTCCTATCCTACAAGGCAAAGTGTAATATATTCGCTAACTACTTATCTATATAGAAAAATTATACTAAATATCTAATCACATGTCAGACTATGTTTAGATTCTACTTAAACATATCACAATATTTTAAATTTACAAATCCTACTTAACAATTAACATACTAAAAAATTTAATCTAAATCAATTATATTCTTACCATAATAAACTATGTAAAATATTTTACTAACCTGGTGTGTTAATCTTCCTGCAATGTGATCAACCATATTTAAGCAATTCATATTTTCAGCATCCATCTTTAAATCACTAACTTTACTCTCACTAAATATCATAATAGAAAATAAAACACTAGAAGCGAACTCTCTGAAATGGATTTGAAATGGATTGGTTTCGGCTTCAGCTGATCTGAATTTATAGGCAAAAGTGGTGCACAAATCGGTTCAAACCGATTTGTATTGCTCCCCTGCCACGCACGCTTGCAAGCTCTGCAAAGTTGGAAAGCATCTCTCCATAATCGGTTTAAACCGATTCATATAATGCTCTATCCAAAATCGATTGAAACCGATTTGGTTGGTCAGAAATCTACAGATACCAAATCGGTTTATACCAATTTCTGTTCCATGATCATCCGAGTTGCACACAAATCGGTTTAACCCGATTTCTATATAGTATAAAACAAGATCATATGCGTAATTCTTTTTATTTTGAGGCAAATACATAATATGTTATTTTTTTCATTTTATATACGGAAAAACTCGATAGAATCTTATCATAAAAACTGCCGGGGACGCTGGTGGGTTTTCTTTTAAGTGGGAAGGGTTATTGAGTAGTTTTGAAATTATATTTTTTGAAATTATATCATTTTTATTTAAATTGTTTATAATATTTATAACTATGAATTTGAGTAATTTAATGGTCCAAAATAAGGAAGCATCACATGGTCCAGAACTACGGTAGACCAACCTGAAAAAGATACTTGAAATCCAAATCATGGCGACACCATAGACCCAGGTGAGGGATGTTTTAGTCCCACCGTTCTTCTGGATCTTAAGATAGTCCTTACTCAACCACCTTAAAGTTACTAAACAAACCTTATTTTATTTTTAATTCCTGCCATTATCCCTTCATTTTTTCTTCTCATTCATTTGCCTTCTTCCTCCAACTGAGCACCATGATACTGCCACCACCGTCGCCCTGATCAGCGCCACCACCCCGACAGGCCACCACCATCATCAAATCTTAGTACTGCATAATCCAAGCCATTCATTCATTCCTTCACCTGTTACCGTCTTCTCCTCTATCCACTCTCACCTAGCCATTACTGTCACTCTTAACCAGCGCCACTGCCAAGGCTGCTCCTGCCAGCGCCACCCCCTCTGCTCTGTCCACTCCATGCAACTTCTCGCAAAAGAGGAAAGTGAGAGTGGCATGCCCTTGCTCCCACTGCAATGGCGAAAGGACGGTGATGGCCAGCCCTCGAGGCGGCGAGCTTCCAACCACACCACCACCCTCGCTTCCTCGGCCAAGCTTCCAGATCTTGCAAATGTTCCTTTCTTCTAAATCCTAGTTTGATTTTTAGAAAATGGAACTTAATTTGTTTGGTCGCTTAAAAGATTGTTTTTTTTTCCCCCTAGGTTAAGATCTGTTTTTTCCCCTTTTCAGTACCAAATGATTGGTGTGGCTGAAGGAACATTTCGGAACTACCCCAGTTGACAAACCTTGGTTTACATTCATGACAAGAGTTTACATTGCTGATAGTTCTCCAGTTCAATTTATGTGACTATGGAAGGAAAATATAGAAAAATTAATATTAAAATTAAAAAATAGGGGGTATTGAAATTGGACATTTGAATGCTTGATTCCCTGTGTTTCTGGTTGTATATGAATGAGGGGTGAGTTTCCGTAATGTGATGTATACATACAGGGGATGGAAGTGCAAATTGTTGGAACTGATAACCTGTCTCAATTTTGGATCTATCATTTGTATATGTTTTCTGCATACTTGGCTAAAAAGGAAATATTTTATATAGAATTTAGATTACAAATATGCCTACGATTTTATTGTCCATTCTTACAATGTGACTGTGGCTTTTGAAATTTCTTCCAATTTCGATATAATAATTGCATTGCATAATACTCCCTCATAATTATCTAGTTATAAATACTTATTAAAATTAAAGGGATGGTTGATAAAACATCAATGTTAATAAAAACTAGAAATAGTTTACTAAATTGCTCTTATTTATCTTTAATATTCTAACTTTCCCTCTTTTATTTCACTAATGAGTCAATAATATTTAATAAGAGTATTATTGGTAAAAAATAATTAATACTACCTAAACTTTTGAAATGAACAATTATTTCTAGACAAAATAAAAATTTGAAATGGATAATTATTCAAGGGTGGAGGAAGTAGCTAATTTGAAATGATTGGGTTTGTTTGTTTTGAATTTTGAAAAAAAAAATTATGAATTTAAATTTTGTATTTAATTAAAAAGTTAAAAATTGATTTTTTTTTTTTACAGAACTTACTCTTTTTAACTTCTACAAAAATGCTAAAAGATGATTTTTTTTAGATTGTGATTATTTTTAAAAAATTATTCAAATATGTGAAATTTTTTTTTTGTTTTAGTTAAAAAAGTGATTGTAAGCTGAAAAAATCCCAAAGAAACGCACCCTAACACCTTCATTGAAATGGCAGGTTAATATATGTAGGTTTTATTAGTTTTCATTTAGAGTAGTGGTTTTTCCCTTCTTTTTTTTTTCCTTTTTCCTTAATTAGTTTACTTGTTATATAGTTATTCAGTTCTCTCACTTTTGTTCCTACTAAGCATGCAGATATCTATGCCTGAAACCATTTTGTGTCATTGTGAGCTGTATGCGTCTTTCATGCCTTGGGGCTTGTTTTTCTATTGGTGCCGTTTCAAATTCCCAAAAGGCTCTAGTTTAGGAGCATTTCCTGTATTATAGGTGAATTGTAAATGAGCTATGCCTCTTATTGCTGAAAATGTTTAGACGGTTTCACAGTTAGCAACTATGCCACCCTTCTTTGAGTCCAGGCATATGTTTGTTGTATTGTGTTGGATGGGCAGTCTTCAAGGACTTTGTAAACACAAAATTATTATCAGCTTCTGCATTTTCTATATATGAAGCATTTGTATTAGTAATCTTTTATTTATTTTCAAGTAGTGCTTATCCATGCATTAATAAGGGAAAAAGTAATCTTTCGAAACTGTATAGTGTAGACATATCTTTGTTCAGATTCATTCTTGACAAGATAATTGGTATTGGTATTGGACAATCAATACACGTTGAAAATGCAAAAATATGGGTGCCTATAGACACCCACCCAAATCCAAGGATGGGGATCAATTTCCATCTTCAAATGAGGTCCTATCAAACTTAATGGTTGTAGACTGGGAATGTGCACCAGTACGAGATGAAGGGTTTTCAAGCAACATTTCTCTTGTATTATTTTTTTTATTTCAAATTCCTTTCCAATACTGTACCATGCTTTCACACACACATTTAGATAGGTCATTTTAAGATGGTTCAACCTATGCTTTCAACTATTTCGTATGGTCCTACAATTTAACTACAAAGATATCCCCACTTTAATTTAGTAACCTCATTTCTTATTGCAATTGAACCCTTTACGTATTTTATTTGCAACTAATATCTCTGACAAACCTTGTTCGTCATATCGTTCACCATTGGAGCATTGAAGGCTGTGGTTTCCCTTTAGCAAGGATTTTGACAAGACGGTTCTATGAAGGGTACTCTTGCTTTGATTAATGTTATTAGGACTCTCTTAACAACTAGAAAACTGACCCCGCCCCTATACAAGGGGATATAAACAATTTCGTTATAAGGAACCATGAAAAAGGAGGAAATGAAATATTATCTTTCATTCACGAAAATTTCTGTAATGGCAACTACAATAGTTAAAGAGAGGATATTGCCTTTTCAATGAGCACCCATAAAACGCCATGACAATGTTGACAAGCTAGAAGTTTGAGTCAAATCATACTCTCATACACCAAAAATAATATATTAGTTATGGTTAGTTCAATGATCCATTAATTACACGTCTATTAGTTAGTTATTCCCTGTCACGTGTAGTTAGTGGCTCCCCTTGTATATATTTCCCTTTTCCCACTGTCAAGGACACCTTTGTATTCACTTGTTTACAATAAATAAGATTTCAGAGTTTTCCTTTCTGCGCTTCCTTCTCTGCTTTCCTTGAGTTTGGTTGGAGTTCACTCATGCTTGGGAAATCTGAGATGGTATCAGAGCTCCCTTGAAAGGGGGAGCTCTGCTGTGCAGGTTACTCTGATGATCTCTTGATTCATTTCCTATCTCTGCAATCTTAATTCATTCCTTGTTTCTTGTTTCACCTTGATTCATTTCAATGGCAAATTTTGCCAATGACCCTTCAAGCCCCTATTACCTTAATCTTGGAGAGAATCCTAGTCTGGTTCTTGTCTCCACTCTTCTTAATGAAACAAACTATTATCAATGGAGTCGACCAATGAGAATGGCTCTCATGTCAAAGAACAAGATGCAGTTTCTTGATGGAACAATCCCAATACCAGAAAAAACTGATCCTACATATGCTATGTGGAAAAGATGCAACACCATGCTGATTTCTTGGCTTCTGAGATCGGTCCCATTAGATATTGCAGAAAGCATTTCCTCCATCGATATTGCTGCTGAAATTTGGGAAGACTTGAGGGAAAGATTTGCCTATGCAGACACCCTTAGAGTACTACAGTTACAAGAAGACATTTGCACCATTAAACAAGGAGAAAAGAGTGTAAGATCTTATTTCACAGATTTCAAGATTTTATGGGATGAGTATGCAAAATATAGGCTATTAATTACCCCCATGTTCTTGTGGTCATGGCTGCAATTGCACCACCTTCAATGCTGTAGAGGTACAAAGAAACCAAGATAAAGTTTTGGGGTTCCTAAGGGGACTCAATGATCAGTTTGCTAATGTCAGGTCCCAAATCCTTTTAATGGATCCTGTGCCTAACATAAACAAGGTGTTCTCTCTGATAATTCAACAAGAAAGGCAACTATCCAACAAAAATGAGACAAAGTTCATCGCTCATGTTTTAGACACAAACAATACTGGAAGTGGAAATGCTGCTAGTTGGAGAGGAAGGGCTCCTCACACTAGTTTTGGCAGAGGAAGAGGAAGAGGACAAAGTGCTGTCAATGGAGGAAAAGTATGCACATTTTGGGGTAAGAGAGGGAACACCATTGAAGCTGGTTACACGAAACATGGCCATCCCTATGGAATTATGCGAAGGGCAATCTACAGGCGACACAATCACTCAAGAGCAATATCAAGAACTCATGAATCTGCTTCAGCAATCAAAGAATAATAGCATACAATCGTCTAATCAGATTTCTGTGTCAAATCCCTTTAATCCCTTGCAGCCTACAGGTATGAAAACTATACCATCTGAATGCATGAATGATTGGATTCTTGATATAGGTGCCACAGTGCACATATGCTTTCAACCAAAAATGTTTTCCATTTATAAAAGAATAAGACCAATACATGTAAAGCTCCCTGATGGACCTTTTGTTCAAGCAAATTTCTCAGGAACAGTTCGTTTTTCATCAACTTTTTACCTTACTGATGTTCTTTTCATACCTGAATTTGCTATGAACCTAATCTTGGGTAGAAAACTTATTATAGCATCGCAATGCAAATTAATTTTCTCTATTAATGGCTGTCACATACAGGACACTCCCGTTACAGAAGAGGATTGGATCAGCTACATTACATGATGATGGTTTGTACAAATTAGAAAATCCTAGTAATCCTAAAACTAAAGTTTGCTGTAATGTTTCCCACAAAACTTCCTTTGATTTGTGGCATTATAGACTTGGCCACTTACCCTTTGATAAACATGCTTTCATGCATTCTTGTAACAATGAGATTTCATTCAATAAAAACATGGTATGTGATATATGTCATTATGCTAGACAAAAGAAATTACCTTTTCCTTAGTATTTCAAAGACTAATTCCTGTTTTGAACTTATTCATGTTGACATTTGGGGTCCTTTTGGGATAACATCTTTACAAGGGTACAAATATTTCCTTACTATAGTGGATGACTTCGCTAAAAATACTTGGATTTGCTTCATGAAAAATAAAATTGAAACATCTAAACATATAGAATCTTTCTCACAATTTGCTGAAACTCAATTTAATAAACATATCAAGACCATAAGAACAAATAACGGTCTCGAATTTAGAAAGAATTGAATTTTACAGCAAAAAGGGAATTGTGCATCAAACTAGCTGTGTGGAAACTCCATAACAAAATGGAGCGGTTGAGAGGAAGCACCAACACAATCTCAATGTAGCTAGAGCATTGTTATTTCAAGCACACCTTCCCAAAACCTTTTGGAGCTTTGCTATTGGACATGCAGTATATCTCATCAATAGAGTTCCTAGCATTGGTTTGAATAACAACTCTCCCTACCAAATCTTACATGGTAATATCCTTGACTATTCATCCTTAAGAGTCTTTGGTAGCCTATGTTTTGCAACCACTTTAAATGCACATAGACATAAATTTGATCACAGGTCTAGGAAAGTAATTTTCTTGCACTATACATCAGGAACAAAAGGGTTCTAGCTAATATGATGTTCATACCAAAGAATTATTTCTATCTAGAAATGTCATCTTTCATGAACATATTTTCCCCTTTATGAACACAGTAGATACGTACAAATAACCTTAAGGATTTCATCCTCCTTGTTTATGAAACAAATCCTACTCTTCTAGATTC
This sequence comes from Dalbergia cochinchinensis, assembly GCA_031216125.1. Taxonomy (NCBI): domain Eukaryota; kingdom Viridiplantae; phylum Streptophyta; class Magnoliopsida; order Fabales; family Fabaceae; genus Dalbergia; species Dalbergia cochinchinensis. The sequence continues at coordinate 71,960,594 of CM062368.1, read as the reverse complement.
AAACATAGATAAACCTGTGCTTAACACATTTGAAAATAACATTACTCACACAAGGACATAGACCTCAAATAACAGCAAATGATAAATGACAGCAACACTGTTAATACTAGTGATTATGATCCCAATTCGAATGAAAATAGGACAGCATCTGATAACAACAGTAATATCAATCCTGAAATTAATGATCCCATAAATATCAGAAGGTCTGCTAGAACAAGGACAGCACCACAGTATCTTAGAGACTACCATTGCAACTTATCTAGACAAAATAGTGACTGCCACCCTACTGTGAAATATCCCTTAGCTAATTATATATCTTACTCCAATTTATCTCATAATCATCAAAAGTTTGCTCTTGGTATTGCTTCACAAGTAGAACCAAAAATTATAAAGAAGCAATAAAACATCAGTACTGGAAAGATGCAATGAGCACTGAATTTGAAGCCTTAGCTGACACAAACACATGGATTGTCACAAAACTTTCTGAAGGAAAGACACCTATTGGGTGCAAATGGGTCTACAAAATTAAATACAAAGCAGATGGTTCAATTGAAAGATACAAGGCAAGATTGGTTGCCAAAGGATATACACAACAAGAAGGAGTATATTACCTTGAAACTTTTTCCCCAGTGGCCAAAATGACCACTGTGAGAACTATCCTTGCCTTGACAGCTGCATCTAACTGGTATCTTCATCAACTAGACGTCAACAATACTTTCCTTCATGGTGATCTCCATGAAGAAGTTTACATGGAACTCCCCCAAGGTTTGACAGCATCTTATCCTAATCATGTATGCAAGCTAATCAAATCTCTTTATGGAGTATGGAGTAAAACAAGCAAGTTGACAATAGAATGCTAAACTTACCACAGCCCTTATTTCTCTTGGCTATAAACAATCAACAACTGATCACTCTTTTTTCACTAAGAAAACTGTTTCTTCCTTTATAGCATTACTGGTTTATGTAGATGATATGATCTTAGCAGGGAATGATTTGCAAGAAATTCAAATAGTAAAATCTCACCTTGATTCAAGCTTCAAAATCGAAGACCTCGGACTTCTTAAATACTTCCTTGGGCTTGAAGTAGCAAGATCCTCTAAAGGAATTCACTTATGTCAGAGGAAATATCCTCTGGAAATCCTTGAAGACACAGGTTTTCTAGGCTGCAAGCCTATAACAACTCCCATGGATTCTAATTGCAAGCTAGACTGCAATAGCAGATCCCCATATGAAGATGCTTCCTCCTATAGAAAGACAGCAATGCCTCACCACTACAAGATCAGATATCAGCTACTCAGTTCAGCAACTCAGTCAATTCGTTTCCAAACCTCTGGACACCCCCACTTTCAAGTTGCAATAAGAATTCTTAGATACTTGAAGAGTGCCCCTACAAAAGGATTATTATTTCCCACCACCAACCCCCTCATTCTCACTGCATTTTCTGATTCAGATTGGGCAAGTTGTAAGGACACCAAAAATCAATCACTAGTTATTGCAACTTCCTTGGATCAGCTTTAATGTCCTGGAAATATATGAAGCAGAACATAGTTGCAAGATCATCTTCTGAAGCTGAATATAGAGCATTAGCCTCCACTTGCTGTGAGGTCCAATGGTTACATTATTTACTCCATGATTTGCAACACACACCTTCTCTCCCAACTTCAATATATTGTGATAATCAATCAGCCATTCACATCGCAAACAACCCAGTCTTCCATGAGCAAACCAAACACATCGAAATTGATTGCCACCTAGTTCGAGAAAAGATCCAATCAGGAGTTGTTCACCTCTTGCCCATTAATACAAACCTCTAAACAGCAATCATTTTTATTTGATTTTGTTTTATAATGTCCCATTTTGTCAGTGTTTTATCAAGGGTTATAAACGACTGTGGCAGGGAATGGGTGGCTGAATAGTCATAATTGTAGAGTAAATTTCTGGCTCATAATATAAGGCATGAAAATGGTGGATTGAGAAATAATGATTTTTTTTAGAAATATATTTTTGGAAAAAAAATTTATTAAAAAGAAATTTTCGATGGAGAAAAAAAAATTAGAGACTAATTTTCATGGAAGGAAAGGTTTATTATTTTGGACAAATATTTGAAGAGAAAATCCAATTCACCATAATTATAACATTGCGGCTATACGAATTTGTTTGTAGTTATAATTAAAATATTTTTTTGTTTTATTTTGTTGAAGTCAAATTCCGACAGTGCTTCCGGTAAAATCCAACATGGAGGTTTTATTTGAAATTGATCCGTACTCTAGTTCTATCCTAATTTTATCCTCGTCAGCCGAATTTTTTATTTGAAAAAAGGGATCTGTTGCTATATTCTGCTATTTGCCGAAAAAGGGAAAAGAAGGACACTTGCCAAAATATTTGAATAATTTCATTCACAATAAAAAAAACAATGATATTTATTATTTATTTAATTATTTTAGAACAAACTCTAGCAGTTCAATTTATTTCACAACAAAGTTAAACCAGAATTCTACATGTTGGTGACATTGAAGTGATGGTGAGAAACTAATCCATTGAATGAGCTGAACTGGGCATTAAAAGTTTCTTGGTCACTTGCTCCATGGTAGGGCGAGAACGTGGATTCTCACTCAAGCATGCGCATGCTATCCTTACAATCAATGTCACTTCCTCGGCAATTGAATCTGTAGGATGAGGAATTCGTTGATCCAACTTATCCTTCAAAGGGAAATTATCAAGTGTTGAGACCAGTACCATTGTTTCAGAAGAAGATGACATTGCAGATGATGTAACATTTCTAGGATGTTTTCCTAGAAGTATTTCCAAGGCCAATATTCCAAAGCTATATACATCACATTTCTCATTAACTTCCATAGTGTAGGCAAGTTCTACAACAAATCAAAAGACATTTCATGCACAAAAAAGTAAAATGTTAGCAACAAAGAGCTTCCAATGCAAGTAATCATATATTAGTACTTGTGTTTGTACAGTAATTAAGACAAAATATATAATAAAAGTGTATATAGAAGAAAACTAACCTGGAGCAGCATAACCAAAGGTTCCTGCAAATGAAGTCCAATTGGATGAATTTAGATTAAGAAACTTAGCTGTTCCAAAATCTGAGACATGAGCCTCATATTCCAAATCTATGAGAATATTCTTTGCTGATATATCTCGATGAACAATCACAGGTGAACAGTAATGGTGCATATAGCATAAAGCTTTAGCTACTCCTTTAATAGCATTCACCCTTCTTTTCCAATCAAATTCAGCTGCTTGCGTATCATTGGTTAGAATCTTATCCATGCTACCCCTTTCTATAAACTCATAAACCAAAAAGCAGTATCGTGGATGAGAGCAAAACCCATATAGCTTGACAATGTTACGATGTCGAATTTCTGTCAAAGCTTGAATCTCACTTTGGAAAGCTTTTAGATTGCAATTTTCCTCATTTGGTATTGAATGGAGTTTTTTCACAGCAACAACTTGACCTGTGGGTAACTCAGCTCTGTAAACAGATCCATACCCTCCAATTCCAATGAGGAATTTGTTGTCAAACTCTTCTGTGACTTCAATGATGTTCTCATACACCATCTTGCCATCATAGCTCCATATTGCAAATAAATTTTGATCATGCACCGTCTTGCCATCATGACTTTGAGTTTCTATGGCTTGTCTTTCTTTCAAGTTGACACTTTGGTAGAGAAAATATGATATACCTAAGGCTAAGGCAAAGAGTGCTAGTATTACAATGCCTGTAAGGGGTAAAACTAGATGTAAAACTTTCTTAGCCTTATGGTTATGAGATTTGCCACTTGACGTTGTGCAGGGCTCCATACCAGTGACATTACCACACAAACCATTATTGTTTATTAGTGCTTCAATTGGAGCTTTTCTAAAGGCCGGAATGTTTGGAAGTGGACCTTCTAAATGGTTGTATGATATATCGACATTTGTCAAGCTTAACATTTCATCAAAACTAGAGGGAATGACACCAGAAAGCTTGTTATGCGACAGATTCAATGTTTCCAAGGATTTCAACTCTCCAAATGTTTCCGGTATTGTTCCATCCAATAAATTCTCACTAAGATCAAGGGTTTGAAGAATTGTTAATCGACCAAACTCAGTAGGAACATTTCCCTCAAACATATTTTGGCTCAAATTCAAGTACCATAACTTGGGCAACCTTCCAAGTTGTTCGGTGAGGAAGCCACTGAAATTATTTGCAGCAAGCTCCAGCTGTGCAAGTTCATGCAATGAAGCAATTTGTACGGGAACATTTCCTGAAAGATTATTGTTGCTTAAAAACAACTCGATCAATGAAGTCAAGTTGCTTAGGTTCATTGGAAGTTCTCCTGTAAGATGGTTTGAAGAAAGGTGAAGAACATGTAAGTTAGTTGCCTCACCTAATTCCGGTGGTATGCTGCCAGATAAATTGTTGTTGGAGATCTTGAGGCTTGACAGGTTGTAGCATTTCCCCCATTTTGGTGAAAGGTAGCCATAAAAGTTATTGTCACTCAAATCGATGTAATCCAAATTAGGATATACACCAAAATCTTCTGTTATATTTCCTGTCATTTGGTTTCCATCAAGCCTAACTCTTATAAGGCTGGTGCAGTTCTTCAAGCTCTTTGGAACTGGGCCTGTGATTTGGTTATTCTCAATGGTTATGTTCTCAAGCTTTCCATTATTGCAAATGTTGTGAGGCAAATAACCTGAGAAATTATTATCAGCTAATTGCAGATTATTTAAATTGGTCAAGTTTCCAATAAAGGAAGGAATTGATCCATATAGTCTATTCCTGTTGAGGCCAAAATACTGCAGATTGACTAATCTACTTGCGGAGGGTGGTATTGGCCCAGAAATCTCATTTAATGCCAAATTCAATATTTTGAGCTTTGTCAAGTCACCTATAGAGGGTGGGATTGGCCCAGAAAGTTCATTCGAGAATAAAGCCAACGTTGTGAGCTTTGTTAGGTTTTTAATAGTGACAGGAATTGATCCAGAGATGCTATTTTTCCAGATAAGAATGGAATCTAAATTGACCAAGTTACCTATGGAGGGTGGAATTGGTCCGGAAAGGTTATTCTCTAACAGCTGGATTGTGGTGAGAGAATAAAGGTTACCAATATCTTCTGGAATGGAACCAGAGAGAGAGTTCGTAAACAGATAAAGATATTGTAAATTGCTCAAGTTTGTAATTGTAGAGGGGATTCTACCAGAGAGATAATTAACCGAAAAATCAAGTTGAAAGAGCATCCTCATAGATCCAACCTCTTGAGGAATAGAACCTGAAAGATCATTACCCTGAAGCCATAGAAAAGCCAAGTTGATCAGCTTCCCAATTTCACGAGGAATGGGGCCAGAAAGTTGGTTGTCATTTAGTCTGAGGTCTGAAATATTAGTCAACATCCCAATAGAACGCGGGATAGAACCCGTGAGATAGCTATAGCTAAGATCAAGATAGGAGAGTTTTGACAGATTACCAATGCTGTTAGGAATGCTACCAGAGAGTTGGTTAATGGACAAATCAAGAGTGTTCAGATTGGACATCACCCCAATTTGATTGGGAATCGTTCCGTTCAGGGAGTTGTTCCTTAAAACTATAGCAAGGACTTTTGGAAGTGATGAGAAATTGAGACTTTGAAGCGTACCTCTTAATCCCATGTTCATCAGAGTCAAGTTAGAGATAGATTTAGACTCATCATCGCATGTGATTCCCAACCACTTGCATGGATTGTTGCCATTCCATGAAGAGAGCAAAACCTGGCTTTCCTTGTCGAGGCTCGCTTTCCATTTCAACAGGGAAACTGCTTCGCTGCTTTGCCGTGTAGCTGAAGCATACGAAGCGTTCATGGAAGAACCGGCAACGTGAAGTGAAGTTGCCATTACAAAGGCACAAAAGTACATAAAAAGAAGCGTGGGGGTCATTGGGTGAAGCTTTGGAAGTGCTAGGTAGATATTTTCAGTCAATTACGCTCTAAACATGCAAAAGCTTGGGATGCACCACAGGTATTTATAGTTGCAAATTTCTCTAAAACTATCCACAATGGATTTATCTAACAGTGCTTAAGGGTACTAGTAAAAGAGTAAAAAATAAATGAAATATTTATATTAAAAAAACGGGACTTCATATTTTTTAAGAATTAGAGTCATAGCAAAGTTTTGAAATTTAATCCTTTTAGTAATTGGTTCCTCTAAGACACTAATTAGCAAAACTCATAAAATTTATGAACATAAAATTTTGGAGTCATAATATTTCCGCTGTTTTAATCTATTTGCCAATATATATATATATATATATATATATATATATATATATATAGATATGTCTCTGTGTGTATTAAGTATAGATTTCGATAATAATGTCCTGATTAAGGATATAACAAAAAAAGGTAAATTTTAAAGGAGTTTAGTGATTTTCATGGATTTTTTCAATGCATAAACTTCCATTTTTTATTTTTTAAGAGACTGGTTAGATAAATTCTTGAAATATGTGTTCATTTTTTTTTTTGGATAAAATATTTGTTCATTTATTATATAAAGAAAGTATTGATTTGTTTTACCAATTACCCTTAATATAATTAAATATATTTACTTATTTTTATTTTTTTAGAAGGGCTATCTTACTCACTTACACAACTTTATATTATTATCAAAATTTATTTATTATTTCCTTAATATATATATATATATTTCTTTTGTTATTTTTTAAATTTATTTCCCAAAATGACGTGTCATGTGGATTAATTATTGGATGGGCAAATTGGTGTGTGTGTGTGTCTCTCTCTCTCTCTCTCTCTCTCTCTATATATATATATATATATATATATGAGGCGTATCATATTAGAGAAGTGATTTATTATAAGAGTCGGAGGAGCAAATATTGGCCTATAACCATATATGGACGATTAGAATTAAAAATTCATTAATGTAATTTATGCTCATATGCTCTTTTAAGAAACTCACATAGCTATATTTTAATTTTTATCATTCATATAAAATAAAATGGTCACGATTCACTCATCTCATTTTTATAATAAACTACTCCTCTCATATGATATGGTCTCCCCCCCCCCCCACCCCACCCCACCCAACCCATATATATAAAGAAAATAATAAATGAATTTTGATAATATTGAAAAGTTGTGTAAATGAACAAAATTGCCCCTCTTAAAAAAAATAAAATTAAACAAATAAAATTAATTAAAGTTAGTAAAAATGATTGATTACACTAAGAGTAATATTGATAAAAAAAATAGTGTTTTCTTGATATAATAAATGGATGAATATTTTGAAATAGGCTTAAAAACTTTTAGTCCCTCAAAAATTTGTTGTTTGATTTTAATCCAAATATCTCTAAATTTGTTGTTTGATTTTAATCCAAATATTTCTAAAGTTATTTGATTTTAATTCCTGTCATATATGATTACAGATTATCATGTGGAACTAATAGCTTTACCCTCTATTGTCAATTTAATTTAACATTTGACATAAATAGTTTAATGATAAGGACAAAACCAAAAATATCTTAAAAATTTTTTGGATAAAATTTTTTTAAAAGAATTCAAAGACTAAAATCAAAACTTTATTTTTTTAAGGATAAAAACATATTTAAGGCTTTGAAATAAAAATCTTCAAATTTTACTAACAAAACTTCGTTCGTTTCGAAATAACTATAAAAAATCAAATAATACACATATTAAAAGAATTAAAAATAAATAACTTAATTACATAAATAATTTATTTATATTAAAAATATAAATAAAAGAAAAAAAACTGATTTCATCTAAATATTATAAATGGAAAAAAATAAAAAAAAAATCAACTATTATTCTGAAAGGAGGAGGAAGTAGAGCAAGACTAAGACTCCCAAAAAGTAATCGGAACATGGAAATATCGACACAATGGGCGCCACCCTGCATTCCTTTTTCCCCGTCTTTTCATGTTCTTCGTTGGTTGTTGTGTTTCTTCAACTAGATGGTGCCCGTGTTGCACGGTAGAAAAATATTTAAAATTATTTTTAATGTAAAGATATTTAAATTTAATTAATTCTTTATAGTATGAAATATTTAATTATTTTTATAATTTTATTTTTAAACATATATTTATACATAATATTAGTTATTATAGAGTAAAAAATTAGTTAAAATAATTATTAATTTTAAGTTATGATATAATATTTTTTAAACTTTTAAGAAAATATATTGTCACTTCTATACGTTGATTGTCATTCTTATATATTTAATTGAATTTTATAAATTTTTTCTAAAATACTCTACTGCCTTCCCTCATCAAATTGGTTTTTTAATTTTTTTTCTTTGTTATAACATCTATTTTTGTTTAAATTGTCTATAGTCTTGTAATTTTTTATTATCACTCCAAAAATGCTCTTCTAATTATTTCATTATCGCTTTAATTTTTTAATTTTAGATTCAGCATCATATTTTTTAAGTTATAATTTTTTATACTTATATATCGGAAAGTTATTTTTAAAAAATATATACAAATTTTAATAACTTTTAATGTATATCTTAAATTTATATTTAAAGAATAGCTTTGATAACCTTAACACACATGAATTCATTATTTTTTTAAGAATTCTTTAAAAGGACCTAAATTGCATTAATTTGATTTGATACTTAATGTCTGAATCCATTATAAATAAGTGAACTCATATATTTACAAAAGACTTCTTGGTAAAATAAAAATCAATGGTGATAATAAAAAAATTAATTTTAAGAATTAAAAATATTAAGAGATATATAATAAAAACTATTTTTAATGATTAGTTTTTTTTTTTATGAACCAAGGATATCTACCATGAGAAGCAATTACTAATTACCTCAAGATGTAAAGCTTATAGATATGGATATTGCATATGAAAGAAAGAAGATTATTTAGAATATCAAATAAAATTTAGATAAATATATAAAAAAGACAGTGACACATATGACCATATATTGCTAAAGGTTTAAAAAATAATAGATCTTAAGAAGTATGTGAAGTCAAAATTTGATTTAATCTATAAACTATTTTCATTGTTATGATAAATATATTTTTCTTCCATTTCTTTTTATTTTTTTAAAAATTTAGTACGCCTGTTTAGGAATTTAATACGCAAGTGTTTTTAAATGTTTTTGTTTCATCCAAGTTTTTGGAAGAATAGAAAATTTAAGAGCCAGTGTTAAGGAGGAAGAGAAAATTTAATATGCCAATTTTTAGAAACCAACCAATGGATAGAATATTGTGCAACTAAGTGGAGAGCTGAAAACATTTGAAATGATTGCGGATAGGTAAAAAAATGAGGATCTAGAAATTCTTGAAATTGAATTTAACTGCAGTAATTACTTATATAGTTAGAGAAAAAAAACAAAATTTAATGAATTTAGGTAGAAATATTAATTTGGACTTTTGATCACCAAAGAAGATGAAAAGTTAAATCTTTCAAATTCTTTATAATATTTCTTTTAGATATAGATATATGAATATATGATTCTATCTTCATTTTATATCTCTCATTTTAGATAAGGATTTTTCTTCTGTGTCCTTTTCTATCAAATGATCGTGATGCCATGATTATTTGTATAAATTTTAATAATTTACTTAATTTAATTTGTGATTTATTTTTAGTGATAAATAATTGAAAGATGCTGATATTTTTAAGTTTATTGGGATATGAAAAAAAATCCCCAGATAATATGAAGAAATTAATCTGATCAATGTCTTATGAAGATCATAATAATCAGAAATTTAACTATAATTACTAGTTTTAAGTAATTTAATAAAAAATTTAATTTAATTTATAAATAAATTTAGTTTTAAATGATATAAAATCTGAAAATTCTCTGAATTTCATATTTCTTATCATCCCAAGAAAAACTATTTTAAATAAACTAATACTTAATTTATCATTCCCATGAAAATGATATTTTCTCAGTTTCTAAATAACTCTCAAAAAACTAAACAATACATATATTAGGAAAAAACAAAGAAATATCTTGATAAATCTAAAAAATTATATAAATTGACAAACTGCTATTCTATGGTCATTATTACTCATATTAGTAAATGTATTAATTACTCAACTAGCACATTTATATTAGGATTATAAATGAAAGAAAAAAATTAATACTATCTAAATTTATAAATAGATAGATTTTCAGAAACATAAAAAAGTTAAAAAGTCAGGGTTATTATAAAATAAATGACATACTCTTTAACCTGCTTTTAACTATTTATAATCTTATATATTTATTGGAGTCAATTTTTTAAATTAGTCAACAGACATAAAAAAAAGTAATGATATTTTGATACATAAAAAATAGGTGTCTATTCAGACATCCATTTTATAATCATTAGATATGATAGTGGTCTCTACTTATTCTTCACATTCATCACATCCAATGATTATAAAATAGATATCTAATCAGACATCCACTTTTTAGGTCTCAAAATATCATTACTTAAAAAAAAAGCCTCTAAAGTTTTATTCCTTCCGCTTCACTTAATTTGAGATTTCTTTTTTGTTTCAAATTTTGTGTACTTAGCATATCAAAGGAGTATTAATCTTTTTTACCAAAACTATCTTTAGTACGTAAATAATTAATTATACTCCTTTCATTTCACTTCACTTGAAAGAAATTAATAATTTCTTGATATAATAAATTAATAGATATTTTAAAAAATTACCAGATAGAGTAAAATAAAGGGAGTATTTACGTACTTTGATTAAATGTATTTATTTACCTTTACTTTTTGAAAAGGACAGTTTTATTCAATTATATAACCTTATACTATTATTAAAATTTATTTATTGTTTTATTAGTACGTGTGTTCTTTTTTATTATTTTACGGATGAAATGAAACGCAGAAAATACAAGCTTCATAATCATGGTTTACTACTATTTGATTCAAAAAAGAAGCAATTGGAAACACGAGCACCTATGTAGGAGGAATTTTCTCATGCACCTATGACTCAGACTTTAGGGTCTCCTTTCCCTTCCTAATGTGCAAGAGTTCACAAGATCATTGGCTTTTATAGTCAAGGTGGGGCTAAGCTAATTAAACGCGGAGAAATGATGCATGTGCGCATCGTGCGCCGTGATACACGGCTTCAAACCAATAGATTAAATAAAAACATTTGAAAAATATTTTTAAGACAGACTGGAATTTCTTTCAACCATGGATCAGCCCGTGCGTCACATGTGTTGGTGTGTGGACCGTGTACGTGGACTCGATGGATAAATGAATGGCGGTGGTTCGAGGAATGAAGTGGCAGACATTAAGGGGGCGTGTGGCGGGAGGATTAATTTTATATTTTTGGGAATATTAATTTCTAGAATGTTATTTTCAGGAATAATATTTTAAGAGTGTTTGATAGAAGTATTAATTGTTATAAGATATACCTGGAAATTAATATTCTTGTATTTGGTTGTTATTTATATTCCCAGAAATATTATATGATATTTTCAAAATACCCCTCATAATTTTAATGCAAAAAGTAATAATTTGAACTTAAAAATTACACTATTTTAACTACAAGTCAACAATTCTAACACCCAAATTAACTATTCTAATTAATAATTAACAATTTCAACTAAAAAATTAATTATTTAAACTAAAAATTAACAATTTAAACTCAAAATTAAATATTTAAACAAAATTAATTATTGAAAAATTAATAATTTTACACAAAAATTAACAATTTTAACTAAAAAATTAACTATTCAAATTCAAACATAACAATTTTAACTCAAAAAATTAACAATGCTAAATGTATGAATACCAATTCAAATACATAATCCATATAAATGTCAAATCTACTATTAAAGCCAAACCTACTATAAGAGCTACCAATTTATACAAAATGTTTTGATTCAACTCCCATAATTGTTCTAAAATAAGAAACTATGACTCATCAAGTACATCCAAAACCAAGTCTAGCCTATCTTCCGGTGCTAACGTGTAAAAGTAGTCTGTTAGATATTTGTCCTTCGTAGTAATTCTGCCAGCTCCAATCCTCTGTTGATTTGACAAACCATCAATTTCCTTCAGTAGCGTAGTTATGTTCATTCTTCTTTCAGCTCCCTCCTTCTCATGCTTGAAACAAGAAACAAGTTCAAGAATATTATCCGATGATTTCTCATAAACATTCGTGATCTTGCCTATTGTTTCATTCAGTGCATCCATGGCATCAGAGCCTTTGTTTCCTCTCTTTCTTTTGTTCTTTTCTTGGGCAGACGAAGAACCCATAGCACCTGGAGCTATGGATTCACTTTCAGGAGCCTAAAATTTCAATTAACTCAACTTAGTCACTAACAAATCCACCAACAAAGTAACTTAACTTATTTTAAATGAGGTTTGATAGTAACTATGGATTAGCTATCAAACAAGTAAGTTAAAACCAAATGAAATTTCTGAAGTATCTACATGATAATCAATGTTGGCAGAATTAACATAATTAATTATGTGGCTATTCTGATGTATATCAGTGTTGCAATAGGTGTAGCCACAGTTCTGAAGTATCTATATCAGAATATCCTTACACATAACGTCCACTTCCACATCATGAAGTATTTTTTTTACACTCATATTCAGATACTCAGATACAATCAGCAGCTAATTCATATGCATTTCCATTAGTTTTCTAATAGAATTCTAAAGTTGACAAGTGACAGGACTTAGTGTCATGTTCTGTATAGGCCAAGAAATGACAAACTAAATGTGGGGATAAAACTTTAATAAGCAACAACATACAAATGATTGGATAGAGAAAGAAATCATCTTTACCTCATTATTAGTATCATGTTCTGCTTCTATTTCATCCACATTAAAATCTAGGCTTTCATTCACAAGCATGTCATTCAATTGTGTTTCTAGTTCAGCCTCCAAAGCAGCAACAGTTCCAGCCGGATCTTCAGCATTGGCTCCTTGAGCCCAATCTTTCCCAAAAACTATTCCCAACTCTTCAAAATGAGGAAAGGGCTTGTTGTAAAGACCAGCAGCATTTGGATGTGATTGAAATTAAAATCAAAGCAAGCAAACTATGAGTCATAAAAAACAAAAATCAGCATATCTATACTCATGAAAGTTTAAATTTTACCTTTACCCATTCCTTGTAAATTCCTTTCTCCACTACAATCATTTTTTCCCTATCATTCCAACCAAAACCACTAGCGGCAGGGCCCATCATCTCAATAATGGCGAAGTAGTGCTTTTTCAACATTTTCACTCGAGACTCGATATGTGGAGTAGCTTTAAGACCACATCCAGGAAGCTTTTCAGTGATCATTTTCTCCAAGTGCTTTGTATAACTAGGTTTGAATGTTCCATTTTCACACTTCCATGAAGTAGCAGCAAGCTCAACCAAACATTCAACTAACTTCGCATCTTCTTGAGGTGTCCACTGACGCTTAGTTTGTTTTGCATTTGGTTGTGAACTCTCCTCCATCATGCTTTCAATTTAATTAAATAATGCATCATAAAAGAAGTCAGAAATAAATAATGCTGAAGCTAAGTAATTCTTGCTACTGCCAGAGAATAAAACAATAGTAAAGCTTGCATAAAACAATAAAAGCAAAATATAGCAGGTTATAACATAACAACAATTCAAATAGGTTCAAATTAAAAAAGTCATATAAGTTCAAATTACACTAAAATTAAAAAGACATTAAATGAAGACAATCTTCAAGCACGACGTCCTCTCCTCCATTTGTGCCACATATCTTGAGCAAGCTCATCTCTCCATCTACCCCAAGCATCACTTGTCTCAATATGGTGAATTGCTTCACCATCCAATTCATTTGCCATATATTGGCCTTCCATCCCATCGTCTGGATCAATGGACATCACCCTTCGAATGTGGTTGTGTAGAAGACAACAAGCAATTATGATTCTTCCTTGTGTCTGAACAGGATAAAAAGATCTCCTTCTTAAAATTGCATATCTTGCTTTCAATAATCCAAATGTTCTTTCTACAACATTCCTAGCCTGTGAATATTTCATATTAAAAAATTCTTGGGGTGTAGTGGGTTGATTTCCAGGATTGAAAAGACTCAAATGATATCTCTGCCCTCTATAAGGTGCAAGAAATCCTTCGCAATTCATGTATCCAGCATCACACAAGTAATAGTAACCTAACAAATGTGACCAAGAAAAAGAAACTAGTGTAAATGAGTGAAAAAATAAATGGTTACTTTAATAACACACCAAAGCTCTATTAAATACCTTGTGGAACTCTAAAGCCATTATTACGAGATAATGCATCTCGTAATACCCTAGAATCAGCAGCTGAACCCTCCCATCCCGCCATTATATAGATAAATTGCATGGCAGGAGCAACAACTCCAAGCACATTAGTTGTTAAGTCACCTTTTCTATTTCGGTACCTAGGCTTATCAGCCTCAACAACGTTCACTTTGACATGTGTACCATCTAAGGCTCCTAAGCAATTCTAAAACCCAAAGAAAATATAGATTAATTTACTAATTCTTTAACCATGTCATGCACATCAAATGAAAAACATTAATAACTAATTACCTTAAACCATTTCCACCTTTCATCTATGCTATTCTCACCAATTGGTTGAGCTCGCTTCAACAAATGGCTATGACATCTCAAAACAGCTAACAAAACTTCATTGAATCGCCTACTAACCGTTTCTTCCGATCTCATAAATTGTCCTTTCACTACTCTAACTTTAACATCATGTGCTATGATATGTAAAAACATAGCAACCATTTCCTCTACACCCATGTCCTTACTTGGTTCTAATTTCCCAACTTGCATAAGCATGGCACACAACACATGAAATGCATGTCTATCTATTCTTGTATTTTCAATGCACACTAAGTCACTAGAGAAAACAATTCTTTCAACATTTACCTCCCTAACTAATTGTCTACTATGATAATCCCACAACTTTCTTCTCTTAACTTTCTTCTCTTAGTTTTCTTCTTTAATTGCTCTAAAAGCAATGCTGAACAAACCAATAGTAAAATAACTGTAACATTATTCATTAACTCCAAATGCATAATCAAGATTGTAATAATTTTTATCTTTCGGTCATGCTCATCACTTGGATCCATGCTGTGAAAACAGATTAAAAATTATCTTAGGAATTCATAGAGAATAGCATCTGTATGGAAACAATAACAGTGACATGCATCCAAAGCTTGCAAACAAATCTAGTTCAAAGTAAAAACATTGACTAACTAAAAACAATGGCCAACTAAAAGTTTAACACATGCTTATATAAGTTTAACTTCGAATTGTCTATCTATTATGTAGTTCTATAGAATTTAGGTATGGCGTGTATATATATAATAAAGAGAATTGGAGGACTGTGAATTATCCATTGGATGATACATTTTTAATGCTATTTTGATGAAAAAACAAGTTCTTAACATGTTCTGCATCTAATCATTTCATTATCCTCTTCATTGATTACGTACATATGGTATAGATATATATAGAGGATTGAACTTTCGATAAGAAGAAAATGAATTTAATGCACATTTGATAGTTGATCCTATTGAATCTAGAGCTCGATCACCATATAACAGTTTGGTAGAATATAAATACAATGAAGTATTGATTATAATAATAATAATAAGTATGAGAACTTATAAATAGAAGTATAAGCATACAACATTATTATTCCACAAGTAGATCTAGTACTTGTATAAACAACTCATTTATAACATTAAATCTATAAAATAAAAGAAAGACGAACATACGAGAAACACAATAAAAAAAAATATCCATAGACTAGTCACAGTTCTGTTTGCGCTTTTCTGCTACTAATTAGATACTATACAGTAGCTGTAGTGGTAACACCAGGCATTGTAGCACTAGCTAAAGCTACACTAACACCTCCACCAACGCCAGCAGCACCGCCACCACCACCATCTTGATGACACTTTCCCAATCAAATCCAACTAGGAATGCATTCCTAATTAAAGCTTCAAAGTTCAGAGCCGGGAAAGGGCAAAGAAAGAGTTGGTGTTAAGTTTGGTATTTACTTTTCCCATGATTAAAAATAGCAGCAGCTGAACCAAGATACCTAGTCGTAGAGAGGCGTACACTATGTAACAAAATGTGTACAACAACAAAATCAGCACAAGCTAGCTAGGAACAACTGGCTTTAAAGCTAGGAAAGGAAGATATCAAAACCTTCCCACCAATTAGAGTCAAAGAACCCAATTTTTTCCAGTAGTTCCCTACCCTTCTAACCTTGCCCTAACCTCATATCTCTCCTTTCCCTCAAGTCTTAACCACCACAAAACACAATAAAACTCACAAACAGACCCCACAAGGCTTTACTAATACACTATGCACAATTCACATACTCCTCCTCCTTCCCCCTCTTATGTTTAAGCTCCATCACTAAGTTTCAAGGACACAATACAGCCACAGTGAGACTCCTTTTGCTTCCTTCCCTTCAAAATTCAACCCTTTTGGCTGCCCCTCACTCACAAAGACTACCAACATAGGTCTGATATAATCTATCTTCTTTATTCACATATAAGTAATCACCTCATTAAAACTACATGCGTAATGGCAAGAAAATTCATTCATATTAAAAAATTAACATGCTCAAGATGTAGTTCTAAAATATATACACTATTGACGAGTTTACTTCTTTAAAAAATCAAATTTGACAATCTTCGGCAAGTAAAAGTAGGTGCAATCCTTTTCCTCTGTTCAACAAATTTCTTTTTGTATATAAGAAAACAACGTTTATTCTTACTATCTGTAATGAAATCAAGACATCAAGAGAAACAAGAAAAGAAATATATCCATCATAATATATCCATTTTTCCAAGATACAACTAAGGATACAACTAAAAACACTTTTTGAGATTAACAATCGACAATGTCAATTCTTTAAATAAGGATTGCATTCACACCCACAATTATCAGACAACTGCAAACAAAGAAGAATTTAGCAGCGTATATTTGTTAAAAAAGAAAAGGTGGAATCAGGAGGGTTTTGCAAGAGATTATGTTCTCAGATTTTATTAGTCAAAACACAACAAGCAAGAGGAAAGTGGAAACCAGATTTGCAAGTAAGAGATTGCTACATGAAATCCAATTGAAGGGGGCACTGCACAAAAAAATTGTTAAGTCGATCTCCCTTTTTCAAAAAGTAATAAACAAAATTATATAGAAGATGGAAAGTGATCTCTCGGCGGCGGCCACAAGATCGGATGGGGGGACAGTGAGAAGCATGATCGTGGCGATGGTGGTGATCTCGCATGGAGAAACAGCGAGGAACAAAGAGAGGATTAGAGAGGAACAAAGAGAAGCATACCTTGGGTCCATCCGTGCGATGGTGGCGATCTTGCAGCGGCGGCGGCGGCGGCGACAACTGAAATCTCGTGGCGGCGACGTTAAGCTAGGTTGAAAGTGTGAATGAGGCACAAGACAAAGGAGGCACGAAGAGGAAAATCTCATGATGAATTGGGGGAAATGGATATTGAGAGGGCTAAATTTGTAATTTTACAGGATTAGAGTACATTCCCTTCCCATGGGAATAAAATATTCTCACCCAACAGATGGGTTTGATTTTGGGTAATTTTTCATTCCCGAGTTAAAAACTTACCTGGGAATATTTTAACATACTGGTTGCCAAACACGGGAAAGTTACATTCCCATGTCCATATTCCTAGGAATTTTAAAAGATGCGGGCTGCCACACGGACCCTAATGGGAATCAATTTGGCGGTACTCCTCTGTCTTTAAATACTTATCCATTTTAAAAATTTATTTTATCTAAAAATAATTATTTATTTTTAAAATTTAAATAATATTAATTATATTTTACTAATAGTACTCCTATTAAATATTATTGGCTCATTAGTGAAGAAGAGGAAAGTCAATTGAAATATTGAAAAGAAACAAGGACAATTTAGTAAAATATTCCTATTTTTCACTAACATTGATGTTTTACTAATCATTTTCTTAATTTCAATGAGTATTTATAACTGGACAATTATTCAATGATGAAGGGAGTAGTTTTTATACTCTGCTCGAGAAACGATTCAATCGAGGTATTAGGTCACTGAGTTACTGGTTCAACCGGTGAGTTATGAGTTGAAATAATTAAACTGTATTTAATTAAAAAAATGTATAAAAATAATACAATTGCTTGCATAACTTGGTGGTTGGGAATTCGGCACCTTCCCTAAGGTACTAGATTTGATTCCGATGTGTGCTGTTTTTGAGTTTTAATGATTTAAAACTCAAAAACTAGTTCACTCATAATTGGTTCATTGAATCGGTTTGATATTAAACTTGATCGGTTCACACCAATTTTGACCGTGTTTGACTAGTTTGAATACAACTCTGATTTGAACCATGAATTGAACTAGGCTGATGACTGATTTATCGATTTTCAATTTGAATCGGTTAATCCAGTCTAGTTTTTAATACTATGTATTTAGTACCCACTTTATTTTATAAAATGTAGTTTATTTTCAAGCTATGTATAGAAATTAAAGTAATGATTGAATTTTAATGGCCCTTTTAAAAATTATATATTATATATCACATCTCATATCATATATTCATATATATAATTCTAAAATCAGGTTTTGCAAATAAGGAAATGGATGATGTATCATTCAACCAAAGCATTTTGTTTCTCGACCATGAAATGTAATGCTCGGGGCTAATGAGGGCGGGGAATGATCGCCAGTGCAAGAAGACATAGGCAAGGAGCGGTTCTTGGCAAGCTTATAAGCAGAGGGATATATGAATGAACTAATTACACACCAAAATAAGAGGGTTCCTAAAACTGTATAGGTATGAGACTATACAGTTGATAATGGCTATATGAATTGATTGGTACTACCTACACTAACAAGATGTATTTTTTTGTTTTTCGGTAACCCATCACTAAAAAACTCCATGGTTAAGCATGCTTGATTTCGAGCAATTTTGGGATGGGTGGCCTCCTAGGAAGTTTTCCCAAGAAGTATGTGAGCGAGGACAAAGCACATTGAAAAGTCCTCGTATTGGTTTGTGGGGATAGTTGTCAATCCATAAAGCAGCCTGGGCTTTTACATGAAAAGCCAATGATTTTTTAATTTTCAATAAAATATCTTGAATTAATCTAATTTGATTTTATAGTTTATTATTACATATTCTAATTTAGATTTCTTAATGTTATTAAGATCATTCAACATGCATGATAAACAATAAGGCTAATATTTGGGTTTGATATCAACATTGATTTAGCAAGTACAAGGCCAATATTTGGTTTTGATAATTGATAAATCAAATTAAATTTAATAGAAATATGATTTTTAAATAAATCATTTTTTTTATAGAAATAGGATTCATATTTTTTAATAAAAACATCACGTACTAAATATTTTAATAAAAATAAATTATATTTTTTTAATTTACAAGTCATCACATACCAATCATCATTCTTATTTATACTAGCTATTCTCATTTATAGAACAATGGGCGATCTACCTGAGCATACTTCGATTTAGAGCCTCACTGAGAAGATAGATTCATTCAAGGAGAAAATGTTTTCGTTTTTAAGATTTCCATCAAACTTGAGAATTTGAATTCTTTCCAACCATGGATTATCATAGTGATAAAGCTGTCTTTAGATCAATAAGTTATATCCACTTTTGTTGCCAAATACAAGATTGATGAAATGTGTAGTGTATTCTTTTAATAGCCATTTTTATTCTTGAATATATGCAATTATAAACAGTTGTATTAACTGATATACCATTTCTTTTGTACCAAGTTTCATTCATACTTGATAATACAAGATTGCTTATGAGCACTCTTCATGCTATTGACTTGCATAAGGTAATAATAATTTCACTATTTAGTTATATTGAAATTCTTTAAAATTATATTATGGTTTAGAATAAATTATGCCAATAAGATTGGTCTCTCAATTACAATTGATTTCAATTGGATCAATAATTTTTGTTTGAGTTATTTGCTTAAATATGAACAGCTTTTTTACATGTTATTTATTTAGAGAATATATCATCAACTATAATACTCATAGTAAGTTTACACAATATTAAGTTATTACCAATCATGATATATATAGGCGCGCACACACACATACATACATGTTGATTAAATTAGACAATTGCTTGAGAAATATGTTATATTTTTAGGTTTGAACATTTTTAGATTTTTTATTTTGAAATTGAGACTAAATAAATAATAATTTTTGTTCATATTATTTCTTTTTATATGAATAGTTTTTTGTTTGGGTTTTTAATTCATACAAAATATCAAATGTAATAAATATAATAATAAATACAATTAATTATAATTGATTTCAATTGTACTCAATTTGATTAGTAATTTTTTATGTAAGCTGTTTATTTAGATATAAAAACTTTTTGGTTCAAGTTATTTGTTTAGATATAATGAAATTATTTAGTAACTGTGCATCATAACCCTAATAACATGGGTAAAATATTCCCATTTATTTGTATGTATGACCTACAGGATTCATGCTTGCTATTAACTGAAACTCCAACTGATCTTGAAGAAGTCACTCTATCTAAGCCATTGTCCTAAAGATTGGATGCAGTGTCATATAATTGATCAATTTAGAATATTATTCTTCCATCAGTTTGAATAAAACTAAATATGCAATGTGTGAGAAGACTTAACTAATGAGAAAATTGTGGTTAATGATGATAAATTTGAAAATAAATTATAATTAATCAACCAACATTCAAAAAGACATATAAATTTGGCGCAATAATTTTGGTAAAAAGAATATATTTTTTTTAACAAATCTTATTTCAAGTATAATCAATTTGATTTTATAATTAGTATATTCCCTAAAAAAAAAAAACTTGTACCAAAAAGCTATAACATCTTAATTAATTTCAATATAATTGAAGTTAAATTGAAGCCAAATGATGTAAAATTCTGATATGATTTTTTTAAAAACACTGATTTTATTTTTTCAAATATTAATCAAAAAAATATTTAATTGAAAGAAAAATTAGTATATTTTATTTAACCAAAAATTAGGAATTATGATTGATAATCAAATTGGAATCTTTTATACTTGGATTATCTTTTAATTAGCATATTCCCTAATTAAATAACTTGAAAAAAAGCTATACTAATACAATTGGTATATTCTATAAATTAATTAAAAAAGTAACCCAAAAAATAATTTCAGAAGAAAATTAAAATAAATGATATGGACGAAAATTACTTATGATTTAATATCGATATCAATTTCAAATTCAAAATTTCCAAATATTGAATTCTTAAAAAGTAACATATCTCTCAAATAATTATTCAATTTAATAAAAACATTAATAATCATGATTGGTATAAATTATAATAAATTACAATTATCACAATTAGAATAGTTGATGTATTACCTATATAACTGCTTCATTTTGATTATTATTGATTTATATTAAAAAACAAAAAAATAAATTTGTTTCTTATCTAATAATATATTTTTTAAAAATTTGAGTACACTATCTATTTTTTTCATAGTACGATATTATCTATATATTCTAGTTAAATTTATTAGATTTGATGCTTTTAAGTTTTGAAAAGAAATATATACAAGGAGATAGATGAAACATGTATGTATATACTTTAAAGTGAAATTGCCTACAATATTCTAACAATTTGGTATAAGAATAAAATCAATCAATTTGAGACTAAATCTAGCCACATGATACATAATGCTTTTCAATCAATGTTGCTCAATATTTTAGTGTATAAAATTATTATTAATCGATCAACTTATCTCATTTTGATGTCGATCTTTAAATTAAATATATAATTTACTAAAAGTTATATCTCATGGTTATTGATTGGTTCCTTATACCTTTGATTAATAAAATCATTTAAATATGAAAATGACCTTTTATGCATCAATCATTCTGTAATTTTTCAAATTTTTTCAAATTAAATTCAAATCAAATAATGTTTCATAAATTAATTTTTTCCTCATGTGTCAAATATATGCTCTTTAATATTGAATAACTACATAGCCTTGCGTGTTGGATTTGAATGATTTTCTTACAAATATTAGTAACTCAATTAGGTAATACACCAAATCAATAATACATTGCATGAGTAATAACTAATATCTACATTATATTACATAGATATAATGATTTATCTACCACATAATTACTATTAATTTATATCAAATTGAAATTCACAAAAATTATAAACATATCTTGATCAAAAGTAATTTTTCAACTTTGATTTGGATAACTTATTAATATTTTTCTTTTTATAAATTATTTTTTTGAATCTTACAATATTCCTATTGTATATTTATATCCATTAGATTAAATACTTTAAATTTTGGTAATAAATATTATTTACTTTTTAATAAATAACAATATACTATGGATTTAATAGATAGAAGAACTTGGGATGTTAAATTTTATAAGGTCTTTCAACTTATACTACGAGTTTATATTAAAATCTTATTTAACACAATGATGTTTACATGACAAATAAAGGTAGTATTAAAGCAATTTTCTTATTAATGTTCATATATCAAATGAATATACTAAACATAAACAATGAATAGTTATACTAAAGTAATACATTAGAAGGGACTAATTTATATGCCTTATGATTATTGTCAATTAATTAAAAAATTTAAATAATAATTTATATTTATAAATATTTTAATCATAATATATATCACCTAATTTTATATCTATCGCTCAAAATTATCTGTATAAGATTATTGTTTTAAGTTCTAATAAGAATATTGTTTATCTTTTAATTAATAAAGGTGCTATAAATTAATGGTGCTCAACAAGATAAGGAAATAGAATTTTTATAACTTATGTTACAAATTCATATTATAATTGATTTTAAACATATCAAGTAACATAATATATAACAAATCACTCCATGATATCATAATTATTTCTTAGCCATTTAATATACTTTTAATATATATCATGATGCCTCAGAAATATTACACAAGTAACCATAGTAGACACTTATTTTAATAAATTATTTGAATAATAAAATTATATAAAATTAATAAATTCTTATTTGATTCAATTTTTAATATATTTTTACTTAATAAATTTCTCACTTTCGTGCATCACAGAGGTAATAAATTAATATAAAAATAAAAAAATTTAAGGCACTGATTAAAGAATTATCTTTTCATCAAATATTATTTATTGCTCTTGATTAATTATCTTTTTATTAAATAATTATGTTCATATCCACTTGGTCTCTCTCAAATTAATATACAAGTAAAATGGACAAAAAATAATTAATGAATTTCTGAAAATGTAAAAATCACTTATTTTTTTAATAATTAAAAAAATCCAAAAATTACCTACAATATCAAATGGATGGAGTAGTTGCCATCCGTGAATGCTTGTGGAAGCTTTTGCCTTATCCAAAACGGTGACGGGCATAGCAAATGGATTCCCATTATTGTCCGCCACTTTATGTAGAGTTATAGGATTATGATTTAAGGTCTAAGGGTATGTTTGATATGATGTATTAAATATGATAGTATGAGTTAATATTATACGTTATATCCTTATTCATTGTTTGATGCAGTCAATGTATTGTATAAATCTATACGTTATAACCCCCTTATTTGTTAAAATACTGTATAACTTAATACAACATAGGGAGGTTGGATTAGGCCTGATTAGCTTTAAACATATAAGGTCACTTTATATTTTATTAAAATTAAATAATTCTTAAATAAATAATAATGAAAGAAAAATATAAATTTTATAATAAATAAGTATAAATAATATATGATATCAATTTGGTTATATATAATAAAAATTACTATAATAAATAAAATAAAATAATAAATATATAATTAATAAAAATTAATATTTTAGATAAATAATAAGTAATATATAATATAAAAATTATAAATTATTAACAAAAATATATAAATGAATAATAAATAATATGTAGTATATAAAAGCTAGGATTAATAAATTAATTTAAATAATTATGATTAAAAATATAAAATAATATTTTTATTTATATAATTTATTAAAATAATAAATAATTATAAATTATTGAAATAAATAATAACATTTAATATAGATTAAATTTTAATTAAAAAATATTTACCCAAATATAATACTTGAAAATTGTATTTGAAATTAATAAAAATTTCTATTTACTTATTTTGTGATGACTTAAGTCCATGTGTCCCTAAATAAATCTAGTATGGCCTTAGGGATCCTTGGGACCTACCCGTATTGCCAAGAAGGCTCTGGATGCAAGAAAAACCCCAAAAATGCAGAACTTATATTTCTGTGACCACTATACCAATGGTTGGTGCAACTGATTACTGTGGGGTCCCCAAGTAACCAATAGATTGCTATAGCAATGGTAGGGTGTGGTTTTAGGGGTTTCGACCACCAAGGACCACTATAGTGGTCATGCATGTATAGGTCGTGGTATTTTTTCCCTGTTGATTGCTATAGCAGTATATCAGAACAGATGTAGTTTCATTAAGTGACTTCTTAACACAATAAACCCCCATGTGTTTTTAACCTAAAAATGCACACCCTACTCTCCATTGTTCATCTTCCACTTTCCCACTCTCTCCTTTAATCTTACCTCCCTCAAACTTCAAGGTAAAGATTCGTTAAATGTCACTTTCTGAGGGCTTTGGAATTTTGAGATAGTGTTATGAAGGTTGAGCTGTCTTGAATATGTCTTCTGAAGGTTGAAAAGTGTTGCATTTGCATTTTGAAGGTTCCTTGATGTGTAGATTTTCAAAATCATCTTCAAGATCAGCTATTTCTTAAGAGACATCCTTCTTATGTTCCTTGAACTTGATGTATATGGTTTCTTCAACACATAAAGTTCTTTTGTTGTAGACCCTGTAAGCTTTAGAAACAGATGAATATCCTAGAAAAACACCATCATTAGATTTGGAATCAAATTTTTCCCTTCTTCTTCCCTTTCATAGGTCTTAAGAAAACTTTGTTTTAAATATATTAAGAGGTGTTTACAGCCTTTTCCCAAAAACCTTTAGATAAACCACTTTCTAAAAGCATAGCTTTAGCCATTTCTTGTAAACTTCTATTCTTCCTTTGTACAACCTTATTTTGTTGAGGAGTTCTAAGAGAAGAGAATTCATGAGAAATGCCATGGTTTTCACAAAAGTTTTCAAAGACATTGTTTTTAAATTCTCCTGTATGATATGATCTAATGGAAGCAATTTGAATCCATTTCTCATTTGTAACACATTTTGCAAAAGCTTTAAATTTTTTAAAGATCTCATCCTTAGAATCTATGAATATAACCCATGTAAATCTAGTAAAGTCATCCACTATGACCGAGCAATATCTTGTTCGAGCAAGACTTATAGTATTGGTTGGTACAAATAGATAACCACAAACTTATTGTCGAAAAAAGCCTTGATTTGCTTACTTTCACACAGAAATCACAGATTGAATCCTTGTCATAACTGATCTTAGGAAGGTCTTTAACAAGTTCTTTTTGAGATAGTTCAAAAATTAGCTTTATATGAGCATGGCCAAGTTTCTTATGCCATAGCCACTTATCATCCATAAAGGATGCAAGACATTTTACATCATGATCTAAGAGGTTATCCAAGAATAACACATAAGTATTATCATGCCTCTTACCAAAAAGTAATACTTGTCCAAAAATCAGATTCAACACATGACAACCTTTAGTTTCAAACCATACATTAAAGCCTTGGTCTCAACATTGACTAATACTTAGTAGGTTATAAGCTAAACTATGAACTAAAAAACATCAGAAATTTGGTGAGAATCATCTTTACCAACATTTCTAATCTTAGTGACTTTAGCTTTACCTTCATTAGCAAATTTGACTGAGCTTGAGTTCTTGGCTTCAACCTTCTGAACCACTTTCTTTTCCTAGACATGTGCCTGGAATAGCCACTATTTATGTACCACTTGTCATCTTTTCCAACGTGTGTCCTAAGACACCTACAACATGAGTGATTTTTATCTTAGGTACTCATATCTTTTTGGGTCCTTTTCTGTTAGTTGCTTTAGCAGGGTGGTTTCTGACATGTTTCTTAGGTTATTTAACATAGAGCATTTATCAGGTAGATATCCTTTCTTATAATAGAAAACACATGCAATTTTAACTTTTACTTTCTGAGATGAAGTTGCAGCAACTTTGTCATTCATTTTTTTCTCATAACCAATTCCAATCTTTTGAAAATATGGTCTCTAAGCTCCAAGCATCATGTTCAGAAACTTGGAATTGTTTACTATTTTTCAAGGTCAGATTTGAGAAGATTTGAGATTCTTTCAATTTTGGAAACTTCCTTTTGGACTTTCTGATCCTTTTTAGAAACTTTAGTTTCTAAGGCTTTTACTTTAACATTTAAGAACCTATTTTCTCCTTTGAGTTCTTTCTTTGCAAGCTGTAGATTCTCATAATAGGTTTTCACTTTCTCAAGTTCTGAAGATATTTTCTGATGGTTTTTCTTGAGAAGGAGATATAAGAAGTTAAAGTTTGATAATTTTCCAACAACTCTTCATATAATTACAATAACTCAATATAAGAAGTCTTAGGTTTAGAGAGTTCTTTTGCCTTAGTTTCTTCTTCAGAAACATAGTCAACCATGAATCACAGGTTTGCAATATCTTCTAGCTCATCTTGAGTTTTTGAGCCTTTTTTCTCATCTTCAAAATCACTCCAAGTTGCAAGAATTTCCTTTCTTCTTAGGAGTGAACTTTTTCTGTGATCCCTTAAGCTTGGAATAGTTAGTCTTGAAGTGTCTTTTTCTCCACAGTAATAGCAATTTACATTGTCAAGCTTTCCTTTGCCCATTTTATCCTTTCTGAAGGTAGGCTTCTTCTTTTTTCTAAGTCTACTCTTCTATGCTCTTGACGTCTTTCTTACTAACAAAGAGATCTCATCTCTATTCTCTTCAAAATCCTCATCTGAGTCTTCTTCCTCCTCATGAGTCTTTAGAGACCCAATGAGTGCATCTAAGCTAAGAGTCTTAAGATCCTTAGCTTCAGGGATTGCTAGGGGCTTGGAAAGCCATTTAGACAGAAGATTTTTTAGAATCTCCCTAACCATCTTAGAGTTTAAGTATCTCTTGCCCGATACTTTGAGTTGATCAATGATATACATAAATCTTATGGTCAATGTTTTTATGGTCATGCATTTTGAACATTTTGTATTAATGCACCAACATGGTTATCTTTGTTTCTTTGGCCTAATCCATTCCTTCATGAAGCATTTACAACCTATCCCAAATCTCCTTTGCCATGTCATTAGCAATAATCTTGTCATATTCAGCTTTGCTTAGGGTACAAGTACGAAAGTACTTGGCCTTAGTGTTCATCTAAATTCTTGCTTTTTGTTGGTCAGTCCATCTATTTTTGGGAATTTTCCATGGGGTTGAAGGTTTATAACACCTTAATTATTAATCTCTTATGCGTACATCATAATTGACCAATTATTAGATTGCTTACATTTTGATTTTGAATGTTTAGTTTACTTGAAAAATACTTTAGCCGAAAATAATGAATGAATTTTTTTTTCTTGCAGCCTCATTCATCAACACGTAACTAGAACTAATGCAACCTGTGAAAGAAATAACATTTCCATAATAATAAACACATAATAGAACAAATCTTGGATACCATAAAAATTTAACAATACATGTCAACACCTCATAACATAAATAAGGTACTAATATATCATAAGGGAGCATGAGTCCATGAAGGACAATCACACCTAATACAAGTCATATGAACCATACCATAAATTCTAGGTAAGAGCCGGTAATAAGAATCAATAGTCTACATGCTCGAAAGACAAACAAAAAATATGCAAAGGATAATAGTTAAGTCTTTAAGCATAGGCTAGCCCTAAGATCATGGACTCAATCGACTCCAACATCTTGGAGATGACATAGAAAAAGAAAAAGGGTGAGAATTTCAAGGAATTTCAGTAATTAAATAAAAACAATTCAAGTGTCATCGTTGTCATCTCCAATCACTTCAGTTTAATTATAAAATGAGTGTGATTGCTTTAGTTAATCTAATTAATTCGTAAACTAGAATTCTGAAGTGACACATATTTTAAAACTTAGGAAAATCTCTTGGTTAAGGAATAGTAAATTATGATGTAACTAGTATAATCAAAATCATACAAAATGAGGCACATATAAAAATGTAATAAAACAAGTCATTTCACATCTTTAGCACTTTACTTAAACTTTAGTTCTTTAAAAATACTACCCTCTTTCGTGTCGCCTATACCAACCACACGCAACGGTGATTTAATTGTCACCTGCACTCCAAATCACCTATCACCTAGGGTGAGCTCAACTTAACTAGCAGTCGCTAGATTTAAATGGGGATAGAAGGAGAACTTTTCCCCTATTGCCTAGACCAAGCATGTCACCACCTGGGCAATTTAACTATCACCTACACTCTGATTCACCTATCGCCTAATATGAGCTCAACTTAACTAGTCTTTGCTAGATTTAAACAGGGATTAGAAGGGGAACTTCACTTAAACTTTAAATTTAACTTCCTCATGTTTAAATTTGGAACACAATGGAAAATTCTCATAAATTATTAGGAGACATATGCACAACATCTAAAAATTTAAATGACAAGCTTAGAATTACCATTCAACATACATAATAGAACATCTTATAAGTCATTAGGAAACATAAGTGCAACCTTTATGTATTTAAATGATAAAGTGTACATGTACATCATTTAACATTTCAAATGGGAAGTCACTCAATACATAACATAAACATGCCTAAGCCAATTGCCGGAAAAGGATCAAACCCAGCTAGCATTCATCTAGTCACATATTTCAATGATAAAATCAACAATACCATTTCTAATGCCATCCGCATATAAATATTCTAAACTCACAACATCAAGATAATGACACATTTAGACCAACATGTTCAATCCCAAACTAGAATTTTATCTTTCAATTCAAATAAAGTGGTTCGAAGACTCTA
The DNA here is from genome assembly GCA_031216125.1 of Dalbergia cochinchinensis. Taxonomy (NCBI): domain Eukaryota; kingdom Viridiplantae; phylum Streptophyta; class Magnoliopsida; order Fabales; family Fabaceae; genus Dalbergia; species Dalbergia cochinchinensis. The sequence continues at coordinate 71,931,602 of CM062368.1, read as the reverse complement.
AGTTGTCAACCCAAATGCATGCTCATTGCACCTTAACACTTGTAAACAAAAAAAAGGTCATGGATGCAAGAAATTAAGTTCACACTGCCACTTTATGGGAAGAAATAATATGCTGGAAATTTTGGCAATCTTACACCATTTCATTAAACATTTCATAATAAAAAAAACTCATTCAAGCACCCAATAAGTAGAGTACTCAAGGTTAAACAAGGCTCCTCATCTAGAATAAAAAGACATCACATAACCTTGAGTCATAGTTGCTAGAAATTTTCCAGCACCCATTCCTCAAATGTCATGAAAGAAAACACAATTCCTAAGCACATAACCAAATAACCACAACACACAATTAAATTCCTACACTTGAATACCCAATTCTCACCCTCGTACAGAATTTTTTCTGCATGAAAAAAGTCCCCAAACCCTCCATTTCAGCACATAAAATAGCCCCCAAATGGCTAGAAATGTGCTAAAAATTATTCATGAAACACAAGGCTAAATTGATAGAAATTTTTTGCACATGTAGCTATCAAACCCAATCAAATTCCTTAATGTTTTCACCTTTTTTATCCCCGCCTCAAACCAGAAAATTTGTAGCAGCGGAAACATAAAAACAAAGGCATATAACAACCCCCAAATAGCTAGAAAAGTGCTAGAAATTTTCATGAACTACAAAGTTAAAGAGCTGAAAAATTTTTCTGCACTTATAAACCTAACATAATTCCTTCAATTTTTCTGCATAAAATAGCCCTCAAACCCCATGAAATTTCAGTGCTACTGCTATCCCAAAAACACTAGAAAAGTGTTACAAATTGTTCAAGAAATGCAAGGTTAAAGAGATCAAAATTTTTCTGTGCTTATATCTATCAAAGCCAACATAAAACTCTCGTGTTTTCACTCTTTTTAGTCCCTCCAAAATAGAAATCTACCAGTAGTAGAAAAACAGAAACAGAAGCACAAAATGGCTCATCGGTATGAATTATAGCAACCAAGCATCATTGTTCATGAGTCTCAAACCTTATTTAAACATTATCACCTAGCAAGCAAAACCACTACCAGAAAAATTGCTATTATCGACGGATTTTTGAGTTACCGACGGAAAATTTTATTACCTATGGAATTATCGACGGATTTTGTCAACTGGTAATAACGTCGTCGGAAATAATTACTGACGAAAAAAATCCGTCAAAAATTTTTACTAACGGATTCTTTGATGGATTTTTTCAAAAAAAGCTGTTGATAATTTGATTCACAAGGTTGTTACAAAAATCGTCGATGAAAATTTTTACCGATGGATTTTTTATTTATTACCGACAAATTTTCCATCGGTAATTTTTTAATTAAAATAAAGTTTTTTATAATTTTTTTAATTTACCGACGGATTTTCCATCGGTAATATTACCGATGGAAAATCCGTCAGTAGTTGTAAGTACTAAGATTTTAAGTTTTATTTCTTTTTTATTTTACTGACTGATTTTTTGTCGGTAATAACTAATAGTTTAAAATTTTTTTCTTTTTAAATTTACTGATGAATTTTCTGTCGGTATTTATAAATTTCAAATCTTTTCTTCTTTTATTTATCGATGAAATTTCCGTCGGTAATATTTTTAATTTTACCGTTGGATGTTTTGTCAGTAATATTTTTATTTTTAATTTTACCGACAGATTTTTTGTCGGTAATTGAAAATCAGAATTTTCAAATTTTATTTCTTTTCTATTTTACCAACGGAAATTCCATCGATAACATTTTTGTTTAAAAAAAATAAAAATTTAACCATATTTAGATTACTTGATTATTTAAGAGTTGATTTTTTTATTTAACAATAATTATAAATATATTTAATAATAACAAATTATAAAAAAAAACTCAATAAATAAGCACAACAAAGTTCCATCATCGTCTAGAAACATAAACACAAACGCAACAAAGTCTACAAGCATAAACATAAAGAAGTCGATATATGATAAATAAAGAAAAAACAAATCAGGAGAAGTCAGCAGCATCGTTAGCATGACCATCGCTGCCACCATCATCAGCATCACCATCACCACCATCGCCACCACCGCCATTATCATCATCAATGTCTGATGGTGCGAAAGAGCCTGCCTGTATCTTCTGCCACAAAGATATCATCTCCTTCTTTATCTGCTTTCGTAATCTGATCTCCAAGGCCTTTTCGTTGTCTTTAATGTTCTTTTTCACCTCCTCCAACTCTCGCTGAGTCGCCACATCCTTCTCTTGTATACGATGAAGTTCCGCATTGAGCAAGTAAACTTGCTCGCAGACCTCATCATCACCAGTGGTGGACCCAGTGCCTGTAGATGCCCCAGTGACAGAGACAATGGATAAACTACTCGCATAAAATGATCCCATGCCGTAGATACGGTTCTTGTAAGGACCGCTGATTACCTCCTGCCACAACTTGTCCTCATCAATCGGTGGGCAATCCTTATCAGTTGCGATCCTCTGCTCTCACTGGGTCATAGCCTCCTGATAGCGCTACTCATAGGTATGCTATGAAAAAATAAAAGTAATGACAATCAAATATATGAAATAATATATATATATATATAATCAATAAGTGCAAAAAACATATATACCCAAACATTCTCTGAGCGAGGATCGACCCACGTCTTCTCTACCTTGTGCATGTGAGTCTTTCTGAACAACTCACTCTGTGTGGGTGGCCTCTTCAACTCATTGGTCTGCATTTCGAGTGAAACACGTAAAACATTAATATGATAAAATATAAATTTAAGAAGAGAAATTAAAAGATTTTTAAAATAATGACTAGACCATCCAGTGACGTGTAGACTCGATACCAGCAGAACTACCACAATGAATGGAGCCACCCTTATACGAAACTCGGCTCTCCTTGACCTTCAAAGACTTCACTTTAAACTTGTCACTTCTCCAGTATTGCCACAAATAGTCCAGGCTAGCCTGAGTTATCCACCTAGGGTTCTCGTCCTGCCACTCCCGAATGTCAATCTACATGTCTTACAGCCTGTGAGTTGCCTTGGATTTGAAGCACTTAAACATAAACTCTTCATCTTTGGGATGGGTGATGAAGTGGCTCTACACATGAAAATAAACAAAAAAAGGTAATTGAAAGTATTTCTGAAGTAAATCACACATTTTGTAATAATTATTTTATTAACCTTCCACTAGTTCATATAATTTTGGATGTTGTGTCTCACCTCATGCATGGCCGATGTGTTTGGCTCCCAATTGCATAGCAAAAAGTACAAAACATTAGAGATTGTATGTCAAAAAATTATTCAAATTATTACAACACGATTCATAAGAAATTGAAAAATTAATTTACTTACTTGTCACTAACACGTATAAGCTTTATCCGGTTATCTGCTGTGGACCAATGTCCTGATTTCCCTACCGAGGAACCACCAACTGCCCCACATTCAACACCCTCTTCTGAGTCATGTGTTGGGGTAAGCATAGGATCTACCAATGGTGGTGGAGGTGGAGGTGAAGGCGCTATTTCGGTCACACGCCCAGGAGTAGGTATCATGGTAAACTCCCCATGGGCACGGGGTGGTGGCATGGAAGGGATAGAAGTGGAGGTGTGAGCGGCTGTGGTGGATGCCTGAGTGGGAGGGTTGATTCTTTGATTATTTGGGACACCCTTCCCTTTGCCTTTATTTTTGAGTTTATGTGCCATATCTGAAAAGGATTCATCAATGTATGAAAAATCAATTCATAATATAATAATTTAAAATGAAAAGAATGTAACAAATTGAGGCTGGACACATTACATTTAATCTAAAAGTTGAGGACTATCTTCATCATTCTTAGTCTCAACATCATCCTCAAACTCATCTTCCTTGTCTTCTTCATCTTCCCTATCCTCCTCATCACTACCATCACTTTCGTTGATTTTACTTACTAATTGATCACTAGAAGAGTGAATTATATGAACATCGCCCGAATTAGAAGGTAAAGTTGGCAATGTTCCTGTATCAACAATTACCTGAAAGGGAATTGGGTGGGTCATTCACTTGATAAGCATCGTCGGGTAGTTCTTCGACCTCAACTCGACCCCTAGGTTTAGTTTTCATGACCATCTTCCAATCCTTTCTGCAAATTCCAGGGTATGGTGCATAATATACCTGTCTTGAATTCTGGGCAATAATGAAAGGATCATATACAGTGTATCTCTTAGTATGATTCATCTCAGTAAGTTTATATTGATTATGTGTGGGTGTTCCGTTAGGACGTCTGGGGTCGTACCAATCACAACTGAACAACACTACCAATTTTTGAGGTCCATCACCTACATATTCAATCTCCAGTATTTGTTTGATTACTCCATACCAATCACTCTCCCTACTGCCTGCATCCCCTCTGACACATACCCCACTATTGTTTGTTACTTTCCCTTGGTCCTATTCAAATGCATGAAACTTATATCTATTTATATAATACATTGGCCAATTGTTTGCTTTGTTAGTAGGACCCCAAGCCAAACTTTGTAAATAAGGACATGTTAAATTATTATTTTTATCAAACACATACATGAATAATTGAACTTCAAACATCAACACAAAAGATGACACTAGAATATGTGTAAGAATTTTGGATCAAATGGTTATTAGATAATTAGATCACATACAAATGATTTGAACCATGCTGAAAATTGTTCAAGGGTGTGTTGCTCATCAATTTGTTCAAAATACCTGTAAATTAAACATTGCAAGTAAAATAAGATTTGATGCATGACAGTGTATCAACAATTGAAAGTGATACATTGATAAAGCTTACGTCTTAAATGGTTGCACTTCATCATAGTTGATTAAGATATGCAAATACGCAATATGTTTCTCTCTCTTTGATAGCCAATGTGGTTTGGACTTTCCAGCAGCATGTCCTGGCTAATTGAATATAGACAAAATATATTGAACTGAACTTTTACCCCCATCATCATTCTCACTAACCCTTGTTTGTCTAGATTGAACATGAGATTAAAAGTAATAGGAACAAAAGTAATAGGAACAAAAGAAATATGTCTCCTTTGAGATATATGCCTCTCATATGGAACCTTCTACTTGAGCTCTATTTTTCACAGTTCTCTTGAAACTTTCAATATTTCTTTCAAATGGATACATCCATCTTTATTGAACTGGCCCCCACACCCATGCTTCGTATGCCAAGTATATAGGCAAGTGTTCCATAGAATCAAAGAAACCGGGAGGAAATATTCTCTCTAATTTACACAGAATTATAGAGATGTTTCTCTCCATAATTAGGAGATCTTCAACCCTCAGAGTGGATGAGCATATGTCTCTAAAATATTGACTCAACTCAGTCAATGGCTTCCAAACAGGGAGAGGTAATTCTCTAAATGCAATAGGAAGTAAACACTCCATAAGTACATGACAATCATGACGCTTCATGCCAAAAAATTGTCCTTGTGCAACATTGGCGCATCTACCTAAATTTAAGGCATAACTATTAGGCATCCGCAACTCTTGCATCCACCTATACACAGTTTGTTTCTACACAGAAGTTAGTGTGTAACTGGCCTTCGGCTTACACACACGAGCATCTGGCAACTTTGATAAACTCAACTCAGGTCTCTTACAATACTCAGCCAAAACTTTTCTTGCTTTCACATTATCCTTAGTCTTATCGGTGTCCATCATAGTATTTATGATATTATCACAAATATTTGTTTCTACATGCATTACATCAATACAATGACAAACTAGATTATCCCCCCAATAACATAGCTTCCAAAATATACTTTGCTTGGTCCAATTATGATCTACCCCATATCCTGGCAATCGTATGGATTTTCCCAGTTCAGTTATCTTTGGAAAGTCTTTAACTTTGTGCCAAACTTGGTTACCACTAAGCCCTATAGGAGGCCCATCACGTTCAACCGTTTTCTTTTTAAATGCATCCTTCTTACCCCCTGAATTCATGATGAAGGTCGAAAACCTCCGATGATAGTCAAACTATGAGTTTTTCTGACCATGTTTCAATGTGAATGTCTTTGTATCCTCTATACATATTGAACATGCCAATTTTCCCTGCATCATCCAACCAAACAACATTCCATAGCCTGAAAAATCATTAATAGTCTACATCAATGCTGTCTCAGTAAGAAATTTTGTTTCGTGGAAATATCATAAGTTTGTACACCCGAATACCACAACTCTTTAAGTTCATCAAGCAATGGTTAAAGGTAAACATCAACCTTGGCTTTGGGATTATCGGGGCTAAGGATTATACAAGTTAGAAAAATGTAAGGATCTTTCATGCACATTTTAGGAGGCAGATTGTAAAGTGTAACAACCACAGGCTAGCAGGAATAGGGTTTGCTAAACTGATTATTCGAAGTAAATCCATTTGCACAAAGCCCAAACCTAACATTCCTAGGATCCATAGCAAAATCAGGATAAATTTGATCAAAGTGTTTCTAGGCTCCACCATGCAAAGGGTGGGTCATGACACCATCATTTCTCTTATTCTCAAAGTGCCATCTCATGTGAGGTGGTAAACTCATTGAACATACAACCTCTTTAACTTGGAATTAGGGGCAAATAGTGCATTCTTTTGTAAGCAAAATCCTTGTATTTTCCATTTCCAAATCTTTTTGGTTTAAACCTAAGGTTTTCACAAAATTTGTATTCGGTTAAGTCTGCATCATCTTTGTAGTACAACAAACATCCCTTCAAACAACAATCGATTTTTTCTAATTTTAGCCCGAGTTTTGAAACCAATTTCTTGGCCTAATAGAAATCCTTTGGAATAGAACTAGGTTGTGGACTAATCTCACTCATCAATGTTGCTGGCTGGTCAAACGAATTTTGACTTTGGTTTGCTTCTGACTTTGTAGCTAATATTCTAACTGCTAGAGACAACTCCAAGTATACACACCCTTCCCACAAAGGGGCCCTTACAGCCTCTAATATAGAGAAAAATTTCTCAGCCTTGGTATTAGGAGCCTCGACAGAATGTTCATAATCTACATGAATTTGAGGACCAACTGCATCATAAATCATTTTCTCATATCATCTAGAGTTATCCTCCCAATTAACATTTCTTGTTATATGCTCACCAATATTAACTCTACTTGAACTACCTCTAATATAGGCATTTTCAACACTAGCATGTCTAAAATTTTGTGTGACAACTTCCCCATGCGTAGTCCAAACCCAATAATCCATCATAAAACCATCCTTATACGGGTGATACCTAATGGTGTCCATATCAAAATATTTCCCACATTTGCACCTAGCACAGGGACACCTAACTTTTTGCTCATTCATAAATTGAACTGTCTGACAAGCCATCCTTATAAATTGTTCAACTCCCGTGTAAAATTCAGGTTTGATTCCCCCTCGACTGGGGTGCACCCTTTCATACATCCATAGTCTGTTTGTTGGAATCATGGTTCTTGCCTGTGTAATTTAACCTAACAAATTCATTTAAAGATTCAGAAATTAAAATTTTATTTAATTATAAATATCTTTCAACAGACCATCTTTTGAAAGTGAAAGTCTTTTAAGTAAATGGATTGTGGTCTTTAACTTCACAGAATATCTTCCATGTGTGAGTCTTTAACTTATCAAAAGATCAGCAGAACCTCCCCTTAAAATAAAATTCCAGTCTTTAACTTAAAAAAAAAAATCGACAGAACCACCCCTTAAATTAAGACATCCCAAGAAATTAATTTCAATATAAATATATATTATTCCAGTCAAATAAAGTTCACAAACAATCAAACAAACATTTAAAATCCTAAAACCGTTCTAGAGCACACCCCTGTATAACATCACAACACGCATTTCCTACAATCTCCGTATACAAAATCAATCTCCACGGCAAACAATGCAAATCAGTCAGGGAAGGACCTCTATGCCCTTCCTCCCAGTCATGCAATCCCAATTTCCTACAACTTTAACTTATAAATCATAAGCCTCTATCCTAAAAAAAATATAATTAAATAAGGAAAAGAAATAATTACTTACCTCAGAATTATCGAATGGTCCTTATATATGCTTAGCTTTTTGAATGAATTTTTCTCTGTGCCTTACAGAAGTAATAACCTTCAAGATTTTCCAACAGAAATAATCAGTCCAAAAAATTGCTATATCAATAGTGATACAATAACAGAATTAATTTTTCAATATAAACATCAAAATTCATAAAAATCCCTTATGGCTATTGGTCATTTTAAAGGTAGGTAAGATTCAAGAATAAATATTTTATCAGTGTCGGAAATGAAATTTAAGAATCTTCAGCATTATCGAGAAATCACTATCAATAAATGGAGTTTTCTTTTCCTGCAAACATATTCTACTTAATTAACCTTAGTGTTAATGAAAAACCTAAAGAAACTAATAAAATATTGCAAGGCACTTCTATACTTGACATGTAAAATAATTAGGAAACATTGCAAGGAAAAGGGGAGATATTAATTATGCACACCTGAATGACTTGAATGAGTGGCGGAGGCTTTCACAGCGGTAGCGGCTTTCACAGTATTGTAGGCGACTTCTTTGGCGGCGACGGGGACAGGGCTGGGCGGGAGCTATGGTCGGGCGGCGGCGGAGGGGCTGGGGTCGCTGGGCGGGCCGAGCGATGCCAACCTCTGACGCTGGATGGCAGCGGTGGAGTGTGGGGCGTGGAGTCTTTGGAGTCACACCAAGACGTCGGGCCCAGATGGCGAGAACACGGGTGGCGATCGGCTGTCGACGGTCGGTTGTTGGCTGTCAGAAACAGAGAGAGTTAAGAGGAGAGAGAATGTTTTCTTTGAAATGAAAGAGGGAGAAGAATATGTATTTGTATTACCAATGAATTTTCAAATTACTCATAGAAAATCCATCGGTAATAATTAATTCTAAAAAAATAAAATTGCTGACAGATTTTTCATTGGTAATAATTAATTCCAAAAAAATTAAAAAATAAAATTACTGATGAATTTTTCTTCGGTAATTTTCAATTTTTTTAATTTATAATTGTAATTAATTACCGATGAAAAATTCATCGGTAATAATTAATTCTGGAAAAATAAAAAATAAAATTACCGAAGAAAAATTCATTGGTAATTTTCAATTTTTTCAAATTATAATTCCAATTAATTACCAGGGGGATTTCCGTCGATTATTACTGACAGAAAATTCATCGTTAATTTTCAATTTTGATTAATTTATAACTCAAATTAATTACCGATGAAAAATTTGTAAAGTTAAACTCAAATAAATTTTCCACATCATTACCGATGGATTTTCCATCCGTAAAACGAAAGTTACAAAAAAAAGATTTAAAATAAAATTACCAATGGATTTTTCATCGGCAACAAGTGCCATACTTCGCGCCATTTGGCGTAAAAATTATCTGTAGATTACTGATGGAAAATTCATCGGTAACATCCTCAGAGGAAAAAAAAATATTTTTACTCGAATTTCTCATTTTCCATCAGTAAATCCGTCGGTGTTACTGACGAAAATTTTCCATCTGTAAAATTCATTGGTAACTCGAGTTTTTCTTGTAGTGAACAACTCCCAAATGCCCATTAAAACAATAAATCCAAGAATAAAAAAAAGAACACAAGCTCAAGTCCCCATTTATCAGCATCCCAAATCAAAGAACACAAAACCCCATCATCAAACTATCATTTTCAGACTTCATTTTACAACAATAATAGTATACCAAACAAACAAGTTTTAAAGCTCAATAACAGACCAAATGGTAGGTTTTCACAAACGACCCTTTACTAACTTGAAGGGGTTAAAGGAAAGGGATGTTTAGGAGCTTGAAGAGGAGGAAGAAGGCCAAAATCCTTCACTCTTGGCCCTTGAAATCCATGGCTAGTGGCTACAAACATAGGGGTAGGAAAAGCAGTTTTGTTGCAAACATAGTTGGGGTTTTAGTGTTTGGATGTTATGGAGATGTTGGGGAGGAAGGGGACTAGAGTTTCATAGTAGTGGTGGATGGCGATTAGGAGCGAAGCTGAGGGGAAAAAAGAAGAAGAAAAGTGTGAAAATGGGGGAATATGGAGGAAGACCATGGCTATAGTGTTAAAGAAGGGTTAAGGTTATGTTTCATTTTGTTTCATTAAAGGTAGTATGGGTATTAAGTAGGGCTTAGGGGGTACTAGTGTAATTTACTCCCAATCTCATGAAATGTTCAAAATAAATACAAGACAACAAATATACAACATTTCTTTGCACCATGAATTCAAATGATTTATATGATATTGAGTGTCTTGAAACTTTAAATTTTTGGGAGGGAATGCAAAATTTTAGATAGGAAGGAGTTCTAAATTTTTAAAATGCTCCAACCCTTAACTGAAAAATAATTCAACAAAATAATTAATATAAATATGCATTCACACTGTCAAGAGAGGAATGCATAATTATTTATTATCTAATTAATTAAGGAAATAAATCCATAATTAAACTCAATTAATCCTAATTAACACATAAATATGATAAAAAGAAAATTGAGGCGCTACAAGGTCCACTTTCATCATTTCCACCTCCATAGGTATATAGTCACTATTTTGTATCATCTCTCACAAGTCAAGACTTGTGTACTTGATGAACAACTCTATTCTATCCTTCCGATAAGCATAATCACCACCATCAAAGAATGAAGGTCTACGGATGAAGTGTCCTTCTATGATGTGTGCAACATTGTGGGCCATTCTTTCCAAGATCTTTTCCCCTCTATAACTATTAAGATGTTCAACCCCATAGAGGCTTAAGCTCTAATACCAAATGCAAGTTGTGTATAGAGAGCACAATAAGTGGGTTGAATCATGCCTTACAAAAACCTTTGGTTTCTGTAACATTCAAACATGCTCTATCAAGTCCTTAGACTTGAAGCAATGGAAACCTCTTGTTAATGTACTTCAAAAAATAACTTTTTGAAGTGTTCAATAAGCAATATAAGTATAGAAAGCTTAATAAAATAGTTTATAACATACACAATAAAAGTTGCACACATAGAGAATAAAATGTAAGTTTGAGACATAGAGATAATCACACAAATAGATTTTATTAGTTCAGCCAAGTTTTCCCTACACCCAGTCCTCAACCAACAATGTTGAGAGTTCCACTAAACTCCTTTCTAGTACACAAGACTACAAGATAGTCTTTTTAATAGCCTTTTCAAGCTAACCTTAGTGAGTGGTTTCTGCAGTCAACCCTAACTCACAAGTAGTTTTCTTTCAAGCCTCTCCAAGATTATATCACAATGATCAATACTGTATCAGGTTACAATGTGATAAAGGTTTTGGTGTTTCACTCCAAGAAAATGCTCAAGCTTCTTAAGATTTATGAATGGAGTTAAGAAACCACTTAAGAGACTCTTTTCTAGGCTTCTAATGAAGAATGCTACCTAATGAGTATAAGAAAGAAGATTTTACTTTTGAGAAATTGAAATTGATTAATAATTGAACTTTAGAAAGTATAAAGAAGACTTTGAATATCTTGCTTGTGAAAATTCCTTTAAGCTTGAAGATGTGTTACTTTTATACTTCAATTTTGAACTTGACCACTGTCTTTTGATTTTCCTTCCTTTTGACACGTGTGTATCGGTTGCTGTGTGTCCTAGGATTAGCCTTCTAAAACCTTATATTGAGTTGTGTCAATTATAGCTATCATAGTACAAGAAACTGTTATAATTGGTTCTGAAGGTACTTCAAGAACTCCTTTTCAAATAAGCATGGTTTTTGAACTCCTCATCATGTACAGTCTTTATCAAGGATGTCAGGCTTCAATTATTAAGTCAATGGAATTCCATCCATTACTTTCTATGCCTTTATCTTTATTGAAATTCAAACTTCCTTAAGATTCTGATGAATAGTATAGTTTCTGATGTGCTCTTTAGTTTCTATTATATATCTACACTTTCTGAGCTCCTTATAGTTAAACTAAGCTTCTTCTTGAGATGGATGATGAACTTCAAAGAGTGTTGAACTACCTAAATTGAGCGCAAACAAATTTATGCTTGATTTGATCATGAGATAGCACTTTTTTGAGTTGTCATCCCATTTTTTGGTGTCTCAAACTAGTCTTTGATGTCTCAATTTCACTTTTTGATGCTCTATATCACTTTATCTAAGTGTCTCATATACTATAACTCAATTCCTGAACCATTTTTATATTATTAAAAGTTGTAATCTCTTCGAATGAGATTTCTATCATGTTAAATCATGATAATTTGAAAAATATATCAAGAATTGATTTCTGTATAACATGAGAAAGTTCCTCTTTAGCACTTAAGAACTTTAAGCAAACCATTAGTCCTTTCTTTGAAGTATTTCAACAAAATTTGTTCTGTTGTCATTCAAAACATAAGCTATAATGAATTTTTCAAGGTTTTGGAGCTAACATAAGTTAACAAAATGATATGAATTATTAGACAACTTTGGAATAACATTTGTGACTTGTTGTGCATATGGATTGCATCAAGATTACTATTAATTACCTTTATCATACTCCTTTTCTAATTATGTGTATAATGTGAAAATATTAGGAGATATAAATGTTCTGTTTGCTTTTTTTGATGATTAACATGAATAAGTTATTATAATCTCGTATTAAAGCATAAATGATTGATTCTATAGTGATGATCCATAGCTTTGAGAGATGAAGTAATAGAACTGCATGTTTGTATGAGCAGGTATAAATAGGCTAAGGAGACATGGAGTTTAGAAAATGTTTGAATTGTGATGTAACAGATTCCCCATCCTTAGTATGTGCCATAATGATTGTTATTGAATTAAAATAAGCATGTAAACCATTATTATTGAATCTTATAGATCAAGCATTGAACTGAAGAATATGTAGGTGCTATTGAATATCTAAACCTCTGGTATTCAGGTTTTATGTGTCTTTATAAAGGTCTAGCCTGATCTTATTAGCTTGAATGGACTGAAGTGCATGAGTAATATGCCTATGTTTATTATGCGTGTGGTTTTATGCCTATGCATGTTTATTCCATTATGCCCCTAGGACGATAAGTAGATAGTTTTCCTTAACGCATTCATGACCATGAAAACCCTACAGAAAGGAACAAACTATCCATCAACTATAGGGAGGGTGCTCAGTCCCTGGCAGACAAAAGACCCTACTAATGAGATCTTAACGGTCCCTGGCAAACCGCCTTGGCAAACTGATCTAACTCAAGGATGACTTGCCCCTGGTGGGCCTTTATACCAAGGTTAACGTAGTGACTAACGTTAACTCACAATTTTGTTCTTCTCAGTAACTTTCTAATCTAAAACCAATTGAAGCTGTAAAAGGGAAATTCTAGGTTTCTAGTTCAACATTTCTCAATTATTATAACAAACATAAAGCCTTAAGTCTCATTTCATAAATCATAGCAATTTACTATTTATCATAATCAAACCTATTTATGAATTAAATTGTATAAATTTCTCATAGAGCAAGTATGATCCCATGCATTTTCTAAAATAAGATTTTCATGAATAGATTTAAATGGAGCATTTCTAAATAAAGCACATTATTTTTCCAAGTCTCTAAATGCTCCGTAATACTAGAAAATAATAGTATAATGACCAAAATAAGGTCATGAAATCAAGCCCACTCACTTGGAGGGATAGACTATGAAGTACCAACACCACGGCAACTCCGGGGAGGAGGGATGACATCAATGTTTGCCATTGAAAAAACAAAACTCATAAACTACCTATGGGAAACTCTAGATTACTCTAAACATACATTAACAATTTTGGGGGAACACCCCTACTTGACAATAAAGAGAGAAATAACAAAGCCCAACTCAAGATCATGAAAGAATAAAAAAAATGGAGACAAAATCTAACAATATATATATATATATATATATATATATATATATCTTGATGATTTGGGGGAGCTAGATTGGAGAGAATGAGAGAAAAAAGGATGAAAATTTGGAGAGAAAGGGTTTCTATTTCATCTGCTTCTGATGGGGGAGCCTGATGGGTTTAAAATAAGGGCAAAAATGAAACGACGTCATTTCTGGGTACTGTACATGCTCCAGGGGGACCACTATAGCTGTTTATGACCACTATAGTGGTACACTGTGCACTTATAACCACAATAGCAGTCCTCAAACCATTGAAACACGTGAAACCACCCTCTATGACCACTATAGCGATCCTGGACTGCTATGGCAGTGATAGCAATCCCAAACTTCTATAATTTTTTGTTGTCATTTGGTATCTAGTGGTCTCAATACTCACTTATAAGTTAATGTCCTCATTTATTCTACTCTCCATTAACTTTAAAACATAAATGTAAATAAGAAAATACCTCATATTTGGATTCAAATAAAATATCAAAAAAATCAAAATCTCAACCAATCAAAATCCTAATTATGGGTTTTAGTTCAAATTTGGGAATCTTCAAGATCTTCTAAACTTGTGAGCTAAAAATGAAATGTTTAAAGGTTTCATAAAATTTATTAAAAAATGTTCTTTAACTTATTTTCTTTTGGGTAATAATTATCGGGACTTTTGATCCCAAGAATGTGGTTTTATCATATAGCCTTCCAAGGTGGTGTAGGATCTAGACTTAGCGAAATTCAGGACCCGACAACATGGGTGGATCCTGGGGGACCCTGAAGCTGGACGAAACCTACCCACCAACACGTGTATCTCGGGTATCACAGAATGTATGATCTACTAAGAACATAGAAGATTTTTACAAACAAGGAAACTGATTACAAGAAGTAATGAACTTTACAAAAGAATGAGGAGAAATTTTCTCAAGGTCTCAACACTTATGCAATGTCAAGATCTCTTTCTTTATAAGCAAAACATCTCTATTTGTAGATGGTCTTCATTTATGACTATTGCCATTGATCATTTGTCCAAGTGACACATGTTCATCATTTGATTGTCTCTTGAAAAATAGTCTAGAGGAGTAGCTCATTGTCTGCCAAAGCTATTATAGAAGCCATTGTGAAATATAGGTTTCTGAGGTCATCTTGGAAACTACTTTTTACTTTTTGAGCGAGGTTTCTGAACTCTTCCTTCTGGAAGCTAGGCTTGTTGACTAAGTTAGCAGAAGAAATGACACGCTTAAATTTGAAATTCAAATTTCCTTCCTTTTTCCTGTAAAGCGTACTGTTTCGCTATAAAGTGAACTTTCTGAAGTGTGGTATCAATTCCTTAATATATATATATATATATATATATATGTGATCTTTTAGACTTTAATCAGAGCATGTAGATGATGAAAAGATTGCGATTACGATGATTGAAGGTTGTAGAATACACTTGCTTCAAAGCTGGTTTGAAATCTCCGTTTGAGGTGTACTTTCTGAAGTCGTGTTCTACATTCTGAATATCTGAGCCTTGGTTTCTTGTATAGAATGATTTTCTTCAGTCCATTGAGCATGTAAACATTCACTTCATGATATAATGTTCACTTCCATTTAGTTCCTATCTCTTTAAACGAGATAAATAATGTTTGCAAATGTAAAGTGAAATTATTTTCGCTTTAGGAATCATGTTATGTTAACGAAAGGACCTGTTTGTAGCTTCAAGAAACTAAAGGTAAACATTAGTCATTTTTCAAAATATTTTCTCTAAATTGGTTGTATTATCACTCAAAACATTTTGCATTAACGTTTTCTGAAAGGTTCTGGAGCTAATACTATGAACATGTTTTTTCATCAAAATCATGATTTTAGAATCTTCCATGAAAATGCATGACTTTTAGAAGACATATGGGACCATTGTTGACTATTGTATGCCATTTCCACAATCATTTTTATTTAACTCGTTCTAAGATGAAAGTATTTGCTATAGAAAATTGAAACATGAATTGTAGAGTTCTTGGAAGGCACCAGTTTGAGATGTTAACTTTTGAACTTTTAGCATATAACTGTGAGTAAAGTTTGGATAGGAATTTGAGATATATAGAGCTATGAGTTAATGACAGTAGATTTGTTAACCTTAGTATACCATGACCCCTTACCCTTTACTTAGATTAGTTCGCAAGGGACATGGTCCATGAGAGACTGTTATAATCTAAATCAAATGTTCTCTCCACGAGGGATGCAGTTCACGAGGGACTATTACAGTCTGGATTAGAACTTACTCGCCAGGGACTGAGCATTATCTTTATGACTTATTTAACATTCTGCCTTTCCTTTAGTTCCTCAGTAGAGTTCATTATGTTTTCTTATGGCATATATGAAATTATTAACATTATTATTTTATTTATGTATTATGAAAGAAATCATTTTTTTGTTATTGCATTATTATTCATGTATCTTTCCTTATTATATTGTCCCATGTATGGCTGTAGGTAAGAATCCACTTACTGAGTTTTAGACAAAATTCACCCATCTTTCTTCCCCATTATAGATATAGTTGATGTTCCAATTAAAGTCCTCCCAGATACATCTTAAGTAGTTGTTAGTATTATCCTTTTGTGAGCTTCACTTTGTAGTGAAGTGTAGTCTAGTTTATGTTTAGCTAGTACTCCAGTGCATTATTTGCATGTAGGATTCATGGACCATGCATTTATATTAGTTTATGTTTATTTTGAGAAACTATGTAACTATGTTTATCAAATGTATGACCTAAGGTTTAGAGCAACAGTTTTATTTAAATGTTGTTTATGGGTTGATTTATAAAGTATGAGAAAAGTTATCTAGTTTTTATTCCAATTATGTTTATTTAGAAAATTATGAGGTTTACATGGATAATATGCCATGTAAGGGCTTCCTTGGGGTTAGTTCCCCACGTATTGGTCACATTCCCAAATCAGGTCGTACATATTACTATTTTATCTTATTTAATATTTACTTAAGGTATTAGAATTATTTGTAAATAAATGATGATATTATATAGTATAAAATAGAATATCTTATACAATGTTACACCAAATACTGTACAGTAATAGAAGTTTATCAAACCTTATACTATTATGTTTTATCCTATCAGATATGCCAAACAAGCCCTAAGGAGTAGAAATTAAAAACTCTTAAAATAATGTTTTAAAATTCTAAAAAAAAATTAATTTATTTTAAGTAATGTATTTCATAAGGTTATGTAAGACCTTTGATTAAAAATTTTGATTTCTTCTCTAAAAGGTATATAATAATTTTTATTCATTTTTCTACATATATAATAATTTCTTATCAACATATATAGTATTATAAACTTCCAAATAATTTGATCATAAGATATAAATAATTTATATTTGATTTGAATTTTTAATTTATATTTTTTAGGTTGAGAGAGAATGCAAATCATGAATTAATAAAAATTGAAACAATATATTGAAGATAGAAGCGATGATGATGTTGTTTCCTCTAATCCCTATTTAAATCAAGTAATGACTAGTTAGTGTCACAACGTCCCCAAAGGGAGCGCTGCGACGAGAGAAGATTATGTTTTCAAGGTTTTCAATGGTTCTTTTAAAATAAATTAGGTTCAGGAGTCTGATTATAAATTAAAGTCTGAAAAAATATTTACAAAATTTAATAATAAATATTTACAAAAGAAAAGAAAACAAATTTAGGAAAATTTGATTTTTCCTTGATAGAAAAATGTCTGCTCCTACATATTCAAAGTTACATGTTCTTCTAGTCAAGTGTGTATTGGATTAATTTTATTTACAAAGGAAATAAAAAAGAGGGAAAATCCATTTTTTGCATAGGATTCAAGATAGCAATAGGCTACTTAGTACCCTTTATAATTCAACAATAATGAAGGAGGCACCGGCCACTTAGTCACAACTATTGATCGTTGCACGGATAAAAATAAAAATATTTCGAAACACATTTCATCACAAAGTTGTAGTTTTTGTCTTTAAATCTAAGGCTCAACCAAAAAAAAATGATAAAAAACTAGAAAAGAGTTAGTTCAATAAAAAGGACACACGAGTTTTTTTTTTTCAAGAATAAAAAGATGACATACGCACACGCAACATAAATAGGATTCATTTTTCTTTTTTTCTTTTTTAAAAGAGTACTAAACTAAATAAACAAAAACGTGGTCCAAAACCTTATGTGCCATAAGGTGAATCCAGACTAAAACATACCTTTGACCAAAACAAACACTAACGCATTTTCAAACTAAACCAGAACACACTCAGTTCGTAAAAATAAAATAAAATAAGAGCAAAAGAAATCGGGATATAGTTCTAAAATAATACTCGAGTCTAACTACCTAAAACTAATCACCATGATAATAAAAATGAATTTAGAAAAGCCAAAGAAAAGAACGTAAACAAATCAACATGAGGTAAACTAATTTTTGTAAAAAATAAAAGGAAAAAAAAAAGATAAGAGAAGGAAAAATCTAATAGCAAGAATAAGAAAATGACATCACAGGAATGCAGTGGTTAAGTTGCAATGAGGAAGCTGGAGAATGGTGGTTGTGGCGAGGGAGATGATGGCGCGGGTTCAATGGTGATGGTTCAAGAGGAAGGATGTGATGATGGTGGGTAGCAGTGGTTTGAATGGTCAAGCTGTGATGATGAGAAAAGGTTAATGGAGATGGGGTTAGGTGGAAGATGAAGGCTGTGAAGGAAGTATTGTGGGATGACTCGAACTGCGATGAACCGTCACTACCAGCTCTCCTCCCCTTGATCAACTAACAATGACTATACATACACCTCTGTTACCCTAATATAATTAATGACAAAATTATGTAACCTGATGCTAATTGATACTAATTAAAGAAAACAAATCAAACTAATTAACAAAACAAATCAAGTCATAATCAATCAATAAATGCTGAATAAAATCAGTTTTAAAAAATGAAGATTTGATTTTGACTTTTTCAGCTTTTTTTTCAATATTCTTGGATTCATTAAAAAATATTTTTTTTGTCACCTGACCAAAATTGGGGGTTGACAATTAGGTTGAGCTCATCCTTGACGATATGTAATTAGGAGTTTGGGGACCATTTGTATTGCTGAGGCAGTGCTGTCAATGGATTTTGTTGACTGTGATAGAAAATAATGTTTTATAAATTAAAGTTTGAAATTGCAAAGAAATTATATAAAAGATATGTCCATGCATGCATTCTTTCATGAGTGTTTATGTCATTTGAACATTATTATGTCATGTTCTTTATTCCCATGTTAATGGATAGTTTCTATTCATACATTCTAAAAGACATGTCACTTCATAGAAATTATGGTTGCAAACTGCTTAAATAATCTGAAGCATGTTACCTTGTTTTCTAAAATAAACCAACGTGATTGGAGACGAAAATGATGACACTTAAACTGCTTTTACTTTACTACTGAGTTTCTTTTTGGATTCTTACCCATATTTATTTCCGCGTTGTCTTCAGACAAGCCTGCGGGCACTAATGCGGGAGTTCTATGATCCATCTTGGTGATAGCACATGCTACAAGGGATTGGTTATCTCACATTTACTTATTTCATTCTTTAATTTCTCCTTGGCATGTAGACTATTGTATTTACCTATCCTTTAGCTTGCATTTCATTTTGAGATATTGTTATTGTGAGGATTACTGTATTTGAGACTGGGCCTATCACCAACTCTTAGTTTGGATTTATTTATGATATATTCTTTATTAGGATTTTATGTGGTGACTTGTACAGAGCCATATCCCCTAACATATTAGTATCTTATTATATTATGATGTGATGACATGTGAGGTTAAATGTTTATTATATCCAAAGTTTGTTCTGTTGTGTGTTTATCATTATGGAAATGTATTTTTGGTCACAAGTTTCATTAGGTCAATTTATGCATTAACAAACAAGACTCGTGCCATTTTAAGTTTTCAAAATAAAATTTATACTCTATTGTCAGCTAAAAGTATTTTGAAGTAAACTAAACTTATGAAATCAAAATATAAAAAGTTTAATAATTAGTCAATTATGACATACACATAAGGAGTGAATAATTAGAGTGTTACAAAGTATACATACATATATATATATATATATATTAGGAATAGTATATAAAAATTTTATATACTTTTTTTTTATCCAAAATGGGGCTAAAGCCCAAGAAAGAAAACAAGCTAGCTACCCACGAAACGGATAAAGCTAGTTCCCACTGAGTTAGCTAAAAACGCCACAAGAAGAAAGTGGGGAATGCTAGTGAAAGTAGTAACAGCCCTGTTGATAAGGGATTGACCATAGTTAGCTAAACAGTCTGCACATTCGTTGGCTTCCCTGTAAGTATGAATAATGCGAACTTCATTAACTTGGTTCATAGGCGACTGAATGTGCTTCACTTAAGGAGCACAGGGATGACTATTATCCACCCCATCCAGGATAAATTGGACAGCTATCCTGGAATCCATCTCCACCACAATCTGGTCAAAGTTTAGATCTAAGCCCATCTTAAGACCAAAAGCAGCTCCCCAGAGTTCAGCAAGCATAATAGAGCAACTACCTAACCTAGCACTGAAGGCTCGAATGAAACCACCATTAAAGGCTCGCAAAATGCCTCCGCAAGCAGCAGATCCCGAATCTTGATAAACAGAGCCATCAACATTGATTTTAACCCAACCTACAGGTGGGGGATTCCAGGCCACTTGGATTACTTGCCAGTTACGAATCTTAGAGTGAATGCCAAAACAATAACCCAGAGCAGAGGAGTAACTGTGAGCAAGAGCTATAACTCTGGCTAAAACTTCCCGCCTCATAGTTCGCCACAAAGTGTGGCAGGTGGTAATAAACAAAAGGGCCTAATCAATCCCAAAGAAATTTCGAGACCCAGCTCTTATATTTTCTGAAACCCAAGAAGAAAGGGGACCAGAAAAGAAGGAATTTAAAGCTAGACTATCTAAGATGCTCTTCCATACACCCTTCGCGACAAAACAATCTCGAGTGGTATGGAGCATCGTCTCCTCCATAGAATTACAAACCGGACATAAAGGTGAGGAGGACATCTTCCTTTTCCAATGAGCATAATTTGTGAGGAGAGCATTATTGAGAACTAACCAGAGAAAAGACTTCAATCGCTGAGGAATCTGGAGGTGCCATAATCGGGAAAAGTGGCAGTGCCCTCAATTTGGTTACTCTCATGGATAACATCATACGCCGATTTGATAGAGAAGTGGCCAGAAGGGTTTGGATGCCAAGCAACTGAATTCATACCCAAACCAGGGGGAGGCCGGGTTATGGGTTGAAGGAGCTCTACATAATCAACAGGCAAACCAAGGAGCAAGCGAGACCAATCCCAGTCACCACTGGTGTCAATAAAATCGCTCACTCTAGCATTTGACTCAGACAAAGATAACTCAGAAAGGGAAAAATCCTGAAGTTTATGGATACCTGGGATCCAATGGTCTCTCCAGAACTTAGTATTCACACCATCACCCAAATGTCTAATGGAATTGTTTTGAACCTTGGGCCAAACTTTGGTTATACCACGCCACGCATTTGAGGCCGAGGCACGGTTGAAAACAGTAGGAATATCATCACCCCCACACTTATATTTTGCTCGCATAATCTGCACCCATAAGGCGTCTCTGTGACTGATTAAGCTCTAACCTAGTTTCATAAGGAAAGCTTCATTCATGTCTCTAGCTTTTCTGAACCCTAAACCACCACTTTTCTTAGGTTGGCATATTCTATCCCAGCCAATAAGGTGAACCTTCCTTCTGTTGTCATTACCGCCCCAAATAAAATTTCGGCAGATGCTATCAATCTTAGAACAAATGCCCACAGGAATCTTAATTGTTTGCATAATGTAAGAAGGAATAGTGGCTAGTGTCGATTGAGCAAGAGTAATACGCCCTGCCAAAGACAAGTTGGAAGCATTCCACCCATTTATTTTTGTATTCATCCTATCAAGGATGAATTGAAAATCATTACTTCTACAACGGTTGTGAAGGAGAGGAATCCCAAGATATTTGCCGAGATTGGCAGTAGGTTGATAGCCAAAAGCATCACTAATATCCTTTCTCAACTGGTGATTCGCATTTTTGGAGAAGAAAATGCAAGATTTAGTCACATTAACTTTCTGACCAGAACTATTGCAAAAAAGGTCTAATGTGCCTTTAACCACCTCTATTTGGTCCATAGAAGCTTTGGCAAAAAGAACCAAATCATTAGCGAAGCAAAGATGAGAGAACGGAGGACAGCCACTGGATAGGACAATAGGCTCCCAGATGTTTTGATCTACCATCAAAGAAATGAGTTGGGAAAGTCTCTCGATGCAGAGAACAAAGAGGTAAGGGGAAAGGGGATCCCCTTGCCGTACTCCTCTAGAAGGAATAAAGGAGTCACTGACAGTGCCATTCCAAATCATTTGCATTGAAGCTATTGAGATACAGGACCAAATCAAATCCACCATGCCAATGGGAATACCTATATCTTGCAAAGTTTCTCGGATGAAAGCCCAATTAAGCCTGTCATAGGCTTTCTCAAAGTCTACCTTAATAGCCATATAACCCACCTTACCAGATTTGTTACGCGTACTATGGATTGCTTCTTGAGCAATAAGGATATTATCAGCACTAAGTCTGCCAGGAACAAAGCTACACTGAGTATGAGAAATCAGCTTATTCATGACATTTTTCAATCGAAGAGAAATAATCTTAGTGATCACTTTGTAGCTGACATTACATAGTCCTATTGGTCGGAACTGAGAATAACCTTCAGGGTAGTCCACCTTAGGGATGAGGGAGATAAAGGTTTTACTTACCAAGGATATCTTAGACGGGTTAGAAAAGGCTTCCGTAACCCACTTTGTTAAAGAATCACTTACATGTTCCCAGTTGTTTTGATAGAACATGGCAGGAAGTCCATCCGGCCCAGGAGCCTTCCAGCCCCCCATAGAAAAAATGGTAGATTTGATCTCATTAGGAGTAACCCTCCTATTAATGGCCTCCTTTTCCTTAGTAGACAGTGGTGGGAACGCCCCGGTAAGGATAAAACTCTCATGACTCGAATCCTCCTGATATAACTTAGAGAAAAAATTAACTCCCATGCTTTTGAGTGTATCCGGGTCATCCACCTAGATTCCTTCCTCATTCCTCAAAGAAATAATTCGGTTACGTCTTCTTCTCCCCGTAGCCTGGCCGTGGAAATAACGGGTATTTCTATCTCCAAGTTTAAGCAATTGCATCTAGACAATTGTTTCCAATAGACTTCTTCTTGAATAAGAAGCTGCTCATACTCCTGCCAAAGATCCTTATGAAGTTTGTCAAGTAAAGGGTTTGAGTCAAAAGAAAGCTTCCGTGAAATTCCTTCTAATCTGAGAAGGATACGAGCCTTTTTGCGATGGATATTCCCAAAAACATCCCTGTTCCACAATTTAACTCCCGCCGTGAATTTAGCCATATTAGCTAACAAGTCACCGTTAATACTCCAAGATTCCTTAAGAAAGCTTGGGAACTCCGCATGAAGTTGCCAGGGAGTCAAGAAACAAAAAATCGACGTCCCGTGAGAATGGTTGAAATTTCCATCTAAAATCAGACATATTGGTGTATGGTCTGATTTTAAACGAGGAAGGTGTTTAACAACAGCCCTCTCAAAACGACTAAACCAATCAAAATTTGCCAGGTATCTATCCAAATGCCTCCTGATATTTTTTCGTTGACAAGTGAAGGGTTGACCAAGATAGCCATGATCCTGGAGACCATTATTCAACATGCATTCAGAGAAGCTAACTGTATCACAAGCCAAAAGGGAAGAACCACCTGTATCTGCCAAGGAGAGAGTGGAATTAAAATCCCCCCAATACACCAAGGTCCCGTAGTATTGTTCCCCAGGGAATCAACATGATCCCATAGAATCTTATGCTCTCTAGAATGAGGACTGCCGTAGACAGCTGTAAAAAACCAAGGGTGGTTATTACCCTGTTGAATTCTGGTATGAACAAATTGACGGTGAGTTTCCAAAATCTCCACCTTCCACATCGAGGTTCTCCACATCACCCTAAAAATTTTATATACTACACGTACACATCATTTTTATGAGCACAATTACTTAATCTACAAGTTGAAAAATAATTTCAAAAATCAATCTATTGTCATACAAAGTAATTTTAAATTCTATTAAACAAATAAATAAATATAGGTATTGTTATAAAATTAAAAGACAATATTGTACATATAATACAATTATAATGCGATTAAATGTTTGATAAAAATAAAGAATATAATTAACATTTAAGATGATTATTACTTAACGATGAAAATAGCATAAGAATATTATAACTTTATCTTATAAAATGGTAATAGTGTTAGAGTTTAATTTTGATACACTGATAGTGTAAAATAGTTTTATACTGTCATCCAATCAAAATATTTTGTTTGGATGACTTTTCAGATAGTAGATATAAAAATCAACTATCATAACTTATGTGGTAATATATGATTAGATGACTATGTAAAATAATTTTACACTGTCAGTGCATAGCAATTAAATCCATACTATTATTTTTACATAGGCAAAATAGGTGTTTTGGCCGTTACATGTACTTGTTATTATTTGAATTTGATCCGATGACTTTTATTTTGTCCCAATTTGGTTCGTTTATGTTTCAAACTGTTTTTAATTTGGTCCCAAGTCACTGTTCCACCACATTACTGATAAAGTAATGCTCATATGAACACATTTCACATCATCCAATGAGCCACATCAACATTTTTTCCATTGAAAAATTGTATTTCCACGTTCTATTTAATGGGGATGGAGTGTGAGTTGACACAATATCTCATACCCATAAGTACAAATAACACAACTATTTCCATTAGTTATGAGATCAAATAATGATCTTAGACTAAACTAAACATTATTTAACTTGAAAGATTCGAGAGAAAATTGAGAAAAATAAAAGGTACTTGTGGAGGCATTCTCAGGGATCATAATGGCAACTTCATTCGTGCTTTTGGTGCTTGGTTGGGTATCTCTACGACTCTACCATCACAGTAGCGCAGCTCTGGGGTGCCATGTTGGGCTTAAAGTTGGCGGCTGAGTCTAACTATCACTCTATCATTGTTGAGATGGACACCACTCGCCTCATTGATAATGAAGTAGATAATCGGCACCCAGTGTGCCCCTCTGGTCAACTCCATTCGTGACCTTCTTGCTCTTGACTGGAAGCAATTGCCTGCGTGGATCGTTTGGCTCATTTTGGTCACTTCATTGGCTACAGGGACCCACGCTTCTGCCCTAGTCTCTCTCAATTTCTTTCTATTTTTTTTACGGTAGATGCTTCGTGCACTAATTTTACCCAGATTGTGGGTAGTTAGTTGTTTTCTCGGCCGGTAGGCCCCGTTCCTTATTAAAAAATAATAATAATAATAATAATAATAAAGTCAAGAATAATGTTATGTGTATAATATGATTACACAATAAATATACATACACACTATATTACCATGTGGGTGAAATGCATAGAAATCACTTATCATATTTAATGGTAATTAGATATATGATATGTATTTATTATATAATTTTATTGTATATATAATATTATTTTAAGGACAAAGACTTGATGTAGTACAATAAACCAAAGCCTATTAAACTGGCCAGTTATGATATTTGCATATGATATTTGCACACTCTTTGGCTGGCCACCTACGGTTCCACCTTAGAAAAAGGCGAGTAAGAGGCCAAATGTATAGTTTTATACATACTAGTTGTGGTGAAATTGAAATTTTCATAATTTCAAAGCGATTGAAGAAATTAAGGGAAAATGAAACAGTTTGTCCTCTCACCGTTATTTCTTCTCTTCCCTCTCTGTTTCTCTCCCACCTTGAACATTCTCTCCCCACTCCATTCCTCCGAGACCCATTATCGTCTCCAAATGCCGTCGAGGACGACCTCTGTGTACGCCTTTTCCTCAACAACTACAGCGAGCAGCCCTCAAATGTGAACACGACCCGTCGCCCGTCTCCAAGCTCCATCAAGGACGACGTCTGTGAACGTGATGTCAATTGCACTGTCCTCAAAACTCTCTTCCTCTGCCCCTTTAATCGTCATATCCAAGCAAGGAATGATTCTTCTATCCCCAATTCATGTTTCATTTCCCGTTACTCCAATCAAATTTTTCCATATATTCAAAATTCCAAATCATGGAGAGTTGAAAAATATTAATCGGATAAAAGATTATGAGTGATGTTATCATATACACGTGTCAGAATTTTATTGAAGGGATAGGGAGTAAGACAGATAAAGAGGATAGAAGATTTGCTTTATGTTTCTTCCTTACATGATGAATATTGCTTTGTTTTCTTCTTTAAAAAAATTTTTTAGTAAGGGTTCAGGTTTAGGGTTGTTATTCTCAAAGACTAATAGATGCAAGAGTAACTACACAGAAGTCGAAACAGAAAAGCAATGGTACCCAATCATTAACTTGGATGGCCTTGTCTCAGGTACCTTCCAATCAGCAATCAAAGCAATCGGGTGTGGACAAGTTGGAGGAGGGTGAGGAGCTTTAATGATATCCCTCTAGTGACAACTTTCTTCACACCTTCCACATTGGATGGGCCTGTCGCAGGTGGCTTCCATTTTTTCCCCCTTCTATTTGGCACCCTAGAAAGTGAACAAACAATGAAACTTTTTTTATTTGCTCTTTGCAATCTACGGATAGACCAAACCCTTTTGTTTTTGCTGGAATTCTTATTAATCCAGGATCAAAGAGCTTTCAAGTACAGTTCCATTCCTTTGTTACCAGCATTGTAATTCGAAAGGAGACTCGTGGCCACTTATTTTTGGAACTTTTTCAAATGGGAATAACGGAGAAGTTATTGTTAAGTTTTGTATGACCATTGTTATTATTAGTAGTGTTATTATTACAACTGGAGAAATACTGGCAATTATCATGACAAAAGTTAACGTCCAGTAGCTCCACATTTTGTTATCCACTTGTTTTGTTTCTTTTGACTTTTTACATTCTTTAATTATTTTGGCTGATAACATCATATTGTTACACGATGCTGCGTGCATGCAGTGCAGTTAAAGAAAGCTTCTTGAAATTCTATTGGAATTTGCAAGGTATCAAATATTTCTGGGAAAGGACGCCAGCCGGTGCGTAAACTTGAAGCCGATGAGGATGGTGGAGATAGTAGTCAATACTCAATATGATGGAATAAATTGAAGTAAAACTAGATAGATGATGAGAGGGCATTGTTAACATCAAGCAATAGATTTATATTCTAAGGAATTCGGAGACTCGCCTATCGTCGGTGAGTAAAATAAATCTTATCTTTGAGATGAACACTTTACTCGTTTCAATGACAATAGAAATTGTTTCATGTTTAATATTGTTAATGGTGGCATTGTTATTGTTGTGATTTACAAGTTCTCAACTCAAGTATACAATTTTTTTTGTTTGATTTACAAGTTTTGAATATAGGTTTACAAATTTTTTGCACTTCTTTTACAAGTTTTTAGAACTAGTTTTCAAGATTTTTGCATTTGGTTTATAAACTTTCAGTACAATTTTTCTAGGTTTTTGCCATTGAATTATAAGTTTTTTACAATTGATTTATAAGTTTTAAACTCAGATTTACAAATTTTAAGCACATCTTTGCTTTACAAATTTTTTACACTTAATTTACAAGTTTTTTACACTTAGTTACTAGTTTTATTCACTTGGTATATAAGCTTTTTTTTTTTAACTGGTTTACAAGTTTATTGCATTTGGTTTACAAATTTTAAGTACGAATTTATAAGTTTTTTACACTTTGTGGGTTCTACTTACTTTATTGTGAAAGTATTCATTGATATGTGGCTGTGAAATCGGTTATGGGAAAGATAGTTTTCAAGTAATTTGTCAGAGAATTTTATTGGAATTTTTTTGTCACATCCAATTTCTTAACTTTCAAGGCTGGATTTGGATACATGGAGTACCTAGTATATTATATAAGAGTTCTTCACTCATTTGAGCACTTAAAGAGATAAAATAAAATAAAATTCATTGACTATGATTTTTTTTTGTTACAATATACCCGGAGGGCGTCGCGACGAAGAGGACAACCAATTTTAAAATAAAACAAGAGTCACCATCAATTTTAATTTTGGTTAAAATTTGAAAATCTTTTAATTTGCAAAATTGGTCTTTTTTAAAAAGAGATGTAAGGTTTGAGATTCTGATTATGATTAGGGAAGGGTGGAAACTTAATCCCATTACACCCTTAATACATCCATATAAATACGGTTACCCTAAAGCTCATTATATAATTAATTGTAATTTTAAAATATTTATTTTTCCCAAACAATTATAACAATTACATATTTACAAAGAAATAAAGCTAAACTAAAATTTGAACAAGAAATAATGAACACAATTTATGAAAAAAGGATTTTAGCTTAATAGTTGTTTGCTACACCCACGTATTCTCTGGTGTAATAAGGAACTCAAAGCCACGTCGTTCTTGTAGAAAATGATTGTCTGTTGATTGATTTTAATTTTTAAAAAGGATTTTCATTATTAAATGAAGGAAAACATTTTTTGACAAGCTCCAATTTCAATAGAAAACTACCAAAATTAATTCATAAATACAAACACATAATTAATTTAAACAAAACACATAAACATATAAAATAATTAAACTGAAAAGGTCCTAATTATTTTAATATTTTTTATTAAAAAAACATTTAGTATAAAATTCAATCAGAACAAAAAAGAATATAATTAAACTTCTCTTTTTATTTTCATTTTTTTATTCCACTCAAATAATTTAAAATTTTTATAGCAAAACATAAAACAAACTCTTTTTCTAGTAAATCAAATGGCTCGAGTATTTATTGAGCCAAATTAAATAAAACCCTTTTATTTTTAATTCATTTTAAACCACAATAAATGAAACTCCAATCAAGCAAGCCAGAAACTAAAATTAAAATAAACAATAATCATGCAGACAAACTCAAACACAACACTATCAAAACAACAACAACAACAACAACAACAACAACAATAATAATAATAATAATAATAATGATGATGATGATGATGATGATGATGATGATGATGATAAGGGAGTGGGGCTCACCACCACACTTACTCCCCACCCACACACGCACGAACACACAAACGGCACTCTTTCTCTCACAAACACACACATCTTTCTTTCTTTCACACACACATACACGGCTCACAAAGGGAAAGAAAAAAGAAAACAGACACAAAAGAGTGAGAGAGAAGCGGAGAAAGAAAGAGAGAAAGAGAGAGAACATGGAAAGGGAAAGAGAGCCGGCACGGCACGATGGTGAGGGGAAGATCGAAATGGTGGCTATGCGCGGTGGAACCAAGCGGAGGCCGATCCATGGCAGCAATGTCTTCACGGTGCCAGGAGGAAGGGGAATCGAGGCTGGGCCTGCATCAGTCAGAAGATGAGGAGCGAAGTTGGACAACAGTGTGTGGCGACTGGGTTTGGAGGCACGATCCGCGTCTTGTTCCACTACAGAGGTGATGGTATCGTGGTGTTGGGGTGGCGGTTGTTGTAGATCTGAAGCAGAGGTGATTCAGGCTCTCGGCGAAGCTGGTGGCTGAGCTAGGCGAGCTCCTGGGAGGCAGAAAGCGCAGAAAGGCAAGGCAGTGGTGGATGGCGAAGGACCAATGTGCATGAACGGGCTCTGTGATTGGCGCCGCTGCGATGGATGATGGCAGTTGTAAGTCAATGCAAAAAACTTTTAAATCTAATGCCAAAAACTTGTAAACCTATGTTGAAAACGTGTAATCTAAGTTAGAAAAAACTTACAGATTTGTGCTTGGAACATTTAAACCCGTGTTTAAAACTTATAAACTATATATATGTAAAAAATTGTAAACCTATGCTCAATAAATGTAAAACCCATGTTTCAAACTTGTAAATCAAGTGCAAAAAACTTGTAAACCTATAATAAAAAGCTATAAACCAGATGCAATAAGCCAAGTGTAAAAAAAAAAAAAAAAATTGGAAACTCTTGCTTAAGACTTGTAATTTAATTGTAAAAAACATGTGAACCAAATGAAAAAAAATTGTAAACTCCTGGTTAAGACTAATAAACTAAATGCAAAAAACTTATAAACTCATACTGAAAACTTACAACCCACGTGAACAAATTTTAAAACTATACTTGAAACTTGTAAACTAAGTGAAAAGAAATCTATAAACCCATGCTTAAGACTTCTATGTTCTCACAACACTTCTTTAGTATAAAAAAAAATTATGTGCATTTTTATCTTGTCTTCCATATAACATAAGTATGTAAAGAGAGTATCTATCCTGCAGTAAAAGAATATAGAAAAATTGATGTAGTTAGATTATATGACATTGGATCTTGGCACAAAGTTTCTTAAAGAGAATTACTTTAAAAAAGACTTTTTTTACTTAACTTTTTTTAGTAGAGATTTTTCCTAGAAAAAGTTATTTCATATTTGGATAGATAACATGACATGTGGTTTTAATTATTAAAAGTATTTATAAATATATTTGGATAAAAAAAAATCAAAGCACTTTCTTTTAGACCAAATTATTACATAGAAGGGTTAGAGTAAAAGTTCAACAATATAAAAAACTAATAACACATTTTGTTGGTAATTGATCCCTTTATATCATTCCTCAATTCTGACATCAAAGATTGCCAATATATTAGTGCTTAAATATCATTTAGCCAATTTTTTAAGTAAAAAAATTGATGATTACTGTGATATATATATATATATATATATATATATATAAATTGATTTTCGTACAAAAAAGATTAAATTATATACAAAAAATAATTGAAATTAATTGATTTATGAAAAAAAAATTAAAAATACTTATTTATCATTGATGATTGATATAATTGATATTTTTCAATTAAATCTGATGAATATAATTGATATCTCACAATAATTATAAAATTTTATTTTATTTTATATTTAAATATGAGATGTTTAATTTGATGTTTTGACCTTTCTGGTATCAATTCCATACTTAAAATTAAGCTGATATTGATGTTTAATTTGATAATATTAAAATCACTATCATTTAAAGCAATACCAAAATGAGACATTTGATATGCCTCATCTTCTTTTAGCTTATTGAAAAATTTAAAAATCAATATCCCTTTTTGATTGAGGCAGGAGTCTTTCCTCCCTTTAAAAAAAATGAGTGATATAGATTAATAAGTATATATATAATATAGAAATGAACCAAAAAAATGACACTTACAAATTCATCAATCAAAACCATTTCAATATGGAAGCTTTGAATTTCCAAAGTTAAGAATATTTCACTACCAAATGATCCTAACATGTGAACACCATGATGCTTTTATAGAATTTATGTATGCAACATGGAACCAATATATGACAACCACCATTAAAACTTGAAAATAAAGAACACTAATGTGAAGATTAAAAATAAAATATAAAGACAAAAATAGAAAAACTAACACAAATATTGATTTCCAATTCACATTATTATCTCCAATAGCTTAAAATTTATTATTGATAATTTGAGAAAGCATTGTCGAATAGCATAGCAATATATGTGATTGATTTCCAATTTTTAATTGTGATGGTCATATTTTATATTTTATCACTCAAAAAGCAAGTGTTGATGTCCAAGTGGCGGATATTGCCACAACACCAACTCCTTAGCCTGCATAGTACTTTGTTTTTCCTGCAATATGTAATACCCCAATTTTCTTTTAGTCATAATTATGTATTAATTAGAATAAATTGAGTTTAATTAGAAATTAATTTTCTTAATTAATTTAATAATGAATGATTGGACATTCCTTTCTTATTAGTTTGAGTGCATATTTATGTTAGTTATTGTGTTGATTTATTTGAAAGTTAAGAATTCAACTGTTTTAAAATTTAGAGCTCCCTCGAATCTAAAATTTCATGTTCGCTCCCAAAAATTTTAAAGTTTTAAGACATCCAATTTCATGTAAATTATTTGAATTTATGGTGCAAAGGAATATCATTTATTTGTTGTCTTGCAATTATTTTGATTATTTCATAAGATTGAGAGCAAATTATACTAGTACCCCTTAACCCCACCCAGTGTTCCAAATTGCAGTTCGCAATGGCCAATGCGGCCGCAAAATTGCGGTTGCGCCAATGGCTGCAACCGCATTAGACCGCAATTGCGCTGTGAATCAAAATCACAGAGAAATCCGCAATGTAAAGGCAATGCGGCCGCAACGCAACAGAGATCCAGTCACAGAACGCAACCAACCTAAAAATCCATCATCTTTCCCATTTTTGCATTTCCATTCTTGCATAGCCTCAACCGTCATGTAGTGGTGGAAGGTAGAGTGAAGATCTGGGGATAGGATGGCCGGCGATGGTGGTCTGAGAAACAGAGAATAAGCGTGGAAAGGGGAGATGGGGGTGGAATTGAGGGAAATTTAGCCATAGGGAGAAAGGGAATACAAAAAGAAAGGTGGGACTGTGTTTAAAATGATTTGAAAGTGGCGATTGAAGCATTATTTTTCCTGAAAAAATTGTAAACTGAGGTTAGGGAGTTTTGATTGAATGAAGAAGATGAGAAACAGTGAAGGGAAGAACCGAAGTGTGTAGAAACTGAGAGTGGGGGTAGGTGTGTGGAAACTATATGAGTGGGGGTACATAGGGGAGAAGAGAACGTGGGTTATGGTGGGTTGTGGGCTTTTTTTTTCTTTATTTTTTTATTTTTTTCTTGAGTGGGCTAGTGTATGTTTCTGATTTTACTTTTTTTTAGCAGTTTTCGATAAAACAATTTAAATGGGTTTGGACCATGAGTTGTTTTTTTTTCCCTCTTTAAAGTGAGTTATTTTGTAATCTTTATTTTGAGCTGTTATAATTTTTATTTTTTCA
Source organism: Dalbergia cochinchinensis (assembly GCA_031216125.1). Classification (NCBI taxonomy): domain Eukaryota; kingdom Viridiplantae; phylum Streptophyta; class Magnoliopsida; order Fabales; family Fabaceae; genus Dalbergia; species Dalbergia cochinchinensis. The sequence goes on along the minus strand of CM062368.1, from coordinate 71,898,873 downwards.
AATGAATGAAAGAGTAGAAAAAAATTGTTTATAGGTTAGACAAGCAGTGACTTAATCATAGTTGTAGTAACTTTTTTTTAAGTTGTTATATTTTTCATTCTAAAAGCATAAAAACTTTGTATTTAAATATGCTAGAAACTCAAATTTGTATTAAATAGGCTGGAGATTTATTGTTTTGGTGTTACAATTGTTGTACTTCTTTTTGTTTTGCATTTTGTGCAAAAAAAATTAAAATCATGCCGCATCGACCGCAATGCTCATCGCAATAGCCGCAATAACCGCAAACGCAGTGACCGCAACCGCAACCGCAATTTAGAACACTGCCCCCACCTAATACCTATACTACCCTTAATGAAACAAAACAAAATGCAACCCTAACCTTCTTTTATGCACAGCCTCGACCTCCCTCATTCCCACCTTCACTTTGTATTTTCTTTCTGTTCTTCATCTTCTTCCTCATTTTCACTACAATCGAACACCCACCACTCCATGAGACTCTAGCCCCTTTTTTTCCCAACACCTCCCTAACATCGATCCAAACACTAAACCCCAATCACCATTGCAACGAAAAGAGCTCTTTCTTTCCCCCCATTTTGTAGCTGCTTGCCGCAGACATCAAGGAGCTAATATAGGAGATTTTCAGCCTCCTTCCACCTCCTCAAGCTCCCAAACATCCTTTTCTTGGGCTCCTTCAAGTTGGTAAGGGGTTGTATGTTAAAACCTTCTATTCTTGTGTGTTTTTGAGCTCTAAAATTTGGTTGTTTGGTGTAATGTTGACGCTGTAAAATGAAGTCCGAAAATGATAGTTTGATTATGGAGTGTGTGTTCTTTGATTTGGGTTGATGATAATAAGCACTTGAGCTTGACCTCCTTGCATTTCATTTTCGGATTTACTGTTTCAATGAGTATTTGGGGGGTTGTTTGGCTTGCCAATGTAGGTGATAATGTATAAATAAGAGTTGTGACTCTTGAACATTTATATTGGGTTGCTAAATTTCAAGCTAAGAGCCATTTTATGCTTCCATTACTGTTTTCTGCTACTGCTGTTTTGTTGTGTTTGGAGCTGTTTTATGCACAAAAATTGAAGGAATTATGTTGAGTTTAGTTGCTATAAGTGTAGAAAATTTTTCCAACTCTTTAGCTTTATTGTTCATGTAAGTTTCCAACACTTTGCTAGCTATTTTGGGTTATCATATGCCTCTATTTTCTTATGTTTCTGCTGCTGTAATTTCTGGTTTGAGGGAGGGACAAAAAGAGTGAAAACATGAGGGCATTGGATTGGGTTTGATAGCTACATGTGCAGAAAATTTCTATCACTTTAGCCTTGTATTTCATGAATAATTTCTAGCACATTTCTAGCAATTTGGTGGCTGTTGTATATGCTGAAATGGGGGATATGGGGGCTGTTTTTATGCAGCAAAAACAATGTTTGAGGGTGGGAATTGAGTACTAAATTGTGGGAATTTAATTGGGGGTTATAGTTCCTTGAATATGTGCCTAAGGGTTGGGTTGTTTTCATGATATTTCGAGAATTAAGTGCTGGAAAAATTTTCGACAACTATAGTTCAATGATAAGTGATATTTTGTGATTCTAAATGAGGAGTCTTGATCAATTTGAGTACTTTAGTCATTGGGTGTTTGAATGTGTTCTTTTGGCCATGAAATGTTCTATAAAATGGTGTTAGATTGCTGAAACATTTTTAGTATGTTATTTTCTATCGTAAAGTGACAATTTGGACTTGATTCTTGCATCCTTGACTTATTTGTTGTACAAGTGTTAGAGTGTAATGAATATGCATTTGGATTGAAAATTTGGAGTCTTGAACTACTTTATTTGAATTATAAGATGAATTTCTTGTTTAAGTTGAATATTTTGGCATGAATGTGTCATTATCTTGGAGTTGTAAACTTGGATTACTTATATGTGGATGGCATTAGAAATGGTATTGTTGATTCTATTATTGGATTATGTGACTAAATGAACGCTAGCTGGGTCCGGTCCTTTTTTCTGGTAATTGTTGAGAGGATAGGTCATTTGACTCACCAACACCGGCTGATCTCGAAGGATGAACACCAATTTGAGTTTGAAATGGGAAAGACAATGTGCTCATAACTCCTAATGATGGGTTAAATGTAATAGAGGATGAATGTTGAGATGTTTGTGAACTCTGGGTGCATGGAAAAAAAAGAAATTGAAAATTGAAATTTTGAAGGTGTTGGGGGTTTTGATTTTGGAAGAAATTTGGAAGTGGAAAATTTTGATTTGGATTTTGAGGATCTAAAGATTTAGAATTTTGGATATTTAGATTTGAGGAAAATTAGAATTTTGCAAGTAATCGAGAAAAAAATTGAATTGATTTGGATCCATTTTTTGTTAAATAAAAGATACCTACAATTTTATTTTACTGAACAAGATGAGTATAAGGAATGTAGGAAAAATTTGGGAAATATTGGAATAGAGTTAGAAAAATAGAAGTGAGAATAAATGATATTATAGAGCATAAAAAACTTACTGTTGCAAGGTAACAGTCATCAGATTGCAAATGATTCTTTCATGTAAATTTGAAAATACTCATATTTTAATTTTTTCTGGAAAAAAAATACTGTTAACAAACAGACACATGGAACAATTTATATGTATCACGCCGCTGCTCAGAGGGAGCGCTCTTCTCGTGAAATGAGCCGCACCCCTTTTCAAATTACTCCAATGAATGGTCCCTCTTTTGGCACTGTGGGGACGCTTTTTTTTTTCTAGCGATGGAGGTGCTCTCAAATGACAAAAAAGACATTAAATTATTGGATCACATCTATCTCCAAGGTAGCGTTTGGTTACTGTCTTGGAATAGAAATACACGGACAGAGACAGAAATATAGGGACAGTGAAGATGGAGACATAAAAAATATTGTCCTTATATCGTGTTTGGTTGACGGGGATAATAGAAATAGTTGACCGGTGGCCGGGGGACCATTAACCGGTGCCAGCGGGCATTGACCAGTTGCCGGCGTGTAACACCCCGATTTTTCTGTCTGAGGGAAATGACCAAAATGCCCCTGAGGTCATTTCGACCGACCGAGGGTAACCAACTCGGTCATCCTCGAAGGGTCAACTCAATGCTTGAAGGGGATTGAATGGCTTTTGAATGCTTCCGGAAGCGAAAATCTCGTTTTCCGCAGTTTCGGGTCAAAATGACCAAAATACCCCTATAGCATTTTACACAGGTAGAAGTGCCGTTTGAGCCCGAAACTTTTCCCAGAGGTTTAAAAACATGTTTTCATGTGTCTAGAGGTCTCTGTTCAAGTCCCGGTGGTCCCGGGCAGTTTTAGTGCAAAATTACGGTTTTGCGCCTAGAATAGTGTTTTTGAGTTTAATGATGTAATTAAGCAAACCTAAGCAATATTAGGCTCTAAGCGAAGATTAATTAATTTTCCTAATTAATCTAGAGTCAAAATAATTTATTAAAGTTAATTAGAACCTAAAATTGCTTAGATTAAACTTAAATCCCTTTTTAGAACTCAAGATTCCTAGTCTTGGAATCTTAAATAGTGTTTTTTCTCTCCAATTCCTTAAATTAAGGAATTGTATCTAGAATTGTTTAAACACTAAAATGAATTTATAACTCACTAATGATGCAAGAACACTCTCTAATTATGTCTTGCCAACCTTAATTACCTATTTCCTCACCTAAACACTTTCTTACAAATTCCTAATCTTAAGCATAATCAAAGATACACCTAAACACAACTCTAAACCACAATTAAAATGCAACTAATCCTCCCCCAAATCTGATGCACATGGCCGAAACTCTCACCCCCTTTGACCACATGTTAAATTGTTTTCTCACTTCAAAGAACCATGCTTGAGGCCATACCTTGAACCATACCTCACCATACTTTGAACCATACCTCACCATGCCTCAAGACCACATTATCTCACCTCATGGAACTCATGGGATGCCCTCCAATCTGCAATGGCCGAAGCCTCCTCCTCCATGTGCACCCTTCATTTGTTTCATTTCTCTATAAATAGAATGCCTTGAGGAGCTTGCACCACTTTTAGATCATTTGCTAAGTTTAGGAACACTCAAAGCTTTTCTTTTTCTCTCAAAGCTCTTGTGTTCTTCAAGTTCTTGGAGCTTTTCATCTTCTTCATCATCTTCATCTTCTTCTTCCATCTTCAAGTTCATCACACCAAGTAGGGATTTCCTTTCATGAATTCTCTTCTTTAAAGTTCTTGTTCTAGCTTTATGTTCATAGTTTCTCTTGATTCTTTTTAGAACTTTTTTTCTTTCCTTGTTCTTTCTCATTTTCGGCCATGGGCCTTGAAGTTCAAAGAAATGAAAGCTTGATGATGAGAGTTTCATGATGATGTTCATCACTTGAAACAAACTCTAGAGCTTGATCTTTGTTCTTGAGCAAAATGTTTCTAGTTCTTCCTTTCTTGCACTCTTGAGAACTTTAGTTTTTGATGGTGTTTTAAAATGGTTCTAAGGACTCAATGATGAGGTCTCATGATGTTGGTGTTAATATATCATCAAAATCATGGACTCTAGAGTTTCAAAATGTTTTTCTTGTTCCTTGAAATTTCAGCCATATCCTTTTCTTTTACATGCAAAATGTTTTGATTTTCTAAAAATGTTATGTTGAGTTCTAAGAACTCTAGACTTTACTTTATCTTGGTTTGATGAGTTTGGGTTGAGGTTTAAGTTCCTTTAAAGTCTTGTTAAGGGCTCTAGAAAGATAAAATGAACTTGCATAATTTAATTTATGCTTGCACTCATATTTACGTTCTTGCTATGCATCTTTACCTTCAAGCTATCACCTAAGAACATAAAGATTAAAATGGAACTTGCATCATCACTTAATTTAATTCTCAAAGCCTTTCTATTTCGGCCTTAAAGTCGATTGTTGTTGGGCCTAGAGCACTAAAATAAAGAATTGAACTTTCATCATCACCTAATTAATTTCTCGAATGCCTATCTATTTCGGCCTTAAAATCGATTGTTGTTGGGCCAAGAGCACTAAAATAAAGAATTGAACCTTGCACACTTACTTTCAAGCTTGCACGTTTAAGTTTATGCTTTGCATGTTTATTTTAAGTCATCACTCTACTTTGTAAGCAAGATTAAAAACGAAAAGCATGAGCACGTTTATTTTATGTCATAACTTAAGAACCTAGAGCTCAAAGACTTGCCCATTTCATTTAAAGTTAAAGTTTAATGTGAATGCATTCTTTGATTGCATGTTTTCGGCCAAGTAGTGATGATGGAGTTGCAATGAGTTTTCATCTAGCTACAAGGTCTAATAGTCTATGTTCTAAGTTTTTATTAAAGCTTTACAAATTTTTACAAGGTTATGTTATCATGAGATATGACTTTATTCCCTTTAGAAGATGAAACATATTTTGGTCACTGACCTAAGGCTTCTCTTAGCCTCTTGATGAATTAAAATGATTTGCAAAAAGTTTTAGAAATTCTAAATTGATTCCAAGAGAAACTAGTTAATTTATGTACCTCGATATGTCAATTTAATTCTTTTACTGAAGCTCCATGATTTCGGTTCTGCCATGATGAGTGTGATGCTGTATGGTGATGTTTTGATGTGTGAAAATATCATATGATGATGTAGAAATGATTCTATGCATAGTAGGTAAGAAACTAGCTAACTAGAAATACCGTAAAGCTAGAAATTAACATAGTTTTGACCCATTTGTTTTTGGAACTTATCCAAACTGTTTTAATGGGAACATAATCAGATTAGGATTGTTTAGACATGAAAAACTTGGTAACATTTGGATTAGAATTGAATTTTAGCACCTATCGGGAAACTAGTAACTAGAAAACCGTAAAAATGCAAATGTAGAACTCTTAGAACATTTAGTTTTCTGGATTCTGTCCAGCAACGTTACAACATGATAAATGTGATTTATTAATTAGTTCTTAAGCATAGGAATGTCTCATAATTGATTTAGATTTAATTTATAGCGCCTTAGGCGAAGACGGAACCGAGAAAGGGTCTAAAACGTAAGTTAGTTAGAAATTCTGCCCTATGCTTTTCAGATTTGAGTATGAACATGAGGATTACGATTGAAGAATTATTATGAGCCCTTAGGTGCATAACATATGAGTGACGGATGTTAGAGAACTATATCTCAAAATTAAGACCCGTAAGGGTCAAAGCATAAGCTACCGTAAGGGTAAGCGTTTGAATGTTCTATGATGATGCATGTGTTATGTAAATGATGATGATGTTATTCATATGAGGAATTCATGAGGATAAATGTTCATGTGGCATAAAGCAAATTTGGAAGAAATTCGGCGTAATGCCATTGTGCCGCCGAATTTCCAACAAATTTGGGGACTTAAAGAGATTTTGAAAATTAAGGTACTAAGATGGGTTCTAGGATGACACCGGTTCGGCCGAGCACCTCCATAGAACTCATGTGACATCGGTACCCAATTTATACTCTTAGGTGACACCGGTTCGGCCGAGCACCCCTAAGAGAATTGCCCCCTAACCCGTACTCAGATAGTCGGGATTTATGATTTATGATACGCTTATCGTTAAGTGGTAAGTAAGAACTAGTGACGATTAGTTAAGGTATGAGCTCATAACCTAGAGATGTGACACATTCTGGGTGACACCGGTTCGGCCGAGCACCCCCAGAGCGCTTGTCTTTTAGGGTGGCCCATGAGGAAGAGAAGTTTCATGATTATGATTATGTCACTAAGTTTATCCCATATGAATGTTTCTATTGCCACTTTATGCCACTAAGTATGATGATGTTTAACGATATGACTTATGTATGTGCATTAGGTAGCGCCATGCATACATTCTCTATTATGTTGCATTCATGACATTAAGATCATCCTAAAATGAATGGACCTTGGCTAAAGTATAATTTAAAGTATAAAATGAACTCGATGCATGCTCACTTGCTTCTACGAAATAAACCCAAGGTTCCTGAGGACGTAGATGATGACACCTAGGTAGTAAGAGGCCCTACTGAGATTCTTTAGCAAGATTCTCACTCCCTCTATCTCTTTCTTTTCGTCACATCTTCAGATGGCGACGTTCGTAGTGTTCGTGGACACCCCGACATGGGAGGTGCACTATGACCCAGCTCACGGGTCATACCATTTTGAGGGCCAGTGCACGGTGCGAGTTTTCATGTTCGTGGGACGCCCCTTTGCTCATCCCATGCACACCCATCGCTTCTCCCCGACTGCACCCTATGGCAACGACGAGCGGGTTTTTGAGCCCGCGCGTACGCATGATGAGAGAGTGCTCCGCATGCACACCGCCGCCTCAGCCATGCGAGACTATCCGGGTCACGTGTCTCCGGACCTACTTCTCGGAGACTGACCCGTCCGAGGACCTGCCTACCCATCCGTATAGCGAGAGCTCTGCCCCCTCTCCACCATTGATGAGGGAGGGCAGTGAGGATACCGTGACTCAGCCACGGCTTGCACGACGACCGGAGATGCGGCCACACCGCGGGGGTCACTCCCGATCCCCGTTCCGCCTCTTTACGCCCGAGGAGCTCGCCCAGCTTCCCGGATACTTGCCTCGTTCGCGAGATGGACATCAGTAGGAGGTGACGATCGCCCGATGGAGTACCCGGTTAGAGCACACACCACTTAGATGGGGATAAACCTTCTTTTGTTTAGTGGTTATCCCATTAGATGCACTCGGGTAGGGGAGTAGTTCATGTTTATGTTATGTTGTATTTCCTTTCATGTATTTCCCTTGTACTAAATTAAGTACTACACTTATAAGTGGGCAAGTTATATATATATGAGATGATATTCAATGTTATTCATGGTGTGCCTTATGCTATGACGTTATGAGATGTATGTTTTGTTCGTTACATGTTATATCGCATCACGCGGCTCTCACTTTGTATTTCAAAAAAAAAATTGACCGTATTTTCCGCTAAGTATTTCAAGGTAAAAATGAGAACTATGAAGTAATAGACTAATGATTAACCTAATTATGTTTTAGAGTATTGGGTTAAAAATTAGGATGTTACACGGTGGCTGTTGACCGATGTTGACTGGTGGCCGGATCATCACGGAGGTTGCTACTAAGAGATTAAATTTCTATCTCCGTATCCTGTTCTCACTTTTTGGAGGGACAGAAGTGCAAAAAATTCTGTCTCCAGAATAGAAAATTTTTTCATCCCTGTACCCCACCTCTAGCACCAAATATGATACAAGGACAGTCTGTCCTTATATTTCTGTCCTAGGACACAAACCAAAACCAAATGCAGCCAAGTAAATCCCTATTTCCTCTGGTCTAACTCTAGCCCCACCACCACCACACCACCACCCCCTCCCCCCCTCCGGGGGGGGCGGCGCGGGGGTCACGCACTACTATCTTTGTCAGCGAAACTCCAGCAAGGCATTGTTGCCCCTTGTGGCCAAGTAAGGCTGTTTAGAAGGTCACACCAAGTCACCATTCATCATATTTCGCACACCCTCGGAAAAAATCCCAAATTTCAATAGTCCAAATAGAATGAAGAGAATTTCCCAACACCCCTTGTAGTTCATTTCACAAAAACAATCAAATGGGTATCTGAATATCATCCCAAAACATATTTTTATCACATTAAAAGCCAAGAAATCAAATTCTTTAGGGAAAAAAGTAAATAGTGATGGATTTTCTCTTTCATTTTTTCACTGTTCTGGAAAACAAATAAATATATATTTATGGAGTAAAGAGGAAAAGTGAAGGGCAAAACAGATGGCGGTTATTGACGGGCACAATTTTAGGAGGATGGTGATTTTAGGTGGCAAAATTGGAATGATGAAATGAGACTAAAGTCGAAATGTGACTTCCTTTATGAATAAGTAAAAAGGGCATGCGCAGATCTAGAGGTTTTTTTTTTTTTTTTTAATTTAATGCTTCTGGCCATGTGTGGAAGAATATCAGTCCGGAGTCTAGACTCATCAGATTCAATTTTGGATCTATCATTTGTATATATTTTCTGCCTACTTGGCTAAAAAGGAAATATTTTATATAGAGTTTAGATTACCAATATGCCTACATTTTATTGTCCATTCTTAAAATGTGAGTGTGGCTTTTGAAATACTTCCAATTCCAATGTAATAATAGCATTGCATAATACTCCCCAGTCATTGAATAATTATTTAATTATAAATTCTCACAAAAAATAAGGAAATGATTGATAAAATAGTAATATTAGTAAAAATTATGAATAGTTTATTAAATTATTCTTATTTCTTTTCAATACTCTAACTTCCTCTCTCCTACTTCGCTGCTAAGTTAATAATATTTAATAAGTATATTATTGATAACAAAAATTAATACTATCTATACTTTTGAAATGGACAATTATTTCTAGACAAAATGAAAATTTGAAATGGATAATTATTCAAAAACGGAGAAAGTAGTTAATTTGAATTGATTGCATGTGTTTGCTTTGGATTTTGAGAGAAGTGATTATGAAACTTAAATTTTATATTTAATTGAAAAGTTAAAAATTGATTTTTTTTAAAAGCTACTCTTTTTAATTTCAACAAAAATTCTAAAAATTGAATTTTTTTAATTTAGATTATGATTATTTTAAAAAATTATTCAAATATGCAATAAGTACTTTTTTTAAGTGAAAAAAAGTGATTCTAAACTGAAAAAATACCAAGCAAACGCACCCTAACACCTTCACTGAAATGGTAGGTTAATATATGTAGGTTTTATTAGTTTCATTTAGGGTAGTGGTTTTTTCCCCTTTTTTTTTTCGCTTTTTCCTTCATTAGTTTACTTGTTATATGGTTATTTAGTTCTTTGACTTCTGTTCCTACTATGCATGCAGATATCTATGCCTGAAACCATTTTGTGTCATTGTGAGCTGTATGCGTCTTTCATGCCTTGTGGCTTGTTTTTCTATTGGTGCTACTTCAAATTGCCAAAAAGCTCTAATTTAGAAGCATTTCCAGTATTCTAGGTGAATTGTAAACGAGCTATGCCTCTTATTGCTGAAAAAGATGAGACTGTTTCACAGTTAGCAACTATGCGATCCTTCTGAGGGTCCTGCCATATGTTTGTTGTATTGTGTTGCATGGGCAGTCTTCAAGGACTTTGTAAATACAAATTATTATCAGCTTCTGCACTTTCTATATATGAAGCATTTGTATTAGTAATCTTTTCTTTATTTTCAAGTAGTGCTTATCCTTGCATTAATCAGGGTGAAAGTAATCTTTCGAAACTGTATAACGTATACATATCTTTGTCTAGATTCATTCTTGACAAGATAATTGGTATTGGTATTGGACAATCAATACACATTGAGAACGCAAAGACATGGGTGTCAATTGACGCCCACCCAAATCCAAAGGATGGGAATCAACTTTTATCTTCACATGAGGTCCAATCAAATTCAATGGTAGTGGCCTGGATATGTGCACCAAGTATGAGATGAAGGGTTTTCAAGCAACAATTCTCTTTGTATTATTTTGTTATTTTAAATTCCTTTCCAATGTTATAACAGGCTTACACACATTTAGGTGGGTCATTTTACGGTGATCCAACAGATGGTATGGACCATTTCATGGTCTTACAATTTACTTGCAAAGATATCTCCACTTTTCGTAACCTCATTTCTTATTGCAATTAAACCCTTTCTGTATTTTATTTGAACTAATGTCTCCAGAAAACCTTTTTCGTCATATCCTTCACCATTGGAGCATTGAAGGCTGTGGTTCCCCTTTAGCAAGGATTTTGACAAGAAGGTGCTTTGAAGGGTACCCTTGCTTTGATTCATGTTATTAAGACTCTCTTAACAACTAGAAAAACTGACCCTGCCCCTGTACAGCAAGGAGATATAAACAATTTCTTTATAAGGAACCACGAACAAGGGAGAAATGAAATATTATCTTTCATTCACGAAAATTTCTGTAATGGCAACTACAATAGTTGGTCGTAGAACGTTTAAGTTAGAGAAACGATATTGCCTTTTCAATGAGCACCCATAAAACCCCATGACAATGTTTGACAAGCTAAAAGTTTGAGTTAAATCATACTCTCATACACCAAAATAAATAAATAAATAGATAAAAATTAAAAATTGAAAGAAGAAGACAACGCTTACAAGCAGTGTTACATGCCAGTTAGAATCCAAATAAAAGGATTTGGAAGCAGAACCAAAACAGGATTACACAGACCAAGAGCAACCAAAAGAGTTAACAAGCTAAAAATCAAACCTTGCTTGCATGTCTTAAGTCTACCATTGATGATGAATCTGGGTTTGGGCCTTCCTCTCTTGCGGGTATCCATACATCGAGATCCAAATATATAGTGAAAAAAAGAAAAAAACATGGCTTCAGTATCAGAGGATCGAGAAGGGGAACCACATATAGAGAGGAAAATGTTCAAATTGTGAAGAGACTTCATTCTTGGGCGATTGCAGATGACAGCCTCTTAACACTCCTTTGCGCAGACCTTGTTGAAGCATTCCACCAGTGGTGGATAGATCCAAGCTCCAACCGAAAACCAATATGGATTCGTCGGCAAAAATTAAACACTTAGCTCTGTGTGGATTTAAAAAGATCTTGGCACAGGTAATGTTGCGACGTTCCCGTCTGGACACCCAGCAAAACTCGATCCGGAGGCGACTTATAAAGAAAGAAAATGATTTTGTTGTTGTTGTTGTTATTTTTATGGGATGAGGGCAAAATAAAGAAAAGGTCTGGAGTCACCACCAATTAATTTTTTAAATAAAAATGAAATTATAGATTGGATGCCAAAAAGAAGAGAAATGGTCTGCAAAATCAGAGTTCAAGTTCAGGGGTTGATTACGAATAGGGAAGGTGTTAACACCATCCAACGCCCGTTCTAAGAATTGTTACGCGTTAATCTCCTGTTATCTCTGCATAGTTGACTAAATTGGTCCTCTATTAAAAGAGAAAAATTAGATATATTTTTATTTGATTTTGTTTTTTAATCTCCCATTTTGTCAGTGTTTTATCAAGGGTGATAAACAACTGACAGGGAATGGGTGGCTAAATAGCCATAAATGTAGAGTAAATTTTTGGCTCATAATATAAGGCGTGAAAATGGTGAATTGAGAAATATTTATTTGTTTAGAATTTTTTTTGGAAAATAATTTTATTAAAAAAGAAATTTTCCATGGAGAAATAAAATTTAGAAACTAATCTTCATGGAAGAAAAGTTTTATTATTTTGGACAAATATTTGAAGAGAAAATCCAATTCACCATAATTATAAGATTACGGCTATACGAATTTATTTGTAGTTATAATTAAAATATTTTTTTGATTTATTTTGTTGAAGTCAAATCCCGACAGCGTTTCCGGTAAATCCAACATGCGGACTCAAGATTTTTAGGAAGAGTTTAATTAATCGGCACTCCAATTCTACCCTAGTTTTTTCATCTTCGGCCGAATTTTTCATTTAAAAAAAGGGGTTTGCCGCTATTTGCAGAAAAAGGGAAAAGAAGGACACTTGCCAAATTATTTGAATAATTTCATTCACAATAAAAAACAATGATATTTATTATTTATTTAATTATTTTAGTACAAACTCTAGCAGTTCGATTTATTTCACAACAAAGTTAAACCAGAATTCTACATGAAAGAGGTTAGAACAAGCAGAACTTAGATTTCTTTGGTGACATTGAAGTGATGGCGCCAAACTAATCCATTGAATGAGCTGAACTGGGCATTAAAAGTTTCTTTGTCACTTGCTCCATGGTAGGGCGAGAACGTGGATTCTCACTCAAGCATGCGCATGCTATCCTTACAATCAATGTCACTTCCTCGGCAATTGAATCTGTAGGAAGGGGAATTCGTCGATCCAACTTATCCTTCAATGGGAAATTGTTAAGTGTTGAGACCAGTACCATTGTTTCAGAAGAAGATGACACGGTAGATGATGTAACATTGCTAGGATGTTTTCCTAAAAGTACTTCCAAGGCCAATATTCCAAAGCTATATACATCACATTTCTCATTAGCTTCCATAGTGTAGGCAAGTTCTACAACAAATAATCAAAAGAAATTTCATGCACAAAAAAGTAAAATGTTAGCAACAAAGAGCATTCAACTCAAGTATATAATAAAAGTATATTAGTACTTGTGTTTGTAAAGTAATTAAGACAAAATATATAATCAAAATACAGAAGAAAACTAACCTGGAGCAGCATAACCAAAGGTTCCTGCAAATGAGGTCCAATTGGATGAATTTGGATTAAGAAATTTTGCTGTTCCAAAATCTGACACATAAGCCTCATATTCCTGAGAACATTCTTTATTGATATGTCCCGATGAACGATCGCAGGTGAACAGTCATGGTGCATATAGCATAAAGCTTTAGCTACTCCTTTAATAGCATTCACCCTTCTTTTCCAATCAAATTCAACAGCTTGGGTATCATTGTTTAAAATCTTATCCATGCTACCCCTTTCTATAAACTCATAAACCAAAAAGGAGCATCGTGGATGAGAGCAAAACCCATATAGCTTGACAATGTTACGATGTCGAATTTTTGTCAAAGCTTGAATCTCACTTTGGAAAGCTTTTAGATTGCAATTTTCCTCATTTGGTATTGAATGGAGTTTTTTCACAGCAACAACTTGACCTGTGGGCAACTCCGCTCTGTAAACAGATCCATACCCTCCAATTCCAATGAGGTATTTGTTGTCAAACTCTTCTATGACTTCAATAATGTTCTCATACACCATCTTGCCATCATAGCTCCATATTGCAAATAAATTTTGATCATGCACCCTCTTGCCAGCATGACTTTTTTCTATGGTTTGTCTTTCTTTCAAGTTGGCACTTTGGTAGAGAAAATATGATATACCTAAGGCAAAGAGTGCTAGTATTACAAGGCCCACTGTAAGGGGCAAAACTAGATGTAAAACTTTCTTAGCCTTATGTACATGAGATTTGCTACTTGACGTTGTGCAGGGCTCTATACCAGTGACATTACCACACAAACCTTTATTGTTCATTAGTGCTTCAATTGGAGCTTTTCTAAAGGCCGGAATGTTTGGAAGTGGACCTTCTAAATGGTTGTATGATATGTCGACATTTGTCAAGCTTAGCATTTCATCAAAAGTGGAGGGAATGACACCAGAAAGCTTGTTATGCGATAGATTCAATGTTTCCAAGTATTTCAACTCTCCAAGTGTTTCTGCTATTGTTCCATCCAATAAATTCTCACTAAGATCAAGGCTTTGAAGAACTGTTAATAGACCAAAGTCAGTAGGAACATTTCCCTCCAACATATTTTGGCTCAAATTCAAGTACCATAACTTGGGTAGCCTTCCAAGGAGGAAGCCACTAAAATTATTTTCAGCAAGCTCCAACTTTTCAAGTTCATGCAATGAAGCAATTTGTATCGGAACATTTCCTGAAAGATGATTGTTGCTTAACAACAACTCGATCAATGAAGTCAAGTTGCCTAGGTCCATTGGAAGTTCTCCTGTAAGATGGTTTGAAGAAAGGTGAAGAACATGTAAGTTAGTTGCTTCACCTAATTCCGATGGTATGCTGCCAGATAATTTGTTGTTGGAGATCTTGAGGCTTGTCAGGTTATAACATTTCCCCCAGTTTGGCGAAAGGTAGCCATAAAAGTTATTGTCACTCAAATCGATGTAATCCAAATTAGGATATACACCAAAATCTTCTGTTATATTTCCTGTCATTTGGTTTCCTTCAAGCCTAACTCTTTTAAGGCTGGTGCAGTTCTTCAAGCTCTTTGGAACTGGGCCTATGATTTGGTTATTTATAATGCTTATGTTCTCAAGCTTTCCATTATTGCAAATGTTGTGAGGCAAATAACCTGTGAAATTATTATAAGCTAATTGCAGATTGATTAAATTAGTGAAGTTCCCAATGAAGGAAGGAATTGACCCATGTAGTCTATTATGGTTAACGAAAACTTGCTCCACATTGACTAATCTGCCTACTGAAGGTGGTATTGGCCCAGAAATCTCATTTAATACCAAACTCAATATTTTGAGCTTTGTCAAGTTTTGAATAGTGGAAGGAATTTGTCCAGAGAGCCTGTTTTCTGCAAGATCCAAGATATGCAAATTGACCAAGGTACCTATGCAGGATGGGATTGGCCCAGAAAGTTTATTTGAGCCTAAATCCAACTCTGTGAGCTTTGTCAAGTTTTGAATAGTGGAAGGAATTTTTCCAGAGAACCTGTTTTCAGAAAGATCCAAGTAATCCAAATTGACCAAGTCACCTACTGAGGGTGGTATTGGCCCAGAAAGTTCATTTAAGTCTAAATCCAACGTTTTGAGCTTTGTCAAGTTTTGAATAGTGGAAGGAATTTTTCCAGAGAACTTGTTTTCAGAAAGATCCAAGTAATCCAAATTGACCAAGTCACCTATGTAGGGTGGGATTGGCCCAGAAAGTTCATTTGAATGTAAATCCAACATTTTGAGCTTTTGTAAATTGCTCGAGTTGGTAATTGTAGAGGGGATTCTACCAGAGAGATGATTAATCGAAAAATTAAGTTGAAAGAGCATTGACAGAACACCAATGCTCTTAGGAATGCTACCAGAGAGTTGGTTAATGGACAAATCAAGATTGTTCAGACTGGACATCACCCCAATTTGATTGGGAATCGTTCCGTTCAGGAAGTTGTCCCTTAAAACTATAGTAAGGACTTTTGAAAGTGACGAGAAATTGAGACTTTGAAGCGTACCTCTTAATCCCATACTGATCAGACTTAGCTTAGAGATAGATTTAGACTCATCATGACATGTGATTCCCAACCACTTGCATGGATTGTTGCCATTCCACGAAGACAGCAACACCTGGCTTTCCTTGTCGAGGCTCGCTTTCCATTTCAACAGGGAAACTGCTTCGCTGCTTTGCTGTGTAGCTGAAGCATACAAAGCGTTGATGGAAGAACCGGCAACATAAAGTGAAGTTGCCATTACAAAGGCACAAAAGCACGTTAAAAGAAGCGTAGGGGTCATTGGGTGAAGCTTTGGAAGTGAAAATACAAGGGCTAGGTTGATATTTTCAATCAATTACGCTCTAAAGATTCTGTTTTTCTTAAATAACAATTATGCTCTAAAGATGCAAATGCTTGGGATGCACCACACGTATTTATAGTTGCAAAATTTCTCAAAACCTATCCACAATGGATTTATCTAACTATGCCTAAGGGTACTAGTTAAAGAGTAAAAAAAATGAAATATTTGTATTGAAAAAAAGAGACTTTATATTTTTAAAGAATTAGAGTCATAAGAAAGTTTTGAAATTTAATCCTTTTAGCAATCTTAATCGGTTCCTTTAAGACACTAATTAGCAAAACTCATTTATAATTTATGGACCTAAAATTTTTAGAGCCATAATATTTCTGCTGTTTTAATCTATTTGTCAACATCTGTGTGTGTGTATATATATATAGATTTTGATAATAATGTCCTGATTAAGGATATAAAAAAGGTAAATTTTAAAGTTTTTTTTAGTGAGTTTCATGCATTGAAAATATCAGTATATAATCTTTTATTTTTTTATTCTTTAGGCCACTGTCGAAATAAATTCTTGAAATATGTGTTCATTTATTTTTTTTGGGTAAAATATTTATTCATTTATTATATAAAGAATGTGTCATTTTTCTTACCAATTACCCTTAATATAATTAAATATATTTATTTATTTTAATTAGTTGTATTTACTTATTTTTATTTTTTAAGAAGGACAATCTTGATGTTTCAAAATCTTCGAGTTATTTTGCTCCATACTTATGGAATTATATATCCTTTCTTTTTTGAGTTTGGAACTTTGGATCTTTTTTGTATTTGGGTTACGAGACCCCTTATTTCTTCTATATTTTGTATTTTGTGGCCTGAGTCCATGACTTAGTATTTTCTTAGCTATTTTAACCCATGAGACCACCTATTTTCTTATATTAAATCATTAGGCATTATGTCGTTGATTCAGTGGCACTATATGCCTCATGACGATTATATGGAATGCTGTAATTTGAATTGCAGGTTGAGCTATGGATAACTAGTTATTCTGTTTATGATTTTCTATCTTACAGGAGGCATGGTACCTATGCCACTACATGTCGGATTTTTGTTAGAATGTCTTGTAATGTTTATGTCTTGTATGTGAGGCTCTCACTTTATTTTCTTTTTTAAAGGAGGGAAAAAGAAAAATAATGGTGCTATCTTTGATAGAAGTTATGTTTGATATCGAAAAGCTCATGAAACGATGTGTGATTCCTTAATATCAACATTTATATGACTTGAGCACATAGGAATGAGTGCCAGGGAGTAGGGAGTTACATTATTAATAGTTGTTCTTAGTAAATCGAGCCAGACTGATACTCCCTCCGTCCTTGAATAATTGTCCATTTCAATAATATTCATATTAAATGCTATTGACTCATTAGTGAAAAAGAAGAGAAGAAGTTAGAGTATTGAACTAAAACATGGGCAATTTAGTAAATTATTTCTAGTTTTTATCGTCATTGATATTTTACTAATCATTTCCTTAATTCTAGTGAATATTTATAACTAGATAATTATTCAAGAATAGAGGGAGTACATTGAGAAGTTAATGTATTTTGCTACAAATTGTAGCCATATATATTAACTTCTCAATATATCAATTTGACTAAAAATTTTTTGATTAACTATTAATAAGAAATGAAGGAAGTATTGTATACCTCCACCGTGCAAGTATCCACATATAGCAACTACCAAGAAGATTCCAATTAATGTTTGCAACTTCAATTTTCAAAGCATAACCATTCATTTTTCCTCGATTAAAGTATCATTTTGGTCCCTAAAATTGTAAGCGTGCTTTATTTTAGTCCTTGAAATTTCAAAATAAACTCTTTAGTCCCTGGAATTGCATTGCGTTGATCACTTTAGTCCCTGGTCAAACAACCATCATTCAACCGTTACATTTTGCTAATGTGGTATGTTAAGTGATAGCTGCTAGGAGGTAGCAGAGGTAGAGATGATAAAGGAGCTCGGTGGGGAGGAGGTAGATATCGGCCAAGAGGAAATAGAACTCATCCTGGAGGAGGCAGAGGTCGACAAGCATGAGTCAAGGCTCAGTCGAGGCAGCAGGGAGAATGTGAAACTCGTCCGAGAGGAAAGAGAGTTTGACCAAGTGGAGGCGAAGCTTGGCTAAGGAGGCAGAGCTCAGATGACAAGTGGTGAGATCAACCAAAAATGGCAATTTAGCTCGGCCAGGAAGAGAATGAGCTTTGCTGGCAAGTGATGAGGTTAACCAGAGATGACAATGGAGCTCAGACGGGAGGTGACCAAGCTCAGTTAACTTGCCACGTTAACAAAATATAACGGTTGATTGATGCTTGTTTGACTAGGGACTAAAGTGATCACACGAAATGCAATTTCAGGGATTAAAGAGTTAATTCAAAATTTTAAGGACTAAAGTGAATCATGCTTATAATTTTAAGGACCAAACTGACACTTTACTCATTTTTCCTCATTATTTTGGTCGTCAACTTTTAGGATACGGCAAAAAACTTCCAGAGGCATCCACAGATGGCAACTTCTTGCTCCAAGTTGATTCCCATTAGTGTCTCGAAGCACCACCATTCATTATTTATCCTTTTTTATTTTTCATTGTTTTTCTTATAAACTTTTCATTTATCCATCTTAGTCTACGTAAACGGTACGCAAAAGTTTGGTGGACGAGTTTAATTAGCCTGTACCTTGACTATAAGAACCATTGGTATTGGGAGTTCCTGCACAGTTGCATGTCACTATGTCATCGATGTCCATGTCCCCTTAGGTCTTTGGCTTTATTATACATTTCAGTACTTGAAAAATTCCTCCTATTGAGGTGTTCGTATTTCCCATTGATTTTGTTTCGTCAAATAGTAAAAAGCATGATTATGAAGCCTTTATTTCATTTCATCAGTCGAAAAATAAAATAACACATTAAGTATAACATAAAGTTATATAAGTGAACAAAATAATCCTTTTTAAAATATAAAAGTAAGTAAATATAATTAATCAAAGTAAATAAATACTTCTTTCATGCATTCCATCCACCAATTTTTTGAGATTTTTTTTATTTCAAGAGATCTGTCCACTTATCATATCAAGAAAACATTACCTTTTTTTTTTTTACCAATACAATACTACTCTTAATATAATTTATTGTATTTAAGTATTTGTATAACCAAGTAGCAAAAAAAATTGTATTACCAAAAGTCATAAAATTTAAGTATTTGGATTATTTTCTTCATATTGTCTGGGGACTTTTCATACTCCAATAAATTTAAAAATACCAATATCTTTTAATTATTCATCACTAAAAATAAATCACAAATTAAATTAAGCAAAACTACTAAAATTTATACAATTAATCATGACATCACAATCATTTGATAGAAAAAGATACAAAAGAAAAATCCTCATCTAAAATGAGTGATATAAAAGAAAAATTCTTATTTGAAATGAGTGATATAAAATAGAGATAGAATTGAAGAAACATAACCATGGACAGAGAATATGAAAAGATAAGGAAAGAGGAATGTAGGGTGACGCCCATCGTGTAGACCTTTCCATGCTTCGATTACATTTTGGCTTACTACCATTGTCTCACTCTCACTAATTGTCTCACTTTCACTCTACTTCCTCCTCCTTTCAGAATAATAATTTATTTTTTATTTTTTCTATTTATAATATTTAGATAACATCAATTTTTTTCCTTTCATTTATATCTTTAATATAAATATATTAATTAAGTAATTAATATTTATTTTCAATATACTTTTTATTTTATTAAAAATACGTATTGTTTGATTTTTTATAGTTATTACCAAATGACTGAAGTATTTGTTATTAAAATTTTAAGATTTTTATTTCAAAGCCTTAAATATGTTTTATCCTTAAAAAAAAGTAAGTTTTGAGTTTAGTTGTTGAATTTTTGTTTTTTAAATTTTGATCCAAAAAATTTTTAAAATATTTTTGCTTTTGCCCCTATCATTAAACTATTTATGTCAAATGTTAAACTGACCAATGGAGGGCAAAGTTATTGATTTCCACATGATAATCTATAATTATACATGAGAGGGATTAAAACTAAACAACTTTAGAAATGTTTGGACTAACATCAAAGAATAAATTTTTCAGGGACTAAGACTAAAATTCAATCATTTTTCAGGAACTAAAATTATATTTAAGCCTATTTCAAAATATTCATCCACTTATTATATAAAAAAAACATTAATTTTTTTATCAATATTACCCTTAGCATAATCAATTATTTTTACTAACTTCGATTAATTGTATTTATTTACTTTTATTTTTTGAGAAGGGCAATCTTATGCATTTACACAGCTTTACAGTATTATTGAAATTCATTTATTATTTTCTTTATATATATATATATATATAAATATATATAGGAGTGTATCATATGACATAAGTGGTTTATTATGAGAGTGAAAGGAGTAAATCTTGACCATTGAATTTTACATGAACAGTCAAGATTAAAACATAAAACTATGTGATTTTTTTAAATGAGCATGTGAACATTAATTTTATTAATTAATTTTCAATTTTAGCCATCTATGTATCATTGTATAGCCAAGATTTGTTCCTCCAATTTTCATAATAAATTACTCCTATCATACGATACACCTTCATCTTTTATATATATATATAATGTCATTTTGGGGAATAAATTTAATAAACAACAAAAGAAATATATATATTAAGGAAACAATAAATAAATTTTGATAACAATATTAAGTTGTGTAGTGAGTAAGATTGTCCTTCTTAAAAAATAAAAATAAGTAAATACAATTAATTTAAAAAATCAATGCTTTCTTTATATAATAAATGAATAAATATTTATCCAAACAAAAACAAACACATAGTTCAAGAATTTGTCTAACCAGTGTCCTAAAAACTAAAAAATGAAAGTTTATACATTGATATTTTCAATACATGAAACTCACTTAAAAAACTTTAAAATTTACCTTTTATTATTATCCTTAATGAGGACACTATTATGAAAATCCATGCTTAACACACACACACACATATATAAGTATAACATAAAGTTATATAAGTGAACAAAATAATCCCTTTTAAAATATAAAAGTAAGTAAATACAATTAATCAAAGTAAAGAAATGCATCTTTCATTGCACTCCATCCATCAATTTTTTGAGACTCTTTTATTTCAAGATATTTTTCCATTTATCATATCAACAAAACATTACTTTTTTTTACCAATACTATTCTTCATATAATTTATTGTATTTAATTACTTGTATTACCAAGTACCAAAAAAATTGTTTTACCAAAAGTCATATTTGGATTAATTTCTTCATATTATTTGGGGATTTTTCATATCCCAATAAATTTAAAAATATCAATATCTTTCAATTATTTATCACTAAAAAAAATCACAACTTAAATTAAGCAAAAATATTAAAATTTATACAATTAATCATGGCATCACCATCCTTATCTAAAATAAGTGATATAAAATGAAAACAGAATTGAAAAACACAACAACAGACAAAGAACATGAAAAGACGAGGAAAGAGGAATGTAGGGTGGCATCCATTGTGTAGACCTTTCCATGTTTCGATTACTTTTTGGCTTACTACTATTGTCTCATGACTCTCACTCTACTTCCTCCTCTTTTTAAAAAAAAAAGTTGTTTTTTTATTTTTTTCTATTTATAATATTTAGATAACTTCATTTTTTTCCTTTCATTTATATCTTTAATATAAATATATTAATTAAGCAATTAATATATTTATTTTTAACATATTTTTATTTTTTTAATATATGTATTGTTTAATTTTTTATAGTTATTATGAAATAAGTGAAGTATTTGTTATTAAAATTTTAAGATTTTTATTTCAAAGATTTAAATATGTTTTTATCCTTAAAAAAACTAAGTTTTGATTGGTCGAAAAAAAATTTAAATTTTTTTTGGTTTTGTCCCCATCATTAAACTATTCATGTCAAATGTTAAACCGATCAATGGAAGGTAAAGTTATTAGGTTCCATATGATGATCTGTAATTATACGCGACAGGGATTAAGACCAAACAATTTTAGAAATATTTGGACTAAAATCAAATAATAAATTTTTCAGGAACGAAAACCAAAATTCAATAATTTTTCAAGGGCTAAAATTATATTTAAGCCTATTTCAAAATATTCATCCATTTATTATATAAAGAAAACATTAATTTTTTTTATCAATATTACCCTTAGCATAATCAATTATTTTTACTAACTTTGATTAATTGTATTTATTTACTTTTATTTTTTAAGAGGGGTAGTCTTGTGCGTTTACAAAACTTTACAATATTATCAAAATTCATTTATTATTTTCTTTATATATATATATATATATATATATATATATATATCTGTGTGTGTGTGGAGTATATCATATGACAGGAGTGATTTATTATGAGTGAAACGAGTGAATCTTGACTATTGAGTTTTATACGAACAGTCATGATTAAAACATAAAACTATGTGACCTTTTTAAATGAGCATATGAGCATTAGTTATATTAATTATCTTTCAATCATGACTATTTACGTATGGTTAGAGCAGAGATTTGTTCCTCCGACTCTCAATAAATCAATCCTATCCTATGATACGCCTCTACCCTACACTCACACATCAATTTACCCATCTAATAATTAATCCACATGACATGTCATTTTGGGAAATAAATTTAACAAATAACAAAAGAAATATATATATAGGAAATAATAAATAAATTTTGATAATAATATAAATTTGTGTAAGTGAGTAAGATTGTCCTTCTTAAAAAATAAAAGTAAGTAAATATAATTAACAAAAATAAGTAAATATATTTAATTATATTAAGGGTAATTGGTAAAAAAATTGATACACTCTTTATATAATAAATGAATAAATATTTTATCAAAAAAATGAACACATATTTGAAGAATTTATCTAACCAATGTCGAAAAAATAAAAAATGCAAGCTTATATACTGATATTTTCAATGCATGAAACTTACTAAAAAACCTTTAAAATTTACCTTTTCTTATATCCTTAATGAGGATATTATTATCAAAATCCATACTTAACACACACACACACATACACACACACACACACACACACACACATATATATATATATATATGTATAACATAACGTAACATATATTAACTACAATATAAAGCTATATAAGTGAACAAAACAATCCATTTTAAAATACAAAAATAAGTAAATACAATTAATCAAAGTAAATAAATACTTCTTTCATTGCACTCTATCCATCAACGTTTTGAGATTTCTTTTATTTCAAGATATTTGTCCATTTATTATATCAAGAAAACACTAATTTTTTTTTACTAATACTACTCTTAATATAATTTATTGTATTTAATTACTTGTATTACCAAGTACCAAAAAAAATTGTATTACTAAAAGTCATAAAATTTAAATATTTGGATTAATTTCTTCATATTATCTGGGGATTTTTTTTCATATCCAAATAAATTTAAAAATATCAGTATCTTTCAATTATTTATCACTAAAAATAAATCAAAAATTAAATTAAGTAAAATTATACAATTAATCAAGGGATCACAAATGTTTGATAGAAAAAGATACTCAAGAAAAATCGTTATCTAAAATTAGTGATACAAAAGAAAAATCCTTATCTAAAATGAGTGATATAAAATGAAGACAAAATTGAAGAAACACAACAACAGATAGAGAGTATGAAAAGATGTGGAAAGGGGAATGTATGGCAATATAACACCCAGTGACAAGGGCGGTGAGTGATCATGAGTGCAAGAAGGCACAGACAATGAGCGACTCCAGGAAGGCTTCTAAGTGGAGTGGTATATGAATAAACTGATTACACACTAGAATCAGAGGGATTCTTAGACTGCAAAGGTAGGAGACTATATAGTTGAGGATGACTTATATGAATTGATTTGTACTACCTATACTAACAAGATTTATTTTCTTTTCTGTAGCCTATCACTAAAGAACTGCATGGTTAAGCATGCTTGACTTAGAGCAATTTTAGGATGGGTGACCTCCTGGGAAAGCATATGTGTGAGGACAAAGCATGTTGAAAAGACCCTGTGTTGGTTTGTGGGGACAGTTGTCAATCCATAAGGTAGCCTGGGCTGTTACAAATGATATTAGAGCAGCACCTCTCCCAGTATAGTGTGGCTTAGGGATGAACTAAGTGGAAGCTGGTGGGCATGTAACACCTAGTGATGAGAATGGGGAGTGATCGTCGATATAAGAAGGCACGGATAGCGGCAGCTAGCAGGCTTCTAAGTGGAGAGGTACATGAATAAATCGATTACACACCAGAATAAGAGAGATCCTAAGACTGTATAGGTATGGGACTATACTGTTGAGGATGACTTATATGAATTGATTTGTACTACCTATACCAACAAGATATATCTTCTTTTTGGTAGCCCATCACTAAAGAACTCCATAGCTAAGCATGCTTGACTTGGAGCAATTTTGGGATGAGGACCTCCTAGGAAGTTTTCCCAAGAAGCGTACGAGTGAGGATAAAACATGCTGAAAAGATCCCGTGTTGGTTTGTGGGGACAGTCGTCAATCCATAAGGCAACCTATGCAATTACAGGCAGCGCCCATTGTGTAGACCTTTCCATGTTTTGATTACTTTTTGCCTATATACCGTTGTCTCACTCTCACTTTACTTCCTCATATATTCTTTCAAAATAATAGAACATTTTTTATTTTTTCTATTTATAATATTTAGATAACATCAATTATTTTCCATTTCATTTATATCTTTAATATAAATATATTAGTCAAGTAATTAATATATTTATTTTTTAATATGTGTATTGTTTAATTTTTTATTGTTATCATTAAACGAATGAAGTATTTGTTAGTAAAACTTTAAGATTTTTATTTCAAAACCTTAAATATATTTTTATCCTTAAAAAAAAAAGCAAGTTTTGATTTTAGTCTTTGAATTTTTTTTTTTAAATTTTTGATCCAAAAATTTTTAAAATATTTTTTGGTTTTGTCCCTATCATTAAACTATTTATGTCAACTGTTAAACTATCCAAGGGAAGGTAAAGTTATTATGTTCCACATGATAATCCACAATTATACATGACAGTGATCCAAACCAAACAATTTTGAAATGTTTGGACTAAAACCAAACAATAAATTATTTAGGGATTAAAACAAAAATTCAATCATTTTTTAGGGACTAAAATTGTATTTAAGTCTATTTCAAAATACTCAGCCATTTACTATATAAAGAAAGCATTATTTTTTTTATCAACATTATCCTTAGCACAACCAATTATTTTTAGTAACTTTGATTAGTTGTATATACTTCCTCTATATAATAAATGAATAAATATTTTATACAAAAAAAATGAACACATATTTCAAGAATTTATCTAACTAATGTCCTAAAAAATAAAAAATGAAAGTTTATTTATTGATATTTTCAATGCATTAAACTTATTAAAAAATTTAAATTTACCTTTTTTCTTATCCTTAATTAGGACATTATTATCAAAATCCATACTTAACACACACACACACACATATAAGTATAACATAAAGTTATATAAGTGAACAAAATAATCCCTTTTAAAAAATAAAAGTAAGTAAATATAATTAATCAAAGTAAATAAATACTTCTTCTGTTGCACTCTATCCATCAATTTTTTGAGATTTTTTATTTCAAAATATATATCAATTTATCACATCAAGAAAACGTTACTTTTGTTTACCAATCCTACTCTCAATATAATTTATTGTATTTAATTACTTGTATTACCAAGTGCCAAAAAAAATTGTATTACAAAAGTTATAAAATTTAAATATTTGGATTAATTTTTTCATATTATTTGGGAATTTTTGTATCCCAATAAATTTAAAAATATCAGTATCTTTCAATTATTTATCACTGAAAAACCATAAATTAAATTAAGCAAAATTATTAAAATTTATACAATTAATCATGGCATCATAATCGCTTGATAGAAAAATATACAAAAAAAAATCATTATCTAAAATGAGCGATACAAAAGAAAAATCCTTATCGAAAGAGAGTGATATAAAATAAAGACAGAATTTAAAAACACAACTACAGACAGAGAATATGAAAAGATAAAGAGGAATGTAAGGGAAGCCCATTGTGTAAACCTTTTCATGTTTCAATTACTTTTTGGCTGACTACCATTGTCTCACTCTCACTCTACTTCCTTCTCATTTTTGAATAATAGTTGATTTTTTTAATTTTTTCTACTTATAATATTTAGAAAACATTAATTTTTTTTCTTTCATTTATATCTTTAATGTAAATATATTAGTTAAGTACTTAATATATTTTTATTTTTCTCAATATGTGTATTGTTTAATTTTTTTTATAGTTATTCTTAAATGAATGAAGTATTTGTGGTTAAAACATTAAGATTTTTATATCAAATCCTTACATATGTTTTTATCCTTTAAAAAAGTAAGTTTAGATTTTAGTCTTTAATTTTTTTTTTAAATTTTGATCCAAAATCTTTTTAAAATATTTTTGGTTTCATCCCTATCATTAAACTATTTATGTTAAACTGACCAATGGAAGGTAAGTTTTATTATGTTCCATATGAAAATCCGTAATTATACATGACAGGGATTAAAATCCAAACAATTTTAGAAATATGTTGGACTAAAGCCAAACAATAAATTTTTGAGGGATTAAAAGTAAAATTTGATAATTTTTTAAGGACTAAAATTATATTTAAGCCTATTTTAAAATATTCATCCATTTATTATATAAAGAAAAAATTAATTTTTTTATCAATATTACTCTTAGCATAATCAATTATTTTTACTAACTTTGATTAATTGTATTTATTTACTTTTATTGTTTAAGAGGGACAATCTTGTGCATTTACATAACTTTACAATATTATCAAAATTCATTTATTATTTTCTTTATATTTATAGGGAATGTATCATATGACATGAGTGGTTTATTATAAGAGTGAAATGTATAAATCCTGACCATTGAATTTTGTATGAATAGTTAAGATCAAAACATAAAACCATGTGACTTTTTTAAATGAACATATGAGCATTAATTACATTACTTAACTTTCAATCATGACCATCTATGTATGGTTATAGGGCCAAAATTTATTCCTCTGACTCTCATAATAAATTACTCATATCATATGATACACCTCCATCCTATATTTATACACATCAATATGTCCATCCAATAATTAATCCACATGACATGTCATTTTGGGAAATAAATTTAACAAATAACAAAAGATATATATATATATATATATATATATATATAAACTAATATTTATGACTCATTATATGGAAACTTTTCCATGTGTCACTCATAGAAAAAATTATACCCCACCATTTTCATAATCTTAATAATTAAAGTACGTTTTTAAATTTAATTTACCCAATAATTAATAATTAATTTATTCCAATCATACATTCATATCTCTCTTCCATTAACACAATAAAAATATCCTACAAAATATCTCATTCAAAATTATTTAATATGAAAATAATAACAAATAATATAAACAAATGATAATTGAACATATCATTATATCATTAAATTTTTATATGTATAATTATTATAGTATTAATTAATCATAAAAAATTATTATAATTATGTTACCATAAAAAGAAGACTATTATAATTAATGAGAATTTTATTGACCAAGTGTAAGTATTATACAATTATGTAAAAAGTTATTATAATATGTTTTGTTAGTTGATAATAGGTTTATGTAGTTTTTTAATATCACATATGGGTTGTAGTTTTAGTTCAATATCAACTTAGTGATAAGGATTAATTTGTCCTAAAATTCTTCAAAAATATTGAAGAGGACTAATTTATCCTGTATTTTTAATTATTACGGAACACAAAAATATATTTTTATTCTTGAGAGACCATTTTATTCGATATTATTTTTTTCATGGATTAAGTTGGGAAAAGTCTCACCACTTGATTAATAAGTCACCAGTGAGAAATTACTATAAAGACTAATTTAGCATCAATTTTTCAATTCGATGTGACTAATTTACTTAATTTTCTAACTAAAGAAATGGGTTAGAATACATAAAAGGGAACAATCAATGTTCATGCCAAATAAAAGTGTCCATGATTTTAAATTTCTTTTTCTACACTTAGGACCGATGTCAACAACATAAAAAAAATATTGTTCATTATCTTCTGCACTTAAAAAGAAGAAAAAAAAGGTGAATAATTCTACATTTAAAACTATACATAATTTTGAAAAAAAAAGGGGGCTCCATTGAAAATGGGATCACTTGGAATTTCACCACTTGATTGATATATACTCGGTGAGAAAATGCTAGGAAGATTAACAATTCAAACTCTATGCACCAGCTTCAATTTTCCAATTTGACGTGACTAATCTGTTCGATTTTCAAACTTAAGGAATAGGTTAGAAAATATAAAGATAACAATAAATTATGTCAAATATTATAAATCATCATTACATTTTTCTTTAGAGTTATCATTTCATAATGTGCAATTATCTTTCATTTGTTGCATTTTCTTCGATTAGATATGATACAAAGATGAAGACATGCATTATTTTCTTTTATAGATGTATTTTTCCAAGAATAGATTAATAGTATTGAAAAAGAAATAAAATATATAGATTTATAATACTAATATTTATGACTCATTATATTGAAACTTTTCCATGTGTCATTTGTAGAGAAATTTATACCCCACCATTTTCATAATTTTAATAATTAAAGTATGTTTTTAAATTTAATTTACTTTATAATTATTAATTAATTTTTTCAATCATACATTCATATCTCTCTTCCGTTAACACAATAAAAATATCTGACAAAATATCTCATTCAAAATTATTTAATATGAAAATAATAACAAATAATATAAATGAAATGATAATTAAACGTATCATTATATCATTAAATTTTTATATGTATAATTATTATAGTATTAATTAATCATAACAATATTATTATAATTATGTTACCATAAAAAGAAAACTATTATAATTAATGAGAATTTTATTGACCAAGTGTAAGTATTATATAATTATTTAAAAAGTTATTACTATATGTTTTGTAAGTTGATAATATGTTCATCTAGTTTTTTAAAATCACTTACGGGTTATAGTTTTAGTTTATTATCAACTTAGTGATAAGGATCAATTTGTCCTAAAATTCTACAAAAAATATTGAAGACAGACTAATTTATACTGTATTTGTAATTATGATGGAACACAAAACATATATTTTTATTCTTGAACTATTTTATTCGATATTATTTTTTTCATGGATTAAGTTAGGGAAAGTCGCACACTTGATTAATAAGTCACTGGTGAGAAATTACTGTAACGACTAATTCAGCATCAATCTTCTAATTCGATGTCACTAGTTTACATAATTTTCTAACCTAAGAAATAGGTTAGAATACATAAAAGAGAACAATGAATGTTCATGCCAAATAAAAGTGTCCATGATTTTAAATTTCTTTTTCTACACTTAGGAGCGATGTCAACAACATAAAAAAATACTGCTCATTATCTTCTGCACTTAAAAAAAGAAGAAGAAGAATTCTACATTTAAAACTATACATAATTTTGAAAAAAAATGGCTCCATTGAAAATGGCATCACTTAGAATTGTTGCCAAGATGTTGGTGAACTACAAAGATTGGCATGAAATGTTGCCATATGCTTTGCACGCATATCGTACCAATATACGATCAAGCACAGGGGCAACTCCTTTCTCATTGGTGTATAGAATGGAAGCTGTATCTCCCATAGAAGTGGAAATAACATCATTAAAAGTCCTAATGGAGGTAGAGTTAGAAGAATTTGAATGGGTGAAAGCTTGATATGAATAGCTGAACATGATAGAAGAGAAAAGATTAGCAGCTATTTGTCATGGCCAGTTGTGCCAAAGTAAGATGGCTAAGGCTTTTAATAAGAAAGTTCGCCCTAGGGAATTTTATCTAGGAGATTTGGTCTTGAAGAAAATTATCCCTAATCAAGAGCATGCACAAGGAAAATGGGCTCCAAACTATGAAGTTCCTTACATTGTCAAGCAAGCATTTTTTAGAGGGGTGTTAATCTTACAAAATGTGGATGGACAAGAACTACCTAGACCAGTCAAT
This sequence comes from Dalbergia cochinchinensis, assembly GCA_031216125.1. Lineage (NCBI taxonomy): Eukaryota > Viridiplantae > Streptophyta > Magnoliopsida > Fabales > Fabaceae > Dalbergia > Dalbergia cochinchinensis. Next base: position 71,868,687 of record CM062368.1, on the reverse strand, counting down.
GCTGATATAATCAAAAAGTTTTATGCTTGAAAAGATGCTGTAAAAGCCCCTTAGACTGAAAACTCAAAAGAGTGGCCTAAGAAAAAATTAGGGTGACAAAAAAAAAACAAAAACAAAAAAAAGAGACAAAATGTTCACTAGGATGAAATACCCAAAAAGGCGGCCTAGTCAAAAGTTAGGGCAATTATGAGCATCATCTCAAGCATCTGATGTTGGGGCAATTTTCAGGACCAAACATATTGTCAGTTGGGTAAATTCTGGGGAATCAAGTGAAAAAGAAATGGCTGGAGGACATGTCATCAGATACAATGACTATGACAATCAACAGTTGCAAGGAATCAATTGAATGAGTAACTAAGAATAAAAAATGGGGCAAAATTTTTATGTCTTTCACAGTGTCATTTTTCATTTTGTTTCATTTTTGTTTTGGTTCTAATCCCTTGAAGTTATCTTTGTTCCCATAAGCTCAAATACACAAAGCAATAAAGATGTTAATTTCTCCTTTCTCTCTCTTGAATGCATGTTTATTTATGATGTCTTGAGTAAGCATAAACTTAAGTATGAATTATACAGCCTAACAATGTTTGCAACAATACATCAATGACTAACATCTAGAAGCTTCAACAAAGCTTGGCAGGCGAGGAAAAAATAAAAAAGGAAGTGGGCGAAGTTACAGAAGAAAAGAAAAAGTCTCGTTTGCACTAGAAGGTCCAACTCATGAGATACGAGTTTTGATCAGTTAAAGTCTTCCTCAAGGGTTGCTTCGAGATGGTAAAAGTTATTTTACAAAAATGTTTTTGAAAAAAAAATGAAAAAAGAGTGTGTAAATCATTGGTTTTCCTGTCACTTGTGGACCAGCATCCAGTGGGTCGCAAGGCTTTTAATTTCAGTCAGCCCCTGATGGCTTTTAATTTCTTGTCAGCCGTTGATGGCTTTTAAATATCTTGTCATCCCCGATCGCTTTTAATTTTCAGTCAGCCCCTAATGGCTTTTAACTTTCATTCAGCCCCCGATGACTTTTAATTTTTGATTATCTCCCGATAGCTTTTAATTTCCTGTCAGCCTTTGATGGCTTTTAATTTTCAGTCAGCCCCTAATAGCTTTTAATTTACTGTCAGCCCCTGATGGCTTTTAATTTCCTGTCAGCCCCTGATTGCTTTTAATTTCCTGTCAGTCCCTGATGGCTTTTAATTTCCTGCCATCCCCTGATGGCTTTTAATCTTCAATCAGCCTCCGATGGCTTTTAATTTCCTGTCAAACTGATGGCTCTTAATCTTCAGTCAGCCCCCGATGGCTTTTAACTGCCTATGAAACTCCATCAACTTTTAAATTTTTGGGTAGTCCCATTACTTTTTACATCTCCTGTCATTTGTGAATTTGTGTCAAAGTTTTTACATCTCCTGTCATTTGTAAATTTATGTCAAATTAATTAGCTTCTTATCTTTGCATGATCCACACACAGTTAATTTCTAACTTGCATAGTTTGCATGTGACTTTCTTGAATGTTTAAACTCTTTTGGAATTTGATTTTTTCTTGCATTTGCATTTCATGCATTATCGAACAAAATCTATATTCATATCTTTACTTATTCTTTACAAAGACAATATGTAAAACTTAGGTTTTTCATGTTCTCTTATAAGAAATAAGTAAAGAGGGGCAACTGTGAACACCCAATTTTGTCCGGTCCAAAAAAATAAAATCTTTGGTCCATTTCATTTGAAAAATCCTTAACCCATTTCTTTTTAGGTTGTTGTTTCATTTTTGTTATACAAATAAATAAGCCCATTTCATTTTTTTAAAAAAAAAATGAGCCCATTTGAAGCCCAAGTTGTTTTATTCAAAAACAAAAAGAAAATTTGTTAGCCCATTTTCATTTCATTATTTTGTTATTTCTATTAAAAAATAAAAAAGAAAGAGACGGTGCTGGAGTTGAGCTTGCACATGGTGTCTTTGATATTTTTATAAAGAACAAAGAGGAACGTGCATCAGATTGAAAAATTTCAAAAAGTGAAGTGTGCAACCCGGAAATAAGGAGGTGTGTATTGAACTAAATAGATACCAAATCTTCATGGATAAAAAATGGCTATTGTCAGGTTTGGCAAAGTTAATTCTTGATAGCTATAAAAGGGGAGATACAGAAAGAGTACAGGGAGAAAGGAGATGAAATTGATTCAATAAGTTACACAGAGAGTGAGATAGTGACGGTGAGTAATACACAGAATAGTAGAGTGAGTGAAAACAAAGAGTGACATAGCCAATTTCATTTTGATCAAGAAGGATCAACAAGGCAAAAATGAGTTCATGAAGCATATGCATATCATTTTTTCTTTGTTTCCATTAACAACGTTATTTTCAGAAGCCAAACTTGTAGCTTTATCACTATAAGCCTTCCCCTCATACCCACCTCAAATCATCATCTCAACCTACACCAAAATCAAAGCAACCTAAACAGGAATCAGAAGTTAAAACTAAGGCAAATCCTAAGCCAAGAAAAATGAAATAAAAAAAAAGAAAGGGGAAGAGAAGCAGTGGTGGTGGCAGTGCCACTGGCCACCACCGCCGTGCTAGCACTTCCACCCTCCTCTCAGTTGCAGCAGCACCACGACCAACGTGCGAACTAGGCCGTGAAGCTCCGCTGCACTTCTACCTTCGCAATCGCGCGGAACCAACCCATCTCCAGCCTCAGCCATGAGAACCATCTCCAACCTCAGCCGTGAGAGTGTGTATCGTGTCTATATGTGTTGGTGAGAAAGAGATCCAGTCGTGTGTGGATAAGAGAAAGAGTAAGCCATGTATGTGTGTCAGCTGTGTGGGGATGAGAGAAAGAGTCAGCCGTGTATATGTGTATATCAGCCGTGCATAGATGAGAGAAAGAGTCAGCCCTAAGAGTGTGTGCATGTTAGCCATGTGTGGATGAGAGAAAGACTCATCCATGTATGTGTACGTGTCAGCTGTATGTGTATGAGAAAAAGAGTCGGCTCTGTGTATGTGTGTCAGTAGTCTATAAATGAAAGAAGGAGTCAGCCATGAGAGTATGTGTTGTGTCTATGGGTTTTGGTGAGAGAGATTTGTCGTGTGTGTATTAGAGAAAGAGTGAGCCGTGTATGTGTGTGTGTACATCAGCAGTGCATGGATGAGAGAAAGAGTCAACCATGAGAGTGTGTTATGTGTCTATGTGTGTTAGTGAAAGAGAGAAAGAGTCAGCCATGTGTGTGTGTTAACCGTGTGTGGATGAGAGAAAGAGTCAGCCGTGTGTGTGTATCAGCCAAGCATGGACAAGAAAAAGAGTCAGCCATGAGAGTATGCTTTGTGTCTATGTATGTTAGTGAGAGAGAGAAAGAGTCAGCCCTATGTGTGTGTGTCAGCCGTGTGTGTATGAGAAAAAGAGTCAATCGTGTGTATGTATGTGTGTGAGCCGTGTATGTGTATGTGCTGGAGAGAGAAAGTGTTGTGTATGTATAGGTGAGTGAGTGATTAAGGGTAAAGAATTTTTTTTGTTTTATTTTTAATTATTACTATTTTGTTAGTATTATTTTTATTTTGTTGAATCAGATTTTGGATTCGGGTTTGAATTTGTTTATTTGGTTTAGTGTTTATTTTATGTTTTTTTTTTTGGGAGCTTTATGTCATGAATTAAAAATCTTAAAAAAATCTGAAAAGGAAAGAAGTCTTTTAATTTGTCTAGATTTAGGATTAAAAAAAAAGATTGTCTTTATCACATTTCATCCAATTAAAAGTCATTTACAAAAAAAGCCAATACATATTTCCTCTTTTCAAAACTAAAATTGATCAATACACTTCTTTTTTCTTAGTTAAAATCCATCAACACACAATCATTTTCTATAGAACTACGTGACTTTGAGTTCCTTATTGCACTAGGGGATACGTAGGAGCAGGTGACTCTTGTCAAACCAAAATTAATTTTTCTTAAATTGTTTGTTTAAATTGTAAATATGTTTGTCTCTTTTTTCAAGGTTATTAATTAATTTGCACAACTTATTAAGGTACCGTCTAAGGATGGGTGTATTAGGGGTGCGTAGGATTAAGTTCCTACCCTTCCATATGGATAACTGACTCTCGAACTCATTAATCTGGTTTCAAAGACTATTTTCTAAAACAAAATGGATTTTTCCACGTTTTTCCTAATTTAAATAAACTTGGTGGCGACTCTATTTTCCAAATAACTCTTTCTTTTTTGCCGTCCCTTTGCGATCCCAGTTGCGATATTTAGTGTTTGGGTTACCACTCAAACTAACCTACACTCAAGTTTCCTTAACATATATATGAAAAGTTCCTGAGAAAACTTGAACGACTTCATTTTATCATTTCTTCCTAGGAAGAACATAAATCTATTTAAGAACATAGAAGGAATATTTTTTACAAGTAAGGAATCTGATTACATTATGATATGAATCTTAATGGAGATGACGAGAGATTTTTCTAGAATTTCCTCTTTAAGCGTGGAGTCTCTCTATTTTACATTAGAGCACAACATCTCTATTTAAAAAAGGTCTTCCTTATGACCATTGCATAGTTCTTCTAGGGACATGTATTGATCATCCATTTGTGTCTTAGAAAGATAGTTTAGAAGTGTAGCTTGCCTGTCTATCAAATCAATTTACAGAAGCCATTATGGAGCAGAGGTTTCTGATGTCCTTCAGAAATCACTCATACTTTCTGAACCATGGTTTCTAAATTTTTTCTTCTAAGACTTAGGATAGTTGACTTCAAAGGCAAGAGAGATGATTAGCCGGTTCTGACACTGGGATTTGACTCTTTGAAATTCAAATTCAAATTTGAAATTTGAAATTCCCTCAATTTCTAGTAACGCTCAGCTCTCCACAGTGAAGTGAGCTTTCTGAAGTGGTAACAGATCCTTTGATGATATATTTACTTTCTGATCTTCAATCCAAGCTATATGATGATGATTGATTCGTGATTGTACTATTAACGATAGTGTAACATCTAGCCTTTAAAGATTGCTTAATATCTTCATTGTAAGCATACTTTCTAAAGTCTCAGGACTTGGTTTCTTGTAGCGTTGATATCTTCTTCAATTCATTAACTATCTATTGCTTGAATAAGAATATAATTTCATTTCCATTTCAGTTCATATCTCTCAACATAAGATAAACATGTTTACATATGCAGCGTGAATTTTATCCTTATTTGAGTAAGCATTGCTCTTATTAAACGATATAATCCTGTTATAATCATATAAAAAACTCAAGACAACCGTTAGTCATTCTTCAAAGCATTTTCTTTAAATTGGCTTTGTTGTCATTCAAAACTAATTAGCGCATTTTGTCAAGGTTTTAGAGCTAACATTACATACCAGAATGAAAAGGGTCCTAAGACTGTATAGGTATGGGATTATATAGTCGAGGATGACTTATATAAATTGATTTATACTACCTATACCAACAGGATACATCTTCTTTTTGGTAGCCTTTCACTAAAAAACTCCATTGTTAAGCATGCTTAACTTGGAGCAATTTTAGGATGGGTGACCTCTTGGGAAGTTTTCCTAGGAAGCATGTGAATGAGGACAAAGCATGCTAAAAAGACCCCATGTTGGCTTATGGAGACAGTCACTAATCCATAAGGCAGCCCAGGCTGTTACAGCAAACCAAATGTTACCCTTCAATACAAGTTTCCCAATAATTTTCATTTTGTCATATATCTTAACATCCTCTGGGCCAAATACCATATACCTCCTTGACTTTGTTATTTGTGATACTAAAAGTAAATTTTTCTTCATTTCAAGAACGTAATAAACATTTTGTAAGCATACTTGATCATCACTGTAGCAAGGTGAGATCACTATTTTCCTAACATGAGTAATTGGAAACCTTGAATGGTCTGCCATTACCACAACTAGATTGCCTTTGCACTTTTTTGCACTTTTTTGTGCTTCTCATTTTCAACTGTCATGTGATTGGAGCATCCTAGACCAAGTATGGGGAGGTAGTTAATGCATGGAATCAAGTGGGTATGTTTCATATTAGAAGTAGTTCTGGTGGGATCCATGTACGTCAACACGATGTGGATAATGTACTATGGGAGGATAACTTGGTTAGACATCAAGAGATGGTTTTTAATGCTAGCAGTCTTGAATTTGCAGGTCATTATTTGCAGCCTTCAGTCGAGGAGCCCAACCATGGTACCACTAGGTTTTATAGTCTCTTAAAAGCTGCCAATCAACCTTTATAGGAGGATTGGGTACACTCCGAGTTGTCATTAGCAGTTCGAATATTGAGCATTAAGTCAGAAGGGAACCAAAGCCAGAGTTCTTTTAATCAATGGGCTGCACTGATAAGTGAGCTAAGTTTGAATCCCGATGTAATTCCAAAAGATTTTTATCAAGCTAAAAAATTATTTTCTAAACTTGGGTTAAAGGAAATAAAGATTAACTAGTGCTTGAAAGGTTGCATACTTTATTATAAAGATGATATTTCATTGACTGAGTGTAAGTTATGTCAAGAGACTAGGTTTAAACCCAAAAGACATGGAAATGGGAAGTATAAGGATGTCCCTCAGAAAAGAATACATTATCTGCCCTAAATCCCTAGAATCAAAAGATTCTATGTGTTAATGAGCTCGGCTTCTTATATGAGGTGGAACAGTGAAAATCAAAAGGGTGACGGTGTGATGACGTATCCATCACATGGTGAAGTATGGAAACATTTTGATCAGCAATATCTTGATTTTGCCTTTGGTTCTCGAAATATTAGATTAGGACTTTGTTCAGATGGATTTTCTCCAAATAACCAATTTAGCAAACCCTATTCTTGTTAGACCGTAGTTATTACACCTTATAATCTCCTTTCTGAAATGTGCATGAAAGATCCTTACCTGTTCTTAACATGTATAATCCCTAGCCCTGATAATCCAAAAGCTATGATTGATGTATATATTCAACCCCTAATTAATGAATTGAATGAGTTGTGGTGCCAGGGTGTTTTCACTCACGACATTTCAACAAAGCAAAATTTCATGATGAAGGCTACATTATTGTGGACCATTAATGATTTTCCAGCTTATGAAATATTGTCTAGATGGATGGCTCAAGGCAAATTAGCATGCCCAATTTGCATGGAGGATGCAAAGGCATTCACCTTGAAACATGAAGGAAATAATTCTTGGTTTGATTGTCATAGGAGGATCTTAGATGCTAATCATCCATATAGGCAAAGCAAATATGGTTTTAAAAGTAATTGTATTGAAAATGAGGAGCCTCCAATTAGAGTAAGTGGTTGCCAATTGTAGGATTGAGTTAAGGATTTCACAAAAATAATAGAATTCAGAAAGATGGTGCGAATGCTAAGTATTTTCTAGGAGTTGCCATCTAGAAAGGATTTTCTAGGAGTTGCCATATAGAAAGGATAATTTAGTGTGCCATGCATATTGAGAAAAATGTGTTCGACAACATTATGAATACTGTGATGGATACAGATCGAACCAAAGACAATAACAAGGCAAGGCATGATTTGGCTGAATATTGTACACGGCCTGATTTGTATTTACAAGAATTAAGAGATGGTCATTTCAATAAACCAAAGGCTAAATATGCTCTGAATTCCACTCAGAAACCTTCTATTTGTTAGTGGCTAAAGGAGATGGGAATGCTGATGGTTATGCTTCTAACTTAAGTAGGTGTGTCAATGTTGCACAAGGTAAGCTTGTTGGCATAAAAACCCATGATTGTCACGTCTTCATAGAGTGTTTGCTTCCAATTGTATTTAGAGAGCTCGTTGATGTTGTCTGGAAGCCCCTAAACAAGCTTAGTCAGTATTTTAGGGATTTATGCTCTTCTTCTCTTAGGGTTGATGATCTACGTGTCTTGGAAAAAATATTCTCAAAATTCTGTATAAATTGGAAAGAATTTTTCCTCTCGGGTTCTTTGACTCAATGGAACACTTACCCATACATTTGGCATATGAAGCATGAGTGTGTGGACCGATTCAATATAGGTGGATGTATCTATTTGAAAAGGAAATAGGAGGGTTTAAAAGAATCGTGAAGAATAGGTCTCAAGTGGAAAGATGAATATATCAAGCCTACCTAGCAAAAAAGACTTCAAATTTTTGCTTATTTTACTTTCAGCCATATGTTCAATCTAGTCAAACTCAAGTTGGTCATAATGACAATGGAAGGGAGTATTCTATTCCACCAACATTGTCCATATTCAATCGACCTAGTCGAGTTGTCAGAAAGAATGAAGCCGGATAGCTGAAATTCGAGGAATGGAATTCTATGCACTTACACATTTTGATAAATTGTGATAAGGTGCAACCATTCAGATTGTTAGTGAATGACCCTTTCTTAATAGGCGAAGTGTAATGTTATGCATCCTTAAAATACCCTAAAATTTATTTTCAATAATAAATACTTTAAAGAATTGCATGGTTAAGATTCTTTTCAATAATTTCTAGACTAGTTCAGATTACATGTAAGTCCATTTTGTTAAAATTATGTAACCTAATATATTATTGTCAGTAAATCTTGTTTGATGAATGTTAGTTTGACATTTCAAACTTCATCTACATAGTTCATAATAAAAATAATGATATAACATGTCCTAATTTGTTTAACCCAACTTGGGGGCTAAAAAATAATGCTATAAGTGGCCCATATACTATGTTAATGACTACAAGTTTGGCATAGTTGATTGGGGTGTAGAAAAAAATTGATAAAACTAATTTTTGTGTTAAAGGTGATGCTAAGGATAGAGAATGTGATTGGTATAGTGTCGTTAAAGAAATCCTTGAGTTTGATACATTGGTGAGCTAACGAAAAAATGTATGCCATTCAAATGTGAATGGTATAATCCAACATGACTCACTAGGACACAACAACACAATAATTACAAAATCATTGAAATCAATCACACCAGAAGATATGGAAGTTATGATCCATTTATTATAGCCAAAAATGCTAGATGAGTTTATTATATATCTTATCCCGGGAAAAGTATGTCATATTGGAGGGTTGTGAACAAGATAAAAAAGAGGTAGGATTGAAATAGAGGAAAATACTGTTCAAAATGCTTATCAAGTGGACGATCCAGCTGCAGACAATCCTGAAAGTGCACTTCTGTTGACAACTAGGGAAGTTGACATAATTGAATGTACAAGTAACCACCCAATAAGAAATCGCAAAGATGAAATAAGGATAGTAGTGGTGATGATTCAAATAATGATCAACAACAAAGTGATGATGAAAACATGCCTGAACTTTCAGATTATCTAAGGTGTTCAAAATTATATGCAATACTTTTATGAAATTATTTGAAACTTCTCGATGTAATTTATTACTTTTTTGTGTTATTTTTCATTGTTTCAATATGGCTGGTAGAGGCAGAGGCCGACTTCAGAAGGTCAGTTTACCCACCACCCCCTCCTACCATCTCCATTACTGCCCTTCCTACCACCTTTGGTATTGCCCTTTCCACTACCTCCACCTCCATTCTTGCCATCACCACTCCTCCTTTTAGGATGATGCCCATTCCTGGGTATGCTGGCCTTCATCCTCCCCCTTATTTCTAGTCACAGCCTATCCACAATAGTAACCCCTCTCCCAGCGCTACTACTGCCCCGACTCCTAGCACTACATCTCACCAGACTCCTACATCCTCGAGTGGGTCATAGACCTAAGACCTAGATGGGAGACTTCTCAAGTCATATAGTAAGCCACTTGGGTTTGACGGTAGACTACTCCAGCAAATTAGGTCGGACAGTAAAGAAAGGTAAGTTATTGTACAAGTTTTCTATTACATTCTAATTTTGCATTGCATATGATATTTAAAATGTTTTGATTCTTTTTTACAGTTTTGACCCATTTGCTAAAGGTCACCACAGGATCACGGAGGTTATATAGATGTTATATAACCATCTGTTGCCTATTGGACTGACATCTCGCTAGATGTCAAGGAGTTGGGTGAGAATTGAAGGTAATTCTATGATTTATTTGCCTTTGTTAAAATATATATGTTTATATTATTAAATTATATGGTTATGATTACTTATGTGTTGTTTAGTTTGTGCATACAGAGGATATTTTATATTCGACCCGAGCATGAGCCCACCGTTAAGAGGACTTGGAGGATTAGGTCCTTCAAGCACTTGCATGACATGTTCCACGATGTCTACAAGAGGCTTATGAATTGCTTATGGCTGAGTAATACCACCATTAGTGAGTTACAGCACCATTGGTCTCTGACCTAACCTTCAAGGACAGGTCAGACAAGGGGAGGACTAACTAGGCCTCCCAAAAAGGCGGGTCATTGCATACTGGTGGATTAAGTACCCAGGAAGGTACTTGAGAGTGTTTGGCAAGTCTTTAACTTTTCTACATTTAATATATTATTAAATGTCAGTTTATTACATTTGACTTTCTTGTGCATATCTATGTAGTCAAGGGAGCTAAACCTTCTTCTGACGCAGGAGAGATTTGGGTATATCCTCGCTCTGAGAGACCACTTACATAAGTTTCAATTTGGACATTTTATCTTTTTCCTTTTGTAGTGTGAGTTCACAGACCTAGTACCAGACCCGGTGGCTAATGCTAGGCCTAATGCTAATAACTCTCCTCCTCAAAATGAGAAGGATGTCTGAGCCTAAGTGGTTGATGGCCTATACAAGGGTTGCATATACGGGATGGGGTACTACCCTGACAGTAGATCCCCATCTTTCATCACCAAGTCTACTACTGGAAATGATGCCTTGAGGGAGCGTGCGCATACCCTAAACCAGGAGCTGTAGTAGTAGGCACAACTCCTTCAGCAGCTCCAGGTGCAGGCAACAGGTTGACCGGCAGTAGAGTAGGAGTTTAAGGAAATCTGACAGCTTAAGATGTCCATGGAGGAGGAGAAGTAGTAGTAGGAGATTGCCAAGAAAGAGAAGATTAAATTCAAGAAGATGCGGCAGAAAGTCATTGATGATGTTATGGCATTCTTTAGGGATATGCAAGCTTCAGGGTCCTCTGGCTCCGATAACATGCTCCCCTAGATGCTTCTACCCTCTATTTTTGAGCCTTCTTCTCTCTCCGATGCTATAGACGACTTCGCTGGGTCCCCTGATGATGGTGGCGTCAACGACGCTGACGACTAACAGGACTTTAGCTAGGTTTTTATTTTTGATATTTTATTCATTTATCATACTTTGTATATATTTTTGATATTTTATTATGACACTTTGTTTAGTTATTGTATCAATTTATTGTTTTACTATTATTTTATTATTTTTCACTTAACATCACTTCAATTGGTAATTGAATTATTATATTAAAAATAATTAAATATGATCCATAGTTTATATAGGGGAGTTAACAAAGTGCAATGGCATCAACAAAAAAATTTATTATAAGTAATTTATTAAATAAGTTAAAAATTATTAATTAAAAATTTTTACCAATGAGTGTACCTGTCAGTAATTATTAATAAAAAAATTATTATTATTTTAAATTGCCTGTCAGTAAAATTAGAAATATCCATCGGTACTATTATTTACCTAACGCCATTCGTGATGCCCTTATTGTACCAACTGATATTCATTTTTAATACCTGTCTATAAACATGTCAAAAATTATCGACGCGTATTATAACCGTTCAGTAATATTCCATCAATGGCCAAAATACCAATGGCCAATACCCGTTGGTAAACTCATTAGTATAACTATAACCCGTCGAAAAACCTGTCAATAATCCTTACAATTTCTCATGCTTTTCTTGTAGTGTATACGTAATCCCTTGTTTTTAATGCATAAAACTTAGAAATATGACTATTGGTGGTGTTTTAGGTGGTAAGCAACCTCATGCACGAAAATTGCTCACTATGCACACTAATTGTTTGATAAAACGTCTAAACAAAACTAAGAGAATTGGTTTTGGTTGTGTTTTCTTTTATAAATTTATAGTTCTTGAATAATAAAGCTCTAGTTAAGACAATATTTTTGGTAGTGAAAAGGGAAGTTTGAATGAGTTTTGATTCATCATATGGTAACATCTAAGTTTTCACATAACGGATGATGCTTTATTCCGATTACTAATGTTAATTTGTGCACCTGTTAAGTTGTTATTGTGATTTTTCTTGTTTTAAAGAAAAGGATTTTAGAGTACACTATTGAAACTTATGCTTGTATTATTTATGAAGGAAATGAATGACTTTGAGGAAAGAGGGAAAAGAGAAAAAAACTAAGGAATAAGGTATCAGAATTAAGACATAAAGATTAAGAGTTGACTTATACCAACAAAGATGGTTCTTACCAAATCATTTTGAGGACTAGTGACGATTGGACACTGACTTTCTTTATAGTGCACATGAGGGCTTCAATGACAGCTCACATTAAGGATCCAACAATAACCAGTTTAAGCATCAGCTCATAGCCCTTAAAGTATCTAAACCAGGATCAAATGAAAGAAAAGAGCAATGAGGTCAATAAGAATGAATAGAAACACAAGAGTTACAAGGTAGATAGGTGATCAAAGAAAAGACCTAAACTATGAAGTTCTTGAGGACTTGCATTAGGATAGCCATTTATGCATGCATGTGGCATTTAATGAATAAGCCTAATATTTTTTTCCATGCATGCATGTGTCTTTAGTGATACTAATATAGATCTTCCATGTGCATGTACATCTCATGCTAAAACCATGCTAAAAGACACCTCTACCTTGGTAAAAAATGGTTGCAAAATCCTAAAATTGAACCTTATGGTTGTATACTAATAATTTCAATGGAAACCAAGATAAACTACAGATGATAATGATGTCATGTTAATTTCATATGCCCCTACTTAGATTTTGATTGAATTCTCGCCCTTTACCCTTTTCCATATCATCTCTAGATGAGCAGGTAGATCCTGATGTAGGAATTAGGTTGCTAGAGTATTGTTGCTTTTGCCTTCCTTGAAGATTGTGCTATATCACTTGATTTCATTTGATGTTTCAAAATCTTCGAGTTATTTTGCTCCATGCTTATGGAATTATATATCCTTTTTTTTTTGAGTTTGGAACTTGGGATCTTTTTTGTATTTGGATTACGAGACACTATTTCTTCCATATTTTGTATTTTGTGGCCTGAGTCCATGACGTAGTATTCTCTTAGCTATTTTAACCCATGAGACCACCTATCTTCTTATATTAAATCATTAGGTATTATGTCGTTGATTGGGTGGCACTATATGCCTTATGATGATTATTTGTGAGATACTGAAATGTTGTAATTTGAATTACAGGTTAATCTATGGATGACTAATTATTTTGTTTGTGATTTTCTATCTTATAGGAGGCATGGTACCTATGCCGTTACATGCCGGATTTTTGTTAGAATATCTTGTAATGTTCATGTCTAGTATGTGAGGCTCTCACTTTATTTTCTTTTTTTAAGGAGAGAAAAAGAAAAATACCAATGCTATCTTTGATAGAAGTTATGTTTAATATTGAAAAGCTCATGAAACAAGGTGTGATTCCTTAGTATTAACATTTATGTGACTTGAGCACATAGGAATAAGTACTAGGGAGTAGGGAGTTACATTATTTATAGTCATTAGACTGATACTCCCTCCGTCCTTGAATAATTGTCCATTTCAAAAATTTACTTTATATAGAAATAATTGTCCATTTCAAAAATTTACTTTATATAGAAATAATTGTCCATTTCAATAATATTCATATTAAATGCTATTGACTCATTAGTGAAAAAGAAGAGAAAAAGTTGGAGTATTGAAGTGAAACATGGGCAATTTAGTAAATTATTTCTAGTTTTTACTGTCATTGATATTTTACTAATCATTTTCTTAATTCTAGTGAATAATTATTCAAGAATAGAGGGAGTACATTGAGAAGTTAATGTGTTTTGCTACAAATTGTAGCCATATATATTAACTTCTCAATATATCAATTTGACTAAAAAAATTTTAGATTAACTATTAATAAGAAATGAAGGAAGTATTGTATACCTCCATCGTGCAAGTATCCACGTATAGTAACTACCAAGAAGATTCCAATTAATGTCTACAACTTCAATTCTCAAAGCACAACCATTCATTTTTCCTTAATTAAAGTATCATTTTGGCCCCTAAAATTATAAGCGTGCTTTATTTTAGTCCCTGGAATTTCAAAATTAACTCTTTAGTCCGTGGAATTGCATTACGTAGATCACTTTAGTCAAACAACCATCAGTCAACTGTTACATTTTGCTAACATGTCATGTTAAGTGACAGGTGCCAGGAGGTAGCAAAGGTAGAGATAATAAAGGAGCTCAGTGGGGAAGAGGGAGATATTAGCCGAGAGGAAATAAAGCTCATCCTGGAGGAGGCAGAGGTCGACAGGCATGAGTCAAGGCTCGGTCAAGGAAACTGAGAGAATGTAAAACTCATCCGAGGAAATAGAGTTTGACCAAGTGGAGGCGAAGCTTGGCTAAGGAGGCAGAGCTCGGATGACAAGTGGTGAGGTCAACCAGAGATGGCAATTTAGCTCGGCCAAGAGGAGAATGAGCTTTGTTGTCAAGTGATGAGGTTAACCAGAAATGACAATGGAGCTTGGACGGGAGGTGACCAAGCTCATTTAACTTGCCATATTAGCAAAATGTAACGGTTGACTGACGCTTGTTTGACTAGGGACTAAAGTGACCTATAAAATACAATTTCAGGGACTAAAGAGTTAATTCAAAATTTCAAGGATTAAAGTGAATCACGCTTGTAATTTTAGGGACCAAAGTGACACTTTAATCATTTTTCCTCATTGTTTTGGTCGTCACCTTTTAGGATACGGCAAAAAACTTCCACAGGCAACCACGGATGGCAACTTCTTACTCCAAGTTGATTCCCATTAATGTCTCAAAGCATCACCATTCATTTATCCATTTTTTTCCTTTCTTTTTTGTGTAAACTTTTCATTTATCCATCTTAGTCTACGTAAACAGTACGCACAAGTTTGGTGGACTAGTTTAATTACCCTGTACCTTGACTATAAGAACCATTGGTATTGGGAGTTCCTGCATAATTGCATGTCACTATGTCATCGATGTCCATGTCCCCTTAAGTCTTTGGTTTTATTATACATTTCAGTACTTGAAAAATTCCTCCTATTGAGGTGTTTGTATTTGCCATTGATTTTTTTTTTGTCAAATAGTAAAAAGCTGGATTATGAAGCCTTTATTTCATTTCATCAGTCGAAAAATTTGATAGAAAATGGGATCACAATCATTTGACAGAAAAAGATACAAAAGAAAAATCCTTATCTAAACTAAGTAATATAAAAGAAAAATTCTTTTCCAAAATGAGTGAGATAAAATGGAGATAGAATTGAAGAAACAGAACTATGAACAGAGAATATGTAAAGATAAGGAAAGAGGATTGTAAGGTGACGCCCATCGTGTAGGCCTTTCCATGCTTTGATTACTTTTTGGCTTACTACCATTGTCTCACTCTCACTCTACTTCCTCTTCCTTTCAGAATAATAATTTATTTTTTATTTTTTCTATTTATAATATTTAGACAACATCAATTTTTTCCATATCATTTATATCTTTAATATAAATATATTAATTAAGTAATTAATATTTATTTTCAATATACTTTTTATTTTTGTAGAAATATGTATTGTTTAATTTTTTATAGTTATTACCAAATGAATAAAGTATTTGTTAGTAAAATTTTAAGATTTTTATTTCAAAGCCTTAAATATGTTTTTATCCTTAAAAAAATTAAGTTTTGAGCTTAGTCATTGAATTTTTTTAAAATTTTGATCCAAAAGATTTTTAAAATATTTTTGGTTTTGTCCCTATCATTAAACTATTTATGTCAAATGTTACACTAACCAATGGCGGGTAAAATTATTAAGTTCCACATAATAATCCGTACTTATACACGACAGGGATTAAACCAAACAAATTTAGAAATGTTTGGACTAAAACCAAACAATAAATTTTTCAAGGACAAAAACTAAAATTCAATAATATTTCAGGAACTAAAATTATATTTTCAAAATATTCATCCACTTAGTATACAAAGAAAACATTAATTTTTTTTTATCAATATTACCCTTAGCATAATCAATTATTTTTACTAACTTTGATTAATTGTATTTATTTACTTTTATTTTTAAAGAGGGGCAACCTTGTGCATTTACACAACTGTACAATATTATTGAAATTCATTTATTATTTTCTTTTTATATATATATATATATATATATATATATATAGGAGTGAATCATAACCGTTAAATTTTATGTGAACAGTCAAGATTAAAACATAAAACTATATATTTTTTTAAATGAGTATGTGAGAATTAATTTTATTAATTAATTTTTAATCTTGACCATCTATATATAGTTATACGGCCAAGATTTGTTCCTCCGACTTTTATAATAAATCACTTCATATGATATGCCTTCATCTTATATATATATATATATATATACATATATATATATATATATATATAATGTCATTTTGGGGAATAAATTTAATAAATAACAAAAGAAATATATATATTAAGGAAACAATAAATAAATTTTGATAACAATATTAAGTTGTGTCGTGAGTAAGATTGTCCTTCTTAAAAAATAAAAATAAGTAAATGCAATTAATTTAAAAAATCGATGCTTTCTTTTATATAATACATGAATAAATATTTACCTAAACAAAAATGAACACATATTTCAAGAATTTATCTAACCAATGTCCTAAAAAATAAAAAATGAAAGTTTATATATTGATATTTTCAATGCATGAAACTCACTTAAAAAACTTTAAAATTTACCTTTTTTTATTATCCTTAATCAGGACACTATTATGAAAATCCATACTTAACACACACACACACACACATATACAAGTATAACATAAAGTTATATAAGTCAACAAAATAATCCCTTTTAAAATATAAAACTAAGTAGATATAACTAATCAAAGTAAAGAATTTGTTCTTTCACTGCACTCCATCCATCAATTTTTTGAGACTCTTTTATTTCAAGATATCTGTCCATTTATCATATCAAGAAAACATTACTTTTTTTTTTACCAATACTACTCTTCATATAATTTATTGTATTTAATTACTTGTATTACCTAGTACCAAAAAAAATTGTATTACCAAAAGAAATATTTGGATTAATTTCTTCATATTATCTAGGGATTTTTCATATCCCAATAAATTTAAAAATATCAGTATCTTTCAATTATTTATCACTAAAAAAATCACAAATTAAATTAAGCAAAATTATTAAAATTTATACAATTAATCATGGCATCACAATCGTTGATAGAAAAAGATACAAAAGAAAAATGCTTATCTAAAATGAGTGATATAAAATGAAGACAGAATTGAAGAAACACAACTACAGACAAAGATATGAAAAGATGAGGAAAGAGGAATGTACGGCTGCACCCATTGTGCAGACCTTTCCATGTTTCGATTATGTTTTGGCTTACTACCATTATCTTATTACTCCCATTCTGCTTCCTCCTCTTTACAGGAAAAAAGTTGTTTTTTTTTCTATTTATAATATTGAGATAACATCATTTTTTTCCTTTCATTTATATCTTTAATATAAATATATTAATTAAGAAATTAATATATTTATTTTTAACATATTTTTATTTTTTTAATATGTGTATTGTTTAATTTTTTATAGTTATTATGAAATAAGTGAAGTATTTGTTAGTAAAATTTTAAGATTTTTATTTCAAAGATTTAAATGTTTTTATCCTTAACAAAAACTAAGTTTTGATTGGTCCAAAAAAAATTAAAAATATTTTTCATTTTGTCCCCATCATTAAACTATTCATGTCAAATGTTAAACTGATCAATGGAAGGTAAAGTTATTAAGTTCCACATGATGATCCGTAATTATACACGATAGGGATTAAGACCAAACAAGTTTAGAAATGTTTGGACTAAAATCAAATAATAAATTTTTCAAGGATTAAAACCAAAATTCAATAATTTTTCAAGGGCCAAAATTATATTTAAGCCTATTTCAAAATATTCATCCATTTATTATATAATGAAAACATTAATTTTTTTTATCAATATTACCCTTAGCATAATCAATTATTTTTACTAACTTTGATTAATTGTATTTATTTACTTTCATTTTTTAAGAGGAGCAGTCTTGTGCATTTACACAACTTTACAATATTATCAAAATTCATTCAGTATTTTCTTTATATTTATAGGGAATGTATCATATGACATGAGTGGTTATTATGAGAGTAAAATGTGTAAATCCTGACCATTGAATTTTACATGAACAGTTAAGATCAAAACATAAAACCATGTAACTTTTTTAAACGAACATATGAGCATTAATTACATTAATTAACTTTTAATCATGACCATCTATGTATGGTTATATGGCCAAAATTTATTCCTCTAACTCTCATAATAAATTACTTATATCATATGGTAAACCTTCATCCTATATGTATACACATCAATATGTCCATCCAATAATTAATCCACATGACACGTCATTTTGGGAAATAAATTTAACAAATAACAAAAGAAATATATATATATATATATATATATATATATAAACTAATATTTATGACTCATTATAGGGAAACTTTTCCATGTGTCATTCATAGAAAAATTATACCCCACCATTTTCAAAATCTTAATAATTAAAGTATGTTTTTAAATTTAATTTACCCTATAATTAATAATTAATTTATTCCAATCATACATTCATATCTCTCTTCCATTAACACAGTAAAAATATCCTACAAAATATCTCATTCAAAATTATTTAATATGAAAATAATAACAAATAATATAAACAAAATGATAATTGAACATATCATTATATCATTAAATTTTTATATGTATAATTATTACAGTATTAATTAATCATAACAAGATTATTATAATTATGTTACCATAAAAAGAAGACTATTATAATTAATGAGAATTTTATTGACCAAGTATAAGTATTATTAATTATGTAAAAAGTTATTATAATATGTTTTGTTAGTTGATAATAGGCTCATGTAGTTTTTTAATATTACATATGGGTTGTAGTTTTAGTTCAATATCAACTTAGTAATAAGGATTAATTTGTCCTAAAATTCTTCAAAAATATTGAAGACTAATTTATTTTGTATTTTTACTTATGACAGAACACAAAACATATATTTTTATTCTTGAGAAACCATTTTATTTTATATTATTTTTTTCATGGATTAAGTTGGGAAACGTCTCACCACTTGATTAATAAGTCACCAGTGAAAAATTACTATAAAGACTAATTCAGCATCAATTTTTCAATTTGATGTACTAATTTACTTAATTTTCTAACTTAAGAAATGAGTTAGAATACATAAAAGAGAACAATCAATGTTCATGCCAAATAAAAGTGTCCATGATTTTAAATTTCTTTTTCTACACTTAGGAGCGATTTCAACAACATAAAAAATTATTGCTCATTATCTTCTGCACTTAAAAAGAAGAAAAAAAAGCGAATAATTCTACATTTAAAACTATACATAATTTTGAAAAACAAAGGGCTCCATTGAAAATGGCATCACTTGGAATTTCACCACTTGATTGATATATACTTGGTGAGAAATTGCTAGGAAGATTAATAATTCAAACTCTATGCACCAGCTTCAATTTTCCAATTTGATGTGACTAATCTGTTTGATTTTCAAACTTAAGGAATGGGTTAGAAAATATAAAGATAACAATAAATTATGTCAAATATTATAAATCATCATTACATTTTTCTTTAGAGTTATCATTTCATAATATGCAATTATCCTTCATTTGTTGCATTTTCTTAGATTAGATGTGATACAAAGATGAAGACATCTATTATTTTCTTTTATAGATGTGTTTTTCCAAGAATAGATTAATAGCATTGAAAAAGAAATAAAATATATAAATCTATAATACTAATATTTATGACTCATTATATTGAAACTTTTCTATGTGTCATTTGTAGAGAAATTTATACCCCACCATTTTCATAATTTTAATAATTAAAGTATGTTTTTAAATTTAATTTACTTTATAATTATTAATTAATTTTTTTCAATCATACATTCATATCTCTCTTCCGTTAACATAATAAAAATATCCAACAAAATGTCTCATTCAAAATTATTTAATATGAAAATAATAACAAATAATTTAAACAAAATGATAATTGAACGTATCATTATATCATTAAATTTTTATATGTATAATTATTATAGTATTAATTAATCATAGCAATATTATTATAATTATGTTACCATAAAAAGAAAACTATTATAATTAATGAGAATTTTATTGACCAAGTGTAAGTATTATATAATTATTTAAAAAGTTATTACCATATGTTTTGTAAGTTGATAATAGGTTTATGTAGTTTCTTAAAATCACATATGGGTTGTAGTTTTTGTTCATTATCAACTTAGTGATAAGGATAAATTTGTCCTAAAATTCTTCCAAAAATATTGAAGACAGACTAATTTATCCTGTATTTTTAATTATGATGGCACACAAAACATATATTCTTATTCTTGAACCATTTTATTCGATATTATTTCTTTCATGGATTAAGTTGGGGAAAGTCGCACCACTTGATTAATAAGTCACCGATGAGAAATTACTGTAAAGACTCATTCAGCCTCAATCTTCCAATTCGATGTCACTAGTTTACTTAATTTTCTAATCTAAGAAATGGGTTAGAATACATAAAAGAGAACAATCAATGTTCATGCCAAATAAAAGTGTCCATGATTTTAAATTTCTTTTTCTACACTTAGGAGCAATGTCAACAACATAAAAAAATACTGCTCATTATCTTCTGCACTTAAAAAAAAAGAAAAAGAAATTTAAAATATACATAATTTTGAAAAAAAAAATTGGCTCCATTGAAAATGGCATCACTTAGAATTGTTACCAAGATGGTGGCGAACTATAAAGATTAGGATGAAATACTGCCATATTCTTTGCACACATATCGTACCAACATACGATCAAACACAGGGGCAACTCCTTTCTCATTGGTGTATGGAATGGAAGCTGTATCTCCCATAGAAGTAGAAATACCATCATTAAATGTTCTGATGGAGGCAGAGTTAGAAGAATTTGAATGGGTGAAAGCTCAATATGAACAGCTGAACATGATAGAAGAGAAAAGATTGGCAGCTATTTGTCATGGCTAGTTGTACCAAAGCAGGATAGCTAAGGCTTTCAATAAGAAAGTTTGCCCCAGGGATATTTATCCAAGAGATTTGGTCTTGAAGAAAATTATCCCTAATCAAGAGGATGCACGAGGAAAATGGGCTCCAAGCTATGAGGGTCCTTACATTGTGAAGTAAGAATTTTCAGGAGGGGCGTTAATCTTACAAAATGTGGATGGATAAGAATTGCCTAGACCAGTCAATGCTAATACAGTCAAAATGTTTTAGGCTTAAAAAGACGTTGTAAAAGCTCGTTAGGTTAAAAGCTCGAAAGAGCGGCCTAAGTAAAAATTAGGGTGACAAAAAACAAAAAAAACAAAAAAAGAGAGAGAAAATGTCCACTCAGATGAAAACCCAAAAAGGCAGCCTAGGCAAAAGTTAGGGCAAAATAATGAGCATCATCTTAAGCATTTGAGGCTGGGGCAATTTTCAGGACCAAACATATTGTCAGTAGGGCAAATTCTGGGGAATCAAGTGAAAAAGAAACGACTGGAGGACATGTCATCAAATACAATGATTATGACAACCAATAATTGCAAGGAATCAATTGAATGAGTAACTAAGAATAAAAAATGGGGCAAAATTTTTATGTCTTTCACAGTGTCCTTTTTCATTTTGTTTCATTTTGTTTTGGTTCTAATCCCTTGAAGTTATCTTTGTTCCTATAAGCTCAAATACACAACGCAATAAAGCTGTTAATTTTTCCCTTCTCTCTCTTGAATGCATGTTTATTCATGATATCTTGAGTAAGTATAAACTTAAGTATGAATTATAAAGCCTAACAATGTTTGCAGCAATACATCAATGACTAACATCCAGAAGCTTCAACAAAGCTTGGCAGAAGAAGAAAAATTAAAAAAGGAAGTGAGCAAAGTTACAGAAGAAAAGAAAAAGTCTCATTTGCGCCAGAAGGTCCAACTCATGAGATATAAGTTTTGATCAGTTAAAGTCTTCCTCAAGGGTTGCTTCGATATGGTAAAAGTCATTTCACAAAAATGATTTTGAAAAAATAAAATAAGAGAGAGTGCAAAAATCATTGGTTTTCCTATCACTTGTGGACTCGCATTCAGTGGGTCACAAGGCTTTTAATTTCAGTCAGCCCCTGATAGTTTTTAATTTCCTATCAGCCCTTGATGGCTTTTAAATTTTCTGTCATCCTCGATGGCTTTTAATTTTCAGTCATCCCTTGATGGCTTTTAACTTTCAGTCAGCCTCCAATGGCTTTTAATTTTCTGTCAGCCCCCGATGGCTTTTAATTTCCTGTCAGCCCCTGATGGCTATTAATTTTCAGTCAGGCCCCAATGGCTTTAATTTACTATCAGCCCCTGATGGCTTTTATGACTTTTAATTTTTCATCAGTCCTTGATAGATTTTAATTTTCTATCAGCCACCGAAGGCTTTTAATTTCCTATCAGCCTAGATGGCTTTTAATTTCCTGTCAAACTGATGGCTCTTAATCTTCTATCAGCCCCGGATGGCTTTTAATTTTCAGTCAACCCCTAATGGCTTTTAACTGCCTATGAGCCTCTATCAACTTTTAAATTTCTGGGTAGTCCCGTTGGTTTTTACATCTCCTGTCATTTGAAAATTTATGTCAAAGTTTTTACATCTCCTGTCATTTGTAAATTTGTATCAAATTAATTAGCTTCTTGTCTTCGCATGATCCATACACAGTTAATTTCTGAATTGCATAGTTCGCATGTGACTTTCTTGAATGTTTAAACTCTTTTGGAATTCAATTTTTCCTTGCATTTGCATTTCATGCATTATCGAACAAAATCTATGTTCATATCTTTACTTATTCTTTACGAAGACAATATGTAAAACTCAGGTTTTTCATGTTCTCTTATAAGAAATAAGTAAAGAGAGGCAACTGTAAACACCCGATTTTGTCCAGCCCAAAAAAAATCTTCAGTCCATTTCATTTGAAAAATCCTTAACCCATTTCATTTTAGGTTGTTGTTTGATTTTTATTGTACAAAAAAATAAGCCAATTTCCTTTTTAAAAAAATTGAGCTCATTTGAAGCCTAAGTTGTTTTATTCACAAAAAATAAAAGCAAGTTTATTGGCCCGTTTTCATTTCATTATTTTGTTATTTCTATTAAAAAATAAAAAAGAAAGAGATGGTGCTGGAGTCGAGGTTGCACATGGTGTCTTTGACTTTTTTTATAAAGAACAAAAAGGAACGCGCACCAAATTGAAAAATTTCAAAAAGTGAAGTGTGCAACCGGGAAATAAGGAGACGTGCATTGAACTAAATAGATATCAAATCTTCATGGATCAAAAATGGGTGTTGTCAGGTCTGGCAAAGTTAATTCTTGATAGCTATAAAAAGGGAGATACAAAAAGAGTACAAAGAGAAAGGAGATGAAATTGATTTAGTAAGTTACATAGAGAGTGAGATAGTGACGATGAGTAATCCACAGAATAGCTGAGTGAGTGAAAACAAAGAGTGACATAGCCAATTTCATTTTGATCAAGAAGGATCAACAAGGAAAAAATGAGTTCATGAAGCATATGCATATCATTTTTTCTCTGTTTCCATTAACAATGTTATTTTCAGAAGCTAAACTTGTAGCTTTATCACTATAAGCCTTCCCCTCATTCCCACCTCAAATCATCATCTCAACCTACACCAAAATCAAAGCAAATCAAATAGGAATCAGAAGTCAAAACCAAGACAAATCCCCAAGCCAAGAATAATGAAATAAAAAAAAAAAGAAAGGGGAAGACAAGCCTCCATCCTCCTCTCAGTCGCAGGAGCACCATGACCAGTTACTCAAACCAGGCCGTAAAGCTCCGCCGCGCCTTCGCCTTTGTCGTCGCACAGAACTAACCCATTTCCATCCTCATCCATGAGAACCATCTCTACCCTTAGCCGTGAGAGTGTGTATTGTGTCTATGTGTATTGGTGAGAGAGAGATCCAGTCATGTGTGTGTGTGTGTATATCAGCCATGCATGGATGAGAGAAAAAGTCAGCCCTGAGAGTGTGTATATGTCAGCCGTGTGTGGATAAGAGAAAGAGTCAGCTGTGTATGCGTGTATGTCAGCTGTGTATGTGTATAAGAAAAAGAGTCAGTCGTGTGTATGTGTATGCTAGCTGTGTGTGGATGAAAGAAAGAGTCAACTATAAGAGTGCGTGTTGTGTCTATGTGTGTTGGTAAAAAAGAGATTTGTCCATGTGTGTGTGTGTGTCAGCCATGTGTGGATGAGAGAAAGAGTCATCCATGTGTATGTATATCGGCCGTGCGTGGATGAGAGAAAGAGTCAGTTATGAGAG
Organism: Dalbergia cochinchinensis; assembly: GCA_031216125.1. Lineage (NCBI taxonomy): Eukaryota > Viridiplantae > Streptophyta > Magnoliopsida > Fabales > Fabaceae > Dalbergia > Dalbergia cochinchinensis. Next base: position 71,844,222 of record CM062368.1, on the reverse strand, counting down.
TGTGTGTTGTGTCTATGTGTGTTGGTGAGAGAGAGAAAGGGTCAGTCGTATGTGTATCTATCAGTCGTGCATGGATGAGAAAAAGAGTCAATCGTGAGAGTGTGCGTTGTGTCTATGTATGTTAGTGAGAGAGAGAAAGAGTCAGCCCTGTGTGTGTGTCAGCCGTGTGTGTATGAGAAAAAGAGTTAGTCACATGTATGTGTGTGTCAGCCATGTGTGTGTATGTGCTGGAGAGAGAGAGTGCTGTTTATGTGTAGGTAAGTGAGTGATTAAGAGTAAGGAGCTTTTTTGTTTTATTTTTCATTATTATTATCATTATTATTATTTTGTTAGTATTATTTTTATTTTGTTGAATCAGATTCTTGGTTCAGGTTTGAATTTGTTTGTTTGGTTTAGTGTTTATTTTATTTTCTTTTTTCTTTTTTGGAGCTTTATGTCATGAATTAGAAATCTTAAAAAAAAAATTGTAAAAGAAAGAAGTCTTTTAATTTGTCTAGAATTAAGATTAAAAAAAAAGATTGTCTTTATCACATTTCATCCAATTAAAAGTCATTTACAAATAAAGCCAATACATATTTTCTCTTTTCAAAACTAAAATCGATCAATACACTTCTTTTTTCTTAATTAAAATCCATCAACATACAATCATTTTCTATAAAACTACGTGACTTTGAGTTTTCCATTGCATTAGGGGATACGTAGGAGCAAGTGACCTTCTATCAAGCCAAAATTAATTTTTCTTAAATTGTTTGTTTAAATTGTAAATATGTTTGTCTCTTTTTTCAAGGTTATTAATTAATTTGCACAACTTACTAAGGTACCGTCTAAGGATGGGTGTATTAAGGGTGCATAGGATTAAATTTCTACCTTTCCCTATGGATAACCGACTCCCGAACTCATAATCTGGTTTCAAAGACTATTTTCTAAAACAAAATAGACTTTTCCATGTTTTTCCCAATTTAAATAAACTTGGTGGCGACTCCATTTTCCAAATAACTCTTTCTTTCTCACCGTCCCCTTGCAATCCCAGTTGCAACATTTAGTGTTTAGGTTGCTACTCAAACTAACCTACACTCAAGTTTCCTTAACATATATATGAAAAGTTTCTAGAAAAACTTGAATGACTTCCTTTTATCATTTCTTCCTTAAAAGAACATAAATCTATTTAAGAATGTAGAAGGAAGATTTTTTACAAGTAAGGAATCTGATTACATTATGATATGAACCTTACTAGAGATAAGGAGAGATTTTTCTAGAATTCCCTCTTTAAGTGCAAAGTCTTTCTATTTTACATTAAAGCATAACATCTCTATTTAAAGAAGATCTTCCTTATGACCATTGCTTATGATAGGTTCTTCTAGGGACATGTGTTGATCATCCATTTGTGTCTTGGAAAGATAGTCTAGAAATGTAGCTTATCTATCTGTCAGATCAGTTTGTAGAAGCCGTTATGGAATAGAGGTTTTTGATGTCCTTCAGAAATCACTCTTACTTTCTAAACCATGGTTTCTAAATTTTTTCTTCTAAGACTTTGGATAGTTGACTTCAAAGGCAAGAGAGATGATTAGCTGGTTCTGACACTAAGATTTGACTCTTTAAAATTCAAATTCAAATTTGAAATTCAAATTTCCCTCCATGTCCAGTAATGCTCAGCTCTCCACAGTGAAGTGAGCTTTCTGAAGTGGTAACAGATCCTTTGATGATATATTTACTTTCTGATCTTCAATCTAAGCTATATGATGATGATTGATTTGCGATTGTGCTAATTGATGATAGTGTAACATCTGGTCTTCAAAGATTGCTTAATATCTTCATTGTAAGCGTACTTTCTAAAGTCTCAGAACTTGGTTTCTTGTAGCATTGATATCTTTTTCAATTCATTAACTATTTATTGCTGGAATAAGAATATAATTTCACTTCCATTTCAGTTCAAATCTCTCAACATGAGATAAACATATTTACACATGCAGAGTGAATTTTATCCTCATTTGAGTAAGCATTGCTCTTGCTAAATGATATAATCTTGTTATAATCTTACAAAAAACTCAAGACAACCATTAGTCATTCGTCAAAACATTTTCTTTAAATTGGCTTTGTTATTATTTAAAACTAATTAGCACATTTTGTCAAGGTTCTGGAGCTAACATTACATACTAGAATGAGAGGGATCCTAAAACTGTATAGGTATGGGACCATACAGTCAAGGATGATTTGTATGAATTGATTTCTACTACCTATACCAACAAGATACATCTTCATTTTGGTAGCCTATCACTAAAATCCTTCATTGTTAAGCATGCTTAACCTGGAGTAATTTTAGGTTGGGTGACCTCCTGGGAAGTTTTCCTAGGAAGTGTGTAAATGAGGACAAAGCACGCTGAAAAGTCCCAGTGTTGGCTTGTGGGGACTGTCATCAATCCATAAGGCAGCTTAGGCTGTTACAACAGACCAAATGTAACCCCTTCAATACAAGTGTCCCAATAATTTTCATCTTGTCATATATCTTAACATCCTCTGGGCCAAATACTATATACCTCCCTGACTTTGTTATTTGTGATACTCAAAGTAAATTTTTCTTCATTCTTGGAACGTATTAAACATTTTGTAAGCATATCTGATTATCACTGCAGCGAGGTGAGATCATTATTTTCCTAACATGAGTAATTGGAAACCTCAAATGGTCTGCTGTTACCACAACTAGATTACCTTTGCACTTTTTTGTGCTTTCTAGCTTCTCCTTATCAACTATCATGTGATTGAGCATCCTGGACCAAGTATGGGGAGGTAGTTAATGCATGGAATCAAGTGGGTATGTTTCAAATTAGAAGTAGTTCTGGTAGAATCCAAATACGTCAACATGATGTGGATAATATGTTGTGGGAGGATAACTTGGTTAAACATCAAGAGATGGTTTTTGATGCTAGCGGCCTTGAATTTGCAGCTCGTTATTTGCAGCCCTCAGTCAAGGAGTCCAACCAAGGTGCCACTAGGTTTTATAGTCTCCTAAAGGCTACCAATCAACATTTATAGGAGGATTGGGTGCACTTTGAGTTGTCATTAGCAGTTTGGATATTGAGCATTAAGTCAAAAGGGAACCAAAGCCAGAGTTCTTTTGATTAGTGGGCTACACTGATAACTGAGCTAAGTCTAAATCCGGATGTAATTCTAGAAGATTTTTATCAAGCTAAAAAATTATTTTCTAAACTTGGGTTGAAGGAAATAAAGATTAACTGGTGCTTCAAAGGTTGCATGCTTTATTATAAAGATGATATTTCATTGACTGAGTGCAAGTTATGTCAAGAGCCTAGGTTTAAACCCAATAGACATGGAAGTGGGAGGTATAAGGATGTCCCTCAGAAAAGAATACATTATCTGCCCTTAATCCCAAGACTCAAAAGACTTTATGCGTTAATGAGCTTGGCTTCTTATATGAGGTGGCATAGTGAAAATCAAAGGGGTGACGGTGTAATGATGCATCCATCGCATGGTGAAGCGTGGAAACATTTTGATCAACAATATCCTGATTTTGCCTTTGGTTCTCAAAATATTAGATTAGGACTTTGTTCAGATGAATTTACTCTGTATAACCAATTTAGCAAACCCTATTCCTGTTAGTCCGTATTTATTACACCCTATAATCTCCCTTCTGAAATGTGCATGAAAGATCCTTACCTGTTCTTAACATGTATAATCCCTGGCCCCGATAATCCAAAAGCTATGATTGATGTATATATTCAACCCCCTAATTAATTAATCGAATCAGTTGTGGTGCTAGGGCATTCTCACCCACGACATTTCAACAAAGTAGAATTTCATGATGAAAGCTACATTATTGTGAACCATTAATGACTTTCCAACTTATGAAATATTGTCTAGATGGATGGCTCATGGCAAATTAGCATGCCCAATTTGCATGGAGAATACAAAGGCATTCACCTTGAAACATGAAGGAAAGAATTCTTGGTTTGATTGTCATAAAAGGATCCTAGATGCTAACATCCATATAGGCGAAGTAAATATGGTTTTAAAAGTAATCGTATTGAAAATGAGGAGCCTTCAGTTAGAGTAAGTGGCCGCCAATTGTAGGATCGAGTTAAGGATTTTACAAAAATAACAGAATTCAGAAAGATAGTGCGAATGCTAAGGTATGAGATATCTCATAAGTAGACCAAACAAAGTATTTTCTAAGAGTTGCTATATAAAAAGATAATTTAGTGTGCCATGCATATTGAGAAAAATGTGTTCGATAACATTATGAATACTGTGATGGATACAAATCGAACCAAAGACAATGACAAGGCAAGGCATGATTTGGCTGACTATTGCACGCGGCCTGATTTGTATTTACAAGAATTAAGAGATAGTCATTTCAATAAACCAAAGGCTAAATATGCTCTGAATTCCACTCAGAAACAAGTTGTTTGTCAATGGCTAAAGAAGATGAGAATGGCTTATGGTTATGCTTCTAACTTAGGTAGGTGCGTCAATGTTGTACAAGGTAAGCTTGTTGGCATAAAAACCCATGATTGTCATGTCTTCATGGAGTGTTTGCTTCCAATTGCATTCAGAGAGCTCGCTGATGTTGTTTGGAAGCCCCTAAACAAGCTTAGTCAGTATTTTAGGGATTTATGTTCTTTTTCTCTTAGGGTTGATGATCTACGTGTCATGGAAAAAATATTCTCAAAATTCAATGCAAATTGGAAAGAAATTTTCCTCTCAAGTACTTTGACTCAGTGGAACACTTACCCATACATTTGGCATATAAAGCATGAGTGTGTGGACGGATTCAATACAGGTGGATGTATCTATTTGAAAAGGAAATAGGAGGGTTTAAAAGAATCGTGAAGAATAGGTCTCAAGTGGAAGGATCAATATGTCAAGCCTATCGAGCAAAAGAGACTTCAAATTTTTGCTTATTTTACTTTCAGCCATATGTTCAATCAAAGCCGATCTCAGGTTGGTCGTAATGACGATGGAGGGGAGTATTCTATTCTAGCAACATTGTCCATATTCAATCAACCAGGTCGAGCCGTCGAAAAGAACAAACCCGGATGGCTGAAATTTGAGGAATGGAATTTTATACACCTACATATTTTGATAAACTGTGATAAGGTGCAACCATTCAGATTGTTAGTCAATGACCTTTTCTTAATAGGTGAAAGTGTGATGTTATGCATCCTTACAATACCCTAAAATTTATTTTCAATAATAGATACTTTGAAGAATTGCATGGTTAAGATTCTTTTCAACAATTTCTAGACTAGTTCAGATTACATGTAAGTTCATTTTGTTAAAATTATGTAACCTAATATATTATTATCAGTAAATCTTGTTTGATGCAAGTTAGTTTGACATTTCAAACTTCATCTACGTAGGTTCATAACAAAAATAATGATATAACATGTCCTCATTGTTTAACCTAACTTGGGGCCTAAAAAATAATGTTATAAGTGGCCCATATACTATGTTAATGACTACAAGTTTGACATAGCTGATTGGGGTGCAGAAAAAAATTGACAATACCGGTTTTTATGTTAAAGGTGATGCTAAAGATAAAGAATGTGATTGGTATGGTGTCATTAAAGAAATCCTTGAGTTTGAGTACATTGGTGAGCTAACAAAAAAATGTATGCTATTCAAATATGAATGGTATGATCCAACAGAACTTACTAGGACACAACAACACAATAATTACAAAATCATTGAAATCAATCACACCAGAAGATATGAAACTGATGATCCATTTATTATAGCCGAAAATACTAGACAAGTTTATTATATATCTTATCCTAGGAAAAGTATGTCACATTGGAGGGTAGTGAACAAGATTAAAAAGAGGTAGGATTGAAATAAAGGAAAATACTGCTAAAAATGTTTATCAAGTGGACGATCTACCCTTTCAAGGGCAGTAATCAATGCAGACAATCCTGAAAGTCCTCTTCTATTGACAACTGGAGAAGTTGACATAATTGAATGTATAAGTAACTACCCAATGAGAAATCACAAAGATGAAATAAGGATAGTAATGGTGATGATTCAAATAATGATCAACAACAAAGTGATGATGAAAACATGCCAGAACTTTCAGATTATCTAAGGTGTTCAAATTATATGCAATACTTTTATGAAATTATTTGAAACTTGTTGATGTAATTTATTATCTAAGGTCGGTTTACCCACCACCTCCGTTACTGCCCTTTCCACCACCTTTGGTACTGCCCCTTCCACTACCTCCACCACCACTCCTCCTTTTAGGATGATGCCCATTCCAGGGTATGCTGGCCTTCAACCTCCCCTTTATTTCTAGTTACAGCCCATCCACAATGGTAACCCCTCCCCCAGCCCTACCATTGCCCTGACTCCTAACACCACATCTCACCAGACTCCTACATCCTTGGGTAGGTCATAGACCTAGGACCTGGATAGAAGACCTCTCAAGTCATATGGTAGGCCACTTGGGCTTGACGGTAGACCGCTCCAGCAGATTAGGCCAGACGATAAAGAGAGGTAAGTTATTGTACAAGTTTTTTATTGCATTCTAATTTTACATTGCATATGATATTTAAAATATTTTGATTCATTTTGACAGTTTTGACCCATTTGCTAAAGGTCACCATAGGATCACGGAGGTTATACAAATGTTGTATAACCATCTGTGGCCCACTGGACTGACATCTCGCTAGATGTCAAGGAGTTGGGTGAGAATAAAAGGTAATTCTATGATTCATTTGCCTTTGTTAAAATATACATGTTTATATTATTAAATTATATGGTTATGATTACTTATGTATTGCTTGGTTTGTGTGTGTAGAGGATATTTATATTCAGCCCAAGCATAAGCCCACCGTTAAGAGGACTTGTAGGATTAGGTCCTTCAAGCACTTGCATGACATGTTCCATGATGTCCACAAGGGGCTCATGAACCACTTGTGGCTAAGTGATACCACCCTTAGCGAGTTACAGCACCATTGGGCCTCTGACCTGACATTCAAGGACAGGTCAAACAAGAGGGGGACTAACCAGGCCTCCCAGAAAGGCGGGTCATTGCATACTGGTAGATTAAGTACCCAAGAGGGTACTCAAAAGTATCTGGCAAGTCTTTAACTTTTCTACATTTAATATATTATTAAATGTCAGTTTATTACATTTGACTTCTTATGCATATCTATGCAGTTAAGGGAGCTAAACCACCCTCCAACACAGGAGAGATTTGCATATATCCTCGCTCTGAGACCACTTACATAAGTTTCAATTCAAACATTTCATCTTTTTCCTTTTGTGGCGTGAGTTCATAGACCTAGTACTAAACCCAGTGGCTGATGTTAGGCCTAATGCTGATAACTCATCTCCTCCAAATAAGGAGGATTTATGAGCTTAGGTGGTCAACGGCCTATACAAGGGTTGCATATATGGGATGGGGTACTACCTTGACAGTAGATCCCACCTTTCGTCAGCAAGTCTGCTACTGGAGATGATGCCCTGAGGAAGGGTGTGCATGCCCTAAACCAGAGGTCAGAGTAGCAATGTGAGAAGTGGCGATAGAGTAGGAGTTTAGGGAAATCTGACAGCTTAAGCTGTCCATGGAGGAAGAGCTTCAGGGTCCTCTGGCTCTGAAAAGATACTCCCCTAGATGCCCCTACCCTTAATTTATGAGCCTTCTTCTCTCTCCGATACTATAGATGACTCCACTGGGTCCTATGATGAGGGTGGCACCGATGACGCTGATGACTAATAGGACTTTAGCTAGGTTTTTATTTTTGATATTTTATTTATTTATCATACTTTATATATATTTTTGATATTTTATTACGATACTTTGTTTAGTTATTGTATCAATTTATTGTTTTACTATTATTTTATTATTTTCACTTAACATCACTTCAATTAGTAATTGAATTATTATATAAAAGAATAATTAAATATGATCCATAGTTTATATAGGTGAGTTAACAAAGTGCAATGGCATCAACAAAAAAAATTATTATAAATAATTTATTAAATAAGTTAAAAATTTTTAATTAAAAATTTTTACCGACGGGTGTACCCTTCAGTAATTATTAATAAAAAACTGTTATTATTTTAAATTGCCCATCAGTAAAATTAGAAATATCCGTCGGTACTATTATTTACCTAACGCCATCCGTGATGCCATTATTGTACCAAGTGATATTCATTTTTAATACATGTCTATAAACACGTCAAAAATTATCGACACGTATTATAACCCTTCAGTAATATTCCATCAATGGCCAAAAAACCAATGGCCCATACCCGTCAGTAAACATATCGGTATAACTATAACCCGTCAAAAAACTCGTCAATAATCCCTTCAGTTTCCCGTGCTTTTCCTGTAGTGTATATGTAATCCCTTGTTTTTAACGCATAAAAACTTAGAAATATGACTATTGGTGGTGTTTTAGGTGGTAAGCAACCTCATGCACGAAAATTGCTCATTATGTATGCTATTTGTTTGCTAAAATGTCTAAACAAAACTAAGAGAATTGGTTTTGGTTGTGTTTTCTTTCATGAATTTATAGTTCTTGAATTATAAAGCTCTAGTTAAGACAATATTTTTGGTAGTGAAAAGGGAAGTTTGAATGAGTTTTGATTCATCATATGGTAACATCTAACTTTTCACATAACGAATGATGCTTTATTTCGATTACTAATGTTAATTTGTGCACCTATTGAGTTGTTATTGTGATCTTTCTTGTTTTAAAGAAAAGGATTTTATAGTACACTATTGAAACTTATGCTTGCATTATTTATGAAGGAAATGAATGACTTTGAGGAAAGAGGGAAAAGAGAAAAAACCTAAGGAATAAGGTATCAGAATTAAGACATAAAGATTAAGAGTTGACTTATATCAACAAAGATGGTTCCTACCAAATTGTTTTGAGGACTAGTGATGATTGGGCACTGACTTTCTTTATAGTGCACATGAGGGCTTCGGTGACGGCTTACATTAAGGATCCGATGACAACCGATTTAAGCATCAGCTCATAGCCCTTAAAGTATCTAAACCAGGATCAAATGAAAGAAAAGAACAATGAGGTCAATAGGAATGAATAGCAACATGAGTTACGAAGTAGATAGGTGATCAAAGAAAAGACCTAAACTATGAAGTTCTTGAGGACTTGTATTAGGATAGCCATTTATGCATGCATGTGGCAGTTAATGAATAAGCCTAATATTTTTTTCCATGCATGCATGTCTCTTTAGTTATACTAATATAGATCTTCCATGTATGCATGTACATCTCATGCTAAGACCATGCTAAAAGACACCTCTAACTTGGTAAAGAATGGTTACAAAATCCTAAAATTGAACCTCGTGATTGTATACTAATAATTTCAAAGGAAACCAGGGTAAACTAGAGATGATAATGATGTCATGTTAATTTCATATACCCCTACTTAGATTTCAATTGAATTCTCGCCCTTTACCCCTTTTCCATATCATCTCTAAATAAGCAGGTAGATCTTGATGCAAGGAATTAGCTTGCTAGAGTATTGTTGCTTTTGCCTTCCTTGGAGATTGTGTCATATCACTTGATCTCATTTGATGTTTCAAAATCTGAGTTATTTTGCTCCATACTTGTGGAATTATATATCTTTTTTTTTTTAGTTTGGCACTTTGGATCTTTTTTGTATTTGGATTATGAGACCCCTTATTTCTTCTATATTTTGTATTTTGTGGCCTGAGTCCATGACTTAGTATTCTCTTAGCTATTTTAACCCATGAGACCACCTATCTTCTTATATTAAATCATTAGGTATTATGTCGTTGATTGGGTGGCATTATATGCCTCATGATGATTATATGTGAGATACTGGAATGTTGTAATTTGAATTGCAGGTGAAGCTGTGGATGACTAGTTATTCTATTTATGTTTTTCTATCTTACAAGAGGCATGGTACCTATGCCATTACATGCTGGATTTTTGTTAGAATATCTTGTAACACTCATGTCTAGTATGTGAGGCTCTCACTATATTTTCTTTTTTTAAGGAGAGAAAAAGAAAAATACCAATGCTATCTTTGATAGAAGTTATGTTTAATATTGAAAAGCTCATGAAACAACATGTGATTCCTTAGTATTAACATTTATGTGACTTGAGCACATAGGAATAAGTACTAGGGAGTAGGGAGTTACATTATTAATAGTCATTCTTAGTAAATCGAGCCAGACTGATACTCCCTCCGTCCTTGAATAATTGTCCATTTCAAAAATTTACTTTGTCTAGAAATAATTGTTCATTTCAATAATATTTATATTAAATGCTATTGACTCATGAGTGAAAAAGAAGAGAAGTTAGAGTATTGAAGTGAAACATGGGCAATTTAGTAAATTATTTCTAGTTTTTATCGTCATTGATATTTTACCAATCATTTTCTTAATTCTAGTGAATATTTATAACTAGATAATTATTTAAGAATAAAGGGAGTACATTGAGAAGTTAATGTATTTTGCTACAAATTGTAGCCATATATATTAACTTCTCAATATATCAATTTGACTAAAAAAATTTTAGATTAACTATTAATAAGAAATGAAGGAAGTATTGTATACCTCCATCGTGCAAATATCCACGTATAGCAACTACCAAGAAGATTCCAATTAATGTCTGCAACTTCAATTCTCAAAGCACAACCATTCATTTTTCCTTGATTAAAGTATCATTTTGGTCCCTGAAATTGTAAGCATGCTTCATTTTAGTTCCTGAAATTTCAAAATTAACTTTTTAGTCCCTGGAATTGCATTGCATAGATCAGTATAGTCAAACAACCATCAATCAACCAGATTACGTTTCTTTAGCATTGGCGTGTTAAGTGACAGTCTTGAGGAAGTAGCAGAGGTAGAGATGATAAAGGAGCTTGGTAGGGAAGAGGTAGATATCGGCCAAGAGGAAATAGAGCTCATCCTGGAGGAGGCAGAGGTCAACAGGCATGAGTCAAGGCTCGGTCAAGGCAACAGAGAGAATGTGAAACTCGTCAGAGAGGAAATAGAGTTTGACCAAGTGGAGGCGAAGCTTGGCTAAGGAGGCAGAGCTCGAATGACAAGTGGTGAGGTCAACCAAAGATGGCAATTTAGCTCGGCCAAGAGGAGAATGAGCTTTGTTGGCGAGTGATGAGGTTAACCAGAAATGACAATGGAGCTTGGATGGGAGTGACCAAGCTCAGTAACTCGCCACGTTAGCAAAATGTAACGATTGGTGTGACTTGTTTGGTAGGAGGAAGTGACCTATGGAATGCAATTTCAACGACTAAAGAGTTAATTCAAAATTTCAAGGACTAAAGTGAATCACGCTTATAATTTTAGGGACCAAAATGACACTTTACTCATTTTTCCTCATTATGTTGGTCGTCACCTTTGAGGATGCGGCCAAAAACTTCCCCAGGCATCCACGGGTGGCAACTTCTTACTCCAAGTTGATTCCCATTAGTGTCTCGAAGCACCACCATTCATTTATCCATTTTTTCCTTTCTTTTTCGTGTAAACTTTTCATTTATCTATCTTAGTCTACGTAAAGCGCACAAGTTTGGTGGACGAGTTTAATTAGCCTGTACCTTGAGTATAAGAACCATTGGTATTGGGAGTTCCTGCATAGCCGCATGTCACTATGTCATCGATGTCCATGTCCCCTTAAGTCTTTGGCTTTATTATACATTTCAGTACTTGAAAAATTCCTCCTATTGAGGTGTTCATATTTCCCATTGATTTTTCTTCGTCAAATAGTAAAAAGCATGATTATAAAGCCTTTATTTCATTTCATCAGTCAAAAAATAAAATAACACATTAAGTATAACATAAAGTTATATAAGTGAACAAAATAATCCCTTTTAAAATATAAAAGTAAGTAAATATAATTAATCAAAGTAAATAAATACTTCTTTCGTTGCACTCCATCCATCAATTTTTTGAGATTTTTTTATTTCAAGGTATCTGTCCATTTATCATATTAAGAAAACATTACTTTTTTTTTTTACCAAGATAATACTACTCTGAATATAATTTATTGTATTTAAGTACTTGTATAAACAAGTAGCAAAAAAAATTGTATTAGCAAAAGTCATAAAATTTAAATATTTGGATTAATTTCTTCATATTATTTGGGGATTTTTCATATTCCAATAAATTTAAAAATATCAATATCTTTTAATTATTTATCATTAAAAATAAATCACAAATTAAACTAAGCAAAACTATTAAAATTTATACAATTAATCATGGGATTACAATTGTTTGATAGAAAAAGATACAAAAGAAAAATCCTTATCTAAACTAAGTCATATAAAAGAAAAATTCTTATCTAAAATGAGTGATATAAAATGAAGATAGAATTGAAGAAACTGAACTACGGACAGAGAATATGAAAAGACAAGGAAAAAGAAATGTAGGGTGTCACCCATTTTGTAGACTTTTCCATGTTTCGACTACATTTTGGCCGACTACAATTGTCTCACTCTCACTCTACTTCCTCCTCCTTTCAGAATAATAATTTATTTTTTATTTTTTCTACTTATAAGAGTTAGATAACATCAATTTTTTCCTTTTCATTTATATCTTTAATATAAATATATTAATTAAGTAATTAATATTTATTTTCAATATACTTTTATTTTTTAAAAAATGTGTATTGTTTAATTTTTTATAGTTATTACCAAATGAATGAAGTATTTGTTGGTAAAATTTTAAGATTTTTATTTCAAAGCCTTAAATATGTTTTATCCTTAAAGAAAAAAGTAAGTTTTGAGTTTAGTCGTTGAATTTTTTTAAAAAATTTTGATCCCAAAAATTTTTAAAATATTTTTGGTTTTGTCCCTATCATTAAACTATTTATGTCAAATATTAAACTGAACAATGGAGGGCAAAGTTATTAATTTCCACATGATAATCTATAATTAGATATGATAGGGAGTAAAACTAAACAACTTTAGAAATGTTTGGACTAAAATCAAACAATAAATTTTTCAGGGACTAAAACTAAAATTCAATCATTTTTCAGGAACTAAAATTATATTTAAGCCTACCTATTTCAAAATATTCATCCACTTATTATATAAAGAAAACATTAATTTTTTTTATCAATATTACCCTTAGCATAATCAATTATTTTTACTAACTTTGATTAATTGGATTTATTTACTTTTATTTTTTGAGAGGGACAATCTTGTGCATTTACACAACTTTTCAATATTATTGAAATTCATTTATTATTTTCTTTATATATTTATATAGGAGTGTATCATATGACACAAGTGATTTATTATGAGTGAAAGGAGTGAATCATGACCATTAAATTCTATATGAACAGTCAAGATTAAAACAAAAAACTATGTGATGTTTTGAAATGAGCATGTGAACATTAATTTCATTAATTAATTTTCAATTTTGACCATCTATGTATCGTTGTATAGCCAAGATTTGTTCCTCCAATTTTCATAATAAATTACCCCTATCATACGATACGCCTTCATCTTTTATTTATATACATATATATATAATGTCATTTTGGGGAATAAATTTAACAAACAACAAAAGAAATATATATATATTAAGGAAACAATAAATAAATTTTGATAACAATATTAAGTTGTGTAGTGAGTAAGACTGTCCTTCTTAAAAAATAAAAATAAGTAAATACAATTAATTTAAAAAATCAATGCTTTCTTTATATAATAAGTGAATAAATATTTGTCCAAACAAAAATGAACACATATTTCAAGAATTTATCTAACCAGTGTCCTAAAAACTAAAAAATGAAAGTTTATATATTGATATTTTCAATGCATGAAACTCACTTAAAAAACTTTAAAATTTACCATTTTTTATTATCCTTAATCAGGACACCATTATGAAAATCCATACTTAACACACACACACACACATAAGTATAACATAAAGCTATATAAGTAAACAAAATAATCCCTTTTAAAATAATCAAAGTAAAGAAATGCTTCTTTCATTGCACTCCATCCATCAATTTTTTGAGCCTCTTTTATTTCAAGATATCTGTCCATTTATCATATCAAGAAAACATTACTTATATTACCAAGGACTAAAAAAAATTTAAAATTTTTTTACCAATACTACTCTTCATATAATTTATTATATTTAATTACTTATATTACCAAGGACTAAAAAAAATTGCATTACCAAAAGTCATATTTGGATTAATTTCTTCATATTATCTGGGGATTTTTCATATCCCAATAAATTTAAAAATATGAGTATCTTTCAATTATTTATCACTAAAAAAATCACAAATTAAATTAAGCAAAATTATTAAAATTTATACAATTAATCATGGCATCACAATTGTTGATAGAAAAAGATATAGAAGAAAAATTCTTATCTAAATTGAGTGATATAAAATGAAAACAGAATTGAAAAACACAATTACGGATAAAGAACATGAAAAGACGAGGAAAGAGGAATGTAGGGCGGCGCCCATTGTGTAGACCTTTCCATGTTTCGATTACTTTTTGGATTACTACCATTGTCTCATTACTCTCACTCTATTTCCTCCTCTTTTCAGGAAAAAAAAAGTTATTTTTTTATTTTTTCTGTTTATAATATTTAGATAATGTTAATTTTTTTCCTTTCATTTATATCTTTAATATAAATATATTAATTAAGCAATTAATATATTTATTTTTAACATATTTTTTTTAATATGTGTATTGTTTAATTTTTTATAGTTATTATGAAATAAGTGAAGTATTTGTTAGTAAAATTTTAAGATTTTTATTTCAAAGATTTAAATATGTTTTTATCCTTAAAAAAAAGTAACTCTTGATTGGTCCAAAAAAAATTTTAAATATTTTTGGTTTTGTCCCCATCATTAAACTATTCATGTCAAATGTTAAACCGATCAATGAAAGGTAAAGTTTTTAAGTTCCATATGATGATCCGTAATTATACACGACAGGGATTAAGACCAAACAATTTTAGAAATGTTTGGACTAAAATCAAATATTAAATTTTTCAGGGACTAAAACCAAAATTCAATAATTTTTCAGGGGCTAAAATTATATTTAAGCCTATTTCAAAATATTCATCCATTTATTATATAAAGAAAACATTAATTTTTTTATCAATATTACCCTTAGCATAATCAATTATTTTTACTAACTTTGATTAATTGTATTTATTTACTTTTATTTTTTAAGAGAGGCAGTCTTGTGCATTTACAAAACTTCACAATATTATTAAAATTCATTTATTATTTTCTTTATATATATATATGGAGTGTATCATATGACAGGAGTGGTTTATTATGAGAGTGAAAGGAGTGAATTTTGACCGTTGAAATTTACATGAACAATCATGATTAAAACATAAAACTATGTGACCTTTTTAAATGAGCATATGAGCAGTAGTTATATTAATTACCTTTCAATCATGACTATTTACGTATGGTTAGAGCAAAGATTTGTTCCTCTAACTCTCATAATAAATCAATCATATCATATACACACACACACACACATCTCAATTTGGCCATCTAATAATTAATCCACATGACATATCATTTTGGGAAATAAATTTAACAAATAACAAAAGAAATATATATATATAGGAAATAATAAATAAATTTTGATAGTAATATAAATTTGTGTAAGTGAGTAAGATTTTCCTTTTTAAAAAATAAAAACAAATAAATATAATTAACTAAAATAAGTAAATATATTTAATTATATTAAGGGTAATTGGTAAAAAAAAATGATACATTCTTTATATAATAAATGAATAAATATTTTATCAAAGAAATGAACACATATTTGAAGAATTTATCCAACCAATGTCAAAAAAATAAAAAATGGAAGCTTATATATTGATGTTTTCAATGCATAAAACGTACTAAAAAAACCTTTAAAATTTACCTTTTTTATATCCTTAATGAGGATATTATTATCAAAATCCATACTTAACACACACACACAGATATATATATATATAAGTGAACAAAACAATCCATTTTAAAATACAAAAATAAGTAAATATAATTAATCAAAGTAAATAAATACTTCTTTCATTGCACCCTATCCATTAACGTTTTGAGATTTCTTTTATTTCAAGATATCTATCCATCCATTTATCATATCAATAAAACACTAATTTTTTTTTGTAACAATACTACTCTTAATATAATTTATTGTATTTAATTACTTGTATTACCAAGTACCAAAAAAATTGTATTACTAAAAGCCATAAAATTTAAATATTTGGATTAATTTCTTCATATTATTTGGGGATTTTTTTAAATACCCCAATAAATTTAAAAATATCAGTATCTTTTAATTATTTATCGCTAAAAATAAATCACAAATTAAATTAAGCAAAATTATTAAAATTTATATAGTTAATCAATGGATCACAATTGTTTGATAGAAAAAGATACTGAAGAAAAATCATTATCTAAAATTAGTGATACAAAATAAAAATCCTTATCTAAAATGAGTGATGTAAAAGAAAAATTCTTATCTAAAATGAGTGATATAAACTGAAGACAAAATTGAAGAAACACAACAACAGATGGAAAGTATGAAAAGATGAGGAAAGAGGAATGTACGGCAGTGTAATACCCAGTGACAAGGGCAGAGAGTGATCGTAAGTGTAAGAAGGCACGGACAATGAGCGGCTCCTAGAAGGCTTCTAAGCAGAGGGGTATACGAATAAACCGATTACACACCAGAATGAGAGGGATGCTAAGACTGTATAGGTATGAGACTATATAGTTAAGAATGACTCATATGAATTGATTTATATTACCTATACCAACAAGATGCATTTTCTTTTCCATAGCCAATCACTAAAGAACTTCATGGTTAAGCATGCTTGACTTAGAGCAATTTTGGGATAGGTGACCTCCTAGGAAAGCGTATGTGTGAGGACAAAGCATGTTAAAAAGACCCCGTGTTAGTTTGTGGGGACAATCGTCAATCCATAACGCAGCCTGGGCTGTTACAAATGGTATTAGAGCAGCACTTCTCCCAGTATAGTGTGGCTCAGGGATGAACTAAGCAGAAGCTGGTGGGCATGTAACGCCTGGTGATGAGGACGGGAAGTGATCGCCGATACAAGAAGGCACGGATAATGAGCGGCTGCAAGCAGGCTTCTAAGCAGAGGGGTACATGAATGAACTGATTACACACCAGAATGAGAGAGATCCTAAGAATGTATAAGTATGAGACTATACTGTTAAGGATGACTTATATGAATTGATTTGTACTACCTATACCAACAAGATGTATTTTCTTTTCGATAGCCCATCACTAAAGAACTACATGGCTAAGCATGCTTGACTTGGAGCAATTTAGGGATGAGTGGCCTCCTAGTAAGTTTTCCCAAGAATGTATGAGTGAGGACAAAGCATGCTGAAAAGACCCCGTGTTGGTTTGTGGGGACAGTCGTCAATCCATAAGGCAACCTAGGCAATTACAGGTAGTGCCCATTGTGTAAACCTTTCCATGTTTTGATTACTTTTTGGATAACTACCATTGTCTCACTCTCACTTTACTTCCTCATATATTCTTTCAAAATAATAGATGATTTTTTATTTTTCTATTTATAATATTTAGACAACATCAATTATTTTCCATTTAATTTATATCTTTAATATAAATATATTAGTTAAGTAATTAATATATTTCTTTTTTAATATATATTTATTTTTTTAATATGTGTATTGTTTAATTTTTTATTATTATCATTAAACGAATGAAGTATTTGTTAGTAAAACTTTAAGATTTTTATTTTGAAACCTTAAATATATTTTTATCCTTAAAAAAAAGTAAGTTTTGATTTTAGTCTTTGAATTTTTTTTAAAATTTTTTATCCAAAAATTTTTAAAATATTTTTTGGTTTTGTCCCTATCATTAAACTATTTATGTCAAATGTTAAACTATCCAAGGGAAGGTAAAGTTATTATGTTCCACATGATAATCCATAATTATACATGACAGTGATCCAAACTAAACAATTTTTGAAATGTTTGGACTAAAACCAAACAATAAATTTTTTAGGGATTAAAGCTAAAATTCAATCATTTTTTAGGGACCAAAATTATATTTAAGCCTATTTCAAAATATTTAGCCATTTATTAAAGAAATCATTAATTTTTTTATCAATATTATCCATAGCACAATCAATTATTTTTACTAACTTTGATTAATTGTATATACTTTCTTTATATAATAAATGAATAAATATTTTATCCAAAAAAAATGAACACATATTTCAAGAATTTATCTAACCAATGTCCTAAAAAATAAAAAATGGAAGTTTATATATTGATATTTTCAATGCATGAAACTCATTAAAAAAAATTAAATTTACCTTTTTTTGTTATCCTTAATTAGGACATTATTATCAAAATCCATACTTAACACACACACACACATATAAGTATAACATAAAGTTATATAGGTGAACAAAATAATCCCTTTTAAAAAATAAAAGTAAGTAAATATAATTAATCAAAGTAAATAAATACTTCTTCCGTTGCACTCCATCCACCAATTTTTTGAGATTTTTTATTTCAAAATATATATCAATTTATCACATCAAGAAAACGTTACTTTTGTTTACCAGCCCTACTCTCAATATAATTTATTGTATTTAATTACTTGTATCACCAAGTACCAAAAAAAATTGTATTACAAAAGTTATAAAATTTAAATATTTGGATTAATTTTTTCATATTATCTGGGGATTTTTTTTTTGTATCCCAGTAAATTTAAAAATATTAGTATCTTTCAATTATTTATCACTAAAAAATCTTAAATTAAATTAAGCAAAATTATTAAAATTTATACAATTAATCATGGCATCATAATCGCTTGATAGAAAAGATACAAAGAAAAAATCATTATCTAAAATGAGTGATGCAAAAGAAAAATCCTTATCGAAAGTAAGTGATATAAAAGTGAAGACAGAATTTAAGAAACACAACTACAGACAGAGAATATGAAAAGATAAAGAAGAATGTAGGGCGACGCTCATTGTGTAGACCTTTCCATGTCTTAATTACTTTTTTGCTAACTACTATTGTCTCACTCTTACTCTACTTCCTCCTCATTTCTAAATAATAGTTGATTTTTTTATTTTTTCTATTTATAATATTTAGAAAACATTAATGCTTGTTTTCATTTATATCTTTAATATAAATATATTAGTTAAGTAATTAATATATTTTTATTTTTCTCAATATGTGTATTGTTTGATTTTTTATAGTTATTCTTAAATGAATGAAGTATTTGTGAGTAAAATATTAAGATTTTTATTTTGAATCCTTAAATATGTTTTTATCCTTTAAAAAGTAAGTTTAGATTTTAGTCTTTGAATTTTTTTAAAATTTTGATCCAAAATTTTTTTTAAATATTTTTGGTTTCATCCCTATCATTAAACTACTTATTTCAAATGTTAAACTGACCAATGGAGGGTAAGTTATTATATTCCATATGATAATTTGTAATTATACATGACAAGGATTAAAATCCAAACAATTTTAGAAATATGTTGGACTAAAGCCAAACAATAAATTTTTCAGGGATTAAAAGTAAAATTTGATAATTTTTTAGGGACTAAAATTATATTTAAGCCTATTTCAAAACATTCATCCATTTATTATATAAAGAAAACATTAATTTTTTTATCAATATTACTCTTAGCATAATCAATTATTTTTACTAACTTTGATTAATTGTATTTATTTAATTTTATTGTTTAAGAGGGACAATCTTGTGTATTTACACAACTTTACAATATTATTGAAATTCATTTATTATTTTCTTTATATATATAGGGAATGTATCATATGACATGAGTGGTTTATTATGAGAATGAAATGTGTAAATCCTGACTATTGAATTTTACATGAACAGTTAAGATTAAAACATAAAATCATATGACTTTTTAAAATGAACATATGAGTATTAATTACATTAATTAACTTTCAACTATGACCATCTATGTATGGTTATACGGCCAAGATTTATTCCTCTGATTCTCATAATAAATTACTAATATCATATGATACACATCCATCCTATATGTACACACATTAATATGTCCATCCAATAATTAATCCACATGACAAGTCATTTGGGGAAATAAATTTAACAAATAACAAAAGAAATATATATATATATATATATATATATATATTACTAATATTTACGACTCATTATATAGAAACTTTTCCATGTGTCATTCATAGAGAAAAGTATACTCCACCATTTTCATAATCTTAATAATTAAAGTATGTTTTTAAATTTAATTTACCCTATAATTAATAATTAATTTATTCTAATCATACATTCATATCTCTCATCCATAAACACAATAAAAATGTCCTACAAAATATCTCATTCAAAATTATTTAATATGAAAATAATAACAAATAATATAAACAAAATGATAATTGAACATATCATTATATCATTAAATTTTTATATGTATAATTATTATAGTATTAATTAATCATAAAAAAATTATGATAATTATGTTACCATAAAAAGAAGACTATTATAATTAATGAGAATTTTATTGACCAAGTGTAAGTATTATATAATTATGTAAAAAGTTATTATAATATGTTTTGTTAGTTGATAATAGGTTTATGTAGTTTTTTAATATCACATATGGGTTGTAGTTTTAGTTCAATATCAACTTGGTGATAAGGATCAATTTGTCCTAAAATTCTTCAAAAATATTGAAGAAAACTAATTTATCTTGTATTTTTAATTATGATGGAACACAAAACATATATTTTTATTCTTGAGAGACCATTTTATTCGATATTATTTTTTCCATAGATTAAGTTGGGAAAAGTGTCACTACTTGATTAATAAGTCACTGGTGAGAAATTCCTATAAAGACTAATTCAGCATCAATTTTCCAATTCGATGTGACTAATTTACTTAATTTTCTAACTTAAGAAATGGGTTAGAATACATAAAGAGAACAATCAATGTTCATGCCAAATAAAAGTATCCATCATTTTAAATTTCTTTTTCTACACTTAGAAGCGATGTCAACAACAAAAAGAAAAATACTACTCATTATCTTTTACACTTAAAAAGAAAAAAAAAAGGTGAATAATTCTACATTTAAAACTATACATAATTTTGAAAAAAAGGGCTCCATTGAAAATGCCATCACCTGGAATTTCACTACTTGATTGATATATACTTGGTGAGAAATTGCTAGGAAGATTAACAATTCAAACTCTATACAGTAGCTTCAATTTTCCAATTTGATGTGACTAGTCTGTTCGATTTTCAAACTTAAGGAATAGGTTAGAAAATATGAAGATAACAACAAATTATGTCAAATATTATAAATCATCATTACATTTTTCTTTAGAGTTATCATTTCATAACATGCAATTATCCTTCATTTGTTGCATTTTCTTAGATTGGATGTGATACAAAGATGAAAACATGCATTATTTTCTTTTATAGATTTTTTTTCCAAGAATAGATTAATAGTATTGAAAAAGAAATAAAATATATAGATTTATAATACGAATATTATGACTCATTATATCAAAACTTTTCCATGTGTCATTTGCAGAGAAATTTATACCTCACCATTTTCATAATTTTAATA
This sequence comes from Dalbergia cochinchinensis, assembly GCA_031216125.1. Taxonomy (NCBI): domain Eukaryota; kingdom Viridiplantae; phylum Streptophyta; class Magnoliopsida; order Fabales; family Fabaceae; genus Dalbergia; species Dalbergia cochinchinensis. Next base: position 71,822,601 of record CM062368.1, on the reverse strand, counting down.
ATTAAAGTATGTTTTTAAATTTAATTTACTTTATAATTATTAATTAATTTTTTTAATCATACATTCATATCTCTCTTCCGTTAACACAATAAAAATATCCGACAAAATATCTCATTCAAAATTATTTAATATGAAAATAATAACAAATAATATAAACAAATTGATAATTGAACGTATCAGTATATCATTAAATTTTTATACGTATAATTATTATAGTATTAATTAATCATAACAATATTATTATGATTATGTTACCATAAAAAGAAAAATATTATAATTAATGAGAATTTTATTGACCAAGTGTAAGTATTATATAATTATTTAAAAAGTTATTACTATATTTTTGTAAGTTGATAATAGGTTTGTGTAGTTTTTTAAAATTTCATATGGGTTGTAGTTTTAGTTCATCATTAACTTAGTGATAAGGATCAATTTGTCCTAAAATTCTTCAAAAAGTATTAAAGACAGACTAATTTATCCTGTATTTTTAATTACGATGGAACACAAAACATATATTTTTATTCTTGAACTATTTTATTCGATAGTATTTTTTTCATGGATTAAGTTAGGGAAAGTCGCACCACTTGATTAATAAGTCACCGGTGAGAAATTACTGTAAAGACTAATTTAGCATCAATCTTCCAATTCGATGTCACTAGTTTACTTAATTTTCTAACCTAAGAAATATGTTAGAATACATAAAAGAGAACAATCAATATTCATGCCAAATAAAAAGTGTCCATGATTTTAAATTTCTTTTTCTACACTTAGGAGCGATGTCAACAACATAAAAAAATACTGCTCATTATCTTCTGCACTTAAAAAAAAAAAAGAAGAATTCTACATTTAAAACTATACATAATTTTGAAAAAAATTGGCTCCATTGAAAATGGCATCACTTGGAATTTCACCACTTGATTGATATATACTTGGTGAGAAATTGCTAGGAAGATTAACAATTCAAACTCTATGTACCAGCTTCAATTTTCCAATCTGATGTGACTAATCTGTTCGATTTTCAAACTTCAGGAATAAGTTAGAAAATATAAAGATAACAATAAATTATGTAAAATATTATAAATCATCATTACATTTTTCTTTAGAGTTATCACTTCATAACGTGCAATTATCCTTCATTTGTTGCATTTTCTTAGATTAGATGTGATACAAAAATGAAGACAAGCATTATTTTCTTTTATAGATATTTTCTTCCATAATAGATTGATAGTATTGAGAAAGAAATAAAATATATAGATCTATAATAATACTAATATTTACGACTCATTATGTGAAAACTTTTCCATTTGTCATTCATGTAGAAATTTATACCCCACCATTTTCATAATCTCAATAATTAAAGTAACTTTTTAAATTTAATTTACCTTATAATTATTAATTAGTTTTTTCCAATCATACATTCATATCTCTCTTCCTTAACAGAATAGAAAAATCCGACAAAATATCTCATTCAAAATTATTTAATATGAACGTGATAACAAATAATATAAACAAAATGATAATTGAACGTATAATTACATCATTAAATTTTTATATGTATAATTATGATAGTATTAATTAATGATAAGAGAACTATTATAATTACGTTACCATAAAAATAAGACTATTATAATTAATGAGAATTTTATTGACCAAGTGTAACTATTATATAATTATATAAAAATTTATTAGAATAGGTTTTCTAAGTTGATAATAGATTTATGTAGTTTTTGAACATCATATATAGATTGTACTTTTAGTTCATTATCAACTTAGTGATAAGGATCAATTTATCCTAAAATTATTCAAAAATATTAAAGACAGACTAATTTATCTTGTATTTTTAATTATGACAGAACACAAAAATATATATTTTTATTCTTGAGAGACCATTTTGTTCGATATTATTTTTTTCATGGATTAAGTTAGGGAAAGTCTCAACACTTGATTAATAAGTCATCAGTGAGAAATTACTATAAAGACTAATCTAGCATCAATTTTTCAATTCGATGTGTCTAATTTACTTAATTTTCTAACTTAAGAAATGTTAGAATATATAAAAGAGAATAATCAATATTCATGTCAAAACCATGATTTTATATTTCTTTTTTACACTTAGGAGCGATGTCAACGGCATAAAAAAATGCTGCTCATTATCTTCTACACTTAAAAAGAAAAAAAAAGGAGAATAATTCTACATTCAAAACTATATATAATTTTGAAGAAAACTAGCTCCATTGGAAATGGCATTATTACTTAGAATTTCACCACTTGATTAATATATACTTGGTGAGAAATTGCTAGGAAGACTAACAATTCAAACTCTATGCACCAGCTTCAATTTTCCAATTTGATGTGACTAATCTGTTCAATTTTCAAACTTGTGTAAGTGGATAAGATTGTCCTTCTTAAAAAGTAAAAACAAGTAAATATATTTAATTATATTAAGGGTAATTGGTAAAAAAAATGACACATTCTTTATATAATAAATGAATAAATATTTTATCCAAAAAAATAAATGAACACATATTTCAAGAATTTATTTCACCAGTGTCCTAAAAAATAAAAAAAAATGGAAGTTTCTGTACTGATATTTTCAATGCATTAAACTCACTAAAAAAACTTGAAAATTTACCTTTTTTTATGTCCTTAATCAGGACATTATTATCAAAATCTCTCTCTCTCTCTCTCTCTCTCTCTCTATATATATATATATATACACACACACACACACATATGTTGACAAATAGATTAAAACAGCGAAAATATTATGACTCTAAGGATTTTATGTCCATAAATTGTAAATGAGTTTTGCTAATTAGTTTCTTAAAGGAACCGATTAAAATTGCTAAAAGGATTAAATTTCAAAACTTTGTTATGACTCTTAATTCTTCAAAAATATAAAGTCTCATTTTTTCAATACAAATATTTCATTTTTTTTTTTACTCTTTAACTAGTACCCTTAGGCATAGTTAGATAAATCCATTGTGGATAGGTTGAGAGAAATTTTGCAACTATAAATACCTGTGGTGCATCCCAAGCTTTTGCATGTTTGCAGCGTACTTGACTGAAAATATCAACCTAACCCTTGTATTTGCACTTCCAAAGCTTCACCCAATGACCCCCACGCTTTTTTTAACATGCTGTTGTGCCTTTGTAATGGCACCTTCACTTCATGTTGCCGGTTCTTCCATGAACGCTTCGTATGCTTCAGCTACACGGCAAAGTAGCGAAGCAGTTTCCCTGTTGAAGTGGAAAGCGAGCCTTGACAAGGAAAGCCAGGTTTTGCTCTCTTCGTGGAATGGCAACAGTCCATGCAAGTGGTTAGGAATCACATGTGATGACGAGTCTAAATCTATCTCTAACTTGACTCTTATGAGTATGGGATTAAGAGGTACGCTTCGAAGTCTCAATTTCTCATCACTTCCAAAAGTCCTTACTATAGTTTTAAGGAACAACTCCCTGAACGGAACGATTCCCAATCAAATTGGGTTGATGTCCAATCTGAACACTCTTGATTTGTCCATTAACCAACTCTCTGGTAGCATTCCTAAGAGCATTGGTAATCTGTCAAAACTCTCCTATCTAGGTTTAGACTCAAATGAACTTTCTGGGCCAATCCCACCCTACATAGGTGACTTGGTCAATTTGGATACCTTGGCTCTTTATGAAAACAGGTTCTCTGGACAAATTCCTTCCACTATTCAAAACTTGACAAAGCTCGCAGAGTTATATTTAGACTTCAATGAACTTTCTAGGCCGCTCCCACCCTACATACGTGACTTGGTCAATTTGGATTACTTGGGTCTTTCTGAAAACAGGTTCTTTGGAAAAATTCCTTCCACTATTCAAAACTTGACAAAGCTCGTAGTTTTGGATTTGGGAACAAATGAGATTTCTGGGCCAATACCACCTTCAGTAGGTAGACTAGTCAATGTGGAGTATATTTTAATTATAAGGAATAGATTATATGGATCAATTCCTTCCTTCATGGGGAACCTGACTAATTTAGCCTATCTGCACTTAGCTTATAATAATCTCACAGGTTATTTGCCTCACAACATTTGCAATAATGGAAGGCTTAAGGAGATATCCATTCCGAATAACCACATCATAGGCCCAGTTCCAAAGAGCTTGAAGAATTGCACCAGCCTTACAAGATTTAGGCTTGATGGAAACCAAATGACAGGAAATATAACAGAAGATTTTGCTGTATATCCTAATTTGGATTACATCGATTTGAGTGATAATAACTTTTATGGCTACCTTTCACCAAAGTGGGGGAAAAGCTACATTCTGACAAGCCTCAAGATCTCCAACAACAATTTATCTGGCAGCATACCACCGGAATTAGGTGAGGCAACTAACTTACATGTTCTTCACCTTTCTTCAAACCATCTTACAGGAGAACTTCCAATGGACCTAAGCAACTTGACTTCATTGATCGAGTTGTTGTTAAGCAACAATCATCTTTCAGGAAAATTTCCCATACAAATTGCTTCATTGCATGAACTTGAACAGTTGGAGCTTGCTGCAAATAATTTTAGTGGCTTCCTCACCGAACAACTTGGAAGGCTGCCTAAGTTATGGTACTTGAATTTGAGCCAAAATATGTTTGAGGGAAATATTCCTATTGAGTTTGGTCAATTAACAGTTCTTCAAAGCCTTGATCTTAGTGAGAATTTATTGGATGGAACAATACCGGAAACACTTGGAGAGTTGAAATCCTTGGAAACATTGAATCTGTCGCATAACAAGCTTTCTGGTGTCATTCCCTCTAGTTTTGATGAAATGTTAAGCTTGACAAATGTCGATATATCATACAACCATTTAGAAGGTCCACTTCCAAACATTCCGGCCTTTAGAAAAGCTCCAATTGAAGCACTAATAAACAATAATGGTTTGTGTGGTAATGTCACTGGTATGGAGCCCTGCACAACGTCAAGTGGCAAATCTCATAACCATAAGGCTAAGAAAGTTTTACATCTAGTTTTACCCCTTACACTGGGCATTGTAATACTAGCACTCTTTGCCTTAGGTATATCATATTTTCTCTACCAAAGTGCCAGCTTGAAAGAAAGACAAGCCATAGAAACTCAAAGTCATGATGGCAAGACAGTGCATGATTAAAATTTATTTGCAATATGGAGCTATGATGGCAAGATGGTGTATGAGAACATTATTGAAGTCACAGAAGAGTTTGACAACAAATACCTCATTGGAATTGGAGGGTATGGATCTGTTAGCTGAGTTGCCCATAGGTCAAGTTGTTGCTGTAAAAAAACTCCATTCAATACCAAATGAGGAAAATTGCAATCTAAAAGCTTTCCAAAGTGAGATTCAAGCTTTGACAGAAATTCGACATCGTAACATTGTCAAGCTATATGGGTTTTGCTCTCATCCACGATGCTCCTTTTTGGTTTATGAGTTTATAGAAAGGGGTAGCATGGATAATATTCTAACTAATGATATGCAAGCAGTTGAATTTAATTGGAAAAGAAGGGTGAATGTTATTAAAGGAGCAGCTAAAGCTTTATGCTATATGCACCATGACTGTTCACCTGCTATTGTTCATCGAGATATATCAGCAAAGAATGTTCTCATAGATTTGGAATATGAGGCTCATGTGTCAGATTTTGGAACAGCTAAATTTCTTAATCCAAATTCATCCAATTGGACCTCATTTGCAGGAACCTTTGGTTATACTGCTCTAGGTTAATTTTCTTCTATACTTTTATTATATATTTTGTCTTAATTACCTTACAAACACAAGTGCTAATATATGAATACTTTTATTGAATGCTCTTTATGGCTAACATTTTACTTTTTTGTGCATGAGATGTCTTTTGATTTGTTGCAGAACTTGCCTACACTGTGGAAGTTAATGAGAAATGTGATGTATATAGCTTTGGAATATTGGCCTTGGAAATACTTTTAGGAAAACATCCTAGAAATGTTACATCATCTACAGTGCCTTCTTCTTCTGAAACAACGGTACTGGTCTCAACACTTGATAATTTCCCATTGAAGGATAAGTTGGATCAACGAATTCCTCATCCTATAGATTCACTTGCCGAGGAAGTGACATTGATTGAAAGGATAGCATGCGCATGCTTGAGCGAGAATCCACGTTCTCGCCCTACCATGGAGCAAGTGACCAAGAAACTTGTAATACCTAGTTCAGCTCATTCAATGGATTAGTTTCGCACCACCACTTCAATGTCACCAAAAAAATTCTGAGTTCTGTCTGTTATAACTACTTTCATGTAGAATTCTGGTTTAACTTTGTTGTGAAATAAATGAAACAGCTAAGAGTTTGTACTAAAAAAATTAAATAAATAATAAATATCATTGTTTTTTATTGTGAATGAAATTACTCAAATAATTTGGCAGGTGTCCTTCTTTCCCCTTTTCTGCGAATAGCAGCACATAGCGACAAACCCTTTTTTCAAATAAAAAATTTGGCCGATGACGAAAAAATTAGGATAGAATTGGAATGCCGATCAATTAAATTCTTCTTAAAATGTTGAGTCCCAGGTTGGCTTTTACCGGAAGCGCCGGCGCGATTGGACTTCAACAAAATAAAACAGAAAATATTTTAATTATAACCACAAAGAAATTCGCATAGTCGCAATGTTATATAATTATGGTGAACTGGATTTTCTCTTCAAATGTTTGTCCAAAATAATAAACCTTTTCTTCCCTGAAAATTAGTTTTTAAATTTTATTTCTCCATAGAAAATTAGTCCTCTTTTAATTTTTATTTTCATCTATTTATTTATTATTATTTTTTTGGTGTATGAGATTATGATTTGACTCAAACTTTTGGCTTGTCAACATTGTCATGGTGTTTTATGGGTGCTCATTGAAAGGGCAATATCCTGAAAAGGCAATACCCTCTCTCTAGCTTCAAAGTTCAACTACCAACTATTGTAGTTGTCATTACAGAAATTTTCGTGAATGAAAGATAATATTTCATTTCCCCCATTTTCATGGTTCCTTATAAAGAAATTGTTTATATCCCCTTCCTGTACAGGGGCAGGGTCAATTTTTCTAGCTGTTAAGACAGTCTTAATAACATGAATCAAAGCAAGGGTCCCCTTCAAAGAGCCGTCTTGTCAAAATCCTTGCTAAAGGGGAACCACAGCCTTCAATCCTCCAATGGTGAAGGATATGACGAAAAAGGTTGGTTGGAGACATTAGTTGCAAATAAAATACGTAAAGGGTTTAGTTGCAATAAGAAATGAGGTTACTAAATTAAAGTGGGGATATCTTTACAATTAAATTGTAGGACCATGAATGGTCCAAAGCATGTGTAGGATCACGTTAAAATGATCCATCTAAATGTGTGTGAAAGCATGGTACACTACTAGAAAGGAATTTAAAATAACAAAATAATACAAGAGAAATGTTGCTTGAAAACCCTTCATCTTGTACGTGGTGCACATACCCAGTCCACTACCATCGAATTTGATAGTACCTCATTTGAAGATAAAATTAAAGTTGATTCCCATCCTTGAATTTGGGAGGTTTCTATAGACATCCATATCTTTGCATTCTCAATGTGTTTTGATTGTCCAATACCAATACCAATTATCTTGTCAATAATGAATCTGAACAAAGATATGTATACACTATACAGTTTCGAAAGATTACTTTTACTTTTACCCTGATTAATGCAAGGATAAGCACTACTTGGAAATAAAGAAAAGATTACTAATACAAATGCTTCATATAGAGAAAGTGCATAACGTAACACCCTAATAATTAGCTTTTTGTCCTTGAGACATAATCAGTCAACTACTAAGTAATTACATGTTGATCTCTTGTTAGATTTTGTTTTAACAATACTTATAGCAAAAAATAGCATCAATTTTTTTTTTTGAGAACTTAAAACGACATAGCCTCATGCACTATCCCAATTACGGGAAAGATAATGCGGTCTGTGAAAACAAATCCTCATTCAACAATTCGCACATAAAATAACAATCCTTGAATATAAGAATCAATTATCTCACAAATCATCGCACCACAACATATTAAATACTATAATATCATAAAGAGCATGGGTCCATGGAGGATGACCATGCCTAGTATAACCAACACAATTCATAACATATTCAAATCATAACTAAGAGTTAGTGCTAAGGCCCAGTGTCAATTCCAGTACTCCAAAATAAAGGAAATAATCAAAACATGCGCTTAGATCCGGATCGCTACCACTCGAAGAGCCAGCTCTACCTCTTCAATCTACGATAGCTCTGTTGAGATCTCGATCCTTTTGAATTTCCGAGTTGCTGTTGCGAATCCATTGTTTCTGATCTGTAAATTTTGCTTCTTGATCTGAATTTCTTGTTGAATCTAGACATGTTTGTTGTTGTTGATCTGGATTTCTGATTTGTAATTCTTGTTACTTCTGAATTTGTAGATGTTGACCTGCATCTGGACTTGTTTTCTGGAATTGTTGAATTTGAAACTTGGTCCTTCTTGCTTGTTGAATTTCTGCTTCCGTGTATCTTCCAAAAAATTGTTTAAATTTTCTGCTGCATTCCTGTGATGCGCTGATACTTTGCTCAATGGACTCTACCGACTTTCTAATTATTTCCTATATCTGATTTAAATCTGGTTTGATCTCCTCCATAGCAGCAATCTACTCTCAGTGAAAGCACCGATGTAATGGAGGAGATTTTTGATCTGGAGTAATTGTGAGAGAATAGATAGAATTATTCTAAATTAAGAAAGAACTTGAACCATCAATCCCTTGATTACAAGGAATTAGACTCAAGCTCTAGAATCGAGAAAGAAGAAATATTCTAACTAAGGAATAATGACTTCAATTTACTAAAAACTTTTCATTACAATTGACCCTACCCCTATTTATACTATTTTGTATCATAACATATATATATATTAACCAAAGGGCCTTACACTTTTTTTTGGGGGGGGGGGGGGGGGGAAGAAGCCTTATCAAAAATTCCCCTTCTCATAGAAAATAAATCTATAACACCTTAACTGAACATGACTAAAAATACTCGAACACAATACTTGTACAGCCAATGAAATGGAAAAATAAAATTGTACAAACAACAACATAAAACAGTTCAGGCATGAGGTAATATACTTTTTCTATTGCCATGTCAGTATAATTGTTTTGATATATATTTAACACTGATATTACAATTACCAATTGATTACACTAATATGCGGATTAGTCAATACCTGAATTGCTATATTATTGATCAATTGCGACATATACAAATGAAATCCTTATATAATGTGGAGATCTGCTCTTAATCTTTAGTAGATTTCTATGATGTTTATAATATGTCTACTTATCTTATGACTATGCTTAATATGTGACATTTTAGGTTGCATGCAATCCTTATTCATGCTATATTGTTTGGTGGGGAATTTAGGCTACAGGAAATCAAACAAGGGGTATATGCACAAGCCCATGCTCAACTGGTGGCAAAGAACCTGATGCTATTGATAGAGGGTAGGAAAGAAAGCAAGCTAGGAACTTACAACGCACAACAACGCATTTATATATTTGAAGAAGAAAAAGTCATCTTTGTACAAATATAATTTTTGAAAATCATTGTAAAAAATAATAAATCAAACCAAAAATTCAAACCTCAACTTAAATGTTGGAAAATATTCCTTCAATTATATAGTGTATTTTTAAAGATTAAATGCATATTTTAAAGTACTTTTAGATTCCTAAATATAATGTGTAAGCACCAAAAACATAATATTAAAAAGAGGGAACAAAAATCAAATTTTCAAGGTGACGTTTGTTTCAAGGTATATTTAGTTATTCCCAATAATAACTACTTGAAAATAATGTGTGTAATACCCCAATTTCTATTTTATCTTAATTGCATATTAATTGTGATTAATTAAGATCAGTTGGGTCTAATTAAAAGCTAATTACTTTAACAAATTAATTACTAGATAACTAGTCTTTCCTAATTAATTTTAATCTCTTAATAATTTATTAGATGCATGATTATATTAATTGTTATCTTTAATTATTTTAAAATCTAAGATTAGTGATTTTTGAAAATTTAGAATTTCCCTAATCTAAAATTTTAAATTCCCTTTCAAAATTTTTAAAGTTTAAAGACGCCAAATATCATGTAAATTATTTAAATTCATGATTCAAAAAAACGCAATTTCTTTATTATCTTGAACTTATTTTGATTATTAGTATCTCCTAATCCCCACCTAATACTCTCATATTACCCTTAATGAAAAAAAAATATATAACCCTAACCCCTTACAATCTAAAAGTCAGGGCCTCCTCCCCCATAGCATCGCACTTTCATTTTGTTTTCTTTCAAACAAGCAAACCCCAACACACACATAGACACACTCTTCTTCTTCCTCTTGTCTCCTCCACCATGAACATCTAACCTTCAACTTCACCACCACCATCTCCATTCCTCCCAAATACCCAAACCCGCCTCCATTTCCACCATCCAAATACCAAATCATTCCTCCATTTCCATTTGGGTTGAGAAACAAAAATAAAAAAAAAGAGAGAAAAGCTCTCCATCTCTCCCTCTTTGCTGGCCCCGAACATCTCTGGGGGAGGAGGTGAGGATTTTTGCTTCCTCCTCTTGTCAACAAGCCCCAAGAGCCTTCCATTCTTCTAGTCCTCTAAGTTAGGTAGGGGTTTCTCATCACATTAATCGATTTTGTTTGATGCTAAAACTCTAATAATGAGATTTTAAAATCTTACTGTTCTGGAGAATTAATGGTCCGAAAATGTGGTGGTTTGAGTTGATATTTATGTGTTCTAACTTGGCTTGATGATGGATTTATGTCTTTGCTTTCATTTTCGGCCATATGTAAGACACCCACTTTATGCTATGTCTTTGTGAAGTTTTGGTTTGGATTGTTATGAAATTTAAGTGCTTGATCCATATACATAATGTATTTCTTGGTTTTTAATGCATAAAAGCTTGAAATTATGACTTTTGGTGGTGTGTTTGTGAGCATGAAACTTGCTACACGAAAATGCATTGAGATGCATGTCATGTGTTTGTAAAAATTTCTAAATAAATCATAGTTAAGTCTTCAAATAGTAGGTCTTTCATGTTAGAAGCTTGATTCTTGAAAGAAATGAATTTTTAAACTTGAATCATTGTCTTTTTAATGAATATACTTTCTGCCCTGTTTTAGTTTTCTTGTTTCCTTATGAGTTAAATAATATTTAAAGATGTAGAAATGATGCATTTACGGCTGTAAAACTTATAGTTTAGTGGTGTGGACTTGTACGTTATATTCTACTTTCCAAAATACATAGAACTAGTTGCAAAAAAATGTGTTACATTGTTTTAGTTGCTCCTGTGGTTCCTACTTGTTTTTCATAGAGAGTAATCTCATTTAAATGCAGTATTTGGAGTTCTACAACCTTTACTTTGATATAATAAGCTTGTATGCCTGTGTATGCTTGCTGAAAATTTTTGTTGGAGTTCTTAAAATCATGTTTTGTTTCCATTTATAAAGGATCGTTTGTGAAAAACCTTCCATTTTTGCATGTTACGGAGCCCTAAAATTAGTTTGTTTGGAATGGTATTTCTGCTATAAAAGAAGTCCGAAAATGACACATAAATAGTGGGGTTTTGTGTTCTTTGATTTAGGTTGATGATAAATGGGGAAGGGATTGAGAATTTTTATTAACCCCTCAAAACCCTCCAAAACCCATATTTTATGATTCCCCCAAATTATGGGGTTTAAACCAAGGTAGCTAAGATCAAGATTTTACATCGGATCAGAAGAGGGATACAAAGTCCTAAAATTATGGGGTTTAAAGCAAGGCTAAAACAGTGGGAATCCTGGAAAAATTAAAAAAAAAAAAACTGAGAAGAACCTTCTCGATAGACAAAGGCTGGCAACAAGAAACATGGAAGGAAGGAGGCCATAGGAATGCGGCCATGGAGGTGGTGGTTTGCTGTTCAAAGTGGTGGCATGCGACTGGGGCTTCAACTTCGATTTTGATGTCAGCATCGGGGCAAAGCTCGGGGAAGAGAAGAGAGAGTGCAGCCTAGCCAAGCACCAGGGAGTGCTCCAACCCATCGAGCAATGGTCACAGCTTCAAAGCCTCGAATAGATAGATACCAAGGACAGAGCTTCTCATCGTCCTCGAAGGGCAAAGAGAGGAGATGGAAGAAAAAACTGAAGCGTTTACAATGGTCCAAGCAATGTTTTGGGACACTAGTTGTTCAGTGCATGGAAACCATAGATATAGTATTAAAAATATGTCAACGAACAAGATGATTTTTTGTGCATCTATGGTGGACAAAATACATGAAGAACATGGATGGATCTCCCGATTTGCAATTTTTTAATTTGGAATTTAAAAGTTTTGACATTCTAAAATGACAAAGAAGACATTAAATTATTGGATCACGTCTATCTCCAATAGATCCCTATTTCCTCTGGTCTAACTCTAACACCACCCTCCCCCCACCCCCCCGGGGCCACCCCACTCTCTTTGTCGGCCAGACTACAGCAAGGCATTGTTGCCAGTTATGGCCATGTAAGGTTGTTTATAAGGTCACAGCAAGTCACCACTCATCATATTTCGTACACCCACGGGAAAAATCCCAAATTTCAATAGTCCAAATAGAAGGAGGAGAAATTTCGAACACCCCTTGTAGTTCATTTCACAAAAACAATCAAATGGGTATCTGAATCTCATCCCAAAATATATTTTTTCACATTAAAAACTAAGAAATCAAATTCTTTAGGGAAAAATGTAAATAGTGATGGACTTTCTCTTTCATATTTTCACTGTGCTAGAAAACAAATAAATATATATTTATGGAGTGAAGGGCAAAAGAGATGGCGGTTGTTGAAGGGCACAATTTTGGGAGGACGGTGATTTTGGTTGGCAAAATTGGAATGATGAAATGAGACTAAAGTTGAAATGTGACTTCCTTTGTAGCTAAGATTTCAAATATCAATTGTTGAAGATCAAATAAAAAAAAGTACACACTCAAATTGGCTCCTGCCAATTTTGTAAATTGGTCCCTGATAATTTCATTGATGGATAAATTGATCTCTAACAATTATAAATAATCAAATTGGTCTCTCACAATTGTAAAAATAAGATACTATAAGTCCATGACCAGTCTATCAAGGCTCAACCCAGACAGGGAGAGGTAGAGATGAAAAAAGAGTTCGGTTGCGAGAAGGTGGAGCTCATTTTCAGGAAATGGAGCTAGTCCAGGAGGAGGCAGAGCTTGGTTGAGGAAAATAAATTTGAATGACAGGTGGCTGAGCTCTGTCCGAGCTATATTTCCTCTAACTCCAAGCCAACTTATTTTCTCATCTCTACCTCCTGGCCAAGCATTGATAGGCAAGTCAGGAACCTATAATGTCCTATTTTAACAATTGTGAGGGGCCAAGTTGGATGTTTACAATGGTTAAGGATCAATTTGTCTATAAAAAAATTGTTAGGAATTAATTTGGGTGTTTACTAGATAAAGAGGCATACGCAGTTCTAAGGATTTTTTTTTTTAATCCTTTTGATCGTGTGTGGAAGAACATCAGTCCAGAGTCTAGACACATCAGATTCAATTTTGGATCCATCATTTGTATATGTTTTCTGCATATTTGGCTAAAAAGGAAATATTTTATATAGAATTTAGATTACAAATATGCCTACGATTTTGTTGTCCATCCTTACAATGTGAATGCGGCTTTTGAAATTTCTTCCAATTCCAATATAATAATAGCATTGCATAATACTCCCTCAATCCTTGAATAATTATCTAATTATAAATGCCCACTAAAATTAAGAAAATGATTGATAAAACTTCAATGCTAGTAAAAATTAGGAATAGTTTACTAATTTATTCTTATTTTTTTTCAATACTCTAACTTTCTCTCTTTTCCTTCACTAATGAATCAATAATATTTAATAAGGATATTACTGATAAAAATAATTAATACTATCTAAACATTTAAAATGGACAATTATTTTTAGATAAAATAAAAAATTTAAAATGAAAAATTATTCAAGGACGGATGAAGTAGTTAATTTGAAATGATTGAGTGTGTTTACTTTGGATTTTGAAAAAAGTGATTATAAAATTTAAATTTTATATTTAATTAAAAAGCTAAAAAATCTTCAGAAGCTTCTCTTTTAGATTAAAAAAAGGCTAAAAGCTAATTTTTTTTTTAGATTATGATTATTTTTAAAAAATTATTTAAATATGCAAAAAATATTTTTTTAGTGAAAAAAGTGATTCTAAACTGAAAATAATCCCAAACAAACACATCCTAGCACCTTCACTGGAATGCTAGGTTAATATATGTAGGTTTTATTAGTTTTCATTTAGAGTAGTGGTTTTTTTTTCCTTTTTCCTTTTTCCTTCATTAGTTTACTTGTTATATAGTTATTCAGTTCTTTCACTGCTGTTCCTACTATGCATGCAAGATATCTATGCCTGAAACCAATTTGTGTCATTGTGAGCTGTATGCGTCCTTCATGCCTTGCGGCTTGTTTTTCTATTGGTGCTGTTTCAAATTGCCAAAAAGCTCTAATTTAGAAGCATTTCCAGGATTCTAGGTGAATTGTAAATGAGCTATGCCTCTTATTGCTGAAAAAGTTTAGATTTTTTCAGAGTTAGCAACTATGCGACCCTTCTTCGAGTCCTGGCATATGTTTGTTTCATAGTGTTGCATGGGCTGTCTTCAAGGACTTTGTAAACACAAATTATTAATTATCTGCTTCTGTGTAATACCTCGAATTTCATTTTATTTTGCTTGTATGTTGACTGTGGTTAATTAAGATTACTCGAGTCTAATTAAGAATCTATTTTCCTTAATTAATTAAATAATGAATAGTTAGCTATTCTAATTAGTTCTAGCCACTTAGTAATTTAATTGCATGATTGTGTTGTTGTTGTGTTAAATATTTTAAAAGTTACTAATTAGAGTATTTTGAAGATTTAGAACTCTCTCTAACCCAAATTTCAAGACACATCTATAAAATAAAATTTATCTAGATAAGTAATGTGTGAGAAATATTATTTATGTACAGTTTTTTGTCTATTTAATTATTATTCTAATGTGTTGTGTGTGAAATTTATCTACCTATCCTCACCTATGCCAATCATATTACACTTATATCCCTTCCCATCTAGCCTTAAAAAAGGGGGACCTACCTCCTAAATGAAAAGGGACTAAGCGTCCCTCCCCTTTCCCCTATCAACTCTCTCATTTGTTTTATTTCCTTCCACCCACACTTTCTTACACCCCTTCTTCCTCCATTTTCACCGTTCATCACCACAACCACCTCCATTCTCTCTCAAAAAATAAAAAAAATTCAAACTCATCTCCATCCTCACCATCCCAACACCTAAACCCCTCTCCATCTTCACTTTGACTCCCTAGCTCTCCTTTGTTGGTTGTGAACATACTAGGGGAGGAGATGAAGATTTTGCTTCTTCCCCTTGTCAGCAAGTCTCAAGAGGACCCTTCCTTGAATCTTCATATTTTGGTAGGGGCTTTTATTGCGACTTCCCTTTGATTGGTTCATTATCTTGAGCACCTAACTTGGGTTAATGTGGGTTTTTGATCCTGATTGTGTTTAAAATCGAAAATGGGTTTTTCTTTGGGTCTATATTCAATATCTTGCTCTTATTGTTCAATATCTTGAGCACCCTGCTGAGGGTTTTTTTTTTTTATCTTTTATGTATGGTGTATGAGTTTGGGTTGATTTTGAGTATTTTAGATATTGGGTGTTTAAATGGGTTCTAATGAGCTAGCAAATGGTGTTTGATGCTTTTCAATTGCTGAAAAATTTCACAGCTTGTATTCCTCTTTATTAAAGTGGCGGTTCCAATTAGTTTTAGGGGTATTTGAGTTGTGTTTTGTGCGCTATTGGTGAAAAATGCTAGGAATGATTAGTTCTTAAAATTGATACAATGGCTAAACTCGATACTAGCTCGATGTTGTAAAATTTAGATGTTCGATTGATGGTAATGTTGGAGTTGTTGTTGTTGACTCTATGACTGGATAATTGTGACTGTGAAATACACTAACTGGCTCCGGTCTTTTTCTCCGGCAATTGATTTAGGTACCCCTTATGCTATGCACTGATTTAGAATAAGATTTAAATGTCATATTGTTAGAAGTGTATGATTGGATGTTACGTGTATGGGGAGTGTCCCATGAACTATAACTCATTCAAATGCGAAATAAGGATCGGAAAGTTAGCTTGAGTTATGATTATGTTTTGTAGGCTTTGGAATACAAACCAAAGTATGTTAGATGGAAATTCTAAGTTCTATCATTGAAATGCATGGAAGTTGTGCTTTTGTCTTCTAATAGTTTATGAGATATTCTTTTATGGTGCATGCTGGCGATATGAGAAAGTCAAGTTAAAAAGCTTAAGTGAAGCTTTTCCCTTATATCCTATTTAAATCTAGTGACGGATAGTTAGGTTCTCAACCTAGGCGATAAGTGATGCAGAGTATAGGTGACAGTTAAGTCATTGGGGTGGTGATGGTTAAGGTGACATGAGAGAGATTGATATGTTAAAAGACTAAAGTATAAGTAAATAAAAGAGCTAAAGAATGTTTCATATCTTATTTCCCCTTACTTTTCATGCATGTCTTATGTTGTATGCTTTAAGATGTTAGTGATGCTATGCTTTCCAGTTCATTATTTGTTAATTAAGAGATTTTCACAAGACTTAAAATATGTATCACTTTGGAATTCTATTTTGCGATAGAATTAAATGAACTAAAGCATGCTCACTTATTTCATAATCAAACCAAAGTGATTGGAGGCGATGACGATGGTAGTTGAATTATTTTATTGTAACTACTAAGTTTCCTTTTGGATTCTAACCCCTCTTTATTTTCGTGTCACCTACAAACGAGTCCATGGGCTAGGATGTTGAAGCCCCATGAGGTACTTTAAGCTTGGAGTTAGTACATATCTAAGGATTTTCTCATTGCCTCATTGCTTATCTTTTATTTGATTATTCTTGGGCATGTAGACTAGTACTTATTTGAGTTATGCCTCTGGATGTTTTGATTATTTCCTTTATTTTGGAGTACTGTAATTGACACTGGGCCTTAACACTGGCTCTTAGTTATGATTTGATTATGTTATGACTTGTGTTGGTTGTACTAGGCATGGTCATCCTCCATGGACCTGTGCTCTTTATGATATTATAGTATTTAATATATTGTGTTGCGATGACTTGTGAGATAATTGATTGTTATATTCAGGGATTGTTATTTTATGTGCGAATTGTTGAATGAGGATTTGTTTTCACAGACCGTATTATGTTTCACGTAATTGGGATAACGCATGAGGCTATGCCGTTTTAAGTTTTCAAAAAAAAAAATTGATGCTATTTTCCTCTACAAGTATTGTTAAAACAAAATCTAACAAGAGATCAACATGTAATTACTTAGTAATTGACTGATTATGTCTTAAGGATAAGAAGCTAATTATTAGGGTGTTACGTTCTGCACTTTCTCTATATGAAGCATTTGTATTAGTAATCTTTTCTTTATTTTCAAGTAGTGCTTATCCTTGCATTAATCAGGGTAAAAGTAAAAGTAATCTTTCGAAACTGTATAGTGTATACATATCTTTGTTCAGATTCATTATTGACAAGATAATTGGTATTGGTATTGGACAATCAAAACACATTGAGAATGCAAAGATATGGATGTCTATAGAAACCACCTAAATTCAAGGATGGGAATCAAACTTAATTTTATCTTCAAATGAGGTACTATCAAATTCGATGGTAGTGGACTGCGTATCTGCACCAAGTACGAGATGAAGGGTTTTCAAGCAACATTTCTCTTGTATTACTTCGTTATTTTAAATTCCTTAGATGGATCATTTTAACGTGATCCTACACATGCTTTGGACCATTCATGGTCCTACAATTTAATGGCAAAGATATCCCCACTTTAATTTGGTAACCTCATTTCTTAGTGCAATTGAACCCTTTACGTATTTTATTTGCAACTAATGTCTCCAACCAACCTTTTTCGTCATATCCTTCACCATTGGAGGATTGAAGGCTGTGGTTCCCCTTTAGCAAGGCTTTTGACAAGACGGCTCTTTGAAGGGGACCCTTGCTTTGATTCATGTTATTAAGACAGTCTTAACAGCTAGAAAAATTGACCCTGCCCCTATACAGGAAGGGGATATGAACAATTTCTTTATAAGGAACCATGAAAAAGGGGGAAATGAAATATTATCTTTCATTCACGAAAATTTCTGTAATGACAACAACAATAGTTGGTAGTAGAACTTTGAAGTTAGAGAGAGGGTATTGCCTTTTCAGGATATTGCCTTTTCAATGAGCACCCATAAAACACCATGACAATGTTGACAAGCCAAAAGTTTGAGTCAAATCATAATCTCATACACCAAAAAAATAATAATAAATAAATAGATGAAAATAAAAATTAAAAGAGGACTAATTTTCGATGGAGAAATAAAATTTAAAAACTAATTTTCATGGAAGAAAAGGTTTATTATTTTGGACAAATATTTGAAGAGAAAATCCAGTTCACCATAATTATATAACATTGCGACTATACGAATTTGTTTGTGGTTAAAATTAAAATATTTTTTGTTTTATTTTGTTGAAGTCCAATCCCACCGGCGCTTCCGGTACAAGCCAACCTGGGGACTCAACATTTTAAGAAGAATTTAATTGATCGGCATTCCAATTCTATCCTATTTTTTACCTCATCGGCCAAATTTTTTATTTGAAAAAAAGGCTTGTCGCTATATGCTGCTATTCGCAGAAAAGGGAAAAGAAGGACACCTGCCAAATTATTTGAGTAATTTCATTCACAATAAAAAACAATGATATTTATTATTTGTTTAATTTTTTTAGTACAAACTCTTAGCTGTTTCATTTATTTCACAACAAAGTTAAACCAGAATTCTACATGAAAGTGGTTATAACAGACAGAACACAGAATTTTTTTGGTGACATTGAAGTGGTGGTGCGAAACTAATCCATTGAATGAGCTGAACTAGGCATTACAAGTTTCTTCGTCACTTGCTCCATGGTAGGGCGAGAACGTGGATTCTCGCTCAAGCATGCGCATGCTATCCTTTCAATCAATGTCACTTCTTCGGCAATTGAATCTGTAGGATGAGGAATTCGTTGATCCAACTTATCCTTCAATGGGAAATTATCAAGTGTTGAGAGCAGTGCCATTGTTTCAGAAGAAGAAGACACTGTAGATGATGTAACATTTCGAGGATGTTTTCCTAAAAGTATTTCCAAGGCCAATATTCCAAAGCTATATACGTCACATTTCTCGTTGACTTCCATAGTGTAGGCAAGTTCTACAACAAATTAAAAGACATTTCATGCACAAAAAAGTAAAATGTTAGCAACAAAGAGCATTCAATAAAAGTATTCATATATTAGTACTTGTGTTTGCAAAGTAATTAAGACAAAATATATAATAAAAGTATAGAAGAAAACTAACCTGGAGCAGTATAACCAAAGGTTCCTGCAAATGAGGTCCAATTGGATGAATTTGGATTAAGAAATTTAAATTGCTCCAAAATCCATACGAAATTTCATATTCCAAATCTACGAGAACATTCTTTGCTGATATATCCCGATGAACAAGCGCAGGTGAACAGTCATGGTGCATATAGCATAAAGCTTTAGCTACTCCTTTAATAGCATTCACCCTTCTTTTCCAATCAAATTCAACTGCTTGCATATCATTGGTTAGAATATTATCCATGCTACCCCTTTCTATAAACTCATAAACCAAAAAGGAGCATCGTGGATGAGAGCAAAACCCAAGCATCGTGGATGAGAGCAAAACCCATATAGCTTGACAATGTTACGATGTCGAATTTCTGTCAAAGCTTGAATCTCACTTTGGAAAGCTTTTAGATTGCAATTTTCCTCATTTGGTATTGAATGGAGTTTCTTCACAGCAACAACTTGACCTGTGGGCAACTCAGCTCTGTAAACAGATCCATACCCTCCAATTCCAATGAGGTATTTGTTGTCAAACTCTTCTGTGACTTCAATAATGTTCTCATACACCATCTTGCCATCATAGCTCCATATTGCAAATAAATTTTGATCATGCACCGTCTTGCCATCATGACTTTGAGTTTCTATGGCTTGTCTTTCTTTCAAGCTGGCACTTTGGTAGAGAAAATATGATATACCTAAGGCAAAGAGTGCTAGTATTACAATGCCCAGTGTAAGGGGTAAAACTAGATGTAAAACTTTCTTAGCCTTATGGTTATGAGATTTGCCACTTGACGTTGTGCAGGGCTCCATACCAGTGACATTACCACACAAACCATTATTGTTTATTAGTGCTTCAATTGGAGCTTTTCTAAAGGCCGGAATGTTTGGAAGTGGACCTTCTAAATGGTTGTATGATATATCGACATTTGTTAAGCTTAACATTTCATCAAAACTAGAGGGAATGACACCAGAAAGCTTGTTATGCGACAGATTCAATGTTTCCAAGGATTTCAACTCTCCAAGTGTTTCTGGTATTGTTCCATCCAATAAATTCTCACTAAGATCAAGGCTTTGAAGAACTGTCAATTGACCAAACTCAATAGGAATATTTCCTTCAAACATATTTTGGCTCAAATTCAAGTACCACAACTTAGGCAGCCTTCCAAGTTGTTCGGTGAGGAAGCCACTAAAATTATTTGCAGCAAGCTCCAACTTTTCAAGTTCATGCAATGAAGCAATTTGCATGGGAACATTTCCTGAAAGATGATTGTTGCTTAACAACAACTCAAACAATGAAGTCAAGTTGCTTAGGTCCATTGGAAGTTCTCCTGTAAGATGGTTTGAAGAAAGGTGAAGAACACGTAAGTTAGTTGCCTCACCTAATTCCGGTGGTATGCTGCCGGATAAATTGTTGTTGGAGATCCTGAGGCTTGTCAGGTTGTAGCATTTCCCCCACTTTGGCGAAAGGTAGCCATAAAAGTTATTATCACTCAAATCAATGTAATCTAAATTAGGATATACACCAAAATCTTCTGTTATATTTCCTGTCATTTGGTTTCCATCAAGCCTAAATCTTGTAAGGCTGGTGCAATTCTTCAAGCTCTTTGGAATTGGGCCTATGATGTGGTTATTCGGAATGGATATCTCCTCAAGCCTTCCATTATTGCAAATGTTGTGAGGCAAATAACCTGTGAAATTATTATAAGCTAAGTGCAGATAGGCTAAATTAGTCAGGTTCCCAATGAAGGAAGGAATTGATCCAGATAATCTATTCCTTATAATTAAAATCAACTCAACATTGACTAGTCTGCCTACTGAAGGTGGTATTGGCCCAGAAATCTCATTTGTTCCCAAATCCAAATGTCTGAGCTTTGTCAAGTTTTGAATAGTGGAAGGAATTTTTCCAGAGAACCTGTTTTCAGAAAGATCCAAGTAATCCAAATTGACCAAATCACCTACTGAGGGTGGTATTGGCCCAGAAAGTTCATTTAAGTCTAAATCCAACGTTTTGAGCTTTGTCAAGTTTTGAATAGTGGAAGGAATTTTTCCAGAGAACCTATTTTCAGAAAGATCCAAGTAATCCAAATTGACCAAGTCACCTACTGAGGGTGGTATTGGCCCAGAAAGTTCATTTAAGTCTAAATCCAACATTATGAGCTTTGTCAAGTTTTGAATAGTGGAAGGAATTTGTCCAGATAAGTTGTTTCCATAAAGAAACAAGAAATTCAAATTGACCAAGTCACCTATGCAAGGTGGGATGGGCCCAGAAACCTCATTTGATCCCAAAGACAGTTTTTTGAGCTCTGTCAAGTTTTGAATAGTGGAAGGAATTTGTCCAGATAAGTTGTTTCCAAAAAGACGCAAGCTATGCAAATTGACCAAGTCACCAATGCAGGATGGGATTGGCCCAGAAATCTCATTTGATCTCAAATCAAATCCAACACTGTGAGCTTTGTCAAGTTTTGAATAGTGAAAGGAATTTGTCCAGAGAAGCTGTTAGCACAAAGATTCAAGGTATCCAAATTGACCAAGTCACCTATACAGGGTGGGATTGGCCCAGAAAATTCATTTGAGTCTAAATCTAGATAGGAGAGTTTTGACAGATTACCAATGCTCTTAGGAATGCTACCGGAGAGTTGGTTAATGGAGAAATCAAGAGTGTTCAGATTGGACATCAACCCAATTTGATTGGGAATCATTCCGTTCAGGGAGTTGTTACTTAAAACTATGGCAAGGACTTTTGGAAGTGATGAGAAATTGAGACTTTGAAGCGTACCTCTTAATCCCATACTCATAAGAGTCAAGTTCGAGATAGATTTAGACTCGTCATCACATGTGATTCCCAACCACTTGCATGGATTGTTGCCGTTCCACGAAGAGAGCAAAACCTGGCTTTCCTTGTCGAGGCTCGCTTTCCACTTCAACAGGGAAATTGCTTCGCTGCTTTGCTGTGTAGCTGAAGCATACGAAGCGTTCATGGAAGAACCGGCAACATGAAGTGAAGTTGCCATTACAAAGGCACAAAAGCACGTTAAAAGAAGCGTGGGGGTCATTGGGTGAAGCTTTGGAAGTGCAAATACAAAGGCAAGGTTGATATTTTCAATCAATTACGCTCTAAACATGCAGAAGCTTGGGATGCACCACAGGTATTTATAGTTGCAAAATTTCTCTAAACCTATCCACAATGGATTTATCTAACTATGCCCAAGGGTACTAGTTAAAGAGTAAAAAAAAAAAAATGAAATATTTGTATTGAAAAAATGAGACTTTATATTTTTAAAGAATTGGAGTCATAATAAAGTTTTGAAATTTAACCCTTTTAGTAACCTTAACCGTTTTCTTTAAGACACTAATTAGTAAAACTCATTTACAATTTATGAACATAAAATTTTTAGAGCCATAATATTTCCGCTGTTTTAATCAATTTGTCAACATATGTGTGTGTGTATATATATATATATATAGATTTTGATAATAATGTCCTGATTAAGGACATAAAAAAAGGTAAATTTTCAAGTTTTTTTAGTGAGTTTAATGCATTGAAAATATCAGTCCATAAACTTCCCTTTTTTTTATTTTTTAGGACACTAGTGAAATAAATTCTTGAAATATGTGTTCATTTATTTTTTTGGATAAAATATTTATTCATTTATTATATAAAGAATGTGTCATTTTTTTTTACCAGTTACCCTTAATATAATTAAATATATTTACTTATTTTTACTTTTTAAGAAGGACAATCTTATCCACTTACACAAGTTTGAAAATTGAATAGATTAGTCACATCAAATTGAAAAATTGAAGCTGGTGCATAGAGTTTGAATTGTTAGTTTTCCTAGCAATTTCTCACCAAGTATATATCAAACAAGTGGTGAAATTTCAAGTAATAATGCCATTTCCAATGGAGCCAGTTTTCTTCAAAATTATATATAGTTTTGAATGTAGAATTATTCTCCTTTTTTTTTTTCTTTTTAAGTGCAGAAGTTAATGAGCAGCATTTTTTTATGCTGTTGACATCTCTCCTAAGTGTAGAAAAAGAAATATAAAATCATGGACAATTTTATTTGACATGAATATTGATTGTTCTCTTTTATATATTCTAACATTTCTTAAGTTAGAAAATTAAGTAAATTAGACACATCGAATTGGAAAATTGATGCTAGATTAGTCTTTATAGTAATTTCTCCCTGATGACTTATTAATCAAGTGTTGAGACTTTCCCCAACTTAACCCATGAAAAAAATAATATCGAATAAAATAGTCTCTCAAGAATAAAAATATATATTTTTGTGTCCTGTCATAATTAAAAATACAAGATAAATTAGTCTGTCTTCAATATTTTTGAAGAATTTTAGGACAAATTGATCCTTATCACTAAGTTGATAATGAACTAAAAGTACAACCCATATATGATGTTCAAAAACTACATAAACTTATTATCAACTTAGAAAGCCTATTATAATAAACTTTTATATAATTATATAATAGTTACACTTGGTCAATAAAATTCTCATTAATTATAGTAGTAGTCTTTTTATGGTAGCGTAATTATAATATTTTTCTTATCATTAATTAATACTATAATAATTATACATATAAAAATTTAATGATGTAATTATATGTTCAATTATCATTTTGTTTATATTATTTGTTATTATGTTCATATTAAATAATTTTGAATGAGATATTTTGTCGGATATTTTTATTGTGTTAAGGAAGAGAGATATGAATGTATGATTGGAAAAAATTAATTATAATTATAAAGTAAATTAAATTTAAAAAGTTACTTTAATTATTGAGATTATGAAAATGGTGGGGTATAAATTTCTCAATGAATGACACATGGAAAAGTTTCCACATAATGAGTCGTAAATATTAGTATTATAGATCTATATATTTTATTTCTTTCTCAATAATATCAATCTATTGTGGAAGAAAATATCTATAAAAGAAAATAATGCTTGTCTTCATCTTTGTATCACATCTAATCTAAGAAAATGCAACAAATGAAGGATAATTGCATGTTATGAAGTGATAACTCTAAAGAAAAATGTAATTATGATTTATAATATTTGACATAATTTATTATTATCTTTATATTTTCTAACTCATTCCTTAACTTTGAAAATCGAACAGATTAGTCACATCAGATTGGAAAATTGAAGCTGGTGCATAGAGTTTGAATTGTTAATCTTCCTAGCAATTTCTCACCAAGTATATATCAATTAAGTGGTGAAATTCCAGGTGATTCCATTTTTAATGGAGCCATTTTTTTTCAAAATTATATATAGTTTTAAATGTAGAATTCTTCTTCTTCCTTTTTTTTTTTAAGTGCAGAAGATAATGAGCAGTATTTTTTTATGTTGATGACATCACTCCTAAGTGTAGAAAAAGAAATTTAAAATTATGGACACTTTTATTTGGAATGAACATTGATTGTTCTCTTTTATGTATTCTAACCCATTTCTTAGGTTAGAAAATTAAGTAAACTAGTGACATCGAATTGGAAGATTGATGCTGAATTAGTCTTTACAGTGATTTCTCACTAGTGACTTATTAATCAAGTGGTGTGACTTTCCCCAACTTAATCTATGAAAAAAATAATATCGAATAAAATGGTTCAAGAATAAAAATATATGTTTTGTGTTCCATCGTAATTAAAAATACAGGATAAATTAGTCTATCTTCAATTTTTGAAGAATTTTAGGACAAATTGATCCTTATCATTAAGTTGTTAATGAACTAAAACTACAACTCATATGTAATTTTAAAAAACTACATAAACCTATTATCAACTTACAAAACATATAGTAATAACTTTTTACAAAATTATATAATACTTACACTTGGTCAATAAAATTCTCATTAATTATAATATTTTTCTTTTTATGGTAACATAATTATAATAATATTGTTATGATTAATTAATACTATAATAATTATACATATAAAAATTTAATGATATAATGATACGTTCAATTATCAATTTATTTATATTATTTGTTATTATTTTCATATTAAATAATTTTGAATGAGATATTTTGTTCAGATATTTTTATTATGTTAACGAAAGAGAGATATGAATGTATGATTAAAAAAAATTAATTAATAATTATAAAGTAAATTAAATTTAAAAACATACTTTAATTATTAAAATTATGAAAATGGTGGGGTATAAATTTCTCAATGAATGACACATGGAAAAGTTTCCACATAATGAGTCGTAAATATTAGTATTATAGATCTATATATTTTATTTCTTTCTCAATAATATCAATCTATTGTGGAAGAAAATATCTATAAAAGAAAATAATGCTTGTCTTCATCTTTGTATCACATCTAATCTAAGAAAATGCAACAAATGAAGGATAATTGCATGTTATGAAGTGATTACTCTAAAGAAAAATGTAATGATGATTTATAATATTTGACATAATTTATTGTTATCTTTATATTTGTTAACCCATTCCTTAAGTTTGAAAATCGAACAGATTAGTCACATCAAATTGGAAAATTGAAGCTACTACATAGAGTTTGAATTGTTAATCTTCCTAGCAATTTCTCACCAAGTATATACTCAATCAAGTGGTGAAACTCCAGGTGATGGCATTTTCAATGGAGCCCTTTTTTTTTTCAAAATTATGTATCGTTTTAAATGTAGAATTATTCGCCTTTTTTTTCTTCTTTTTAAGTGCAGAAGAAAATGAGTAGTATTTTTTTTTTGTTGACATCGCTCCTAAGTTTAGAAAAAGAAATTTAAAATTGTGGACAATTTTATTTGGCATGAACATTGATTGTTCTCTTTTATGTATTCTAACCCGCTTCTTAAGTTAGAAAATTAAGTAAATTAGTCACATCGAATTGGAAAATTAATGCTAAATTAGTCTTTATAGTAATTTCTCACCGATGACTTATTAATCAAGTAGTGAGACTTTTCCCAACTTAATCCATGGAAAAAATAATATCAAATAAAATGATCTCTCAAGAATAAAAATATATGTTTTGTGTTCTATTATAATTAAAAATATAGGATAAATTAGTTTTCTTCAATATTTTTGAAGAATTTTAGGACAAATTGATCTTTATCACCAAGTTGATATTGAACTAAAACTACAACCCATATGTGATATTAAAAAACTACATAAACCTATTATCAACTAACAAAACATATTATAATAACTTTTTACATAATTATATAATACTTACACTTGGTCAATAAAATTCTCATTAATTATAATAGTTTTCTTTTTATGGTAATATAATTATACATATAAAAATTTAATGATATGATGATGTGTTCAATTATCATTTTGTTTATATTATTTGTTATTATTTTCATATTAAATAATTTTGATTGAGATATTTTGTAGGACATTTTTATTGTGTTAATGGAAAAGAGATATGAATGTATGATTGGAATAAATTAATTATTAATTATAGGGTAAATTAAATTTAAAAACATACTTTAATTATTAAGATTATGAAAATGGTGGAGTATAATTTTCTCTATGAATGACACATGGAAAAGTTTCCATATAATGAGTCATAAATATTAGTAATATATATATTTCTTTTGTTATTTGTTAAATTTATTTCCCAAAATGACGTGTCATGTGGATTAATTATTGGATGGACATATTGATGTGTATACATATAGGATGGATGTGTATCATATGATACTAGTAATTTATTATGAGAGTCAGAGGAATAAATCTTGGCCGTATAACCATACATAGATGGTCATAGTTGAAAGTTAATTAATGTAATTAATGCTCATATGTTCATTTAAAAAAGTCATATGTTTTTATGTTTTAATCTTAACTGTTCATGTAAAATTCAATGGTCAGGATTCACACATTTTATTCTCATAATAAACCACTCATGTCATATGATACATTCCCTATATATATAAAGAAAATAATAAATGAATTTCAATAATATTGTAAAGTTGTGTAAATGCATAAGATTGTCCCTCTTAAACAATAAAGTAAATAAATACAATTAATCAAAGTTAGTAAAAATAATTGATTATGCTAAGAGTAATATTGATTAAAAAATTAATGCTTTCTTTATATAATAAATGGATGAATGTTTTGAAATAGGCTTAAATATAATTTTAGTCCTTAAAAAATTATCAAATTTTACTTTTAATCCCTAAAAAATTTATTGTTTGGCTTTAGTCCAACATATTTTTAAAATTGTTTGGATTTTAATCCCCATCATGTATAATTATGGATTATCATATGGAATATAATAACTTACCCTCCATTGGTCAGTTTAACATTTGACATAAATAGTTTAATGATAGGGATGAAACCAAAAATATTTTTAAAAAATTTTGGACCAAAATTTTTAAAAAAATTCAAAGACTAAAATCTAAACTTACTTTTTTAAAGGATAAAAACATATTTAAGGATTTGAAATAAAAATCTTAATATTTTACTCACAAATACTTCATTCATTTAAGAATAACTATAAAAAAATTAAACAATACACATATTGAGAAAAATAAAAATATATTAATTACTTAACTAATATATTTATATTAAAGATATAAATGAAAGAAAGAATTAATGTTTTCTAAATACTGTAAATAGAAAAAATAAAAAATGAACTATTATTCAAAAATGAGGAGGAAGGAGAGTAAGAGTGAGACAATAGTAGTCAGCCAAAAAGTAATTGAAACATGGAAAGGTCTACACAATGGGCGTCGCCCTACATTCCTCTTTATCTTTTCATATTCTCTGTCTGTAGTTGTGTTTCTTAAATTCTATCTTCACTTTTATATCATTCACTTTCAATAAGGATTTTTCTTTTGTATCACTCATTTTAGATAACGATTTTCTTTTTTTGGTATCTTTTTCTATCAAGCGATTGTGATGCCATGATTAATTGTATAAATTTTAATAATTTTGCTTAATTTAATTTAAGATTTTTTAGTGATAAATAATTGAAAGATACTGATATTTTTAAATTTATTGGGATCCAAAAAAATCCAAAGATAATATGAAAAAATTAATCCAAATATTTAAATTTTATAACTTTTGTAATACAATTTTTTTTGGTGCTTGGTAATACAAGTAATTAAATACAATAAATTATATTGAGAGTAGGGTTGGTAAACAAAAGTAACGTTTTCTTGATGTGATAAATTGATATATATTTTGAAATAAAAAATCTCAAAAAATTGATGGATGGAGTGCAACGGAAGAAGTATTTATTTACTTTGATTAATTACATTTACTTACTTTTATTTTTTCAAAGGGATTATTTTGTTCACATATAAAACTTTATGTTATACTTATATGTGTGTGTGTGTGTTAAGTATGGATTTTGATAATAATGTCCTAGTTAAGGATAACAAAAAAAGGTAAATTTAAATTTTTTTTAATGAGTTTCATGCATTGAAAATATCAATATATAAACTTTCATTTTTTATTTCTTAGGACATTGGTTAGATAAATTCTTGAAATATCTGTTCATTTTTTTGGATAAAATATTTATTCATTTATTATATAAAGAAAGTATATACAATTAATCAAAGTTAGTAAAAATAATTGATTGTGCTAAGGATAATATTGATAAAAAAAATAATGCTTTCTTTATATAATAAATGGCTGAGTATTTTGAAATAGGCTTAAATATAATTTTGGTCCCTTAAAAATGATTGAATTTTAGTTTTGATCCCTAAAAACTTTATTGCTTGGTTTGGATCACTGTCATGTATAATTACGGATTATCATGTGGAACATAATAACTTTACCCTCCCTTGGATAGTTTAATATTTGACATAAATAGTTTAATGATAGGGACAAAACTAAAAAATATTTTAAAATTTTTGGACAAAAAATTTAAAAAAAATTCAAAGACTAAAATCAAAACTTACTTTTTTGTAAGGATAAAAATGTATTTAAGGTTTTGAAATAAAAATCTTAAAGTTTTTCTAACAAATACTTCATTCGTTTAATGATAACAATAAAAAATTAAACAATACACATATTACAAAAATAAATATATATTAAAAATAAATATATTAATTACTTAACTAATATATTTATATTAAAGATATAAATGAAATGGAAACTAATTAATGTTGTCTAAATATTATAAATAGAAAAAATAAAAAATCATCTATTATTTTGAAAGAATATATGAGGAAGTAAAGTGAGAGTGAGACAATGGTAGTTAGCCAAAAAGTAATCAAAACATGGAAAGGTCTACATAATGGGCGTTGCCTGTAATTGCCCAAGTTGCCTTACGGATTAACGATTGTCTCCACAAACCAACACGAGGTCTTTTCAGCATGCTTTGTCCTCACTCATACATTCTTGGGAAAACTTCCTAGGAGTCACTCATCCCAAAATTGCTCCAAGTCAAGCATGCTTAGCCATGGAGTTCTTTAGTGATGGGCCATCGAAAAGAAGATACAACTTGTTGGTATAGGTAATACAAATTAATTCATATAATTCATCTTTAACAGGATAGTCCCATACTTATACAGCCTTAGGATCCCTCTCATTTTGGTGTGTAATCAGTTCATTCATGCACCCTTCCACTTAGAAGTCTACTTGCAGCCGCTCGTTATTTGTGCCTTCTTATATCGGCGATCACTCTCCGTCCTCATCACCGGGCATTACATGCCCACCAGCTTTCGCTTAGTTCATCCCTAACCCACACTATACTGAGAGAGGTGCCGCTCTAATACCATTTGTAATAGCCCAGACTGCGTTATGGATTATCAACTGTCCCCACAAACCAATACAGGGTTTTTTCAACATGCTTTGTCCTCACACATACACTTTCCCAGGAGGTCACCCATCCCAAAATTACTCTAAGTCAAGCATGCTTAACCATGAAGTTCTTTAGTGATTGGCTACAGAAAAGAAAATGCATCTTGTTGGTATAGGTAGTACAAATCAATTCATATAAGTCATCCTCAACTATATAGTCTCATACCTATACAGTCTTAGGATACCTCTCATTCTGGTATATAATCGGTTTATTTGTATACCCCTCCGCTTAGAAGCCTTCTAGGAGCCATTCATTATCCGTGCCTTCTTGCACCCGCGATCACTTTCCGCCCTTGTCACTAGGTGTTACACTGCCGTACATTCTTCTTTCCACATCTTTTCATGCTCTCCAGCTGTTGTTGTGTTTCTTCAATTTTGTCTTCATTTTATATCACTCATTTTAGATAAGGATTTTTCTTTTGTATCACTAATTTTAGATAATGATTTTTCTTCAGTATCTTTTTCTATCAAACAATTGTGACCCCTTGATTAATTGTATAAATTTTAATAATTTTGCTTAATTTAATTTGTGATTTATTTTTAGTGATAAATAATTGAAAGATACTGATATTTTTAAATTTATTGGGGTATTTAAAAAAAATCCCCAGATAATATGAAGAAATTAATCCAACTATTTAAATTTTATGGCTTTTAGTAATACAATTTTTTTGGTACTTGGTAATACAAGTAATTAAGTACAATAAATTATATTAAAAGTAGTATTGGTACCAAAAAAATTAGTGTTTTATTGATATGATAAATGGACAAATATCTTGAAATAAAAGAAATCTCAAAACGTGGATGGATAGAGTGCAATGAAAGAAGTATTTATTTACTTTGATTGATTATATTTACTTATTTTTGTATTTTAAAATGGATTATTTTGTTCACTTATATAGCTTTATGTTATAGTTAATATATGTTACATTATGTTATACTTATATATATATATATATATATATATATATATCTATCTATGTGTGTGTGTGTATTAAGTATGGATTTTGATAATAATATCCTCATTAAGGATATAAAAAAGGTAAATTTTAAAGGTTTTTTAGCAAGTTTCATGCATTGAAAATATCAACATACAAGCTTCCATTTTTTTATTTTTTCGACATTGGTTAGATAAATTCTTCAAATATGTGTTCATTTTTTTGATAAAATATTTATTCATTTATTATATAAAGAATGTATCAATTTTTTTTACCAATTACCCTTAATATAATGAAATATATATACTTATTTTAGTTAATTATATTTATTTATTTTTATTTTTTAAAAGGACAATCTTACTCACTTACAAAAATTTATATTATTATCAAAATTTATTTATTATTTCCTATATATATATATTTCTTTTGTTATTTGTTAAATTTATTTCCCAAAATGACATGTTACGTGGATTAATTATTAGATAGGCAAATTGAGATATGTGTGTGTGTATGTGTGTGTGTGTGATCGGATTGATTTATTATGAGAGTTAGAAGAACAAATCTCTGCTCTAACCATACGTAAATAGTCATGATTGAAAGGTAATTAATATAACCACTGCTCATATGCTTATTTAAAAAGGTCACATAGTTTTAATCATGATTGTTCATGTAAAATTCAATGGTCAAGATTCACTCTTTTCACTTTCCTAATAAACCACTCCTGTCATATAATACACTCCATATATATATATATATATATATATATATATATATAAAGAAAATAATAAATGGATTTTGATAATATTGTAAAGTTTTGTAAATGCACAAGACTGCCCCTTTTAAAAAATAAAATTAAATAAATGCAATTAATCAAAGTTAGTAAAAATAATTAATTATGCTAACGGTAATATTGATAAAAAAAAAATTAATGTTTTCTTTATATAATAAATGGATGAATATTTCGAAATAGACTTAAATATAATTTTAGCCCTTGAAATATTATTGAATTTTGGTTTTAGTCCCTAAAAAATTTATTATTTGATTTTAGTCCAAACATTTCTAAAATTGTTTGGTTTTAATCTCTGTCGCGTATAATTACGGATCATCATATGGAGCTTAATACCTTTACCTTCCATTGATCAATTTAACATTTGACTTGAATAGTTTAATGATAGGGACAAAACCGAAAATATTTTAAATTTTTTTTGGACCAATCAAAACTTACTTTTTTTTAAGGATAAAAACATATTTAAATCTTTGAAATAAAAATCTTAAAATTTTACTAACAAATGCTTCACTTATTTCATAATAACTGTAAAAAATTAAATAATACACATATTAAAAAAATAAAAATATGTTAATTGCTTGATTAATATATTTATATTAAAGATATAAATGAAAGGACAAAAAATTGACGTTATCTAAATATTATAAACAGAAAAAAACAAAAAAATAAATTTTTTTTTTTTACTGAAAAGAAGAGGAAATAGAGTGAGAGTAATGAGACAATGGTAGTAAGCCAAAAAGTAATAGAAACATGGAAAGGTCTACACAATGGGCGCTGCCCTACATTCCTCTTTCCTTGTCTTTTCATGTTCTTTGTCCGTAATTGTGTTTTTGAATTCTGTTTTCATTTTATATCACTCATTTTAGATAAGAATTTTTCTTCTATGTCTTTTTCTATCAACAATTGTGATGCCATGATTAATTGTATAAATTTTAATAATTTTGCTTAATTTAATTTGTGATTTTTTAGTGATAAATAATTGAAAGATATTGATATTTTTAAATTTATTGGGATATGAAAATCCCCAGATAATATGAAGAAATTAATCCAAATATGACTTTTGGTAATACAATTTTTTTGGTACTTGGTAATATAAGTAATTAAATACAGTAAATTATATGAAGAGTAGTATTGGTAAAAAAAAAGTAATGTTTTCTTAATATGATAAATGGACAGATATCTTGAAATAAAAAAGTCTTAAAAAGTTTATGGATGGAGTGCAATGAAAGAAGCATTTCTTTACTTTGATTAATTATATTTACTTACTTTATATTTTAAAAGGGATTATTTTGTTTACTTATATAGCTTTACGTTATACTTATATGTGTATGTGTGTGTTAAGTATGGATTTTCATAATAGTGTCTTGATTAAGGATAATAAAAAAAGGTAAATTTTAAAGTTTTTTAAGTGAGTTTCATGCATTGAAAATATCAATATATAAACTTCCATTTTTTAGTTTTTAGGACACTGGTTAGATAAATTCTTAAAATATGTGTTCATTTTTCTTTGGATAAATATTTATTCATTTATTATATAAAGAAAGCATTGATTTTTTAAAT
Source organism: Dalbergia cochinchinensis (assembly GCA_031216125.1). Classification (NCBI taxonomy): domain Eukaryota; kingdom Viridiplantae; phylum Streptophyta; class Magnoliopsida; order Fabales; family Fabaceae; genus Dalbergia; species Dalbergia cochinchinensis. The sequence continues at coordinate 71,789,016 of CM062368.1, read as the reverse complement.
TAATTGTATTTACTTATTTTTATTTTTTAAGAAGGACAATCTTACTCACTACACAACTTAATATTGTTATCAAAATTTATTTATTGTTTCCTTAATATATGTATATATATTTCTTTTGTTGTTTGTTAAATTTATTCCCCAAAATGACATATTATATATATATATATATATATATATATATATATATATATATATATAAAAGGTGAAATCATATCGTATGATAGGAGTAATTTATTATGAAAATTGGAGGAACAAATCTTGGCTATACAACGATACATAGATGGTCAAAATTGAAAATTAATTAATGAAATTAATGCTCATATGCTCATTTTAAAAAAATCACATGGTTTTATATTTTAATTTTGACTGTTTATATAAAATTTAACGATCATGATTCATTCCTTTCACTCTCATAATAAATCACTCATGTCATATGTCATATGATCCACTCCTATATATATATATATAAATAAAATAATAAATGAATTTCAATAATATTGAAAAGTTGTGTAAATGCACAAGATTGTCCCTCTCAAAAAATAAAAGTAAATAAATACAATTAATCAAAGTTAGTAAAAATAATTGATTACGCTAAGGGTAATATTGATAAAAAAAATTAATGTTTTCTTTATATAATAAGTGGATGAATATTTTGAAATAGGCTTAAATATAATTTTAGTTCTTGAAAAATGATTGAATTTTAGTTTTAGTCCCTAAAAAATTTATTGTTTGATTTTAGTCCAAACATTTCTAAAGTTGTTTAGTTTTACTCCCTATCGTATATAATTATAGATTATCATGTGGAAATTAATAACTTTGCCCTCCATTGTTCAGTTTAACATTTGACATAAATAGTTTAATGATAGGGACAAAACCAAAAGCATTTTAAAAATTTTTGGGATCAAAATTAAAAAAAAATTCAACGACTAAACTCAAAACTTACTTTTTTTTAAGGATAAAACATATTTAAGGCTTTGAAATAAAAATCTTAAAATTTTACTAACAAATACTTCATTCATTTGGTAATAACTATAAAAAATTAAACAATATGCATTTTTAAAAAAATAAAAAGTATATTGAAAATATATTTATATTAAAGATATAAATGAAAGGGAAAAAATTGATGTTATCTAAATATTATAAATAGAAAAAATAAAAAATAAATTATTATTCTGAAAGGAGGAGGAAGTAGAGTGAGAGTGAGACAATGGTAGTCAGCCAAAAAGTAATCAAAGCATGGAAAGGTCTACACGATGGGCATCACCCTACATTCCTCTTTCCTTATCTTTTCATATTCTCTGTCCATAGTTCTGTTTCTTCAATTCTATCTCCATTTTATATCACTCATTTCAGATAAGAATTTTTCTTTTATATGACTTAGTTTAGATAAGGATTTTTCTTTTGTATCTTTTTCTATCAAACGATTGTGATCCCATGATTAACTGTATAAATTTTAATAATTTTTCTTAATTTAATTTGTGATTTATTTTTAGTGATAAATAATTAATAGATATTGATATTTTTAAATTTATTGGAGTATGAAAAGTCCTCAGACAATATGAAGAAAATAATCCAAATATTTAAATTTTGTGACTTTTGGTAATACAATTTTTTTTTGCTACTTGGTTATACAAGTACTTAAATACAATAAATTATATTAAGAGTAATATTATATTGGTAAAAAAAAAAGTAATGTTTTCTTGATATGATAAGTGGACAGATATCTTGAAATAAAAAAATCTCAAAAAATTGGTGGATGGAATGCAATGAAAGAAGTATTTATTTGCTTTGATTAATTATATTTACTTACTTTTATATTTTAAAAGGGATTATTTTGTTCACTTATATAACTTTATGTTATACTTAATGTGTTATTTTATTTTTCGACTGATGAAATGAAATAAAGGCTTCATAATCATGCTTTTTACTATTTGACAAAATAATCAATGGGAAATACAAATACCTCAATAGGAGAAATTTTTCAAGCGCTGAAATGTATAATAAAGCCAACGACTTAAGGGGACATGGACGTCGATGACACAGTGACATGCAACTATGCAGGAACTCCCAATACCAATGGTTCTTATAGTCAAGGTACAGGCTAATTAAACTCGTCCACCAAACTTGTGCGCACTGTTTACGTAGACTAAGATAGATAAATGAAAAGTTTATACGAAAAAGAAAGAAAAAAAATGGATAAATGAATGGTGGTGCTTCGAGACATTAATGGGAATCAACTTGGAGTAAGAAGTTGCCATCCGGGGATGCCTGTGGAAGTTTTTTGCTGTATCCTAAAAGGTGATGACCAAAATAATGAGGAGAAATGAGTAAAATGTCACTTTGGTCCCTAAAATTATAGGTGTGATTCATTTTAGTCCTTGAAATTTTGAATTAACTCTTTAGTCCTTGAAATTACATTCTGTAGGTCACTTTAGTCTCTAGTCAAACAAGCGTCAGTCAACAATTACATTTTACTAACGTGGCAAGTTAACTTAGCTTGGTCACCTCCCGTCCAAGCTCTATTTTCATCTCTGGTTAACCTCATCACTTGCCAGCAAAGCTCATTCTCCTCTTGGCCGATAAATTGCCATCTCTGGTTGACCTCACCACTTGTCATCCGAGCTCTGCCTCCTTAGCCAAGCTTCTCTTCCACTTGGTCAAACTCTATTTTCTCTCGGACGAGTTTCACATTCTCTTTGCTGCCTTGACCGAGCCTTGACTCATGCCTATCGACCTCTGCCTCCTCCAGGATGAGCTTTATTTCCTCTCGACCGATATCTACCTCTTCCCCACCAAGCTCCTTTATCATCTCTACCTCTGCTACTTCCTGGCACCTGTCACATAACATGCCACGTTAGCAAAATGTAACGGTTGATTGATGGTTGTTTGACTATACTGATCTATGCAATGCAATTCCAAGGACTAAAAAGTTAATTTTGAAATTTCGAGAGCCCAAATGAAGCGTCTTACTGATTTGACGAAAATGATACTTTAATCGAGGAAGAATGAATGGTTGTGCTTTGAGAATTGAAGTTGTAGACATTAATTGGAATATTCTTGGTAGTTCCTATACGTGGATATTTGCACGGTGGAGGTATACAATACTTCCTACATTTCTTATTAATAGTTAATCTAAAAAAATTTTAGTCAAATTGATATATTGAGAAGTTAATATATATGGCTACAATTTGTAGCAAAATACATTAACTTCTCAATGTACTCCCTATATTCTTGAATAATTATCTAGTTATAAATATTCACTAGAATTAAGAAAATGATTGGTAAAATATCAATAACGGTAAAACTAGAAATAATTTACTAAATTGCCCATGTTTCACTTCAATACTCTAACTTCTTCTCTTCTTTTTCACTAATGAGCCAATAGCATTTAATATGAATATTATTGAAATGGACAATTATTTCTAGACAAAGTAAATTTTTGAAATGGACAATTATTCAAGGATGGAGGGAGTATCAGTCTGGCTCGATTTACTAAGAACGACTATTAATAATGTAACTCCCTACTCCCTAGTACTTATTCCTATGTGTTCAAGTCACATAAATGTTAATACTAAGGAATCCCACCTTGTTTCATGAGCTTTTCAGTATTAAACATAACTTCTATTAAAGATAGCATTGGTATTTTTCTTTTTCTCTCCTTAAAAAAAGAAAATAAAGTGAGAGCCTCACATACTAGACATGAACGCTACAAGATATTCTAACAAAAATCCAGCATGTAATGGCATAGGTATCATGCCTCCTGTAAGATAGAAAATCATAAATAAAATAACTAGTCATCCACAGCTTAACCTGCAATTCAAATTACAACATTCCAGTATCTCACATATAATCATCATGAGGCATATAGTGCCACCCAATCAATGACATAATACCTAATGATTTAATATAAGAAGATAGGTGGTCTCATGGATTAAAATAGCTAAGAGAATACTAAGTCATGGACTCAGGCCTCAAAATACAAAATATAGAAGAAATAAGGGGTCTCATAATCCAAATACAAAAAAGATCCAAAGTTCCAAACTAAAAAAAAAAGGATATATAATTCCATAAGTATGGAGCAAAATAACTCGAAGATTTTGAAACATCAAATGAGATCAAGTGATATAGCATAATCTCCAAGGAAGGCAAAAGCAACAATACTCTAGCAAGCTAATTCCCTGCATCAGGATCTACCTACTCATCTAGAGATGATATGGAAAAGGGGTAAAGGCCGAGAATTCAATTGAAATCTAAGTAGGGCATATGAAATTAACATGACATCATTATCATCTCTAGTTTACCTTGGTTTCCTTTGAAATTATTAGTATAAAATCACGAGGTTCAATTTTAGGATTTTGTAACCATTCTTTACCAAGGTAGAGGTGTCTTTTAGCATGGTCTTAGCATGAGATGTACATGCATACATGGAAGATCTATATTAGTACAACTAAAGAGACATGCATGCATGGAAAAAAATATTAGGCTTATTCATTAAATGCCACATGCATGCATAAATGGCTATCCTAATGCAAGTCTTTAAGAACTTCATTGTTTAGGTCTTTTCTTTGATCACCTATCTACCTTGTAACTCGTGTTTCTATTCGTTCCTATTGACCTCGTTGCTCTTTTCTTTCATTTGATCCTGGCTTAGATACTTTAAGGGCTATGAGCTGATGCTTAAATCGGTTGTCACCAGATCCTTAATGTGAGCCGTCACTGAAGCCATCATGTGCACTATAAAGAAAGTCAGTGCCCAATCGTCACTAGTCCTCAAAACGATTTGGTAGGAACCATCTTTGTTGATATAAGTCAACTCTTAATCTTTATGTCCTAATTCTGATACCTTATTCCTTAGTTTTTTCTCTTTTCCCTCTTTAAAACAAGAAAGATCAAAATAACAACTCAACAGGTGCACAAATTAACATTAGTAATTGAAATAAAGCATCATCCGTTATGTGAAAACTTAGATGTTACCATATGATGAATCAAAACTCATTCAAAATTTCCTTTTCACTTCCAAAAATATTGTCTTAACTAGAGCTTTATAATTCAAGAACTATAAATTCAAGAAAGAAAACACAACCAAAACCAATTCTTTTAGTTTTGTTTAGACGTTTTAGCAAACAATTAGTATGCATAATGAGCAATTTTCATGCATGAGGTTGCTTACCACCTAAAACACTACTAATAGTCATATTTCTAAGTTTGTATGTGTTAGAAACAAGGGATTACATATACACTACAAGAAAAGCACGGGAAACTGAAGGGATTATTGACGAGTTTTTCGACGGGTTGTAGTTATACCGACGAGTTTACCGACGGGTATAGGCCATTGGTTTTTTGGCCATTGATGGAATATTACTAAAGGGTTATAATACGTGTCGATAATTTTTGATGTGTTTATAGACAGGTATTAAAAATGAATATCAATTGGTACAATAAAGGCATCACGGATGGAGTTAGGTAAATAATAGTACCAATAGATATTTCTAATTTTACTGACGGGCAATTTAAAATAATAATAATTTTTTATTAATAATTACTGATTGGCACACTCGTCGGTAAAAATTTTTAATTAATAATTTTTAACTTATTTAATAAATTATTTATAATAATTTTTTTGTTGATGCCATTGCACTTTGTTAACTCACCTATATAAACTATGGATTATATTTAATTATTTTTTTATATAATAATTCAATTACCAATTGAAATGATGTTAAGTGAAAAATAATAAAATAATAGTAAAACAATAAATTGATACAATAACTAAACAAAGTATCATAATAAAATATCAAAAATATATACAAAGTGTGATAAATGAATAAAATATCAAAAATAAAAACCTGGCTAAAGTCCTGTTAGTCATCAGCGTCATCAGTGCCACCATCATCATGGGACCTAGCGGAGTCATTTATAGCATCGAAGAGAGAAGAAGGCTTAGAAATTAAGGGTAGGGGCATCTAGGGGAGCATCTTATCAAAGCCAAAGGACCCTGAAGCTTGCATATCCCTTAAGAATGCCATAACATTGGCAATGACTTTTCTGCTGCATTTTCTTGAATTTAATCTTCTCTTTCCTGGCAATCTCCTACTGCTGCTGCTGCTCCTCCTCCATGGACAGCTTAAGCTATCAGATTTCCCTAAACTCCTACTCTACTGCTGCTTAGCCTATTGCTTGCTACTACAGCTCCTGGTTTAGGGCATGCATAGCTTCCTCAGGGCACCACCTCTAGTAGCAGACTTGGTGACGAAAGATGGGGATCTACTATCACGGTAGTACCCCATCCCGTATATGCAACCCTTGTATTGGCCGTTAACTGCCTTGGCTCAGGCATCTTTCTCATTTGGAGGAGGAGAGTTATCAGCATTAGGCCTAGCATCAGCCATTGGGTCTGGTACTAGGTCTGTGAACTCACGCTACAAAAGGAAAAAGATAAAATGTTTGAATTAAAACTTATGTAAGTGGTCTCAGAGCGAGGATATACCCAGATCTCTTCTGCGTTAGAGGGTGGTTTAGCTCCCTCAACTTCATAGATATGCACAAGAAAGTCAAATGTAATAAACTGACATTTAATAATATATTAAATATAGAAGAGTTAAAGACTTGCCAAATACTTTCGAGTACCCTTTTGGATACTTAATCCACCAGTATGCAATAACCCACCTTTCTGGGAGGCCTGGTTAGTCCTCCTCTTGTCTGACCTATCCTTGAAGGTCAGGTCAGAGGCCTAATGGTGCTGCAACTCGCTAAGGTGGTATCACTCAGCCATAAGCAGTTTATGAGGCCCTTGTGGACATCATGGAACATGTCATGCAAGTGCTTGAAGGACCTAATCCTCTAAGTCCTCTTAATGGTGGGCTCATGCTTGGGCTGAATATAAATATCCTTTGCATGCACAAACCATGCAATACATAAGTAATCATAACAATATAATTTAATAATATAAACCTATATATTTTAACAAAGGCAAATAAATCATAGAATTACCTTTTATTCTCGCCCAGCTCCTTGACATCTAGCGAGATGTCAGTCCAGTGGGCTACGGATGGTTATACAACATTTGTATAACCTTCGTGATCCTATGGTGACCTTTAGCAAATGGGTCAAAACTGTCAAAATGAATCAAAATATTTTAAATATTATATGCAATGCAAAATTAGAATATAATAGAAAACTTGTACAATAACTTACCTCTCTTTACCGTCCAGCCTAATCTACTGGAGCAGTCTACCGTCAAGCCCAAGTGGCATACCATATGACTTGAGAGGTCTCCTATCCAGGTCTTATGTCTATGACCTACCCGAGGATGTAGGAGTCTGGTAAGATGTAGTGCTAGGAGTTAGGGCAGTGGTAGGGCTAGGGGAGGGGTTACTATTATGGATGGGCTGTAACTAGAAATAAGGGGGAAGTTGAAGGCCATTATACCCAGGAATGGGCATCATCCTAAAAGGAGGAGTGGTAATGGCAGGAGTGGTAGTAGAGGTAGTGGAAGGGGCAGTACCAAAGGTGGTGAGTGGGGCCGTAGCGGAGGTGGTGGAAGGGGATGGTGGGTATACTGACCTTTTGAGGTTAGCCTCTACCTCTACTAGCCATACTGAAACAATGAAAAATAACACCAAAAAAAAATTACATCAAGAAGTTTCAAATAATTTCATAAAAGCATTGCATATAATTTTGAACACTTTAGATAATTTGAAAGTTCAGGCATGTTTTCATCATCACTTTGTTGTTGATCATTATTTGAATCATCACCACTACTATCCTTATTTCATCTTTGTGATTTCTCATTGGGTAGTTACTTGTACATTCAATTATGTTAACTTTTCCAGTTGTCAACAGAAGAGGACTTTTAGGATTATCTGCATTGATTACTGCCCTTGAAGGGGTGGATCGTCCACTTGATAAGCATTTTTAACAGTATTTTCATTTATTTCAATCCTACCTCTTTTTAATCTTATTCACAACCCTCCAATGTGACATACTTTTCTTAGAATAAGATATATAATAAACTTGTTTAGCATTTTCGGCTATAATAAACGGATCATAACTTCCATATCTTGTAGTGTGATTGGTTTCAATGATTTTGTAATTGTTGTGTTGTTGTGTCCTAGTGAGTCATGTTGGATCATACCATTCACATTTGAATAGCATACATTTTTTATTAGCTCACCAATGTACTCAAACTCAAGGATTTCTTTAATGACACCATACCAATCACATTCTCTGTCTTTAGCATCACCTTCAATACAAAAACCGGTATTGTCAATTTTTTTCTGCACCCTAAACAGTTGTGTCAAACTTGTAGTCATTAACATAGTATATGGGCCACTTATAGCATTATTTTTTAGCCCCCAAGTTAGGTTAAACAAATAAGGACATGTTATATCATTATTTTTGTTATGAACCTATGTAGATGAAGTTTGAAATGTCAAACTAACTTGCATCAAACAAGATTTATTGACAATAATATATTAGGTTACATAATTTTAACAAAATGGACTTACATGTAACCTGAACTAGTCTGGAAATCGTTGAAAAGAATCTTAACCATAAAATTCTTCAAAGTATCTATTATTTGAAAATAAATTTTAGGGTATTTTAAGGATGCATAACATCACATTTTCACTTATTAAGAAAGGGTCATTGACTGACAATCTGAATGATTGTACCTTATCACAGTTTATCAAAATATGTAGGTGCATAGAATTTTATTCCTTGAATTTCAGACATTCGGGTTCGTTCTTTCTGATGGCTTGACTAGGTTGATTGAATACGGACAATGTTAGTGGAATAGAATACTCCCCTCCATCGTCATTATGACCAACCTGAGATCAGCTAGATTGAACATATGGCTGAAAGTAAAATAAGCAAAAATTTGAAGTCTTTTTTGCTCGATAGGCTTGACATATTGATCCTTCCACTTGAGACCTATTCTTTACGGTTATTTTAAACCCTCCTATTTCCTTTTCAAATAGATACATCCACCTGTATTGACCATATACTCATGCTTCATATGCCAAATGTATGGGTAAGTGTTCCATTGAGTCAAAGAACCCGGGAGGAAAAATTCTTTCTAATTTGCACAGAATTATGAGAATATTTTTTCCATGACACATAGATCATCAACCCTAAGAGAAGAAGAGCATAAATCCCTAAAATACTGACTAAGCTTGGTTAGGGGCTTCTAGACAACATCGATGAGCTCTCTGAATGCAATTGGAAGCAAACACTCCATGAAGACGTGACAATCATGGGTTTTTTTTGCCAACAAGCTTACCTTGTGTAACATTGACGCACCTACTTAAGTTAGAAGCATAACCATAAGGTATTCTCATCTCCTTTAGCCACTGACAAATAGCTTGTTTCTGAGTGGAATTTAGAGCATATTTAGCGTTTGGTTTATTGAAATGACCATCTCTTAATTCTTGTAAATACAAATCAGGCCGCGTGCAATATTCAGCCAAATCATGCCTTGCCTTGTCATTTGTCTTTAGTTCGATCTGTATCCATCACATTACTCATAATGTTATCGAACACATTTTTCTCAATATGCATGGCACACTAAATTATCCTTTCTATATAGCAACTCCTAGAAAATACTTTGTTTGGTCCACTTATGAGATATCTTATACCCTAGCATTTATCTTTCCGAATTCTGTTATTTTTGTGAAATCCTTAACTAAATCCTACAATTGGCGGCCACTTACTCTAACTGAAGGCTCCTCATTTTCAATATGATTACTTTTAAAACCATATTTACTTCGCCTATATGGATGATTAGCATCTAGGATTCTCCTATGACAATCAAACCAAGAATTCTTTCATTCTTGTTTCAAGGTGAATGCCTTTGCATCCTCTATGCAAATTGGGCATGCTAATTTGCTATGAGCCATCTATCTAGACAATATTTCATAAGCTGGAAAGTCATTAATGGTCCACAATAATGTAGCCTTCATCATGAAATTTTGCTTTGTTAAAATGTCATGGGTGAGAACACCCAGGCACTACAACTCATTCGATTCATTAATTAGGGGGTTGAATATACACATCAATCATAGCTTTTGGATTATCGGGGCCAGGGATTATACATGTTAAGAATAGGTAAGGATCTTTCATGCACATTTCAGAAGGGAGATTATAAGGTGTAATAACTATGGACTAATAGGAATAGGGTTTGCTAAATTGGTTATACAGAGTAAATATATCTGAACAAAGTCCTAATCTAATACTTTGAGAACCAAGGGCAAAATTAGGATATTGCTGATCAAAATGTTTCCACGCTTTACCATGCGATGGATGCGTCATCACATTGTCACCTTTTGATTTTCACTGTGCCACCTTATATAAGAAGCTGAGCTCATTAACGCATAGAGTCTTTTGAGTCTAGGGATTAAGGGCAGATAATGTATTCTTTTCTGAGGGACATCCTTATACTTCCCACTTCCATGTCTCTTGGGTTTAAACCTAGGGTCTTAACATAACTTACACTCAGTCAATGAAATATCATCTTTATAATAAAGCATGCAACCTTTCAAGCACCAGTTAATCTTTATTTCCTTCAACCCAAGTTTAGAAAATAATTTTTTAGCTTGATAAAAATCTTCTGAAATTACATCCGGATTTAGACTTAGCTCACTTATCAGTGCAGCCCACTGATCAAAAGAACTCTGGCTTTGGTTCCCTTCTGACTTAATGCTCAATATTCGACCTGCTAATGACAACTCAGAGTGCACCCAATCCTCCTATAAATGTTGATTGGCAGGCTTAAGGAGACTATAAAACCTCATAGTACCTTGATTGGGCTCCTTGACTGAAGGCTGCAAATAACGAGCTGCAAATTCAAGACCGCCAACATCAAAAACCATCTCTTGACGTACATGGATCCCACCATAACTACTTCTAATTTGGAACATACCCACTTGATTCCATGAAACTACCTCCCCATACTTGGTCTAGGATGCTCCAATCACATGACAGTTGATAAGGAGAAGCTAGAAAGCACACAAAAGTGCAAAGGTAATCTAGTTATGGTAACAACAGACCATTCGAGGTTTCCAATTACTCATGTTAGGAAACTAGTGATCTCACCTCGCTGTAGTGATGATCAGGTATGCTTACAAAATGTTTATTATCTTCCTGGAATGAAGAAAAATTTACTTTTAGTATCACAAATAACGAAGTTAGGGAGGTATATGGTATTTAGCCTAGAGGATGTTAAGATATATGACAAGATGAAAATTACTGGGACACTTGTATTGAAGGGGTAACATTTGGTTTGCTGTAACAGCCTGAGTTGGCTTATGGATTGATGACTGTCCCTACAAGCTAACATGGGGTCTTTTCAGCATGCTTTATTCTCATTCACATGCTTCCTAGGAAAACTTCCCAGGAGGTCACTCAACCTAAAATTACTTCAGGTCAAGCACACTTAACAATGGAGTTTTTTAGTGATAGGCTACCAAAAAAAAGACGTATCTTGTTGGTATAGGTAGTATAAATCAATTCATATAAATCATCCTTGACTGTATAGTCTCATACCTATACAAAGATCGTTCAAACTGATCGACCGGCCAGTTGACCTAAGCAACCGGGAACCGGCCTGCTATCCGGTCCGGGTTGGACCTGAAAACCGCCTTGTAAAAAACCGCTCAAGAACCGGCCGGGAACCGGTAAACCGGACAAACCGGCCCGGCCAAAAAACCGGTTCGAACCATTTTTTTTTTTTGTGAAAAAAATGTAAAATTACATCATTTTTTGGGTTTTTTTTTTTAAAAAGTCTAAAATCTTATATTTCCTATTTTTTTTTCCTTTTCTAATATGAAAACTAGTAACTTGAGAGATTTGATCCATATAGATAATGTTTATTTTGATTAAGAGATGAATTATGTTATATTCTATGGGTTTTATTGATGCCTAATTTAATTTTGAGTTAATATTCATTTTAGTCCCTTATATTTCACTTGTGAGTCATTTTAGTCCCTCACTTTTAAAATGAGTCAAATTAGTCCCTGACATTATAAAATATAGGTCATATTAGTCTCTCAATTCACTCTTACTTAATATTTTATTAATTAAATGATGATAGGTAACCTTAAGTAATATCTTGATATACCATATGTCATCTAAAATAAAATAAAATTTAAAATGACTTATTTTGTATTTAAAATTATACAAAATGAATAATTTAAATATTTATTCTAAGTCATAAAATGACTCATTTTATGCAATTTTAAATATCAAGATAAGTTATTTTAAACTTCATTCTATTTCAAATGACACATAGTATAAAAAGATACCACTTAACGTTACACATTATCATTTAATTAATAACATGTTAAGTAAAAGTGGAATAAGTAAAGGTAGAATAAGGGACTAATTTGACTCACATTTTATAATGTCAGAGACTAATTTGACTCATTTTAAAAGTGAGGGACTAAAATGACTCACAAGTGAAAAGTCAGAGACTAAAATGAACATTAACTCTTTAATTTTTAGTTATTTTATGACATATTTAATTTTGTATTTTTATATATTTATATAAATATATATTTTATTATATTTCGGTTGGACCCCTGGTTAAACCGGTTGAACCTCTGAACCCTTGCCCCGACCGGTTCGATGTCCGGTCCGGTTTTCAGAACCTTGCTATACAGTCTTAGGATCCCTCTCATTCTAGTATGTAATGTTAGCTCCAGAACCTTGACAAAATGTGCTAATTAGTTTTGAATGATAAAAAAGCCAATTTAAAAAAATTGCTTTGAAGAATGACTAATAGTTGTCTTGAGTTTCTTGTAAAATTATAACAAGATTATATCATTTAGCAAAAGCAATGCTTACTCAAATGAGGATAGAATTCGCTTTGCATGTGTAAACATGTTTATCTCATGTTGAGAGATTTGAACTGAAATGGAAATGAAATTATATTCTTATTCCAACAATAGATAGTTAATGAATTGAAGTAGATATCAACGCTACAAGAAACCAAGTCCTGAGACTTTAGAAAGTGCGTTTACAATGAAGATATTAAGCAATCTTTGAAGACCAGATGTTACAATATCATCAATTAGCACAATCGCAAATCAATCATCATTATATAGATTAGATTGAAGATCAGAAAGTAAATATATCACCAAAGGATCTGTTACCACTTTAGAAAGCTCACTTCACTGTGGAGAGCTGAGCGTTACTGGAAATGGATGGAAATTCAAATTTCAAAGAGTCAAATCCTAGTGTCAGAACCAACTAATCATCTTTCTTGCATTTGAAGTCAACTATCCAAAGTCTTAGAAGAAAAAATTTAGAAACCATGGTTCAGAAAGTAAGAGTGATTTCTGAAAGACATCAGAAACCTCTATTCCATAACAGCTTCTGTAAACTGATCTGACAGATAGATAAGCTACACTTCTAAACTATCTTTCCAAGATACAAATGGATGATCAACACATGTCCCTGAAAAAACTTATCATAAGCAATGGTCACAAGGAAGACCTTCTTTAAATAGAGATGTTATGCTCTAATATAAAATAGAAAGACTTTGCACTTAAAGAGGAAATTCTGGAAAAATCTCTCCTCATCTCTATTAAGGTTCATATCATAATGTAATCAGGTTCCTTACTTGTAAAAAATCTTCTTTCTACATTCTTAAATAGATTTATGTTCTTCCTAGGAAGAAATGATAAAAGGAAGTCATTCAAGTTTTCCCAAGAACTTTTCATATATATGTTAAGGAAACTTGAGTGTAGATTAGTTTGAGTGGCAACCCAAACACTAAATGTCACAACTGGGATCGCAAGGGGACGGCAAAAAAGAAAGAGTTATTTGAAAAATGGAGTCGCCACCAAATTTATTTAAATTGGGAAAAAATGGAAAAGCCCATTTTGTTTTAGAAAATAGTCTTTGAAACTAGATTATGAGTTCGGGAGTCCGTTATCCATAGGGAAGGGTAGGAATTTAATCCTATGCACCCCTAATACACCAATCCTTAGACGGTACCTTAGTAAGTTATGCAAATTAATTAATAACCTTGAAAAAGGAGACAAACATATTTTCAATAAACAAACAATTTAAGAAAAATTAATTTTGGCTTGACAGGGGTTTACCTGCTCCTATGTATCCCCTAATACAATAGGAAACTTAAAGTCACGTAGTAAGAAAAAAGAAGTGTATTGATCGATTTTAGTTTTGAAAAGAGAAAATATGTATTGGCTTTATTTATAAATGACTTTTAATTAGACGAAATGTGATAAAGACAATTTTTTTTTTTAATCCTAAATCTAGACAAATTAAAAGACTTCTTTCTTTTTCAAATTTTTTTTAAAGATTTTTAATTCATGACATAAAGCTCCAAAAAAAAATAAAATAAAATAAACACTAAACCAAACAAACAAATTCAAACCCAAACCAAAAATTTGATTCAACAAAATAAAAATAATACCAACAAAATAATAATAATGATAAAACAAAAAAAATCCTTACTCTTAATCACTCACTCACCCACACATACACAGCACTTTCTCTCTCCAGCATATACACACGCCTGGCTCACACACACACATGTGACTGACTCGTTTTCTCATACACACACGACTGACACACACACACAGGGCTAACTCTTTCTCTCTTTCACTAACATACATAGACATAACGCTCACTCTCACGGCAGACTTTTTCTCTTATCCATGCACGACTGATACACATACACGGCTGACTCTTTCTCTCTCTCACCAGCACACATAGACATAACACACACTCTCATGGCTAACTCTTTCTCTCATCCACGCATGGCTGATATACACACACATGGCTGGCTCTTTCTCTCATCCACACATGGCTGACACACACACACACGGGGTTGACTCTTTCTCTAATACACACACGGACAAATCTCTCTCTCACTAACACACATAAACACAACACACATTCTCACAGCTGACTCTTTCTCTCATCCACACACGGCTGACATACACATACATACAGCTGACTCTTTTTCTCATACACACACAGCTGACATACACGGGTGACTCTTTCTCTCATCCACACACGGCTGACATACACACACTCTTAGGGCTGACTCTTTCTCTTATCCATGCACTGCTGATATACACACACACACGGCTGACTTTTTTTCTCATCCCTACATGGCTGACACACGTACACGACTGACTCTTTCTCTTATCCACACACGGCTGGATTTCTCTCTCACAAACACACATAGACACAATACACACTCTCACGACTGAGGCTGGAGATGGGTTGGTTCTGTGTGGCTACAAAGGTGGAGACGCGGCGGCCCTTCACGGCTTGGTTTGAGCGGTTAGTCGCGGTGCTATTATGATTGAGAGGAGGGTGGAGGTGCTGGCACGGCGGTGGTGGCTAGTGGCATCGCCATTGCCACTGCTTGTCTTCCCCTTTCTTTTTTTTTATTTCATTTTTCTTGGCTTGGGATTTGTCTTGGTTTTGACTTCTGATTCCTATTTGGTTTGCTTTGATTTTGGTGTAGGTTGAGATGATGATTTGAGGTGGGTATGAGGGGAAGGCTTATAGTGATAAAGCTACAAGTTTGGCTTTTGAAAATGATGTTGTTAATGGAAACAGAGAAAAAATGATATGCATATGCTTCATGAACTCATTTTTACCTTGTTGATGTTTCTTGATCAAAATGAAATTGGCTATGTCACTCTATGTTTTCACTCACTCTGTTGTTCTGTGTATCATTCACCGTCACTACCTCACTCTCTGTGTAACTTACAGAATCAATTTCATCTCCTTTCTCCTTGTATCTCCTCTTTTATAACTATCAAGAATTAACTTTGCCAGACCTAACAGTAGCTATTTTTGATCCATGAAGATTTGATATCTATTTAGTTTAATGCATGCCTCCTTATTTCCCGGTTGCACACTTCATCTTTTCAAATTTTTCAATTCGGTACGCGTTCCTCTTTTTTCTTTATTAAAAATGTCAAAGACACCATGTACAACCTCGACTCCAGCACCATCTCTTTCTTTTTTATTTTTTAATATAAATATCAAAATAATGAAGTGAAAACGGGCCAACAAATTTTCTTTTCTTTTTTTAGAATAAAACAACTTAGGCTTCAAATGAGCTCAGTTTTTCAAAAAAAAAAATGAAATGGGCTTATTCATTTGTACAACAAAAATCAAACAACAACCTAAAAAGAAATGGGTTAAGGATTTTTCAAATGAAATGGACTGAAGATTTTTTTTTGGGCTAAACAAAATCGAGTGTTCACAGTTGCCCCTTTTTACTTATTTCTTATAAGAGAACATGAAAAGCTTAAGTTTTACATTTTGTCTTCGTAAAGAATAAGTAAAGATATGAACATAGATTTTGTTCGATAATGCATGAAATGCAAATGCAAGAAAAAATCAAATTCCAAAAGAGTTTAAACATTCAAGAAAGTCACATACGAACTATGCAATTCAGAAATTAACTGTGTATGGATCATGCAAAGACAAGAAGCTAATTAATTTGACACAAATTTACAAATGACAGGAGATGTAAAAACCAACGGGACTACTCGAAAATTTAAAAGTTGATGGAGGTTCATAGGTAGTTAAAAGCCATCGGGGCTAACTGAAAATTAAAAGCCATCAGAGGCTGACAGAAGATTAAAAGCCATCAGTTTGACAGGAAATTAAAATCCATCTAGGTTGATAGGAAATTAAAAGCCATCGGGGGCTGATAGGAAATTAAAATCCATCAGGGGCTGACAAAAAATTAAAAGTCATAAAAGCCATCGAGGGCTGACAGTAAATTAAAAGCTATTAGGGGCTGACTAAAAATTAAAAGCCATCAGGGACTGACAGGAAATTAAAAGCCATCGGGGGCTGACAGAAAGTTAAAAGCCATCAGGGGTTGACAAGAAATTAAAAGCTATCAAGGGCTGACTGGAAATTAAAAGCCATCGGGGGCTGACTAAAAGTTAAAAGCCATCAGGGGCTGACTGAAAATTAAAAGCCATCGAGGGTGACAGGAAATTTAAAAGCCATCAGGGGCTGACTGAAAATTAAAAGCCATCAGGGGCTGACTGAAATTAAAAGCCTTGCAACCCACTGGATGCGGGTCCACAAGTGACAGAAAACCAATGATTTGTGCACTCTCTCTTCTTTTTTTTTTCTTTTTAAAAACATTTTTGTGAAAAGACTTTTACCATCTCAAAGCAACCCTTGAGGAAGACTTTAACCGATCAAAACTCGTATCTCATGATTAAGGATAATTTTCTTCAGGACCAAATCTCCTAGATAAAAATCCCTAGGGTGAACTTTCTTATCTAAAGCCTAAGCCATCCTGCTTTGGTACAACTGGCCAAGAAAAATAGTTGCCAATCTTTTCTCTTCTATCATGTTCAGCTGTTCATATTGAGCTTTCACCCATTCAAATTCTTCTAACTCTGCCTCTATCAGAACTTTTAATGATGGTATTTCCACTTCTATGGGAGATACAGCTTCTATTCCATACACCAATGAGAAAGGAGTTGCCCCTATGTTTGATTGTATGTTGGTACGATATGTGTGTAAAGCATATGGCAGCATTTCATCGCAATCTTTGTAGTTCACCACCATCTTGGCAACAATTCTAAGTGATGCCATTTTCAATGGAGCCAATTTTTTTTCAAAATTATGTATAGTTTTAAATGTAGAATTCTTCTTCTTTTTATTTTTTTAAGTGCAGAAGATAATGAGCAATATTTTTTATGTTGTTGACATCGCTCCTAAGTGTAGAAAAAGAAATTTAAAATCATGGACACTTTTATTTGACATGAACATTGATTGTTCTCTTTTATGTATTCTAACCCATTTCTTAGGTTAGAAAATTAAGTAAACTAGTGACATCGAATTGGAAGATTGATGCTGAATTAGTCTTTATAGCAATTTCTCATCGATGACTTATTAATCAAGTGGTGTGACTTTCCTAATCTTAATCCATGAAAGAAATAACATCGAATAAAATGGTTCAAGAATAAAAATGTATGTTTTGTGAGCAATCATAATTAAAAATACAGGATAAATTAGTCTGTCTTCAATATTTTTGGAAGAATTTTAGGACAAATTGATCTTTATCACTAAGTTGATAATGAACTAAAACTACAACCCATATGTGATTTTAAAAAACTACATAAACCTATTATCAACTTACAAAACATATAGTAATAACTTTTTAAATAATTATATAATACTTACCCTTGGTCAATAAAATTCTCATTAATTATAATAGTTTTCTTTTTATGGTAACATAATTATAATACTATTGTTATGATTAATTAATACTATAATAATTATACATATAAAAATTTAATGATATAATGATACGTTCAATTATCATTTTATTTATATTATTTGTTATTATTTTCATATTAAATAATTTTGAATGAGATATTTTGTCGGATATTTTTATTGTGTTAATAGAAGAAAGATATGAATGTATGATTGAAAAAAATTAATTAATAATTATGAAGTAAATTAAATTTAAAAACATACTTTAATTGCTAAAATTATGAAAATGGTGGGGTATAAATTTCTCTACAAATGACACATAGAAAAGTTTCAATATAATGAGTCATAAATATTAGTATTATAGATCTATATATTTTATTTATTTTTCAATACTATTAATCTATTCTTGGAAAAACACATCTATAAAAGAAAATAATAGATGTCTTCATCTTTGTATCACATCTAATCTAAGAAAATGCAACAAATGAAGGGTAATTGCATATTATGAAATGATAACTCTAATGAAAAATGTAATGATGATTTATAATATTTGACATAATTTATTGTTATCTTTATATTTTCTAACCCATTCTTTAAGTTTGAAAATCGAACAGATTAGTCACATCAAATTGGAAAATTGAAGCTGGCGCATAGACTTTGAATTGTTAATCTTCCTAGCAATTTCTTACCAAGTATATATCAATCAAGTGGTGAAATTCCAGGTGATGCCATTTTCAATGGAGCCCTTTTGTTTTTCAAAATTATGTATAGTTTTAAATGTAGAATTATTAAGTGCAGAAGGTAATGAACAGTATTTTTTACATTGTTGACATCACTCCTAAGTATAGAAAAAGAAATTTAAAATCATGGACACTTTTATTTGGTATGAACATTGATTGTTCTCTTTTATGTATTCTAACACATTTCTTAAGTTAGAAAATTAAGTAAATTAGTCACATCGAATTGAAAAATTGATACTGAATTAGTCTTGATAGTAATTTCTCACCGGTGACTTATTAATCAAGTAGTGAGACGTTTCCCAACTTAATCCATGAAAAAAATAATATCAAATAAAATGGTTTCTCTAGAATAAAAATATATGTTTTGTGTTCCATCATAAGTAAAAATACAGGATAAATTAGTCTTCTTCAATATTTTGGAAGAATTTTAGGTCAAATTAATCCTTATCACTAAGTTGATATTGAACTAAAACTACAACCCATATGTGATATTAAAAACCTACATAATCCTATTATCATCTAACAAAACATAATATAATAACTTTTTCCAAAATTATATAATACTTACATTTGGTCAATAAAATTTTCATTAATTGTAATAGTCTTCTTTTTATGGTAACATAATTATAATAATCTTGTTATGATTAATTAATACTATAATAATTATACATATAAAATTTAATGCTATAATGATATGTTCAATTATCATTTTATTTATATTATTTGTTATTATTTTCATATTAAATAATTTTGAATGAGATATTTTGTAGGATATTTTTATTGTGTTAATGGAAGAGAGATATGAATGCATGATTGGAATAAATTAATTATTAATGATAGGGTAAATTAAATTTAAGAACATACTTTAATTATTAAGATTATGAAAATTGTGGGGTATAATTTTTTCTATGAATGACACATGGAAAAGTTTCCATATAATGAGTCGTAAATATTAGTTTATATATATATATATATATTTTGTTATTTGTTAAATTTATTTCCCAAAATGACGTGTCATGTGGATTAATTATTGGATGGACATATTGATGTGTATACATATAGGATGGAGGTGTATCATATGATATGAGTAACTTATTATGAGAGTCAGAGGAATAAATCTTGGCCGTATAACCATACATAGATGGTCATGATTGAAAATTAATTAGTGTAATTAATGCTCATATGTTCATTTAAAAAAGTCACATGGTTTTATGTTTGGTCTTAACTGTTCATGTAAAATTCAATGGTCAGGATTTATACATTTCACTCTCATAATAAACCACTCATGTCATATGATACATTCCCTATAAATATAAAGAAAATAATAAATGAATTTTGATAATATTGTAAAGTTACATAAATGCACAAGATTGTCCCTCTTAAACAATAAAAGTAAATAAATACAATTAATCAAAGTTAGTAAAAATAATTGATTATGCTAAGAGTAATATTGATAAAAAAATTAATGTTTTCTTTATGTAATAAATAGACAACTATTTTGAAATAGGCTTAAATATAATTTTAGTACCTAAAAAATTATCAAAATCCCTAAAAAATTTATTGTTTGGCTTTAGTCCAACATATTTCTAAAATTGTTTGGATTTTAATCCCTGTCATGTATAATTATGGATTATCATATGGAACATAATAACTTACCCTCCATTACTCAGTTTAACATTTGACATAAATAGTTTAATGATAACGATGAAACCAAAAATATTTAAAAAAAATTTTGGATCAAAATTTAAAAAAAATTAAAGAATAAAATCTAAACTTACTTTTTTAAAGGATAAAGACATATGTAAGGATTTGATATAAAAATCTTAATATTTTACTCACAAATACTTGATTCATTTAAGAATAACTATAAAAAAATCAAACAATACACATATTGAGAAAAATAAAAATATATTAATTACTTAACTAATATATTTATATTAAAGATATAAATGAAAGAAAAAAATTAATGTTTTCTAAATATTATAAATAGAAAAAATAAAAAAATCAGTTATTATTCAGAAATGAAGAAGAAGTAGAGTGAGACTGAGACAATGGTAGTCAGCCAAAAAGTAATTGAAACATGGAAAGGTCTACACAATGGGCATCGCCCTACATTCCTCTTTATCTTTTCATATTCTCTGTCTATAGTTGTGTTTCTTAAATTCTGTCTTCATTTTATATCACTCACTTTCGATAAGGACTTTTCTTTTGTATCACTCCTTTTAGATGATGATTTTTTTTTGTATTTTTCTCTATCAAGCGATTATGATGCCATGATTAATTGTATAAATTTTAATAATTTTGCTTAATTTAATTTATGATTTTTCAGTAATAAATAATTGAAAGATACTACTATTTTTAAATTTGTTGGGAGACAAAAAAAATTCCCAGATAATATGAAAAAATTAATCCAAATATTTAAATTTTATAACTTTTGTAATACAATTTTTTTTTGTACTTGGTAATACAAGTAATTAAATACAATAAATTATATTGAGAGTAGGGTTGGTATACAAAAGTAACATTTTCTTGATGTGATAAATTAATATATATTTTGAAATAAAAAATCTCAAAAAATTGATAGATAGAGTGCAACGGAAGAAGTATTTATTTACTTTGATTACTTATATTTACTTACTTTTAATTTTTAAAAGGGATTATTTTGTTCACTTATATAACTTTATGTTATACTTATGTGTGTGTGTGTTAAGTATGGATTTTTATAATAATGTCCTAATTAAGGATAACAAAAATGGTAAATTTAAACTTTTTTTAATGAGTTTCATGCATTGAAAATATCAATATATAAACTTTCATTTTTTATTTTTTAGGACATTGGTTAGATAAATTCTTGAAATATGTGTTCATTTTTTTTGTATAAAATATTTATTCATTTATTACATAAAGAAAGTATATACAATTAATCAAAGTTAGTAAAAATACTTGATTGTGCTAAGGATAAAATTAATAAAATAATTAATGCTTTCTTTATATAATAAAATGGTTGAGTATTTTGAAACAGGCTTAAATATAATTTTAGTCCCTAAAAAATGATTGAATTTTAGTTTTAATCCCTAAAAAATTTATTGTTTGGTTTTAGTCCAAACATTTCAAAAATTGTTTGGTTTGGATCACTGTCATGTATAATTACGGATTATCATGTGGAACATAATAACTTTACCTTCCCTTGGATAGTTTAACATTTGACATAAATAGTTTAATGATAGGGACAAAACCAAAAAATATTTTAAAAATTTTTGGATAAAAAATTTAAAAAAAATTCAAAGACTAAAATCAAAACTTTCCTTTTTTTAAGGATAAAAATATATTTAAGGTTTTGAAATAAAAATCTTAAAGTTTTAATAACAAATACTTCATTCGTTTAATGGTAACAATAAAAAATTAAACAATACACATATTAAAAAAATAAATATATTAATTACTTAACTAATATATTTATATTAAAGATACAAATGAAATGGAAAATAATTGATGTTATCTAAATATTATAAATAGAAAAAAAATAAAAATTCATCTATTATTTTGAAAGAATATATGAGGAAGTAAAGTGAGAGTCAGACAATGGTAGTTAGCCAAAAATTAATCAAAACATGGAAAGGTCTACACAATGGGCGCTACTTGTAATTGCACAGGTTGCCTTATGGATTAATGACTGTCCCCATAAACCAACACGGGATCTTTTCAGCATGCTTTGTCCTCACATATACTCTTGGGAAAACTTCCTAGGAGGTCCTCATCCTAAGATTGCTCCAAGTCAAGCATGCTTAGCCATGGAGTTTTTTAGTGATGGGCTATTGAAAAGAGTATACATTTTGTTGGTATAGGTAGTACAAATCAATTCCTATAAGTCATCCTCAACAGTATAGTCCTATACCTATATAGTCTTAGGATCCCTCTCATTCTGGTGTGCAATCAGTTCATTCATGTACCCCTCAGTCCAGAAGCCTGCTAGCAGCCGCTCATTATCTGTGTCTTCTTATAATGGCGATTACTCCCCGTCCTCATCACCAGGCATTACATGCCCACCAGCTTCCGTGTAGTTCATCCTCAAGCCACACTATACTGGGAGGGGTGCTACTCTAATACCATTTGTAACAGCCCAAGCTGCCTTATGGATTGACGACTGTCCCCACAAACCAACACGAGGCCTTTTCAGCATGAAGTTCTTTAGTGATGTGCTACGGAAAAGAAAATGCATCTTATTGGTATAGGTTGTACAAATCAATTCATATAAGTCATCCTCAACTATATAGTCTCATACTTATATAGTCTTAGGATATCTTTCATTCTGGTGTGTAATTGGTTTATTCAAATACCCCTTCGCTTAGAAGCCTTCTAGGAGCCGTCATTGTTCGTGTCTTCTTGCACTCGCGATCACTTTCCGCCCTTGTCAATGGGTGTTACACTGCCATACATTCCTCTTTCCTCATCTTTTCATACTCTCTATCTGTTGTTGTGTTTCTTCAATTTTGTCTTCATTTTATATCACTCATTTTAGATAAGAATTTTTCTTTTATATGACTCATTTTAGATAAGGATTTTTCTTTTGTATCACTAATTTTAGATAACGATTTTTCATCAGTATCTTTTTCTATCAAACAATTGTGATCCCTTGATTAATTGTATAAATTTTAATAATTTTACTTAATTTAATTTGTGATTTATTTTTAGTGATAAATAATAGAAAGATACTGATATTTTTAAATTTATTGGGATATGAAAAAAAAATCCCTAGATAATATGAAAAAATTAATCGAAATATTTAAATTTTATGACTTTTAGTAATACAATTTTTTTGGTACTTGGTAATACAAGTAATTAAATACAATAAATTATATTAAGAGTAGTATTGGTATAAAAAAAAATTAGTGTTTTCTTGATATAATAAATGGACAAATATCTTGAAATAAAAGAAATCTCAAAACGTTAATGGATAGAGTGCAATGAAAGAAGTATTTATATACTTTGATTAATTGTATTTACTTATTTTTTGTATTTTAAATGGATTTTTTTTTGACTTATATAGCTTTATATTATAGTTAATACATGTTACAATATGTTGTACTCATATATGTGTGTGTGTGTATTAAGTATGGATTTTGATAATAATATCCTCATTAAGGATATAAAAAAAGGTAAATTTTAAAGGTTTTTTAGTAAGTTTCATGCATTGAAAATGTCAATATATAAGCTTCCATTTTTTATTTTTTCAACATTGGTTAGATAAATTCTTCAAATATGTTTCATCTTTTTTGATAAAATATTTATTCATTTATTATGTAAAGAATGTATCAATTTTCTTTATCAATTACCCTTAATATAATTAAATATATTTACTTATTTTTATTTTTTAAGAAGGACAATCTTACTCACTTACACAAATTTAGATTATTATCAAAATTTATGTATTATTTCCTATATATATTTCTTTTATTATTTGTTAAATTTATTTCCTAAAATGACATGTCATGTGGATTAATTATTAGATGGGTAAATCGATGTGTGTGTGTGTCTATATAGCGTGAAGGCGTATCATATGATAGGATTGATTTATTATGAGAGTTGGAGAAACAAATCTCTGCTCTAACCATACGTAAATAGTCATGATCAAGAGATAATTAATATAACTAATGCTCATATGCTCATTTAAAAAGGTCATATAGTTTTATGTTTTTGTAAAGTTTTGTAAATGCATAAGACTGCCCCTCTTAAAAAATAAAAGTAAATAAATACAATTAATCAAAGTTAGTAAAAATAATTGATTATGCTAAGGGTAATATTGATAAAAGAAATTAATGTTTTCTTTATATAATAAATGGATGAATATTTTGAAATAGGCTTAAATATAATTTTAGCCGCTAAAAAATTATTGAATTTTGGTTTTAGTCCCTGAAAAATTTATTATTTGATTTTAGTCCAAACATTTCTAAAATTGTTTGGTCTTAATCCCTGTCATGTATAATTACGGATCATCATGTGGAACTTAATAACTTTACCTTCCATTGATCAGTTTAACATTTGACATGAATAGTTTAATGATGGGGACAAAATGAAAATATTTTAATTTTTTTTTGGACCAATCAAAACTTAGTTTTTTTTAAGGATAAAAACATATTTAAATCTTTGAAATAAAAATCTTAAAATTTTACTAACAAATACTTCACTTATTTCATAATAACTATAAAAAATTAAACAATACACATATTAAAAAATCAAAATATGTTAAAAATAAATATATTAATTGCTTAATTAATATATTTATATTAAAGATATAAATGAAAGGAAAAAAATGATATCTAAATATTATAAATAGAAAAAAATAAAAAAAAAATTTCCTGAAAAGAGGAGGAAGTAGAGTAGGAGTGATGAGACAATGGTAGTAAGCCAAAAATTAATCGAACCATGGAAAGGTCTACACAATGGGTGCTGCTCTACATTCCTCTTTCCTTGTCTTTTCATATTCTTTGTTCCGTAGTTGTATTTTTCAATTTTGTTTTTTATATCACTCATTTTAGATGATTTTTCTTCTATGTCTTTTTCTATCAACGATTGTGATGCCATGATTAATTGTATAAATTTTAATAATTTTGCTTAATTTAATTTATGATTTTTTTAGTGATAAATAATTTAAAAATACTTATATTTTGAAATTTATTGGGATATGAAAAATCCCTAGATAATATGAAGAAATTAATCCAAATATGACTTTTGGTAATACAATTTTTTTTTGGTACTTGGTAATACAAGTAATTAAATACAATAAATTATATGAAGAGTAATATTGGTAAAAAAAAAAGTAATGTTTTCTTGATATGATAAATGGACAAATATCTTGAAATAAAAGAGTCTCAAAAAATTGATGGGTGGAGTGCAGTGAAAGAAGCATTTCTTTACTTTGATTAATTATATTTACTTAGTTTTATATTTTAAAAGGGATTATTTTGTTCACTTATATAACTTTATGTTATACTTGTATATGTGTGTGTGTGTGTTAAGTATGGATTTTCATAATAGTGTCTTGATTAAGGATAATAAAAAAGGTAAATTTTAAAGTTTTTTAAGTGAGTTTCATGCATTGAAAATATCAACGTATAAACTTTCATTTTTTAGTTTTTAGGACACTGGTTAGATAAATTCTTGACATATGTGTTCATTTTTGTTTGGATAAATATTTGTTCATGTATTATATAAAGAAAGCATCGATTTTTTAAATTAATTGCATTTACTTATTTTTATTTTTTAAGAAGGACAATCTTACTCACTACACAACTTAATATTGTTATCAAAATTTATTTATTGTTTCCTTAATATATATATTTCTTTTGTTGTTTGTTAAATTTATTCCCCAAAAGGACATTATATATATATATACGATGAAGACGTATCGTATGATAGGAGTAATTTATTATGAAAATTGGAGGAACAAATCTTGGCTATACAATGATACATAGATGGTCAAAATTGAAAATTAATTAATGAAATTAAAGTTCACATGCTCATTAAAAAAAATCCCATAGTTTTATGTTTTAATTTTGACTGTTCATGTAAAATTCAATGGTCATGATTCACTCATTTCACTCTTATAATAAACCACTCATGTCATATGATATACTCCTATATATATATATATATATATAGAAAATCATAAATGAATTTCAATAATATTGTAAAGTTCTGTAAATGCACAAGATTGCCCCTCTCAAAAAATAAAAGTAAATAAAAACAATTAATGAAAGTTAGTAAAAATAATTGATTATGCTAAGGGTAATATTGATAAAAAAATTAATGTTTTCTTTATATAATTAGTGGATGAATATTTTGAAATAGGCTTAAATATAATTTTAGTTCCTAAAAAATGATTGAATTCTAGTTTTAGTCCCTGAAAAATTTATTGTTTGATTTTAGTCCAAACATTTCTAAAGTTGTTTAGCTTTAATCCTTCTCATGTATAATTATAGATTATCATGTGGAACTTTATAACTTTACCCTCCATTGGTCAGTTTAACATTTGACATAAATAGTTTAATGATAGGGACAAAACCAAAAATATTTTAAAAATTTTTTGGATCAAAATTTAAAAAAAAATTCAATGACTAGACTCAAAACTTACTTTTTTTTAAGGATAAAACATATTTAAGGCTTTGAAATAAAAATCTTCAAATTTTACTAACAAATACTTCATTCATTTGGTAATAACTATAAAAAATTAAACAATACGTATTTCTAAAAAAATAAAAGTATATTGAAAATAAATATTAATTACTTAATTAATATATTTATATTAAAGATATAAATGAAAGAGGAAAAATTGATGTTGTCTAAATATTATAAATAGAAAAAATAAAAATTAATTATTATTCTAAAAGGAGGAGGAAGTAGAGTGAGAGCGAGACAATGGTAGTCAGCCAAAAAGTAATCGAAGCATGGAAAGGTCTACACGATGGGCATCACCCTACAATCCTCTTTCCTTATCTTTTCATATTCTCTGTCCATAGTTCTGTTTCTTCAATTCTATCTCCATTTTATATCACTCATTTTAGATAAGAATTTTTCTTTTATATGACTTAGTTTAGATAAGGATTTTTCTTTTGTATCTTTTTCTATCAAACGATTGTGATCCCATTTTCTATCAAATTTTTGGACTGATGAAATGAAATAAAGGCTTCGTAATCCTGCTTTTTACTATTTGACGAAAAAAAATCAATGGGAAATACAAATACCTCAATAGGAGAAATTTTTCAAGCGCTGAAATGTATAATAAAGCCAACGACTTAAGGGGACATGGACGTCGATGACACAGTGACATGCAACTATGCAGGAACTCCCAATACCAATGGTTCTTATAGTCAAGGTACAGGCTAATTAAACTCGTCCACCAAACTTGTGCGCACTGTTTACGTAGACTAAGATGGATAAATGAAAAATTTATACGAAAAAGAAAGAAAAAAAAAAATGGATAAATGAATGGTGGTGCTTTGAGACATTAATGGGAATCAACTTGGAGTAAGAAGTTGCCATCCGCGGATGCCTGTGGAAGTTTTTGGCCATATCCTAAAAGGTGACAACCAAAATAATGAGGAAAAATTATTAAAGTGTCACTTTGGTCCCTAAAATTACAAGTGTGATTCACTTTAGTTCTTAAAAGTTTGAATTAACATTTTAGTCCCTAAAATTGCATTCTGTAAGTCACTTTAGTCCCTAGTCAAACAAACGTCAGTCAACCATCACATTTTGCTAACGTGGCAAGTTAACTAAGCTTGGTCATCTCCCGTCCAAGCTCTATTGTTATCTCTGGTTAACCTCATCACTTCCCAACAAAGCTCATTCTCCTCTTGGCCCAGCTAAATTGTCATCTTTGGTTGACCTCACCACTTGTCATCCGAGCTCTACCTCCTTAGTCAAGCTTCGCCTCCACTTGGTGAAACTCTATTTCCTCTTGGATGAGTTTCACATTCTCTCAGTTGCCTTGACCGAGCCTTGACTCATGCCTGTCGAACTCTGCCTCCTCCAGGATGAGCTCTATTTCCTCTTAGCTGATATCTACCTCTTCCTTATCGAGCTCCTTTATCATCTCTACTTCTGCTACCTCCTGGCACCTGTCACTTAACATGTCACGTTAGCAAAATGTAACGGTTGACTAATGGTTGTTTGACTAAAGTGATCTATGCAATGTAATTCTAGGGACAAAAAAGATAATTTGGAAATTTCAGGGACTAAAATAAAGCACGCATATAATTTTAGGGACTAAAATGATACTTTAATCGAGGAAAAATGAATGGTTGTGCTTTGAGAATTGAAGTTGCAAACATTAATTGGGATCTTCTTGGTAGTTGCTATACGTGGATACTTGCACGGTGGAGGTCTACAATACTTCCTTTATTTCTTATTAATAGTTAATCTAAATTTTTTTTAGTCAAATTGATATATCAAGAAGTTAATATATATGGCTACAATTTGTAGCAAAATACATTAACTTCTCAATGTACTCCCTCTATTCTTGAATAATTATCTAGTTACAAATATTCACTAGAATTAAGAAAATGATTGGTAAAATATCAATAACGATAAAAACTAGAAATAATTTACTAAATTGCCCATGTTTCACTTCAATACTCTAACTTCTTCTCTTTTTTTTCACTAATGAGTCAATAGCATTTAATATGAATATTATTGAAATGGACAATTATTTCTAGACAAAGTAAATTTTTGAAATGGACAATTATTCAAGGACGAAGGGAGTATCATTCTGGCTCGATTTACTAAGAACGGGTATTAATAATGTAACTCCCTACTCCCTAGTACTTATTCCTATGTGCTCAAGTCACATAAATGTTAATACTAAGGAATCACATCTTGTTTCGTGAGCTTTTCAATATTAAACATAACTTCTATCAAAGATAGCATAGGTATTTTTCTTTTTCTCTCCTTAAAAAAAGAAAATAAAGTGAGAGCCTCACATACTAGACATGAACATTACAAGATATTCTAACAAAAATCCAGCATGTAACGGCATAAGTACCATGCCTCCTGTAAGATAGAAAATCATAAATAGAATAATTAGTCATCCACAGCTTAAGCTGCAATTCAAATTACAACATTCCAGTATCTCACAAATAATCATCATGACGCATATAGTGCCACCCAATCAACGACATAATACCTAATGATTTAATATAAGAAGATAGGTGGTCTCATGGGTTAAAATAGCTAAGAGAATACTAAGTCATAGACTCAGGCCATAAAATACAAAATATAGAAGAAATAAGGGGTCTCGTAATCCAAATACAAAAAAGATCCAAAGTTCCAAACTAAAAAAAAGGGATATATAATTCCATAAGTATGGAGCAAAATAACTCGAAGATTTTGAAACATCAAATGAGATCAAGTGATATAGCACAATCTCCAAGGAAGGCAAAAGCAACAATACTCTAGCAAGCTAATTCCCTACATCAGGATCTACCTGCTCATCTAGAGATGATAAGAAAAAGGGGTAAAGGGCGTGAATTCAATCGAAATCTAAGTAGGGGCATATGAAATTAAGGGCTATATTAATTCCCTACATCATTATCATCTCTAGTTTACCTTGGTTTCCATTGAAATTATTAGTATACAATCGCGAGGTTCAATTTTAGGATTTTGCAGCCATTCTTTACCAAGGTAGAGGTGTCTTTTAGCATGATCTTAGCATGAGATGTACATGCATACATGGAAGATCTATATTAGTATAACTAAAGAGACATGCATGCATGGAAAAAAAATATTAGGCTTATTCATTAAATGCCACATTCATGCATAAATGGCTATCCTAATGCAAGTCCTCAAGAACTTCATAGTTTAGGTCTTTTCTTTGATCACCTATCTACCTCGTAACTCTTGTGTTTCTATTCATTCATATTGACCTCATTGCTCTTTTCTTTCATTTGATCCTGGTTTAGATACTTTAAGGGCTATGAGTTGATGCTTAAACCGATAATCACCGGATCCTTAATGTCAGCTGTCATCGAAGCCCTCAAGTGCACTATAAAGAAAGTCAGTGCCCAATTGTCACTAGTCCTCAAAATGATTTGGTAGGAACCATCTTTGTTGATATAAGTCAACTCTTAATCTTTATGTCTTAATTTTGATATTTTATTCCTTAGTTTTTCTTCTTTTCCCTCTTTCCTCAAAATCATTCATTTTCTTCATAAACAATGCAAGTATAAGTTTCGATAGTGCACTCTAAAATCCTTTTCTTTAAAATAAGAAAGATCACAACAATTACTCAACAAGTGCACAAATTAACATTAGTAATCGGAATAAAGCATCATCCGTTATGTGAAAACTTAGATGTTACCATATGATGAATCAAAACTCATTCAAACTTCCCTTTTCACTTCCAAAAATATTGTCTTAACTAGAGTTTCATTATTCAAGAACTATAAATTCATAAAAGAAAACACAACCAAAACCAATTCTCTTAGTTTGGTTTAGACATTTTATCAAACAATTAGTATGCATAATGAGCAATTTTCATGCATGAGGTTGCTTACCACCTAAAACACCACCAATAGTCATATTTCTAAGTTTTTATGCGTTAAAAACAAGGGATTACATATACACTACAAGAAAAGCATGGGAAACCGAAGGGATTATTGACGGGTTATAGTTATACCGATCAGTTTACCGATGGGTATGGGCCATCGGCTTTTTGGCCATTGATGGAATATTACTGAAGGGTTATAATACGTGTTGATAATTTTTGACGTGTTTATAGATAGGTATTAAAAATGAATATCAGTTGGTACAATAAAGGCATCACAGATGGCATTAGGTAAATAATAGTACCAATGGATATTTCTAATTTTATTGATGGGCAATTTAAAATAATAATAATTTTGTATTAATAATTACCAATAGGTACACCTGTCGGTAAAAATTTTTAATTAATAATTTTTAACTTATTTAATAAATTACTTATAATAATTTTTTTTGATGCCATTGCACTTTGTTAACTCACCTATATAAACTATGGATCATATTTAATTATTTTTAATATAATAATTCAATTACCAATTGAAGTGATGTTAAGTGAAAAATAATAAAATAATAGTAAAACAATAAATTGATACAATAACTAAACAAAGTGTCATAATAAAATATCAAAAATATATACAAAGTATGATAAATGAACAAAATATCAAAAATAAAAACCTAGCTAAAGTCCTGTTAGTAGTCAGCATCGTCCACGTCACCATCATCATCGGACCTAGCGAAGTCATCTATAGCATCGGAGAGAGAAGAAAGCTCAGAAATGGAGGGTAGAAGCATCTAGGGGAGCATGCTATTAGAGCCAGAGGACCCTGAAGCTTGCAGATCCCTGAAGAATGCCATAACATCAACAATGACTTTCTACCACATCTTCTTGAATTTAATCTTCTCTTTCTTGGTAATCTCCTACTACTGCTGCTCCTCCTCCATGGACAGCTTAAGCTGTCAGATTTCCATAAACTCCCACTCTACTGCCCCTCAGCCTGCTGTTTGTTCCTGGAACTACTGAAGGAGTTGAGCCTACTACTACAGCTCCTGGTTTAGGGCATGCACACGCTCCCTTAGGGCATCATCTCCAGTAGCAGACTTGGTGACAAAAGATAGGGATCTACTATCAAGGTAGTACCCCATCCTATATATTCAACCCTTGTATAGGCTGTCGACCACCTAGGCTCAGACATCATTCTCATTTTGAGGAGGAGATTTATCAGCATTAGGCCCAGCATTAGCCACTGGGTCTGGTACTAGGTCTGTGAACTCACACTACAAAAGGAAAAAGATAAAATGTTTGAATTGAAACTTATGTAAGTGGTCTCTCAGAGCGAGGATATACCCAGACCTCTCCAGCATCGGAGGGAGGTTTAGCTCCCTTGACCACATAGATATGCACAGAAAAGTTAAATGTAATAAACTGACATTTAATAATATATTAAATGTAAAAAAGTTAAAGACTTGCCAGACACTTTCAAGTACCTTCCTAGGTACTTAATCCACCTGTATGCAATGACCTGCCTTTTTGGGAGGACTAACCTGTCCTTAAAGGTCAGGTTGGAGGTCCAATGGTGCTGCAACTCGCTAAGGGTGGTATCACTCAGACACAAGCGGCTCATGAGCCCCTTGTGGACATTGTGGAACATGTCACGCAAGTGCTTGAATGACCTAATCCTCCAAGTCCACTTAACAGTGGGCTCATGCTCGGGCTGAATATAAAATATCCTCTGCACACACAAACCAAACAACACATGAGTAATCGTAACTATATAATTTAATAATATAAAAATATATATATTTTAACAAAGGCAAATAAATCATAGGATTACCTTCAATTCTCACCCAACCCCTTGATATCTAGCGAGATGTCAGTCGAATGGGCAATGGATGGTTATACAACATTTGTATAACCTCCGTGATCTTGTGGTGACCTTTCGCAAATAGGTTAAAATTGTCAAAAAGAATCAAAACATTTTAAATATCATATGCAATGCAGAATTAGAATCTAATAGAAAACTTGTACAATAACTTACCTCTCTTTACTGTCCGACCTAATCTGCCGAATCGGTCTACCGTCAAACCCAAGTGGCCTACCATATGACTTGATAAGTCTCCTATCTAGGTCTTAGGTCTATGACCTACCCGAGGATGTAGGAGTCTGGTGAGATGTAGTGCTAGGAATCGGGGCAGTGGTAGGGCTAGGGGAGGGGTTACTATTATGGATGGGCTGTGACTAGAAATAAAGGGGAGGTTGAAGGCCAGCATATCCAGGAGCGGGCATCATCCTAAAAAGAGGAGTGGTGGTGGCAAGAATGAAGGCGAAGGTAGTGGAAGGGGCAGTACTAAAGGTGGTAGGAGGGGCAATAATGGAGGTGGTAAGAGAGGATGGTGGGTAAACTGATCTTCTGAGGTCAGCCTCTGTCTCTACTAACCATATTGAAACAATGAAATATAACACAAAATATAATAAATTACATCGAGAAATTTCAAATAATTTCATGAAAGTATTGCATATAATTTTGAACACCTTAGATAATCTGAAAGTTCAGGCATGTTTTCATCATCACTTTATTGTTGATCATTATTTGAATCATCACCACTACTATCCTTATTTCATCTTTGTGATTTCTCATTGGGTGGTTACTTGTACATTCAATATGTCAACTTCCCCAGTTGTCAATAGAAGTAGACTTTTAGGATTGTTTGCAGGTGGATCATCCACTTGATAAGCATTTTTAACAGTATTTTCCTCTATTTCAATCATACCTCTTTTTTATCTTGTTCACAACCCTCCAATGTGACATACTTTTCCTAGGATAAGATATATAATAAACTTGTCTAGCATTTTTGGCTATAATAAATGGATCATAACTTCCATATCTTCTGGTGTAATTGATTTCAATGATTTTGTAATTGTTGTGTTGTTGTGTTCTAGTGAGTCATGTTGGATTATACCATTCACATTTGAATAGCATACATTTTTTTTGTTAGCTCACCAATGTATCAAACTCAAGGATTTCTTTAACGACAGTGTGAACACTCGATTTTGTTCAATCTTTTAACAATAAAATCCAAGAATTTTCATCTAGTTTACCTCTTTTATTTTATTTACAGTTTCTTTAATTACTTCCTAAAAAAAATATATAAAAGCTAATTAATTACTAGTTGTTTTTAATTTTAATTTATTTTTAAAAAAATGAAAAAAGAGGAGTCACGGGCTCCTCTCCTTTTCTCCCCCCGAAGATGCGCATGTGACACATATAGACAAGAAAAATTTTCAAAAATATGGAGAACATCATCATAGTGTTGGTAGACTTGGTGCAAGAGGTTGGAGTTTCTTTCGGTGGAATGGAGGCATCCGAAGAACATATCTTTACATATTGAGGGGAAACCAAAAAAGAAAAAAGAAGAGACCATATCATCAACAACAAAAAAATTTCAGAGAACAAAAACATCAAAACCTGAAAAGAAACATCCAGCAATAATTCCAGTAAGAGAGAACTCAGTAGCAAGGTAAAATCATCAATTCATCAACAACAGATCATCAGTTTTTTTTTTTAAAAAAAAACACAAAACAAATTTGAAAAAAAAAGAAGGGAGTGGCCGCGGTGGTTTCAGCCACCACCACCGCGGCCGTGGGTCTTCATCATCATCAACACCGCCACGGCCCCGCTCTTTAGCATCTTCATTTTCCATCATCAACACCCTCCACCACAACCACCCACAACCACCATCTTCAACCCCAGCCACCAAACCATCTCTTCTTCCTTCCCTTCCACCATTGGCCTTCCCCCCTCGGATCATAGCCACGAGACCGTAGCATCACCACCAAACAACATCACTACCATTTCTCTCCTCCTTCAACCCATCGATCCACGCCACCACCGCATCGATCCGAGCCACAGCCACAAACCACGAGCCGTAACTGCTGTCAAGGCAGAGCTTCGAGAAGGCTACGAATCGGAACTTCTACCCCTCCGAAACCAGCTCGGTTCTTCCCTGGAGCTCTTCCAGCAACAGGTAGCGATGAACTTCGTGTCCATCAGCGGTGTCGCCGGCGATCCTTCCATCGCCAAAGACCTCAGCGATGGGGCCATGTTCCTGGCCCAAGTCACTCCCTTCTACCCAAACCACCTCACCGCCACCACGGGAACCCAGATCGATGAAGCGAGCACACCCGAGCCCCACCTTGAGCGGTGTCCATCCCTTCACGCATGAGCGACGGTGGCCTCCGCCTTGCGGCCAAGAGCGGCGGCGATCTTATGATCCTCTCCCCTTGGCCATCGGCTC
Organism: Dalbergia cochinchinensis; assembly: GCA_031216125.1. Lineage (NCBI taxonomy): Eukaryota > Viridiplantae > Streptophyta > Magnoliopsida > Fabales > Fabaceae > Dalbergia > Dalbergia cochinchinensis. Next base: position 71,753,710 of record CM062368.1, on the reverse strand, counting down.
TCCCTTCACCCTCTCTTTCTCTGTTTCTCTTATCCTCACTTCTCTCTCTCTTTTGTTTCCTAGTCTGTCCGTGAGTTTTTTTTTAGTCTATGGGGTGAGAGAATATAGCATTATGTGTGAGTGAATTTGTGAGAGTGTGTGTGTGTGGGAACGTGATTGAGAAGAACGTGAGTGTGTGAGCGTGTGAGGATGTGTACGCGTGGGTTAGGTGATATACAAGTGTAATGTGTATAGGTGTAGGATAAACAAGTGTATGTGGGTATGGGTGGATTAAAAATATTAAGGGTGTTATTTTATATTTATTTATTTATATTTGGGGTTGATATTATCATAGATTTGCTTGATTTGAGTTTTGATTGTCTAATCAGTGTTTTTAATCTTTGGGTTTGTTTTAGTTTAGGTCTAAATAAATTTTTTTTAATTTTTACTTTGAGTTTGTAATAAATATTTTGATATTTTGAAAAAAAAGAGAATTTGTAATATATTTTCTTTTTTTTATTTCAATGAAATTAGGTAAATTAATTAAAAAAAAAAGAAACAAAAACAAGTGATTCAATTTAATTTCATTTCATTTAATTTCATTTTATTTGTTTTAGGTGAATTTAATGTCAATGTTTCTATTAATTGAAAAAAGAGAGAAAAATAGTAATTAGGACCTTTGTTTTCTTAGTTTAATTTTTTTATATGTTTTGTGGTATGTTTACATTTATGTTTACGAATTAATTTTATTTTTATTAATTTTATTTATATATTTTGGTTGAATTAATTACTTAATTGTGCTTATTTTACTTTTTAGGTTTAAATATTCTGTGTTTATGTGTTTCGATTAAAATTAATTGTGTAATTTTATTTTGTTCAACTTATTTAGTTTATGTGTTTGTGTGTTATGTTTAATCCATTTATGTTTGTATTTATGATTTGATTTTTTAGTTCAATTGTTCTATGTTTATGTTTTTTAGTTTAATTATTTTAAATGTTTATATGTTTTATTTAAGTTAATTGTGTTTGTGTTTATAAATTTTGCCTTTGTTAGTTTAATTATTTTATGTTATGTTTTTTGTTCAAATTAACGGGGTATTTGTTTCTTTTTATGTATTAATTTTGTTGGGTACTATTAAAGTTAGAATTGTTGTTTAGAAAGAGGAGTTTTATCCATTTTGGATTTAAAATAAGGATTTGAGTATTTTATTAAGATTTATATACTTAATTAATTGATGAATTGTATAAAAAAAAGGGGTTAATTGACCCGAGACGGTTTGTTAATCTCATGTTTCAGAATATTTTAGCTGCGACGGTTTGATATTCAAGGTCTCTTTTAAAAAATAGAGATAATTTAACCGCGACGGTTTGTTAACTTTATATTTTAGAATATTTTAGCTGTGACAGCTTAATATTCTGAATCTCTTTAAAATTAACTTTTTACCACTTAATTTATTTGTAAATAATTTGCCTAATATTTTTCTATGCTATTTATGTATTTTGTTTTATTTATAAGTTCTTTTTTAAATAATTTTATTTCAAAATATTTTATTTAAATTTTGTTATTATAGATAAAGAGTTAAATTAGCCGTGACGGCTTGTTAACTCGATATTTCTTAACATTTGGTGACGAACTTAATGCTTCGAAAATTTCCTTAAAAGTGTTTGTTCTCTTTTACATTTGTTTCTATAAAAATACATAAAAATAATTTTCTTCTTTTTCTCTTATTCGTAAACATTTATTATTCATAGATTTACTTTCAATTTAAATTTGCTCATTTCTTATTCAAATAATAGGGTTAATTTAGCCGTGACGGCTTGTTAACTTGATATTTGGATATCTGAGTTGTGACAATTTGATATCCCAAATATCTCTCATAAGGTTTTTATATTTTCTTTTTACAAAAACACCAAAAAATAAATCTTCGCTTCTTTTTTAGATTCTATTTGCAAGTATTTATTATTTAGAACAATTCCTTTTTTAAAATTATATGCTTTTTGTCAAATGCTTCGTTTCAAATAAAAAACGGTTAACTTAGTTGTGACGACTAGTTAACTCATTGTTAGGACATCTGAAATAAATTTCTTTTCTTTTAAGAGAAATAAATTCCTTTTAATTGTCTTGAAACAGAAAATAAATGTTTGAAAAAGGTTATTTATTTAATTTGCACAGTTAATTAAAGGTACTGGCCCAAGGACAGGTGTACTAGGAGTGCGTGGGATTAAATTCCTGCCCTTCCCTATACATAACCGACTCCCGAACTCAAACTGGTTTCAAAGACTATTCTCTAAAAAATGGGTTTTTCCAACGTTTTCCCAATTTTAAATAAATTTGGTGGCGACTCCAATATTTTCAAACAAAAATTTCTCTTTTTCTCCCTGTCATGATCCCTGTTGACAGATGGCGACTCCACTGGGGATTTCCAAGAGAGTCAGGCCTATTTTAATTAGTTGTGCAAATTAAATATAGCCTTTTGATGTTTGTTTTCCTTTTCTTAGTTTACTTTATCTAATATTTTCTTTCTTTATGTTTTGTCTCTTTACAGAGTCTTTATGTTTCGCGTGTTTATTTATAGTGATGGCTTTATTTGTTAAAACCTTAGGATAGATGACTGTTAATTGGGTTCTGTACGTGTTTGTTTGAGTTGTTTTTGTAGGTATTAGTCATGGGTAGTCTTAGGATTTCAGGTTTATATGCTCTCTTCACACACAACACTTACACAATAATCACACGAGTGGGGCCCTATACCCGGGTCTGAGTGTAACTTGAGATAGGAAAGCGATGGTGTAGCGATAGCCATTTTGGATGTTCATTCTGTTTGGTTATCGCGAAAATCTCATCTAGAGTGTGATTCTTTCATGAATGCCCTACATCTAGCGGTTCACCTGCTGTTGTGGGTAACGTTCTGAAACAAGTCTTAACTTTAGAGACCGCAGAACTCTGAGAATATAGACCCACCCAGTGAAAGTGTTCACAAAGTAGAATGACCGTAGGATCATAGAATGAACCTCCAGAATTTACCTCACATAGGACACAAAGAGAGCGTGCATTTTCCTTAACTCCTTTCTTTGTACATAATTTCCTATCATTGTTCTTTGTGCATAATTTCTGTTCATTTCCTAAATTGTTTACTATTCCTTCTTTCATTTAAATCATTTTTTTTTTCTTTCTATTATGGCAGGTTTGTTAGAAGGTTGAATTGAAATCTTATTGTGAGTATCTTTGTAAAATGGAAACGAATATGAGACCAAACAGTCAAGAAGGTGAAAAGTTGAAAAGAACTTTGAGTCTTAAAGCCAAGACATCTGACACAAAAAGCCTGAGATCTTTGGGTCAACTGCTGAGGTTACCACAACGCCTGTCTCTCACCAGAAAATATGGAAAGATCTTGAATCTCTTAGAAGTGGAAGAGCAGGAAGAAGCAATCACAAAGATCGGCACAATACTATGATCCTCCGCTCCGATGTTTCACTTTTCAAGACTTCCAATTAGCACCGACCATTGAAGAATTTGAGAAGATCCTGGGGTTACCACTAGAAGGAGAAAAACCCTATCACTACCAAGGCCATTATCCTTCTTTACAAACCCTATCAACTGTCCTAAGGGTAGGCGTAAAGAATCTGCATGAAGTACAGAAATGTAGGAATGGGACCTATGGATTCTCAAGAGATTACCTGGAAGAGCACATGCACCATCTAGCACAAGCAGAAGATTGGGATACTCTTGCAGATGTACTGGCCCTCACCATCTATGGCACTGTCTTATTTCCGAACATTGAAGGCCTTGTAGACTTTGCGGCTATTGACGTATTCCTTGCTCGCAAGTTCCATGGCCATAATCCTGTTCCAGCCCTCCTGGCAGATGTTTATTGTACTTTGAACTTTTGCCATGAGAGAAATAGTAAAAGAATTCTGTACTGTTTACCAATGCTATATGTGTGGGTTACTTCGCACATATTCCAAAGGAATTACAAAGCGCCTTGTCCGATTGAAGACCTACGAATGCATAATATCAAGAAGAAGAGTGGACAAGAGTGGGCTCAAGACCTGGCCAAATTGGATGAAAAAATGATACGATGATATCCTTGGAGGGAGGATGGTCAAACTCTGATTTATCAGTGCGGAAGCTTTCTAAATGTACCTCTCATGGGTACCCGAGGATGCATAAATTACAATCCTGTCTTGGTATTACGCCAACTCGATTATCCCATGATGGGACCTCCTTCTGAAGCTGCAGTTACTCCGTTTATCTCATATTATCAAGACTCCAAAGACATTGACCTATTCCAGAAGATCCGGTCCGCCTGGAACAAGGTTGTCAAGAAAGGAAAAGAACTGGGAGTTAGAAGTTGTGCTATGAAAGAAAGTTATCATCAATGGGTAAAAAATAGGGCTCAAGAGATCAAGCTGCCCTTCAAGGTCATAAATGTTACTCCTTTGGACAATGCATCAACCTGGGGTTTCCATGAAAATGAAGAAATCAAGGAAGTGAAGGAGAAACTAGACAAGGTTGAACAAGAAAAGATGCAAATAGAAGCTAAATTGAAAAGTGTCCACCATAACTACGTGACGTTAAAACGAGAAAGCACTGAAAAGGATCAAGCCCTAGAAGGAACAAGCAAGAAGCTGAAGATTGGGCACGAGCACATGAGGAAGACCAAGGAATGCCTCAAAGCTGCCAACAAAGAGCTAGGACTTCGGAGACAGGAGCGTGACAAAGTGCTAGCTGAAAATCAACAATTGAAGGAATTACTCCGAAAGGCTAAAGTTGCTGAAGAAGCTGCGTTAAAAGGCCAAGAGCAAATGCAACAACAAATGGAAGAATTGAACAAGGAATACCAGAGGAAGATTGAAGAACGCAGCCAACACATGGACAATGAAATAGTGAAATATCAAGTTGCTCTGGAAGAAGAAAAGAAAAGAGTTGCAAGTTTGGATTCTGAAATACAATATCAAAACCACATTATTCATGAGCTGAAAACTCACTTCTCAAACTTGGCAGGGTTGGCTAACGCAGCTATAGAAGATGTTCCAAGCTATTTAGGATTGGCTGAGCAAGGAATAATCCCTTTCAAGACCCCAATCGAGATTTGTAATTTTGTTGACTACTGTAGAGACTTGATTGGAAGAATGAAACAAATAATTGCTGAGAGATGCTGAGAATGACAGTTATGGCTTTATGATGTATTGTCTTTTGTTGTTTTGGGAATGAATGTAAAAAAGGACAATGGGTACAATACCCCTTTATGAATGAAAAATCCTTGTTTTTCTGCATTGTGTTGGTCTCATAGCAATACCCATGACTTAGTACTTTTGAACGAGACGTTCTGAGGAACAATTATCATCAAAGATACTCACATCAAGACTCAGCTCGATCATTTCTAACAAATAGCTATGTTTTTGTCTTTTTCTTTTCACACAAGTTTGTTTTTAATAGGTAAAAATCCATCACAATTGGGCGCCCAAGGAAAACCGATACCGATCAAACTCGAATTCACAATACCAGAGCCCGGACCAAAATGGCTGGAAGGAATGGTGACACAGAAAGGGGTATCCCAATCACAACTACTTCTGAAGTAGGAAGAAATCTGAGCGATGAAGTTGATGCAGTGAGAGGAAAACTGAATGAACTGTCAAACAACCAAGGAAGGTTGGAGGATATGATGCGGGCCATACAAGAATCACTTAACCTATTGGGAGCTCATTCAGCAAATGTGCAACCAAATACCACGACCGGGTATGCTCAGTACCATGCAGCTCTAAATGTCACTGCAGGGATGAATGATATGGGTGAAATCCCGAATAACCTCCATGGGCAACCACCGCCCACGATACCATTGGTAATCCCTATCGGAGAAGGTTATCGTTCCTTAGAAAATGTGCAAACTCATGAGCATGGGCATGTTACCCCTGTCTGGGAGCAACCTCGCGTAGTCATCCAGAAGCAGCCATCCTCCTCAGAAAATAGTCGTGCAGAGGCAGAAAAAGGAAAGTTCAAAGAAGAGTGGATGGAGAAGATTCAAGAGCAGATTCGGGCTATTCAAGGACCTAGCCCCTATGGGCATGTGGAAGTTGAACAACTCTGCCCTTCTACTGATGTAGTAATCCCTAGGGACTTCAAGGTTCCTGACTTCTCAAAGTATGATGGGACGGGTAATCCTCTTTTTCACTTGAAGAGTTATTGTACTAAGATGGCGATATGGTCAAAGGATGAAAAATTTCTCATCAACTTCTTCCATGAAAGCCTGACTGGACCTGCTCTGGAGTGGTACATTCAACTAGACCACTCAAAGATTTCTAGCTGGAGAGAATTGGCAGATCTGTTCATGAGCCAATACAAGTTCAATCTTGAGGTGGCACCTACACGAGAGCAATTAAGCTCTATGCAGAAGAAGAAGGACGAATCATTCAAGCAATATGCTCAAAGATGGAGAGCCTTGGCTGCCCAAGTTCAACCGCCACTCATCCTAACTGAAATGTGTTCTTACTTCTTGGGAACCCTGGGATCCCCTTACATTGGGGCAATGGCAGGAGCAGCATACAAAGACTTCTCTGAGTTGATAACTGCTGGAGAAAGAATTGAAAGCTTAGCAAAAGCCGGCAAACTTCCCATGAGCAATGAAGACACTAGGAAAAGTTTCCCACCCAGAAAGAAGGAGACAGAGGTGAATTATGTGCATGGTCAGCAATCCTTCGTCCCACGATACACACCAACACGGCTACGATCATACCAAACACCTATCCCTCCTTACTCATCTTACCAAGCCACACCAACCACAAACACCATTCCATACTCCCAACCCCAAGTTAACAACCTCCACATAAGGCCATACCAACCAACTCGCCCAACATACACCCCAGCACCTCGACCAAATTTCCAAAACCAAAATCGTAATCGATTCCCCAACTTCCCACTTTTCCCAAAGCTATCTATTTCGAATGCTGATCTTTTTCAAAAATTAGTTGATGCTCATCTGATCTCGGCATATCCTGTACACCCGTTGGAACCGCCATACCCAGCTTGGTACAACCCGAACCTGACCTGTAAATACCACATGGACATAGCAGGGCATTCCATTGAGGATTGCGAAGGTTTCAAAACAGCAGTAAGAAGGTTAATTGCTTGCGGGAGGCTAGACTTTCAAGAAGATTCGAAACCAGACATTGTTAACAACCCGATCCCAAAACACGAAGGAGGAAGTCGTGTGAATGCCTTGGAGGTGGAAGAACCTCTGATTACGAAAGTTCTGAATCTTCGAACACCAATGGAGGAAGTGTTCAATGGCTTGAAGGAGGCTGGGTATCATATTACAGCATCTGCATCCATGATGAAAGAGAATGAGAAAGATGACATAAAGTCGAGCTGCATATACCACTCTGGAGGTTTTGGTCATGATATAGAAATTTGTTGGAGTTTCAAAGCTCGAGTACAAGAATTACTCGACCTAGGTGTGATTCAAGCAAAAAAGAGGTCGAATCTTCCTGAAGAGGTGAATGTGATCGATCGTTTCGTACTCCGCATCCCTCCACTGAATCGAGCTCCGAAACCAGAGAAAGTGGTGATCACCGTGAAGAAACCAGCACCATTCAATTACGAGAATACAGATGCTATCCCTTGGAACTATGAAACTAATGTGGAGACAAATGGAGACATAGGGAAAACCTCGAAAGTCCAAACAAGTGAAGTGGTAGTGGAGGTAAAAGGAATAACAAGAAATGGAAGGATTTATGGGCCCGGAGAACTGGAAAAAGGAAAGCTTGTCGAAGAAGAGAACATGGGAAAGGGTTCTGGTGCGCATGTAATAGAAAGAGAAGAGAATGAAGAAGAGGAGTTCCTGAAGATCATGAAACAAAGTGAGTACGACATACTGGAGCAATTGAAGAAGACTCCTGCCAAAATCTCCTTGTTGTCACTAATCTTGTCATCTGAATCTCACCAAAAATCAGTGCTAAAGGTTTTGAAAGATGCTTATGTGAAACCGGATGTCTCATTGGAGAATATGGTGAACATGGTGGATCCGGTAAAGCGTGTCAATATGATCACTTTCTCAAGTGAAGAGATCGTATCACAGGCCAACCCACGAGCACTGTATATAACCCTAAAATGCAAAGGCTATATAGTGCCTAAAGTGCTCATTGACGGAGGATCAGGATTAAATGTCTTGCCAAAGATCGACATTGAGCTACTTGTCAATAAGCAAGGATGACATTTCACCACAAATGATGATCGTAAGAGCTTTTGATGGAGCGAAGAAAAACATCCTGGGGGAAATAGTGCTGCCATTGGAGATCGGCCCAAGCCGATTTGAGGTTCTATTCCAAGTGATGGAGATTGAGTCTGATTACAATATGCTGCTGGGAAGACCGTGGATTAACAATGTTGGTGCTGTTCCTTCAACCTTGCATCAAAAGGTTAAGTACATTGAAAATGGTTCAGTCATTACAATCCATGGGGAAAAGGAAATCATCGTATCTAAACCTGTCTCATTACTTTATGTTGAAAATGTTGAGTTAGTAGAAAGCAGTTTATGGCACAATTTGGAGGTGGTGGGGTTGAAGCAAGCACAGAATGAGTTCCCAGGGCAGGATGTCAATCAGGTAGTGGCTCATATCATGACTAAAAGTGGTTATCTGTACGGCAAAGGACTGGGACCACGGTTGCAAGGTATCAAGACACCTTTACCTATCTCAGGGAAGCCTACCACATGAAAGGGATAGCCTACCACGGTTGCAAGGTATCAAAATTACTTTCCAGGGATTTAAGTGTAGAAACTTTGCCACATGAAAGGGATTTTGAAGGCCAATCAATTGATTCTCTTACTGCACTTGATTGTGATAGCTATGAATCTGAAGAAGATGAAGAAACTGTTGAGAAATTTTCAGGGTTACTAGAACACATGGATAAAGGATTTGACTTAGACAATGAGGTGGTCGAAGTAATTAACATGGGCACCGAAGAAGAGAAGAAAGAGCTAAAAATAGTGGAGAATCCTGAGCGAACAGAGATGATTGCTTTGTTTAAAGAATACCTGGATGTTTTTGCATGGTCTTATCATGATATGCCAGGACTGGATCCAGAGATTGCTTCACACAAGATCCCTTTGTACCCAGAAGCTGAGCCGAAAAAGCAAAAGTTGAGAAGAATGCGGCCCGACATGTCGCTAAAGATAAAAGAAGAAGTGACTAAACAGCTAGAGGCCGGGTTTCTAGAGGTGTCAAGACACACAGATTGGGTGGCCAACATCGTGCCTGTGCCTAAAAAGGATGGAAAGGTTAGGATGTGTGTTGATTATCGAGACCTGAATAAAACTAGTCCGAAAGACGATTTTCCACTCCCTCACATTGATGTCCTTGTTGATAATACAGCCAGAAACCACCGGTTTTCATTTATGGATGGATATTCCGGGTACAATCAGATTCTCATGGATGTTCATGACAAAGGAAAAACTACGTTCATAACTCCGTGGGGAACATTCTGCTACACAGTCATGCCATTCGGGTTGAAGAATGCCGGTGCCACTTACCAACGTGCTATGGTTGCATTGTTCCATGACATGATGCACAAAGAAATTGAAGTGTATGTAGATGACATGGTCGCTAAGTCCAAAGAGGGAGAAAGCCATGTAGCAGTCTTACAAAAGCTGTTTGAAAGACTCAGAAAATACAAGTTGCAACTGAACCCAAATAAATGCATCTTTGGAGCTTCCACGGGGAAATTACTGGGATTCATTGTCAGCAGAGAAGGGATAAAAGTGGATCCGGATAAAGTGAAGGCTATACAAGAAATGCCAGCCCCCCGAACTGAAAAGGAAGTAAGAAGTTTTCTTGGGAGGCTTAACTACATTGCTAGATTCATTGCAAATTTGACTAGTACTTGTGAACCTATATTCAAGTTGCTGCGGAAACATCAACCTGGAGAATGGAATGAAGAATGTCAAGAAGCCTTCAACAAAATAAAGGCTTATCTAATGAAACCTCCAGTTTTGATTCCTCCTACGCCAGGCCGTCCTTTAATACTGTATCTTACAGTGTTACCTACTTCACTCAGAGCAATGTTGGGGCAATATGATGAATCCGGAAAGAAAGAACAAGTCATTTATTATCTAAGCAAGAAGTTTAATGAATGCGAATCTTGCTATCTGGCCATTGAAAAGACCTGTTGTTCGTTAGTATGGGCTTCCAAGAGGTTGAGGCAGTACATGTTGTACCACACTACTTGTCTGATTTCTTGAATGGATCCGTTAAAGTACATATTTGATAGTCCTCATGTGTCATTGAGAATGTCAAAATGGCAAGTAATGTTGTCTGAATTTGATATCAAATATGTCACTCAAAAGTCTATCAAAGGAAGTGCAATTGCTGATCATCTAGCTGAAAACCCTATGGAGGGTGTACAACCCACCATGCTTGAATTCCCTGATGATGAAGTGTTGACACTAGAAAGAGAAGATGAAGAAGAGGGGAATGTGTGGAAGATGTACTTTGATGGAGCAGCCAATATGAATGGATGTGGAATAGAGTCGTGGTTGTCTCACCACCGAATCGCACTCCGCTTCCATCAAATTAGACTTTGAATGTACTAACAACATGGCAGAATATGAAGCATGTGCAAATGGTTTGCAAGTTGCGATTGACTTGGGAATCAAAGATCTAAAAGTCTTTGGAGACTCTGCGCTCATAATCTATCAAGTTAATGGAGAATGGCGCACAAAGGATCCGAAATTGGTACCTTATCAGAAGCATTTATCTCAGTTAATTGAGCGCTTTGATGACATATCATTCTCTCATTTAACTCGGGACAAGAACCAGTTTGCGGATGCTTTAGCGACTTTGGCTGTGATGACTAACTTGAAGGTCCATGCTAATGTCCAACCCATCTATGTAGAAGTGCAAAGTGAACCAATTTATTGTGGCAATGTGGAGATTGAGCCAGACGGCCAACCATGGTATCATGATATCAAACAGTACATTCAAAGAGGAGAATACCCAAGAGTGCAAATGAGGTGGATAAGAAGACAATTCAAGACTAGCCATGGCTTTCTTCCTGAATGGTGAAGTTCTCTATAAGAGGAACTATGACACGACTCTCCTCAGATGTGTAGATGCTCATGAAGCTCGAATAATCATGATTGAAGTTCATGAAGGGATATGTGGAACTCATGCCAATGGACATATGATGGCTCGCAAAATCTTAAGAAGCGGTTATTACTGGTCTACTATGGAGAATGATCAGATCGCTTATGTTCGAAAGTGCCACAAATGCCAAATATATGCAGATCGAGTCAATGCTCCCCCCAGTTCAGTTGCATAACATGGTGTCTCCTTGGCCTTTCTCGATGTGGGGCATGGATGTTATCGGTCCGATTAACCCTAAAGCATCTAATGGTCATCGTTTCATCTTGGTGGTGATAGATTATTTCACTAAATGGGTGGAAGCTGTTTCATATGCTAATATCACACAGAAGGTGTTTCTCAGATTCATCAAAAAGGACATCATCTGCAGATATGGAATTCCAGAAAGGATCATTACAGACAATGCTCCTAACCTCAATGGTGCCGAAGTTCAGAAGTTCTTTAAAACTTTCAAGATCAAGCATCACAACTCAGCTCCTTATAGACCTCAAATGAATGGTGCAGTTGAAGCTGCAAATAAAAATATCAAGAAAATCATCACCAAAATGGTTGTGAACTACAAAGATTGGCATGAAATGTCAGCCAGTATGCTCTGACGCCATCGCATCGTACCAACATACGATCAAGCACAGGGGCAACTCCTTTTTCATTGGTATATGGAATTGAAGCCGTATCTCCTATAGAGGTTGAAATCCCTTCGCTCAGAGTTTTGATGGAAGCTGAGCTGGAAGAATCTGAATGGGTGAAAGCTCGATATGAGCAATTGAACATGATCGAAGAGAAGAGGCTTACAGCCATTTGCCACGGCCAGTTGTATCAAAGCAGAATGGCTAGGGCTTTTAATAAGAAAGTCCGCCCTAGAGATTTTCATCCAGGAGATTTGGTTCTGAAGAAAATTCTCCCTAATCAAGAGGACACACGGGGAAAGTGGGCTCCAAGTTATGAGGGTCCTTACATTGTCAAGCATGCATTCTCAGGTGGAGCGTTGATTTTACAAAGCATGGAGGGACAAGAATTGCCTAAACCAATCAATAGTGATGCAGTTAAAAGATTTTATGCCTGAAAAGATGCTTGAAAAGCCCGTTAGGTCGAAAACCCGAAAGAGCGACCTAAGCAAAAGTTAGGGCAAAGCAGGAAGGAAAAGTCTGTTAGGTCGAAAACTCGAAAGAGCGACCTAAGCAAAAATTAGGGCAAAACACCCAAACAAAAGAGCTCGCTAGGTTGAAAACTCAAAAGAGCAGCCTAGGCAAAAGTTAGAGCAGAAAAGATAAGCATCTTCACCGCAATCAAATCGGGCAATTTTTGATAATCCAGCAAGTCAAGCAGATAAGGGCTGAAACTGGGGAAATTTTAAAAGGAATTTGAAGACATGTCGTCAGATGTCATGGCTATGGCATTCAACTTGCTTTAAGAAGTCAATTGATTGAGCCACCAAGAACCTAAACTGGGGCAAAAATTTTGTGTCTCCCAAAATTTTATCTTTCGCATTTCTGTTATTCAAAGCATTTTGTCATCTAATACACCAGACAGTGAAAATGTCCATTCAGTTGATCCCTCCACCTTCTCTTTGAATGCATGTTTATTCATGATGTCTCAAGTAGGATAAATTTAAGCTTCAATTACGCAATCTAACAGTGTTTACAGCAATACATCAATGACTAGCGTCATAATCCAGAAATTGCAGTTAAGCTTGATAGAAAAGTAATCAACCTTCTGAAAAGGAAAATGGGAGAAGAATAAAAATGAGCAAGGTCACAGAAGAAAAGAAAGCCTTTGTTGTGCCAGAAGGTCCAATGCTGAGATTATGAGTTTGATCGGTTAAGGTTCTCCTCGAGGCTTGCTCAAATTGGATTACGGTTAGTTTTTCAATGTTGTATAAACTGAAGGTGGATAGTTCAAGGTTTTTTTTGCATATAATTTGAAAAATGAAAGAAAAGAGATTGTTTTCTTTTCCAAATTACATTTTCAGTCGGCCTCAGCTGCCAATTTATATTTTCAGCTGGCCTCAGATGCCAATTTACATTTCAAGTCGGCCTCAGATGCCAATTTTACATTTCAGTCGGCCTCAGATGCCAATTTTACATTTCAGTCGGCTTCAGTTGCTAAATTTACGTTTTCAGTCGGCCTCAGATGCCAATTTACATTTCAAGTCGGCCTCAGCTGCCAATTTACATTTCTGTCGGCCTCAGATGCCAATTTACGTTTCTGTCGGTCTCAGATGCCAATTTACGTTTTCAGTCGGCCTCAGCTGCCAATTTACATTTCAAGTCGGCCTCAGATGCCAATTTACATTTCAAGTCGGCCTCAGATGCCAATTTATGTTTTCAGCTGGCCTCAGTTGCCAATTTACATTTTCAGTCGGCCTCAGATGCCAAATTTATATTTCAGTCGGCCTCAGATGCCAATTTACATTTCAAGTCGGCCTCAGCTGCCAATTTACATTTTCAGTCGGCCTCAGATGCCAATTTACATTTCAGCTGGCCTCAGATGCCAATTTACATTTCAAGTCAGCCTCAGTTGCCAATTTGCGTTTTCAGCTGGCCTCAGTTGCCAATTTACATTTTCAGTCGGCCTCAGATGCCAAATTTACATTTCAGTCGGCCTCAGATGCCAATTTACATTTCAAGTCGGCCTCAGTTGCCAATTTACATTTTCAGTCGGCCTCAGATGCCAATTTACATTTCAAGTCGGCCTCAGATGCCAATTTACATTTCAAGTTGGCCTCAGTTGCCAATTTATGTTTTCAGTCGGCCTCAGCTGCCAATTTACATTTCAGTCGGCCTCAGATGCCAATTTACTCAGCTGGCCTCAGATGCCAATTTACATTTCAAGTCGGCCTCAGTTGCCAATTTACATTTTCAACCGGCCTCAGATGCCAATTTACATTTCAGTCAGCCTCAGATGCCAATTTACATTTTAGTCGGCCTCGGTTGCAAATTTACACTTTCAATTGGCCTCAGATGCCATTTTTAGTTTCCAGTTGACCTCAGATTGCCATTTTACATTTCCAGTCAGCCCCTTTGTTGGTTTTAAGTTTTAGTCAGCATCGTCTGCTTCAGATTCTTGCTAGCTTGTGCATTTGTATTTCACTTTCTCGTATGTGCATATGCTTTGCTGTTTAGATTTCGATTATTTATATTTCATGTGTTTGTTCGAACAAAATCAATGTTCATGTCTTTATTTATTCCTTATGAAGAAAAATATAAAACTTAAGTTTTTCATATTCTTTCATAAGAAATGAATAAAGAGGGGCAACTGTGAACACTCGATTTTGTTCAATCTTTTAACAATAAAATCCAAAAATTTTCATCTAGTTTACCTCTTTTATTTTATTTACAGTTTCTTTAATTACTTCCTAAAAAAAATATATAAAAGCTAATTAATTACTAGTTGTTTTTAATTTTAATTTATTTTAAAAAAAATGAAAAAAGAGGAGTCACGGGCTCCTCTCCTTTTCTCCCCCCGAAGATGCGCATGTGACACATATAGACAAGAAAAATTTTCAAAAATATGGAGAACATCATCATAGTGTTGGTAGACTTGGTGCAAGAGGTTGGAGTTTCTTTCGGTGGAATGGAGGCATCCGAAGAACATATCTTTACATATTGAGGGGAAACCGAAAAAGAAAAAAGAAGAGACCATATCATCAACAAAAAAAATTTTCAGAGAACAAAAACATCAAAACCTGAAAAGAAACATCCAGCAATAATTCCAGTAAAAGAGAACTCAGTAGCAAGGTAAAATCATCAATTCATCAACAACAGATCATCAGTTTTTTAAAAAAAAAAAACACAAAACAAATTTGAAAAAAAAAGAAGGGAGTGGCCGCGGTGGTTTCAGCCACCACCACCGCGGCCGTGGGTCTTCATCATCATCAACACCGCCACGGCCCCGCTCTTTAGCATCTTCATTTTCCATCATCAACACCCTCCACCACAACCACCCACAACCACCATCTTCAACCCCAGCCACCAAACCATCTCTTCTTCCTTCCCTTCCACCATCGGCCTCCCCCCCTCGGATCATAGCCACGAGACCGTAGCACCACCACCAAACAACATCACCACCATTTCTCTCCTCCTTCAACCCATCGATCCACGCCATCACTGCATCGATCCGAGCTACAGCCACGAACCACGAGCAGCAACCGCCATCGAGGCAGAGCTTCGAGAAGGCTACGAATTGGAACTTCTACCCCTCCGAAACCAGCTCGGTTCTTCCCTGGAGCTCTTCCAGCAACAGGTGGCGATGAACTTCGCGTCCATCAGCGGTGTCGCCGGCGATCCTTCCATCGCCAAAGACCTCGGCGATGGGGCCATGTTCCTGGCCCAAGTCACTCCCTTATACCCAAACCACCTCACCGCCACCACGGGAACCCAGATCGACGAAGCCAGCACACCCGAGCCCCACCTTGAGCGGCGTCCTTCCCTTTACACATGGGCAACGGTGGCCTCCGCCTTGCGGCCAAGAGCGGCGGCGATCTTATGATCCTCTCCCCTTGGCCATCGGCTCTCCCTTCACCCTCTCTTTCTCTATTTCTCTCATCCTCACTTCTCTCTCTCTCTTGTTTCCTAGTCTGTCCGTGAGTTTTTTTAGTCTATGGGGTGAGAGAATATAGCATTATGTGTGTGAGTGAATTTGTGAGAGTGTGTGTGTGTGGGAACGTGATTGAGAAGAGCGTGAGTGTGTGAGCGTGTGAGGGTCTGTACGCGTGGGTTAGGTGATATACAAGTGTAGTGTGTATAGGTGTAGGATAAACAAGTGTATGTGGGTATGGGTGGATTAGAAATATTAAGGGTGTTATTTTATATTTATTTATTTATATTTGGGGTTGATATTATCATAGATTTGCTTGATTTGAGATTTGATTGTCTAATCAGTGTTTTTAGTCTTTGGGTTTGATTTAGTTTAGGTCTAAATAAATTTTTTTTTTACTTTGAGTTTGTAATAAATATTTCGATATTTTGATAGAAAAAAAAGAGAATTTGTAATATATTTTCTTTTTTTTATTTCAATGAAATTAGGTAAATTAATTAAAAAAAAAGAAACAAAAACAAGTGATTCAATTTAATTTCATTTCATTTAATTTCATTTTATTTGTTTTAGGTGAATTTAATGTCAATGTTTCTATTAATTGAAAAAAGAGAGAAAAATAGTAATTAGGACCTTTGTTTTCTTAGTTTAATTTTTTTATATGTTTTGTGGTATGTTTACATTTATGTTTACGAATTAATTTTATTTTTATTAATTTTATTTATATATTTTGGTTGAATTAATTACTTAATTGTGCTTATTTTACTTTTTAGGTTTAAATATTCTGTGTTTATGTGTTTCGATTAAAATTAATTGTGTAATTTTATTTTGTTCAACTTATTTAGTTTATGTGTTTGTGTGTTATGTTTAATCCATTTATGTTTGTATTTATGATTTGATTTTTTAGTTCAATTGTTCTATGTTTATGTTTTTTAGTTTAATTATTTTAAATGTTTATATGTTTTATTTAAGTTAATTGTGTTTGTGTTTATAAATTTTGCCTTTGTTAGTTTAATTATTTTATGTTATGTTTTTTGTTCAAATTAACGGGGTATTTGTTTCTTTTTATGTATTAATTTTGTTGGGTACTATTAAAGTTAGAATTGTTGTTTAGAAAGAGGAGTTTTATCCATTTTGGATTTAAAATAAGGATTTGAGTATTTTATTAAGATTTATATACTTAATTAATTGATGAATTGTATAAAAAAAAGGGGTTAATTGAGCCGAGACGGTTTGTTAATCTCATGTTTCAGAATATTTTAGTCATGATTTTGCTTGATATTCAAGGTCTCTTTTCAAAAATAAAGATAATTTAACCGCGACGGTTTGTTAACTTTATATTTTAGAATATTTTAGCTGTGACAGCTTAATATTCTGAATCTCTTTAAAATTAACTTTTTACCACTTAATTTATTTGTAAATAATTTGCCTAATATTTTTCTATGCTATTTATGTATTTTGTTTTATTTATAAGTTCTTTTTTAAATAATTTTATTTCAAAATATTTTATTTAACTTTTGTTATTATAGATAAAGAGTTAAATTAGCGTGTGAACATTGTTAACTCGATATTTTAACATTTGAGTACATGATACTTAATACTTCGAAAATTTCCTTAAAAGTGTTTGTTCTCTTTTACATTTGTTTCTATAAAAATACATAAAAATAATTTTCTTCTTTTTCTCTTATTCGTAAACATTTATTATTTATAGATTTACTTTCAATTTAAATTTGCTCATTTCTTATTCAAATAATAGGGTTAATTTAGCCGTGACGGCTTGTTAACTTGATATTTGGATATCTGAGTTGTGACAATTTGATATCCCAAATATCTCTCATAAGGTTTTTATATTTTCTTTTTACAAAAACACCAAAAAATAAATCTTCGCTTCTTTTTTAGATTCTATTTGCAAGTATTTATTATTTAGAACAATTCCTTTTTTAAAATTATATGCTTTTTGTCAAATGCTTCGTTTCAAATAAAAAACGGTTAACTTAGTCGTGACGACTAGTTAACTCATTGTTAGGACATCTGAATTGTAACAGTTCGGTGCACTAAAATTTCTTTTCTTTTAAGAAAAATAAATTCCTTTTAATTGTCTTGAAACAGAAAATAAATGTTTGAAAAAGGTTATTTATTTAATTTGCACAGTTAATTAAAGGTACCGTCCAAGGACGGGTGTACTAGGGTGCGTGGGATTAAATTCCTGCCCTTCCCTATACATAACCGACTCCCGAACTCAAACTGGTTTCAAAGACTATTCTCTAAAAAATGGGTTTTTCCAACGTTTTCCCAATTTTAAATAAATTTGGTGGCGACTCCAATATTTTCAAACAAAAATTTCTCTTTTTCGCCGTCCCCGTCGCGATCCCGGTTGCAACAGACAGCATACCCATCACATTCTCTATCCTTAGCATCACCTTTAACACAAAAACTAGTTTTGTCAATTTTTTTCTACACCCCAATCAACTGTGTCAAACTTGTAGTCATTAACATAGTACATAGGTCACTTATAGCATTATTTTTTAGCCCCCAAGTTAGGTTAAACAAATGTGGGCATGTTATATCATTATTTTTGTTATGAACCTATGTAGATGAAGTTTGAAATGTCAAACTAACATTCATCAAACAAGATTTACTGACAATAATATATTAAGTTACATAATTTTAACAAAATGGACTTACATGTAATCTGAACTAGTCTGGAAATTATTGAAAAAAATCTTAACCATGCAATTCTTCAAAGTATCTATTATTGAAAATAAATTTTAGGCTATTTTAAGGATGCATAACATCACACTTTCACCTACTAAGAAAGGGTCAGTGACTGACAATCTGGATGGTTGCACCTTATCACAATTTATCAAAATGTGTAAGTGCATAGAATTCCATTCCTAGAATTTTAGCCATCCGGGTTCATTCTTTCCAGCAACTCGACTAGGTTAATTGAATATGGACAATGTTGGTAGAATATAATACTCCCCTCCATCGTCATTACAACCAACCTGAGTTCGGCTAGATTGAGTATATGGCCGAAAGTAAAATAAGCAAAAATTTGAAGTCTCTTTTGCTAGATAGGCCTGACATATTGATCCTTCCACTTGAGACCTACTCTTCATGATTCTTTTAAACCCTCCTATTTCCTTTTCAAATAGATACACTTATATTGAATCGGTCCACACACTTATGCTTCATATGCCAAATGAATGGGTAAGTGTTCCATTGAGTCAAAGAACCTGAGAGGAAAAATTCTTTTCAATTTGCACAGAATTATGAGAATATTTTTTCCATGACACGTAGATTATCAACCCTAAGAGAAGAAGAGCATAAATCCCTAAAATACTAACAAAGCTTGTTTAGGGGCTTCCAGACAACATCAGCGAGTTCTTTGAATGCAATTGGAAGCAAACACTCCATGAAGACGTGACAATCATGGGTTTTTATGCTAACAAGCTTACCTTGTGTAACATTGACGCACCTACTTAAGTTAGAAGCATAACCATCAGGTATTCTCATCTCCTTTAGCCACTAACAAATAACTTATTTTTGAGAGGAAATCAGAGCATATTTAGCCTTTGGTTTATTGAAATGACCATCTCTTAATTATTATAAATACCAATCAGGCCGTGTGCAATATTCAGCCAAATCATGCCTTGCCTTATCATTGTCTTTGGTTCGATCTGTATCTAACACAATATTCATAATGTAGTCGAGCACATTTGCCTCAATATGCATGGCACACTAAATTATCCTTTCTATATGGCAACTCCTAGAAAATACTTTGTTTGGTCCACTTATGAGATATCTCATACCCTAGTATTCGCACTATCTTTCAGAATTTTGTTATGTTTGTGAAATCCTTAACTCAATTCTACAATTGGCAGCCACTTTAACTAGAGGATCCTCATTTTCAATACAATTACTTTGAAACCATATTTACTTTGCCTATATGGATAATTAGCATCTAAGATCCTCCTATGACAATCAAACCAAGAATTCTTTCCTTCATGTTTCAAGGTGAATGCCTTTACATCCTCCATGCAAATTGGGCATGCTAATTTAACTTAAGCCATCCATTTAGACAATATTTCATAAGCTGGAAAGTCATTAATGGTCTACAATAATGTAGCCTTCATCATGAAATTCTACTTTGTTGAAATGTCGTGAGTGAGAACACCCCGGCACCATAACTCATTCGATTCATTAATTAGGGGTTGAATATACACATCAATGATAGCTTTTGGATTATCAGGGATAGGGATTATACAAGTTAAGAACAAGTAAGGATCTTTCATGCACATTTCAGAAGGGAGATTATAAGGTGTAATAACTACGAACTAATAGGAATAGGGTTTTCTAAATTGGTCATTTGGAGTAAATCCATTTGAACAAAGTCCTAATCTAATATTTCGGGAACCAAAGGCAAAATTAGGATATTGCTGATCAAAATGTTTCCCCACTTCACCATGTGATGGATATGTCATCACACCGTCACCCCTTTTGAATTTCATTGTGCCACCTCATATAAGAAGCCGAGCTTATTAACGCATAGAGTCTTTTGATTCTAAGGATTAAGGGCAAATAATGTATTCTTTTCTGAGGGACATCCTTATACCTCCCACTTCCATGTCTCTTGGGTTTAAACCTAGGCTTTTGACATAACTTACACTCAGTCAATGAAATATCATCTTTATAATAAAGCATGCAACCTTTCAAGCACTAGTTAATCTTTATTTCCTTCAACCTAAGTTTAGAAAATAAGTTTTTAGCTTGATAAAAATCTTCTGGAATTACATCAGGATTCAAACTTAGCTAACTTATCAGTGCAGCCCATTGATCAAAAGAACTCTGGCTTTGGTTCCCTTCTGACTTAATGCTCAATATCCAAACTGCTAATGACAACTCAGAGTGCACCCAATCCTCCTATAAAGGTTGATTGGCAGCCTTAAGGAGACTATAAAACCTAGTGGCACCTTGGTTGGGCTCCTCGACTGAAGGCTGCAAATAATGAGCTGTAAATTCAAGACTGCCAGCATCAAAAACCATCTCTTGATGGCTAACCAAGTTATCCTCCCACAGCACATTATCCACATCGTGTTGACGTACATGGTTCCCACCAGAACTACTTCTAATCTGAAACATACCCACTTGATTCCATGAATTAACTACCTCCCCATACATGGTCCAGGATGCTCCAATCATATGACAATTGATAAGGAGAAGCTGGAAAGCACAAGATAGTGCAAAGGTAATCTAGTTGTGGTAACAGCAGACCATTCGAGGTTTCCAATTACTGATGTTAGGAAAATAGTGATCTCACCTCGCTACAATGATAATCAGGTACTCTTACAAAATGTTTATTACGTTCCTGAAATAAAGAAAAATTTACTTTTAGTATCATAAATAATGAAGTTAGGGAGGTATATGGTATTTGGCCCAGAGGATGTTAAGATATATGACAAAATGAAAATTATTGGGACACTTATATTGAAAGGGTAACATTTGGTCTGCTGTAATAGCCTGGGCTGCTTTATGATTGATGACTGTCCCCACAAGCCAACACGGGGTCTTTTCAGCATGCTTTGTCCTCATTCAAATGCTTCCTGGGAAAACTTCCTAGGAGGTCACCCATCCTAAAATTGCTCCAAGTTAAACACGCTTAACAATGGAGTTTTTTAGTGATAGGCTACCGAAAAGAAGATGTATCTTGTTGGTATAGGTAGTATAAGTCAATTCATATAAGTCATCCTCGACTGTATAGTCCTATACCTATATAGTCTTAGGATCCCTCTCATTTTGGCATTTAATGTTAGCTCTAGAACCTTGACAAAATACGCTAATTAGTTTTGAATGACAACAAAGCCAATTTAAAGAAAATGCTTTAAAAAATGACTAATGGTTGTCTTGAGTTTCTTGTAAGATTATAACAGGATTATATCATTTAGTAAGAGCAATGCTTACTCAAATGAGGATAAAATTCACTCTGCATGTGTAAACATGTTTATCTCATGTTGAGAGATATGAACTGAAATGGAGGTGAAATTATATTCTTATTCAAGCAGTAGATAGTTAATGAATTGAAGAAGATATCAAGGCTATAAGAAACCAAGTCCCGAGACTTTAGAAAGTATGCTAACAATGAAGATATTAAGCAATCTTTGAAGGCCAGATGTTACACTATCATTAATAACACAATCGCAAATGAATCATCATCATATAGCTTGGATTGAAGATTAGAAAGTAAATATATCATCAAAGGATCTATTACCACTTCAGAAAGCTTGCTTTACTGTGGAGAGCTGAGCATTATTAGAAATGGAGGGAAATTCAAAGAGTCAAATTCTAGTGTCAGAGCCGGCTAATCATCTCTCTTGCCTTTGAAGTCAACTATCCCAAGTCTTAGAAGAAAAAATTTAGAAATCATGGTTCAGAATGTAAGAGTGGTTTCTAAAGGACATCAGAAACCTCTATTTCATGATGGCTTCTACAAACTGATCTGACAGACAGACAAGCTACAAATAGATGATCAACACATGTCCCTGGAAGAACTTATCATAAGCAATGGTCACAAGGAAGACCTTTTTAAATAGAGATGTTATGGTCTAATATAAAATAGAGAGACTCTACGCTTAAAGAGGAAATTCTAGAAAAATCTCTCCTCATCTCCAATAAGATTCATATCATATTGTAATCAGATTCTTTACTTGTAAAAAACCTTCCTTCTACGTTCTTAAATAGATTTATGTTCTTCCTAGGAAGAAATGATAAAATGAAGTCATTCATGTTTTCCCAGGAATTTTTCATATATATGTTAAGGAAACTTGAGTGTAGGTTAGTTTGAGTGGCAACCCAAACACTAAATATCGTAACTGGGATTGCAAGGGGACACAAAAAAGAAAGAGTTATTTGGAAAATGGAGTCACCACCAAGTTTATTTAAATTGGGAAAAACATGGAAAAACCCATTTTGTTTTAGAAAATAGTCTTTGAAACTAGATTATGAGTTTGGGAGTCGGTTATCCATAGGAAAGGGTAGGAACTTAATCCTACGCACCCCTAATACACCCATCCTTAGACGGTACCTTAGTAAGTTGTGCAAATTAATTAATAACCTTAAAAAAAGAGAAACAAACATATTTACAATTTAAACAAACAATTTAAGAAAAAATAATTTTGACTTGACAGAGGTCACCTGCTCCTACGTATCCCCTAGTTCAATAGGGAACTCAAAGTCATGTAGTTATATAGAAAATGATTGTGTGTTGATGGATTTTAATTAAGAAAAAAGAAGTGTATTGATCAATTTTAGTTTTGAAAAGAGAAAATATGTATTGGCTTTATTTGTAAATGACTTTTAATTGGATAAAATGTGATAAAGAAAATCTTTTTTTTAATCCTAAATCTAGACAAATTAAAAGACTTCTTTCCTTTTCAGATTTTTTTAAGATTTTTAATTCATGACATAAAGCTCAAAAGAAAAATAAAAAATAAAATAAACACTAAACCAAACAAACAAATTCAAACCCGAATCCAAAATTTGATTCAACAAAATAAAAATAATACTAACAAAATAATAATAATGAAAAATAAAACAAAAAAATTCCCTACTCTTAATCACTCACTCACCCACACATACACAATACTTTCTCTCTCTATCACATACACACACATAATTGACACACATACACACACGATTGACTCTTTTTCTCACACACATAGCTGATACACACATAGGGCTGACTCTTTCTCTTTCTCACTAACATACATAGACACAACGCACACTCTCACGGCTAACTCTTTCTCTCATCTACGTTTGGCTGATACATACACACACAGCTAACTCTCTCTCGCATCCACACATGATTGACACACACATGGCTGACTCTTTCTCTCTTTCACCAATACATATAGACACACAACACACCCTCACGACTAACTCCTTCTCTCATCCACGCATGGCTGATGCACACACACACAACTGACTCTTTCTCTCATCCACACACGGCTGACACACACGCATACATGACTGACTCTTTCTCTAATACATACACGGACAAATCTCTCTCACAAACACACATAGACACAACACACACTCTCACGGCTGACTCTTTCTCTCATCTATGCATGGCTGATATACACACATACACAGCTGATTCTTTCTCTCATCCCTACACTACTGATACACATACACACGTACACGACTGACTCTTTCTCTTATCCACACATGGCTGGATCTCTCTCTCACCAATACATATAGACACAATACACACTTTCACAGCTAAGGTTGGAGATGGTTCTCATGGCAGAGGCTGGAGATGGGTTGGTTCCGTGTGATTGCGAAAGCGAAGGTGCGGCAGAGCTTAACGGCCTGGTTCGCATGTTGGTCATGGTCTTTGCTTGCAGAATCGAGAGGAGGGTGAAGGTGTCTTGGCCCGGTGGTGGCTGAAGGTATCGCCACCACCATTGCTTCTATTCCCCTTTCTTGTTTTTTATTTCATTTTTCATGGCTTTGGATTTGTCTTGGTTTTAACTTCTGATTCCTGTTTGGGTTGCTTTGATTTTGGTGTAGGTTGAGATGATGATTTGAGGTGGGTATGAGGGGAAGGCTTATAGTGATAAAGCTACAAGGTTGGCTTCTGAAAATAACATTGTTAATGGAAACAGAGAAAAAATGATATGCATATGCTTCATGAACTCATTTTTACCTTGTTGATCCTTCTTGATCAAAATGAAATTGGCTATGTCACTCTGTGTTTTCACTCACTCTGCTGTTCTGTGTATCACTCACCGTCACTACCTTACTCTCTATGTAACTTATTGAATCAATTTCATCTCCTTTCTCCCTGTACTCTTTCTGTATCTCCCCTTTTATAGCTATCAAGAATTAACTTTGCCAGACCTGACAACAACCATTTTTGATCCATGAAGATTTGATATCTATTTAGTTCAAAGCATGCCTCCTTATTTCCCGGTTGCACACTTCACTTTTTGAAATTTTTCAATTTGGTGCACGTTCTTCTTTGTTCTTTATAAAAGTGTCAAAGAGACCATGTGCAAGCTCGACTCCAGCACCATCTCTTTCTTTTTTATTTTTTAATAGAAATAACAAAATAATGAAATGAAAACGAGCCTACAAATGGGCTCAGTTTTTTTTTTAAAATGAAATGGGCTTATTTATTTGTACAACAAAAATCAAACAACAACCTAAAATTAAATAGGTTAAGGATTTTTCAAGTGAAATGGACCGAAGATTTTTCTTTTTTGGGCCCGACAAAATCAGATGTTCACAGTTGCCCCTCTTTACTTATTTCTTATAAGAGAACATGAAAAACCTAAGTTTTACATATTGTCTTCGTAAAAAATTAGTAAAGATATGAACATAAATTTTGTTCGATAATGCATGAAATACAAATACAAGAAAAAATCAAATTCCAAAAGAGTTTAAACATTCAAGAAAGTCACATGCAAACTATGCAATTCAGAAATTAACTGTGTATGGATCATGCAAAGACAAGAAGCTAATTAATTTGACGCACATTTACAAATAATAGGATATGTAAAAACTTTGACACAAATTTACAAATGACAGGAGATGTAAAAACCAACATGACTACTTGGAAATTTAAAAGTTGATGGAGGTTCATAGGCAATTAAAAGCAATCGGGGGCTGACTGAAAATTAAAACCCATCAGGGGCTAATAGAATATTAAGAGCCATCAATTTGACAGGAAATTGAAAGCCATCTGTGGCTAACAGGAAGTTAAAAGCCATTGGAGGCTGATAGGAAATTAAAAGCCATTGGGGGCTGATAGGAAATTAAAAGCCATCGGGGGCTGACAGGAAATTAAAAGCCATTAGGGGCTGACAAAAATTAAAAGCCATCAGGGGCTAACAGTAAATTAAAAGCCATAAGGGCTAACTGAAGATTAAAAGCCATCAGGGGTTGACAGGCAATTAAAAGCCATCAAGGGCTGACAGGAAACTAAAAGCCATTAGGGGCTGGGAAATTAAAAGCCATCGGGGGCTGACAGTAAATTAAAAGCCATCAGGGGCTGACAAGAAATTAAAAGCCATCAGGGGCTGACAGTAAATTAAAAGCCATTGGGAGCTGACTGAAAATTAAAAGCCATCAGGGGTAACAGCAAATTAAAAGCTATCGGGAGCTGACTGGAAATTAAAAACCACCGAGGGCTGACTGAAAGTTAAAAGCCATCAGGGACTGACTGAAAATTAAAAGCCATCGGGGGTGATAGGATATTTAAAAGCCATCAGGGGCTGATTGAAATTAAAAGCCTTGTGACCCATTGGATGTTGGTCCACAAGTGACAGGAAAAAAAATGATTTGCGCACTCTCTTTTCATTTTTTTGTTCAAAAACATTTTTGTGAAATGACTTTTACCATCTTGAAGCAACCCTTGAGGAAGACTTTATTCGATCAAAACTCGTATCTCATGAGTTGGACCTTTTGGCGCAAACGAGACTTTTTCTTTTCTTCTGTAACTTTGCTCACTTCCTTTTTTATTTTTTCTTCTTCTGCCAAGCTTTGTTGAAGCTTCTGGATGTTAGTCATTGATGTTTTGCTGCAAACATTGTTAGGCTATATAATTCATACTTAAGTTTATACTTACTCAAGACATGATAAATAAACATGCATTCAAGAAAGAGAAGGGAGAAATTAACATCTTTATTGCTTTGTGTATTTGAGCTTATGGGAACAAAGATAACTTCAAGGGATTAGAACCAAAACAAAAATGAAACAAAATGAAAAATGACACTGTGAAAGACATAAAAATTTTGCCTCTTTTTTTATTCTTAGTTACTCATTCAATTGATTCCTTGCAACTATTGATTGTCATAGTCATTGTATCTAACGACATGTCCTCCAGCCGTTTCTTTTTCACTTGATTCCCCAGAATTTGCCCCACTGACAGTATGTTTGGTCCTAAAAATTGCCCCAGCATCAGGTGCTTGAGATGATGCTCATTATTTTGCCCTAACTTTTGCCTAGGCCGCCTTTTTGGGTTTTCATCCTAGCAGGCATTTTCTCTCTTTTTTTGTTTTTGTTTTTTTTTGTCACCCTAAATTTTTTCTTAGGCCGCTCTTTTGAGTTTTCAACCTAACGGGCTTTTACAACGTCTTTCAAGCATAAAACTTTTTGACTACATAGCATTGACTAGTCTAGGTAGTTCTTGTCCATCCACATTCTGTAAGATTAATACCCCTCCTAAAAATGCTTGCTTGACAATGTAAGGACCCTCATAGCTTGGAGCCCATTTTCCTTGTGCATGCTCTTGATTAGGGATAATTTTCTTTAGGACCAAATCTCCTAGATAAAAATCCCTAGGCCGAACTTTCTTATTGAAAGCCTTAGCCATCCTACTTTGGCACAACTAGCCATGACAAATAGCTGCCAATCTTTTCTCTTCTATCATGTTCAGTTGTTCATATCGATCTTTCACCCAATCAAATTCTTCTAACTCTGCCTCTATCAGAACTTTTAATGATGTTATTTCCACTTCTATAGGAGATATAGCTTCCATTCCATACACCAATGAGAAAGGAGTTGCCCCTGTGCTTGATCGTATATTGGTACGATATGCGTGCAAAGCATATGGCAGCATTTCATGCCAATCTTTGTAGTTCACCACCATTTTGGCGACAATTCTAAGTGATGCCATTTTTAATAGAGCCAATTTTTTTCAAAATTATGTATAGTTTTAAATGTAGAATTCTTCTTCTTTTTTTTTTAAGTGCAGAAGATAATGAGCAGTATTTTTTTATGTTGTTGACATCGCTCCTAAGTGTAGAAAAAGAAATTTAAAATCATAGACACTTTTATTTGGCATGAACATTGATTGTTCTCTTTTATGTATTCTAACCAATTTCTTAGGTTAGAAAATTAAGTAAATAAATGACATCGAATTAGAAGATTGATGCTGAATTAGTCTTTACAGAAATTTCTCACCGATGACTTATTAATCAAGTGATGCGACTTCCCCAACTTAATCCATGAAAAAAATAATATCGAATAAAATGGTCTCTCAAGAATAAAAATATATGTTTTGTGTTCCGTCATAATTAAAAATACAGGATAAATTAGTCTTCTTCAATATTTTTGAAGAAGTTTAGGACAAATTAATCCTTATCACTAAGTTGATATTGAACTAAAACTATAACCCATATGTGATATTGAAAAACTACATAAACCTATTATCAACTAACAAAACATATTGTAATAACTTTTTACATAATTATATAATACTTACACAGTGTCAATAAAATTCTCATTAACTATAATAGTCTTCTTTTTATGGGTAAAATAATTATAATAATTTTGTTATGATTAATTAATACTATAATAATTATACATATAAAAATTTAATGATATAATGATATGTTCAATTATTATTTGTTTATATTATTTGTTATTATTTTCATATTAAATAATTTTGAATGAGATATTTTGTAGGATATTTTTATTGTGTTAATAGAAGAGAGATATGAATGTATGATTGGAATAAATTAATTATTAATTATTGGGTAAATTAAATTTAAAAACATACTTTAATTATTAAGATTATGAAAATGGTGGGTATAATTTTTTCTATGAATGACACATGGAAAAGTTTCCATATAATGAGTCGTAAATATTAGTTTATATATATATATATATATATATATATATATATCTTTTGTTATTTGTTAAATTTATTTCCCAAAATGACGTGTCATGTGGATTAATTATTGGATGGACATATTGATGTGTATACATATAGGATGGAGGTGTATCATATGATATGAGTAATTTATTATGAGAGTCAAAGGAATAAATCTTGGTTGTATAACCATACATAGATAGTCATGATTGAAAGTTAATTAATGTAATTAATGCTCATATGTTCATTTAAAAAAGTCACATGGTTTTATATTTTAATCTTAACTGTTCATGCAAAATTCAATGGTCAGGATATACACATTTTACTCTCGTAATAAACCACTCATGTCATATGATACATTCCCTATAAATATAAAGAAAATAATAAATGAATTTTGATAATATTGTAAAGTTGTGTAAATGCACAGGATGTCCCTCTTAAACAATAAAAGTAAATAAATACAATTAATCAAAGTTAGTAAAAATAATTGATTATGCTAAGAGTAATATTGATAAAAAAAAATTAATGTTTTCTTTATATAATAAATGGATGAATATTTTAAAATAGGCTTAAATATAATTTTAGTCCTTAAAAAATTATCAAATTCTACCTTTAATCCCTAAAAAATTTGTTGTTTGGCTTTAGTCCAACATATTTCTAAAATTGTTTGGATTTTAATCCCTGTCATGTATAATTACGGATTATCATATGGAACATAATAACTTACCCTCCATTGGTCAATTTAACATAAATAGTTTAATGATAGGGATGAAACCAAAAATATTTTAAAAAAATTTTGGATCAAAATTTAAAAACAATTAAAGACTAAAATCTAAACCTACTTTTCTAAAGGATAAAAACATATGTAAGGATTTGATACAAAAATCTTAATATTTTACTCACAAATACTTCATTCATTTAAGAATAACTATAAAAAATCAAACAATACTCACTGTAGTTGTGTTTCTTAAATTCTGTCTTCATTTTATATCACTCACCTTCGATAAGGATTTTTCTTTTGTATCACTCATTTTAGATAATGATTTTTTTTGTATCTTTTTCTATCAAGTGATTATGATGCCATGATTAATTGTATAAATTTTAATAATTTTGCTTAATTTAATTTATGGTTTTTCAGTGATAAATAATTGAAAGATACTGATATTTTTAAATTTATTTGGATACAAAAAATCCCCAGATAATATGAAAAAATTAATCCAAATATTTAAATTTTATAACTTTTGTAATACAATTTTTTTTTTGGTACTTGGTAATACAAGTAATTAAATACAATAAATTATATTGAGAGTAGGGTTGGTAAACAAAAGTAACGTTTTCTTGATGTGATAAATTGATATATATTTTGAAATAAAAAATCTCAAAAAATTGATGGATGGAGTGCAACGGAAGAAGTATTTATTTACTTTGATTAATTATATTTACTTACTATTATTTTTTAAAAGGGATTATTTTGTTCACTTATATAACTTTATGTTATACTTATATGTGTGTGTGTGCATGTGTTAAGTATGGAATTTGATAATAATGTCCTAATTAAGGATAACAAAAAAAGGTAAATTTAAATTTTTTTAATGAGTTTCAAGCATTGAAAATATCAATATATAAACTTTCATTTTTTATTTTTTAGGATATTGGTTAGATAAATTCTTGAAATATGTGTTCATTTTTTTTGTATAAAATATTTATTCATTTATTATATAAAGAAAGTATATACAATTAATCAAAGTTACTAAAAATAATTGATTGTGCTAAGGATAATATTGATAAAAAAAAATATTGCTTTCTTTATATGATAAATGGCTGAGTATTTTGAAATAGACTTAAATACAATTTTAGTCCCTAAAAAATGATTGAATTTTAGTTTTAATCCCTAAAAAATTTATTGTTTGGTTTTAGTCCAAACATTTCAAAAATTGTTTGGTTTGGATCATTGTCACGTATAATTACGGATTATCATGTGGAACATAATAACTTTACCCTCCCTTGGATAGTTTAACATTTGGCATAAATAGTTTAATGATAGGGACAAAACCAAAAAATATTTTAAAAATTTTTGGATCAAAAATTTAAAAAAAAAATTCAAAGACTAAAATCAAAACTTACTTTTTAAGAATAAAAATATATTTAAGGCTTTGAAATAAAAATCTTAAAGTTTTACTAACAAATACTTCATTCGTTTAATGATAACAATAAAAAATTAAACAATACACAAATTAAAAAAATAAATATATAGTAAAAATAAATATATTAATTACTTAACTAATATATTCATATTAAAGATATAAATGAAATGGAAAATAATTGATGTTATCTAAATATTATAAATAGAAAAAAATAAAAAATCATCTGTTATTTTGAAAGAATATATGAGGAAGTAAAGTGAGAGTGAGACAATGGTAGTTAGCCAAAAAGCAATCAAAACATGGAAAGGTCTACACAATGGGCATTGCCTGTAATTGCACAAGTTGCCTTATGGATTGACGACTGTCCCCACAAACTAACACGGGATCTTTTCAGCATGCTTTGTCTTCACTCGTACGCTTCTTGGGAAAACTTCCTAGGAGGTCCTCATCCCAAAATTACTCCAAGTCAAGTATACTTAGCCATGGAGTTCTTTAGTGATGGGCTACCAAAAAGAAGATATATTTTGTTGGTATAGGTAGTACAAATCAATTCATATAAGTCATCCTCAACAATATAGTCTCATACCTATACAGTCTTAGGATCCCTCTCATTCTGGTGTGTAATTGGTTCATTCATGTACCCCTCTGCTTAAAAGCCTGCTAGCAGCCGTTCATTATCCGTGCCTTCTCATACCGGCGATCACTCTCCGTCCTCATCACCATGCATTACGTGCCCACCAGCTTCTGCTTAGTTCATCCCTAAGCCACACTATACTAGGAGAGTTACTGCTCTAATACCATTTGTAACAACCCAGTCTACCTTATGGATTGATGACTGTCCGCACAAACTAACACGGGATCTTTTTAGCATGCTTTGTCCTCACACATACACTTTCCCAAGAGGTCACTCATCCCAAAATTGCTCTAAGTCAAGCATGCTTAACCATGCAGTTCTTTAATGCTGGGCTACGGAAAAGAAAATGCATCTTGTTGGTATAGGTAGTACAAATCAATTCATATAAGTCATCCTCAACTATATAGTCTCATACCTATACAGTCTTAGGATCCCTTTCATTCTGGTGTGTAATCGGTTTATTCATATACTCCTCCGCTTAGAAGCCTTCCAGGAGCCGCTCATTGTCCGTGCCTTCTTGTATTCATAATCACTCTTCACCCTTGTCACTGGGTGTTGCACTGCCATACATTGCTCGTTCCACATCTTTTCATACTCTCTGTCTGTTGTTATGTTTCTTCAATTTTGTCTTCATTTTATATCACTCATTTTAGATAAGGATTTTTCTTTTGTATGACTAATTTTAGATAATGATTTTTCTTGAGTATATTTTTCTATCAAACATTTGTGATCCCTTGATTAATTGTATAAATTTTAATAATTTTACTTAATTTAATTTCTGATTTATTTTTAGTGATAAATAATTGAAAGATACTGATATTTTTAAATTTATTGGGATATAAAAAAAAATCCCCAGATAATATGAAGAAATTAATCCAAATATTTAAATTTTATGACTTTTAGTAATACAATTTTTTTGGGTACTTGGTAATACAAGTAATTAAATAAATAAATAATATTAAGAGTAGTATTAGTACAAAAAAAATTAGTGTTTTCTTGATATAATAAATGGACAGATATCCTGAAATGAAAGAAATCTGAAAATGTTGATGGATAGAGTGTAATGAAAGAAGTATTTATTTACTTTGATTAATTGTATTTTAAAATGGATTGTTTTGTTCACTTATATAGCTTTATATTATAGTTAATATATGTTACGTTATGTTATACTTATATATACATATATATCTATGTGTGTGTGTGCGAAGTATGTATTTTGATAATAATATCCTTATTAAGGATACAAAAAAAGGTAAATTTTAAAGGCTTTTTTAGTAAGTTTCATGCATTGAAAATATCAATATATAAGCTTCCATTTTTTATTTTTTCGACATTGGTTAGATAAATTCTTCAAATATGTGTTCATTTTTTTTGATAAAATATTTATTCATTCATTATATAAAGAATATATCAATTTTTTGACCAATTACCCTTAATATAATTAAATATATTTACTTATTTTTTAATTATATTTACTTATTTTTATTTTTTAAGAAGGACAATCTTACTCACTTACACAAATTTATATTATTATCAAAATTTATTTATTATTTCCTATATATATATATATATTTCTTTTGTTTTTTGTTAAATTTATTTCCCAAAATATCATGTCATGTAGATTAATTATTAGATGGGTAAATTGATATGTGTGTGTGTGTATATATATAGGGTGGAGGCGTATCATATGATAGGATTGATTTGTTATGAGAGTCGGAGGAATAAATCTCTGCTCTAACCATACATAAATAGTCATGATTGAAAGATAATTAATATAACTAATGCTCATATGCTCATTTAAAAAGGTCACATAGTTTTATGTTTTAATCATGACTATTTATGTAAAATTCAACGGTCAAGATTCACTCGTTTCACTCTCATAATAAATCACTCCTGTCATATAATACACTCCACACACACACAGATATATATATATATATATAAAGAAAATAATAAATGAATTTTGATAATATTGTAAAGTTTTGTAAATGCACAAGACTGCCCTTCTTAAAAAATAAAAGTAAATAAATACAATTAATCAATGTTAGTAAAAATAATTGATTATGCTAAGGGTAATATTGATAAAAAAAAATTAATGTTTTCTTTATATAATAAATGGATGAATATTTTGAAATAGGCTTAAATATAATTTTAGCCCCTGAAAAATTATTGAATTTTGGTTTTAGTCCCTGAAAAATTTATTATTTAATTTTAGTCCAAAAATTTCTAAAATTGTTTGGTCTTAATCCCTGTTGTGTATAATTACGGATCATCATATGGAACTTAATAACTTTACCTTCCATTGATCGGTTTAACATTTGACATGAATAGTTTAATGATGGGGACAAAACAAAAATATTTTAAATTTTTTTTTGGACCAATCAAAACTTACTTTTTTTTAAGGATAAAAACATATTTAAATCTTTGAAATAAAATCTTAAAATTTTACTAGCAAATACTTCACTTATTTCATAATAACTATAAAAAATTAAACAATACACATATTAAAAAATAAAAATATGTTAAAAATAAATTAAATTAATATATTTATTTTAAAGATATAAATGAAAGGAAAAAAACTTATGTTATCTAAATATTAGAAATAGAAAAAAATAAAAAAAACAACTTTTTTTTCGGAAAAGAGGAGGAAGTAGAGGGAGAGTCATGAGACAATGGTAGTAAGCCAAAAAGTAATCGAAACGTGAAAAGATCTACACAATGGGTGCCGCCCTACATTCCTCTTTCCTCATCTTTTCATGTTCTTTGTCCATTGTTGTGTTTTTCAATTCTGTTTTCATTTTATATCACTCATTTTAGATAAGGATTTTTCTTCTATATCTTTTTCTATCCAAGATTGTGATGCCATGATTAATTGTATAAATTTTAATAATTTTGCTTAATTTAAGGTGTGATTTTTTTTAGTGATAAATAATTGAAAGATATTGATATTTTTAAATTTATTGGGATATGAAAATCCCCAAATAATATGAAGAAATTAATCGAAATATGACTTTTGGTAATACAATTTTTTTTGGTACTTGGTTATACAATTAATTAAATACAATAAATTATATGAAGAGTAGTATTGGTAAAAAAAAAAAGTAATGTTTTCTTGATACGATAAATCGACAAATATCTTGAAATAAAAGAGTCTCAAAAAATTGATGGATGGAGTGCAATGAAAGATGCATTTCTTTACTTTGATTAATTATATTTACTTACTTTTATATTTTAAAAGGGATTATTTTGTTCACTTATATAACTTTATGTTATATGTGTGTGTGCGTGTTAAGTATGGATTTCCATAATTATGTCCTGATTAAGGATAATAAAAAAAGGTAAATTTTAAAGTTTTTTGAGTTTCATGCATTGAAAATATCAATATATAAACTTTCATTTTTTAGTTTTTAGGACACTGGTTAGATAAATTCTTGAAATGTGTTCATTTTTATTTGGATAAATATTTATTCATTTATTATATAAAGAAAGCATTGATTTTTTAAATTAATTGTATTTACTTATTTTTATTTATTAAGAAGGACAATCTTACGCACTACACAACCTAATATTGTTATCAAAATTTATTTATTGTTTCCTTAATATATATATATATATATTTCTTTTTTTGTTTGTTAAATTTATTCCCCAAAATGACATTATATATATATATATATATATAAGAATAAAAGATGAAGGTGTATCGTATGATAGGAGTAATTTATTATGAAATTGGAGGAACAAATCTTGGCTATACAATGATACATAGATGGTCAAAATTAAAAATTAATTAATTAAATTAATGTTCATATGCTCATTTAAAAAAATCACATAGTTTTATGTTTTAATCTTGACTGTTCATGTAAAATTCAATGGTCATGATTCACTCCTTTCACTCTCATAATAAACCACTCATGTCATATAATACACTCCTATATATATAAAGAAAATAATAAATGAATTTCAATAATATTGTAAAGTTGTGTAAATGCACAAGATTGCCCTTCTCAAAAAATAAAAGTAAATAAATACAATTAATCAAAGTTAGTAAAAATAATTGATTATGCTAAGGGTAATATTGATGAAAAAATTAATGTTTTCTTTATATAATAAGCGGATGAATATTTTGAAATAGGCTTAAATATAATTTTAGTTCCTGAAAAATGATTGAATTTTAGTTTTAGTCCCTGAAAAATTTATTGTTTGATTTTAGTCCAAACATTTCTAAAGTTGTTTAGTTTTAATCCTTATCATGTATCATTGTAGATTATCATGTGGAAATTAATAACTTTGCCTTCCATTGGTCAGTTTAACATTTGACATAAATAGTTTAATGATAGGGGCAAAAGCAAAAATATTTTAAAAATTTTTTGGATCAAAATTTTTTAAAAAATTCAACGATTAAACTCAAAACTTACTTTTTTTTAAGGATAAAACATATTTAAGGATTTGAAATAAAAATCTTAAAATTTTACTAACAAAAACTTCATTCATTTGGTAATAACTATAAAAAATTAAACAATACGCATTTTTAATAAAATAAAAAGTATATTGAAAATAAATATTAATTACTTAATTAATATATTTATATTAAAGATATAAATGAAAGGAAAAAAATTGATGTTATCTAAATATTATAAATAGAAAAATAAAAAATAAATTATTATTCTAAAAAGAGGAGGAAGTAGAGTGAGAGTAAGACAATTAGTGAGAGTGAGACAATGGTAGTCAGTCAAAAAGTAATCGAAGCATGGAAAGGTCTACACGATGGGCGTTACCCTACATTCCTCTTTCCTTATCTTTACATATTCTCTGTCCATAGTTCTGTTTCTTCAATTCTATCCCTATTTTATATCACTCATTTCATATAAGAATTTTTCTTTTATATGACTTAGTTTAGACAAGGATTTTTCTTTTGTATCTTTTTCTATCAAACGATTGTGATCCCATGATTAATTGTATAAATTTTAATAATTTTTCTTAATTTAATTTGTGATTTATTTTTAGTGATAAATAATTAAAAGATATTGATATTTTTAAATTTATTGGAGTATGACAAGTTCCCAGACAATATGAAGAAAATAATCCAAATATTTAAATTTTATGACTTTTGGTAATACAATTTTTTTTGCTACTTGGTTATACAAGTACTTAAATACAATAAATTATATTAAGAGTAGTATTATATTGGTAAAAAAAAAGTAATGTTTTCTTGATATGATAACTGGACAGATATCTTGAAATAAAAAAATCTCAAAAAATTGGTGGATGGAAAGCAATGAAAGAAGTATTTATTTACTTTGATTAATTATATTTACTTACTTTTATATTTTAAAAAGGATTATTTTGTTCACTTACATAACTTTATGTTATACTTAATGTGTTATTTTATTTTTCAACTGATGAAATGAAATAAAGTCTTCATAATCCTGCTTTTTACTATTTGACGAAAAAAAAATCAATGGGAAATACGAACACCTCAATAGGAGGAATTTTTCAAGTACTGAAATGTATAATAAAGCCAAAGACTTAAGGGGACATGGACATCGATGACATAGTGACATGCAACTGTGCAGGAACTCCCAATACCAATGGTTCTTATAGTCAAGGTACGGGCTAATTGAACTCGTCCACCAAACTTGTGCGCACCGTTTACGTAGACTAAGATGGATAAATGAAAAGTTTACACAAAAAAGAAAGAAAAAAAATGGATAAATGAATGGTGGTGCTTCGAGACATTAATGGGAATCAACTTGGAGCAAGAAGTTGCCATTTGTGGACGCCTGTGGAAGTTTTTTGCCGTGTCCTAAAAGGTGACGACCAAAATAATGAGGAAAAATGAGTAAAGTGCTACTTTGGTCTCTAAAATTATAAGCGTGATTCACTTTAGTCCTTGAAATTTTGAATTAACTCTTTAGTCCCTGAAATTGCATTTCGTGTGTCACTTTAGTCCCTAGTCAAACAAGCGTCAGTCAACTGTTACATTTTGTTAACATGGCAAGTTAATTGAGCTTGGTCACCCCCCCTCCGAGCTCCATTGTTATCTTTGGTTAACCTCATCACTTGCCAGCAAAGCTCATTCTCCTCTTGGCCGAGCTAAATTGCCATCTCTGGTTGACCTCACCACTTATCATCCGAGCTTTGCCTCCTTAGCCAAGCTTCGCCTCCACTTGGTCAAACTCTATTTCCTCTCGGACGAGTTTCACATTCTCTCTGCTGCCTCGACCGAGCCTTGACTCATGCCTGTCGACCTCTGCCTCCT
Source organism: Dalbergia cochinchinensis (assembly GCA_031216125.1). Taxonomy (NCBI): domain Eukaryota; kingdom Viridiplantae; phylum Streptophyta; class Magnoliopsida; order Fabales; family Fabaceae; genus Dalbergia; species Dalbergia cochinchinensis. The sequence continues at coordinate 71,716,373 of CM062368.1, read as the reverse complement.
CCAGGATGAGTTCTATTTCCTCTCGGTCGATATCTACCTCCTCCCCATCGAGCTCCTTTATCATCTCTACCTTTGCTACCTCCTGGCACCTGTCACTTAGCATGTCACGTTAGCAAAATATAATGGTTGACTGATGGTTGTTTGACCAGGGATTAAAGTGATCTATGTAATGCAATTCCAGGGACTAAAGAGTTAATTTTGAAATTTCAGGGACTAAAATAAAGCATGCTTATAATTTCAGGGACCAGAATGATACTTTAATCGAGGAAAAATGAATGGTTGTGCTTTGAGAATTGAAGTTGCAGACATTAATTGGGATCTTCTTGGTAGTTGCTATACGTGGATTCTTGCACAGTGGAGGTATACAATACTTCCTTCATTTCTTATTAATAGTTAATCTAAAAATATTTTAGTCAAATTGATATATTGAGAAGTTAATATATATGGCTACAATTTGTAGCAAAATACATTAACTTCTCAATGTACTCCCTCTATTCTTGAATAATTATCTAGTTATAAATATTCACTAGAATTAAGGAAATGATTAGTAAAATATCAATGACGATAAAAACTAGAAATTTTCTAAATTGCCCATGTTTCAGTTCAATACTCTAACTTCTTCTCTGTTTTTTCACTAATGAGTCAATAGAATTTAATATGAATATTATTGAAATGGACAATTATTCAAGGACAGAGGGAGTATCAGTTTGGCTTAATTTACTAAGAACGACTATTAATAATGTAACTCCCTACTCCCTAGTACTTATTCCTTTGTGCTCAAGTCACATAAATGTTAATACTAAGGAATCACACCTTGTTTCCTGAGCTTTTCAATATTAAATATAACTTCTATCAAAGATAGCACTGGTGTTTTTCTTTTTCTCTCCTTAAAAAAACAAAATAAAGTAAGGGCCTCACATACTAGACATGAACATTACAAGACATTCTAACAAAAATCCGGCATGTAACGGCATAGGTATTATGCCTCCTGTAAGATAGAAAATCATAAATAGAATAACTAGTCATCCATAACTCAAACTATAGTTCAAATTACAATATTCCAGTATCTCACATATAATCATCATGAGGCATATAGCGCCACCTAATCCACGACATAATACTTAATGATTTAATATAAGAAGATAGGTGGTCTCATGGTTTAAAATAGCTAATAGAATACTAAGTCATGGACTCAGGCCACAAAATACAAAATATAGAAGAAATAAGGGGTCTCCTAATCCAAATACAAAAAAGATCCAAAGTTCCAAACTCAAAAAAAAATATATTTAATTCCATAAGTATGGAGCAAAATAACTCGAAGATTTTGAAACATCAAATGAGATCAAGTGATATAGCACAATCTCCAAGGAAGGCAAAAGCAATAATACTCTAGCAAGCTAATTCCCTACATCAGGATCTACCTGCTCATCTAGAGATGAAAAAGGGTCAAGGGCGAGAATTCAATCAAAATCTAAGCAGGGGCATATGAAATTAACATGACATCATTATCATCTCTAGTTTACCTTGGTTTCCTTTGAAATTATTAGTATACAATCACGAGGTTCAATTTTAGGATTTTGCATCCATTATTTACCAAGGTAGAAGTGTCTTTTAGCATGGTCTTAGCATGAGATGTACATACATACATGGAAGATCTATATTAGTATAACTAAAGAGACATGCATGCATGGGAAAAAATATTAGGCTTATTCATTAAATGCCACATGCATGCATAAATGGCTATCCTAATGCAAGTCCTCAAGAACTTCATAGTTTAGGTCTTTTCTTTGATCACCTATCTATCTCGTAACTCTCGTGTTTCTATTCGTTCCTGTTGACCTCATTGCTCTTTTCTTTCATTTGATCCTGGTTTAGATACTTTAAGGGCTATGAGTTGATGCTTAAACCGATCATCACCGGATCCTTAATGTGAGCCGTCATTGAAGCCCTCATGTGCATTATAAAGAAAGTCAGTGCCCAATCATCATTAGTCCTCAAAACAATTTGGTTTGAAGCCTCTTTATTGATATAAGTCAACTCTTAATCTTTATGTCTTAATTCTGATACCTTATTCCTTACTTTTTTCTTTTTTCCCTCTTTCCTCAAAGTCATTCATTTCCTTCATAAATAATGCAAGCATAAGTTTTAATAGTGTACTCTAAAATCCTTTTCTTTAAAACATGAAAGATCACAATAACAACTTAACAGGCACACAAATTAACATTAGTAATTAGAATAAAGCATCATCCGTTATGTGAAAACTTAGATGTTACCATATGATGAATCAAAACTCATTCAAATTTCCCTTTTCACTTCCAAAAATATTGTCATAACTAGAGCTTTATTATTCGAGAACCATCAAATCATAAAAGAAAACACAACCAAAACCAATTCTCTTAGTTCTGTTTAGACGTTTTATCAAACAATTAGTATGCATGATGAGCAATTTTCGTGCATGAGGTTGCTTATCACCTAAAACACCACCAATAGTCATATTTCTAAGTTTTTAGGCGTTAAAACAAGATATTACATATACACTATAAGAAAAGCACGGGAAATCGAAGGGATTATTGATGGGTTTTTCGACGGGTTATAGTTATACCGACAAGTTTACCGACGAGTATGGGCCATCGATTTTTTGGCCATTGATGGAATATTACTGAAGGGTTATAATACGTGTTGATAATTTTTGTCGTGTTTATAGACAGGTATTAAAAATGAATATCAGTTGGAACAATAAAGGCATCACGGATGGCATTAGGTAAATAATAGTACCGATGGATATTTCTAATTTTACTGACAGGAAATTTAAAATAATAATAATTTTTTATTAATAATTACCGACGGGTACACCCATCAGTAAAAATTTTTAATTAATAATTTTTAACTTATTTAATAAATTATTTATAATAATTTTTTTTTTGCTGATGCCATTGCACTTTGTTAACTCGCCTGTATAAACTATGGATCATATTTAATTATTTTTTTATATAATAATTCAGTTACCAATTGAAGTGATGTTAAATGAAAAATAATAAAATAATAGTAAAAAAATAAATTGATACAATAACTAAACAAAGTATCGTAATACAATACTAAAAATATATATACAAAGTATGATAAATGAATAAAATATCAAAAATAAAAACCTAGCTAAAGTCCTGTTAGTCATCAGCATTGTTGGTGCCACCATCATCATGGGACCCAGTGGAGTCATCTATAGAATCGGACAGAGAAGAATGCTCAAAAATGGAGGGTAGAGGCATCTAGGGGAGCATCTTATCGTAGCCAAAGGACCCTAAAGCTTGCATATCCCTGAAGAATGCCATAATATCAGCAATGACTTGTTACTGCATCTTCTTGAATTTAATCTTCTCTTTCTTGTAAATCTCGTAATGCTGCTGCTCATCCTTCGTGGACAGCTTAAGCTATCATATTCCCCTAAACTCCTACTCTACTGTCGCTCGGTTTGTTGCCTGCTCCTGGAGCTGCTGAAGGAGTTGTGCCTGCTACTATAGCTCCTGGTTTAGGGAATGCGCACGTTCCTTCAGGGCATCATCTCCAATAGCAGACTTGGTGACAAAAGATGGGGATCTACTGTCAAGGTAGTACCTCATCCCGTATATGCAATCCTTATATAGGCTGCTGACCACCTGGGCTCAGACATCCTTCTTGTTTGGAGGAGGAAAGTTATTAGCACTAGGCCCAGCGTTAGCCACTAGGTCTGGTCTAGGTCTGTGAACTCGCGCTATAAAAGGAAAAAGATAAAATGTCAGAATTGAAAATTATGTAAGTGGTCTCGGAGCGAGGATATACCCAGATCTCTCCTGTGTCGGAGGGTGGTTTAGCTCCCTTGACTACATAGATATGCACAAGAAAGTCAAATGTAATAAATTGACATCTAATAATATATTAAATGTAGAAAAGTTAAAGACTTTCCAGGAACTTTCGTGTACACTCCTGGGTACTTAATCCACCAGTATGCAACGACCCGCCTTTCTAGGAGGCCTAGTTAGTCCTCCCCTTGTCCGACCTATCCTTGAAGGTCAGGTCGGAGGCCCAATGGTGCTACAACTAGCTAAGGGTGGTATCACTCAGCCACAAGCGGTTCATAAGCCCTTGTGGACGACATTGTAGAACATGTCTTACAAGTGCTTGGAGGACCTAATCCTCTAAGTCCTCTTAACGGTGGGCTCATGCTCGGGCTGAATATAAAATATCCTTTGCATGCACAAACCAAGTAACACATAAGTAATCATAACCATATAATTTAATAATATAAACATATATATTTTAACAAAGGCAATAAATCATAAAATTACCTTCTATTCTCGCCCAGCTCCTTGACATCTAGCAAGATGTCAATCCAGTAGGCCACGGATGGTTATACAACATCTGTATAACCTCTATGATCCTATGGTGACCTTTAGCAAATGGGTCAAAACTGTCAAAAAGAATCAAAACATTTTAAATATCCTATGCAATGCAAAATTAGAATGTAATAGAAGACTTGTACAATAACTCACTTCTCTTTACCGTCCAGCCTAATCTACCGAAGCGGTCTACCGTTAAGCCCAAGTGGCGTACCATATGACTTCAGAGGTCTTCCATCCAGGTCGATAGGCTATGACTAGAAATAAGGGGGAGGTTGAGGGCCAGCATACCCAGAAGTGGACATCATCCTAAAAAGAGGAGTGGTGGTAGCAGGAATGGAGATGGAGGTAGTGGAAGGGGCAGTACCAAAGGTGTTAGGAGGGGCGGTAGCAAAGATAGTGGGAGGGGATAGTGGGTAAACTGACTTTCTGAGGTCGGCCTCTACCTCTACCAGCTATACTGAAACAATGAAAAATAACACACAAAAAAATAAATTAAATCGAGAAGTTTCAAGTAATTTCATAAAAGTATTGCATATAATTTTGAACACCTCAGATAATTTGAAAGTTCAGGCATGTTTTCATCATCACTTTGTTGTTGATCATTATCTGAATCATCACCACTACTATCCTTATTTCATCTTTGTGATTTCTCATTGGGTGATTACTTGTACATTCAATTGTGTCAACTTCCCTAGTTGTCAAAAGAAGAGGACTTTCAGGATTGTCTGCATTGATTACTGCCCTTGAAGGGGTAGATCATCTACTTGATAAGCATTTTTAATAGTATTTTCCTCTATTTCAATCCTACTTCTTTTTTGTCTTGTTCACAACCCTCCAATGTGATATACTTTTCCTAGGATAAGATATATAATACACTTGTCTAGCATTTTCGGCTATAATAAACGGATTATAACTTCCATATCTTCTGGTGTAATTGATTTCAATGGTTTTGTAATTGTTATGTTGTTGTGTCCTAGTGAGTCATGTTGGATCATACCATTCACATTTAAGTAGCACACATTTTTTTGTTAGCTCACCAATGTACTCAAACTCAAGGATTTCTTTAATGACACTATACCAATCACATTCTCTATCCTTAGCATCACCTTTAACACAAAAAATGGTATTGTCATTTTTTTCCTACACTCCAATCAGCTGTGTCAAACTTGTAGTCATTAACATAGTATATGGGCCACTTATAGCTTCATTGTTTAGCCCCCAAGTTGGGTTAAACAAATAAGGACATGTTATATCATTATTTTTGTTATGAACCTATGTAGATGAAGTTTGAAATATCAAACTAACTTGCATCAAACAAGATTTACTGACAACAATATACTAGGTTACATATTTCTAACAAAATGGACTTACATGTAATTTGAACTAGGCTGAAATTGTTGAAAAGAATCTTAACCATGCAATTCTTCAAAGTATCTATTGTTGAAAATAAATTTTAAGGCTCAACCAACTTGATTGAATATGGACAATGTTGGTGGAATAGAATACTCCCCTCTATCATCATTACGACCAACCTGAGTTCGACTAGATTGAACATATGACCGAAAGTAAAATAAGCAAAAATTTAAAGTCTCTTTTGCTAGATATGCTTGACATATTGATCCTTCCACTTAAGACTTATTCGTCACGGTTCTTTTAAACCCTCCTATTTCCTTTTCAAATGGATACATCCACTTGTATTGAATCAAACCACACATTCATGCTTCATATGCCAAATGTATGGGTAAGTGTTCCATTGAGTCAAAGAACCCGGGAGGAAAAATTCTTTTTAATTTGGACAGAATTATGAGAATATTTTTTCCATGACATGTAGATTATCAACCCTAAGAGAAAAAGAGCATAAATCCCTAAATACTGACTAAGCTTGGTTAGGGGCTTATAGACAACATATGCGAGCTCTCTGAATGCAATTGGAAGTAAACACTCCATGAAGACATGACAATCATAGGTTTTTATGCCAACAAGCTTACCTTCTGTAACATTGACGCACCAACTTAAGTTAGAAGCATAACCATCAGGCATTCTCATTTCCTTTAGCCATTGACAAACAACTTGCTTTTTAGTGGAATTCAGAGCATATTTAGCCTTTGGTTTATTGAAATGATCGTCTCTTAATTCTTGTAAATACAAATCAGGTCGCGTGCAATATTAAGCCAAATCATGCCTTGCCTTGTCATTGTCTTTGGTTCGATCTGTATCCATCACAGTATTCATAATGTTGTCGAACACATTTTTCTCAACATGTATGGCACACTAAATTATCCTTTCTATATAGTAACTTCTAGAAAAAACTTTGTTTGGTCTAATTATGAGATATCTTATATCTTAGCATTCGTACTATCTTTCTGAATTATGTTATTTTTGTGAAATCCTTAACTTGATCCTATAATTGGCGACCACTTACTCTAACTAGAGGCTCCTCAGTTTCAATACAATTACTTTTAAAACCATATTTACTTTGCCTATATGGATGATTAGCATCTAAGATCCTCCTATTACAATCAAACCAAGAATTTCCTTCATGTTTCAAGGTGAACGCCTTTACATCCTCCGTGCAAATTGTGCATGCTAATTTGCCTTGAGCCATCCATCTAGACAATATTTCATAAGTTAGAAAGTCATTAATGGTCCATAATAATGTAGCCTTCATTATAAAATTCTGTTTTGTCGAAATGTTGTGAGTGAGAACACCCTGGCATCAAAACTCATTCGATTCATTAATTAAGGGTTGAATATATACATCAATCATAGCTTTTGGATTATCAAGGCCAAGGATTATACATGTTAAGAATAGGTAAAGATCTTTTATGCATATTTCAGAAAGGAGATTATAGGGTGTAATAACTACGGACTAACAGGAATAGGGTTTGCTAAATTGGTTATTCAGAGTAAATCCATTTGAACAAAGTCCTAATCTAATATTTCTAGAACCAAAGGAAAAATTAGGATATTGTTTATCAAAATGTTTCCACGCTTCACCATGCAATGGATACGTCATCACACCATCACCCCTTTGATTTTCACTGTGCCACCTCATATAAGAAGCCGAGCTCATTGACGCATAGAGTCTTTTGAGTCTAGGGATTAAGGGCAGATAATGTATTTTTTTCTGAGGGACATCCTTATACCTCCCATTTCTACATCCTTAGGTTTAAACCTAGGCTCTTGATATAAATTATACTCAGTCAATGAAATATCATCTTTATAATAAAGCAAGCAACCTTTCAAGCACTAGTTAATCTTTATTTCCTTCAACCCAAGTTTAGAAAATAATTTTTTAGCTTAATAAAAATCTTCTAGAATTACATCGAGATTCAGACTTAGCTCACTTATTAGTGCAGCCCACTGATCAAAAGAACTCTGGCTTTGGTTCCCTTCTGACTTAATGCTCAATATCCGAGCTACTAATGACAACTCGCAGTGCACCCAATCCTCCTATAGAGGTTGATCGGTAGCCTTTAGGAGACTATAAAACCTAGTGGCACCTTGGTTGGGCTCCTCGACTGAAGGCTGCAAATAACGAGCTGCAAATTCAAGGCCGCCAGCATAAAAAACTATCTCTTGATGTCCAAGTTATCCTCCCATAGCACATTATCCACATCGTGTTGACGTACATGGATCCCACCAGAACTATTTCTAATCTGAAACATACCCACTTGATTCCATGCATTAACTACCTCTCCATACTCGGTCCAGGATACTCCAATCACATGACAGTTGATAAGGAGAAGTTAGAAAGCACAAAAAAGTGCAAAGGCAATATAGTTGTTGTAACAGTAGGTTATTCGAGGTTTCCAATTACTCATGTTATAGTGATCTCGCCTTGCTACGCTTACAAAATGTTTATTGTAACAACTCATCTATCTGCATTTTCTTTGATAAAATAATTAATTGTGAGTAATCAGTACAGATTTTAAAATTTCGGTCAACACAGTTAGGATCAGAACAACATAAGGATTCTGTAACAAAAATGAAAATTAATTAAATATTAATAAAAACTTAGAATAATAATATTTTAATTAGTAATATACGAAGAGATCTTATAAATGATATTAGGATATAGAAGAATTTGGGACAAGGTTAAAAGGATAATTTTCTATGATAAAGTTTTTTTTATGTCAATCGGGTACCAAAATGATAAGAAACGATACACCGAAATGGTAATAACTGATATATTGAAACATCTAAATTGGTTCAATTAATGGACATTATCATATCTTAAATAAATTTTTACTTAGAATAATCAAATAAATATAGATATTCCTAATCCTGATAGAAGGCAAATTGATCTGGAAATAGAAATTCCTTTACTTTCTCTCCAAGTCACTAAGTTTATAAAAAGGAAAACAAAGCAACAAAGTCATTTCTTCTCGATTCTTTTCACAGAACCACGTTTTTGCTCTCCTTCTTGCTTGTTGCTTTCTTTCCTCTTTACTTCTCCATTTTCTAAATTCTTCTCTTTGCAAAACTCCATCAAACCACCATATCTACAAAGGATACTCTTAGGTAAGCATCTAAACTACTTCAAGAACATCTTCTCTACATCAAGATCAATTGAAAACTTTGTTTTTTTTTTCTTACTTGGTTCACATGGTAGCACAAATAGGGGCTGAAAAGAAAGGGGTTTGAGGCTTGATAAATAAAAAGAATTAGAGAAAAGGCTTGGAGTAAGGTAGGAAAATTATTCTAGTCTTTTACTTCATGATGTTTAACTATTTTGCCAAGTGCTTGAATTTTTGTGGTTATGTTGCTAAAAAATCTGAAGCCAAATTTTAGAATTCATGATAGATGGAGTTGTGATGAGATTATGTATATTGGGACCTCAAATTTTATTGCAGAATTTATAAGTGCTTGGACTATGATGAAATCTTGTGTGTTGGAATTTTTGGTGTGCTGGAATATTATGTGTTGAATCCTTACAACATTAATTCTTATGTTATGTGAAATAATAGGTGCTGGAATTTTATTAACTGAAATATTTACAGCCTTTGGTTCTTGGTTTGTATAATATAATAGGTGCTCTGAGTGGGTATGTGCTGGAATTTTATTCTGCAGAAATTTTACAGCATTAATTCTTAAGTTCTATGATCTTGCTAAACATATTAATCAAATCTTGAAAAGTGGCAGCAAAACTTGACTTGTAGCTTTGAAAATTTAGGAGAAATTATTGTCCAAGGAATGATGATTCATAGCAGAAATAGCTTAAAATCCATTGCATGGAACTTGGTTCAATTGTTGGAAAATTGATGAGAACTATTGTTGACTAAGAGATGTAACAGAAAATCGGATGGTTTAAAATCTCTTAAAAACCTAGTAGACTTTGCAGAAAAACATCGCAACAGTATACCAAATGTTACGGGAAATATCTAAAAAAAAAAAGGGTTAAAGAGAGGCATTATACATATTCAAGAGATTTTAAGAGAATTTTTGTACAAATAATAAAAGCGCACACAAAGAAAGGAAACTTAAGAAAATAAATTTTGTGCAATGTAATTTGCTTAGTAGTAAGGTCATGGATTCACAGGTAGTAGTAGACGTGCTACGCCTTTAGAACTATATTAGATTGTAATCGCGACGGTGTTATATCATTATGAAGAAAGGGATGTACTGAGAATAGCGAGGCTATTCTAGATGAGATGTAGTAGATGTACTCCATCTAGTGAACTATATCAGGTTGTAACGTGACGGCGTTACATCGTTGACAGTATGATCCAAAGAGAAGTATATCAGAAGAGTCCTATGAGCTCTACCATTAAGTTTAAAATTTTCTAAAAAAATTAAGTCATAAGAAATAACGATTCTAACTAATAAAACCATTATATAAATAACTGAAGTACTTTGCTTATCTTGTATTAAGCTAAATATCATTGAGTAGTAGACTGGTATATTTTTCCTACTGGAAATCATTGATTCTCATCCCTACTGTATGATGTATTTTATATAGATGGCCTCGATCGTGTTCTTCCTCGAGATGCCTGAGCTGCAATGGCATTATGACCCAGAGTTAGGGTCACTATATCTGGTTGCTGAGTCTCGTATCCCCTATATTTACAGACATAGCATGACCTAGATTTCTTTACATTATATGACCATCATAGGCTCTTACATCTGACCTTTTGAAGAGCCACTGATTGAGGGAGTTAGTTTTATCTGTCTATAGTTGCTTATATTTTGTTAGGCCCTAACCCGGATTAGGTGGTCACTGCGAGGACCAAGGTAGGGTTGTTTATAATATATATATATAATTAGGTATGAATGTATATAGTATAACTATGTGACTTAACTTACTATGGATGTGATATAAGATGTAAGTTATCATGTGGCCGACTTCTTGAGATGCGCATTACATTTCCGCTATTTCTATACGTTGACTATTACGTTGTAAGGATTTTGATTTGTGACAAGTTAGTATAGTTCTTAGTGCAAGGCTCATATTTATTACAACTTATACATATATATTTCATATAGTTAAGAAATCACAAATCTATAAGATAAGTTATGAGTAACGACTACATATTGTAATGTTATGACTCGAGCATAGCACTATAGTAGGAGGGGTGTTACATTATGGTATCAGAGCAGTTCATCCTATTAGAGCCTGGGGATGGTCTGACTTGCTTCTAAAGCACACTCTAAAATTTCAGTGTCATGCAATAGAGTCTTATCTGTTGAGATAAAGAGTAGATTTTTATAAGCACGACTGTCTACTTTTGAAGTACTTAGTTTTGCCACACCTAGCTTTGTGTTGAAACTGATCACCTCGATATATTTGTTATGTGTGGCAGGAACTAGCGGCTTTAGGTAAGCGTAGAACTAACAATAACCCCAACGATATGCCCAATGAGAACACAACAACCTTTATGCAAGATTTTTGGAATATGGCCCAGGCTGTTAGAGAACAAGCAGTGGCTGCTAATCGGATGATGGAAATACTAGGAAGACAAATGGGACAAGGGAATGATAATGGAAATGGCCATGAGAGGTTAATGTTCTTGGAATTCCAAAAGGCATGTCCACCTCGTTTTAGGGGAACTGTGAACCCTGATAAGGCAGAAGAATGGATGCAGACCATTGAGAAAATATTTTCAGTGCTGGATTGCTCAAATCAACAGAAGGTAATCTTTGCTGCTTTTATGCTAGATGCTGATGCAAATTCCTGGTGGGTTGGAACACGGAGGCCCTTTGAAGGAGTTGGTATTGAGATTACTTGGGAAGTGTTCAAGGAGGCCTTTTATAAGAAATATTTTCTTGTTTCTGTAAGAAACACAAAGGAGTTGGAATTCCTGAGACTCTAATACGGAAATATGACTGTGCTTGGGTACACAGCTAAATTTGAGGAATTATGTAAGTTTTCTACCATCTACTAGCAGAACCCCAATAAGGAGTGGAAATGTGTGAATATGAAGGGGGTTTACGGGAGAATATCTTGATGATTGTAGGACCAATGGAGATTAAAGATTTTCCTACATTGGTGAATAAGAGTACTTTAGTGGAAGAATACGATAAGAAATTGACTACGTCCCAAGCAAAGCAATATGAGAATAGGAGAAGGTTTGCACCACAAAGCCGAAAATTTAAACCTGCCCTACTGCCACGAAAGGATTTTCCTCATGGGAATGGAAAAGGGAAGCAACTGCAGAGGCCGATTACTAACAAGGAATACTCGAAATGTGGGAAGCATCATGGTGATAAACCATGTTTATTTGGACAAAACTTTTGCTATCGCTGCAGAAAGCCAGGTCACATGAGTGGAGAATGTCCGACTAGAGATTTACCTCCTTTTTCCAGGCCACAACAATATGGATGTGTTTATTCTATGAATGTTGAAGAAGCTACATTATCTGAGCAGCTCATTCAAGGTACGTGCAGAATTAACCATGAATCCCTAACAGTACTATATGATTTAGGAGCCACACACTCATTTATATCTTTGAAATGTGCGCATTTTCTGAAATTGCCCATATCTGATTTGCCCCATGATTTGGCTATCGACACACCTACTAACAAACCTATAAAGACAAGTCAAGTTTGTAAGAGCATTCTTTTTCAAGTTGAGGGTAGGATATTCATAATTGATTTAGTCTGCCTGCCATTAGTTGGTCTCGATCTTATTCTTGGCATGGATTGGCTCTCTGCCAACCAAGATGCTATGATAAGACAATAGTATTTCCATTATATATCCTCTGTGAACAAAAGGTCTCCATGTGTTTTTACCTAAATTCCTTAAAATTAGGATATGGAAAGTCTAGTAGACAGGGGTACATATTCTTGTTGACTAGTGTAGTAGAGGGTGAGCAGGAATTAGAAGATATACCAATAGTTCAAGAATACTCTGATGTATTTCCAGAAAGCATACCAGAATTTTCCTCACAAAGGAAGATAGAGTTCTCTATTGACTTGGTACTAGGGATGGGTCCAATTTCCTTAGCTCCTTATTGGATGTCTCCTTTGGAATTAGTAGAATTGAAGAAGCAGATTGAAGAGCTGTTAAGTAAACATTTTATCCACTCCAGTGCATTACCATGGGGAGCTCCTGTACTCTTAGTGAAGAAGAAGGATGGAGGTATGAGGCTATGTGTTTACTATAAATAACTGAATAAGGTGACAATAAAAAATAAACATCTTTTCCCAAGGATTGATGATCTCATGGATCAACTAAGGGGAGCGACAGTATTCTCCAAAATTGATTTGAGATCGGGGTATCACCAGATTCGAGTTCGGGAAGTAGATATTCCAAAACTACTTTTAGAACATGGTATGGGCATTATGAATATACAGTGATGCCCTTTGGATTAACAAATGCCCCAGTGATTTTCATGGACTACATGAATCGAATCTTCCAACCTTATCTCGATCAATTTGTGGTTGTCTTTATAGATGATATTCTCATCTATTCAAAGACCGAGGAAGAACATGAGACGCACCTCCGAACAGTGCTACAGATTCTGTGAGAGTGGAAACTGTACGCCAAGTTGTCAAAATGTGAGTTTCGGATGAAGAAAGTAAAATTTCTTGGTCATGTCGTATCACAGGGAGGAATCGTAGTTGATCCAGCAAAGATTGAAGCAGTTCTACAGTGGGAAAGGCCAACAACTGTTGCAAAAATTCGAAGTATCTTAGGATTAGTTGGGTATTATAGAAGATTTATCAAAGGATTCTCCCAGATATCTTTGCCTTTGACAAAGTTGACTCACAAGAATACACCGTTAACTTGGATGATAGAGTACAAGAAGAGTTTTCAAGAACTCAAGAAGAGATTGACAATAGCACTAGTGTTGGCTTTGCCAGATCTACATGGTCCATTTGAGGTCTACTATGATGCATCAAAAAGAGGCTTAGGGTGTGTTTTGATGTAAAATAGAAATGTGGTTGCCTATGCTTCAAGGCAGCTGAAGTTGCATGAGGTGAACTACCTTACTCACGATCTTGAACTAGCAGCAGTAGTATTTGCTTTGAAAATTTGGAGACACCATCTCTATGGAGTAAAGTTTGAAGTCTTTTCTGATCACAATAGTCTCAAATATCTTTTTGATCAGAAAGACTTGAACATGAGACAACATAAATGGATGAAATTTTTGAAAGATTATGACTTTGATCTAAGCTACCATCCAGGAAAGGCAAATATGGTAGCAGATGCTCTCAGCAGAAAGACCTTGGGTATCTCTTGGATGATGATTAAGGAGACAGAGTTAGAAGAGACTTTCTGAAACCTTAAGTTGGGAATAGAAGAAAGGGCTAAAAGTGTCTATTTGGGTCAAATTATGATCACAAGTGACATCAAGAAGGAGATTTCACGAGCTCAGCAAGAAGATTTAGAATTTCAGAAAACCATGGCCTCAGTTCAATCTAGGAAGTAGACCGGGTTTGCCCAGGATAAAGATGGGATATGGAGGTATCAAGATCAGATCTGTGTACCGAGAATAGGAAATCTTCGTCGTGATATTCTAGAAGAGGCTCACCAAGGTAATTTCTCTGTACACCCAGGAGTCGCAAAAATGTATAGAGATCTTAAAAAGATGTTCTGGTGGACAAAACTGAAGGTTGATGTAGCAAAAATAGTATCTAAGTATTTGACTTGTCAGAAAGTGAAGATTGAACATAAGAAGCCACCAGGTACACTACAACCTCTTGAAGTTCCAGGATGGAAATGGGAAAGCATTTCCATGGACTTTGTAATGGGATTACCCAAAACGTCATCGGGATATGATGCTATCTGGGTTATAGTGGATAGACTAACTAAGTCTGCATATTTTCTACCTATCAGAGTCTCATATTCTTTGGAGATCTAGACTCTATATAGAGGAAATTGTGAGGTTGCATGGCATTCCTTCAACTATAATCTCAGACAGGGATCCGCGATTCATTTCAAGATTTTGGGGAGCTTTTCAGAAAGCTTTTGGAAGCAAGCTTTGTCTAAGCACGACTTATCATCCCCAGACCGACAGACAAACTGAGAGGACCATTCAAACACTAGAAGATATGTTGAGAGCATGTGTGCTAGAACATCGTGGGAGTTGGGATAACTGTCTGCCACTAATTGACTTTTCCTACAATAACAACTATCATGCAAGTATTGGAATGGCTCCTTATGAAGCTCTGTATGAAAGAAAGTGTCAATCACCACTTTATTAGTATGAATCAAGCGAAGCCAGCTTGTTAGGACAAGACCTTATCCGACAGACTACTGAGCAGATAAAGAGAATCCGAAGTAAGATTTTGACTGCTCAGAGCCGACAGAAAAGCTATGCTGATAAGAGGAGGAGACCATTAGAATTTTAGGAGGGAGATCATGTATTTTTGAAAGTTACACCTACGACCGGGATAGGTAGGGCCATTAAAGTCAAGTTAAATCCTCGCTTTGTAGGTCCGTTCCAAATCCTAAGTTGTATAGGCTCAGTAGCATACCGAATAGCTTTATCTCCACATCTTTCAAGCCTCCATGATGTATTTCACATGTCACAACCCTGATTCTAGTCACATACTGGAACCTGAATCACTACAACTAAAGGATGACTTAACTTTTGACTTACCACCGGCACAAATAGTAGATAGAAGCGTGAAACAACTTCAAGGGAAGTCTGTCTCTCTTGTCAAGGTTGCATGGGGAAAAGAAGGATCTAAGGAGTATACATGGAAGTTAGAATCCAGTGTGCGAGAAGACTATCCCGCACTTTTCATAGGTACTAAATTTTGAGGGCAAAATTTTTCTAAGGGGAGTAAAATGTAACAACTCGTCTATCTGCATTTTCTCTGATAAAATAATTAATTGTGAGTAATCAATAGAGATTTTAAAAATTTCAGTCGACACAGTTAGGATCAGAATAACATAAGGATTCTATAAAAAAAATCAAAATTAATTAAATATTAATAAAAACTTAGAATAATAATATTTTAATCAGTAATATAGGATGAGATCTTATAAATGATATTGGGATATACAAAAATTTGGGATAAGGTTAAAAGGATAATTTTTCGTGATAAAGTTTTTTTTATGTCAATCAGGTACCGAAATAATAAGAAATGGTACACTGAAATGGTAATAACTGGTATACCGAAATATCTAAATTGGTTCAATTAATGGACATTATCATATCTTAAATAAATTTTTACTTAGAATAATCGAATAAATATAGATATTCCTAATACTGATAGAAGGAAAATTGATCTGGAAATAGAAATTCCTTTACTTTCTCTTTAAGTCACTAAGTTTATTAAAAGGAAAACAAAGCAACAAAGTCATTTCTTCTCGGTTCTTTTCACAGAACCACGTTTTTGCTCTCCTTCTTGCTTGTTGCTTTTTTCCTCTTCACTTCTCTATTTTCTAAATTCTTCTCTTTGCAAAACTCCATCAAACCACCATATCTATAAAGGATACTCTTAGGTAAGCATTTAAACTACTACAAGAACATTTTCTCTACATCAAGATCAATTGAAAACTTTATTTTTTTCTCTTACTTGGTTCACATGGCAGCACAAATAGGGGCTGAAAAGAAAGGGGTTTGAGGCTTGATAAATAAAAAGAATTAGAGAAAAGGCTTGGAGTAAGGTAGGAAAATTATTCTAGTCTTTTACTTTATGATGTTTAACTATTTTGCCAAGATAAGTGCTTGAATTTTTGTGGTTATGTTGCTAAAAAATCTGAAGCCAAATTTTAGAATTCATGATAGATGGAGTTGTGATGAGATTATGTATATTGGGACCTCAAATTTTATTGCAGAATTTATAAGTGCTTGGACTATGATGAAATCTTGAGTGTTGGAATTTTTGGTGTGCTGGAATATTATGTGTTGAATCCTTACAGCATTAATTCTTATGTTATGTGATATAATAGGTGCTGGAATTTTATTAACTGAAATATTTACAGCCTTTGGTTCTTGGTTTATATGATATAATAGGTGCTCTGAGTGGGTATGTGCTGGAATTTTATTGTACAAAAATTTTACACCATTAATTCTTTAGTTCTATGATCTTGCTAAACATATTAATCAAAGCTTGAAAAGTGGCATCAAAACTTGACTTGTAGCTTTGAAAATTTAGGAGAAATTATTGTCCAAGGAATGATGATTCATAGTAGAAATAGCTTAAAATCCATTGCATGGAACTTGGTTCAATTGTTGGAAAATTGATGAGAACTATTGTTAACTAAAAGATGTAATAGAAAATCGGATGGTATAAAATCTCTTAAAAACCTAGTAGACTTTGCAGAAAAACATCGCAACAGTATACCAAATGTTACGAGAAATATCTAAAAAAAAAAAGGTTGAAGAGAGGCATTATACATATCCAAGAGATTTTAAGAGAATTTTTGTACAAATGATAAAAGCGCACACAAAGAAAGGAAACTTAATCTTGTGCAATGTAATTTGCTTAGTGGTAAGCTCATGGATTCACGGGTAGTAGTAGACGTGCTACGCCCTTCGAACTATATCAGGTTGTAATCGCGATGGCTTCACATCGTTATGAGGAAAGGGATGTACTGAGAATAATGAGGCTATTATAGAGGAGATGTAGTAGACATACTCCATCTAGTGAACTATATCAAGTTGTAACGTGACGGCGTTACATCGTTGACAGTACGATCCAAAGAGAAGTATATCAAAAGAGTCCTATGTGTTCTACCATTAAGTTTAAAATTTTCTAAAAAAATTAAGTCATAAGAAATAACGATTCTAACTAATGAAACCATTATATAAATAATTGAAGTACTTTGCTTATCTTGTATTAAGCTGAATATCATTGAGTAGTGGACTGGTATATTTTTCCTACTAGGAATCATTGATTCTCATCCTTACTGTATGATGTATTTTATATAGGTGGCCTCGATCGTGTTCTTCCTCGAGATGCCTGAGTTGCAGTGGCATTATGACCCAGAGTTAGGGTCACTATATCTGGTTGCTGAGTCTCGTATCCCCCATATTTATAGACATAGCATGACCTAGATTTCTTCACAGTATATGACCGTCATAGGCTCTTACATCTGACCTTTTGAAGAGCCACTGATTGAGGGAGTTAGTTTTATCTATCTGTAGTTGCTCATATTTTGTTAGGCCCTAACCTGGATTAGGTGGTTACTGCAAGGACCAGGGTAGGGTTGTTTATAATATATATGTAATTAGGTATGAATGCATATAGTATAACTGTGTGACTTAACTTAATATGGATGTGATATAAGATGTAAGTTATCGTGTGGCCGACTTCTTAGGATGCGTATTACATTTCCGCTATTTCTATACGTTGACTATTACGTTGTAAGGATTTTGATTTGCAACAAGTTAGTATAGTTCTTAGTGCAAGGCTCGTATTTATTACAGCTTATACGTATATATTTCATATAGTTAAGAAATTGCAAATCTATAAGATGAGTAACGACTACTTACTGTAATGTTATGACTCAAGCATAGAACTATAGTAGGAGAGGTGTTACATGCATGTAACGTCCAGGGATTGCGAAGTTGAGGAGTGATCGCCAGTGTACGGAGGCACGAACAAGGAGCGGCTCCTGGAAAACTTTGAAAGCAGAGGGGTATATGAATGAACCGATTACACACCCGAATGAGAGGGATCCTAAGATTGTATAGGTATGGGACTATATATTTGAGGAAGGCTTATATAAATTGATTTGTACTACTTATACCAACAAGATGCATTTTCTTTCGGTAGCCCATCATGAAAGAACTCCATAGTTAAGCGTGGCTGACTTGGAGCAATTTTGGGATGGGTGACCTCCTGGGAAATTTTCCCAGGAAACGTGTGAGTGAGGACAAAGCACGCTGAAAAAACCCATGTTAGTTTGTGGGGACAGTCATCAATCCACAAAGCAGCAGGGGATGTTACAAATGGTATCAGAGCCTGCACCTCTCCCAGTACGATGTGGTTTCGGGGACGAACCGAGCAGATGCTGGTGGCCATGTAACGCCCGGGGATTGCGAAGTCGGGGAGTGATCACCGGTGCAAGGAGGCATGGACAAGGAGCAGCTCCTGGCAGACTTCGAAAGCAGAGGGGTACATAAATGAACCAATTACACACCCGAATGAGAGGGATCATGAGACTATATAGGTATAGGACTATACAGTTGAGGAGGGCTTATATGAATTGATTTGTACTACTTATACCAATCAGAACGCCCAATTTTTATGTAATTTTATCTTGTCATTACAAATTACCAAATTACTGTAGGTAATTATTACATAAGATTTGAGGCCGAACAATCCTCAATAAAGGAATATAACATTAGAAGAGAGGTTAGGAGCGATTCATGCAGTCGCAAATCCGAATTTCAGACGTATAAAATGACCAACATGCCCCTGAAGTTATTTTACTCAGAAAATGAGGATCGTGGGCCCCACTTATTCTCAAGGGGATGTTTTGATGATAATAAGGGATTGTTTGTGTTATGTGTGTTAATAGAAGGATCTCAATTTTGAGTTCCGACGCGCGAAATGACCAAAACGCCCTGTCGTTGTTTTAACTCAGATGTGCGCGGTGAGCCCGCACCTCACTAAAATGTTTTAAAATTTGTTTTTAAGCCATGATTAACCATTGGTTAAGCTCGGGTGGCCTCGGCGCTTTTTTAAGTGAAAGTACGATTTTGCCCTGTTTTTGGGCTTTGCGAATTTCGGGATTTTGATTCAGTATATCGAAACCTAAGCAATATTAGGCTCAAATTAAAGCTTATTAAATTCTAAATATTAATCTAGAGTCAAAATTATGTATTTAGATTGATTAGAACCCAAAATTGCTCAAAAACACCCAAATTACTTACTAATTCACTTAAGCCCTTAACCGTAAATTCTCTAAATTACATGAATACCTTGCCTACACCTAAATAATGCATGGAACACACAAATTTCACTTCTTTGGGCTGTAATGGACGAAATTATTGATGCCATTATGCAGCTGAATTATTGCCAAAAGTTGCACTAAAACAAAATGCCAAAATGTCACCATAAGAGACATAATTCCTTAATTTCATACAACTTTGTCTAAAATGATTTTTCCTCCCTTATTTCTCCTGTAAAATTCCGCCAACTACCTCCTCATTTTGGCCAATTAGAAGCCTCAAAATCTTCTATAAATAGGCTTGCTTGAGTGGTCTTGGAATGCTTTGTTCATAACTAGTTTTTAGGAGCACCAAAAACTTTCTTTCTTCCTCCTCTTTGGCTGAATTCTTTCTTCAATTTTTTTCAAAGAGATTTTGTTTCATTTTACTTCAAGAAATCAAGTTCTCTTCCTCTTCTTCAACTCAGATTAGGTAGGGAGTAGTTTCTAAATTTATTTCTATGCTTTGAGGAGTTGTGTTTTTAGCTCAAAATGATGAAATTATGAACTTACCTTAGCTTTTCATTTCGGTTTTCCTCTTCATTTTTCTTTAACCAATTCGGCCATATGGCCTAGGTGGAACTAAGATGATGGCTTGATGATGAGGACCTTGAGGGTGGGTTGTAAATCCATCACAAGTTGGGCCTCTAAAGCTTGAAAATTCCACTTGATGCAAAACTTTAAAGAATAATGCTTTATGATGCTAAAACAAAGATTTTTAGTTTAGAACTTGAAATATGTATTTTCCAAGCTTGTATTTCATGTTTATGTTTCAAGTCATCACTTAATCTTTCAAGATAATAAAGAGGTTGCATCTCATATTTAATTTATGCTCTCACTTTATTTTATAATGGCTAAAAGAATCAACGCATGGCATGTTTATTTTATGTCATCACCTAAAGATCCTAGAGGTCAAAGACTTGGCCATGTATCACAAGCAAAGAAATATGATTATTGGAGTTAAAGAATTTATTCTTTAAAAAGTCTTGAGATTGGAGCTTAAAAAGATATAATAATAATTCTCTTCTTCCTTCACCGGTCCTGTGCGGACTACCGCCGCTCCAGTTTCCTAATATTCTCTTCTCCCTCTCTTGGTCTGTGCGGATTACCGCCGCTCGCTTTCTTGCATTATGTTTATATTTCAAGTTCTTGCATCATGTTTAATTTTCAAGTCATCACCTTAAATCTTAAAGATAAAGAAATGGAATTGCATATCATGTTTATAATTCCAAGCTATCGCCTTGTAAAGATAAGATTAAAATAAGGTTGCATAGCATGTTTATAATTCTAAGATGTCACCTAAATCTCTATAGCTCAAGACTTACTCCTTTTATCTTAAGTGAGAATTTTAATTGTGAAGATCCTCCCAATTTTGACAAAAGAACTAGTTTCTAAATGAGTTTTAAGACTTTGCAAGGATTTTACGGGGAACTAGTATTTTATACGCACTTAAAATATGATTCTATGTAATTGCATGAGGTTCATGATTCGGCCACTGATCTGAGTTTAGTATCAATGTATGATAATGATTTGATATGTTTGAAGTTGTGATAATTATGGTTTATTGTTAAGAGAATGATTCACTGCATGTTAGAGATAAAACTAGCTCTCTAGAACAACCGAAGAGCTAGAATTTACCTAATTTTTGACCCCTTTAAGTTTAGCCAATGCCAAATCTGTTTTAGTATGTTATAATTCTGTCTAGGATTAGTTAGCCACGAAAAATTTGGTATCAATTAGACTAGGATTGATCCCGAACACTAAAAATGAACTTAGCAACTAGAAAAACGTAAAAACAAGATTTCTAGAACTCTAGGGAATGAAATTTATGCATTCTATCCAGAATCTTTAGCAACGATAAGAACCAGGTTTTATTATGTTTAAATGAGGGAGAATGATTCATAATTGGTTTAGTAACTAATTCAGCATCATAGGGAAAGCTGGTAACAAGAAAGGATTTAAAACATAACTTCTAGCATACCGTAAAACCTTAGGAACAACTTACTACCTATGCTACCCCATTTGATTTAATAGTGTTCTTAAGGCCTATAAATAATCGTAAGGATGGTAATAAATCCCTTAGGTGCATAACTAATTAGTTCTATAATTGATAATTCTATGTAAGTATTGGATGCTTATTAAGTACTTGATATCATTGAATGATTTCCTGGCTTGCATATTATAGTTGCTGTTGCAAATAATGAGAATGCTTATGCATGAAATATTCTTTACTATGTAAAATTTACCTTTGTTGCTAGAAGAAAGTGTATCATTGTAAAAGTGTAATTTGGAAAGGTTCTGGCTAAGGAAAGACTTGGTATTTAAGCGTGTCCATTATGACCCACTTCTCTTTCTGAGAATCTCCCAGATACATGATTATAGTTGATATATATTATTCTAGCTTAAGACTATAAATGAGAAAATGCTATGATGTTTATGAATTGTATTGTGATATAACATGCAAAGATTTAATGGTGACTTAAACTTATAAGAAAATGATCCTTTGGAACCATCAGACTATAGGTGGTGAAAAGGTGATTTTAGCCCCCTAACCCGTTCTCTTAAAAGGGTAGAGTCGAGACTTTAGCTTATCAAAAGGGATAAGTATATGCTAGTGACGACTAGTAAAGTATGAGCTCATAACCTAAATTACTCCCAAAAGAGTGGAGTATAGGGTGGCCCAAGGAAAATAATGATGATGATAAGATTTTAAGTCACCTAAGGCACTAAAGAAATGAAATATGTGCATTGTGTCCGTGTGTAGCTAATATTATATGACGTTCTTTTATGCATGTTATTTTGATAATGATGATGAGGAATATGATGTAATGATAAAGGAAAAGTTCATTGTAAATATGACATGTTAAGATTATGATGCATAATAAGACGCATGATTAAAAATTGACGAACCTCGGTTAAGTATTTGTCCGAACTTAAAATGAATCTTTGCATGCTCACTATTTTAGAATAATCCCGAGGTTCCTGGGGACTTTGATGATGACACTGTAGAAGGAGGTACCCTACTGAGAATTCTTTAGCAAGATTCTCACTCCCTTTTCTTTATTTCCGTCATTGTCTCCAGATTCAAATGGCGACATTCGTCCTGTTTGTTGATACCCCTACTTGGGAATTCCACTATGATCCGGTGCATCGCTCGTATCATTTTGAAGGGAGGTCTTGCTTGATTCGTGTTTTTATTTACATAGGTCGTCCATTTGCACATCCTGTCCCTAGTTATCGATTTTCTCCTACTTCTCCCTATGGCGATGAAATGGTTTTCGAACATGCACGTCCACTTGATGAAAGAATGTTACGTTCTTATCCCGCTTCATCTCCTGTCCATGGATTTCCAGAGTATGTTCCCGAGATGAGATATTCTGAAACTGATCCTTCAGAGGACACTCCTACTCATGTATATTCTGAGAGCTCTGCTCCTACTCCCACACGTGTAAGAGAGGGTAGTGAGGAAACAGTTGTTCAGCCGAGGTTAGCAAGAAGGCCGTCCATGCGACCCCAGCCTGGTGCATCTCGTGTGTCTCCTCCCGAGGGAGCTAATCAGTGGATCGGATTTATTCCCCCATTTCCAGGATAGTAGCCATAGAAGGTTCTTAGTAGATTTATGTGTGTTCATGCACCCTAGTTTTAGGATAACCTTCCCGGCTTATGGAGTTATCTAGTTTAGGGGCATATATTTCCTTATGTATATTTTCTTTTATGGGTTTGCATAAGACAATGATGTATGATCACAACCCACCCTTTGAGTGAGGTTATTGTATGTAAATATATGTTATAATGTGCTTATGGATGTTATATGATGGAGCCAAAGTGATATGATGTGATATATTCTTAAACGTCTTATTATACTCCGCTTACTCGTTCACATTGTACTCGGCTCACGTTTTCAATTATGTTTTTTTTAAAAAAAATGGCTCGTAATTTCACTAAGTATTTTCAAATTATGAAGAAAGAACCAAAGCAAGGAGTAAAGTCTAGTCATTAATCAGATTCAACCTAGGTGTATTTGGTTAATTACTAGGGTGTTACACGATATAGTCCATGATGGACCGAATGGATAGGTAAGATGAACAAGGACAAGTAGGACAACATGAGGCGGAGAATTCAAAGAATGTAAGGTTCTCTGAGTTCACGAAGGACAATCCTCCATCTTTTTTGGTCACCTTCAATCCCAGTATTGCAGATAGGTGGTTCAAGAGCATGAAGAAGATATTGACAGTGGTTCCATGCTTAGAGGAGCAGAAAATGTCATATACTACATATATGTTTGAGAGGGAAGCAGAGTATTGGTGGCATGATACTAGGATGGTACTTGAGGTGATTGGTATGCCTATTACTTAGTAAGGATTCAAGGATAGTTTTTATCAGAAGTACTTCCCCCAATCAGTCAAGAATGCCAAGGAAATTGAGTTCCGACAGTTAAAGCAAGGAAAGATGATAGTGCCAGAGTATATTTCTAAATTTAAAGAGCTGATCAAGTTCTCCCACATGTATCTTGGAAACCCTAATAGAGAGTGGAAGTGCGTCATGTATGAAAATGGGTTGAAGCCAGAAATCAATAATGTAGTTGCACATCTTGAGATCCGGGAGTTTGCCACTTTGGCAAACAAATGTCGAATTGTGGAGGAGAGCCAAAAGAAGCTAGTCACAGCTCAAGCAGAGGAGCATAGAAGTAGGTTGGCACCACAAGCATGGAGATTCAAGCCACAAACTCCACAACATTAAGGCCATGTCTTCGCCATAAGAACTAGGAATGCCTCTTTTGTCACAACCTGACATGGGCACGTGGGGAATCCTCATTCCCACGTAAGTCTCGTGACCTTTGCATTTCTCTATATGCATATTTTAATATAAAATTGTTTGCAAAACATCATTTCATCTCTAATAAACCATTGGTCCCATGAAAAAAAAACATAAACAAACTCTAGCACAAATCTCTGGAGTAATAAAATCAACCATTTCAATTTTAACCTCTAAACATATCACTAAGGTTCGAAATACATGAGTTGCTCTCTATACAAATATACATGAAAACTATAATCATGTAGATACAAAATAATCATAATAAAACAATGCTAATCAATCTTTATGGTCCGGGACCCTGCCCATCATGTAATTGGAGCACTCTATCTCTAATAAAAAAAAATAGAGTACTTCACATGAAGTGAAGCTCACCAATCAATGAATATCTACTGTGGGGGTGGACCGCAGCGTCTACAACACCTGTAATGGGAAAAGGAGTGGGGTGAGTTTCATCTAAAACACAGTGAGCAGGTTCTCACCCATAACCTTCTAATGGGACAACCAAGAAGTAGATAATCATATACAAATAATTAAAATCATTTGATGTAATAATCTCTGGAATCATACTTGTATACATTTGAATATAAAAGCACTAAATAGAAACTTCTCTGAAATTATAATAACAGTACTCTATAAGAGAAACAGGAATCTTTACTTTATAGTTCTTCAAGAACCTTAATCATTATACTCTATGATCCATCAGGGATCTAGTATGAACACTTGAATAGGTTCCGTTCTCTACAAAGATTGTCCTCTTTGGACAACTTAGTACCAAGGTTAACGATCGGGGTCAGCCGTTAACTCACTGTCTGTTTCTCTATAACTACCGTTTCATCTCTAAAACCAATGAACATATTATTTTCTTTAAGTCTTTACTCTAATATTTCTCTGAGCACAACTCTAAAATTCGTAAATCATTCATTCGAAATATTATCATGGAAATTTTATGGAAATCTCAGTTCAAGATATAATAGTAATATTCTAGCTCTGGTGATAAAATCCTTTAACAATAATGGTCCCATGAGTTTGCAATAAAACAAATATTTTATGCTCTAGTTGGAATTCGCCATTTCAATAATTATAACAAATCAACGGAGACTCTAATATCTTGAAATCCCTTCTAAACCATGCAATCAATAATAGTTTGACGAAAATTAACTCTAATGACCAAGATAGAGGTTATGGGTTCCAAACCCACTCACTTGGAGTGGAGGGAATGGTGACGTCAACCCCAACAGAGCTCCGAGAAGGTGGAATGGCACCAACTTCTGCCATTGGAGCCACAAAACACAAAATTAGTCTCCGTTAACCTCTAGATTACTCAAATTTAACTGTAACAACACTGGGGGAGCACCTCCATTTAACAACAATGGAGACAAACAACAAACACAAACTCTAGAATACAAAGTGAGAAGGATGGAGACAACAAAACCCATAAATCTCACCTTTAATCTCTTGGAGGAAGAAGGATTAAAGAGGATTTATGTGAGGAAGGAGTGGGAGAGAATTGGGAAGAGAGGAGTTTCAAAAATGGGGAAAAATCTCGAGTTTAGAGGGTTTAAAAAGGGGTTGAGGGTCTCACTAACGTGACACGACGCGTTTTGCATTGTTTGTGCACTGCTGACACCGCTATAGCAGTCTAACCCCCACTTACGACCGCTATAGCGAACCCTAGAATGCCCAAAACATGCTACTACACTCCCATGACCACTATAGCGGTCACCTGATGTCCAAAATGCCACGGTCACCCCACTGTGACCGCTATAGCAGTCCTAGACTGCTATAGCGGTGACAATTCACCACATCAGCTGCACTAAGGGTTCTCCGGACATCTCAGGGCTTTCCCAGCAACACGGGTGGGTCTCAGGGGACTCTAGGGCAAAACGGAACTTATCCGGTGCCACGTATACGCCGGGTATCACATTCTCCCTCCTTAAAAGAGATTTAGTTCCCAAATCTAAAACATATCTTGAGGAGGGAAAAGGTGCAGATACTTGATCCTCATAGCTTCCTCAGCTTCCCACATGGCTTCCTCGCCGGAGTCGTTCCTCCAGATGACCTTTACCGAGGCCACTTCCTTTGAGCAAAGCTTCTTGATTTGCCGATCCACGATGGTGACCGGTTCCTTTTCATACAACAAGTCCTTATCCACTTGAACCGCTTGTGGGATGAGCACGTGTGACTCATCGGACATATACTTCCTGAGCATACTGACATGAAACATTGGGTGTATCTTTGATAAACTGGGAAGCAGTGCCAACCTGTAGGCCACTGCTCCAACTCTCTCTAGAATCTCAAACCAGCCGATATAGCGTGGATTCAACTTTTCCCGCTTACCGAACCTCACTACTCCCTTCATGGGAGACACCCTCAGAAATACGTGATCACCCACAGCAAACTCTAGATCTCTGTGCCGGTTATCAGCATAAGACTTCTGTCTAGATTGAGTCACCAACAACCGTTCTCTGATCAGCTAAACTTTCTCTAAGGTCTCTTGTACTAGATCTGGGCTTAGGGCCTTAGCTTCCCCAAGCTCAAACCACCCAACTAGGGATCTACAGCATCTACCATACAACGCTTCAAACGGTGGTATCTGGATGCTAGCTTGATAATAGTTGTTATACGAGAACTCTATCAGTGGCAAGTGGTCACACCAACTCTCACCGAAATCTAGCACGTAAGCTCTGAGCATGTCCTCTAAGGTTTGGATTATTCTCTCTGATTGGCCATCTGTCTGCGAATGGAAAGCCGTGGTCAAATCCACTCGAGTCTCGAGAGCTTCTTGAAATGCTTTCTAGAACCTCAAAGTGAACTGAGACCCTCTATCCGATATGATCGACACCGGCACACCATGAAGCCGAATGATCTCGTCTATATAAAGCTGAGCATATTGAGTTGCACTGAAGGTCGTCTTCATTGGTAGGAAGTGAGCAGACTTGGTCATCTTGCCCACGATCACCCATATGGAATCAAAGCCTTTAGTGGTCCGAGGCAACCCGACTACGAAGTCCATGGTTATCCTCTCCCACTTCCACTCAAAGATCTCTATCTACTGTAGTAAGCCCGCGGGCCTTTGGTGCTCAGCCTTAACTTGCTAACACACCAAATATCATGCTACATAGCCACCAATGTCTCTCTTCATGCCTTCCCATCAATATAGCTGTCTGAGATCTTGGTACATCTTTGCTGAATCGGGATGAACAAAATATACCACATTGTGGGACTTTTCCATCACTCTCTTCTTTAACTCACCCACATCGAGGACACAGGCGATTCCCAAAGTGTAACACACCCTCCACATCCACTATGAATTCTAGGCTCTCTCCTCTGAGCACATCCTCTATAAGCTTAACCAACTTGGGGTCCTCCCCCTGCCGTGCCTTAATCTGCTCCACCAAAGTCGACTGGGCCCCAATGTGAGCAAGAAAGGCTCTAGACTCATCAAGCTCGAACTGGACTCCCTCTGCCTCTAACTTGTGGATCTCTTCTATCAACGGCTGCCTCACAGGTGCTATATGGTCCAAACTGCCCATGGACTTTCTACTCAGCGTATCAGCTACCACATTAGCCTTACTCGGATGATAAGATATGGTGTAGTCGTAGTCTTTCAACAACTTCAACCATCTACGCTGCCTGAGATTCGGATCCTTCTGCTAGAAGATATACTTCAAACACTTATGATCAATGAAGATCTTGCATGTCTCTCTATATAGGTAGTGCCTCCAAATCTTCAAGGCAAAGACTACTGCTGCCATCTCTAGAGTAGTTTTGTTCATACCTTTTGAGTTGCCTAGATGCATAAGCCACTACTCAACCGTGCTCATAAGGACACAGCCTAGCCCGACTCTAGAGGCATCACAAAACACCGAAAAACCTCCTGTGCCCAAGGGCAACACAAGAACAGGAGCCGTGGTCAAATAGGTCTTAAGCCTCTAGAAACTCTCTTCACAAGCATCCGACCACTGAAACTTAACACCCTTCTGAGTTAACTTAGTTAACAGTGCCGTTATCCTCGAGAAATCCTTAACAAACCTCCGATAGTATCCCACCAAACTCAGGAAACTACGAATCTCTGACACTGTAGCTGGCCTCGGCCACTGTTGAACTGCTTCAACCTTCTTTGGATCAACTAGGATACCATCCTTGGAAACCACATGTCCAAGAAACGCCACTTGATCCAGTCAAAATTCACAATTGGAGAATTTGGCATACAATTGGTTCTCCCTTAGGGTCTGCAAGACAATCCTAAGGTAGTGCTTATGCTCCTCTTCACTCCTAGAGTACATTAGAATGTCATCAATGAAGACAATCACGAAGTGGTTTAGGAATGGTCTGAAGAATTTGTTCATCAAGTCCATAAAAGTTGCGGGGGGCATTGGTTAGTCCAAAAGACATCACTCAGAACTCATAGTGCCCGTAGCGTGTCTTAAAGGTCATCTTGGGTACCTCTTCACCCTTGATCTTCAACTGGTGATAGCCCGACCTTAAGTCAATCTTAGAGAAACACCTAGCTCCTTGGAGCTGATCAAATAGGTCATCAATATGTGGTAAGGGGTACTGGTTCTTGATTGTAACCTTGTTCAACTGTCGGTAGTCTATGCACATCCTCATAGACCCATCCTTCATTTTAACAAACAACACTGGGGCACCCCAAGGCGAGGTAATCGGTCGGATGAACCTCTTGTCAAGCATCTCTTGCAACTGATCCTTCAACTTTTTCAACTCTGCGGGAGCCATCCGATACGGGGGTATAGAGATGGGCCTAACCCTGGGCTTAAGCTCTATCCCAAACTCTATCTCTCTCTGGTGGAATCCCTGGTAACTCTTCTGGAAAAACATCTAGGAACTCATAAACCTCGGGAACTAACTCCAACTTTGGCACTATCACATCAACGGCTTTAACTGAAGCTGGATACCCATAACTCCCTCTATCCATAAGCCTCAAGGCACTCATGGCTGATATCAAACTGGTTGGGACCAAACAACTAGTACCCTTAAACTCTAGAAGCTCGCCTCCAGGAATATCAAACTTTACGGTCTTATTGTAGCAGTCCACCATGACATGACATGGGGTTAGCCAATCCATGCCCACAATGACATCGAAATCTGACATATCTAACAAATGGAGATTAGCAGGCGCCTCCACACCTCCAACCTTAACCTTACAATCTTTATAGACCAATTGTATCAGAAGGGGTCCCCCGAGGGTATCCCCATAAAAAATGGCTTTTCTACAGTAGAAACAGGTTTCTCAAATCGTGTGGTAAAGAACGGGGACACATACGAATATGTAGACCCGGAATCAATCAATACAAATGCCTCAAAAGAGAAAACTCTAATGATACCTGTGACAACATCAGCTGAAGCTGTTGCATCCTGGCGTGTAAGAGCAAACAGATGGGCCTGTCCTCCACTACTCTGGCCTCTACCTCCGCCACCGGACCTCTACCTCCTAGGCCCCTGCCCCCAGCGCCTCTGCCAGCTGGAGTAGTCGGGCCACCCTAGGTCCCTGATTGATAAGACTGAGTTGATGTAGTGGGGTTCCGACCCCTGGTTAGATATTTCTGATCTGAATGGACACTTCGCACGCTTGTGGCTTTGCTGGCCACAGCCATAACAAGTGAAGGTGCCAATCATGCACTGACCATCATGTTTCCTCCTACAAGTCTGACACTGGCGGAAGCTTTGAACTGAAACCTGGCCACTGAACTGGCTTCCATCTTTGCTCTGACTATAAGAAACAGTAGGCCTGATCAGGGTAGACTCTGAGAAGGCAGGCCTACCCGATTGGGATCTCTGCTGATCCTGCTGGCCAGGTCCTCTGGTTGACCTAGCTCCCCCCGAGAAAGAACCACGTGTCCTGGCCTTCTTGCCAGAATGTGATGCAGCTTTCCTGTCTACCAAACCAGCCTCTATCGCGATGGCTGTATCTACTATTTGCACTTAGTCCATGGTGCCTACATGTGGCTGAAGACTAAGGAACATATTCTGGGGCGCTCCCTGAATGAACTGCCTAACCCGCTCTGTCTCCGATGCGAACATACTAGCAACTGCTTGGGCTAGGTATATGAATCTCTCCTCATACTACGTAACTGACATGCCATGCATCAGTCGGAGCCTCAGGAACTCCTCAACCATCTGATCCCGACGGCTTTCTTATAGGTATCTCTTTAGGAATGTTGCTTGGAATTCCTCCCAAGAGGGTGGCTTAGAGTCACCACACCCCTGAAGGAACTCATCATACCATATACCAGCCTGGCCTCCCAATTGGAAGCCAGCCAACTCTGCTGCCCTCTTGGAAGAGTAGTGGATAACTCGGATGATCTTCTCTACCTCTCGGAGGAACGTCTGAGGATCCTCCGTCGTGAGACACCCCTGAAAGGTAGGTGGATACAACCTTCTGAAGCGCTCTAGCACTAAGTCATCTAGATCTCTAACTGGTGCATACACCGAGGGTGTATGCACCAGTGGTGGCTGAACTGGAGGTGTCTAGACTAGCGGTGGTTGAGTGCCAGCCTTAGTCTGCCTAGCCAATGGCCCTGTGAGGGCTGCCAAGGCTTACTTTAGTGCCCTGAAATAGGCCTCTGAAACCGAAGATCCACTGCTAAGACGGCGACGGTGAGAAGAAGAAGAACGACGTAAAGAAGGCATATTGAATCTGAAAGAACATGAACACAAGGATAAGACATGGATCTTGAAAGGAAGGCAAGACTTTAGCTTTGAACTTAGACATGACTGACCACTCTAAAGGCCTCAAGTAACGCTTCGTTAATGCAAATGGGCAGGCTTCCATTTACAAAAATGTTGTGCTACTTGCTGACACTTGCTCCAGTGACATGCAAGGAAACCTAGCGCTCTAATACTACTTTGTCATGACCCAACTTGGGCACGTACCTGACATGTGGGGAATCTTCATTCTCACGTAAGCCTCGTGACCTCTGTGTTTCTCTATATGCATATTTTAATATAAAATCGTTTGCAAAATATCATTTCATCTTTAATAAACCATTGGTCCCATGAAACAAAAACAAAAATAAACTCTTAACACAAATCTCTACAATAATAAAATCAACCATTTCCATTTCAACCTCTAAACATATCACTGAGGTGCGAAACACATGAGTTGGTCTCTATACAAAATATACATGAAAACTATAATCATGTAGATACAAAATAATCATGATAAAACAACTCTAATCAATCTCTACGGTCCGGGACCTTGCCCGTCATGTAACTGGAGCACTCTATCTCTAAGAAAAAAAAAACAAAATAGAGTACTTCACACCAAGTGAAGCTCGCCAATCAATGAATCTCTACTGCGGGGGTGGAGGTGGAATCGGAGAACCCGCAGCATCTACAACACCTGTAATAGGAAAGGGAAAGGGGCGAGTTTCATCTAAAACTCAGTGAATAGGTCCTTACCCATAATCTTCTCATGGGATGACCAAGAAGATAGATAATCATATATAAATAATTAAAATCAGTTGATGCAATAATCTCTGGAATCATACTCATATACATTTGAATATAAAAGCTCTAAATAGAAACTTCTCTGAAATTATACTAACAATACTCTACGAGAGAAACAAGAATCTTTACTCTATGGTTCTTCAAGAACCTTAATCATTATACTCTATGATCCATCAAGGATCTAGTGTGGACATTTGAATAAGTTCCGTTCTTTGCTTTATGAGATTGTCCTCTCAGGATAACTTGGTACTAAGGTTAACGATTGGGGTCAGCCATTAACTCACTGTCTGTTTCTCTATAGCTATCGTTTCGTCTCTAAAACCAATGAACATATTATTTTCTCTAAGTTTGTACTCTAATATTTCTCTGAGAACAACTCTAAACTTCGTAAATCATTCGTTCAAAATATTATCATGGAAATTTTATGGAAATCTCAATTCAAGATATAATAGTAATACTCTAGCTCTTGTGATAAAATCTTTTAACAATAATGGTCCCATGAGTTTGCAATAAAACAAATATTTTATGCTCTAGTTAGAATTCGTCATTTCAATAATTATAACAAATCAACGGAGACTCTAATATCTTGAAATCCCTTTTAAACCATGCAATCAATAATAGTTTGATGGAAATTAACTATAATGACTAACATAGGGATCATGAGTTCCAAACCTACTCACCTGGAGGGGAGGGTATGGCGACGTCAACCCCAACGGAGCTCCGAGAAGGTGGAATGGCACTAACTTCTACCATTGGAGCCACAAAATAGAAAATTAGTCTCCGTTAACCTCTAGATTACTCAAATCTAACTCTAATAATATTGGGGGAGCACCTCCACTTAACAACAATAGAGACAAACAACAAACACAAACTCTAGGATACAAAGTGAGAAGGATGGAGACAACAAAACCCATAAATCTCACCTTTAATCTTTTGGAGGAAGAAGGATTAAAGAGGATTTATGTAAGGAAGAAGTGGGAGAGAATTGGGAAGAGATGTGTTTCAGAAATGGGGAAAAATCCTGAGTTTGGAGGGTTTAAAAAGGGGTTGGGGGTCTTACTAACGCGAAACGGCACGTTTTACACTGTTTATGCACTGCTGACACCGCTATAGCAGTCTACCCCCCACTTACGACCGCTATAGCAGTCCCCAGAGGACCAAAACACATGCTGCACCCACACATGACCGCTATAGTGGTCCCTAGAATGCTCAGAACAAGCTGCCACACTCCCATGACCGCTATAGTGGTTCCCTGATGTCCAAAATGCCACGGTCACCCCACTGTGACCACTATAGCAGTCCTTGACCGCTATAGCGATGATAGTTCACCACAGTAGCTACACTAAGGGTCCTCCGGGCATCTCGGGGCTTTCTCAGCAACACGAGTGGGTCCCAAGGGACTTTGGGGCAAAACAGAACTTATCCGCTGCCACATATATGTCGGGTATCACATCTTTATCTAGCAACTTGATTCAAGGTAAGTGTTAAATAAATGGTAATACCTTAGTTGTGCTTTTCAATTCTGGTGCTACATATTCTTTCATTTCACACAATCATGGTAAATCCTTGTATTTGCCTATCTCTGAGTTTCATTTTGATTTAACAGTCTCCACACCTACTGCTAAACCAATAAGAATATGCCTTTGTTGTTTGAGTTGTCATTTTAACATTGATGATAGATCCTTTATATTTGACCTCATATGTTTGCCTACGTCTGGTCTTGGTATGATTTGTGGTATGGATTGGTTATCTATTCATCATGTTTTGCTTGACTGCTACGCCAAGTCTATTGTTTTTCCTACTGAGTCTGATTTATCCATGAAACCTATCCACCTGTTCTTAAATTCCATAGAGTTAAATGTTTTGGGCCTAAAATTACAGATTTGCGCTTTTATCTGCTAGTGAGGTAGAACCCACGCAAACCTTACAGGACATACCAGTAGTGAGAGAGTAGCCACCAGATGTTTTCCTTGAGGAAATACTCGAGCTTCCCCCAGCTAGAGAAATTGAGTTTGCCATAGATCTTGTCCCTGGAACTAAACTTATATTCATAACTCCTTACAGAATGTCCATCTTGGAGTTAGTCGAGCTTAAGACCCAGTTAGAGGACTTTTTAGAGAAGAAGTTTGTTTGGCCTAGTGCTTCACCTTGGGAAGTCCCAGTTTTGCTTTTGAAAAAGAAAGATGGAAGTATGAGGTTGTGTATAGATTACAGACAACTTAATAAAGTGACAGTGAAGAATAAGTATCCTTTACCTAGGATAGATAATCTGATAGACTAGTTAAGAGGAACGGTGGTGTTTTCTAAGATTGATTTGAGATTAGGGTACCATCAAATTTGGGTTAGAGAGGAGG
This sequence comes from Dalbergia cochinchinensis, assembly GCA_031216125.1. Classification (NCBI taxonomy): domain Eukaryota; kingdom Viridiplantae; phylum Streptophyta; class Magnoliopsida; order Fabales; family Fabaceae; genus Dalbergia; species Dalbergia cochinchinensis. The sequence goes on along the minus strand of CM062368.1, from coordinate 71,682,018 downwards.
ACATATCTAAGATGGCGTTCCGAACTCGTTATGGGCAATACGAGTTCACAGTCATGTCTTTTGGATTGACTAATACTCCCGCAGTATTCATGGACTATATGAATATGATCTTTAGACCTTATTTGGATAAGTTTATGGTAGTGTTCAAAGATGATCTTCTCATTATTCAAGGACCCATGAGGAGCACGAGGGCCATCTAAGAGTAGTATTGGAGATCTTGAGCGAAAAGAAACTCTTTGCTAAATTATCGAAGTGTAAGTTTTGGATGCTGGAGGTGAAGTTTTTAGGACATGTTATATCTAGAGGAAGAATATTAGTTGACCTTAGTAAGATAGAGGCTGTGATGAGCTGGAAGTGACCTACTACGATGACTGAGATTAGGAGCTTTTTAGGCTTAGCTAGCTATTACCATAGGTTCATAAAGGGTTTTTCTCATATTGCATTACCTTTGATGAAGCTTAGTAGGAAGATGCCCCTTTTAAGAGGACAGAGGAGTGTAAGAGTAGCTTCTTAGAATTGAAGCAGAAGTTGACCATAACCCTGTGCTTATCTTACCTAACCCCAGTAAGCCCTTCAAGGTTTACTGTGATGCCACTAGGAGAGGTTTAGGTTGTGTCTTGATGCAGCACCACCAAGTAGTAGCTTATGCCTCATGGCAATTAAAGCCCCATGAAGCCAGTTACCCTACCCATGACCTTGAGCTTGCAGCAGTGGTGTTTGCATTGAAGATATGGAAAATCACTTTTTTGGTGTGAAGTTTGAAGTTTTCTTTGATCATAAGAGTTTAAAGTATCTTATTTATCAAAAAGAGTTAAACATGAGACAAAGGAGATGGATGGAATTCCTCAAGGACTATAACTTTGGGTTGAATTATCATCTTAGCAAAACCAATGTAGTGGCTGATACCTTGAGCAGAAAGTCACTGCATATCTTCCATATGATAGTGAAAGAAGTTGAGCTCATAGAGAAGTTTAGGGATTTCAACCTTAGAGTGACCCTTACCCCTAATGACATGAGAGTTGTCAATTGACAATGTCTAGTAGTTTTAGAGAGCAGATTGCTCAAGCCCAGAGGGTGAATGAGGAGTTTAAACAGATAATTGAGGCAGTTAGAGAAGGGAAACTCAAGGGTTTTGCCTTGGATGGCAAAGGTGTATGGAGGTTTGAAAGCCAAGTTTGTGTACCGGCAAATGGTGACCTCTGAATGAGTATTCTAGAGAAGGCACATAAGAGCCAGTTCACCATTCATCCTGATGCCACAAATATATACTAGAATTTAAAGATGTTTTGGTGGTATGGGATGAAGAAGGATGTAACGGAATGGGTAAGTAAGTGTTTGGTGTACTAGAAAATAAAGATTGAGCATCAACAACCTTGAAGCTTGTTGCAACCTTTAGAAATCCCCAAGTGGAAGTGGGAGAGCATCTCTATGGATTTTGTGGTGGGTTTTTCTAGAACCCAAGCTAGCTATGACGCTATATGAATGATAGTTGACCAATTAATGAAGTCGGCTCACTTGGATAGGTTGGCCTAATTCTACATCCACTAGATTGTAAAGCTACATGCCATCGATGATATTCTTATATCGTGATTCGCAGTTTACGTCGTATTTCTGGGGAGCCTTGCATAAAGCTTATGGGACGAGATTGTGCCCAAGTATGGCTTACCACCAGATAGATGGCCAATCTGAGAGAACTATTCAGACCTTGGAGAATATGTTGAGGGCTTGTCCTCTTGATGAGAAAGGAAGTTGGGATAAGTATCTCCCTCTAGTTGAGTTCTCCTACAATAACAGTTTCCATGCTAGCATTGGGATGGCCCTATATGAAGCCCTTTATGGAAGAAAATGTCAGTCTTCCCTTTGTTGGTGCGAACCAGGTGAGAGTAGTGTGCTAGGACTTCACCTTGTGAGGTAAACCACGGAATAGACAAAGAAGATTAGGGAGAGATCCAAATTGCTCAAAGTTTCTAGAAAATTTATGTTGATAAAAGAAGGAAACCTTTAGAATTCCAAGAAGGTGAGTATATGTTCCTCAAGATCACTCCTACAACAGGGACAGGGCATGCTATGACAGTCAAAACGTCGAGTCCAAGATTCCTTGGTACTTTTCAAATTCTTCAAAGAGTCGAGTCAGTTGCTTACCAAATGGCCTTATCTCCCAATCTCTCAAATCTTCATGATGTCCTTCATGTCTCCCAGTTACGTAAGTACCATTCTGATCCAAGTCAAGTACTTAGGCCAAAACAAGTGCAACTAAGGGATGACCAAACCTTTAACCTTCCTCCGTTAAGGATCATTGATAAGGGTGTCAAGCAATTGCGCAATAAGACAGTGCCCTTGGTGAAGGTGGCTTGGGGAAGAGATGCTATAGAGGAACTCACTTAGGAGTTGGAGATAGAGATGAGACACCTTGACTAGAGTTATTTTTAGGTAACAAATTTCGAGGATGAAGTTCTTTTTAAGAAGGGGAGAAATGTAATATCCTGATTTTCCTTTGTATGCAAAATAACTAAAATGCCCTTGAGGAAATTTAATGCATGATTAAGAAAAAAACGGGACTCGATCATCACCTGGGGATTTGAGTTTTCAAGTAAAATTATTATTTTACCCTTAGACAGTATTAAATGAGCTTAATTAAAATAATTAAGGAAATAATATGCGGTTAATGTTTAAAAATTTCTAAAGAGTTACTAATTATCTAATTATCACTAGTTAAAAGTGTAGTGGCATAATGACAGAGACATCATGATGATGTCACTAATCACTACTCAGGTCTTTTAGCACGCTTTCTACCAAATCTGCCCCCACCTCTTTACTTAATCCCTAAAATATCCCTAAACCTAATTCAACCACCTCACAAACAAATAAATAAAAATCAATCATTTACTCCCCATTATTGGTATGCAATGGCACCTCCACACTCACACACATTATCACATCATTTTTTTTCCTCCGAAAACTTCATTCTCTTTTCATCTTCAACCTCCATCCCCACTACCTTCCTCCACTATTTCAACCTCATAACTTCTTCATTTCTTTACTAAATCCAGCAAAAAAAAAATACACTTTTCCATAACCTTTCCACCCAAAAAACACAAATCCACTAATAGTTTTTCAAGAAAAATCCTCTTCCTACCTGTTCTGGGGTTGACAAAATTCAAGGCCAAAGGAAAGAAAGAGCTTTTGCTTCCTTACTTGGGAGATCAAACTTCAAGAAGCTTGTGGCTGCCTTGATCTCTAGTAAAAATCATCTTTTGGTAGGGTTTATGTTTAAACTTATTTATCTTTTCTTGTTCTTTGATTTTTGTTAAGAAGGCCTGAGTTTTAATGAATAATTATGCTTGAAAGATCAAAAGAAATTGTGTATTGTGTTGCTGAAATTCTCAAATTTATGCAAACAAATCAGTTTGTATGATTTTATTTACATAGATGGAGACAATATTTTGAGCTAAATTTTTATATGATGAAGCTGACATATGGGGGTATTTTCTGTATTTTTCTTGAGGTTTCTAGATAACTTTTTCTATTTTTAAAACATTCAGAAACCGAGAAGGTTACAATTTCGACCTAAACAGTAATTTCTAAAGCACTAAATTTGTGTAATTTTTTTACTATATCAAATGATCGATTTTTTATTTGAAATTTTCACAGGATATTGTGGACATTTGAAGTCAAACCATGAGTTTTTATTGAATTTCTTAAGTTTATTTGATAGGGGAAAAATTACATTTCTGACTACTAACTAAAAGTAAGTGGTTTCTGACCTCTGAAATTGTATAATTTTTTTAATATAGTTAGAGATCTTTTTATGCTTTGAAATTTTTACAGGTCTCATGGACATAATGAATTATCTCTGAAAAATGATTTTGCTCTGTTTTTATGATGCTTAATAATTTAATCATATTTTTCTTTGAGATTAAAATTTCTTGACAAGATGATATTATGTTTCAAAGTTTTACAAAAGTTTAGATTGTGGGATATATAGGTTCAGCTAAGACAGGCTCTTCCACAAGAAAAATGTTATTTTTAAAACCGACCACATATTTGGAATCTACATGAAAAATGAAGTGGATACATCTAATTTGAGTATTTTTGAAATTATATATAAAATTTGGGGTCGAAATGTAATTTTAGAAAGTTCAGGGTTTTTCTGCTTAAATCAAATATTTAGGGTGTAAAACTATAATAGTTTTTGGAACAGTAAGGTATGTGTTTAGAAAGAAAAAAAATGAGTTTTTGGGTCATTTTATAATTTTAGTAAAGTTGAGGGGTCAAATTATAATTTCTCAAAATTTTAGGGTTTTGTGTAAGTTCCAAAAATTTCAATGACAAAACTGTGTTTAAGTGGAATTAGGATGAAAAACCTGTTTTAGATTAAAAATTTAGTTAGAAGTTGTTTTGTAAATTTTATGAAATTTAAGGGCTCTTTAGTAAAAACTAGAAGTCTTAAGATTTTTGAAAATAAATTATTAAAATATATGCTCCAAGGAAAGGTTGTCTTGGTTTTCCACAAACATTCGGAAAATAGAAAAGAAAAAGAATACTCTTTTTGCTACTCATATCATCAAACTCAAACCCAGTTTTTTAAAAAAAATGGCTTATTACTTGTGATGTTATATGAATGAATGACCCTTGGTTATCTATTGATGAATAGTGATAATTTATTATATTTAAATGCCATACTTGACTGAATTGTTATTATTGACTTTTAATTTTGAATTTTGTTGGTTGGACCAATTGCATGAGCATTCATTCTGAGCATTGATCATGGTTGATTATATGAATGAGTTTTATTAATGGAAGGTGTTAAGTATGCATTGAAGATTTTAATAAGAGAATTTATGAGAATTTTACATGATTTTGGATATGAGATTCCAAAAAGATTAAACTTAATATTAAGTAAAGTTGTTTCCCTTTATCCCCATATAAATCTAGCGATGACTAGTTAAGTTGAGCTCATCCTAGGCAATAGGTGATGTGGAGTTTAGGTGACTGTTAAATCGCCAGGAGCGGTGATGTGGTCAGTTTAGGAGACATGAGAAAGGGTGATACATTAAAAAAAAAATCAAAGTTACTAAACAAAGTGCTAGATAAAGTATGATGTCTTGATTCTTTTTACTCTTTCATGCAAGTTCTCTCTATGTGATTTATATGACAATAATGGCAAGGCCTCTAGATTATTATTTGTTAATCAAGAATTTTTATAAGACTTAAAATGTGGATTACTTCGAGACTTCTACTTGCAAAATAATTAAAATAAATTAAAGTATCCCACTTATTTTGTAATTAAACCGAAGTGACTGGAGATGGTAACAATGACACTTATTTTGTTTTTATTTAATTACTGAGATTCCTTTGGATTCTCACCCCTTTTCTTTTTCTGTGTCATCTTCCGACAAACTAGTGGACTAGCATGCTGGAGTCCCTTGATTTCCTGATTGTAGAGCTAACCTTTGCTAAAAGAATTTATTATTATATTTTGGATGTTTTTTACTTGTCTCTTGAACATATAGACTATTGATCCCTATTTATGTTTTTTCTTATCTTGAAATTTTTATGCCTTACGGATGACTATATTCGAGACTAGGCCTATTACCGATTCTTACCTAGGATTTATTTATGGTTTGCTCTATTATGTGCTTATTATTATGGAAATGTTGTTTCACTCACAGGTCACATTAGTTTTAATTATACAATGACGAACAAGGCTTTTCGCTAAGAGTATTTTCGAATGACTACATACGAAGTCATAATATAAGAAATCTAGTGATTGGCCAATTATGATGTACACATAAGAGGTTAATAATTAGGGTGTTACACTACTCAAGAAACATACTAGTATATTTTATGAAGAAAAAATCTGAGACATTGGAAAAATTCAGAGTTTAAATAGAAAGTTGAAAGCTAAGTTGGAAAAAAGATTAAATGCCTTAACATAGATAATAGGGGAGAGTACACATCAAAAGATTCTATGAGTTCTTGAAGAGTGTAAGATATAAAGACAAATAACGTGTCAAAACACTCTTCAACAAAATGGCATGGCGAAGAGAAAGAATCATCATCTGGCTGAGATTTTTCGAAGCATGTTACATGCCAAAAGTGTCCCAAGTAGATTCTAGGCTGAATATATGAAGACTACAACTCATGATAAATCAACTTTCCTAAGCCAAGATAAGGGTCATGTCACTGTTCGAAAAGCTATGGAAGCTCAAGCCTACAGTGAGTTACTTTTGAGTATTTGGCTGTGTATGCTATGTATTTATTTCAGATCACTTGAGGAACAAAATTGATAAAAAGGCCATTTGCAACATCTTTATGGGATATGATAGTCAGAGAAAAAGACGAAGATATTATGATCTCACAACAGGCAAGTGTTATACATCAAGAAATGTAGTGTTCAATGAAGCTTACAGCATGTAATTTTATTGGATTCTAAAAATATTGAAGGGGTGCTAGAAGAAAAAATGGGAGAGAAAAAAGAGAGTGAAGAACTATGGTCTCCAAGTCCAAATAAGATGGATAGAAACAAACAGAGTCCTTGGGAAATTGGAGTTCACCGATGGGAATGAGAACAACAAGAAGAAGTTCAACATGAAGAAATAATAGAACAACTGACACTCAGGAGATCCACTAAAGAAAAGAAGTCAAATCCAAAGTATGCAAATGTTGTAGTAGTTATGGAAAGAAAGAAGCTTGCAACGTATGAAGATATTTCACAAAAGAAAGAATGAAACATATCTAGTGTTGAGGGGGAGAAATGAAAAATCAACACTAGATATGTGTAGAAGTTTGGCACCAACACAAGAAGTTTCTAGAGTTTACTTAGTCTAGTCCAAGAAAATAATTATCTAGAAAATGTAATAGATAAGCTCCTAGAGCTTTCTAAGTCTAGATCACATAGGAAATGTCTAGAAGCTAGAGATAATTGTATATTGCTAGAAAATTCTAGAACTTGAGAAAACCTAGAAAGTTCTAGCTAATTTTGCTTGGTGTTTGTAACCGACATTAGGAGCCTATAAATAGGCATTGTGAGCAAGTGCTATGTGCATTGGTGAAAAGCGTGATTGAGTAGAGCATTGAATGGAGAGCTCAAAGCAATATTGTAAAACTCGGTTCAACCCGGTCTGCTCAATCGGAAAACAAGTGAATTGGTTTTGAAATTGGGCCGAACTGGTTCAAAACCATTTGTATGGGTTTTCCGATAGATTGACAAGTTTTTATAATTATTACACTTTTAAAAATTAACTTCGAGGACAATCTGTCGGTAATTGATGGGGCCACTATGTGCTATATAGCGCGCACAATTTTGGATGGGTTTACCAACGGGTTTACTAATTAGTTGATTAATTATTTAATGCCCGTCGGTAACCTATCAGTACATGCACTAGTGCCACGTGGCACAAAGTCCTTCTTGATTGATCTACCGACAAGCCAAAATGAAAATAAAATATTTTTTATTTTTCTTGAATTATCAATAGGTAATTAAATTTTTTTACTTTTTCATTAATTTTTTATTTTTTTGTTAAATTTACTTATGGGTTCTTATTAAAATAACATGTTTTATAATTTTTAAAATGTTTATAATTACTAATAGGTTTACTGATGAATTTTTGAATTTTTAGAACATTGACACGCAACTCTTCAAATTCCTACAAACCTGTTGTAGCCTGTCGATAACCCACGGATCAATGTTGTAACACAACCTCCTTCTCCATTCCTATTTTTGTAAACCCTCTCTTTCTTGTGCCCCTCTCTTTTTGCCTTACCATCGCCTTCTCTGCCACCATTCTTTTCCACTAGAGCTCAATTCTCAAAACCATGACTACCATTGCAATCTAGGTACATTGATGAGCATTTTAATAGGTTTTTTTTTTATTTAGTTTAGTTTTCTATTTGTTTTGGCTACCTATAGTGTTGTTTTTTTAATGCATTAAAGAGTAATTATTGTTGCTATTTTGTTAATGTAGGAGTTGTGGTGGAGGGTGGTCTAGCTGTATTGACATTGGGAGTCTAGGTTTGTCATTTTTTTCCTACTTTTATTTTGTGTTTGCTATGTATCAATGTTTATAAGTGTGGAAAAATAAATATTTGGTCATATTGGATTTTCAGAATTAGATTTAGTTGCATGTATGGAACTTTTCATTCTTTATTTTTTGCACTACAAAAGAAATTAGTAATGAAATCCTTGTTATTTATATGTTTTAATATGTATATAAGATAGAATTATAGGAAATAAGGATTGCATGAATAGAGAGAAAGGCATAGAGGTCCTTCCCCGACTTATTTGAATTTTCTACTATGGAATTCTTTGTGTGTAGAGATTGCAGGATATGCATGGTTGCATGTTGTTAAGTTATAAGGGGATGCGTTCTAGAATAGCTTTTAAAATTATGTGAATTGTATAAATTGTTAAGATGTAATTGTTTAATTATTTCTATTATGTTGTTGACCTTTAATAATGTCTATAATTGTTAAATACACTAAAATATTTGATGACTGAAGCTCTTAATTTAAGCGGAGATGCTGTCAGAATTTTGTGAAACTTTTGTTAACAAAATAAAACTAAAAGCAATTAAATTAGAAAAATTTAAAGGCTAATTGAATGTGTTTGAAAATAATAATTTGATGTCTTTAAAAAATGGTATGTTTATGATTGTTGAATGTGCTTAAATATTTGATGACAGAAGTTCCTAATTTAAGTGGAGATGTTGTTGAAATTTTGTGAAATTTTTGTTATGGAAATAAAGTTAAAATTAATTCAATTAAAAAAAGATTAAAGAGTAATTAAATGTGTTTGAAAGTAATAATTTGATGTCTTTAAATGTTGTAGGATTTAAGGTTAATCACGTGCACAATGTTTCCCTTAAATCAATTATGGATGTATTATAAATCGCATCCTAATAGAGTGGGGAGTAGGTGGAATTTTATAGTGGTGTTGAAGAATTTATTAAGGTGGCATTTCAAACACAACAGTTGATTAATGAGGCAAAGATTAGGTATTTATGTAATAAGTTGAACTATAGGTAGTATTTAGATGATGATACTATGAGAGTTTATTTGTACAAGTAGGGGTTCATGTCTGACTATTGGATTTGGCCTAAGCATGGGGAGGTAGCCAATGCAGGGAATCAAATGGATATGTATCAAACAGGAAGTAATTATGGTAGGGTTCACTTAGCTCGGCATGATGTGGGTAATGTGTTGTAGGAGGATAATTTAGGTAGACATCAAGAGATGGTTTTGGATGCTGTTGATCCTGAATTTGATGCTCATTATTCCCGGCCTTTAGTTAGGGAGCCAACCAAGATGCCACTATGTTTTATAGCCAGCTAGAGGCTACCAATCAACCTTTATGGGAGGATTGTATGCACTCTGAGTTATCATTAGTAGTTCATATGTGGACTATTAAGTCTGAAAAGAACCAAAACCAAAGTTCTTTTGATCAATATGTTGCACTAATCAGTGAGCTAAATCCGATTCCCAACGTAATTCCAAAAGATTTTTTATCAAGTTAAGAGATTAGTTTCTAAACTTAGGTTGAAGGAAGTAAAGATTCAATATTGTTCGAAAAGCTACATGCTTTATTACAAAGATGATATTGTGTTGACCGGATGTAAGTTATACCAAGAGCCTAGGTTTAAACCTAAAAGACATAGAAGTGGAAGGTATAAGAATGTCCCTCAAAAAAGAATGCACTATCTACCCCTAAACCCTGGGCTCAAGAGACACTATACATCAATGAGCTCAGCCTTTTATATGAGGTGGTACAATGGAAATCAAAGGGGTAATGGTGTGATGACTTGTCCATGGCATGGTAAAGCATGGAAACATTTTGATCAACCACACTTGAGTTTGCTCTGACCCGTGAAATTTTAGATTGGGACTGTTCAAATGGATTTACTCTGAATAACTAATTTAACAAACCCTATTCATGTTGGGCCATAGTTATTATGTCTTACAATCTCCTTCTGAAATATACATAAAAGATCCTTACTTGTTCTTAATATGTATAATCCCTGGCCCTAATAATCTATAAACTAAGATTGATATGTAATCTTCAACCCTTAATTGATCAAATGAATGAGTTGTGGTGTAAGTGTGTTCTTAATTACAACATTTCAACAAGGTAGAATTTCATAACAAGGGCCATATTAAATAAGGCAAATTAGCATACCTAATTTGCATGGAGGATATTAAGGCATTCATTTTGAAGCACGAAGGGAAGAACTCTTGGTTTGATTGTCATGGGAGATTTTTGTTCATCAAGTAAAAATATAATATAAACTAAAACAAGGAAAAATAACTAACAATTCACTAAAGTACTAGCACAAGGATTTCCTAAGCCTAGAATTTATCTATCCTTGACACATACATTTATCAAACATATGGTAGGTGACTAACTCATTCTTAAAATCATGCAATCACACAACCTTGGCACTATAATTCACTTAGCAATCAATCAATCACCAAGCATTTGGCTAGTATACAACACCAAGTAATTAAGATCTCAATCCCTAAATGTATACACTAACTTAAGCGTTAATTACATTAGTCTAACTTCAACTAAGAATTAATCCCAATTTCGTAAGCTAACAAAATATTCATTATTCAATCAACCAATTCATGCCTAGTCAACAATCCTAATTATGCATCTAATCCACAATCATGAATTAGCATACAAAATTAAGATTTATTCCAATAAAATACTCACATAATCACGTATCAAAATCAATCAATTAATCAATATAAACACATGAAGAATAGAAGAAGTATAAGAGAAGGAAAATTAAGAAACCAAACCATGTATTCATTGAATATGCAAGCCTCAAGACAAATCCTTGGGACTTGAAGAATCCTTGATACTAGTTACAAACTCACTCCTCCATGGAGAAATTACAATAAAAATAGAAAATAAAACCTAACCTAAGAGAAAAAGATAGTGGGTAAGGAAAAAGATAGGTGAAGAAGAGGAGAGAGGGGGTGGAGGAAGAAGGAGGAGATTTGAAGAGAAGGAGAGTCGAAGACAATACTAACTTAAGCTATTTTGAGATAAGAGGTCATGTGTTTCAATTCTAAGGGTTTTTGGATCATTTAAAGACCGAAAAACTCACTAAAATGGGCACAAAACTGTCGCTGATCTTTAGGGACTCATTGTAACAACTCTAGTTCATTGCAGCGAGCCTGTCTGAACCAAAAATTGGATTGGCTCCACCAAGGGTCACTATAGTGACCCTAGCTCGCTACATTGAGTTTTCTCAGTTTTTGACCCTCGAAAAAATTGGATTGGCTCTTAGTGTCTTCATGAAAGTTGTAGATCGTTTTATTTTCTTCAAAATGGACACCTAATTTGCCTCATTTGGACTTCGAATGAAAGAGATATTCCCTGAGTATTGAAGCATGCCCAATCTGGAAATTCAACACATTGGTTCTTACTTCCAGGCTTATTTTAACTAGCTAGACTTTTGATTCAGCTTTTGAGCTCCCCATTAAAGTTGTAGATAATCCCTTTATCTTTCCTACAAGCCAAAGAACATAAGTTTTAAAGGTCTACAACTCTAATGAAGTGCAAAATACAAAACAATACTAGAAGCATGATTATACAGAAAATTCTCATTAATGCTCAAATCAATGTCCCAACTCAAACATGATGCAAATGTATCCAATTAAGCATAAAAAAGAGCTAGACCACTAGGAATAGGGTATAAAATATGTATAGAAATTTATACTTATCAATAGGCAAAGTAGATATGACGTTAAAAGTAATTGTGTTGAATATGATGAGCCTCCAGTTAGACTAAGTGGTCACCAAATGTGGGATTGAGTTAAGGATTTTTCAAAATAATAGAAGTCGCAAAAGTAGTGCAATTGCCAATCTATGGAGTATTCCACAATTGGACCAAGCAAAGTATCATCTGAGAGTTGCCATGTTGGAAGAATAATTAGGTGCGTCATTGTTTGGATGTCATACATATTGAAAAAAATGTGTTCAACAACATTATGAATACTATAATAGATACAGATCAAACCAAGGATAGTAATAAGACAAGGCATGATTTGGGTAAGTATTGCACACGGCTTGATTTGCATTTACAAGAATTAAGATATGGTCATTTCTATGTGCCAAAAGGCCAAATATGCTCTGAATTCCACTCAGAAACAAGCTATTTGTCGGTGGCTTAATGAGTTGAGAATGCCCAATGGTTATGATTCTAACTTAGGTAGATGTGTCAACGTTGTGCAAGATAAGCTTATTGGCATGAAAAGCAAAGATTATCACGCTTTCATGGAGTGTTTGCTTTTAATTTCATTCAAAGAGCTGCATGATGTTGTCTGGAAGCCCCTAACCGAGCTGAGTTAGTATTTCAAGGATTTATGTTCTTCTACTCTTAGAGTTGATGATCTGCTTATCATGGAAAAAATATTTCCTGATTCTGTGCAAATTAAAGAGAATATTTCTTCTTGTGTTCTTTGCCTCAATAGAATACTTGCCTTTACATTTGGCATATGAAGCACAAGCTCATGGATCGGTTCATACAGGTGGATGTATCCATTTGAAAGGGAATAGGAAGGTTTAAAAGAACTGTGAAGAATAAGTCTCAAGTGAAATGATCAATATGTCAACAATATCAATTGAAAGAGACTTTAAATTTTTACTGATTTTACCTTTAGCCATATTTTCAATATAGGAGAACTCGAGTTTGTCATAATGATGATGGATGGGAATTCTCTATTCCACCAATATTATCCGTATTCAATCCAATTAGTCATGTTGCTGGAAAGAATGAGTCCCAATGGTTAACTTTTGAGGACGAAAATTTTGCACACTTACATATTTTAAAAAATTGTGATAAGATACAACTATTCATATTGGAAGTCAATAACCCTTTTCTACTTGAAAAATGTGTTGTTCATCTTTAAAATAATCTAAAAGATATTTTTAACAATAGATACTTTCAATAGCTGCATGGTCAAGATTTTCTTTAACAATTTATACAATGATTTAGATTACATGTAAGTCCATTTTGGTAAATTAAGTAGCCCGATACATTGTTGTCAATTAATTTTGTTTGATAAAAGTGAATTTGACATATCAAACTTCATCTATGTAGGTGCAAAACAAAAATAATCATGTAACATATCCCCATCTATTTAACTTAGCTTGGGAGCCTAAAAATAAAGCTGTAAGTTGGCTCATGTACTATGTTAATAAGTGATAATAGTGATGATGATGTAGATAATGATCAACAACAAAGTAATGATGAAAATAACCTTGAACTTTATGATTAACTAAGGTGCTAAATATTATATGCAACAATGTTTTGACATTACTCTAAATTTTTTGATATAATTATATTTTTTTGTGGATTGTTTAATTATTTCAATATGACTAGTAGAGGCAGAGGCCAAGATAGGAAAGTCAGTTTACCCACCACCATCTTCACCATTGCCTGCCTTTTCCACCACCTCCATTATAGTTCCTACCACCACTACCATCCTTTCTGGATGATGTCCACTTCGGAGTTTTCTAGCCCTCCATATCTGTTTTATTCCCCGTTATAACCTACCTACAATAATGACCCTAGGCCTAGCCCTACCACCGCCCCTAATCCTAGCCCCATATCTCATCAAACCCCTGCTTCCTAGGGTGGGTCACAAATACAAGACTCGGATAGGAGGGTGCTCGACCCAAATAGCAGGCTGTTTGGACTCGATGGTATACCATTCCACCAGATTAGGCTGCACAATAAAGATAGGTGAGTTTAAACATGTTTTCTATGATGTTTAAAATACTTGTATTGTATTTAATTTAGTTTATCTATGTAAAAAACTTTGATCTTTTTGTTGATAGTCAACACCGGATTAAGAAGGTTATACAGAGTAAGTATAAGAATCTGTGGCCCACTTGGACTGACATCCCAAGAGATGTCAAGGAGATGTATTAGTAGGAGTGGAAGGTAATGTTATGATTTATTCGCTTTTGTTAAAATATATTTACATTATCTATATGCTTATGATTAGTTATATTTTGTGAGTTTTGTATTGCAAAGGTCCTTTTACATTTTGCCAGAGCATAAGTCTGCCATTAAGAAGGCTTGGAGGATTAGGTCCTCTAAGCAATTGCAGGACATGTTCCCTGATGTCCTCAAGGGCCACATGAATAGCTTTTGGCTGAATGATGCCACCCTCAGTGAATTGCAGCACAACTAGGCATCTGACTCGTCCTTCAAGAACAAGTCCAAGAAGGGCCAAACAAACCAAGCCTCATTGAAAGGTAGGTCACTATGCACGATTGGTTGAGCACCCAGGAGAGGACTCGAAAGCGCCTAGTAAAACTTTAATCTTGTTACATTTAATATATTATTAATCATTAATTTACTACATTTGAATTGTATTAAATAGTATGTTTTAATTTTTTTAATGTACATTCTGTAAAGACTAGGGAGTTAAACCACCCTCCAAACTAATGAAGTAGTTCCGAGAAACCCATACCCAAAAGGGTGAGAGGGGGTCGACAGGAGAGGCATGAGTCTATCCTCGCTCTGAGAGCACATATGATACACTACTAGAAATGTGGCAAATAGTGACTGATTTTGTGACCGAAATAAATCGATCACTAAAATGATGGATTTGTGACGGATTTAGTGATTGATTTTTATTCATAGAGAAATCATTTTGTTGCATAAAAATTGGTCTCTGAATGGGTCACTAATATTTTAATTAGTGATCGATTTAGTGATCAATTTTTATTCATACTAGAAATCATTTCTTACATAAACATCGGTCTCTAAATCGGTCACTAATATTTCAATTAGTGACTGATTTAGTGACCGATTTTTATTCATACTAGAAACCATTTCTTGTAAAAAAATCGGTCGCTAAATTGGTCACTAATATCGGTCACTACTAGCTACATATACAGAGAAAAATGAAGCCTTAAACATTTCATATTTCCCCCAATCTCCTATTCACTCTCCCTTTCCTTCACGTAGCCATCCCCACACTGCCACTGAAGCTCCCCACTGTTCACCCAACAACCATCGCAAAACCGCCATCCTTCCATAGTCACAAAGCCACTGCACAGCTACCATAAGATCTAGCTTCCCTAACACTCTGTGCGCATTCGCAAGCTTGGTTTTAGCTTCTGCTTTGTGTCACTGAGACCATCTCCATTGCGTCCATCTTCGCTGGTCCGTCACGCCGCTGCTTCGCTGGTCTGCCTCGACTCCGCTCTGCCAAGCCGTCGCTCCACCAAGCCCTTGCTTCACTGCTGCGTCACGAGTTGTTGCTGCTCTTTCCACTAATCCACTTTGCATTCCAAATGACCTCCCCTCTTCTACGCGGTTCCCTCCTTCCAACCCCAGAAATATTGTCATTTTTGGCTCTACCTCCATCTTCAGCTCTGAATCAACCAATCCTCTTCCTCGACAATCAAAAACCCCTGTAAATAATTTCACCTTCATTCATTCATGGCTAGGCTCGGCATGGCTAGGCTTGGCATGGCTAGGCTAGGGTTTAATTCATTCCATTTCTTGCAATGCTGCTGAAATAGCTGATTGACTACTAAATTTCATAGGTGCAAGAAACCAATGATGATCTTGGCTCACAGAACTCACAGTCGCTTCATAACATAAATCCTAGCCTTTATCTCGTAGGAACACCAATTGGAAACCTTGAAGATATCACCTTCAGGTACATGGTAAACCCTTTTTCATTTGGTTTGCTATTATCAATCACTTGACACTGTAACACTATTAGTTAGTTATTAGTATTCAAGTTCAACATTTCGGTGCTCTATGATTTCTTTATGTACAATGTGCAGGGCTTTCCACGTGCTCAACTCTACACATGTTATACTCTCGAAGGACACGAGGCACTCTGGCAAGTTGCTTCACCACTACAACGTCAAAACCCCTTTGTAAGCCTACCCTCTTTCACTTTTTTATCCCTCTTTCTGCCTCACACCCACCCAATTGTATTCCTTTTAACACTCCTGTCTAGACCTTCGGACGAGTTATCACAAGTTAAATGAATCGCAAAGGGAACAGCTTGTGTTGAGGAGGTTGAAGCGGGGTGAGATTGTCGCACTCATATCTGATGCTGGAAAACCAGGCATTAGTGATCCTGGTATGGAATTGGTAAAGATGCTTGTTGTTGATATTTCTACAATATGGAGATTTTTGTTTTCTTGATCAGAAAAGCTACTTATAAATTAATGCAGGCCAAATTACGTGTCAATGAAAATATCCCTGTTGTTCCAATCCCAAGGCCCTGTGCTTTGGTATCGGCTCTTTCTGCTTCCAATTTGCCTACTGATGAGTTTACATTTGGTAATAAATGGCTAAACTCTTGGTCCATGTACTCCTTTAAAACCTTTGGCATTTATGGTATTTTGAGACCTAACATGATGCCTATGTCATATATTTTTGCAATTGGTTTTCTTCCAAAACATTCGAGATCAAGAAGAAAAAGGCTCATTATTTCAACGAATCAAACAGCTACACAAATATTTTACGTTCCTCCCCACAAGCTTTCCCAATTTCTTGAAGAGTGTTACTCTATATTTGGTGATGCAAGGTACCAAGTATCACTACTAGAAAAACACAAGTTACCGACGGATTTTACCGATGGATTTTTCCATCGATGTTTCCGACGGATTTATCGATGGAAAACAAAAAAAAATGACTTTTCAGTTTTAGTGATTACCGGCAAATTTTTTCCGTCAGTAGTCTGTCGATAAATTACCAGCCAATTTCTGGAAAATATGGCGTGCAAGTTACGGACAGATTTTTCTGTCGGTAAATATTGTGAATTATTTTTAAATTTATGAAGTAATGTTACCGACGGATTTTTCCGTTGATAAATTAAGTTTCGAGAATTCTTCTGAAAAATTACTAATGGATTTTTCCGTTAGTAAAATCAATTCTATAAAAAAATTTAAAAACATTTACCAATGGATTTTTATGTCGGTAATGTGAATTTCGAGAATTTTTCTAAAAAATTACCGATGGATTTTTCCATTAATAAAATCAATTTCGAAAAAAAATTAAAATAATTACTGACGGATTTTTCCGTCCGTAATTTTCAAAATCTGTTGATAACTATGAGAAAAATCTAGGCGGGATTATGGTGTGATTACCGACGGATTTTTCCCTTAGTAATTAAAAAATCCATCGGTAATCTTAAAAATTATAATCACCATATTAAATAACTTCTTAAATAAATTAATTCCACTTAAATGATTTAAAATGGTTGCTAAAAACATATCATAGACTCTCATTTTTCAGTAAATCAAAATACTTAAATATTTATTTTGAATCAAATTAAATAAAACCTTTTTATTTTTAATTCATACACTAATAACACAAACACAACCCAAATTCTAATCTAATAATGAAAATTAAAAACACACACATTCCTCTCTTCACTCTCACACACACGCTTATCATGCCTACACACATAACACACTCTGTCTTTTACTCACACATACTGCCACACACATTTTCACCCACACATATACAAAATAGAGAAAGAAAGACAGAAGGAGAGAATGAGAGACGGAGGATCCGATAGACTGAGCGAGAGAGAGAAAAGGAGTGGCATTGTGGAGCTGGGAAAAGGGAGAGGCAGCCGAGAAGGGACCGCAAGGAAAGCTTGAGCATCGCCACCACCGCGAGGAAAGCTGGCTCGGCGAAGGTTTGGGTGGAGTGCGTGAGCAGTGCCGATCTGGCGGCGAGTTGAAGATCTGAGGTTGATGCGGAGCACGGTGAAGACGGGGGTCCTGGCGTCGCGGATCCAAGGCAGAGGAGTTGTGGCGTCGCCAGGGCTGGTGGATCTTCGACGGAGCAAGGGGAAGGCAGAGGAGGAAGATCCTTGGCCGATCCAGTAGTGGGGTATGATGAGAAGGGAGGGAGGCTGCGCGGCGGACTTGGGCGGCAGCGATGACCACGTATGGAGTGAGGTGAGGCCAGTCGAAGAGCGGTTGTGGGCTGAGGAAGGGGGAGGAAGCCGAGAGGGAGAGAGAGGACGTCGCCAAGCAGGTATGTCTCATTACTTACCTCTTACTAGTAGCTACTGATCTAATTTCCTTTAGAAGATATGGTGCTTTGAAAGGATAGGGAATCAAGATTTTTTCTTTGTCAATCAATATCATTTTATTATATGATTGTTCCACAAATCACACTGAACAGAACATATAGCTTGAGTATATTTCGTATCTTCGTTGGTGAAATCTCAAGCATTATAATCAAACTTCTTTTAGGATAATTCTGGCTTAAGAGTTGACAAGCAAAAATAGCACTACTTACTTGACTTTCTGAATAAGTATGGAATTCGGATTTCATATTCATGAGATTGTATAATAATTTCTGACCGATGCATAGGCAACCCAAAGGGTTTGGTTTGTAAGTCTAAACATTTTTAGCTTACACTATAACTGTTAGTATCTATTACATTTCTGTCCAGAACAATGTAACGGCATATGGCTATTTGATCAAACTGTTGCGGCATATGCATGACTTAATAAACACTAAAACTGAATGTATATATTCTGCAGATTACTTGGATTTTGATGGAATGTTAAGTGGATCTTGTGATAAGATGGTTAAATTTATATTGAGAGTTAATTGGATATAGAATGCATCCTGTCTGGTTGTGAATATGATCACTCCTCAGTCAATGTCTTTTCAAGGTTAGTGTCATGTATTTTATAATTTTTTGTAGTGTTTGATGTTGTTATTGTCTTGAAATGATTGCTCTTGCTTTTTCAGACTTGGAGAAGGTTTAGAACCCATTAGAATGGCCACGATGTGTTTCGCGTCAAGGACTCAAGCAATGAATGCATTCATAGCAAAGAATGGGACATTTTGTCTGAATGATCGCATTTTCATACAAGTTCTCTAGAAACATGCCCCTTCGTGGCACAATTATTATAGTAGCATTGCTTCTATTTTTTGATAGATTTAGCACTGCTTTTATAGATTATTAATCGGTTATTATTAGTAAAATTTTTACTATTCTATTTGTAATTTTGGATTAACGAAAGGAAAAGTTTAAGAGTGTCCATTTCTTAAATAAAAGCACTTTACTAATCAATAGATTAGGAGTTTATTCTTTATATATCATTAGCGGTATCACGGAAAATTAAAATATAAAATATAATAAGTAAACGATAAAATAAAAAAATAAAAAATAAAGAAAATAAAAAATTTACAATTTAATAAAAAATAAAGAAAATAAAAAATTTACAATTCTCACGGATTTTTCTGTCGATAAAATAAATAAATAAAAAAACTTAAAAATTTATAATTATCGACGGAAAAATCTATTGGTAAACAAAAAATAAAATTTATGAAATTCAATAATTACCAATGGATTTTTTCTGTTGACAAATTACCAATGAATTTTTCCGTCAGTAATTCCTAAACCTTGACTAATTTCCTGACGAAATGTTTGGCTCATTATCAATGGATTTTGTATTAAAAATTCATCGGTAACTTCGTGGGTAATTTTTTTGACAGATTTTTTCCATTGATAATGATTACCGACTACCTTATTACCGATGGTCAAAATCTGTCAGAAATTTAATTTTCCGTCAGTAATAGAAAAAATCCATCGGTAAAATCCGTTGGTAATAGCATTTTTTCTGGTAGTGCATGAGCCTAGTTTGACTTAATAAAAGTACTATGCACGTGAAGACTTTTTCTTCTAATTAGTATTCTTCTCGTCCTCCATTTAAAATTTTCCAATTGGAGCTTTGTTCATTTTTGTGAAATATTAATCATTTACATTAGGTTCTGTACCATAATCTGTTGTTTACTTTTATATAAAATGATTTCTTTTTTTTTTCAAGAGGGTGCAAGGATAAGTTCAGGAAAATTTTATAATTAAATTCTAGCATAAATTTTGATTCATCCCATGCATTAGTACCAGAAAGTTGCATTGGTGATATTGTAGGCGATATGTCGTTGCTCGAGAAATGACTAAGTTACATGAAGAGGTAAGTTTGATGTTTATCCTTCTAAAGCAAGTATTTGGTAATTTTAAACTTATTGATTAATTAGCTTATTTTGAAGCAGCTGATTCTGTAACTGCTTTATAGCAAACCATTGGCAGCAAGAACAGAGAAGCCATTTGTTTTTTGGATTTTTATATGCCCACACCAATGGAATAATTTGAATAAATTTCATCATAGCAATGGTGTCCTGTTATATCTTTCTTTGTTGCCATGCTTGTAAGGCAACTATTTTTCATATGCTGAATTATTTATTTTGTCTGGCCAAATAATTAAACTAGTCTTTTAGTAGGGCTGCTGCAGTATGCTTGACTCCATGATTTGAAATTACTACATTTGTGTATGTTGTTTACTATAACTTAGAATTTAGAAACACATTGTGCAGTATCTTTCAGAGGCTAAGGATATCTAATTTTGTGTCTTTGGCTTCTTGACCACATAACAAGGACTCAAGGAGGCTTTATGGGATTAATTTAGCAACGTATCGATGTGATTTTGTTTTGTTGGAATTTGTAAATAGTCTACTGAATGGATATGCTTTATATATTGTTCTAATATATTTTTCTATTTTATATTTTTGTCACTGACATGAGATATTTCTTTTGCAGTTTTGGCGTGGTTCACTTGGTGAAGCCAAGGAAGCATTCTGGATGCGCCAGCCGAAAAAAGAACCAACTATATTGATTGAAGGGCACGCAAGTTCTAAAGTTGAACTTCTCTCAGATAATGAACTTGAGAATGAACTGAGAGAATTGATTGCAAATGGCGAGAGTCTGTCCACTGTAATATCTTATACTTGGGCACCAAGTTAGTGAGATATACTCTTTAAGCTGCTAAAGTTTGACTTGGACACATTCAAACTTATGTTATACTCTTCAAACTAATGAAAATGGTAGTGGATTTGAGCATACATGATTCGGTGTGCCCTGCTAAAGCAATTGTCAATTTCTCAGAGGTTTAATTACAGATTAAGGAAAAGGAGAAAGAGAGAAAAGTAAATATCCATGTAATGGACAAATTACCGTTGTAAACAACTGAAGGTGGTCCTTACCTTTTTTCTCATTTAGTTGATGTTGACACTTGCCACCTCGCGATTGTGAAGAAATCTTGCTTAGCATATAATCACTGGGTCGTTTTTAGTTAATTAGCTTTTAGAATTGAATTTCTTCTTTTAAAATTAACTGGCTCATGTTTTGTTATTATCTAGCGATTCGTTTATGTTATTCAAGCACTTAATTACTTTGTCATTTACTCATTTTATGTTATTTAAGCACTTAATTACTTCTTTTTTGATTTTTTCATTGTATGTTACTCATCATTAGCCTCATCCAAAGATTTAGTAGGTTTCATGTATAATTTTATGTTTGTTTGTTTGGTGATATGGATATGTAAATTAGGTCTGTAAAAATGGGAGTCCTGAAAAAAAAATTGGATTGGTATCTATAACAATTATTAGTGACCAAATTTGACACTGAAATTGGAAGCTATAAATTTGTGACCGATTTTTTGGTCACTAATTCAAAAATCAGTTGCTACTAAGCCAACATCTTCCAATTGGTTGAAGGAGAAATTTGGTCACAAAATCGGTCACAACAATTAGTGACTGAAAAATTGGTCGCTATTATCCTAGCATCTACTAATTGGATGAGGGAGATTAGTGATCGAAAAATTGGTCAGAAAATATTAGTGATTGAAAAATTGGTCACAAAATATTAGTGACTGAAAAATCGGTCACTAATAAGCCAAACATCTTCCAATTTGTTGACGGAGAAATTCGGTCACAAAATTGGTCACAAAATCGGTTACAAATATTAGTGACCAGAAAATCGGTCGCTAATAATTTAGCGACCTTGAATCTAATTACAACATAAATCGGTCACAAAATCAATCATTAATCATTGATTTTCTTCTAGTGATAGTTTGAAATCAAAACTCTTTGTGTTTACTTTTTATTACTTCTTCATTTATGCCATAATTATTACTTATACTGTGTTTTATATTTTTTTTTCTTTCTTTCGACCATGAATACACAAAGTTGTGGGAGCAGGCACAGACCTATTACAAGACCTAGGTGGAGGAGGCTGGGCCTAATGTTGACATCTCTCGTCTAAACGAGGAGAATATTTGGGTCCAAGTGATTGGCAGCCACTACAAGGGTCACATGTATGGGATGAGGTACTACCCTGATAGTAGGTCCCCATCCTCATCACTGGGTCAGTTGTTGGGGATGATGGCCTGAGGGATCAAGTGTATGCCCTTAACCAGGAGCTGCAGCAGTAGGTACAACTTCTCCGGCAACTCTAGGAGCAAGCAGCAGTGGATGAGGAGCTTTAAGAGATCCAATAGCTAAAGCTATTCATGGAGCAACAGTAGGAAGAGAATGCCAAGAAAAAGAAAAGTATATTCAAGAGGATGTAGAAGAAAATCATAGCCAATGTCATGAGCTTCTTCGGAAACATGCAGGCCTCAAGATCCTCCGGCAAGAAGAAATTCCCCTAGATGCAAATCCCCTCCATTATTGAAGGCTTCTCACCATCTAATGGTGGGGATGACTCCAACATGTCCAATGACAACCATGCCGACAGCGCCGATGATGAAGAGTATAACTAGTCTTCATCTAGCATCTTTATTTCATTTTGGATTTTTTATGTTTATCCTACTCTGTATTTATTTTATTTTGATACTTTGTTTATTTACTTCACTAATTTGTTTATTTTATGATTATTTCAATATCTGCTTAATTAATATAATTTTAATTGATAATTAAATTATTATATAAATAAAAAATAAATGAATACCAAACAATTGGATGGTTCATCTAAATGAATCACATATAACAAAATAACTAAATGAAAAATTTACCGATGAGCTAACCTATTTGAGACAAATTATTTTTTTAAATAAATTTTTAAAAAATATATTAAACACTTGTCGATAAAATTTAATAATATCTTTTTTACTTGTAAAAAATATGTCAATAAAAAAATAAATATGTTGGTAATATTATTTCCCTGACAACCTTGGTGATACCTTTAATACAATTGTACCGACTATTTTTAATTTTTATTCCTGTCGGTATAACCTTCAGTAATATTCTGCTAACAAGCAAAAAATCGATGGCTTATATCTGTCGGTAATAATCATACTTATCAGTAAACCTATCGGTAATAATCATACCTATCAGTATATCGCACTTTTCTTTTAATGAGTGAAAAGTCAGGGACTAGTATGAGCTTGAACTCATTTTGTTGTTGATTCTTTGAGACCCTTTAGGGTTTAATGAGTTTTTAGTTTTGTTGAGAAATAATTATATGTACATGAGTTGATTGGGTGTTTATGTACGTCCTGTGCCCATGAATTTGTGCTGATTGAAATTCAAATCTCATGCTTGTGCCTTCATATGTATGTTGCCGCCATGTTTGGTTAAATGCTTTGGGAGTAGTTTATTTTTATATTTTGATGAATGCGCACTTGACCTTATATTATATTAGTATTTTTGAAAGTATAAAAGTTTATCTTTGAAGAGCTCTTGATGATTGTGTGTATTTGTGTAAACTCGGCCATATAAGGAGCTAGTAGCCTTGTTATACCATAATTTTTTGATGTTCTTGGTGAGATTTTGAAGCATAAAAGCTTGGAAATATGACTTTTGGTATTGTATTTGGGGGCATGAAGCATGAAACATAAAAATGGTTCAAGATACATGCCAACTGTTTGATAAAATTTCTAAATGAAACTGAGAGTTCAGTTGGGCTGAGCTTTCATGTTTTTATCTAATGGGTAATTACTAATGTGTTAGATTGTTAATTAGGAAGTGTTGAATTAAAGTTTTAAAGAACTCATCATAATTGTAGGTAACTATGTGATTTTCGGCCCCAGTGATATATTTGAAGGGTCTTGAGTTTTGTTTTAGTTCTCTTTGGAAAAGGATTGAGAAATTGAGCTTGTTGCAATACTAATATTATCATTGGTGTTTGACGTACAAGAAAATTTGGTTGGAGCCTTATATGATTTTGGGATGAAAAATGGGGTGTTTGGGTTTAGTTTGAAATGCTTGTGCAAAATTGTATCTTAGATGAGTTCTAAAACGAGTTTATGCATTATGTTTAATAGTTAGAAATGAATAGTTAGACATACTGAAATTGTTTTATAGCCCTTCTGTCTATGTTAACAGTGGTAGTCTTGGTTGGTTTGAGGAGTTTGGGGTGTCACTGCGCAAAAACAACAATTAGACAATGATTTTTATGTATGAATATAGATTTTAGAACGGAGAAAAAAACCAATTTTTGGGCGTGTCTTGCATAATTGTATTTGTTCATGTGTATCTTCAACCTAAAGGGCATTTTTGGGGTTTGAGTTTGAAAATTTGTTGATGCTTGAGTTGTGTGTGTTTTTGTGTTGGTAGGAAATCTAGAAAGTGTGGATTTGGAATTTCATAAAGCTTTTGACAACTATAAAGTCCGTCGGAGGTTTGGGTTCAAAGTTGGAGTAGAGGATGGAACTTGTGATTTTATAATTGGATCTGTTTAAATTATGCGTTTTGATCTCAAGTGTTGAACTTATGCAATGTAAGATTGGTTGAGGTGTGATTTGTCAATTGTTTGGGAAGTTGTGTTTCTCGTACAATTTTTATTTCTTTCATGCATTGAGATCTTTTGTTACTATAGAATATTTAGTTGAGACCGATCCCTTGATTTTCGCCAATTGTTTCAGGTCCATGTGCGTGTCTTGGATTATGACATCCTTATGGCTAAATAAATTGTGGCTTGTTAGTTTCAGATATTGTGAAGTGAAGAGTGTAATGAGGATTATGAAACATAACCCATTTCATTTCACGGTGAGGGTTGGAGCAATAAAAAATGAGATAGTCATGTCTCATGGGCCTTAGAACATGAACCATGATAAATAGGTGAATTTCTTAAGCTTTTAGCATTGATTGTGGCCAATGCATGCTTGATGACTTATAATAGAGCAAGAGATTTTCTGTACATGTTGCATGTCTCATAAAAGCGCTTGAGATTTTATGTGCATGATGTGTGTCTCATAATAATACATGAGATTTTCCTATGTCTGCTCAATCTCTCATAAGAATGTACAGGTCTTCTTATGTCAAAGTGTTTGTAAGTATGAAAAATATTTTGAGGAAGAAACTTAATGATATTGATTTAGTACCATCATATGCATGTGCATGAACGATTGATGATTAGAAAAGCGAAAGTAAAATAATCTTCTCTACCTCATTTAAAATCTAGTGACCCCCCTAGTTAAGTTCATCTCATCCTAAGCCATAGGTGATATTGAGTTGAGGTGAAAGTTAAAATCACCAGAGAGGTGATGCGGTTGGCTAAGGTGCCACAAGAGGAGTGGTATGTATAAATGTAAAGTACTAAGTGTTTGAAGTATGAGGAAAGTTTAAGAGCAATGATCAATGTGTGTATGAGCATATGTGAACACCCGATTTTGTCCGGCCCGTAAAACAAATTTTGGCATATTTTTCGGATTTAGCCCATTTCAAAAAAAAACAAAAATGCATCAGCCCATTTCCTTTTCTCTGATTAAAAAATAAGAAATAAAAGAATAAAAAAGAATAAAAATAAAAAGGGAGTCAACGACTGGCAGACAGGATGATTTCTTGCACAATGATGATGGTGGACACAAATGATGACCTCTCCATTTGCTATTTCAGCCATGATATGTTGCCACTTGCTATGATTATGTTCTTCTTCTTTACAGGAATAAAGACCTATTGCCAGGTTGTGATGGAGGGCATCCAGAACAGAGAACAAAAAATTTTATAGAGATCAGTCATTACCACAATATCCAGTTTTCTCCGCCAACAACCAAAAAAAATCTTTCAATATCCAGCCATAAAATCCCAGCAACAATACAAGGAAAAAAAGGGAGAACAATACCAGAGAGCTATCATTAGTCAACAACAAGTTCCAGTCCAGCAACAAGAAAAAGAAGGTAATATCAACAACCATAATATAAAAAAAAAAGGGAAATCTGAAAAGGAAAAGGAGAGGGAGGCCGCGGCCTTCTCCACGTCACCGCCGCGGCCTCCCGTGCATTTCATCATCATCATCACCCTTTGTGGCCTTCACCGCCACCATGGAGAGATCTCTCCATCTTGCCTCTTCCCCTCGCACAGCCGCGGCCCCCTCCGTTCCCCGCCGTCGCCCCAGCTCCGGCGGGCACCGCTGCCTTCCTTCTCCGCCCCCAACGCGATCGGACCTCACAGCATCCCCCCTCATGGCTGCGCGCTCTCCATCTCACACCAACAGTCACCACCGCTCCCCTCCCTCCATCGTCCGCGTTCTCAGCACAGCCCTGTATGTCGCTAGCCCTTTTTTTTTCTTTTCCTCGCGGTGGTCTCCTTCCTCTTAGATCCGCCCAAGTCGCCGCTGTGTGAGGTTCTTCGCCAGGGCCACCGCACCGCAAACGGCCTCCACCGCGTCCTCCAAGCTTGCGACCCGCCTCCCTAAACCGTAGCGCCGCTGTGAGGACCGCCGCGGAGCTCGATGCGAGCCACGGCGGTAGCTTCCCCCTCTTCCCTCCTTGGCCGGCCGCTATCTCATCCTCTCTTTTCCCCTTTCTCTCTCTTAGTTTTCTTTCTCTCTCCTAATCTCCCATTCTCTCTGTCTCACACCTCTGTCCGTGTGGATATGTTTGTATGAGTAAAAAAAAAGGGAAAGAAGAGAACCGTGTATGTGTGTGAGTGTGTGTGATGCAAGTGTATGTGTGTGTGCGTGTGTTTGCGAGAAAGAGCCACGTGGGTGCATGTGTGTGTGAGTGTGTGTGGGGAGTGGGTAGAGTTTAATTTAGGGTTAGATTTAAATTAATAAAATAAAAAGAAGTTTTAAGATTTATTTTTAGTTTGGATTAGTATTATTCTAAATTTATGTGTTTGAACTCGGATTTATTTGTTTGTTTAATTTTTGGCTTTAAGATTTGTCTATTTAGAAATTAGTTTAGTTTTGAGTTTAAAATAAAAAAGAGAGAGTTGGTGTTTTTTTTTAGTGGAATTAAATTGTTTTAGAAATTGATGTGATCATTAGTTTGATATTTTAGTGAATTTTATGTTTAAAACCTTAAAAATAAAAAATGAAGTCCATGTTTTACTTGAGATGTGCTGAGAGCTTTTTTTTTTTTATTTGTTAATATTTGTGGGTTTGGGTTATTGTGTAATAAGATGTGTTATTATTTTATTTTTGGGTATTTGATTTTATTTGTGTCCTAGGTATTTAGAGCTTATTGGGTTGTTTTTTTTTATTTTATTATTTAAGGTAATCCCCAATTTCTTTATTCATTAGAGTTTTAATAAATATTTAGGTATTGTCTTTAAAAATAAAATTAATTAATAGATTTTGTTTTATTTTGATTTTAATTTTTAGTGAATTTAGTGTCAATATTTCTATTAAATTGAAAAAAGACTAAAAAAGAGAAAAAGAGTAGTTGGAACTTTTTTTGTATATGCTTTATTAATTGTACGTTTATGAACTAATTTTATTTTATACTTTGTGTTTATATATTTTGATCAAATTAATTGCGTAATTGTAATACTTTTGCATTTCAAGTTTGATTATCTTACATGTCTTGTATATTTATGTTTTTAGTTTTGATTATTTCATATGTTTTTCTGTATTATGTGTTTATGTTTATGAATTAATTTTATTTTTGTTTGGTGTTAATTATTTTGCATTTATGTGTTTTGCTCAAATTAGGTATGTGTTCATGTTCACAAATTAATTTTGTTTTTTTTATTTTATTTTATTTTTTGGTTTGATTAGTTACATTTGTGGGTTTTATTTTAAATTAAATAAGTAATGGTGTTTATGAATTAATCATACTTTTTAGTTTTATTATTTTATGTGTTTTTGATTGAAACATTTGCGCTTTGTTTAATTGTTCACATGTTTATGTGTTTTGGTTAAATTAACTTTGTGGTTGTGAATTATTGTTTTAATTTAATTATTTCATATGTTTTATTTAGTTAGTTGTTTATGTTTATAATTTAATTTTGTTTTCGTTTGGTATTAATTATAGGTTTATATGTTATTTAAGTTAATTGTGTGATTGTGCTTATGACTTAATTTTACTTTTTAGTTATGTATATATTTTGCTCAAATTATTTGTATATTTATGTTTATGAATTAATCTTGTCAGTTTCTATTTTCTTTTTTTTTATTTTGTCTAAAATTGAGAAATAAAACAAAAATATGTCTTTTTAATAATCAATTTTCTTTTTCAAAAATCTTTTATATTTGTGCAATGTTCGACAATAGTAATTGAATAGCAAATGTTATTTTCACTATTTTTGAATCATAAGGATTCATTGAGTAGTCTAGTGCTAACTTGTATTCTGCGCACAAAATGGATTTGTATCAAGATTTGTTCTAATCTGTGCAATGATCAATGATGATAATTGAATAACAAATGTTATCTTTATTGTTATTGAATCATAAGGGTTTATTGAGTAGCTAAATGCTAACTTAAATCCTGTGCGAGAACGGATTCTGTTTTCTAAAAGAATTGTTTCTTCATATGGATCTTTTTAATCCGTGCAATGACCAATAACGATGATTGAGTATCAGATGTTACCTTCATTGTTATTTGAATTCATTGAGTGGCCTAGTGTCAACTTGGATTCCGCTCAATAACGGATTTTGCGTATCTTGTTGCAAATTCTTTTCTTAATAAATAAATTTATCAACCCACAATCATTTTTTACAGAACTACGTGACTTTGAGTTCCCTATTGCACCAAGGGATACGTAGGAGCAGGTGATCCCTGTCAAGCCAAAATTAAATTTTCATAAATTGTTTATTTGATTGTAAATATTTTGCATAGTTTTTTTATTTAAATAAGGATTTTGAAGGCTATTAGTTAATTTGCACAATTCACTAAGGTACCGTATAAGGACGGGTGTATTAGGGATGCGTAAGATTAAATTCATACCCTTCCCTATGCATAACCGACTCCCGAACTCATAATCTGGTTTCAAAGATCATCCTTCAAAATAAATGGTTTTTTCCAACGTTTTCCCAATCTTAATAAACTTGGTGGCGACTCCATTATTTTTCAAAATGAAAATTCTCTTTTTGATTCGCCGTCCCCGTCGCGATCCCGGTTGCGACAGCATCCTTAATGAACCTTAGTATACGAACACTTTTCCTAATAAATTGCAGTGGCTGAGGGATGACCACAATGATACCTTATCTATTTTACCACAATGATACCTTATCTATTTTACCCCTACTGAGAAATCTAGTATTTCTTGCCCTTTTTTTCTATGTCATTTTCAGAGAAAGGAACCGGCTTTAATACCATCTATAATAGTCCAGACCTTAGGCGATGCAGATATTGTCCACTTTGAGACCTAACTAGGCACCCCTCAAGGAGAATATGTGTCTACAAGGGGGTATCCATACCCTTATAAGGCATATTTCGCTCTCCTTCCCACCTGATATGGGACTAATTCCATCCCCTCTCAAGGAGCCCAGCATCCTTGCCAGCACACCGATCCTAGAACTGGCTCTTATACCACTTTGTCATGGCCCAAAAATCATGACCAGCACACAAGGGATATTGTCCCTCATGGAAGCTTTGTAGAATTAATTTCATACAATCATGCATAGTAAATTAATAAATTAATACTCATAATAAATTATAAAAATAATTAATTAATTAAATAAATAAATTCCTCAAAACTTCTTAAAAACTTTATTCATAAAATATATAACATACTTAATTCTTTCAAATAGTTTCAAAACCTATATCTATAATAGACAATTTTAAATCATATTCTTGGAAGAAATTACATATCATATTATTATGACAAAATAACATAATCTTAAAATAATCATCCATATTAAATGATTTCGGAGGATCTTACCTGTGTACTATTGAAGTATTTTATTCTAACATGATTCTAATTTAAACTTCACTATAAAGTGAAGCTCACCACTGAAGTAACTACACAACTTTTGAGGCTGAGACTGAACAATATTTAAATATGCAACTGTAAGTGTAAATGGGAGGAAAAAAAGAAAGGGGAGTTCATCAAAACTCAATAAATGATTCTTCACCCATAACCCACATGGGACAACAACAACATACATAATATTTACATACAACTGATATAAACATTATATATATAAAATAGGAAAGATGTTATATATCAAAAATAAATAAATCAAAAAAATGAATAAATATAAATCTTGATTTTAAATTTACGTGAAATAGTAAATCATGTAAATCTAGATTATAAAAGAAAATATCAATCCCAAAAGGAGATAATGAAATATAAAATTTATAATAATTTTGTACATCAATCTTTTTTATGCCAATGTTTAGTTTTTATTTGAATTTGATATCTAATCTTTTATGATATTCAGTTTGTGTTATGACTTTTGATTTTAAATTTTGAAAATATTATCTTATTAAAATAGATTTAGTATTGTTTATAATAATCAATACTATTTGATTTTTAAATTTTAAAAGTATTATCTTATCAAATCTATTAGATTCAATATTATTTATAATTATTGTTGATATTAATATCTATATCAGTATTGTAGATATTGCTAGAATTAGAAAATATATAGCATACTAAATTTTCTTTTTATCATATATGCTTTTTATAAATTAATTTTTATATAATTTCTAAGATTATATTAGGATTTATTTACATATATATAATTTATATTTATAGTATAAATATCAATTAATATTTGAATATATATATATATATATATGTATATGTGTGTGTATTTATATAATATGTAAAGTGTTAATTTGATATTGGTTCATTCCTTTCATTAGAGCTTGTTATTAT
The DNA here is from genome assembly GCA_031216125.1 of Dalbergia cochinchinensis. Classification (NCBI taxonomy): domain Eukaryota; kingdom Viridiplantae; phylum Streptophyta; class Magnoliopsida; order Fabales; family Fabaceae; genus Dalbergia; species Dalbergia cochinchinensis. The sequence goes on along the minus strand of CM062368.1, from coordinate 71,651,170 downwards.
TCTATAAAAATTTATTTATTAGTGTATATATAATATTCATAAAGACTACTTTTATAATAATAAATATTAATATAAAATACTTTATATTAATAATAGATATAATTTTTAAGTAGTTATACGAGAGTCAAATATTGAAAATAGATAATAGCTAGGCAAGTTTTTCATTGCCGCCCTACGTCCTTCTCTTCTTCTTAGCTCCCCATTCCTCCTGTTCATTTCCCAATTATCACCCAAGTCATCTTTTTCTCGTGTTCTTATCTATTCAATCCTCGGCATTAACTTCTACTTTTTTCAAAAAATGATCCCAAAACGCCTCCTCCATGTTTCTTCTTCTACTTCTTCTTCACCTTCATTCGAATTCGAGTCCCAGTTAAGGTCCCTATGCCAAAGACCCAACCCTCAGTCACTTTCCGAAGCCGTTTCCCTCTTCCACCGTGCCGTCGACTCTGATTCACCGCCCTCTGAACAATCCTGCAACTCCCTCATAGACAACCTGCGTAAGGCAAGACTCTACGACGTCGTCCCGTCGGTTTATCGCAGGATGGTCGGCGCGCGCGTGTTGCCCAGGTTCACTTCCTTCAGTGCCCTCATCGAGAGCTTCGTCAACACCCAGAACCCAAATCACGCTCTTGGTGCCGTGGGGTTGATCGTCAAGAGCGGTTTCGTTGTCAATGTGTACAATCTGAACCTTGTGTTGAAGGGTTTTTGCCAGGGTGGTGACTGTGACAAGGCCATGTGTCTGTTCCATGAGATGAGGAGGAATTGTGTGCCCCCTGATAGCTTTAGTTACAACACCCTTGTGAATGGGCTGTGTAAAGGGAAGAGATTGGCGGAGGCTAGGGAGTTGTTTTGCGCGATGAAGGCGGCCGGGGAATGCCGGCCGAATTCGGTCACATATGGTGCTTTGATTGATGGTCTTTGTAAGAATGGGGGAGTTGAGGAGGGGTTGGATTTGTTGGGGGAGATGGAGGAGGAAGGTTTGGATGCTGATGTGTTTGTGTATAGTGCTCTAATTGGTGGATTTTGCAACAAAGGTGACATTGAGAAGGGTAAGGAACTCTTTGGTGAGATGTTGAGGAAGGAGGTTGCTCCGAATGTGGTTACTTATAGCTGCTTGATGCATGCTCTTTGTAAGAATGGGCAGTGGCAGGAGGCATCCGGTATGCTGAATGATATGACGGCTCGTGGGATTCGGCCCGATGCTATTGCTTATACCGTTTTGGCTGATGGGCTTTGCAAGAATGGGAGGGCGTCTGATGCGACGAAAGTGTTGGATTTGATGCTGCAAAAGGGGGAAGAGGCGAGTACTGTAACTTACAATGTCTTGATTGGTGGACTTTGTAAGGAAGGCCGGTTAGATGATGCACTGAGGATTCTAGAGATGATGACAGAGAAGGGAAAGAAACCTGATGTTGTTACCTACAACACATTGTTGCAGGGGCTATGTGGAGTTGGCAAAATTGATGAGGCAATGGACCTTTGCAAGCTTTTATTGAGCAACAAGTTCCATATTAAGCCTGATGTCTACTCATTTAATTTTCTAATTCAGGGACTTTGCAAAGAAGGACGTCTTGGTGATGCCGTGAGGATCCATTCTACAATGGTTAATAGGGGGTTCGCAGGTAGCATAGTAACTTATAATACTTTGATTGGTGGTTATCTAAATGCTGGAAAACTTACCAAGGCACTGGAACTCTGGAAATGTGCAGTAGACTTAGGATTTTCCCCTAACTCAATGACCTATAGTGTTATGATTAATGGTCTGTGCAAAATGCAGATGCTCAGTTTTGCAAAAGGACTTTTCAATAAAAAAAGAGCTTCTGGGGTTAGTCCTACCACAACTGATTACAATGTCCTGATGGCATCGTTGTGCAAGGAAGGTAGTTTAGAGCAGGCTTGGAACTTATTTCAAGAAACTAAAAATGTGGATCATGGTCCTGACGTCGTCTCCTTTAATATTATAATTGATGGAACCCTCAAAGCTGGAGATATTCGATCTGCTAAGGAATTGCTATTGGAGATGGTTAACATGGATTTGGTCCCTGATGCTATTACTTTTTCTATATTAATAAACAGGTTCGCAAAACTTGGGAAGTTGGATGATGCCAAGTCACTATATGAGAGAATGATCACTTGTGGTCATGTACCAGATGCCCTTGTATTTGATTCTTTGCTAAAGGGCTATGGTTTAATGGGAGAGACAGAAAACGTCATTTCCGTGCTTCATCAAATGGCTGATAAGGGTGTTGTTCTAGACTCAAAATTAACCTCTACCATCTTAACATGCCTTTGTAACATCTCAGAAGATCTTGATATAAAGAAGATTCTTCCAAAATTTTCCCAACATACATCAGGAGCAAGCATAACATGCAATGAGCTCTTGGTGAAGCTTAATAAGGTTCATCCAGAGCTTCAACTATTTGTTTCATGATGATAATTTTTTGTTTCAAAGAACGTGATGTCATGGTACTCTCTTAAGTAAGTTCTATGTTGTCTCTCCTTAAATTAGCCATGTTCCTTGCTTTATCTTTTTCTTTTTTTTTTTTGGGCTAAATAGCCAAAATTATCGAGCTGGTATGGTTTGATTTCAGATTGCTGTATGTCTTTCAATATAACACACTTCTTCAGTCTCTAATTTTGATCAGGTAAGAAACTTTGTATGTTTTATATCTTCGTAGATCTGGGTTACTTTCTCATTGACTATATTGTTACATGAATGGAACGTATTTCTTCTACTCATGGGAGATTTTTCCTCATATATTGTTCAAAGGTTTGATTTTGATAAATTTCTGTTGTGGCTGGATGCACATGTGAATGATGTAAGTATATGTATAGAGAATGGGAACTATCAGCCTAAACACAATCATTATTTTTAACAATCAATGACTTGATGAACATGAATTTAATAGAACATGTGGAGAAATTCTGATCAGACTTGAAGAACATTGCAATGAATACTTTGAGCTCCAATATTCTCACAGGACAAAGAGCATTGTGCAAAATTAGCTGTGCCTGTGAATGTAATGAGAATAAAGTTGAAATGTGACTTCCCTGGAGAATAATGATTTCAATTTTTGTAGTGGATCTAATAAAAGGGTCTGCACAATACCACAGCTTTTCCTTTTTCTTCCTTCTGATCATGTGTGCAAGAAAATCTGTCTAGACACATTAGATTCAATTTGAGCTGTCATCTGTATATATGTTCTGCATACTTTCATTACTTTGCTAAAAGGAACTCTGAAGTTTAGATTACAGAGCTTCTATGTGCCTATGATTTTATAATCCATTCGTACAATGTTAGTCTGGCTTTTGTAATTTTTTCCAGTTCTTAAAAAATAATTGTATTGCATGATAGCAGATTTAGAATGATTTAACACCTTCGCTGAAATAGTTGGTTGCGATATTTGTGGTTTATAGTAGTTTCCATTTGGAGCAGTGATTTTTCCCTTTACCCCTATACCTTCGAAAAGTATGGAATGTTCTTGGTTTTATTCAGTTCTTGCACTTCTGTTCCTACTGTGCATGCAGCTATGTATGCCTCGAAGGATTTTGTGTCATAGTAAGCTGTATGTCTTTCATGTTTACATTTCTTCGTGGCTTGCTTTCTATTGGTACTGTTTCAAATTGCTAGAATACACTAGTTTAGAAGCTCACCAGATTATAAAGAAGCCTGGAGGATCACTAAAGGATTCATTTTTAGATGAAGTGTAACTGAGCTATGACTTTTATTGCTGAGAAGTTAGACTATTTTAGACTATTTCATGGTTAGCAACTATAGAATGGTTCAGCCCTTCTTTGACTCCTGGCATATGTTCTTTGTATTGTGTTGCATATTCCATTTTCAAGGAATTTGTAAACACATGATTATCAGCTTCTGCACGTACTTGTATATGAAGCATTTGTATTAGTAGTCTTTTCTATATTTTTTAGTAGTGCTTCTCATTACATTAATCAGTGTAAAAACAATTGTTTAAAATTGTATTCATATCTTTGTTCAGATTTGTTCTTGATAAGACAATTGGTATTGGAAAATCAATACACAGAAAATGCACGGATATTGGTGACAAACACTACCATGGGCACAGACAAGGTGGAGATATATGATGCACCTATCTCTGTGGATTCTATGTCTAAAATTGCTGAGATTGAAGGAGATGAGAAGGAAAAAAATACAAAAAAAAGGTGTGCAAGATTATTGGTCATGGTATCAACTGTTTTGTTAAGAGACAGTTGATTTACAACTTCCCAGAGGAGCTCTTTGGATGCAGGAATATTGGCTATTTAGCCTACTGATTTTGATGGTATTTTCTGACTCTGGTAACTGGTGCTGAAATCATATCAACCTTTGACAATCCTGAGTCCTTTAAGCTTGGGCATTGCAACCTCATTGAAGAGATAGATTGGCGAGGATAAGCTGATTGATTTTGCTGGTGTTGATATGGGCCAGGCATGTACAATAGTTTTGAGATGCGCTAGGTGCCTTTTTAAAGGCTGCTGCCATGCTGATTTATTTGAATTTCACATCTAGAACTCTCTTTTTTTTTCCTTTACTCTTCTCAGAATGTGAGATAAATTGCAGCTTTTTGAGTCTAATGATTTAATTGTAGACAGCTGGAGTTTTGGATATTACTTGCTTTTATGCATGTGTCCCTGAACCATGATCATGCCAAGTTAGATTATTATTACTTTATGTAGTCCGGTCATATATTTTTCAACCAGTGCCCCCTAAGCTGGACACATAGGAGTGTTTCCTATGCATATGAGCAAAATTTGTTTTTTTAACATGAATGAAATGTTTCTATGTATGCTTGAAGTCTGACATTTCTACTTCTGTTACAGGCACCACGTTCCTGAATCCAGATGAATCCGAGAGATCATTGCATGAAGCCTTGTGTGTCCTATCTCAGACTGTTAATGACAGCAGGGTGTTGGTTGGAAGTGGATGACCTGAGAAGGTGATGGCAAAGGAAGTGATGAATTGGCTATAAAATCTCCTAGAAAGTAGTCTTTTGCTACTGAGGCATTCTGCAGGGCACTCTTGGCTATCCTAGCAATGATTGCTGATAATGCTGGTTTGGACAGTGCTGAGTTGATTTCTCAGCTCCATGCAGATCAAGAAGGGATGTACTGCTGAACTCAGTGTTATCTCTGGCCAAGTGGAAGGTATCAAAGCTTGTGGATATCAAACAGAATTCTTGAAGTGGAGAACTTTTTGTCAATTCTGTGTTGCTGTTTCTGCTGTTGTCTGATATGGCTGCGACTCCTGCTGGTCTGTGATCTATTGGGCGTTACACTGGTTTTGATGCTCCTATATGGTACTGGGTTTGCGGATTCTACTGGTTTTGATGCTCCTATATGATACTGGGTTTGCGGATTCTAGATGGGAAAGTGCATTTCTCTTATGTTGCTATTCTGTGACGGCTGCTGGCTTGGATTTGCTGCAAAGAGTTTTGGCTTGCTCAGAAAATGCTGCTGGTTTGGTCTTTATTTTTTCTGGTTTGTGTCCTTGCTGCTGTCTTGGTCTGGTTTTAGTATTATTTGGTCTATTCTAGCTTTTGGTATGGTTGCCAGTTTTTGGTGGGGTGGCTATGGTTTTGTTTGTGCACTTTCATGGCGGTATATGATTAAATCTCTGTGTAGAACATTTTTGTACTTAAGCAGTAAGCATGGAATTGCTTTCTAGAACTCCCATGGACTTTCGGTGTTTTTTATTAATGAACCGTCACTTTTTACGTTCTGCCTATTTGCCATTTGTGAGCTTCTAGAGGGAAAGTTTATGTCATGTCAGAGTTTGATGGAGTTGGCATAAAATTATTTTATACTGTTTCCGCTTATGAGATTGGGCCTGTAAAGCGATAATGTACAAACAAAATCATGAAATTCTCTAGTAAGGAGAAACAATAAATTGATCCACGGAGAATGAGAATTGTGGGTACTATAGTCGCATAGCATAAAATGGATACTGAGGTGCAATTTACTAGAGTCACATTCATGTACCTTTTTTTTAAATGGATATTATTGGTGGTATTTGTATAGCATGCACATAGTGGTTCCTCCAAGTCACTATATGGAGCGAATTATTACTTCTATTCCTCATGTATGATAGAGATACATTATTGTGTGTTAGCTGTTCTTAGTGATGATGGACCTGTGGAGGTGGTGGTGCTGCCACTGGGGATGGAGGGGCCTTGCACTGGTAGCACTTTGCAAAGAGCCCAAAAGGGTTAATTTGTTTCATGATGTTGGTTACACTGGCATATCCTCCAAAACCAAATCCAACCATCAAAACCCACACCACTACGAAGGAATTGAAGACGTACATTGCAGTCCAGCTTGGTATGAAGAAAGGAAGCCTCTCTGCGGCATTCTGCAAAATGAAGCAAACTTAGAACACTAAGGAGACCCCTACTACACTAGTACTGCATTATTCAAGGAAATCCCGTAACAGAGCTGCAGTGATGCCATATAGTAACAGGGATTAAACAAGATTATCAATGGCACCTAATGCATGCATGAGGACCCGTTTGTATTTAGTTTTATTTTTGTTTTCATTTCCTATGTATTCTGCTTCCAGAATTTTGTAAAAGAAATAGTGAAAATAGAAAATAAAAAATAGTAATCGAATATATTGTCTTTGTAAAAACTTACACTAGTATCCAAACTTCAGCAACTTCAGAATAAGTCTTCAGCAGCTGTATTACCCATGAAAAGAGGTAATACAATAAATTCCCAGTAGCATCTTATTCTGAAGTTGAAACCAAAGATGATTCTAATGGGGAATAACATAACAAGTGAGGGTGGGTAAGGGATGGTTAGGAATTAATAAAGAGGATTTACCTGTCTTGCTGACGCTTTTCTAAAAGTGGGCATATGGGCTAAGGTGGGGATGATGTAGACGGTGAAGCTAACCAGCAGAGCTCCAACTGCAGAGTTTATGGGTCCAAAGAAGGGGAAGATTATAGCCAAGAACCATATGGGTATCACTACTGGCGTCCTCGCTAGTGCCCTTAGAAAAAATTTTCTTGTATCATGCATCCCAATTACCTTCTCCCACAAAGTACAATGGTGTACATGCAAACCCAAATGTTATGAACTGCACCCAATTATTTTAAGGGAATAGTTAGTGATTGTTGCAAGAAGATTCTACTTGTCCATTCCCAACAATATTTTTCACTTGAAAACTATAACAACCATCATTCAGGTGGAACCAAGAAATTTTCTGTTCTTTCTGATGCAGGCATGCAGCAATTACTTTACCAATTCTTTGGATAATAGTTTCTGATCTGAGCTATTTTGTAGGGGCCAAATACTCAAGTAGAAAGCAAGCAGCTAAAGTAGAGGGAGAAGAAAAAATGAAATTATGGTAAGTAATGAAATTTGCGTGGGTTAAAAATCCTATAACTATTGATTTCCAAATAGATTTATATGTAAAATAATTATTATGATGTTACATAAGTTTAAAATAGAATAGAATAACACAATAACTAATGGGTGTGTGCATAAGCGTGTCGATTTTAAAAAGCTCGAAACCATTTCCACGAAAAGACGTGTGAAATATTGAGATTAATGAAATTGATTGCATTTTCACTTCGTACTTTCACATTTTGACTTTCAGAACAATTTGACTAAAATTCTTTCGCGCTGCTTAGCGTAGTTTTATAAATAATGGATGCACATCAAAATGAAGGGCTTGACTAAAATACACCAAGCCCATTCGTCTGAATCAATATTCTTTTTTATTACGTGTATTGTAGAGAAATGATGTCTGTAGGCATATTGTGTCGCGACACAACCTAAAAATTGTTGGATTAGGTGAAAAAAGTATTTTATAAGATATTTCAAGAAAGATAGATGTTTATCAATGATGGATTGGGATGTGTTGTGTTAAGGTGATAGGATGGGTTATGTGCAATGGCAGAGCTAGAATATAATATTAGGGAAAGCGAACCCCAATAGTTAATTTCACATAAAAAATATATACCTGAATAATTTTTAATTTTATTTAAAATTAAATAAAAAAATAATATATAAAAAAATAATATTTACAATCAAAATTAAAGAAAAATACAAATTTATATAATATATTATCTATTATAATACCCAAATATCAAGTTTAATAAAAGAATTGATTAAAAATAAAATAAATTTTTTAAGGGGCCAAATTAAAAACAATAAACCAATTATAAAAGAAAGCAACAATTTTAGGGGCCATTGACCCCCCCCCTCCTTCAACCAGCCTCTCCCTCTGGTTATGTGGTTCATATTATAATATTACTTTTCATTATACTATTTATTATATAGATTAATTTTTTAATATAAAATGGACATCCATCTTATCATTAGATAAGATAATTTCTTACATATTCAAGTAACATTAATGTTAATCTTTTAAATTGCTCAACTAAAACATATAGTAGTAGTCAACAGGACTATGTATAAGTTATGAAGCCCATTACTCCTTGCACCAAAAAATAAATGTTGGTGGTGTATGCAAAACGCTGAGCTTACCTGGTGAATGAGCATGAGTTACAGCAACATCACGGAAGCCGCTACTGGGAAGGAAAGAGAAGGCATTGGAATGGTAGAGAAGCTCATCTCCGAAAGCCCAGTAAACGGCAGTGGCTGAAGGGATCGTTAGTGTGAAAACGTACAAAGTGGCGAGCAAACATACGTACTAGAACTTCTTTGGCTTCCACATGGCGTGCATAACCTCTCTGCAACATTTGTTATATCAATCATTGTCAACTTTGGAGATCTAAGGATAATAATGACTACAAAAATTCTATTTTAACATTTATATCAGAAGATATCCATATAGATTTTATACAGTACGAAGAGTGATGGAGAGAATAATTTGAAAAAAAAAAAAAGTAATAAGACTCGTATATTTTGTGAGATGGGTATTTAAATATTTGAGAAAATTAAATATTAAAATAGTAAAGATATAATGATTATGATGGCACATTAGAATTTTTCAAAAAAAAAAAAAAGGGTGCCGCTGTGCAAAAGAAAATAGAAGAAAAGTGGGCTCATTTAATTTCTAATCTAGTCGGAGAATCTTTATTACTTGATTACGAAGTATTAGAACCACGCAAGCCAATAGCTCAGTGGCAAATGCAAGACTCTGCAGTCTGCAGATAGTGCGTACAAAGGAGTAGTGTGTAGTGTCAGTGATAAGTTTTATGTTAAATATTTTGTTAACTGTGCATAAGTCGGCGAGATGTCTTTGCTGAAACGAGTTTCGCATAACACAACGCATTATTAAAGCAAAGCATGTCACTAATTAAAGAGTTGCGTGTGTCATTTGAATTTATTTTATTTTAGACACCATTCCAACCCATTTATTATTTATCATGAAAATGATATTTCAAAATATTCCAAACAAAAGCTTATCATTTCAATATAAGATAGATGCATGAATAGATAGATGCATGCATTGATATGGTGTCCAAAATATAACCAGTACACCGATCATTTCTTCTGAATAAAAGTTAAAAACACAATACATCTGTTATGAAAATATAAAATTTATTTCAATATATTATATAAAATGTCTCCCTTAACAATTAACTTCTAGATACATCCCTTACGGGCAATGTGATGGTTTGGTAAACGTACACCGTGACTGCATGTCCCCCAAAAGTGAACAATATATTGGTGGCTCCTGTGAAGTACGGCACTAGCTTTTTTGGACCCGAGTGCGTCAAATTTTCCACCTGCAGCATTATTTACAAATATATACGTAGCGTCGCATATATATATATATATATATATATATATATATATATATATATATATATATATATATATATGTTCCATGGATCAGAGAACTTTTGCTGCAGATTGTTACTTACCTGGCCATGAATAATAGCTGCTATAGTCAACTACCACGCAGTGTAAGTAGCCATTCCAAGTCCAAGAAATGAACAGACACGGTAATTGTGAAAGGAGGGTATGAACACTGTTGTAGCACAGCAAGCTCCAAAAATATAGGTCCAAGTCCCGTTTGTCCAACTTGTCATTTATATAGTAGATGTTACTTTTGGCATAAAAAAAATGGAAATATTGGTGTAATCAAATTAAAACTCCTCAAAGATTATCCTAAATTGTATGCAAAACTGAAGAGATGATCTTGCCTTGCACATGCTATAAGCTGTATCACAGCTGCAAATAGGAGCATGGTGCAGTTGAAGCCTAGCCCCAGGGATTTCCAATATGGACCCAGTAACCTATCAAGCACTTGGAACCACTAAAATTAACGGAACAGTGTTTCAGTTTAGTACTAGTGATTGATCCATATATACAAGAAGCCGGTGGCGGATACGCTGGTCGAGGGTCTATTGTTCGCAATTAAATCTATTATAATTATTAAAACAGTAAGCAACAACGTTATTTCAAGACTTATTTTTTGATGTTTTATACATTATCATTCTATCACTATTGGATAAAATGGATGAATGAAAATGAGTAAGGATCACAATCTCATTTCATCCGACAGTGATAGGGTAGATATCTAAATGCGACACCCAAAAATAGATATTAAAATAATATTATTAATAAGCCATATATGCAAAATTGAATTCAAGTAATTAAAATCAAGAGTAAAATGAAATTTTTAGGGTAAGTTTAGTTAAGGTAAAAATGAGGAAACAATTTTTCATAGACAAACTCCACGTATAAAAAAACACATAAAATTCAGTCATAGAATTTTTTTCTTCATTTTTAATCCTCATACCAAATACATACTTAGACTGTGTCTAATTGGACGATAAAGAGGATAAACTTTTCATAATTGAGCTTTATGTATAATTTATATATATAAAACTCAATCATAAAAAGTTTAATTCATTTTCACCTTCTAACCAAACTTATCCTTAGGGTGTATTTGGTTAGGGGTAACACTAGTGGAAAATCTTCCATAAATGAGCATTATCTGTAAAATTTACACATGATGTTCATTCATTGGAAACTTTGTCTCCATTTTACCTTTCAATTATTAGAGATAAAAATAAAGTGAAAATCATTAAATTTCATGGTAATAAGAGAAAACAGAGTAATAATTGATAAAAACTAAATAAAATTTTTTACTAGTGATAAAAATCTGAGGTAATACAATGGAACATATTCTTATATAGACTAAGGAACATAACAAACTACTAACTAATATCTCACAAACAAAACTAACTTTAACTAATTTCTAATTATAATTATATCCTTTAACACCCCATGCATGCTGGAAGATGCGTACTTTTGGTATCTCCAATTGAAGATGAAAGTCCAATACAACTAAAACAGGGAAATACAATGTAATCAAATGAATAATGTAGGATGAATACAACGGTAGTGGTAATTAGTTCTAGCTCAATGTCCCCACGACAATCATTGCAAATGAAAATCCAAATGTATCGAGCAAATGGTGGTGGTGCCTAGTCCCTCTTTGACATCTCTGTGGCACTCGTTGCAACAAAAATGACAAATCATCAATAATCTCAAATTCTTAACCACTAAAGCAGAAGTGAACCATTCTGTAGTTTAACCACTTGGCAGAAGCAACCAATCCCAATCACTACAAAAAATTGTGAAAATTATGGCAGTGAAATTAGGGTGGTTGTAAAAAACCGCCATAATTTTTAGTAAATTACGGCGGTTTTGGTAACCGCCATAATATTAATGAAAGAAATGGCAATCAAATTACGGCGGTTCTTTAAAACTGCCACAAAGCTCAAAAAATTATGGCGGTTTAGAAAATTATGGTGGTTGGAACCGCCCTAATTTACCATTAACTATTTTTTATATCTTTTTTTGTTTTTACTTTTTTAAATAAAGTAGAAAAAAGAGCATTTCCACTCTTTAATATTTTAGCTGGTTACAAATTGATACTTTAACTTCTAAATCTTCTAATTAGATGCTTAAACTACTCTAATCCTCAAAATTAGTCATTTTATTCAATTTTGGGTTTAGTTAAATAGATGACATGATAAAATATCTAATAATATATATGACAATTTCTTTTAATTTTTTAAATATTTTCTTTATTTGTATTATTTAATATTTGTAAAAAAATACATATCAATAAAAAATAAAAAAAAAATATTAACTAAAATTTTGTCATTTTCTACTATGAAAATGAGGATGAGAAGCTCAAACTAAAAGTCAATTCTTCTAAGAGGATATGTTATGTCTTGATTTTTTTTAATCTTATAATAAAAATAATGAACTATGATAAATAGAGCATATTTTGTGTCTTTTTTGTTTCAATTGAATTTGGAACTTATTTTGTTACTTCAATTGTAGTTGTATTCTCTTGAAAATGGAAACAAAACTTGAATAGTGGATAAAACTCAAGTAAATTTTTCATCGATCATATACACACACACACACACTTTATAAATCGTTTGTTCATTATGGACCTTTTAGATTCTAACTCAAATTTTATTGTGCTTTGCTATATAGGAATTTTCAAAATTTTAAAAAGGATTAATTTTAAAGAATGTTTTAATTAAATTATTTAATTAAAAATTTAAATAATATAGAAAGAAGGAAAGGAAAAAACAAGAAAATAATTTTTTAAAACATAAACTTGTTAATGAAAAAAAAAGAGAATTATTTTTATAATTAAACTTGAGATAAAAATAAGATGTTAAAAGCCCAATTACAACAAGTAAGGAAAAAGAAAGGAAAAAATAAAAACCCAAGCAAACCCTTCCCTTGAGTGAGTTAGGTGCCACTTCAAACTCCCATTTCATTCTTCACGCGTAGAGAAACCACTATAACATTTCCTAGCTACGGCAACGCCAAATTTGGCCGTGGCTAAAAAATCGTTGCTTAAAAGGGCTTATGGCCACAGGTATTTTTATCGTTGCTAGTGTAATTAAATTTATATAGGATGTTATTGCAATAATATAAAACTGTTCTCTTAATATAAATAAGTAACAGTTTATAAATTGCTATATTATTTTTATTTTAGACAACGATTATTTAGATATTGCCTATATAAATTTATAATCGATACACTTTAAAACCATTGATAAGATGCATAAAATTTAGAGTACATATAAAAATGGTTCCCAAATGTAATTTATTAAGTGGCGGGAACAAAATTCCCTTCCCACCGCTTGTTAAAACTTTAACCCAAAAGCAATTTGGCCCAAAACCCAAAAAAGGAAGGAAACTTGGCACCGTTAGCTTCTTCCTCTGGTTCGCTGCTTCTCGCCTGGGCACTGTTCACACCGCTTGGAAGCTTCTTCCTCTGGTTCGCTACTTTGTGCCGATGAAGGAACGTCGCGGACATTGTTACACCGCCTTAGCTTCTTCCTCCTGGTTCGTGGTTCGCTGCTGTCCTCACCGGGAACGTCGCGGCTGCCTCCACCGCGCCTGGGAACGTCGCGCCTTGGCCACTGCTTTCTTCCTCCGTTGCAGGCGGTTGTTGATTCGGCTATGGCACTTCGCGTGTGTATTACTCTGCCATTCTCCCTGCGCATCCTGGTGGCGGGGCTTCGCGTGCGTGCTGAAGGCGATGCGTGACTTCCGCTGTCTCGCGGTGGTGTTGACGGCGATGCGCAACCTATGCGGTGGTGCTTCGCGCCCGTACTGAAGGTGATGCTCTCTTCAGAAATGCTCTCTCATTGTCTCATCTCTGTCTTTCTTGTCCAAGTCGTCTCTCTGTTTCATCTTTCTCATCTCATTTTTTATAGCATCTCTTGTTTAGATTACTGCATCTAGTCATCTAGAGATGTTGAATGGATAGTGCACTACGTTCAAAACCAATGCTTTAATTTGCATATACTATCACCTAAAAGCAAGAATAATAAAAAGGGCTAATTTGCATATGCTAGCCATGTAAAATAAGTGGCCATCTTACCATTTCCATCACAATCAACACAGATCACATTATTGGGTTTTGTGTTCTGGCTACCTTTTGGAGAAGCTACCCTACATGAATATAAACTTATTAGTGTGCTAGGCAACACAAATATAACTGCCTACCTCAAACTATGCTGGCGCTTATTTTTCTGAAAAGCTAAATGCCTAATAAGGAAAACACTTGAGCTAAATCTAAGAGCATAAATATACCTTTGCAATGAGAAAGCAATACTTGGCATTGGAAAGGCCTTGAGAAACAGAATTGACTCTGATGTCCTTTGGATTTGTATGGCTCTCAATAACAATACCTGAGCATATTAAAGTTTGAATACACACAAAAATAGCTTAGCATCAAAGCACGAATAAAATAAGACAACACACACATACACACGCACGCACGCACACAAGAAGCCGGGACTAGGGGGTGTGACCTGATGCTGGTGGTGTAATTCTCGAGTAACTAAGAGGTGTTAGGCACAAAGCTATTGTCTCTTTCTCAATGGAAGGGAAAAGATGGTAATAAGATGAATTAAAAGTGAATAGAGTTGGGGTTATGAGAGGTACAACCATATAGTTCATTTCCTTTTCTGTTTATTTCTCTAGTGTCTGCTTATTTCTTTTTCTTTCAAGAATTTCACCAATGATCAAGAGCAAAAAATTACTGAGAAAAAAAAATCCCAAAATAAGGGTATTCATAATTTACCTTCTTGCATCCTCTTCTATATATCTTGAATGTTGGCTATTTTGGCCGTGAGGAATCGCTCACTTTCATAGCATAGTTGGAAGGAGAAAAGGTATTCAAAGTCAAAAAGGATATTTTTGTTCAAGACCTCAGATTTTCATCAAGTAATATGGCAGCAATGAATATTGACCATTCTTTTTTATCTCAACTCTTTTGCATATGCCAAAGAGAAGTTGATTTGTAAACTCTGAGTCCTCTGATTAGCGCTTCTGTTGCCTTCCTGTGACTTGGAGGTTGAATCCTGCAGCTAACTACTTTCTGGGTTTAGGAGATAGAAATTTTTGCTACCTAGCTAGTTTGAATGTTTGGCAGAATTATAGCAAAAGTGAACTTTGTCTTTCTTTTTTCTTTTTGCTGAGTAATTTCTAGGATCTTGTGTGGAGAAAAGAAATGAAAAGTGAAGGTAAATAAGAATAGTTTAATCAAATTTCTTTATGAGATTGCACTTGGCGACAACTCAATCTTTATCTTCACCCTTTTTATTGTGAGCTTTTTAGACTATTTATAAGCCGTTTGGATTTTGGCCTATAAATACTCATTTATTCTTTCCCATTTGGTCAAGTCTCTCCATATTTGGTAATACTGCACTACTACAACAATGTTCTCTTTATTCTCCTTTTCTGAGTTGTTGCAAAGCAAATTACTCCATTCTTTTTTCGGTTAAAAAATAGAGAAAAAGGCATTTATTCTTCAAAGAGATATCTGATGAGGCTATTATGAAGACGAGGCTGTCATTCTTAGAAATACAATAACCTCATGCTGATATCTCTATTTCTGTTTTCTTTTTCTATAGGGATATAATTCTCTTAAGGACTTTTTCCCTACCATGCAAATGAAGCCAAACCCTCAATGTTCAAATGCCGCTTGCTTAAAAAGACAGGTAATCCAGTCATGCCATTGTTGCACATATTTGATTTTGTGAATAAATTCACATATTATTCGGTCTGATTACTGAACTCCAAATGTTATATGGGAAGAGTACATTCTTACAAAGCCAGCAAAAGATGCTGCAGCAAAAGCAAAGATGGAAGCTGAATCACAATTAACTGAGGAGGGTCCACTTCACCTTGAGAATGAATGGAATATAAGGTTCTTAATGATCTTTTTTGTCTGTTCATGTTCATCTTATTTAAATGTTTATAAGAGAATACCTGTGATGCTTTATCAATTGAAACAGGTTTCTTTATAAATGTACTGAATGCTATCATTAATGTGATGAGTGATGACCATGTAATATCGGAGTTCTGATTCCTTCTTGAAAAAATGTTTGCCTTCAAATTTAGTGATCATGTGCTTGTGTTAAATTTTCAGTGTTGTTGATGATTGTGAGCTGGATGGTCCTAATACCAGAAGTTCAGGTATTTACTTGATAATATATATTTCGAAGTTCATGTTTATATGAGTTGGAATTGTTTTTTCGGATTCTTGAGTCATGATACTGGCTAAATAGCTGCTGATGTTGGTTTCCTTGTTTGTTTTGTGCCACACCCACGTGGGAAATTCTTCCTACTCTTGCCTAGTGGAGTTTACTTTCATCTAGGCCTTTCATGAAAATGTTTTCTCGCAATATGTTCCTTTTGTGTTGCACCTTTACCGCGAAAGAACAAATTTCTCAGTTATACATTTGTTCTGTGCATTTGTCTTTTAATTCATCTAGGGTTAACATTTATTTTAATTCTATTGTTCATTTTCAATTAGTAACCTGTCCCTAAAATCTATTACAGATGTTCTGCCCGAAGGTCTCACTCATGAACTTCCTAGTGCGGATGATTTTCAGAACCTATCAACGCCTCAAGCTCCAGTCACCGACAATGATGACCTTGATGAACTTCGAAGGCAACTTGAAGCCATATGATTTGTTTGGATAAAAAAGGAAAGAAGAAAAGGAAAAAAAAACATTAAACCCTGTAGGGTTTAATTGTTCAGGCAAGCAATTTTAACTTAAAAAAGTTAAAAATTGACACTCATCCGTTCAACTTGACAGTTTTGGTCTTTATCTGTTGTATCATTCGGAAACTTTTTGAAACCGCCTAATCTCTATTGTGAGTTGTACTCATCTATATCTTCAAATTCACTGCATTTTTCTTCTCAATTATCATATATATTTTTGTTTTTATGTGAAATTCACAACTACAAAAATAATAGCTAACAGGGTTTTGTATTACATTAAAAATTTGATATAAATTGGAACTGCTAATGTTTTGAGAAAAATGACAGTTGCTACCTGCCACAATTTACTAATATCATTATTAAGAGAGAAATGGGGGTAAACCTACCAAAATTCATATTTAAAAAAAGTGGCGGTTGAAAACCGCCATAATTCACCAAGAATAGTGGCCAACGTTGTGAAGAAAAAAATGACGGTTCAAACCCGCTATAATTAACATGGGAAAAGTGGCGGTTGAAACCGCCGTAATTCACAAAGTATAATGCCGGTTGTGCACGGAAAAATGGCAAGAAAAAATGGCGGTTTTGAACCGTTGTAATTCACATGAAAATAATGGCGATTCTAGGTGTTGATTGCGGCGGCTTTTTTTTAACCGCCATAATTTACCTAATGGCGTTGGTAATTGCGGCGATTCAAGGAACCGCCGTAATTGAAAAAAATGGCGGTTAGAACCGCCCTAACTCCCCAAAAAAACCGTCGTAATTAACAATTTTTTTTGTAGTGAATATGGGAACAACATGATGCACTTAACCACCTTAAATCAAAAGGAAGAAGCTAATTCATTGCTTAACCATCTCTTATTAGAGGCAAAAGCTAACAAATGAAACAACTTAACCATAAAGGTAAAAGCTATAATTTGATGCTTAGCCACACAAGATGGAAGCAAATCAAAGCCAAATTAATGCTAAAACATTATAATCTTGAGAAATTGAAACTAAATCAAATGAATTCTGGATTTATATTCATATATGAACCACAAACACATCTTGAATCCAAGCCAATTGATGTCCATCATATCCAAAAGATAACAGAGCCTTCAATCACTGACAGAGGCTATCAATTATTAAACACTTTGTGCGCATGGATACCAAACCAAAGCAACCATCTTCAAGAAACAACCAAGCTCAGTGAGAATGGATCAATGTAAGCGTAACGTCATTACAATTGGAAATCATAAGGAAGAAGCAACAACCATAGAAAAATTAGAAATAGATCCAGAAATAGAGAAGTATCGATGAATAGGCTTCAAACACAAAACTTGACCGCAAGCACCATGGACAAACCTGAGAAACCAAGCCGAAAACATATTGGAGCATCAAGATGACAAAGAAGCAAATCAGTGAGCAAGAGGGAACAAAGCCAGCGAACCATGAGCAGAGATCTTGATGCCTCCGTGCTCATCACTGAAAAACATGAGTCTTTCCTTAAAATATATGAACCAACAGAGCACCGTCGAAGAAGAATGACAAATGCGAACCTAAGGAACAAGGCCTAGATATAAAGCAAAATCTTGAAGTTGAGTGTGTAATACCTCGAGTACATGTGTTCCTAGACAAGTTTGTGTAGCCTTAGGGTCTCTCGGGACCCATTTGTGTTGCTGGGAAGGCTTCCTATGTTGCTGGGAAGGCCTTAGATGCATGAAAGACTAAAAAAATACAGAAACTAGTGTTGCTGTCACCGTTATAGTGGTATAGTGGTGCCCCTTGATGGGTGAACAGTGTCAAAACAATGTAGTTTCGTCCAAAAACCCCTCAACCTTGTTTAAACCCTCCACAATCATGATTTGCATCCAAAATCTGAAAACCCTCACCCCCAAACTCTCTCTTCCACCCTCCACTCTCAACTCTACCCAAATCCTCCTCTTCCAAGCTTCAAGGTGAGTAAATATTTTTAGATCATATTATCCCTCTCTTTAATCTTCCATGTTCTTAAGTATGGTGGGGTCTTATGTTCTTAGTTGTTGTCAAGTAGGGGTTTTCTCCCAATGTTCTTAGTGTTATTTTATGGTTGTCTAGAGAGTTTTAGAGATTAATCCTTAGTTTTATTATTTCAATGACAAATATTGGTGTCATCTCTACTCCCTAAAGCTTTCTTGATGTTGGTCCTTTATATTCCACCCCTCTAGGTGAGTGGGTTGGATCTCACAGCCTTATATTGGTCATTATATCACTATTTCTAGCATTATAAAATATTTAGAGCTTAGAAATTGAGTTTTCACATTATATGGATTTTATTCAAAAATGTGCAAGGACTAGAAAATGATTCCTTTTCAAATTGCTTAGGAAAATCTAGGATTTTAAAATGCATGGGACCATATTTGAACTACAATTGCTTCTATATGGTTTAATTCATGATTTTTGACTTGGTTATGATGATAAGGATTAGTTATGATTAATGAAAAGAGTTGAGAAATATTATGTTTATTCATGAAAAGCAAGAGTGGTTGAACTTAGAATTTATAGAACCCCTTTTTTTGTGAGTCTAGTATGATTTTAGAATAAGGAATTACCAAGAGCTAGGAACAGAGTTGTGAGTTAGCGACAGTCAACTTTGGTATACCAAGTGCTCGCGAGGGGTAAATTATCCTTATTTAGATTAGTCCACAAGTCACGAGGGACCGTTAAGATCACAGATAAATGCTATTGTTCACGAGGGACTGAGCACCACCTTACAGTTGATGGATAGTCAATTCTCTTTTGTAATTCTTGAGAAATAAAGATGATTTTATGTTTCCTATAAACTAGTGTTTCATTAGCTACTATATACTATGAATAAAAATGATTTTAAACATTGCATTATTAATTGTCTATCTTCTTTCTTGCCCTATTCATGTATGGTTATGAGTGAGGATCCACCACCCTTCTTCTCCTTCCCTTTTTCCTTATAGATACAACAACAACCTTGGATCTTCTACCTCCTCTTCCTCAGCAGCATTAGCATTCTAGTTTGGGTAAGCTTCATGCTGCCGTGAAGTGCTATGTCTTTTTGGTAGAATGCTCTGGTGGTTTGTAGGCAAAGTCCCAAGCCATGCATATTTTTGCATTTTGTTCGCCATGATTTTATATTCTTTTTTTTTAAAGTTTACAATTTTATGGTTCTTTTGTAATAGAGCAACTTAGTACATTTTGTATTATAGTTACAGTTTTAGCTTAATTTATGAAAATGGCTATTTATGACTATTAAGATCTGAATATGCAAATTGATTTATGTTAAAGAGGGAATTTTTTTATTTGAATATGCATACAGCATGACTCTGTGACCATAAAGAGACTTAGTGGGGATGAAATGCCTCACGTGTCGGTCACGTTCCCAAATCAGGTCATGACAGAGCAGCAAACTGTGAAACCCTAGCTTGTTGGAGATGAATTGAAAAACGGTGGACTTGAACACACTGGCAAAGAATGGCACCTGAAATTGCAAACACAAACCTTTGTGCCGGAGTGGAGCAAGGAAAGAAAGAAAGATCCGCGACCACCACATCGAAAAATGAGAACCTCATTGAAGAAGATGATAACAAAAACAAAGATTGGAGAAAAGAAATAGAAAAAAGGAACAAAGATCTAGAAATTTGTTTAGCAAAAATGGAAATAGAGTGAAGCAAAAGTGAAAGAACAAAGTTTTTCCTTGATTTGCTGAAGAAAAAAAATTGATGAACTGTTTCTATTTGGGATTTGATGATGTTTGGAAATAAAGAAAATGTGAGAAACTAAAAAAGAAAATTATGTGTTCAACAAGAACTCAAGTTAGCAGTAGAGGGGAAGATTCACGGTGGATGGAATGACTTTGATACCATGTTGAATTTTATAGTGATCAGAGAAGAGAGAGTAAAAATTGATGGAAATTAAAATGAAAAATTTTACTAATGATGAAAAGGTGAGATAATACAATAGAATGTATCCTTACATACATATATATATATATAAGGAGCATAAGAAACTACTGAACTCTGACTAATTTCTAATTATAATTATATCCCTTGAATCACTAGTTGTATTTTTATCTTCTGGTCAAACTTATCTTTATCCTTAGGATGTATTTGGTTAATTAGGGGTAACACTAGTGGGAAATCTTCCATAAATGAGCACCATGTGCAAAATTTACATATGGCATCATTCATTGGAAATTGTGTCTCCGCTTTACCTTTCAATTATTAGAGGTTAAACAAAGAAAATGTTTATGAATTAACTTTAAGTGTGTGTTTGTGTGTGCGCATGTGTGTGTGTGTGTATATATATATAAAATTCATCTATGAAAATTTTCTCCCATTTTAAGGGACTTTTTTACAAAAATAAAATGATTAAAATCATATATTATATAAATCCCCAGATATTAAAAATATTACACAATTGTCCTTTTTTTATTTGAATGGAAATCAGTTTAAACCAATTTTAGTGCATAAGAAAAAATTCCTGTGCGAAGTCTACAAGAATCAGTTTGAGAAGATTACAAAAATTGGTTCAAGCAGATTACTGTTAATATAATTACAAAAATTATTTTTATTTTATAATTATTATATAATTATAATTACTAAAGTCAAATAAAAATGAAAAGAAAAAATCACTGTTAATATAACAAAGTTTGGACAACCCAAACTCAATCAAAAAAAAAAGAAAAATGAAAATAATTAAAATTATCAAAATAAAAATAAAAATGATAAAAAAAATAAAATAATAAAAATAATTATAATTAATAAAATAAAATAAAAATAAAAAATCATTGTTACCATAATAAAGGTCGGACAACCCGAACTCAAAAAAAAATAAAAAAGAAAAATAATTAAATTTATCAAAATAAAAATAAAAACAATAAAAAAGTTATTGTGCATTACATGGAGTTTGGTTAATCCGACTTCTTGAAAAAAAAAAAACAGCATAGGCATTGATCGATAAATGTAGGGGAGTGGGCACTGTAAACAAAATGAGAAGCCAAAATCGATTCAAACATAATTTTTAAAAATCGGTTCAAATAGATTTTTAAAAATTCCTGATTCTGAAAAGCCTAAATCGGCTCAAGAGGATTAATGTAGATTGTCAGTTGTGTAAAAAATCGGTTCAAGCAAATTACTGTAGATTGTTAGTCGTGTTAGATCTTGTGAAAAATCGGTTCAAGAAGATTGTAAAATCGGTTCAAACTGATTTTCCACACAATCTGACGTGGACTGACACTCTACAGTAATCTACTTGAACCGATATTTATAATCTTCTCAAACCGATTCTTGTACACGTCGCGCAGGAATTTTTTCTTATGAACTAAAATCAGTTTAAACCGATTTCCATTCAAATAAAAAAAGGACAATTATGTAATACTTTTAATATCCAAGGATTTATATAATATATGATGTTAATCATTTTATTTTTGTAAAAAATTCATTTTAAGGGAACTAAAATGGGGTAAAAATTTTGATGAATTCCATGAATATCCAAATAAAATTTCACCTCATTTTTATTTATCAACCAAACATATTATTTTTATGAAAAATGTAACTAATATTATTTTAACGTTCAAAAGTGAATGTGATTAGTGGATGAGACGTGTGGACTATCATCATTTGTTTTTTGGTAAATCACTATCATCATGTCTAATTCTGATATACCCACTCTTAGATATTAAAATATCATTTTTGATATAGAAAATGCCCTAATAAGAAAGTAAAAGCCATTGGCATAAAATGAAGACTACATTATGAGAAATAATGAGTTTCAATCGTTTTTCACGAAAGTAGAATAATAATACAATTTCTTAAATTTTTAAAAATGCATTTCTCTTTAAGTGGCACAATATAAATGAAAAAGAAAAATAAGTTGAGCATCGCATCGCATAACTATACAAAAGTGATGTAAATGAATAAAACACATATTGTTCGTGTCTCATTATACGGATTTTATTTTCATATACAATCCGTCATTTTTCTACGAGGAAATTACACTGATGCCTTTTATGTAACCGAAAAAAAAGGGGACTGATGTATTTCAAATTTAGTGTAACTCGTATATTCTCGGTATTTTTCTATTTTGTAAACTTATCTCAAAAGTTCTCCCAGCTTCATTAAAATTATATTTATCTTCTTTGTAAATACTAATTTATTAATTTAACTGATAAAATAAAACAATACATGACATATACATAACTATTAATAATAAAATTATTATAATGTTTTAACACTATTTAATATATTAATTAAATAAAATACGTTTTTCATCATATATAGATAAAACTTATAACAAAGAGGGATGGTAAAAAGGGCAAATTTTATTTTTTTCTGCTAAAATGGGGATATTTTAGTTAATATACATGTTAAATATTATCATAATTTTGTCAATAATAATCACACACAAGTCATATGTTATATTTTATATTACTTAAATTAATTAATAAATTAATATTTAAAAAGAGGACAATATAATTTTACAAAATAAAAAAAATACGAATTACATTAAATCTCAGTATAATTTATCCTTTTCCCATTCCATTGAGCCTTTCATCATAGTCAAGATGCAAAATTTTCCAACACCACCTGCCCTGCACTTGGGGCATACTGCGATTTTCTCCGCCGATAAAAACCAAGAAAAGACTTCGTGTTAACAACCATTCACGTTTGGCATCCACTCAACAACGACCATTCACGTTTTCGTCCTATCTTCACGTTTGGCATCCACTCGATAACAATAATTCAATTCATTTGACTTGGGTAAAAGCCAAAACGTGGCTTCGTTGTTTGCGATTCGATTTGTACCATAATATAATAAAATAAAGCCACTAAAGCTAGGTGTCTGTAATTCAGAATTTTATCGGTGACATAACTTTATTATACTAAATAGATGAATAATAATAAAAACTAAGAGACAGATAAGGAATCAAATGACGAAATATTCTCTTACTTTACGTAAAATGTTTGACAGTTTTATTCTTTAAACTAAATTTTTACCTCCATAAAAATATGCGAAGTCAAGTTAAAATAATTTTTTTTAGTACTTTCTAAATTAAGTTAATAATAAATTTCTGATTTTTATCACTTCTCATTAATTTCATTCCCAATAATTTGATTTATTTCATTTTTCAATCAACTAATTAATGATAATATGCCTTTATGGTGCGCCACATTTCTTAAACTTGACTAGATTGAAGAATTATTATACTATCCGTCCACTTTTAGATGTTTCCTTAGGAAAGTTCACTGAGGAGGTTACTGTTTTGAAACTTTGGCTCCCTCTTAGATGTGCTAATCAAGGATAGAATTCTTGAGTTATTGGTATAACATGCTTCTAATGGTATGTATTACTTTCGTTCTCCTAGAGTTGTACTTTTGAATCTCTTTATTTTTACCTTTTTTTGTAGAAGGCTTGATCAATTTTCGGGAAAACAAAGTTTGGATTATTGAAAAATCAATGTATCTGGATATAATTATATTTATATATATTAATTTTTTAATGTATTAAATTTTAATTGTTTCCTAAGAGAGAGATAAAAGTGGATTGATGAAGTACTTTTAATCTTTTATTATAAGAAACGGGTCTAAGGGCATTGTTTAAGGACTCAAAATAGGAAATATTGCATTGGAATTGAACAATGAGAATTTATGCTTTTAAAGTATTTGAGTTATAATAAGTTTTGAAACATAAATCTTTTAGTGACTTTAACCAGTATTCTAAGGACACTAATTAGCAAAACCCATAACAAAAATTTAGTATACTGATGCACCTTGTCATCTTAAGTATTATATCACAAGGTGTGTCGTGAATCAAAACATAGGATGTACGTACTCTTGTACACCAAAGAACTGGCCCTAAATCTAATATTAATTTTAATAGCCCTCGCTCTTTATTCTGGCATTCTTTTCATTTTGTGTATCATACAAGGAGGATGCTCCTTTACGTTAACAAAAGGCATCAACAAATTGGTTCTTACTAGTGTTTTATACATGAGACCTTTTTTCATGAAAATGGTACGACTTGCTCACACCAAGGTGATTAGTTTTTATTTTTTAATAGATATAAATTAAACATATATAGAACACCTGCAATAAACCCCGTTAATGATTCTGAATCCAATTAGCAAGTAATTGTTATAAGCCCCATATCGGGGAGCCATGTCCTCTGAGTATAGTACTGAAGTCAGAGAGTCCTTTCTCTTAGTGGGGTAGCCTTTTAGATAGGTTGGGCTCTCTCTTTTGGGTTTGAGACAATGACATTTGTACTTCTAACGAGACTGACGCATAAAAAGGGTCACCTGAGAATTGGCTATTTGGGAAGTCTGAGTGAAGCCACTTAGAGTGGTCGCACCATGGTCACAACTAATGAAAAGAGAACATGTTAAGGGGATAACTTTCCACAGGACTCTCAAGTATGAGCAAATTATCAAAATAAAGGATAGTAAAGATATCAAAAATTATTTATTCATAAAAACTCTGATATTATATTATGAAATTATCTATCCTAAAGATTTAAGTTATTAGACAGACACACATAAATAATTTTATGTATAACATTTAAATTTAAGGCTTTTCTCACCGAATAGCCTAATGTTTCATGTTGGGCTCTTAGATTTTGAGTCCATAACAAAAATGCACTCGTACTATCAAAGCAGTTTTGTATTTTCTTTTTTAAGATGCCATATTCAATCTATTGTTTATGGAATTTTGATTGTGTCTTTTAAATAAAGTTAGCTAGTTTGATATATAAATTCTTGTTTGTGATCAATAGTTTTGACAAACAAAAAAAGTAAGAATGGTCTGTATTTTGAACTGATGAAAAAAATAGAAAGAGGATAGTTATATGAAAAGTTTGTAAAATATTTCACCTTTACAAGTCAGAAAATTACATTTTGAAGAACATTTTTCTTACTTAATTTCAACGACAAGACACGTTTGTTATTTAACGTCGGCGCATAAGATCAAAATCTGTTAAGGCAAAGAACAAACCTGAATGACATGGTTCTTGAAATTGACATTTTCCTTTTCCTTTCTGGTGCGGTACTCGACGCAGAGGACACTGATTAGATAGGCTGTCCAGCTTCCCATGAGACCATAGAACACCTGAAGCAGGATCCCTGATAGCATCCCAAGTTGGGAGAAAGGGTATGGCAGTGTCAACAGCACTTGAGCCACCTAAAACCAACACCAAAATGAATTTGATGCGATTAACCATGCCTGAACTAAAATGAAGGAGAAAAATGCTATTTTCATTAAGTTTTGTTGGTAATGGGCGTCGCTTAAATATTACTTTTATCGGTAAAAATATAGTATTTTTGGTACTTCTTTTTCGAAATAAACTTTTGTTTCAGTCCCAGGTATAAATAACTTGCCACTTAAACAAAAACATAATCTTTTCCTTCTTTTATCACAACTACAGGTATCTAAATCCTGTTAGTAAGAACCCGATTAGTCCAACTCAACCTGATCTGATGGAGGTTTCTTAATTAAGAAGGTAGGAGTTTCTCAACAAGTTTCTTTATTTGCAGAGCTCAAATCTAAGACCTCCGATTGATTGGTCAGATACTAAGATACATGTCACCTTAATCAATGCCAAGTTGATATGAGGGTTATCCTTCTAAACATATAGCATTTTGAACTCCTTAGATTTAAAGTACTTTATACTCACCTTAATAAAATAAGTGATTCAATCTAAATCAGTTTATTTTGAAAAACTATATAAAATTAAAAGTGCTATATTTTTAAGGGAGAAAAATTTGATATTTACTTGATTAGAGGCAGAGCCGAACCACGCGTCCCAGACAGAACCACCATGCCACAGGAGGCTCTTGACACTGAACAAGGGCTGCTCTTGCTCTTTCTCTTCCTCCTCCCTTCCAACTTCATGCTCTTTGTCACTGAAGTTAGTGACTATTGCTTCCTTTGGCTGCTTCGAATTGGACATTAATTACTACCTTATTCAAGAAAGGTAATGTCTAAAAGCTTCAAATCAATTCTTGCTCATTTTCTTTCATGTTCTGAAACATATATAATGGACAATATATACAACTGAGGAAGTGAACACACTCGGAAGTGCTATAACCTTACAGGTCACTTTAAAGATTTTATTTTGTTTATTTTTATTTGTTACTTCTCAAAATTAGCAGTACTATTTATTTTTAACTTTATATTTTTATGTAAAATGACTGACAAAAAATATTAATAGAACATATTATTTTGTCTGGTTTAATAAATGTTAATTTAGTTAAATAAAATTTTACTTATATATTGTCAAAAAATAATTATTTTTTATTGTTTTGCATCTATTAAGTAAAAGATAAAAATGACAGAAAGAGCAATAAAATGTTAACAACATATCTCATATCACTATTTAAAATAAATAAAAATACCAGAGTTGTTCTGTTAAGCTTTCTCGAGGAAAGCTTCAAACTCCAATCTCTTGAATACTCAAGAAAAATACTTTATTCAACTTGTTCACATAATTCCACTTCTGTTCCCATTAAAACTAAGGCTATTTAACAGATTTACCCCTAATAGATAAGATGCTATAACTTAACATAACTAATCCTACGTCTTACTTGAAAACAATTAAATAAATAACAAGCCAATTTAAAGACTGATTATCCCACGTAATTTGCAGCCCAAGTTGGGGCACCTCTCATGCGGGACCCTTGTGCCTTAACAGATTGGTTTGTATCATTACCCCCCCTATTGGAAAAAGTGCCTTGTCCTCAAGTTCTTGGACGGAAAAAACATTGACTAAGTTGTTTCAACTCTCCTAGATAGCATCTTCTCTTGGTAAGCCTTGCCATTCCACTAAGTCTTGATAATTTGGACCTGATGGTGTCTCCACTGTCCTATTTGCTACAATGGCATGGGGAGTTTGAATAAACGGAGTGGCATTTTTATCACAGACGACGTTGGTAGGTGGAACGGGTCCCTTGTAAGCCTTTAACAACGAAACATGCAAAACCGGATGTACTTTACTATTGGCAGGAAGGTCCAAATGATGTGCCACTTGTCGCAACCGGGATCGCGACGAGGACGGCGAAAAAAGAAATTTTGTTTTGAAATTATAGAGTTACCACCAAGTTTATTTAAATTGGGAAAACATGGAAAAAACTCATTTATTTTAGAAGATAGTCTTTAAAACCAGATTTGAGTTCGGGAGTCGGTTATGCATAGGGAAGGGTAAGAGTTTAATCCTACGCACCCCTAATACACCCGTCCTTAGACGGTACCTTTAATTGATTTGTGTAAATTATTAATAACCTTTTTAAAGGTTTATTTTTTATTACAAGAAAATTAAAAGGAAATTGTTTTTTTTTCTTAAAAGAAAAGAATTTTTAGAGCACCAAACTGTCACAGCTCAGGTATCCTAAATGATGAGTTAACAAGCCGTCACAGCTAAATTAACATCTTTATCTAAAATAAAATATTTCTAAATAAATGAAAATTAAATAAAATATTTTTTATAAAAATATTAGAAAAACTATTTAAAAAAAGACAAATTATGGTAATTTAATTTTGGCTTGACAGGGATCGAAATCGCCTGCTCCTACGTATCCCCTAGTGCAATGGGGAATTCAAAGTCATGTAGTTCTGTAAAAAAAAAATTTATGGATTGAATGATTTTTGTTTAAAAGAAAGAATCCTCAAGAACATCAAATTGTCACAGCTCAAATGTTCTAAATGACATATAATTAATAAGCCATCCCGACTCAATTAATTCCATTTTTAAATTGCAATCGAATGATTAAAATTTATTTTTTTATATTATTACAACTTTTTAACAAGAAAGAAACACATTCATTTTATTTATTCTCAATATTAATTTCAACATAAATTAACAAAGCTAAAGTGTAAACCAATAACAAACTTGCAATTAACCTGTGCAAAATACTGAGACAAGTAAAAATAATCTAACTAAAAAGAGTCCTAATTATGATTTTCTTTTCCTTTCAATCTTTTCATTTTTTTTAGCTTTAGCATAAACTAAAAAAGGAATTTTAATCACCAAATTTACTAAGCACTCAAAAGATCAAAACAAAATGATAAAGAATATATTACAAACTCTTTTTCTCCCTTTTTTTTAACAAAAATAAAAAGAAAATTCAATTAAAGACATATGTAAATTCAAAAAAAAAATAATAATAACAATAAAACAGCCCAACCACCTTCATTGTCCAATTTTTTAGTCTAAAGTGACCCAAAAAAAAAATATATAGCCCAAGTTCACACAACCCAAATTAACACAAAAAAAAAGGAAAACAAAATTTAAATAAAAAGGAATACACATTCACAGACATGCAAAACACAAAACTCTCTTTCTTACTTACACGCGCGCACACACACGGATTTTTCTCTCACACACACGCATAATACACACTAGACTAATTTGCCTTAACACATTGCACACACACACACACACACATAGCAAGAGATAGAGAATGAAATTGAGAAAGAGGGAGAGTGGATGAGAGATAGAGATAGCAAAGGAATGAAAAGGAGAAGGGAGGCAGCGCGGTCGCACATGGCAGCAAGCCGATCCGCCGCGGCCAGCGATCGGCGATGCTGCCAAGAAAGGGAAGCAACGGTTCGTGCGGCCCAGAGAGGGAGGCGGCAGTGCTGGTTCACGAAACTGTGAGGAGAGAGTTAAATGGCGCGGCAGTGCAGCGTGAGGAAGCTTCTGATATGGTGGCGGCAAAGAGAAAAGAAGAAGGCTGCTCGTGGCAGTGATACTTGCGACGGAGGGAAAAGGTTGGTGACAATAGTGATGAGGTTTTCACGGCGAGGAAGAGGAGGGTGAATGGTGGTTCACGGTGATTGATGGCGGATCTGATGGGAGAGACCGCGGTCTGGAACCATGGAGGACCAAGAAAGGGTGACGGTGGCCGGGTGGTGCACAACGAGGAAGAGCATGGCAGAAGGGAAGGATGAGGCGGCTCACCGGCGATGGGGATGAAGGTCCACCGGCTTTCCTTTTCTTCTTCTGTTTGCTTTTTTTCTTTTTCTTTTTTTGATTTATTGTGATAAAAAAAAATTACTTGATCTTACACGGTTGTTGAATTCATGGACTGTATGGGATTGTGTTGATGAAGATGACAATTGTGTTTGATGTTTGGTCTGTGTTTGTGCATGGTTTTGGTCATGGGTTTATGGAGGTTTGAAATTGAAACCCACTGTTGTGGGGTTTGGGCGGGATGAATCAGTGAACTATTATAGATCAAGTGTGGCAGAGTAGGTTTTTGGAACTCCCAAAAAATCCAGAACAATGGAAATCCCCCCTCTCCTTTTTCTTTGTTGCTGGTGATGAATGTATATATCCTCGTTATTCTCGGATGCCAGAATCATCTCCCCCTTTTCCAGCTCAAGCAATCTGTAAAGAGAAAAAAAAGTCAATTAGCCACAGGAACCTCATTATCACGTTTGCCACTCTTTTGATTTCTATCATCCCTAGCTTCACATGTCTTTGGCAGGGAGTGTAGGAGACAGGGAATGTGGGAGCCCGTGACAGCCAACCTATTTTTCCTTTTTTTAATTCTTATTTATTTATTTTTTGCAATTGGAAATGGGTTGAACACTTTTTGGAGAATGGAAATGAGCTGAAACAAAATGGATTGGTTTTTCTCTTTTTTATTCAATGGGCTGAACGCAATTTTTATTTTTTTTTGAAATGGGCTGAATTGTTTTTTTTTTTACAATTAGAAATGGACTGAAATACTTGGACTTTTTTTTTAACATAGGTCAAAATGTAAAACAACAATAATAATTAGGAAAAAAAAACTAAAAACAAGGTCTAAACTAAATTCACTATCATGAGTTTAGAAATAGGCTAAATTCTAAAAATATGTCAACTTTGATTTTTGTTTTAAGGCCGAACAAAATCAGGTGTTCACACCACTGGTCTCACTTTGGATAGGATTTTGAATGGGCCAAAATAGCATTTTGCTAACTTGAAATTGAGTCTCTTCGCGGCCGAGTGCTGCTTATAGTGGTGGAACTTTGGCCATACAAATTCGCCAACCTCAAATTGTTTGTCCATGCATTGAGCATTTGCTTACTTACGCATTCGAGCTTGGGTTTAGCGATGTGTTCCTGTAACTGTTGCTGGACCTTTTGGCGATTTTCCAATGTCATGTCAACTTCTTCAACTGTTGTGAACCCAAAGCTATAAGATGGCATGAGTTTCAGGTTTGAGCCATAAACGGCTTCATGAGGAGTCCTGTCGATGGAGCTATGAAAAGTGGTGTTATAGCATAATTCTGCCCAAGGAAGATACGTATGCCACTGAGAGGGGTGTTCTGAGGTGAAAGCTCACAGATATTGTTCTAGAAAGCGGTTGACTACTTTAGTTTGGCCATTACTTGCGGGTGGTATGCTGTGGAGAAGTGAAGTTTCGTCTCTCCAAATTGCATAAGTTGATGCCAAAGTTACTCAAGAAAATCGTGTCGCGGTCAGAGACAATTCCGTGTGGAAAACCATGAAGCTTGACTACCATATTGACAAAAACTTTTGCAACAAGTTTTGCTGTAAATCTTGGTTTGAGGGCACCAAAATGGGCCATATTTGTGAGATGATCAACCACCACAAAAATGGCAGTGTACCCATGAGATGATAGGAGTCGAACAATGAAATCCATAGAAAGCTCTGTCCATGGTTGGGCAGGAATTGGGAGTGGTTGCAAGAGACCGTGGGTTTTGGTAGTCAGGTACTTGGTTTGTTGGCAAACTAAACAAGCTGTGATAAATTTTTCTACTGTTTGTTTCATGCTCTTCCAATAGAATTGTTTTGCTATTCGCTTGTTGGTCTTCCAGGCACCCGTGTGACCACCTTGCGGTGTAGCATGAAATTCATATAGCACTTTGTAAATCA
Source organism: Dalbergia cochinchinensis (assembly GCA_031216125.1). NCBI lineage: Eukaryota > Viridiplantae > Streptophyta > Magnoliopsida > Fabales > Fabaceae > Dalbergia > Dalbergia cochinchinensis. Next base: position 71,619,814 of record CM062368.1, on the reverse strand, counting down.
GTGGGGAGTCATGAGGGAGGTAGAAATGAGATTTACACAAGATGCACCCATGTTGCACAGAAAATGCTGCAAGCAGCAGGTACTTACTATGTCTTTGATGGAACTAAAGAAATTCAGGGTTTGTTTTATTTGCTTCTTTGATAATTGCAATCAATGCATTTTCCACGCGAGAGTACATGTGAAAGTGTGTTGTAGGAACGCGAAAAAGAGCGTCTGCCACCGAATTGCTTCTGCCAGTGCGATATTCGATGTCAAAGTCATATCCTAACAGCTTGGTTAAATAATATTGCTGCTTCGGCATTTGAATTACTTGAGTCATTAAGTCCTTTAAACTTTGGTGGTCCGTCTTAATAATGAACTTAGATCCTAACAAGTAATGTCTCCAACGAGCTACTGCCTGGGTGATCACATATAGTTCATGAACATATGTAGAGGCTTTGGACATTTTGGGTGACAATTTCTTGCTAAAATAAGCCAGAGGATGCCCTTGCTGAGACAACACCACACCAATGCCTTGTGTGCTGGCATCCGTTTCAACTGTGAGAGGTTGATTAAAGTTTGGTAGGGCCAGTATGGGTGTAGTGACTTGTTTGAGGTTTTGAAAAGCTACTTCTGACTGTGGCGTCTAATGAAAAGAATCTCGTTTGAGCTTCTCAGTAAGTGGCCAAGCAATGGCCGCATATCCCTTCACAAAGTGGCGGTAGTATCCCAAAAGACCCAGGAAGCCGTGAAGCTGGTTTAAAGATTATGGTAAGGGCCAATTGGTGATGGCAGCAATTTTGGAGCTATCTACTTGAACGCCCTTGTTGGATACCACGTGACCGAGATACATGATTGAGTTGCTTCCAAATTCGCATTTTTCCAGTTTCATAAACAATTGGTGTTGTTGCAGCGTATTGAGGACAATGCTTAAATGATGAAGGTGTTCATCCAAAGTTCTGCTATAAACAAGAATGTAATCGAAGAAAACAGCAACAAAGTCTTAGAGGTATGGCTTGAAAATTTTATTCATCGTACCTTGGAAGGTTGATGGTGCATTTGTAAGACCAAAGGGCATGACTAAAAATTCATAGTGGCCCGAATGGGTACGAAAAGCTATTTTGTGAACATCCTCATCATGCATGCGGATCTGATGATAACTGGCACGTAAGTCCAGCTTTGAAAAGATCATAGCACCGTGTAGTTCATCCAAAATTCCCTCGATGGTGGGCATGGGAAACTGGTCATGGATCATGATGGAATTAAGTGTCTGGTAATCAATACAGAAGTACCATGTCTGATCCTTCTTCCTTATTAGCAATACTAGTGAAGAGAAAGCACTACTGCTGTCGTGAATTATCCCTGTTTGGAGCATCTCAGATACCAGCCACTCAATCTCATTTTTTTGAAAATACGGGTATTTATATGGGCGCACATGGACTGGTTTGGTGCCTTCCTGTAACAGGATGCGATGAACAATATCCTAATGAGGAAGTAAACCTTTGGGGTCGTAAAAAACTTTCGAGAATTGATCGAGAATGGATTACACCACTGATGGAATTTCTGTCTTGTGCAAGGTTACTGATTGAGGTGTAATCAGTATTTGAAAAAGCGATGAGCGCAAATCCTCTTGGTTGAAAATCTTCTTTACTGTTCGGCTTGGGATGGGTTCATGATGAATCAAACTATTACCATGGAGAATGGCGAACTTGTCACGATAGATGAATTCCATGGTGTATCGATTATAATCGGTTAAGACGCGACCTAAGCTTTTCATCCAAGCCCAATCGAAGACTATCTCCGCGCTAGCAATGTTCAGGTGAAAGAGATGGAGTGTGAAAGAGACACCCTAGACCATGATCACTACGGCTTTGCTTGCTGTGGTACAATAAATGAAGTCTCCGTTTCCCACAAAAACCTTAAAAGGTTTAATAGGAGATGATGGCAATGCTAATTGTCATGCAACCTTCGGTTTGATAAAATTAAAAGTGCTTCCACTATCCACTAAAATATTGATTTTGTGGTTGATATACGTTCCTTGGAAATGCAATGTATGTGCATTATATTCCCCCGTCAAAGTGTGAAAACTAACCTCAAGAATCTGGTCATGATTGAGATTGATTGTGCAGTCATCAGTCTCAGTGAGGAACAATGATTCCAAATCATTTGGAGTGCCCAAGGTGTAGCACTGAGGTGGTTGTGTCTGAGGAGGAGAGGCATGGGTTTCTTCAAGGTCAAGGTCATCAATCATTGTGGCTAAGTCATTTGGAGCAATTAGTGCGTAACATTGAGCTTGGCATTTGTGAAACGGACTATATTTGCCATCGTAAAAATAGCACAAGCCTTGTCGACGTCGTTCCCGGAGTTCTGCTGCTATGAAATGCTTGTAAGGGTTACGATTATCAAATGAGTTCCCTTGGATAGTAGTGTGTGGTACTGCTGACGAGGGGAAGGAACTAGAATTTGTTGCTCCGCCTGATGGTGTGAAGGTGGATTTAAAGATAGAGCTCGAGCGCTGCGACGTGGTTGGTGCTTTTGAGCGTGGGCCTAAAAACCCTATAGGTGGGGGTCGTAACAAGTGCGGTAGAGCTTGGTGATTCTGTTCATACAACCGAGCTAGGGCGATGGTCTCATGATATGTCTTTGGTTTGGCCAAACGTAATTGGCATTTAAGATAATCATTGAGTCCTGCAGTGAAGAAATTGACAAGCCATTGTTCGGTTAACCCATGTACTTTAGTAGACAATGCCTCAAATTGAGTTTGGTATTCAGCCACTGAGGTTTGCTGTTTAAGTTCTTTTAAAGCTTCTTGAGGATTATCATAGAGGTTGGTGCCAAAGCGTTGTTGCAATGCTTCAGCGAAGAGAAACCAATGCTCTGTATGATTATTTTTTATCATCCACTTATGCCAAGCATAAGCTAGCCCCACCATGTGGAAAAATGCAACCTTAATGCGCTGTTCGAATGGGGTTCTTGTGATGTCAAAATATTCCTCCATGCGAAAGATCCAGTCCTCCACGTCGTCTCTGTTGAATGTGGGTAAGTCGCGTTTGAGATCGCGATGGTGATTGCATGATGACGTCCTATTGGTGTTGTTGTCTTCGTCGTTGCGTCTATGGTTGTGGGAGGAGACGGTGGTTGACTTAGGTCGATTAGTAACTTGGGATTGAATCAACTCCATTAGTTCGGTAAGTTGGTCCTTGACTTCCATTTGAGAGGCAAAACATTGTTCTTTTTCCTCTGAGAGTTTGGCTTCTATGTGAGCCAAACGCGTGCCATCTGCCATGGTGACAATAACTCAACGAGAGCACTAGTGTTAAGCTTCAAACTCCAATCTCTTGAATACTCAAGAAAAATACTTTATTAAACTTGTTCTCATAATTCCACTTTTGTTCCTATTAAAACTAAGGCTACTTAACAGATTTACTCCTAATAGATAAGATATGATAACTTAACATAACTAATCCTACGTCTTACTTGAAAACAATTAAATAAAAAACAAGCTAATTTAAAGACTGATTATCCCATGTAATCTGCAGCCCAAGTTGGGGCACCTCTCATGCGGGACCCATGTGCCTTAACAGATTAGTTTGTATCATGTTCCTTAAATCATTACCTTAGGAGAAAAGAACCTTAGCATCTATTGGATAATAAAATTATTTGTGACACTTAACATATTAATTTTAAATTTTGGAAGAGATGCATTTTTTGACATGATATATGACTAAATGGTACACAATCGGAAGTTTTTTAGGACTTTTTGAAAAAGAAATAAAAGACTTATTTCCCTTAACAAACTTAAGAGGAATATTTATTCATATAATTACAAAGTACTATACCAAAACCTTAGCATCTACTGGAGTATAAAATTATTTGTGTGACTTAACATATTAATTTTAAATTTTGGAAGAGATGAATTTTTGACATGATATATGACTAAATGGTACACACTCGGAAGTTTTTCGGGATTTTTGAAAAAGAAATAAAAGACTTATTTCCCTTAACAAACTTAAGAGGAATATTTATTCATATAATTACAAAGTACTATACCAGTGAATTAACTAACACAGCACAACCCACCGGGAAAAAAAAAAACACAACAACAACACATAACATAACCAAAGAATAAGATTAGATTAAAATTAAACCAACTTTGAATAGTTGATGAGAAGCCATAGGGAATATAAGTCCCCCCCCCCCCCCAAAAAAAAAAACCTCTGTCTTTCTTCCTTCTATCATAAATGCACATAGGAATGTAAAACAGGGCAGAGACAGGAGTTGTGCTCCTCCATCAAAGGTTCACACCTATCTCTAGTGGAGAAATTGTGCCCCTGAATCACAGGTCCACATCCCCGGTTACTGGCGGAGAAACCGGTATTTGTGGTCACCTAATCTTTGTAATGGTTAACATAAAAAGATAAGGTAAAAGCACTGGTTGGCAACAGATCATTGGAAAAAATGTGGAAAAGTTAAAATATTAAAGCGGTAGTGGAGCATTTGCTCTTGACTTCCATCATTATATGCTTCAATTCCGGCCAAAATGCATTGCATATGAAAACATTATTTTATGTCGTCTAGTATAAGTAAATCTCGTATTTTATTTGAAAAAATAGGTTTAATACATGTTAAAATAATTAGAAATTTTTTAGGCCAAATTTTTATCGATATTACTATTGTTATTAAATATTAGTCATCAAGTATATTAAAGGGCCATATGAATAAGTAGTTTATATAAGTATTCATGTGAAAGGAGCAGTTATATATATATATATATATATATATATATATATATATATATATATATATATATATATATAAGTTATTTTATATTTAGACTAGTACTTCGTAAAACAAACATACTTGAATGAGTGCTAAACCTTGTGTATGCATGCATGTCCTGCTCGGATAAGTACCAGTTTATTATGAAATGGCGAGCTCAAAAGGTAGAAATAGAGTAGTGCAAAAAAATATGTAGAAGCGTAAAATAAATATGACATAAAAAGATTAACGTGGTTCGACTTAAAACCTACTTCCATGGACAAATGTGACAACCAAATATTTTACTATAAAAATATAATGAAGATATAAAAAAGTTTACACTCCACTCAAAGCCAAGTCTCCAATACACTCAACTACTTAACAGTATTTTCTTACTAGTGTATACGCTCAACACACAAAGAGAAGTAACAACAAAATCAAACCAAATTTCTCTACTACAATATGAGCTAAATGAACTTTGGAATATTAGGTTACCCCGTTTGTTGTTCTCTTCTCCAAATGAGTTGCAGTGGTTGGATTTATATACCTACGTGCTACTAATTTGTCAAGGATGACATTTAATAACCTTACAAAAAAGTCAAAGACAATATATCAATTGCCACCCACGCTTCCAAACATTTAATGCTCCTTTGACAAAGGTTCCCCAGCATTATATGATGGCTACACCCCAAATCTCTTGCAGCATAACATTTGAGACTTCTATTTTGACTAAGCTAGAAAAAAACAAGCCACTAGTCTACAAATCTCCACATTGGCTTAATTTTTCATGAAGTTTCTAAAATCATCTTCTCCGATGTATGCCAACAGTAGGCATACTTAAATACCCAACCTACCTTTCGAAGAAACAGGCACCATGTTCTAGAGATTTGAATCAATACTCTTAGTCTTGTGAATGGTAGTACTACACCTAATGCTAGTTTGCTTCCTACAAATACAATGTTAACAAAAGTCAGGACATTACAAATTTTTTATTACTAAGCAAGCCATGCTTGCTTACCATAGGCATCCCTACCTCATGCATATAGCACAACGTAGATACTAGTTTGTGTGAAATAGTGGCCCAAAAGGCATAAACAAAATAGCGCAAAATAAATATGCGGAAGCATAAAGCAAATACAACAGTAAAAGATAAAATGGTTTGGCTTAAAACCTATATCCATGGGCAAAGACGACAACTAAATATTTCACTATGGAAATATGATGGAGATACAAAAGAGTCTACATACTCCACTAAAATCAAACCCCAAATAATAGGGATACAAAAGTGATAACATTCCACTCAAAATTAAATCCCAAATACACCAAAAACATCTAATAGTATTTTTCTCACCGGTATATGCACTCAACACACAAAGAGAAGTAACTACAGAACCAAACCAAACTTCTCTACTACAATGTAAGTGACCTTAACTTGGAATGAGCACTCATAATAATGGTGGTATACAAAGAGAAGATAAATAAAGGAAGTCAAAATATTCTTTAACTACACAAATACCATAAACTCGAATGCATATGGGAGTCCTTCAAACTCCAAGTGAGTTGCAGTGCTTGGTTTCTTCGTTTTATAGAGTTTCCATTGCAAAGCTATTAAATAAAGAATTTAATGCTTTCACATTTCCGCCTGCATTTTCTTCTTCTGCATTTAATCCTCTTAATGCCATTATCTACTTTTTTGACTAATCTTGATAGTGGCCCCACGTTGCAAATGCATCTCACCAAAATGCCAAAGGCATTAAATGCTTTCATTTAATAACTTTGCAGTGGAAAATCTATAAAAGGAAGAGACCAAGTACTGTAACTTATTTGGAGAAGAGAACAACAAATAGAGTAACCCAACATTCCAAGTTCATGTAGCTCATATTGTAGTAGAGAAATTTGGTTTGATTTTATAGTTACTTCTCTTTATGTGTTGAGTGTATACACTAAGTTCATGTAGCTCATATTGTATACACTCAACATTCCAAGTTCATGTAGCTCATATTGTAGCTCATACTGTGAAGTATTTAGGTGTATTAGGGACTACGGTTTGAGTGGAGTGTAAACTATTTTATATCTTCACCGTATTTTCATAGTGAAATATTTGGTTGTCTTTTTTGCCCATGGACATAGGCTTAAGCCGGGCCATGCTAATCTTTTTGTGTCATCTTTGTTTTATGCTTCCATATATTTATTTTACACTACTCTGTTTGTGTCTTTTAGGCCCGCTACTTCACCACAAAGTTTACATACTCCACCCAACTCAAACCCCAAAAAATAAGGACACAAAAGTGGTAACCTTCCACTCAAAATACCTAACAGTATATTTCTCACCGGTATATACACTCAACACACAAAGAAAAGTAACTACAAAATCAAACTAAACTTCTCTACTGCAATATGAGTGACCTTAAATTGGAATGACCACCCATGATGATGGTGGTATACAAAGACAAGAGAAACAAAGGAAACCAAAATCTTCTCTGATTACCTAAATGCCATAAACCCGAATGCATATGGAGTCCCCAATACATCCAAATACTTCACAGTATTTTCTCACTAGTGTATACACTCAACACACAAAGAGAATTAACTACAAAAACAAACCAAACTTCTATACTACAATATGAGCAAAATGAACTTGGAATATTGGGTTACTCCGTTTGTTGTTCTCTTCTCCAAATGACTTGTAGTGCTTGGATTTATATACCTACGTGCTACCAATTTATCAAGGATGACATTTAATAACCTTACAAAAAGTCAAAGACAATATATCAATTGCCACCCATGCTTCCAAACATTTAATGCTCCTTTGACGAAGGTTCCATAGCATTAAATGATAGCTGCACCTCAAATCCCTTATAGCATAACATTTGATTAATATCTTCCTATTGTGAATTCTCCATTGTGTCGGGTTTCTGATTTTTGCTAGAAAGTGCTACTTTCAAGCCTTGTTGTACAAGAGCAGCCATCATCTGCACCTTCCACATCCCAAAGTTGATTTTGTTGTGAAATGACGAGTCTAAAAGGCATAAATACAGTAGTGTGAAATAAACATGTGGAAGCATAAAACAAAGATGACATAAAAGGAAATCATGGTTCGGCTTAAAGCCTACATCCATGGGTAAAGGTGACAACTAAATATTGCATTATGGTAATATGATAGAGATACAAAAGAGTTTACACTCCACCCAAACCCAAGTCCCCAATACATTCTAATATTTCACAATATTTTTTTACCGATTTATAGGCTCAACACACAAAGAGAAGTAATTACAAAATCAAACTAAACTTCTTTACTACAATATGAGCTAAATGAACTTGGAATGTTGGGTTACTCTGTTTGTTGTTCTCTTCAGCCATATGAACCATATACAAACATTGCAATACACCGAGGCGGTTGACCATGTTTTAATCATGTATAATGACTCTAATTTGGTCCATAACGTAGCTGTTGATTTCTCTGAAAGGACCTCCTATAATACATTGTCTGTAATACATAACTAAATAATGGAAAGAGCTTCTTGATCAATATCTTCCCACTGCAAATTCTCTATTATGTTAGGTTTCTGATCTTTGCCAGAAAGTGCTACTTTCAAGCCTTGCTGTACAAGAACAGCTATCATTCGCACTTTCCACATCTCAAAATTGGCAACCATTGAATTGTTGGATATAAAATTTCATGGACAACATCTTCGAATAAATTTTCCCATAAGAGTTTGAAGCACTCCTATATGCATTTAGATTTATGGCATTTAGGTAGCTAGAGAAGATTTTGGCTTTCTTTGTTTATCTTCTCTTTGCACACCACCATCATCATGGTTGGTCATTCCAAGTTAAGGCCACTCATATTATAGTAGAGAAGTTTTGTTTGATTCTGTAATCACTTCTCTTTGTGTGTTGAGTGCATACACTGGTGAGGAAGTATTTTGGGTGTATTTGGGACTTGATTTTGAGTATGATGTTACCATTTTTGTATCCCTATTATTTGAGGTTTGAGTTGAGTAGAGTATGTAAACTCTTTTGTATCTTAGTCATATTTTCATAGTGAAATATTTGGTTGTCGCTTTTGCCCGTGGACTTAGACTTTAAGCTAAACCACATTATCCTTTTATATCATCTTTGTTCTATACTTTCATATATTTATTTTAGGCTACTCTGTTTCTGCTTTTTAGGCTCGCCATTTTACAACAAACTGGTATCAGAAAGCATGTAGATTTCTTGAAGAATTTTGGAATATGGAAGATGCGCATATTTGGTCAAGTGGCAAAACATTGTGTTGAAGGTAGAGTTTTGAGAGGCAAGGATGCCTTTGTTAAACTAGCATGGCTTGCTTAGTTAATTTTGTAAGGCCTGACTTTTATAAACATCGTCTTTGTGGGATGCAAACTAGTGTCAGGTTTAGTATGACCATTCACAAGATTAAGGGTATTGATTTTGATTTGTGAAACTCAATGCGTGTTCTGTTATTAGGTAGTTTTGGTATTTGAGTATGCTTGTTGGTATACTGGAGAATGCGACTCTAATAATTTGAACGTTGATGAAAAATCAAGCCAAGGTGGAGATTTGTAAACTAGGCTTCATTTTTCAAATGCCTATAGAATTCCAAATACTTTTGGCTAGCCACAGATTGCATTTTGGTGAGATGCATTTAATGCAATGTGAAGCCGCTATCAAGATTAGCCAAAAAGGTAGATAGTGGCACTAAGAGCACTAAATGCCAAAGAAGAAAATGCAGGCGGAAGTGTGAAGGCATTAAATGCTTTCATTTAATAGCTTTGCAACAAAAACTCTATAAAAGGAACATACCAAGCACTGCAACTCACTTGGAGTTTGAAGGACTCCCATACGCATTCATGTTTTTGGCATTTGGGTAGTCAGAAAAGATTTTAGCTTCCTTTGTTTATCTTCTCTTTGTATACCACCATCATCATGGGTGGTCATTCCAAGTTAAGGTCACTCATATTGTAGTAGAGAAGTTTGGTTTGATTTTGTAGTTACTTCTCTTTATGTGTTGAGTGCATACATTGGTGATGAAAACATTGTAAGGTATTTTGGGTGTATTTGGAACTTGGTTTTGAGTGGGATGCTACCACTTTTGTATCACTATTATTTGGGGTTTGAGGTGAGTGGAGTATGTAAACTCTTTTGTATCTCTATCATATTTTCATGGTGAAATATTTGGTTGTCACCTTTGCTCATGGACGTAGGCTTTAAGTCGAACAACATTATCCTTTTGTGTCATCTTGCTTTAATAACAATAGAAGAGATACGACATTAACGAGATCTAAAACGTCTCATTGTCTTCACTCATGGATAGTGACCAACATCTATTTCTATATCAGTTCGGATTGCATAGTCTCATTCTAGTTATCAATAACCGGATCTATATCAATTTTGTTATATTCTATTTCATGTTCATCTAGGACAAGGGTGAATAGCATATGGAGGATATGGGTGAATAAGAACACGGGAGAAAATGTAAGAACAAGGGAAAGGGAATGGCAGCAGGTATGTATCAAGAGACTTGGAGGTTTTGCATTTCAACAATACGGAAAGGGCCATACAAACGATAGTTATGATAGGAATATGCAACAGCTTCATCAATACTACAATGAAGGGGTTTGGCAAAGATTGGAGAATGTTTCTCATATGGTTTTTGTGGACAACTTACCTCCGTCCATGTCAAAATCATAGCTTTGGCAACTCTTTAACCATGCTGGGAAGGTCATTAATATATTTATATCAAGGAAAAGGAGTAAGAATTCTCAAAACCTATTTGCATATTTTAGGTATGCTATTGTCGAAGAAGCCCAAGCTGCAATCCTAGACATGAATAGCATTGAAATCAAAGAATGTAGAATCACAATATCAATGGCTAAATTTAAAAGGAATAAAAAGCCTAATATGAATGTTGTAATGTATGGTGCCCAATATGAGAAGTGAGATGGCTTTCATAGGATAGGGGTACGAGGTGGGAAAAGTTTCAAGGGAGCTTTGGTAAACAAAAGATACTTGAATCATGGTGCTATAGAAGTGAATAATATGGGTAAAGGTGGTAGCAAATTGGAATGTTCAAAGACTATTTACAACAAGGTTAGCTTTGAGATGATGTTCCAATTAGAAAGATGTGTGATTGATGAGTCTCTTTATCTAATTGAGGTTGGATCTTTGACCCATAATGTACGATCAACATTTCTTTTTGTTGAAAGTGTTAGAGAATTGAGTACTCACAAAGTCTTAGTTACTCTTGACTCAAATGATATTGTGGAGGAAATTGTTTATTGTAACTTTGGGATGTTTAGGGAATTTTTTAATGAAATTAGGAAATGGTCCATTTCAGAAGTTCCTAATTTCAAAATGGTGTGGGTGGAATGTTTTGGAATTTCACCACATGAATGGTCCCTAGAAAATCTGAGAAAGATAAGGGAGAATTGGGATCTGTGATTTGCTTTGATTACCAAACATCAAAAGGTTTATCTTTCTTTATTGCAAAAATTTTCCTACATACCAAACAATTTTCTTTTATTCAAGGCAATGTATGCTTCTCAATGGATAATGTGGATTTTGATGTGTTTTTCAAAGAGACTAGTAAGGAATTTAGTCTATGGCCCATGGAAGTTTATCTTCAGGATCAGAAGCATGGATGTGATGTTAGAGACTATTCAAATTATGGGGAAGAGGAGGAGTCTAATTGTTCTCCAAAGGATGAGGGAAAAAATGGGCAGGAAAATGCTTTGAAAATTGAGGATGAAGTTAATGTTAGAGTTTTTGAAAATAATGATGTAGTGGAGGAACCATTTTTGCCAACAATAAATGGTCCTAATACTAATACAAATTTAAATCAAAGTGCAGAGACACAAGGGTCAAGAACGATTAATCTTGGAAATGACAAAAGAACTGATGAAATTATTGCCAGTTTGGGCCTAAGTAAAAAATGGCCCAATGTTAGCACAACAAAACATGAATGTGGGTTCCCTCTTGGTTTATCTAATAAATCTTGTGGGCTGAATGATGTGGTTTGCTCCAAGCCACTGGGTTTTGAAAACTTAGCTTCTAGCTCAAGAATAGCGGCTTCTAACCAATATGTCCCATGCTTGGTAACCCGCGCCAATTCTGTAATAGCTGGTGAGAAAGTGGAAGGAAACTGCGATAGAGGAAGGAAACTGCGACAGAATTGTGGATGTTGAGGAGGTGTGCAGTAATGATGAAGCTAGGTTAATGAGACAGATTTTCTGTGCTTTGAATCATACCCCTATGATACGTGGTTGATTAGCTACAAGATTTGGCTGCCCTTACACCATGAATATGCTATGATCTAGGCTATGTTAGATGATCGAGATGATGATAGAATACGAAATGGAAGGAAGTTAAAGAAAAAAGAGGCAAAAAAGAAGAAACAGAAGTAAAAACCCAATGGTAAAGCTGAGTTTTCTCTTTGTACATGAAGATCTTATGTTGGAACTTGAGGGTATAGGGGTTAGACCTAAGAGGAGGGAAGTTCATAATTTGGTGAGGATATATAGTACTACATTTGTAGGGCTGATAGAAACTATGAAGGCAGGGTAGGTTAAGTATGAAGTTCGAAGTCTGTGGGACTCTGATGATATAGGATGGGAAGCAATTAATGCCCAAGGTAGAAGTGGTGGTATTCTTTGCATGTAGGATAAAACAATAGTGCTAAATGAGACTATATTGAAAGGTGATAGATGGATATATGTTAAAGGTTTTTTAGGAATTTAAAGAAAGAAGTAGCAATAGGAGTTATCTATGGTTGCTATTAGTGTGAGGATAAAATTAGACTATGGCAGTAGCTGACTGAGGTCAAAACACTGGTGGGCATCCTTCTACTTTTGATGGGTGACTTTAGTGAAGTTCGTCGTCCTGAGAAGAGAAAGGGATGCTTAAGTATGTCTAGGAATATGGAAACCTTCTCATAATGAATTGATAATATTAGTCTTGTACATTACTATTAGTTAGCAGAAAATGTACATGGCAGAGGGGGCAGTCATGTGGTAGGATTGACAAAGTTTTTGTAGATCCTATTTGATTATAAATTCTTAATAATCTCAGGTTATCGGGCCTTAATTGCTCCCTTTTGCATGATGTCCCTTTTTTGATCCAATCAGATTCTGTTGATTAGGGCCCAAAACCATTTAGGAGCTTAGATATATGGTTCTCTCACTCGAAGTTCCTTAAATTCATAAAAATGAGTAGAATAATAAGGGAGATTTTGAGTTCATGCAAAAATTGCAATCTTTGAAAGAACCCTTAAAGATATGGAATAAAAAGGTGTTTGGAAACTTTAATTTTAGGATTAAATAACTTGAGGATGAAATTGAGGTTGTTTCTAGGAATTTAAAAGAAAGGCACGATGTGGAATTGAGTGTAGCTAGACTTAATGCCCTAAAAGCACAAGTTGAAATGTGGAATGACAAGAAAGATTCTTTCTAGAGGCAACATTCAAGGGATAGAGTGTAAAAAAAAAAGGACAGGAATACTAAGTACTTTTATTCCATTACCTCAATAAGACATAGGAAGAAACTGAAGATTGAAATCAGGAGGGTTTGAAGAATGCTTAGGTCTCCAAGAGCTATTAAAGTGCAAGTGAGAAGTTTTTTAAAAAATCTATACCATCAAAAGGAGAGACCAGTTATTGATTTCAAGCAAGGTTTGGTAAAGCAAATCTCAGCTCAGGATGCGACAAACCTTGAAGTTATTTCTATAGCAGACAAGATTAAAAGGGCTACATGGGACTGTGAGTCCTCTAGAACCCCAGGTCTAGATGGTTTTAACTTCAATTTCATAAAAAGAAGCTGGGAGATTGTAAACAAAGATTTCCTAAAATGTGTGAAGGATTTTTTTATTACTAGGGTGATGCTTAGGAAGGTTAACATGACACATGTGACACTTACCCCTAAGGAAGAGGAAGCTTGTGAAGTGAAGGATTATAGGCCTATTAGTATGATAGGTTTTGTTTATAAAGTTATTTCAAAAATCTTGGTCAATAGGATGAAGGCTGTTATGGATGGTCTAGCGGGGGAGTTAAAATTAGCTTTTGTAAATTGTAGGTAAATTTTTTATGGGATCTTGATTGCTAATGAGGTAGTACATTGGATTCAGAAGCATAAGAAGAAAGCGATGATGCTTAAATTAGACTTTCATAATGCATATGATTCAGTTAGGTGGGTTTTTGTTGACGAGGTGCTGGAAAAGATAGGTTTTGGAGGTGTTTGGTATAGTTGGATTAGAAGCTGTATTTCCTCAGCTGAAATTTCCATAATGGTTAATGGATGCCCCACCAAAACATTTAAGATGGAGAGGGGATTAAGACAATGTGACTTCTTATCCCCGTTTCTTTTTGTTTTTGTGGCTAATGTATTAAATAGGTTGATGGAAAGAGCAACAGAATGGGTTTGATCCAAGGAACGAGGGCGGCTAACCAAAATACTTTTGTGTCTCATTTACAATTTGCAGATGACATATTCCTTTTTACTCATGTTGAAAAGAAAGTGCTTCTGAATGTAAAAAGGATTTTGAACTATTTTGGAGTTATGTTTAGGCTCTCCATCAACTATATCAAATCTGCCTTTGTTCCTTTAAATTGTGATGAGTCTTTGGTAAATAAGGTTAGTTCCTTGCTAAAATGTCAAGCTACTTCTCTTCCAATCAAGTATTTGGGCATCCCTCTTGGAGCTAACCCTAGATATGAGAGTACTTAGGCCTCAGTCATTAAAAAGGTAAAGAAGAGACTAAGTGGATGGAAGAGAAACTTGCTCTTGAGAGCGAGGAAACTGGTTTTGATTAAGGTAGATCTAAATAGTTTTTCAATGTATTATGTAGGAATTTTCATAATGCTACAAGGATTTGCTAGAAATATTATTTCTCTTTTGAGTAGATTCTTTTGGGGTGAGAAAGATAATAAGTCTATGGTTCCTTTAATGAATTGGGAGGTGATCTAGAAACCTAAAAATAGTGTGGTTTAGGAGTAAGGAATTTGTTGATTACAAATGCGGCTGTGCTTTTTAAGTGGTGGTGGTGATTTTCGATTGGAGATAATGTCTTTTGGAAACGAATTGTGTATTCATGCCATAACTTAGATATTTCCATACCTTTGTTTGAACAAAGGAAGACAATAAAAGTTGGTTTGTGGGGAGTTATAAGTGGAATGGGTAAGGTTAATGATAACATTAGTACCATGTTTGTGGTTAGAATTAGAAAAACTATTAGGAATGGGTACAATACCTAGTTTTAGGAAGATGTTTGGATTGGAAATGACAAACTAATGGATGTATTTCTGAGATTATACTCACTCTCCTTGCAAAAGGAAACAAGTATCATGGACTGTGGTAAGTGGATACAAAACAAGCAGGAATGAAAGTTGAATTGGCATAGAAATCTCTTTTGGTGGAAACTTGTTTTGCTGGATAAACTGAATAGGCTCATTAGCCAGAACCAGTTATAACCAAATGTGCACAATAGTGTAGTATGGCGTTTTCACTCTTCAAATAGTTTTTCGATCCATTCTTTTGTTACCAGATTTTTACAGATGAGCTGTGATAATTCCTGTGCTGATCCTGGTTTAATTAAAGTGTGGCATCAGTATGCTCCACTAAAGGCAAAACTGTTTGTATGGTTTGTCCTCATTAGAAGAATTAATTTCAAGCAATGTTTGGCTTGGCTGAATATTATTAATAGTGTTGATTCCATATGTATTTTTTGTAAAATGGAGGAAGAATCCTTATCACATATGTTTTTCACTTGTGACTTTTTATGGAGGATTTGGGCATTATGTTATAATTAGTGAGGAGTTAATTGGGTTTTGGCCAAGGACCCTAAAGCAATCTTTGAAATGTGGATTGATTGTATATTTTTGGGTAAGAAGTGAAAACTTTGGAATATTTATTTGTATGTTATTCTTCTTTCCATTTGGGAACAAAGGAACACGATAGTCTTTCAAAAGGAAGATATTAACTGGAAAAATTTTCTTTTTAATCTCATGCATAGATACCTTTTTGGTTGACTCTTGACTCATAATTTGTTTGCTTGAAGAAGCTTCTTTTGGTTGCAGGTGATCGATGTTAGGAAATGAAAATATTTTCATTAGTTTTTTTGGTGGTAATGGAGGCAGAGGATTAGAGTGATACATTGAAGGTGGATTCCTTGACGAGTGGAGGAACACCTGTGAGGTTTTTACTAATGCTTATATTATCTGTGTTTTCTTTGTTAACAGGAATTTCTTCTTCAATGGTTTGATACATGGATTAGTGTTTTGGGGGTTGGAGTGTTTCTCGAGCAATACACTGTTAGATTATGTGAGTGATGGAGAGTTTTTTGTGAGATTAAGGTGGAGTAAGTATTAAACGATGCATTGATGAGGGTTGTTGATTGTGTATAGGAATATCTTCGTCTTAATCCACTCCAGTCACAAATATCTTTGTTTTAATCGTCATTTGATACCTGATGTTGAAGCTGATAAAGGGCCAATGTTTGAACTTAAGAAGGAAAGTATACAACTAAAGCTTGAGGAGGCTAGGACATAATTAGGTGCCAAACATATTAGAGGAGTAACAAAACGTTGCTACCATTAAGGGACTCTACGATTGTGTTTTCTTTGAAATCCTCATCTTTAGTGGCAATGTGAAAGGAGATTGTGAATTTTGAGCTACCTTTCTTTTGCATTTGCTGATTGAAGACATAAATGATTTAGGCTTTTGGTGGTTCTTAGAAATGGATAGTTTTTACTTATTGATCTTGCTAATCTTCTATTATGGCATAAGATTCTCCTTGTTGGTTGTACCTTCTGTGATGGATTTGGTTGAATTATTATCATTTGAGGGGTGCAGCTTCTTCAAATTTGTTGTCCTTGGTAGTTATGTATTTTCAAGTTTAGCTTCTGTTATGCTTTTAATTTTGTTATTGTTGATTGTGATATGCAGCTTTTTATTTCTCTGTATCACACTATAATCACTCTCTCTTATTAAGGTTGAGTTTTTCTTTCTTCATATATAAAAAAGACTCTAATTTATGGTTATCTAGATTTTATATTTACTAGTAAATTTGAAGAATAAAATAAGATATCCATATGTTTTTGTTGTTAAAGGCTTAGTGAAATTTCAATCTATTCATCAGAGTTGTTGTTTTTAATTTTTATCATTAAATTGTTATAATATTATTCTTTTCACTTTCAGGTGCAAGTTAAATGCTTCGAAGAACTAATCTGTGAACCTATTTAGGAGTAGATTAAGATAAGAAAAATAATATTTTGGCATATATATATATATATATATATATATATATATATATATATATATATATATATATATATTTCAAGAGGTGAGAGGTTTGAGTAATATCCATGAAGTTTAGGTTCAAACCTTATTATAACTAATATAATTTTTAAAATAAAAAATATAAAACCAAGTATTTGGGTCGTTATAAATCAAATGGATAAAAAATATTATTCAAAGAGTAAAGGAAATAAAATCATTAAAGAGATAGAGGAGCATTTTTTTCTTGACTTGCATCACCAAATTTTGCGGCTGAAGTGCATTGTATGTAAAGTGATTGCTTTATGTGGATTAATATGGGTAAGCGTCATATATATTTTATAAAAACTTGGATTAATAGACGTGAAAATAATTCGAAAACATTTAGGCCCAAAATTTACGTTCGATATTATTATTATTAGATCTATTGTGCTTTGCCATTATGGTAAACCTTAATTTATATATAGTTACCTGGACATTCTAATAGCAAACTCAAAGAATACCCTTATTAGGAACAAATCTATACTATTAATATTTCAGCTGAAGTTTAAACAATAAAATTTTTACATATATCAGTTTTAGGTGAATTTATATCTTTGGAGAATTTTCCTAATTATGAAAATTACTATGAGATTTTAATAAATCCACTATACTATTCATTTATTTGTGTTTGGTGGATGTTGAATTAATTTTCACAAAAGAAAAATTAACTTTTATTTTTTAAATGTTTTGTTAAGGGTAACTTGGTCAGCAACATTGATTTTAAATATTAAATATAATTTTTTTAAGCTACTAGAGTTGAGTAGCAAGGGGCTTGAGTAGTGTGCGTGAGGCCGTAGATATTGCCTTGAAATTCTTGAAATTCTAATGTACAAAAAAAAATATTAATAGTAAAATTTCAAAAGTAATATTATGAAAAATCTGATAATATAATGTAAAAACGATCAATGCAACAAAAAAAAAATGCTAACGTGTCTCATTCACAATGAATCTATTTCCCTCCAAATCTAATTATTATTGTTCAAACTAATTCTAATGACAATTTCATTCTCAATAAGAATCTGCATTCAAAATAATTCTGTATTCCAATGAAAATCCAGAATTCACATAAATTGTCCCACAATCCACAACTACCGTCCACTGATGAATAATGTGTGTAGGTTTCAACAAATTCCAAGTGATCCATTAATTGTAATTGCAAATCAAAGTAATTATTTTTCAATTCTCAATGATTCACAATTGATGCTGGTGCATCTATAATCACCAAGTAGAATACAATGAATGAATTCTGCTTTCTCGTGAATGAACTCCCGCCTGATGATAGTTTGGAAGCATACTTAATTCTGTTGACTCTTCATCTACTTACATATGCAGATATATATAAATACATAGCATCACAGTAAGGAACGATTTCACACTTCCATTCCCTTCTCCTCAAGTAATCTCTCTTGATTCATTTTTTCCTGTGCATTACAAACACCTGCAACATGGCTGAAAAGTTAGTTCTAATCAACGATTTGAATAACGGTAATGAGAATAAGTTCTGGAAAATGAAAGTAAGAGTGATCAAGTTGTGGAAGGTAGCTTCCTTCAATACCAAGTTTCAAAAACCAAGTCTGGATATGGTTGTTCTTGATGAAAAGGTTGATGTCCTTTCATATTAACTTAATCATTTCCGTTTTGTTTAACACTCCTTATTTTGCTGATTTTTTTTAAATTTTTTCTTATTTTAACATATTGAACATGCTTGTGTTCTCTACTTTTCAGTGTGATAGGATTCATTGCACAGTAAGAAATCCACAACTAAAATATTTTGAGGGACTGATTGAGGAAAGCAAGGTGTACATTATGTCTAACTTTGATGTTGAGGAGAATTCATTGAAGTTCAAACCAACAAGGCATAATTTTAGAGTATTCTTCAAAAAAGATACTCAAGTGAAGGAAGTTGTTGATGATGTTTTCCTGTTAAATGGCTTTGATTTTGTACCCAATAGTGTCATATTGGCTGAAAAGTGGGAAGATAGATTCTTGGTTGGTGAGTAATCTCTATTTGTTAAATAAGTGTTGTTTCATGTATCGTTGACACTGCTTATGGTTTGTTTTATTTCATACATATCAAATGTAATAGGAACTTTAGCTGCCAAAAGTGGACTGCGTGGGTTTACAAAGAATAACAAAACTACCAATTATATGGAAATACAATTGGATGATTATCAGTAAGTGTGAGCATGTATCTCTAAATTTTCTTAATAATAACATTCTGATTTTATTTAATTAGCTATATTATCAGATTCTGTATTCCAGTTATTCATAGAAATTATTTTTTATTGAGCAGAAGCAATGAAAAGATCCGATGCACATTGTGGGAAGAGTTTGGAAAACAGTTTCTGAAACACCTTGAAGAGCACCCTGCTTCAAGCTATGTGGTCATTCTCCAACTAGGAAAAATGAAATTTTACAACGGTCTTATACTAATCTTAATCTACATATAGCAAATGATTACTCATTGTTATGCAAATTTAAGATTTTTCTTTTCTTCCTTATGTGCAGGAAGTATGGGAGTCTCTAACACAAATTATACTTCCAAATTATTCATCAATGCTGACTTTCTAGAAGTTGATGAATTTCGAAAAAGGTTATTACACTTTTAGCATATTCACTTATTATTATCAGATAATTAAAAGAATATTCATAGATTGTATGCTATGTAGGATTAGTGACTCTCAAACTTCAGTGCCTCTTCCGGTCATCCAAATAGATAATGAGACTTATTGCTCATTGGAAGAAGACTTACTGAATCACAGTGTCTATAAAACAATTTATGATCTTAAAGAAATCACTGAGGTATATTTCAATTTCAATCTATAACAAATAATTAATTTGCTTAGTGACAATTATAGTAACATTTTCATCCTGTTCATTCTCAGAAATCTACTTTTGTTACTGTTGGAACTATCAAAGAGGTAGATAACACATCTAACTGGTGGTACAAAGGCTGCAAAAAATGCTTTCAAGGTTTGATGGAGCTTAGCAATTCATTTTATTGTAAGAAATGTGAAACATATCCAACAACTTTTGTTCCTAGGTTGGTGAACCTTTTACTATTAATTTTTTTTTTCAGAAACTGCTTCAGTATTCCACTGATTTATTCACAATAATGCATCAAAAATAATTGGTTATTGCAAGTATAGGATTAAAGTAAAGGTGGCTGATGAGACTGGGTCTGTCTTATTCAACATTTTTGATAAGGAAGCTTCAAAGTTGTTGAATTTGTCTGCCAATGACTTAAGGGCCTCTTATATTAAGAGGGTATGTGTTATTATTATCTTTCAAACTATATTACTGTTTCTATTAGTTTTAATTCTCTTTCTAATCTCTTGCAATGTTGTTACTTTAGGGAGGAGATAGGAAACAATACCCTGAAGAACTCATTGCTTTCAAGGATAAGAAATTTATTTTCAAGGTTTCTGTAAAGGTTGAAGATTTGAATTCATTTCAACCTTGTGTGATAAATGTAATGAGGATTTGTTGTGACGAGTCTATCATTACTTCTTTTGTTCAAAAGCACAAAATAGATGAGGTTTGTTATGACGATCATCATCATTTATATTTAGTTTCACGATTTTTATATGTTAACTTGGTTAATTAATCTTTCAGTCCTCATTTCAGCATGATGTATCTGGAGTATTTAGTAATTTGCCTGATCTTTTTGAGATTAATAAGGTGATAAACATTCACTGAAATTGTAATTCTCATATCATATTTTTCAAATAGAAATTATAATGCCAGGTTATGTTTGCAGGATTTTTGGTCCCAATCATTTGAAGTGGGGACAGGATCAGAAGCTGGAACATCAATGACTCCAACAACTAAAAAGGGGGATAAAGATTGGGAAGCTCAGCCTTCTCAAACATCACTAGATGATTCTGAACAATCATCCACAAAGCTGAGAAAGGTTATGAAGAAACCTGAGGAGTAACAAGACATCTCTTGCTTCAACTTCAACAGCTTTTGATTTTGTTGTCAATCCTTTTGGATTGTATAGACTATCATTCTCTTTAATTAACTACTTTGGGCTTTAAGAATTTTGGGTGGACTTTAAGAATTTTGGATTTGCGGTCAAGGCAGTTTCCAAGTAGATGCGTTTTTAGGTTTTTGCATTTTGAACAATTAGCAATATCTGAAGTATTATTATCAGATTTGTCGGTGTTATCTTTTTAATTCATACTCAAGTTTGCGTTTATCCAAATTATGTCAACAAGGCCTTTATGAGTAATCATTTAATAAAAATCAGCAGAAGCAAGTAATGGAATCATATACCCAATTTACTCAACTTACAAGCATGATAAAGACATACTTTAACATATGCAATATGTTTCATTTCATCTCAGATTTATCCTTCAGAATATATATAGAACAATATAATGGAATCATATTTTACTTTATAATGAAAGATGTACAAAACTTCTTTAATTGCTAAACAATAGATTTGATTACCAACTCTTATAACTTAAATAAATGAATTTCTACTATGAACAAGAATAACAAAAGTACTGCTCAAATATTATTATGTTTAGTGATAATATCAGACATAGAGTTTACATTTAGTTAACTCTCCTTTCCAATTTCAAATTGAAAAATGATTTAAATTACTTAATTTTTTAATTCAATCAGAATCATAGGTCAAGAAATATCAAATTTAATTTAATTTTGAATTATTAAAAACTAATCACATATGATAACTGATATTGGAACTCTCAGACAATCATTATTATTCTGTTAAAAACCACATGAAAAAAATTGGCTGCAGTTACAATGTGTCTCTGTTTAATTTTTAATTATCAGATTATCAGGTATTGCAATTGGAATTGTTGCTCAGTTTTCAGTGATGGATAATAACTCAAACAATATTCATTAATCATTATTCCCTATACAAATAATAATGATTGAAGCAGGTTTATTTTAACACCGTCCTTGATATCTATCTGTACATTGAAGTCTTACACTACTTCTCATGTGGATATATTAAACAGTTGCCCTTTAAATGATTTAAATTACTTAATTTTTTAATTCAATCATAATCATAGGTCAAGAAATATCAAATTTAATTTAATTTCGAATTATTAAAAACCAATCACATATGATAACTGATATTGGAACTCTCAGACAATCATTATTATTCTATTAAAAACCACATGTAAAAAATTGGCAGCAGTTACAATGTGTCTCTGTTTAATTTTTAATTATCAAATTATCAGGTATTGGAATTGGAATTCTTGCTCAGTTTTCAATGATGGATAATAACTCAAACAATACTCATTAATCATTATTCCCTATACAAATAATAATGATTGAAGCAGGTTTATTTTAACATTGTCCTTGATATCTATCTGTACATTGAAGTCTTACACTGTTTCTCATGTGAATATATTAAACAGTTGCCCTTCCAAAGACAACACGTTTCTCAGCTTCTTAGTTACAATATAAAGCTTCCTTCCTAAAGGTGGTTCTTTTGTAAGACAGTGGACAATCATCACACACATTGCAAATCGAAAATGGCTAGAATGAAGAGGAAGGAAATACTTAACAGAAAGAGGAAGAGGAATTCTTCCATTCAGTAACATCTAAATTATAGTAGAAATGGTTAGTTGATTAATTTAGTTTAAACTTTAGCTTTCTTATGCCAATGCTAACTGCTTTTTGTTGTCATATTCTGCCAGTCATTACTTATTTCTCCATGCTTGATTTAATTTGTTTCCATCTTTCTGTCAACAGGTCTTCTTCGTGGAGTAATAGAAACTATGAGCCCAACAATGGAGCCAAATATTCCTTTATTACCATCATCAAGTAATAGCGTTTCAAGAGAAAACAATGCACTTATTCATGGATTTCAAAATACTACTTATTTCTCATCTTGCAAAAAAAAGACCACTACCACTGCCGATATAATAGAAGACTCAAACGCAAGTTTTATGAGAACTCCATTGTCAAATATTACAAACGGTTATATGCTACTTACTGACTCTGTCTTCAGTTATATTGTTATCAGATTATAATTAATTTATTTTGATTGTGAAATTTTTCTTTGCATTTTCAGGTGTCAATATTGGGAATGCTAGGATGAACATTACTATTAATAATACTGGCAAGGAAAATAACTCAGACTCTCTTCACTCAGTAAGTGCAATTCTCCTATGATTCCTAGATTGAAAGCAAATAATGGTACTGCATTTGGAATGTATAACACATTGTACTCCTGTTCTGCCGTCACCATGTTAAAGTTTATTCTTTCCATCTTTTTTCCTCATTGTTATGAAAATCAGGCAGATAGTGGGAAATCAGTTATTCTTCAAATACTTCTTCTTTAACATGTGCAGCTTTAAGGTATTTGTATCACAATGATTATAATAAATCTCATTGTTAATTTCATTGGATAATCTCTAAGGATATTATTTTAGTCGAAATAATTTTTATTGCATGACATATTATTATAGGAATCAAATTACAGTTGGCAAGCATCTAATTCAACGATCTAAAATCATGGAGTCTGTACGAATAAATAATTCAAGAATTTTTCAAGACTCTTTACATTGCGTAGGAGAGTCATCTCGACAACCACCATCAACAGCATGTGTTCAGTCAGTTGATCCATTTCAAGATTACGAAGGTATATAACACATTCCTGAAGATGATAATATTATTCTACTAATGATATTTACATTGTTGTATTTTGTTGATACTTATGGGTTGGAAAAGGCCAGGCCACATCCTAAATAGCCCAAGCCTATAAACAGAAAATGGGCGTGAATTTGGTCTGTTACCTTTTATAGGCTTTATTTCGGCATGGCCTGGCCTACTTAAGGCCTGGGCTCACTTAAAGCCTATTTCAAAGCCTATTTTTTAAATCTATTAAAATATGCTATTAGAATACTCTTTGCACCAAACAATACACAAAATCTGGATTAGTAATTTTTTCCCCCCTAAATAACACACTTTCATGGTGTATCAGTTTAATAGAATTTTTGCAGCAAACAATCCACAAATTCTGGTTAATAACTTTTTTCCTTCACAAAATCAATAATAGAACACACTTGCAACACCAAACTCTTCATAGAAGAAATCAAAATAACAACAATGAACATACCAGAGTTAGGGGATGACAGGATCCTTTCAACAGATTTTTTGCATCAAACAATCCACATAATTTGCTTTTAATTCACTTCATTTCCTTTTGCCTCTTCCTTTTGCTCTATGGAAGACAGGACAACATAGCACAACTAACCTCCCCATTTCTGTGAGTCAAGAATCCAGTTACAATAGTCTGCAATTGGCTTCCCAATAAATGCTTCAGAATACTTCACCAGATCACTTGCTACTATTACAGCTATAACCTTTAGCAAATCAAACATCACAAAATGGCAAGTTAAAATACATAAATCAAAGATGTCAATAACATGCTCAAAGAAAAAAGATTTCAGACAATAAAACGGACAAGGGTATAAAAGTACCACTACACATATAATTCTAAATGGCCAAGCTATGTCTGTTAGACGGCCCTTGAATTAGAATTAATGAATGAGATCAAAACAACTAAGTGGTTATGTGACCTATCATATCTCTTTTCCTAAAGTCTTGCTTATCATTCTCTGCTGACTCAACATCTTTATGTGTTTATTCAGGTTTACCAAATACTACATTTTTGTCATATTGGTTGATTCTCATGAAATACTACTTTCATCCTTGAAGTTTTGTGATTGCAATATTGATTGCTTCTTATAAAATATTAGCCAGTTAGGCAAGTATAATATAATTCTAATGGAGTTTGATTGGTTCTTACAAAATAAGGATAATGATGATTTTTCATGTTATCAACACATGGTTCACAAACCTTTGATTTTGTAATGATTATATATAAACAAGTAGAAAAAAAATCAAAATTCAGAAAATTGACCAACAATCAAAGTAATGAACCATAATATTTGAACGGTGAGTTCAACATCGTTGATTCCCAGCCTTCTGCATTGAATCCACCATCTTTGCCACAAACAGACACAATAAAAAAAAATCATGAACCAAGCTTGTCAGTTGATAAGATCGCATGAAAGAATGAGATAACATCTTCAATCAACTAAAAAACTCAGAATACCGTTAACGATCATGCGATCAACTTGAACATGCAGCCCATACATTAAAAAAAAAAAAACACATGCTCATCAAACCTTCAAAAATCCAATTCATAAAATTTGTTAAACAAGAGCAAGATCACAAAATTTAAGGTAAAACTAAACTAAAAAGCAAAAAATTAAACAAGAAACTATATTTCATTTGAAAGGGGCTTTAACTATAACTGATCCCTTTTCCGTACTCCCCTTGCAACCAAAGTGACAATAAACAATACATAGTAAGCCAAAATTAGCCCAGAAAAAAAAATTTGCAATGAAATTGACTTCAAATAGAAGAAAAGAACATAAATTCACACAAAACAATTCAGAACAACAAATCGCGAAAAAAAGGGATCATCAAAATCCAAGCACACCGAATGTGTGTGTACGAGAAGAGAATCCCTTAACCTTGCAAGCGCTCAACCTGCCAGGTCTGGTGAAGATGCTGGCTGACAAAACACGCCGGATCTAAGGAAGAAGAGGCGGAGCTACGCAGGTCTCCACCTTGAAGGTTCAGCCCCTATGGTTTCTACTTTGCTTTATGTGCATACCCAATACATTGCGTGGCCTATCCCTAACCACTTTCTCCTCTCTTTTGTTATTTTATTTTTTTGTTTGTGTATCAAGTGCATGAAGGTTGCTTCATGTGCACACCTAATGCATTGCATGGCCTCTCCCTAACCACTTAGTCCTCTTTTTTTTTTGTGTGCATCAAGTGCATAAAGGTTGGCTAAAATGCTTGGGTTTGACCATTTCTCAAGTTGGACCAACAAAATAAAATGAAATCAAAATCCATGTCTAGAATGAAACTAGGCCACCGAGTACAAACTTAAAACAAGGTCTACAATTGGCTATCGACTAACACAAAGAAAAGGACCAGCTCTGATTTTTTTGGGTTTTTAATTAATTTTTTTAAAAAACAAAAGACAACTCTCTTTTTTTCATTTTAAATTTTTTATACGGTTTGTTTCATATCCCTATAAAATTAAAAGGCACTGCTTCCTTTAAAATTAATCTCATTTTATTATTAGATGCTTATGGTAAACTATATAAAAATTGTTAATATAAAATATAAAAAAGACTAAATTATTAATGTGTTTAAATTTACTAAAAAACAAATTAAGAAGTAGTTATGGTCTTTAGGAGTAGTTATAAAATTAAATAATAAATAAAAATAGCTTCCTTTAATCTATCTTATTATCTGCTTCTTAATCTAACTCTCTTTTTTTAATTTATTTTTTTGTTTGTGTATAAAGTGCATGAAGGTTGCTTTATGTGCACACCTAATGCATTGCGTGGCCTCTCCCTGACCACTTAGTCCTCTCTTTTTTTGTTGTGCATCAAGTGCATAAAGGTGGGCTAAAATGCTTGGGTTTGACCATTTCTCAAGTTGGACCAACAAAATAAAATGAAATCAAAATCCATGTCTGGAATGAAACTAGGCCGCCGAGTACAAACTTAAAACAAGGTCCACAATTGGCTATCGACTAACACAAAGAAAAGGACCAGCTCTGATTTTTTTGGGTTTTTAATTAATTTTTTAAAAAAACAAAAGACAACTCTCTTTTTTTCATTTTAAATTTTTTATACGGTTTGTTTCATATCCCTATAAAATTAAAGGGCACTACTGCCTTTAAAATTAATCTCATTTTATTATTAGATGCTTATGGTAAACTATATAAAAATTGTTAATATAAAATATAAAAAAGACTAAATTATTAATGTGTTTAAATTTACTAAAAAACAAATTAAGTAGTTATGGTCTTTAGGAGTAGTTATAAAATGAAATAATAAATAAAAATAGCTTCCTTTAATCTAACGCATTATCTGCTTCTTAATCTAACTCTCTTTTTTTATTTTATTTTTTTGTTTGTGTATAAAGTGCATGAAGGTTGCTTTATGTGCACACCTAATGCATTGCGTGGCCTCTCCCTGACCACTTAGTCCTCTCTTTTTTTGTTGTGCATCAAGTGCATAAAGGTGGGCTAAAATGCTTGGGTTTGACCATTTCTCAAGTTGGACCAACAAAATAAAATGAAATCAAAATCCATGTCTGGAATGAAACTAGGCCGCCGAGTACAAACTTAAAACAAGGTCCATAATTGGCCATCGACTAACACAAAGAAAAGGACCAGCTCTGATTTTTTTGGGTTTTAAATTAATTTTTTAAAAAAACAAAAGACAACTCTCTTTTTTTCATTTTAAATTTTTTATACGGTTTGTTTCATATCCCTATAAAATTAAAGGGCACTGTTGCCTTTAAAATTAATCTCATTTTATTATTAGATGCTTATGGTAAACTATATAAAAATTGTTAATATAAAATATAAAAAAGACTAAATTATTAATGTGTTTAAATTTACTAAAAAACAAATTAAGAAGTAGTTGTGGTCTTTAAGAATAGTTATAAAATTAAATAATAAATAAAAATAGCTTTCTTTAATCTAACGCATTATCTGCTTCTTTATTGTTTTTTATTATTATAGTACCCCATGGTTTTGATGACTTAAATTTGGGTGATGACCATGATGACTTCCCACTTAATCATGATTCATATCAAGAAGGTGAATAGTTTTAAGTTTTTAAATAAAATTAACCTTCGCATGTTTCTATCTATTTCAACTCATAAATATTTTGTGTTTCTATTTCTCATACCACAGGATATACAATACATTCAGAACACAATGAAGAAAAGGGTATGAATTTATTGAAAACTAAAAATTTTACTTCTTATTTATCAAAGTAGTCTTCCTTACATTTAATATTGATTAAAATTAAAAAACAGATAGTTGGGATCTCGGAGATCCGGATCATGAATGTCAATACTGCAAGGCAATGATGTGGCTTTATGAAAGACTTGCAAAAAGCAAAGGATGTAATAGTCCTAGATTTTCATTGTGTTGTAAGGAAGGGAAAGTTCAGTTGCCTATACTAAAAGCACCTCCTAAACTGTTGGTGGATCTTCACACATTTGATGATGAAAAAAGTAAATATTTTAGAAAAAATCTAAGAGCTTTCAATGGCATGTTCTGCTTCACATCAATGGCTGGAAAGATTGATCATCAAATCAACAATGGAACTGCTGCTCCAATCTTCCTTTTGGGTGGACAAAATTATCACTGTAATGGAAGTCTTATCCCTCCGGCTAATGAGAAACCTAGATTTGCCCAACTTTACATATATGACACCGAGAATGAAGTAGAAAATAGAATCAATGCATTAAGGTAATTGTTAACCATCGTCATGCTAACTACTATTTGTATTATGATATCATAAATTCATAAATATTTTGTTGCAAATTCAATTTTCAGGCAAGGACAAAACGCTAATGACCTTGATCGTGAAATAGTATCATCTTTAAAAGGAATGCTTGATGAGTTCAATGTTCTCGCAAAGTCATTCAGGCATGCAAGAGATAGATACAAATAAGGTAATTTTTCTGATGTCAAGCTTAAGTTGATCAGGAAAAGGAATACTGATGGAAGGAGGTATAATTTACCTTCTGTATCTGAGGTTGCTGTTTTAATTGTTGGTGATATTGATGAGTCAGCAACTGATAGAGATTTAGTTGTTGAGGCTCAAGGTAGAATGCTTAAAAGAATAGATGTCTTGCACCCTATGTACCTTGGTTTACAATATCCTTTGTTGTTTCCATATGGGGAAGATGGATACAGGCAAGATATATCGACAACTGAATCATCAAGAAGACCGTTGTCTAATAAAAGAACAAAAATAAGCATGAGAGATTTCTTTGCATATAGAATTCAAGATAAGATTAATGAGTCCCCTATTATTCTTCAATCAAGGAGATTATTTCAACAATTTTTGGTTGATAGCTATACTATGGTCAAATAAGAAAGATTACGATTTATCAGGCAAAACCAACCGAGACTAAAAGTGGATCAATATAAAGGCCTACATGAATGCTTGGTTAGAGGGGAAACTGATACCGACTCTTTCAAGCGTAGAATAATTCTACCAAGTTCATTTACAGGCGGACCAAGATATCTGTTTAACAATTGTAAAGATGCATTTTCCATTTGCAAATATACTGGATATCCAAGTTACTTTATCACTATAACTTGCAATCCAGAATGGAATGAAATAAAGTGATTTGTTTCAAAAAGGGGATTGAATGCTGAAGATAGACCAGGCATTTTATGCAGGGTGTTCAAAATGAAATTGGACGAAATGATAAAAGACCTAAAAGAAGGTCAAATCTTTGGAAGGATAAATGGATGTAAGTAACATCTTTCTTCCAAATTTATAAATCAAGTAAATTCATTTTAATGTATGGTAATGGTAATTTACTTTGTTTTATAGATGTTTGCACTGTTGAATTCCAAAAACGAGGGTTGCCTCATGTGCACATCCTTCTTTTCATGCATCCTGAGTTCAAACCACAATCACCAGATGACATAGACAGGTACATTTCTGCTGAAATCCCAAATAAACACATTAATCCAAAATTGTACAAAGTGGTTGAAAAATTCATGGTTGATGGTCCATGTGGCCACTATAATTGGAATAGTCCATGCATGATAAATAGGGCTTGCTCAAAGTTTTACCCCAAGCAATATAGATCTAGAACAACTATTGATGAAGCTGGATTTCCCAAGTACAGAAGACAGGATGACGGTAGAACCATCAACAAGAGAAATTGTGTACTAGATAACAGATACATAGTTCCATACAATCCGACAATTCTTTTGAAGTATGGTTGTCATGTCAATGTTGAATATACTTGCCAGACTTTTGCAATAAAATATCTTTTCAAATATGTCCATAAGGGTCATGACAGAGTGACTGCAGGTTTGTTCCAAAGTGATGCAACAGGAACATCTAATGTTAAAATTGATGAAATTTGCAATTATTATGATTGCAGATATATTTCTGCCTGTGAAGCATCATGGAGATTATTTGGTTTCGAAATTCAAGTAAAAGAACCTGCAGTGATTAGATTGCCCTTCCATTTGCCTGGACAACAACCTGTTGTTTTCAAGGACCATGAACATTTAATAGATGTTCTGAATAGAGCAGAAACAAAGAAGTCAATGTTATTGGGTTGGATGGAAGCTAATACATTATTTACAGAGGCAAGAAGTCTTACATACAATGAGTTACCAACAAAATTTGTATGGAAAGATGAAGTTTCAAGATGGACTCCAAGGAAAAGAGGGTTTGCTATAGGTAGAATTTCTCATGTTCCAACGGGAAGTGGAGAAGACTACTACCTTAGGTTGCTGCTAAATATTCAAAAAGGATGCCAAAAGTTTGAAGACATAAGAACAGTTGATGGCATTGTTTACAATTCTTTTAAGGATGCATGTTATGCTTTAGGGCTACTTCAAGATGACAAGGAGTTCATTGATGCTATATTAGAAGCAAGCTCATGGGCTTCTGCTGCTTATCTTAGAAGATTGTTTGTCATATTGTTGATATCAAATAACATGAATAGACCTGAAATTGTATGGGAAAAATGTTGGGAGCATCTTGCTGATGATATTGTTTACAGGGAACGTACAATGCTTCAATCCCAAGGTATTTTAATTCATTACTTTAAATATTAATTTTTTGGTTGCCTACTGTATTCAACTTATTTATGTAACTTTTAATGATTTATTTGTAACAAATTCTAAAAAAATTACAAAAATCCTTATCTCAAATGAGCAGATTAAAAATGTGACGCTGAGTAAGATAGAAGAATTGCTTCAGTCTAATGGCAGATCGCTAAAGGAATACACAAATATGCCTTTCCCTTCAGATGAATTTCTTTTTGGTTTACAAGATAGAATCATAATGGATGAGTTGAACTTCAATAAGGAAGCTTTATTAGAAGAGGTCAATGGATACTTGCAATCCGTTACTCCTGAACAAAGAACAGCGTATGATAAGGCAATGAATGCTGTTTATGGGAATAATGGTGGATTCTTTTTCTTGTGTGGTTATGGTGGAACAGGAAAGACATTTCTTTGGAAGACTTTATCTGCCTCAATTAGGTCAAGAGGTGAAATTGTGTTAAATGTCGCATCAAGTGGTGTTGCCTCTTTACTTCTTCCTAATGGAAGAACAGCACATTCAAGATTTAAGATTCCACTAAATATCACTGAAGATTCCACATGCAACATAAAGCAAGGTAGTGTTCATGCAAAATTGCTATGCAAAGCAAAGTTGATTATATGGGATGAAGTACCAATGCTAAGCAAATATTGCTATGAGGCATTAGACAAATGCTTGAAAGATGTCAATAGATTTTCACCTACATATAATCCTCATCTACCATTTGGTGGCAAAGTTGTGGTGCTAGGGGGGACTTTCGACAAATTCTACCAGTTATTCCAAGGGGTTCAAGAGAAGATATTGTCCAAGCATCTATTAATGCATCGTACTTGTGGCCATATTGCAAAGTACTTTGTTTATCAAGGAACATGAGGTTAACCAGTGCATCTAATGGTAGTGATATTGAAGACATAGAAATGTTTGGGAAATGGCTGCTAGAAGTTGGTGATGGTGTTGCAGGTGATTCAAGTGATGAAGGTGCTGAAACTGAGGTTCGTATTCCAATGGATATACTTATTGAAAATACAGATAGTGCATTTGATGAGTTGATAAATTTTGTTTACCCTGATGTGCTGTCAAATTTAGCAAATACAAATTACTTCAAGGAAAGATCTATTTTGGCTCCAACTTTGGAAGTTGTTACAAATGTTAACAACTACATAATGTCCAAACTACCAGGGGAAGAAAGGATATATTTAAGCTCTGATTCAGTGTGCGTAGAAGAAGGGAACATGGAATCTGAACTGGAAGCTTTCTCTCCAGAAATTCTAAATGAGATTAATTGTTCAGGTGTTCCACCCCATAAGTTGGTCTTGAAAGAAGGGGTTCCGATAATGTTGTTGAGAAATATTGATTAGTCAAATGGGTTGTGCAATGGAACAAGATTACAAATCAAAAGAATGGGAAATCATGTTATTGAATGCCTAACACTTACAGGTAATCGGGTTAGTCAGGTCATTTTGATTCCAAGGATGAACATGATTCCTAATAATGAAACAGTTCCTGTTAAGTTTCAGAGGAGACAATTTCCAATTATAGTGTCTTTTGCCATGACTATTAACAAGTCTCAAGGTCAAATGCTCTCTACAGTTGGGTTATATTTACCAAGACCAGTTTTTACTCATGGTCAATTATATGTTGCACTTTCATGAGTAAAAAGCAAAAAATGTTTGAAAATTCTGTTGGAAAATCATGATGGGATTTCTGAACGATGTACCATCAATGTTGTGTACAAGGAAATATTTGAAAATCTTATGTCATGAGGTATGTAAATATGATTCTAATAATATTATTCATTACCAACTATGTACTAACACACAAAATTTGATGCTTGACTAGAAACATTTGTTTTTAAAATTTTGCAGATTATTAACTCCGGCTCTTACCATGCTTCTACTATGCGGCCAAAGGCATTCCACCACTTTTTTTCAATCAACAAAAATCAAATAATGATGTATCTTTTGACATTTGCTAACCCATCTATTCTATCTATTCATTTTATGAATACTATTTTTTCTTTTATTTCTTTTACACTAGTTTAGAGTAAAACCTCAAATTGATCCTTGAAAGAGTTGTAACTTGTAAGTCATTAATTTGGTCATTGAAAAATCTGTGATATTAATTTGGTTCTTGAAAGAGTTGTTGGATATCAACTTGGTCTTTGAAATATTTGTAACTAGGGATGTTCAAGATCTAACCCAGCTCACTAACCTGCTTTGGTTTGAAACTTACTAGGTTGGGCTTGGGTGCTTAATTAGATTTGACCAAGTACACTTTTTGGATTGGGTTCGGGTCATATTTTGGGTTGGCCTGGCCCAACTCAAAGTCAAAATTTCTTTTATAGATAGATATCAGCTTGGTCAATGAAATATTTGTAACATCAGTTTAATCATTGAAAAGATTAAAATTTATTTCAAATTAATTCAATTTTTTTTTAATCTTTTGGATCAACTTGAAATCAATGTTAATATTTAAAGAACTAAATTGATATTACAAATCTGTTATAGACCAAATTGATATTATAACTTTTTTGAAGAATAAATTGATGTCCCATAACTCTTTTTCAATGATCAACTTGTGGTTTTACTCAAAATTCTACATGTCTTCTTGTCACGTACATCTCACAACTATATTGTTTAAATTAGAAGTTTTTAATTTTAATGAGTAATATTGTTTATCCTCTAACTAATAAATTATCATGGATTTAGTTGCTTCAAAAAATAGGGAATTTATAAGGTTTTTATTATAAACTTATACTGAAATCTTATTTAAGACAATAATACTTACATGATAAAATAAATTAACAATAGAACAATTTGCTAACTAATAATAATACCTCAAACGGGAGGTATCAAACATATATTGCACAAGTGATATAAATATATAAATTATGAGATAACGATCAATACTTTTGATGGTAATTAATAATTTAATTTAAATATAATTTAATAAATTATATGCGCCTACATTTTTAATTTATTAATAATTCACATTTTTTTGTATTAATAAGTTAAATACTTGCATGACAAAAGAAAATAACGATAAGTGATACCAAAGTTTATACATTGTATGGATTATAACAAAAGACATATATTACATATATAATCTTTTACCTTCATTATAGTTTATCAATTTAAATTAATAAAATTATATATTTTTTTAATATTACAATAAATAAATTTTTATTTTGAATAAGAAAATATAAGTAGTTAAAATTAATAATAAATAATAATAAACCATTATATGATAAATTTTGCACTAATTTTTATATTTCATTGATAACTTATATTTTTAATATTTTTATTAATTAAAAATTTAATTTTTAATAAATACTAGTCAAGATAAAAAAAAAAAAAAAGCTTTAGCGTATAAGTATTTCAAGTTATATAAACTTCGTCGTTTATCACAAGAGAAAAAAAAAATCGTCGCTGGGCGGCAGATCAATTGGAAAAGCAATGGGAATGTCATCATTAAAAAGGTTGTGGAGCATTTACTCTTGGCTTTGGCCATCATGCTTTGCGGCCAAAATCCATTGTGTTTAAACATATTATTTTATGTGGAATAATAAGAATAAACGCCATATTATGTTATAGAAGTTTAATTTTTTTAAGTGAATCTAGAGTATCTACTATCAGAAATAATGATTAATTTCTTTGAGGTATAGAGATCACAGATGTAGATTTTGTCTCTAATCATAAGATATAGAAGTTTAGATTGATAGACATTAAAGTAGTTATAATATTTTTTTAGGTTTAAAATTTGTCAGCAACATTATTGAGTTTATTCTATTAGGAATAACTCATTTAATTTATGGGTATATTATTAGGTTTTGCGTACTTACTTGCCATGGATAGACCCTAATTTATGATTTCCTAAACTTTCTAATAGAACATAAAAAATAAGATAAAATCTCTATTTTTAAGTTGTTAAAATTTTAATGAAATTATGATTTAATCATTAGGATTTTATCTTTTGTCTTTTGTTTAATATTATCAAATTAGTTCAATATTACTTTTTCGATAAACTTTTTTATAAACGTTTGTTCAATATTAATCTCTTCACTTACATTGTAAAATTCACTGTTTAGAAGTAATTACTTGTGCTTTATTTAGGATCAAATCAAGATTAAAAAAATAATCCTTAGGTTATAAGTATTTCAAGTAAATAGAACTATTGTGGTTTTAAATTAATTGAAAAATAACATATATAGAGATAGGAATAGAATCTAATTAATGCAGAGATTTTGCTCGACCTATATGTATTTATATATATGCATCGCATCTAGAAATATTATACTCACTTTACAAGAGATACCATATCAACTTCCACCATATTTATCACTAGATAGGATATGGACTTTATTCAAATAGGATTCATATCTCATCCAATGATAGATAAGAAATGAATCAACATAATTTCTTATACACCATGAATATAAATAATATTTTTCAGAAATATTTTATGTGAATTAGTGTAGATAAACATGACATACTACAAAAAAATTAGTTTTATAGATGTCAAAATACTAGAATAAGTCGAAAATTAGTAATCGTTATTATTAGTGGACCTACTGCTATCAAGTATGACTCAT
This sequence comes from Dalbergia cochinchinensis, assembly GCA_031216125.1. NCBI lineage: Eukaryota > Viridiplantae > Streptophyta > Magnoliopsida > Fabales > Fabaceae > Dalbergia > Dalbergia cochinchinensis. The sequence goes on along the minus strand of CM062368.1, from coordinate 71,584,499 downwards.
TAGTGAGTATACATTATTAGGCCGTCGTATATATGTGCGTGCTTGTCAAGATGGGCAAGCCCTTATCTGTGGTTAGTCGGTTACCTAAACTTTCCAACACTAAACTTAAAGAATAAGTGATAAAATACGTGTCGTTTGTTCTGGGTTAAATGAAAATTCAATTTAACTGCTATAGTTTTAGTTTTTAAATTTTATTTCTAATATTATTTACTTGTTTCAATATTATTGTTTTTAAAAGCAATTGTCCGAAGAAGTTTTATGTTTGTTACTATTTAAAATCAATTTTGATAGTTACCAAACCTGAAGAATAACTTGGACACGCACGAAGGAGGTGCAAGCTGATGGAGTGAGCCAGCTATACTTTGCTTAGTCAGCACATAGGCAGTTAGAAGTTAGTTAGAGGTTTCTATTTGGTGCACATGTTGCAGTTACACATTGCTGCACCCTTCTTTTTTTTTTTTTTTGGGTCAACGAAGGGTATCCTAGCTGGCCAGACTAATCCCTCCAATTCGTTGATATAACCTGGAAACACCAAAAAACACGATAGCAAGGGGGCCCAGGTCAAACAGTATATTTTTTCCCTTCCAGACTTGAACCTAGGACCCTAAGGTCCCGTGTCCACCTCTCCCTGGTTCACCCTACTGCATGTATATAAACTCAATTGGTTCATTCAATAAAGTAAGAGACATTTTTCTGCCTCTTCAAGTTTAGATATGCAAGTTTCTCTCTCAATTTCTCATTTCCTCTTAGTTCTTGTGATGGTGTTAGTGATGAAATCTTAATCTAATTCTTAACATGACAAACGATAAACAAATGTTATAATTGGGATTATGTGTCAGAATTACCTAGAATAACAGAGAGGGATGAGTTCATGACTGGGTGCTTCCGTTTTCCAGTGAAAGAAAACCAAGCTATGGAAAGAATGCAGAGAGAGACTCCTCCTGTCACCCTTTCAGTTTCAATACGTGTTTTGTCTCAATGGGACAACAGTCACATTGAAGTGGTCAGGAGCACGGGCCTCTCTGGTTAGTAATGGGATAGGCCAAACCTACTCTTTATGACTTTGCCCAATAACAATAACAAAATAACTATATCCATTAACAATAAAATTATCACGAATAAGTCCAATAACAATAATTAATCAGAAAATAGACTAAACAACATGTTTCAATATTTTGGCCTCTAATTAATCTATAATCAAATTAAAATTATATTAAAAATAATTTATGTCAATCCACATACGTAGAATATCCACCGGTTAGAGCTCTAACATGGAAATATATTTTATTTAAATCACAACCAGAAAGCACAATTGCATATCCAAAAATAACATGTTTTAATGTCAGAAAGAAATTCTAGAAAGATCTCATGTTGTGTTCAGCCAGTTACATCAGAACTGACATCAAATGTTCAAGAAAAGACACCAAATTAAAGAAAACCATAACCAGGGAGTAGAGATCCTCCACTAAATATCCACATGAATTCATTATAGCATAACCATATCAAGTAATAATGACAAGATCATCACTTAAAGAGAGCCACGTTGCTTTCATATCTCAAATAGTACCAAGTTCTATTCATGAAGCATCAAGTGATGAGGCTTGGATAAAAGCAATGAAGGAAGAGTTACTGCAATTTGAGGAGAAAAAAAAAAAGTAAGTTTCGAAGCTCATTCCAAAACCTGACTTTGCCTCAATCATTAGAAAAATATAGGGTTTTCAGAACACCTTAAATGAAGGAGGAAACATTGTAAGGAAGAAGATAAGGTTGGTTGCTCAAGACTATAACCAATGACAAGGTATAGACTTTGATGAGTCTTATGCTCCAGTAACAAGAATGGAAGTCATTCGAATGCTGCTAGTATATGCAACTTGCAACGGATCTAAATTGTTTCTAATGGATGTTAGAAGTGTCTTTTTGAATGGATTTATTAAAAAAGAGGTGCATGTCAAACAAGCCCCAAGTTTTAAGGATAAAAGATTTCCTAACCACGTATTCAAACTCTCAAAAGTTTTGCATGGTTTAAAGCAAAATCCTAGAGCTTGGTAGGAGAGGCATATATTTCTTTTAAACGATAGTTTTCAAAGGGGACAAGATGATATTACACTTTTCATTAAAAGCCTAAATGATGACATTTTGTTAGTACAAGTATACATTTATGATATAATATTTGGATCTACTAACAAATGACTTTAATGAGTATGATGGATGAACTGTCGTTGTTCCTTGGAATCCAAATCAAACAAGCCACAAGAGCAATATTCCTAAGCCAAAGGAAACACACTAAAGAGCCGTTAAAGAAGTTCAAGATAGATTGAGCAAAACCTATGGCCACCTCAATGCATCCATCATCAAGGATTGACAAAGATGAAGCGGGAAAAGATATGGATGAAACAAGATTCAGAGAAATGATTGGCTCCTTGATGTATTTAATATCATCAAGACCAGACATTGCATATAGTGTTAGATTGTGCTCTCGGTTGCAATCATGTCCAAAAAAATCTCATCCTATGGGCATGAAAAGAATATTTAGAAATCTTCTTGGAAAAATTTCACTTAGTCTATGATATCCTAAAACAAACATGTTTGATCTTATAGGATTTTGTGATATAAATTATGCTAGGAATAGGATTAATAGAAAGAGTACTAGTTCCCTGGTCTCTTAGAGCAGCAAAAAGAATGTACCATTCAAAATGTAGCCTGTATATAGTTAGTTAGCTATGATTCTCATATGATATATTATTAGTATTCGCTAAACACTTCATTATGCAATATCCATTTTAAAAGAGACAAATAGACGAATCCCATGGCATGAACATATGGATGTTTAATTGCTAAGGCTAAGATTCATGCATCATGAATTGAGTATGCAGTTCTAATTATAAAATAATTGGTCACTTAAGAATGGCACATGAAGAGCAGGAGTGCAGAAACCCACATGCAACCCATGTGAATATGAGACGGGTCCACGCTCCATATCCCTCACTACGTATTATGTCAGAAGAGCGAGCTATCTAAAAGCATGAAGTGGACGATTAAACAAGTCCCAGCCCCACACACAATCCTTCAAGACTACAAAATCTACCCCTCTGCAAATTGGCGTATTTTGGAAACATGCAAAGTAATATTGAGGTTGTAATCTATGGGCACCCAAAAAAAAAAAATACAAAATCTGATAGTATCTCCCATTCCCCCAAAACAAAAAAGTGGACCCAAAAGAGATAAGATACCAAAACCATGTAATTTAATTAGCTTATAGCAAGGAATCATAACCACTGGACACACTATTTTTCAATCAGCTAACCTTAAAAGGGGGGCAAAAGAAAACCTATATAGTAAAACAAGTAAACGAAAAAAGAGAGAAAATAAAAATTGCAAAACACAGCAAGCACTTATCAAATCAAATGAAAGGGGGAGTATTACTACTATTCCCCATGTGTTATACAAAATATTGAGGTAACTATAGCTTCAGTTGAACTCTACTGCGTTGAAGTGAGTGAGGTGTACTCAGTGATGATGAGCATGAGGGGGCGGTGCCGCTGCCATAGGCGGTGGAGTTGGGGGCTTGCACTGATAGCACTTGGCAAAGAGCCCAAATGTGTCAATTTGCCTGATGAAGTTGGACATGCTGGCCCATCCCCCAAACCCAAATCCAATCACAAAAATCCACACCACAATAAATGCATTGACGACATACATTGCAGTCCAGCTTGGCATGAAGATAGGAGGCTTCTCTGCAGCATCCTGGAAAATAAAAAGCAAAGTTAGATAATAACTGGCGAGTGAGGAGGCCCCTAATACACTACTATTGCACTACCCAGAAAATTCCAAAACATTGAGTAGCAATGATGGAAAATATGATACAGTAATAGAGAGTAAACAATGCAGTAAACAACATCTTCAGGTTCATATCTAGTGGATTTTGTTCTAGACTTTCACTATTCTACTGGTTTGAATTAAGATTTATCTAATCAGTATCCTAAATGTATCGATTTAAGAATTTAGAGGGCAAAAAAAAAAAGAAAGCTTTCACATTTTTTATTCCTTAATGAATGTCTTTAATGGATAAATCATAAAAGGAATTTTCTTTTTTATAATTTTAACTAGAAGAATTAAAAAATTGCAATTTTGATTCCCTACTTGGTGTACTCGAACTGTAGCAAATATGACCTGCCACCAGTCTTCACTCTCCTCCTAATGTTTCCAAATTCAAGTCTTAAATGCTTTTTGTGCATTTTCTGCACAGACACACGCTCTGTGTGTCTGCTTTTTCTCTATCTGAGACTGTATAATGCGCTTTGGCCACTTTGATTATTTTGCAGTGGGATATGGGGTGAAGTCCCCATCAAAACGCGGGTGTCCAGGGAATACGGAATGACATGCATACCCTACTCCATTGGATTCAGATACTTACCACAATGCCATGACTCATTTAACGATATTCAACTTGGGTAAAATAAAATAAAAGCATAAAGTAATGATAAGTAATTGGGTAAAACCTAAGACATATGGTTAATTTTTTTTATAGCTACAACTAGTCTCATTTGGGTACCAATTAAGAAATTAAGAAATAAATAAATTAACAAGCATATGAATAGCACAAGACAAATTAAAGTGCACGTATTTTCTTCTGCAGTTCAAGTATATATACTTGAGTTTTTTTAATTAAAAAACTTAATTTAAAGATTTACAATAATTGATGAGTTTCCATTATAGTTTGCAAAAACTTGGAAACGAAAAAGTTTGTGTAAATATCATTTTTCTTTTGCTCTATCTTATCTCTCAATAAGTGAGAGAGTAATATCTTAAAATTTGGATAAATATTTAAGGATATGTTTATAAGTTAAAATTTTTGAGAAGCGGAGAAAAAAGGGTCTTTCAAACCCTCCCAATTTTTTTTTTCATTTTAATACGCATTAATTCCTAAAATCTTATCATTATCTTAACATATAAATTGAGAATTTTGAAACTACAAAATAAAACCTCGATTAGACTTAGGGTAATAAGGTTGATTGAAGTGTAAAGATAGGGATAAATTTTTTATAGATAAATTTTATATATAATTTTATGTATAAGTTAAAACTCATTGGTGAAATTTTACATCCCATTTTTCACCTAACCAAACATTATCTTAGGTGAGCTGCAAAGATCAACCAACAACCTATATTAAAAAATTGAAGGATTTACCTGTCTTGCAGAGGCTTTTCTGTAAGTGAGCATATGGGCCATGGAGGGGATGATGTAGACAGTGAAGCTAACCAGCAGAGCTCCAACGGCGGAGTTTATGGGCCCAAAGAAGGGGAAGATTATAGCCAAGAACCATATGGGTATCACCACTGGCAACCTTGCTAGTGCCCTCAGAAAAATGCTTCTTGTGTCATGCATCCCAATTACCTTCTCCCACACAAAGTACAAAGGAGTACACGCGAACCCGAATGTGATGAACTGCACCCATTAGTTAGGGAGGGAAATGGCCACTATTAGTAATAAGAATATTGTGTTTGCCCATAGCCAACATTTTATTTTTTGGTTAAATATTTGATCAAACCATCATTCCTGAGGAATCAAATTATTCATTCCTGAATTTTTGTTGCAGAAATTAAGTTTAGCCAACTCATTTGATTAGTAGTTATTTTACGTAAGTTAGTTTTGGTTGATAAATATTTATAACTAGAAAACAAGCTTCTAGTGAAAAAGAAAAAAAAAGTAATATAGAAATTTATTTTCTAATCATATAAAATATTAATCTATCCGTACATGCATTCAAAAATAAATCAAGCAACGCAAAAGGAATTTCGAATGTTATGTAAATCTAATATTACCCAAAAAATATGAAAGATCTATTCATTATAAACAATGAAAACACATCAAAATGAAAGATCTGGCCTCGGTGAACAAACGAGAGGTTACAATGTTTTACACATTTAATGATCGAGCAAGATACTTTGCCGATTGAATTTTACACTAATAGTCCACTTGAAGATAAAAAGAAACAGATGCATTTCATTAATTTCATCCGAAAGTCAAGGTTTAGTGGTTATTTTTGTTTCCATTTCTTTTTTATTTTTAGAATTTTATGAAAAATACTGAAAATAGTGAAAATAATAAAAAAATTGTAATTTTTTATTTTCAGTAGCATATTCACATTATTTTAAAATACAGAAAAAAGAGGCACAAACCGATCGGACCTTTTATTCAATTTTGTGCTCTGACATGCTTACCAAAAATAGTTATACAATTTAAAGCAACATTTATTGCGGTCAAGTGTTTACATCACAACTTATGCACGCATTTATTATAGTTCAGCCGTTCAGATAAAATACTTTGTTATTATATATAACTTGAAAGTAACCCATAAAAAAATAGTTAAGTTGACTTCAACTATTGAGATGGTTACTATTTATATACCAAATAAACAAGAACTTCTGTGTACACCAAGTTATATATACCTGGTGAATGAGCATGAGGATCACAGCAGCATCACGGAATCCATTCTTGGGAAGGAGAGAGAAGGCATTGGAGTGGTTGAGCAGCTCATCACCAAAAGCCCAGTAAACGGCAGCAGCAGAGGGAAGCGTTAGTGTGAAAACGTACAAAGTTGCCAACAAGTATATGTACTTGAACTTCTGTGGTTTCCACATGGCATGCATGATCTCTCTGAAACATTTGTTGCCGTTGTTCACTTTACACTCAGATCAATGAATAATCATAATAATGGGGACATTGGAATTTCTACAAACTGATAAAGATAAGAAAAACAAGTTTTGTGGCTTCTAGGATCCGTTTACCAGTTTGTTTTACTAGAATGCAATGGAGACAAATTAAGGGACCGCAATAATTGGAGCTAACCATTAGAAAAACTGTAATTTATCTTGGGTGAATATTTAACTATAATTCTTTTATACTCAACTTTAAATGCTTTAATTAATTAGAAAAACAACCGACAAAAACAAACAAGAAAGAAAAAGGCCATTTAACAGTGGGATTTTCTTAGAGGAGACATTTATTTAATTATATCTTAGTATGATAAAGTTGTAAAACTGTGACCTGTGTCGTCATTAATTAAATAGTACATCATTGTCTTTTATTAACCCTTAGTACCGGTGATTAACAAAAGCAAAATATTATGATTGAAGACAATGATGGCACATGTATTTTGGAACCTATAATGGTTCCTGGAATCTAATGAAACATGCATGTAGCTAGCACATTACACATTATAAAAATGAAAAAATTCACTATCTAGCATCCTATAGTGTCTATTGACCCTGTTCTTTTTTAATATAGAGATAATTTAGGGAGGGATGAACAATGCTTTGGAAGCAAACAAAAGTTATTTGCATGATTTTGTCCCTGGTTCTCGAAAACCAAGAAGACCGGCAAAAGCTGCAAAGAGAAGCTGCGCAGAAACGAGTGAAAAAAAAGGATGGAGTGGGTTGGATAATGATGGTGAGAAAAAAGGGTTTCTTACACAGTAACTGCATGTCCACCAAATGTGTACAGTATGTTGGTGGCTCCGGTGAAGTATAGCACTAGCTTAGTTGGACCCGAGTGTGTCACATTCTCTGCCTGCAAACATTATTCCAAAAATGAATTCGTACTTAACAAATATTAAATATCTAATAAATGGAGATTTCACACAGTCAGCAGAGTCGAATCCATATCGGAGTATGGACCGACTCCATATGACCACCTATATCATGCTCCATTTGCTTTGAATAATAATAATATTTCACATGAAAGCAAAAGTTAATAGCGAATTTGATCAAAATATCACTCAATTATTGAATATGAAGCTTATTTAGCGGGTAAGAACATGCAAATATATATTTGTTCAAGAAACATATTTTGTCTGTAATACTAATAATTTACCTGGCCATGAACAAGAGCTGCTATAGCCAGGTACCAAGCAGTGTAAGTGGTCATTCCAAGTCCCAGAAATGACCAGATACGGTAATTATGGAAGGAGGGTATGAACACTGTGGTAGCACAGCAAGCTCCAAAAATATAGGTCCAGGTCCTCTTGTCCAATTTGTCATTTATGTAGTAGATGTTACTGTCTCGCATCAGGAACCAACAAAACATAAGATTGTTTCAATCAGACGAAAAGCCAAATCAGATAATCCCAAACTTCTAGCAAAAATGAAAAAAAAAAATTATCAATTTATCATCATACATACCTTGCACATGCTATAAGCTGTATCACAGATCCAAATAGGAGGAAAGTACAGTTGAAGGCCAGCCCCACTGCTTTCCAATATGGACCCAGCAACCCATCAAGCACTTCAAACCACTATGATCCAGTACAGTGAGTTAGTGAGTTCAAGTTTATTCAATTTGAATTGGTGTTTTTGCTACTACTACTAAACTAAGGTCTGCTAATAATGAGATTAGAAACCAGTGGTAGTAGAAACCTGATATAAGCTAAAAAGGCCAATATATGTATGTATATACCTGGATGACATGGTTCTTGAAATTGACATTTTCCTTTTCCTTTCTGGTGCGGTACTCCACGTAGAGGACACTGATTAGATAGGCAGTCCAGCTTCCCATGAGACCATAGAACACCTGAAGCAGGATCCCTGATAGCATCCCAAGTTGGGAGAAAGAGTATGGCAGTGTCAACAGCACTTGAGCCACCTAAAACAACACCAAAATGAATTTGACATGAATATGATTAGCCATGAACGAAAATGAAAGGGAGAAAAAAAAAATGCTTTTAATTTTTTACTTGATTTGAGGCACAGCTGAACCATGCGTCCCAAACAGAACCACCATGCCAAAGGAAGCTCTTGACACTGAACATGGATTGGTCTTGCTCCTGCTCCTTCCCTCCTTCCATGCCACTTCCTCCTTCATTCTCCGCCTCGCTGAAGTTGGAGACTATTGCTTCTTCTGCCTGCTTCTGAGACATCATTGACTTCCCTTACACGAGAAATAGAAAAAGAAAAGGCCGTGCCTAAAGCCTTGTGGATCTGAAACACATGAAAAGATGCCAAATGAGACGAAAACCAACCACAAAAAAAAATAATATATATCAAACACTACCCCGGATCCATGTAACTGTGAAATGAATCCTTGAAGCCTTCTTAGAAAATAAAACAGCAACTAAAATTAAACTCCAAGACACAAATCCAAAAAATGAAAATGAAACTGTGGAAAAGCAATGTGAAAAGTAGGCAAGATAGTGTTTACAATGTTTATACTCAGATCACTTTACACTGACCTTAGTTTAGAGAAGTCTCTTTCTCCAAAAGGTTGAGGGAATGAAAATGCCCCCCAGAATGCCTTTCACTGAGAGCAGTGCTTATCTTAGTACAGTGCCAGAGGTATGATATTAAACACTGATGCCTAAGAACTCTTCATTATACGGAATTGGCATGAGAATAGGAGTCCTTAAATGCAATGAGACCCTTCTCTGTGAAGCTTTCAAAACTCGGCAAAAACGAAAAAAGCTATTTATTACAAGCGCCACCAAATCGGCACAGAAAATGGCAGAACCGAACCGCGAAAGCGGCGAGAAGCCGCAAAAGCAGGAGAGAACAGAAGGAAAAACTCTGAGCGTTTCAAACTTGTCTTGTTTCTCAGGGTCAGAGTTCAGAGACTCCACAAACACGGAACTATATTTAAAGACCCTTTTGCACTACTTTTCCAAGAAGAAGAAATAACATATAATAACATACAGATGAATGAATGTGGAGGACTACCTTTTGTTTTATTTCTTTTTTTCTCTAAATGGTGAAATATAATAGAACAAAAGAGCAGAAAGAGAGAGAGAGAGAGAGATGGAAGCAAACAAGCCAAGCCTCCTAGCTTGTACTATGGGAGTGATGAATGATGATGGTTGTGTATTGTATGTTTGTGCAGCTTTTCTGCTTCTGATTATTTGAATCCTTTTTTGTTGTTTGTTTTTTCGGCTTTTTCAAATCTCTATTGATGTTTCGACTCTTGGGCCTTTGGCTTGGTTGGTGGTGAATACTGGCGACGCAGAATTTTGGAGAACGAAGTGACTGGGGACTTTTGCTCTGGTCTCTGGTTTGTTAAGTGAACTAAACGAAAGGCACTCTGTTTTTATAGGCCACAAAAGTGCTTCAACGGCTAAGATTATATAGGCTGATAAAAAAATGTAATTTGCTTTACACGAGGTATTTTAGTGGGAAATTAATTTTGATAAATTAGAGTTTTTTTTTAATATCAATTATATGTTTTAGTAATTTTTTCTTATCTATTATTTATTCAGATTGGCTTAAGAAATATTGATTTGGTAAAGTTCATTCGAAGATATGACTATTTTAGAATTTAAATCTTTAACATTATATATAAATTTCGCTTCAAATCGCAATTTTTTCGTTTGTAAATAATTACTTTTAGATAACTATTAGTATGGAAAACGACTTATCCTGATTGATATTCTCAATTTATGTAAACAATTAATAATTATTAAAATATATATTGATAAAGGATATATGATTTTTTATCTCACATATGGATTTTGGATAAGTTTTATATGATATTATGGCAAAATTTTATGAAAATATAGTATTTACTTAAATTTATTATTATATGATTTTCTACAACACTCGTCATTGGCGAGTTCATTAAAAATTATTATTTTACTTAATTCTTGCCAATGGCAAGATCAAAATCCTATAATTTTGTAATTTTTTTAAATATCATAGTTTGATACATATGAGGCGCAAATTCTGTATGAAAATAAAAGATCCTAGACAGTAAATTTTTTTTGCTGTAATTTATAGTAAAATTTAAATGGTTTTAAATAACTTCAAATTTAAGCTTTAATTGAAAAAAAATGATAGCTGTAATTTTGACTAAAAAACCATTAACTTGTCGTTGCTTATAAATGGGAGATCAATACGTCATTGGTGAACAACGTATTATTGATTTTTTTTTTTGGGTGGTATGTAGGCCTCTCTCATGTTAAATCTTCTTATATATCATTTTTTATCATTGATTTTAAAGGTAAGGTTAGACATGCTACATGACATAAAAGAATTAATAGTAAGAGATCATACATGATAATATTATAGGAAAAGTTAACATGAGAGCATTCACTTCCCACCTTCCACCGTATGAGTTGGTTTGGCATTGCTCTCTAACAATGTATCCTTGCTTATCAAAAGTATAAACCAACTTTTTTGGTTTGGCACACATAAAAGCTTGGGCACTTTTGTTCCTAGCTTTCAGACTTTATGAGTACTTTTAAATCTTGTTTATACTTTCTAAAATTTAAAAGACTAATATAACTTTATTTTTTTTTTATGATAATGAAAATAGAAATTCCCTTCTTTAAAATCTCTCTCTCTCTCTATATATATATATATATATAAAGTGTATCATATGAGAGAATTGATTTATTATGAGAGGGAGATGAGTGAATCTTGGCCATTGAATTTTATATGAATAATCAAAATTATATTTTTTATAATAATGAAATTAGAAATTCCCTTCTTTAAAATATCTCTCTCTCTCTCTCTATATATATATATATATATATATAAAGCATATCATATGAGAGAATTGATTTATTATGAGAGGGAGATGAGTGAATCTTGGCCATTAAATTTTATATGAACAATCAAGATTAAAACATAAATCATTTAACTTTTTTAACTGAACATATAAGCATTAATTAGACTAATTAATTTTCAATCTTGATCATCCATATTTTTTATACTCTCATAATAACCTACTCATTTCATGTGATACGCCCCTATATATATTTATTATTATCATTTTAGATTCTAAAAATAACTTTATTATATGTTTACTAGATAATACTATTGTAAGTTCTCCTTATTAGAGACAACTTTTATATTATTTTATTAAACAATACACTATATATTTTTAAGAGCAGCTTTTCAATAGCTAGTCTAAAGAGTTTAGTAACTCTCAACAAGCCATAACTATACCAACCTAAACATATGTGTGTCCTACCTTTTTTTTTGGGTTTACGTGTCCTCCATGTGTTAAAACTCCAAATTCATGGGACCTAGAGGCTTTAGCACTACCCAACAAACATGTTGAGTGAACCTGTAACTAGGATTTTTAAGAAAACACCCGCATGTAAAAACTCAGCTTAGTCTAAAGCGGATTAGGTCAGGTTTGGGGTTATAAAGTTTGACAAGGTACCTTTTTAAGTCGGGTTCAGTTTGTGTTTCAAGTTGGCCTAACTCAACTTGAAGTTAATATTTCTTTATAAATTATATTTTTCAAATAAAACTTTGATAAATTATAATAGTTTTATATTTCAATTATTATATCTAACCTAAAATAACTTTATTTTTTGTGTTGATATAACTTCTTTCAATATATGTATTGTAAAATATTCCTTAAATTTTGTTTCTTACTTCTAAATTTTTTAATCCTTATTTTGCATGGGAAGCCTACATTACATTATAGTTACTTGGTTTGAATTGCCATATTGTGTGAATTAAATTAGCCAATTCATGCAGTGTCCTAGTAAGTCACATTGGAAAATTGTCAAAGAGAATCCTTCTATATTTAGCTCACACAAAGCATATAAATCACAAGAAATTTATTAGAATAGGGGGATAACAAAGGATTGAATGCCTAACCACTTGGTCATAGAGGCTCTAATATCATACATATCATAAAACATCTTTTCTAAAAGGGTTGAACCCTTAACCCCTTGGGATAGATGATTCGTGACAAGAATTAAATTCTCTACCATTTAAAAGGTTTGGACTGCAATGTCATTTTTTTCCCTTAGGTTCCAATTTACCTGATGCAAAAATCAATAGGAACCACTTTGAGCTTTTTTTTTCTTCCACTTTTGCTTGCAAATGTACATGTACAAAGGTAGGAGTAATGTTAAAGTCATTAGGATTAAAGTAGTGGTATAAGAGGTTTGGATAACATACATGATATCATTGATTTAATTCTTAGTGCCACCAATGTAACAAAAAGAGAGAGATGGCATTTAGTGCTACATTATTAAAAAAATTGTTAGAATTTTGAAAAAAAAAGAAATAGTTATTAGATAAAATAAAATAATATGATTGACTTAATGTCAATTTACATGTCACATTATCCTAGTAAAAAACAAAAAAGTTAAACAAATATGTTTACTTTCTTTTTCTCATGGAAACGGTTTTGGTAAGCAAAGTTTTGACCAATGAGTATAAGATATAAAACTATTAATATGTCATAAACCAACAGTGTAAGCTTTTGAGATAAATGATTTTATAACATGATATCAGAACCTCTATGACTAAGGCTTGATTTAGTATCACTGTGACTTTCAAAAAACTATTGAGCTATTTGGGCTCTTAATAAAAAGCTATTTTCAAAAAGTCATAGTAGCACCGTTTGATAAAATAATACAAAAATTGCTTTCAATAAATAGGAGCCATTGGAGTACTGTTTGGTAAATACATTGTAAAGTTGCTTTTAGAACATAAAATGACTATGATCGATAGAAATATTCGGAAAGCAGAAGCCAGCTCTAAAAAGCACCACATGTGGTGCTCTCAAAAGCACCCCTAACTTTTAAAAGCCGGAAGTAAGAGCACACCATCTTTTTAGTTTCTTGAATAGAAAAAATCGGTTTATGTTTTTCATAAGCCAAAGCACCCACCCATAGGGCATTACCAAACTCACCCTAAGTGGTCTAGAGTTTAATTCTTGTGCCTCTCACTTCTAATAAAAATAATTAAGTTTTAGCACAAGATATGATGATCATGTGTATTATTCATGCTACAAGTAAAAAAATAACATTTGTGTGAGGGGTGTATTAAATATAAAATCATTAGTATGTCATAATCCAATAGATTAAGCTAGCTTTTAATGAAAAAGTTTCCCTAAATTTAGTCAAACCTACAATTTTTTAACCTTTAGAGCTTAGTGGAGGAAGCAATGATTAGAGAAGGAATTTTAAGGCCATTAAAGCCTTTCCCATGAGGACCAAAACTCGGAGTATCTTCCACTTGCTCCTTTCAAATGGGTCCGCTTTCTCATCCACTTTAATCACTCATCTTTCAAATCCCATTTCTTACGTGAGTGTGTATGTGAGAGAGATACAAAGAGAAGGGAGAAAGAAGGCAAGTTTCGCTCTCATTTTCTTCTTTTAAGGATTAAGGATTCAAGTGATTATGATAGTTTAGAAATCAAGAATTTGATGCTACTAAACAATTGTATTGAAAATTGAATGATATTTTATATTGATAAAATATTAGTTTTGGTCATAACTATATTTGCTAGTAATAAGAGACTAATTTTCTGGAGTAGGGACAGACAATTAAGTGATGAGCTCTCCTAGCAGCATTTTTTTCCATACATACGAATTTTGAGATCGAATCTAGGATCTCATGCTTAAAGAATTCAATCTTTTTTCACTCGGATCAACATTTTATTGGTATTTTGGTCACAAATATGATTTAATTTAAAAGAATTTTTGTAATTAATATTTTTTGACATGAATTTTGATAATTAATTAAGTAAAGGATAATATATATATATGTATAAAATATTCTTGCTAATCTTAAGAACCATTGATATCATGTTAAGGGGGCATCAGACGAATTCTCACAAATTGTCTTACTTAAAGTTTTCGGCCAAAAGAGCAAAAACAAAGTAACGTGGAATCACAGTTGTTCTTAATATTCTTTGATAGTTATAAAAATATATTTGATAGCATCAAAATATAAAACTCCACGAAAGGATTTCTATGTGTCATGACAAATCAAACATATGTATTTGGGTGGTCATAGGGACGAATTAAAAATGTGATCAACTAATCGTGAACGAGGTAGTGGAGCATTTGCTATGAACTATGCATGATCCGGGTTGGAGGCTGAAACGCATAAAATAACAACATTGGAATCTTGTACACAGAGAACTAAAAGGTATTAACATGAGTGGGAGCCATTACATCAATCCAAAGACGGAAAATGCCTTTTTACTGGTCTATAGAGCTGGTGAACTTGTGGGGAGCACTTGATACTACCACTTTTTTCTTTTGCCTTTTGTTTTAGGCTATATTCGCCGTAAGTATAAGGCTATGTTCAGTTGTTAGTTGGTAACATTCCCCCTGGAGTACCCTATGACCGAAGCAAAGAGGAAGCCTTAAATTTTTTTCAGAGGCATTAATTTTCTCATACGCATATCCTCACTCAAATCTTTATTCTAATAAAGAGATGTTTTAATTTAGCCTTAAATGTTTTAATTTGGATGTTTATTCTAAAAATTTTCGTTGAAAATTATGATTATTAAGTTTTTAAAGCGTGGGGCCTATTAAAAAATTTACAAGTTTGCTTATTTTAGAATCCTTGAGTGTTCTTAGGACATTGATTAGAAAAATTATTTAATTTAAGATCTTCATGAAAACTCTCATATGGAAAACATTTTTTTTCTAATTTTATGTACAGTAAACAAGTTCAAAATAGTAATTTTCTAATAGTTTCAAAGAATAAGCTTCAAAACAGGCAAATGATATCCTCCATGATTTTAGTTTCATGATAAATTTAGGAATGCTCATGTGTTGGATTAATTTTAAAAAAAAATTTATCCAAAATTTAATGGCCAAGCAAATGTTCTGTATCAAGACCCAACCCTAATCATGAGAAGATATTGTGTAAAGTGGAATGAGAAGATAGAGAATATTGTAAAGTGGAATAGCTTCACCTTGTTTCTTCTGAGTTTTGAATGAGAGAGAATATAGAGGTTGGTGAAAGTAAGTAAAAATCAAAGAATAAAACTATGTTAATTAAGGTTGGTTAAACTTTTTCTTTGAAAACATTTGAGTTTTACCTTGATTAAATAAAGAAGAATATTCCATTAGAATGTTGTCGTAATGGGGTCAAGTATAATTTTCAAATAATAATAGATTTACGCGTTATTTTGAGAAATCTCAACCAGTGTTTGTCATTTATCAAGAGAAAAAAAATTACACTAACGATATATTTGGTATGTGGGTAAAACTGAGGGTGGATTTAACATTCTCTTTCTAACTTTTAATTATTCTCTTTTTTTTATCGTACTATTGGGTCACAGTTATGTATAAAATTTTGGAGATTTCTAGTTTAAGAGTGGAAATTTTTAAATTAAAAGACACTTACTCAAATATGCACTCATGTATAACCTTATTTAATTTATTGAATTCTCCTTTGCATAATTATAAATCCTCAAAAAATTAAGCCTAATCCCTACTCTATCTCTTCAAAAAATCTTCCCTTTCTAGTCCTTGGCTTTGACTAACCAGGGTATAATCTTGTTCATCTTTCATCATAATAAAGTTGTCAACTTTATTATTATTGGTGACTAAATTTTTTTTTCCCTTAAAAAAGAAAGGCAAACTAGAAATCCAGTTTGTTTGATTTAGCGATTCTTGGCCAGCCAATCCAAATGGTTTTTAGCCTGTTTTTGAAGTAGTTGTTTTTAAGAGATGACCGAATTGAATACCTAAAATTCTCCATTCAATCTATCAGAACTGCTGTAATGTGAAACCCTATAGATATAAAGATCTAGAAATGTCAACACACAAATTCATAAGAACAATCAATAGAATAAAAATCCTTCCTACTAAATCCCTAAAGAACCCTTTCTTAGAAACATAGATTATTGGGTTAAGATAAACATTCCTACTAAACACTTAAAATACATCATCATTAGAAAGGTATATGATTGGAATAAGATAAAAGATTGACACTGAATAAAAGGGAATCATCCTATCTCTATTCAATGTAATGATGGGAAAAATAAAGAGAATCATTCAATCTCATTTGCCCACAAATAAATTTCTACATCACGCAGAATATCAATGAGCAATTTCAATATCTTGAAAAACCTTCTTAACAATGAGTTACTAAGAGGGATATATAGCCTCTTAAATTGTGGTAAACAAATAACTAAACCTAAACAAATCCTAAGCCCATTAAGAATTATTGACCCCCTAAAATAACAATTATGGGCTGAATAACTAAACAAGGTAACTAAACAATTGGCTTTGTCAAGATCAATTGTGATGGCTGCTGTTTCAAAGTTACTCCGAGTATTGCGGGTTATGGTGGACTGATCAGAAATGGTGATGGTCACTGTTTGTCTGGTTACTCTAGTTTTCTGCCGTGGGCAGATCGTATTTTTGCTAAGTTGATGGCTCTCTGTCAAGGTTTAAGACTAGTGCCTAGCATGGGGTTTGAATAAATGCAAATTAGGAAAGCCTAAATATTAAACTAAATAAAAAATATTCAAATGATCTACTTAGATTTTGTCTTTTTGTTTCTTGACCATTTTTTATGAGCTCTATTTTGCCTTTGATGATGGAATGTTCAATTTAGCCCTCTTGAGCATATATCAAGGTGGTTTAATTCGATTTCCAGAACCATGGTTCCGTTTGCTCCTTCCAGTTTGGTAGTTTAATCGGTTTCTATTTATTTATCTGTATATATATTTTTGATGAACTTTATCTAGATATATATTCGACAAAATATTCGTATATATTGAATTCAATTTTATAAATTAAAGTTAAATATGACACACGGAAGCATTGGAGTCTACTTTTCATTCATGTGCCAACAAGAAAGTAGAAATTGAAATCACAGTGTAGATTGTTGAGCGTGCATGGAACAACGAATTCCCAGGTGGCTGTGGACCATATTGTAGTTTCTGTATGTTGGGTGAACGTTGCATCCACCATGATGTGAATGCCTCTCCAAAAGGTATATGCCATGCAACCCCACATGCATCACCATTCTCCTTTGCATAATCTTTCGTTATTTTTCCCCTCGTTTTCCAATATCTTTTTCTTTTTTCTTTTTCTCTCTTTCTTCCTGTCTGACGGTATATATAGCATACATCAGCATGACGATTCCATGAGGGGGAAACAATACTTGTTTTCTTCTTTGCTAATAAAAAAACCATATCAGCATAACCGCAATGGTTATGCGAATAGATTAAGAATTTGAATTTTTATATAAATTATCATAATAAATATTTTTTGAATATATGCAAATTATAACTATTCAATCACATCTTTGTAGGGGACAAAAATTAATTATCAACAAATCTTGTCCCCTTCTCCTGATAATTTGTTATCACATGAAATATAATAATTGAAAGAGATTTAGAAATTTTAAATAGCTACTAAATATAATATATAGTACTTATCATCCATGTATTGATAAATGATTGGTTTGGAGAACAAGGAAAAGGATATGCTTTGAGGATAGGGGATGATTTCATCCCTTTTTTTTGTAGGCATTCATTCGTTTTTAAAAAAATATATTGACACAGACGATCAACATGATATGTGTGATTATAATTCAATTGTTGGATTGATAAAAATTATATTATATAAAATATTACTGAAAGTATAAGTGTATCAAGTTTTATACCAATATCAATGGACATGTTGGTTATCTATTCCAAATTTTTGAAAAATTGGGCACAAGTAAAGTTGTAATCAGATAATTCTTATTTATATGCATTTAGGAAGTATTTATTATGATAATTTGTGTATATACAAAAAATGTATTAAACCATTTTGAATTAATGTAAAATTTTATATAAACGATTTATACAATATAAACTTTCAAAAATTTGCACTTTAGCCCCTAAACTATAGGCAATGTACACTAGTCCCTAAACTTTAAAAATATGCAAATCAACCCTCTAAACCTTCATAACTGTGCATTTGATCCAAAGTAAGTGTATTATACCCGCCAAAATAATTTTTGAACATGTGCAAATATGCTTCCTAAATTTTTCTAAATGTACAACTTAATACCCTAAAACTTCTCAAATTTGTGACATTTTTGTTAACAATTGATAGAATAATTAATGGAAGGGTCAATTTACACTTCAAAAAAGTTCATGGAGTTGAATTGCATAAAGTTTGGGGTCTAAAGTGCATGTGACTTATCATTCAAGGAAGTAAAGTGCAATTTTCCATGGCAATGGGACATGATAAGGGCGGGGAGTAGTCCCCTACTCCTTGGTCTGCGTCTCCAGAGTTCCCCTCATCCCCATTCTCATTCCCCATTTATCCCCATTCCCATGCGGATCCACGTATACATGAGAAAAAGTTAGAAGAATAAGAAAATAAGCAACTTAATTAGCCTAAGTTTTGAATACTTGACAAAGAAAATTTAAAAATAATAATACAAAGTTAATCCTAGTTTTACTACTCATAGTCTTTCATCATTATCACTAACCTTTCAAATATTAAATCAAGTCACAACTATCAATAGAACATCATAATAAATAGATGATGAAATTGAGAGAGTCTAACACTAAACATCATTAATAAAACACTAATCAAATATATTTACATTCTTCATGCTTGAGCTTGAGTTAATCCACTTTCACTTGTATATAAAAAGGAATACATAAACTAAATTACAAGTCACTAGAAAATTGCAACCATAAGAAATCTAGTATAAGAATAACTCTTATCTAGGATCATCAACATCAATATCTACAAATATTATGAGACATTGAGCCTTTTATTTTATTTGGGCATAATCCCCATCCTTATCCTCAAATTAAAGTAACTATAGAGGGATTTTTACCTCCATCCTCATGCCCACAACAAAAAGAATCCCTATATTCAAACCCCGTTGGGATCTCCATTGCCATCCCTAAATCCAATGGTGAGTTTTACACAAAAAATTATTTAATTAAAAGTTATCAAAAATATAAAATATGTCAAAATTCTAACATTGATATAAATGAATTCTCTCTCTCTCTCTCTCTCTTTCGCTCTCTCTCTCTCTATATATATATATATGGGTTAGGATCAAGTTATATTGATGTAATTTTAAATAAAGTTACACTCTCAATAACATTTTATAAAATAATTTTTTGTCAATCCAACTGTTGAGTTACAACTATCTATCATAAAGATCCTTTATGTCAAATTCCATAAAAATTGAGCATCAATAGAAACGCAATCATGAAGCCTTTATTCTCATTCATTTTAAGCACATATATTATGTTAATTTTGATTTATATAAAAATTATACCAAATAATTTTAGATTAACTTGGAATCTTATAGGTATGACCTATATGGTGTGAGCTTCTAATTTAACAATGATTTTGTAAAAAATTAATCTAATAAAAAGTTATTTAATGGTATAATAGTTACTTAAAATTACATCGATGTAACATGATCTTATATATATATATATATATGATGGCTCTAGTGAGAGGATTGGTCTATTATGAGAGTGGAATGAGTAAATCTGGATTATATAACCATACATGGATAATCAGGATTGGAAGTTATTAATAGTAATTAATAATTACAATGATCGTTTAAAGATGTCATTTGATTTTATCTTTTAATCTTATGTAATATCTAATAACTCATATTTACTCATCTCACTCTCAAAATAAAGCAATCGTCTCACCTGAGTCATTCCCTACACACACACACACACACACACACACACACACACACACACACACACACACATATATATATAATCTTGATTACCCATGTATGATTATCTAGTTTATATATGCTTATCTCACTCTAGCCACTTCTCTCAATTGAGTCATCCCCATATTTATATATGGTGAAGATCCATTTACTCTAAGAGTATGTGCTGTGTATTTACTCCACTCAATAACTTTTTGTGAGCAAGAAATTTAATTTAACCAATCTGACCATTGAATTATGTGATATTATATTGATAATCAAGTATGTCAAATTTCAGAAAAATTGAATAATAATAAATATATAATCAATAGTTAATATTTACTTATATTTTTATAAACTTATCACTAGTTCAAATAAAATGAAAGGATGAATTGAAGTACCAAAAATTGTTTTCAAATGATGTGAAATTTTATAGATTTGATAAGAACTTTCAATTCAATGGTTGTATTTATTAAATTCCATGTCCACAAAAAATTATTGAGTGGAGTAATTAAATATATCACAGTTTACTCTTTGATTAAATGGATTCTCATTATATATATATGTGTGTGTGTGTGTGTGTGTGTGTATGTATGTATGTACATGTATGTATAGGATTATGATCAAATTACACCAGTGTAACTTTAAATATAGTTATATCACTTATAACTTTCTATGAAATAATTTTTTTATTGATTCAACTGTTAAATTATAGTTACCTATCATAATGATCATTTGTACCAAATTTTATAAAAATTGAACATCAATCGCAATGTAATTACGTAACTCTTGTTCTTGTTTATTTTAAATATATATTATATTGATTTTATTATATATAAAATCTATGCCAAATAATTTCAAACTAATTTAAAATTTTATAAATATGATCCATATGATATGAGCTTCTAATTCAATGGCAAATTTTGTGAAAAATTACACTAACAAAAAGTTATTCAATGATATAATATTTATTTAAATTTATACTAACAAATTAGAAGCAGTTGCCACACATGAGGGTGCGTGGTGTGGATAAGTCTTAAAAAAATTGGTATCAAAGTGGAATGTGTTCTACGACATCTGTTCCCATTTTTTCTTCTCTCTCTATTTTGGTAGAGTCTAGGAAAAAAAAAAGAAACAACCTTGGTATTTTCATATATAAAAGTGGGTGTGTATTGAAACATCTATTTTTTACCAATAGATATGATGGATGGAAGGAATAAATGAGAACTATTATCACATCCAATAATTAAAAATACGAATTTCAATGGACACCCATATTTTAATTTCAAAATAACATTTTTGGTTGAAAAAGGAAAAGGAGCTACGTATGATTATCCCTTTAGTTAGTTTCCCACCCAAAGAACTGTATAGAAGCCCTAACTCTGTACAAATACCATAAATATGTGCTATTTAAGCAATTTTTCTCTCAGATCTCTTCCATCTCAATTTCACACTACTTTTGATATGCTGAATTCACACATACGTAGTTTTCTTTTTTTATCAAATTAATTATAGCAGCCCCGACACTATATATTTCCCTTCTTAATTAAGTCATGATAAATATTAATCTCTAGCCATATGTTTGATGTACCCAAACTACCATTCAGATGCGTTGGCTATGTGATTCGTCAAATTTCTTATTGAACGTACATTATTTTAAAATAATCTAGATTCTAATAAAGTATCATCATCACACGAGTCAACCTATTGTCTATAAAGCACATTTTTTTTAATGTCGAAAAATTCAAGTTGCATCAAGCTAAGATACATTAAAAGAGGCAATATCGAAGTGCGAAACCACCAGAATAGCGAAGATCGAGAGATGAAGCAGGTGCTAAAGAGTTCCAAATCAGCTGCTAGAGAAGTGTTTCAGCGTAATCTTTTGAATTTTGGAGCTCACGGAACCTATTCATGTGAAAGTGAAACACTAAGCGACTTATAACAATTGAATATTACCAATCCGAGTAAAAATTCATAGTCCTGTTAGTGGTTGACTTTTCCCCTATTCCTCGTGTTTTCGGTCCCTCAGGATCAAAATCTTATTTTGGAATCCAAGAGCCAACGTTATAACGATTCCTCATTCTTTTTTTTTTCTCAATAATTAAAAAATCTTGACTCTTGAAAGAGAGAAACTAATATGAACACAAAGTGTTCAATAGATACAAGGAATATAAACAAAACAAAACAAAAATAAAAGACCATTAAATAAGGTTTTTGTTACGGTATCCCAAACTTTTTTGAATCTGAGAGATATAATTTAATTATGAGTATTTAAAATACTAACAAATTTTATTATTGGGATACATGGTAAATTTTCAACTATAAATTATCGAGAAGGTATCGATACCTATGAATTGTATAGGGTACTAGAGAAATCCCAATAAAATAAAATCCCAAAAAAAAGCCAGCAACAAAAAAACGATTTCTTATTCATCCAATGTGTGAAATTATATTTTCACGTCAATATGCATGTAAGATTAAATTAGTAGATTTGCTTCAGTGAGTTGCTTCATATGTCAATTAGCTGATCAAATAGCATCCAAATCTTTCATGCAGGATAGTATTTGGAAAAGGAAGATCCTTTAGTAATTAGTCAAAGATTGCAGCAATATTTGTATGATTGGATGGAGAAAAGGGCGAAGTTGGGTTGGTGAACAATTGACTGTGAATATAATACCTAAAGAAATGAAAAATCTCAAAGCAAGGGCTAACTAAATCATATGCGCCTTAACTGTTAACAAGATAAAAGAAAATTATTGCTTGCGAAAAATTCATCCTAGAAATACTTTTTAATATCTCCTTATTGAACTCTGAGTGCGTGCACACAGAATATGACGAAGGTTTGATGTTAATTTTTCAAGTGTCATAATAAATCCTACGTTAGTTACTGAGTGAAGAATATATAAATAGAAAACACTCAAATAAATTACCTTAAAGGTTTTAAATCAGGATGTGACGTTCAATTCATTATATTGGCTGAGTATCCTGAGACAATAGTTGGTATTCATGTTTGACTTAAACCCATGAAGCATCAATCATGATTCTACGGGAATACATAAAAGAAGGCATTTTGCTGAGGGGGAATGACTCAAGCCCCTTGAGCTTGGACCTGATTCCAAAGAAAGGAGCAACAAAGATGGTAGGGATGTCTCCTAGTTGATCTATTAAGGGATGTGCTGAACCGCCATTTTATTCTACAGCGAACGATTAAAGGAAGTATGATTGTAAATTATGCTATTAATTGAATTGTACAATAAGTATAAATTAAAATTTATTTTAATTATAAAATATGGTGAATAATTAATTCTTCAATTTGGTTTAGTAAATTAATTGCTAGTACAGTGAATTTTAGTTTTATTTTGGCGAAATAGTGAATTTTACTTCGCATATATAGATTAATATTTTGTCGGTGAGGACCCTGTGCGAAGCTCCTCTAAATAAATAACAGCAATGTTACGTATTTAATTTGCTGAACAATTTTTTGTCACCAGGAATATTTGGGTCATGAGATGTGTCATGAACTCTCCATAGGGTGCAGAGGGCCCAGATTTTGTACAGTGCAGCGATATGTATGATGCCTGAATGGCCGGCCAGGAGGTCCTAATCGCTGGATCAATTACTTTAGTGAGGTGTGAGGTGATATCAATGATGCTTTTATTCAAACCATTATTCCTATCTTTCATTCCTTAGCATATGCAACTTGGTAGGGTCTTTATGCTCACTCTACCAAATCGCAGAGTCCAGATTAAGTCCTTCAACATCAAGTGTCCGATATATATAGTGAACAAGGGAAATCAGTAGGTGAAGGACCAGAAAGAAGAAAAAGACAACAAAGGTCGCGAGTCCATGCTAAAGAAAACTAGTAATGGTTTTTCTTTTTCAAGTCCATTCAACACTAGAGAACATTTGAATTCCAAATATTTGTACATTATTTTCTTGTTGAACTTGTATAGTGGACAGACCAAAGGAAAATAACACAATGTTTACCATTGCCATTTGTTTTCTAACATTCATAAAAATGAATAAGTATTTTAGCTGTGATGTAAACTAATGTGAATAAAGCGTTTAGGTAGGTTTAATTTGTAAGTTTAAATTTTAAAGAGAAATGAAAAAAAGAGAAGCTCAAGTGTAAAATCCTATACTACAAGTCATTCTTTTCTTTTCTTCCCCCTCCAAAATCTAAACTTAGAATATACTCAAAATTATTATGCTTCTTATCGTTCCTGTTATAATGGAGGTTCCAGCACTTAGCTGCTTTCAATCTTTAGACCAGATAAGTTAGGAGCAAGATGAGTTCGATAAATTATATGTAGTTTGTTTTGTTTTTTCTTCATTGTTTCCTTTCAATTTTTTTTTTCTCATTTTATCTGAGCTTGACCCTAAAGAAAGCATTAGTGTAGTAACAACAATATTTAATGAAAAAAGTATGATTATAAAAATTAATTAAGTGGATAAAATATTGTAAAAATTGTAAAAACTATTACTTTAGATCTTAAAAGATTGTAAACTTGCAAAAAAAATGTCAATGATAAATAACTTTCTCACGTCGAAAGTTATAAGAGGTTATTATTCTTCAAGAGCCAAAATATCATCAGATTGAACTTTGTCATTGTGAGAAATATAAGATTGAGAAATCAACATTGAATTTTTTTTTTTTTTAGTAAACCAATTGTTATGGGAAGGAGAAGGAGAAAATGATAGAATCTTTACAGACTTGAAACGGGATCAGATATCATTATGCCATTAAGGTGATAATTGCCTCCACTAGTTGCTCATGAAAATTATCACAATCCACCCCTAGGATTAATCCAAGCACTGTGAGGTATTGAGAGAGCAAGTTTCCAAGAGTTCCCATAGAATGTTTCTGAAGAAGATAATTTTTTTTTTATTTGTATATTGGGATTATGGCAAAAACACACACACACACATATATATATATTGTTCTGAAATAAAATGATTGTTACTAGACATATCCCTTGGTAGAGAAATAACTATATTGGCAACTATCATACCCCTTGGCAATGGACATATTTAGCCATACCCCGGCAGTAGAGATACTCATTGCCAGTAAATATAATAGCCATATTTGCTTTGCAAACCACCCTATTCTTCCAACACCACTTTGGTTCCAATAAAAATATCAAATAAATTAGTTCCTCCAAAAAAGAAAAATCATTTTTAGTTTCTCATGATTAAAATAGAACAAATTAATATCTAACTATTTATAAAAAAATGTCAAATTGATCTTTGAAGAAAAACTTAAATAAGACAAATATATTCATCAAAATACTAAGATGTGACCAATTTATTCTATATATTTAATTATGGGGGACCAAAACACTTATTTCTGTTTTTCATAGACTAATTTTTCTGATGATATTTTTATCAAGGACAAAATTGGGTGTTTTGTTTTAACCTATGCTCACCACGGGAATAAATATGACCGAAACTATGATTTTAGTTAGAGAAGCAATAAAAAAATTGGAATAATTTTACTTTGACAAAGGAATGACTTTGAGAGATTTTAGGTTTACTACTTTAATTTTATTTTTGCGTGGTTATTAGTGAGGCTGGTAATTGGTACGAACATAACTAATATTGATTCTTTTCTCCCCACAGAAAAATAGTTACAATAATATTCAAAAGTGTGGAAATGGTTATTTGTCAAGGTTTATTTCCTAATGGCGTGTATTAAAAAAGTTTTGTGGTTAGAGATTTACTCCCTTATATAGAAGCTTCACGCCTTGAAGGGATTAGTATCTCTACCAGTGGTGGATACCTGTGTAACCAAAAAAATAACATTTAAAGTACTTATCTATCAAAAGTATTTTTTTACTAATAAATATGTCCAAGTGTGGGCTCATTATATTTATTGTATGATAAAATTTTGAAGGACAAAAGTAGTAGGTATGTTTTTAAACATTTATTTTACCCTAATTATTTTTAAAAAAATGTATTATTAAAGAAGATGGATTAAGGAGAAAATCATTAGTTGCCTAACTTTGCACAATAAATTATCATGTGCAGTGAGTATAATTTTAAGAATCAAACTAGACAGGTTGGTTCAGACCGAAAATTACCATAGAGAATGAAGAAGGCTCCTCAACCACTAGACCATTCATGCTCTCATGTTATAATGTTGCGATAAATATATATTACATACTGATTTGATTCGTATTAATGTATTCTATTTTTCATTTATTTATTTAATTAAATTTGGTTCAATTAGTAATCCACAGGTTGAACCAGTGACCTAATAACTTGGCTGAGTCAATCATTAGTTTGGTTTTGAAAACTATGACGGTGAGCATAGGGGTGTCTTCATGGTTCACTTGAGCTTGATTTTGAGACACAAACTCAAAGGATTCAAAGAATGAATTTTGTTTCAGTTTGGTTTGATTTGGCTTACTTTAATTTGAAAACATGAATAAAATCAAATCATTTTGAACCTATTTAGATTGATTTAGTTTTCATTGTTCATTGAAAATTTTATATATAAAATATAAAAAATAAATTTTAAGTTCACCAAATTAGTTTAATCAACATTTTTTTATAAAATCATACAAATAAATATAAATTAGTGAAAATTTAAAATAATGTCTAATACTAACAAGTTAAATAAATAATAATGATTTGAATACAATTATGTTGATTAAATTAAAAGAATTAATAGACATTTGCAATATATATTTATATTTATATAAATATAGATATGGATAATTAATTATGATATAAACTGATTAGAATTGGATTTTTGATTTATTTTTAGCACCTGAGCAAGCTTGGCTAAGTCGAGTTCAATAAGGAGGACTCTATGTTTAGGGAAGAATCTATAGAAATTGTGTAAAGGAATTTGAACCATACATGTTATGTTGGTTCAATCGGCCAAAAGACACAAGAATATATTTCTAATTGTAATTGCTCGCTCTTTATTTATCTAGTCAGCTCTATCATTATTTAAATGGTGCTTTAATTGTCTGGGCGATATAACATTTTATAGCATATTTGACCATTTACTTCCATAACCCCTCAATCAGCCCATATAAAATGCTAAAAAATTGTGGGGATGGGGGATGTTCCAACTTAGCTTCAATCCTCTTCTACTAAAATATAGAGTCGAAGCTCTTGATTAATGTGAGGTCTTCATATGGCCGATCGGCTATTTTATTTGGACTTTGCCCGGAACTGAATTTTTGTGATGATGTTAGATGGTCTTTTCTGCTATATTCTGCTGCCAATAGCAAATTGTGGACAATGGTGTGCTGTTAGACAGCATTAGAGGGTGCTATGCAGGCGAAATTTCCTGCTATGGAGGCCGAATATTACTTAAGTGTATTAGAAGATAACTACTCAGGTGTTACCTTTTAATTTGTTATGCCTTGCATATGTAAATTTCCTTTTGGACTTTCCTACGCCTCCATATAAGAGAGTTTTGAGCATCTCTTGCGAACTATGAATGTGTGTGTGTGTATATATATATATATATACTCAATCTAAATCTAATTTTATTTCAATTTCTTAAATCTGTTTTGCCTTCAATTCTTTTTTTTTTTTTGATAAATGATGAAGTACTCAACCTCAATAAGAGGAAGCGAATACAGAAGAGAGAAAAAACAAGCAGCACATCACAGCTAACAATAATCAAAGTAAAAGCAAAATAGAAACAAGACCTAAAATACAAAATAGCCAAGAAAAAACAATTTTGAAGAAGCTACACCCCTCAAAAATAATCCAACCAAATCTACCACAGAAGGTTCAACCAAGAAGATAATCTCGAGCCAAAAAGAATATTATCAAGACCAATAAGTAAAATCTATCCAATTCTAAGAACCACCCATAGCATAATCATTTATGCCTTTAACCAGAAATTACAGATGAAAGACAGTTCAAATCCATAATCCTCTTTCGCAATGTTATTAAGGATGAGGATTTCAAAGACAACACATTCATAGATTTGTTGTTGGTATAAGACACCAAGGTAAGTAGGAAATCCACAACTAACACTTCCCTCTTATCGAGTTTTTTGATGCAGCACTCAATCACTTGAATATAATAGTCTCAAAGCTGCAGCAAATAGTGTGTACAAGGTGATAAAGATTTTAAGACAAATATATTCTTGAGTGGAGTGGAAACAAGCCAAAGATGATCCCACACGCAATCAACAACTTTCATCAGTATATCGCTCAATATTTACTCCACCCTCAATCTCACAAAAACTCCCCCTCACTCACATAACCTAAAAGTGTATCACTTGAGAAACACTCCATACCCCAAAACACCAATCCATGTATCAAGTTGAAGGGAGAATAACTTATTGTTAACAAAGAAAACCCAAATAATATATACATTAGCAAAAAAGACGTAGGTGCTTTCTACTCGTCAGGGAATCCACCCACAAAATCTCACATAAGAGCACCTCCTCTGATTAATAAACCTTTTTGTGTATCACTCGTAATCGTCCTATCTCCATTACCTCCAATTCAACTAATGAAACTATTTTCGTCTCCTAAAATTGATCACCTGCAACCAAAAGAAAATTCTACAAGCAAACAAATTATGAGTCAATAGTGAACCAAAGATGGCACCTATGCATGGGTTAAAAAGAAAAATTTTCCAGTTAATTTCTTCCTTTTAGAAGACTATCCCGTTTCTTTATTTCCAAATGGAAAGAAGAATAGCATAAAGACAAATATTTCAACCTTTCCACCTCCTATCCAAGAATACACAATCATCCACATTTCAAAATTTACTTTGGGGTCCTTGGCCATAACCCAATCAACTCTCCAGTGACTTCAATTCTATTTGGGTCAATTTGGAACACCTTTATTAGTTAGTCTCGATCTGGCATAGCTAGAGACATTAGTTTTAATCTATCAACAAAGAGGCATGTGTTTTAATCAATTAATAACAATAATAATAATAATAATAATAATAATAATAATAATAATAATAATAATATTGTTATGATTATTTCATTAGGGTTTTGTTAAAGGGTATCAATTAAAGATACTTAAATGGTAAGTTTCTAAACTTTACGGGGATGCTGTGTTAAAACATTTCCTCTTTGCTTTGTTAACCATAACTGCACCAGTTAGATAAATCGTTAATTATTATTGTTATTATTAGTAGTAGTAGTTTGTGTGAGAGTTAGTGAAGAGTGACGGAACGAAATGGGGACTGGACGCAAGGAAAGCAAAGGTTCAGTCCTCGTTGCACGCCGAAAAAGGAGCTGCCACATCTCGGCGCGAGCTTGACATGGCTTGCTAAACTTGCTTCCACGAAATCCCTTCTTGATTATCTGCCGATATGTTTCTTTCAACTTAGAAGGATTCTCTCACATGATGTTCAGTGCTTTGCTCTTCCATGTGGCTCATCCTTACTAGCCCACTTCCTCTCTCTTCACTTCGCTTGTTTCTTCCACTAACATGCAAAATAATTAATGCGTGCATGCCCTTTAACTTGTCCTCTTTTTATAATGTTATTACATCGGTTCAGGTCTCCTGTTCTCATTTGAGTTTGACCACGTTCAATTGGTTCACCACCTATATCCGTAAAATATGTAACTGGGCATTAATATAATCTAAAAAAAGATTAGTGCAAGAAGCAGTGCTACGTACTAACATGTTTTGTTTTTGGGTTCAATATCATTATATCAACCACGGCTCCCTCCGGCCCTCCCTCGATAAATTCAAAAATTAGTAGAATCAATAATAATATAATGTTAATGTTCTCACGTTGATCACTTATCTTCCTCTCTCTTTCAATTATATGCATCACTTATCTCTCTCTTTTTTCAATTTACGGACACACAAAAATTTCACCCCACGTTAGTTACAATGCGTATTGCGATGACCACATCTTCTACAACCGCGATAACCACATCCGCGACTGCAACCACAATCATAATTTAAAACATTGATGTGCATATATTCTTTCACATACATAAATTTTTCATAATAATTATTGCATAATTTTTTAAAAGGACAATTTTATTGACGATATACTATTTTTTCTTTTAGTGTATGTTCATATATTTTTAATAATTCTCTAATTTATGTGTAAACATTTTAAAGACACTTATAAGTGGACAAAGCCAGTAGTTGTAGAGTGTAGACACTTTGTAAGGTTCTGAGTGGTTGATGAAATCAAAGAGTTCCACCGAGCGCACATGTTAACTGATCTGAAACCATAAACCATATTACGTTTTTCATATTGTTAACAGAAAACTGTCAGTCTGTCACAATGCGCAGCAAGAGCTTGGGAGATCGTCAGGACTATGAGATCGAATATATCAGCCCAAAGAAGTAAGTGGACCATTCTTTGTAATAATCAACACGTTGTTGCCTGCTTAGTACAACCTCATGTTATTACTATTATTTCATTCATTAGCTATTTGAAAAGAAAAAATGTCACCAGCTTGCACTGGACTTGAAATCTTTATTAATTTCATTATTTAAATTGACTTATGGCTTTCCTTATTTCATGAGCTGGCAGCGTTGCACACCCGAATTATATAGATTGTGATGCAGACCAGTAAGAAGTTGGTCTTGGCTAATATGATCTGATTGTGGTATATTTTACTTTAAAAACCATTTCCTCTTGAACTTAATTTGAGAATCTATTTTTTCAAGCTTGAGGATTGGTCAACTGAAGCATGATAGGATCTTGTTTATGTGAGTTGCATTTTTAAACGCCCATTTGTTATTTTATAATGCGATAAATGTAAATTTCTCTGTTACTACTCTCAATTTGAAAGTTTTTTTTTTTTTTTTAAATTTAGATTAAGAGTTGACCGAGTCGAACATGATAGAGTTTTATATCTCACTGGCAGCAAGTTTGAACCCCACCCACTCATCTCTTTGAAGGTAAGGCAAATCTAAATTATTATGCAATTATTTTCCGAGTTCAAAGGTTTTTCCTATTTTAATTGGGGCATCATTCATTAGCAAAACATATTAGTTTTTATTTTTTTGGGGTAAATTTGGTAGAGATAACTTGTTTGAGAGTTATACCATCTTAGGGGATAATTGATGGACTACTCAGCAATTAATGGAAATTGACTAATTAAGATGACCACAAGAGACTGAACTGTTTAATTGATTAATGGAAACAGTACCTTGCGAGTGCTTATATTCATTGCTTATAGCATATAGGCCAGGTTGTTAGTCATGTGGGCATGTCTATGCGCCACATTTTGCTATATTATTCGTATGGCGAGCGATATGGAGCCCCCTAGCCGTAGCTTTTTCCTCAAATATTTTGCTACACTTGCGAAGTATATTTTATTGGATGAGTTTCATTTTTGTTTTAGATAGATATGTGTTTAACCGAAACTTGATTGCTTACATAATTCATATTATAGTTAAAGGAGCTCAGTACTAAGTATAAAAATTTTAAGGAAATGAGCTGTGCTTCCTTATATGCAGTGGATATGATAAGAATATCAACGCTTCTCCATCTTTTGATGTAAAGAAGGTAATATTGACGTGTCTTTCCTTTGATTTATTACTATGGGACGACATTCAATTTTTATTTTTTTGGTTAATTTTGTTGAGTTTAGTCTGGGAATGAAGATCACGTGATATCGATAGGCTAGAGCTACCAACCTTTTTTTTTTTTTTTGTGTATTTCATGTCCTGTGTCGTCTTGTGGCTATAGGATTACACATGGACTCTTCAGATGTTATAGAATACTCTGTGGTGCGTGAGGTGTCCTAATTAGCGTTGAGCCGATGATGCCCAACTTAGGGGTTGCATCATTAGGCTAGTGCTGACGGTTGTTTCGTTTTGTCTCCTGTGTGCTGTTTATTTGTGACTTTGCTACCCTTATTATTTTTGCCTTTTTGGGTCGAGCTTGATATTACTCACGGGAAAAAAAAAGTGTTTAATATACACTTTGGCTTCAGCTATTTTTCTTTATTTTTCAACTTCATGAGATTGGCATATAATACTTATTTTTGTTTTTCTTTTATTGTGTCACTTTTAAAGAATGGGAAATTAAATAAAGGATGAAAATACTTTGAACAGCATTAAACTTATTAATTGTAAGGAAGTTTTGATACTGATGAGGTGAATTCATATTTTCAAATGATTATCTCGAGTATTATTTGTTTCAGATTACATAAGATGAAACAATTTGCTTTGAGTTTTATTAGATTTTCATTGAAGTTGAATTTCTAATTCTTCTTTTACAATCTCATGTGTTATTATTTATTATACCCTTAATTACTTACTTAATTATATATTAACGTGGAATTTCACTTTTCAAACTTGAAAGTTCAATATAACTCTTCTTGGCTCTCACACGGAGGGGTGGTAAATGAGGCAGGACAGGTCAACTGGCCCCGATCTATCGTGAATTGGCCATAAAATAGGTAGGGCGGATTAACTCGTTTTAGTTATTTTGATTGAAAATATTAATCATCTCTGTCAAAAAATAGTAGGGTTTAGGGTATAAATCTGATTTTGGTTAGTTTTTAGCTATTTTTGCTACCTTGTCTCGACTCGACGGGCAGGATAGCGAGTTATGTAACATCTTCTGCTGCTTTATGGATTGACGATTGTCCCCACAAATCAACACGGATCTTTTCAGCATGTTTTGTCCTCACTCACACGCTTCCTGGAAAAACTTCCTAGTAGGTCACCCATCCCAAAATTACTCCAAGTCAGGCATACTTAACTGTGAAGTTCTTGAGTTGGTGGACTACCAAAAAGAAGATGCATCTTGTTGATATAGGTAGTACAAATCAATTCATATAAGCCCTCCTTAACTGTATAGTCCTATACCTACACAGTCTCAGGATCCTTCTTATTCGGGTGTGTAATCGATTCATTCATGTACCCCTCTCCAGCGATCACTCCCTAACTTTATCTGTGCCTTCTTGCACCGGCGATCACTCCCTGACTTCATCCTCAGGCATTACAAGCTAACCCAACTAGTTCAACCCATTTTGCTTACATTCATGATCTCTACAAGGAGTTTCAATATCTCTTATTATTCATAACTTTTGCACAACTAAAGCTAAAGTTACAGATTATATATCGTTACAAAGTATTAAATCATATGAATACCTTCTAAAAAACTACTCACACAGCTTACCATTCTCACTTTAGGAGGATGCCTAAACCAAACAACCAAAGGTCATATTCATAGGCCAAATCTACTATGATGCTTTTATTCTTTATTGATAAGGGACTTTGGGTTAAACTCCACCAAATCCCCATCTTAAGTCAAAGTCCTGCCAAAGGTAGGTTGCAATAACTATCTCCACAAACATTCTTTTTGCAAATAAAATCCATGTATTTCTTTAGTATTTTAATGGTGCTAAGAAGAGTCACACTTACTGGATTCACCTATATGTGAAACATGCTGCCTAACCTACACATTTGCCAATAAGACTTTTAATACAAGTTATTCTCACTTAAACCAACATGCTCACGGCTACCTGATCTTCATATTGCTTAGAAGACTTTTGACACAAGAGATCCTATCCATGAATCCAAAAACTACCATTCTCTCCAATACTTGACCAACACAAACTAACTCATATAATTTAATTTGATATCAGTTGTTCGATGATAGCAAAAGCATAATACAAAATTACATTAGAGACAACAATGCAACAAAATTAAAAATAAAGGAGACAAGACACAAAATTTGATGTGTGATTGAGACATCTATTGCCTACATCCATAACATTTACAAAAAAAAAAATTAAAATTTTTCACTACCAACAACTTTTGCATGACTAAATTGCAAACCATACTTAGTGAATATTAAATCATATAGACAACTACCTAAAAACCTACCCATACAAATGATAACTCTTGCTTTTGAAGGATGTTTAATTAACCAAATAACCAAAAAGACCTTATTTACCAATCCTAGGAGACTTTTATTCATTTTTTCAGAGGGTTCTAACATAGGGAGGGTGGATTTATGGACCATGATGGTAGTTGATGTAATTTTACAGTATTAGGATCCATTTTGTGAATTTAGAAAAGAGAGGCTATCGATCAACCTTATACTTAGAGTTAGATTACGTTTTTTAATTTTGAGGTTGATTAATATGTGATTAACAAGTGATTAAAATATTGTTTCTTAACTGAAAATAAAAAAGGACTAGATTTTTTTCAAGTAATATTTTTATTTAATATTACTTACAGTTGGAATTATTGTTTATTCTCTCAGGAGAGTTCTCACCTTGACTGGATTAGTCATAGCTACCGACAGCAGATATTCTAGTGACCAAAAAAAAATTATTTGTAAAGAAAGGATAATAATGCCATATCAAACACCGCATAATATTAAAATAAATTTCAAACCTTATTGTATAAGGGGTGCCAAGTGGACCATATTAATGTAAGGTGTACTAATAACATTTTAATATTATATAATGTTTCCTATATAAATGTATAAGATAAGATGTTACATTATATGATATACTATTATGCTTTTAGTATTACAAATAATTCTAATCTCAAATAAATATTTAATAAAAAATAAAATTATAAATAATTTATTTATTTATAAATTTAGAAATAAATATTATTACCTAGACATTTATTATTTGTAGTTATATATATTATATAAAATGATTACCACAATAAAAGAATATTTTATGTTCTGTGTCCTTTTTTTGTTGAAACTCACTGTTATTTATCCAAAACAATTGCAATAAATCTTAATTTCGGTATAAGTTGTAGTAATGTTTTCATAGTCCATCTTAAAAAATGATAGAAATCATCTACCCCAAATCATGTTCCATTTCCTATTTTATCAATTATTTATTGACATGTATATAAAAGATAAGTATTATCTATTTGTTAATTGTTTTAAATTTTTAAATCTCTTTCTATTCTTATATTTAATATTATAACAAATAACTGGAGAACAGAAAAAGGAATATGTGATTGGTTATAGATGATCTGTACTTGAAAAAACCACATATACTCATCGTAATTAATACCCACATTCACGACACGAGTGGCAACCAAAATAAATATACAGCTTCCAAATTAATGTCACAATAGTTAATATCTACTTGCATTTTAATTACACAGTAGTTATGCTATCACTAATTGCAAAACCAAGTTTGGGGTTCAAAATGTAATCCATCATTTTTGTTCCTTTTACATGGGGTGGGTTGTGCAGTCTCCACAAATTAGCCTTATGCCGTAAATATAGAACATTTACAGCTTGCACTGGAAGGACCACCAAGGTCCATGTTTTAACCCACCCCATGTAAGAAAGAACTCTTTCTCAATATCAGACTTTGAGTTAAATCCCTGACCCAAAGATGAATTTTATGATGGATCTCTTATTTTTTAATTTATCATGAATTTCATATTATTATCCATTAGATTAAACAATTAAAAAATAACAATAATCATCTAATAGCTAATAATAAGAGTTTCATGACACAATGTAGGAAAGGTTAAAAGATTTCATAATTGTTTGGATGGATAGAAGACAGACATTCGAGAGGGTCCCAAATGCTAACCAGATTACATACTCCCCTCATCTACATATGGCTCCACCCTCACGCTCACTCTCTTCTCAATGCTCTATCTTGATGTCAGGTCTCACACTGCTTGACACTCCCACTTGACCATGTCCTCACTTTGAGGTGTTTTTTGAATGAATTGCATCATGGTAGGACCTTCCTCTGCATATACGAGAAGCTCATGCTGGCTAAATCAATTTCTCTGTTGCTAGACAAGTTTTTTAACAGGACAACTTCAAAGTCACTTTTGCGAGCTTAGTAAAACAAGTTGCAATTCTAGTGGTGGTGCCACATAATGAATTTGATACTCTCTCTTCAACAGGTCATTAGAAATGAAGAATCTGACATTACGTCATTAACTATAACTATGATTGTATATTGACTACTTTTAAAGAAATTTCATTGGTTATTTTAAACAGGAACTCGGCTTATTTCTTGTCTGTATTTAAATGTTTAAGGACATAAAAATTAAGAATCAATGATAGAAATAATAATGCTTTAATGTGAACGAGCAATATTTTCTTGACGAGAATATGAAATGAATAAATTTATTTATTAGGATTTAGGAATCTACTTAATTTGTTTCATCTAGTTCGAGTCATGCCGACCCATTATAAAATTAACACTCTCATTGCTGGTTTTTCTATTTATGAGACTTAAATTCGTGAAGTTATGATAATAAAAAAAAGAGTCGAGCAATTTAAACCACAATATTGTGTACATGTTTAATTTTATTTTTCTTTTTAAGATTGTCTGTTTTTTATTTATTTATTTTTTGGGTACATTGTGTTTTGATGGTTTTGATTAAGTGAATTCGAGTTACTTTCATTCTAGCATACGCTAAAAAGTAATAATCCATTTTAAAAAGATGGAAGACACTTTTCATTTCCTCTTAACTTTACCTTCCCGTTGAGCTTAGTTATGATTTCTTGTTCTTTTGTTTTTTCCTCGTTTGCTAGCAGGGTATTATAGCTCATTTGATCATCTCAAAATTTTTGCTTGCTTTATGCTTGTGTGAATCAGGCAGTCTTATATCCAATTATGCTATGTCCAAAATTGCATCCTAACTTGGTGACAAAAGATATAAACACATTGCACAAGTGTCTATCTCATAACTTCCTTATCGAACACCAGTGTCATGTGTACAATCAAAGTGTTTGGGGACAAAAGCACTTTCTAATGGAGGGTTGATGAATTTTGCTACACCTGCAGTCAAACTTTGATGGGTAATCAAGCATTCTCTTGTCCCAAACACAAACCCTTGCCTAGGAACATGATAAGAGAAAAAAAGCAAAAGGGGAATAATTAAATTAGTGAAAAAGCTACCTTCATTTTCTATAGATATATTTTAAAGCTAATGCTCTTCCAACTTGACAAAGTAGAAAACAGATCAGTGGAAAGCTCCCTCAATTCTCTTTTCCTTCAACCTATTTTGAATTCTAAAGCTTGGTATTTTTCAAAAGATCAATGGAAGCTCTCTCTCTCTCTCTCAATTCACAGGTGATGAGATTGTTCCTTTCCCCACCCAATTTCGCTCTCATTGTCTTCCCACCATCATTTGCCTCCTCTCTTTTCCATTGCACGAATGGATTGCACACATCGTGGCAGACATTAACAGAGCCAGTAGCCGCAATGAAAATTTGGTTATATTAAAGAGATTCGAACAGAAGTCAACACAAGGTTACTTTATTGGATTCGCGGTATTAGCATGATGCACAATCTATAACTTTCCATCTTCCTTTTCATTATACAATTAACCCCCAAATAAAAGATCATACAAGCGAGAACACGAGAACAAGAAAAGGTATCAAACATTGCTTTCGAAATAATTTGTTTAAGATCTTTTGTCCCTTTTATTTTCTCAAGCATGATTCATTGTCTTATCATATCAATTTTAAATTTCAGTTAAGGCTTGAATATGTTTTTAGTTGCTGAAAAATAAATAAATTTTAATTTTAGTCCAATTGCTAGCTTGGTTTTAGTCCCGATTGTTCATGTTAAATGTTAAACTAGTTAGCCAAGGATGATGATCAAGTCATTCAATCCTATACGATGGCAATTATATTTGATAGAGATAAAAATTGACAATTTTATTTTTTCAGTGATCAAAATTAAAATTTATTTATTTTTAATGAAAAAGAAAATATATATATTTAAAGCTTTCGGTTAATCATGCTTGCACAAAGTAATATTTTTTGCCTACATTCCTCAAATACAGGGGTAACCCATTGACCCTGGAACCTCGCTGCATCCAATTTCATTAGGAAGCAACAATATGGTAGATTCTAATTCTGCTATTCTTAACATTCACATTCGACTCTCCTTTTCTTAATTCTTACAAGATCTTATGACCACAATTACAATAAAAATAGTAGAGTAATCTCATTTAATAATTTTGCAAAATTACAAGAGAAAAAAAACTAAAAGATTGAATACCATATATTTTAAATCCAAATCCATTTTAAATAGAGTTAGAATCACTAGATAATAGACTAACCGAGCGCTTATGGAGATACTCACAAACCACTCATCAACCAAAAAGAAAAAACTTAAGAATTAATCCAAGTCATGGCAAAATATGAATGGAAAATTAACCGGGAGAGTTGATTAATAGACCAATTTAGAGCCTCATTGAGATTAATGGAAAATAGTGCAAGTATAAATGCTAAATCCTTTCCGTGATTCTTTTAACTAGTCGATGAAAATATAGCTAAACTTCTTTTTTTTCGGTCGAAAAATGCAGCTAGACTTTAAATTAAAAAGAAAAACGAAATGGTAAGCCGAAATCTCCCAACAGAGTAGAATGTTTGGGCCTTCATGCTAAGATGGGCTGGGTTTGTTTTCCTTTTTACCTTTGAGTAGCCAATGGAATAAAAACCATACAAGGGCCAGAACTGCACGTTAATTTTGTCAATGTCAACAATCCAAACGCCGAAAATGTTCCGAGAAGAGATGCAAAATGACTGGGCTGCGGTGGCCATTTGATTTGGGCTTCAAATCTGCTTTCAAAGGAGAAACAAGCCTTTGACTTGAATGCTTCTTAGTTATTTTTTTGAGTCGTGCTATTCAAACACCCAAAAATTAGTTGCCTATAGGGACACACTTAATAATTATTGGATGTAATGATGTATTCTATATAATCTCCATCACATCACATACAATGATTGTTAAGCAGGTGTCCCAATAAATATCCATTTTTTAGGTGTTTGAATAGCATTTCTATATTTGTTTTCATAATTTCATACAAATATTATCCTTAATTGAAGTTAGTAGGAAGTTAGTAAGAGGTAATGATTACTAATGAAGGGACTTCTCTCTCAATAAAATGATTGAAAAGAACTGATAGAGTGTAAGAAGAGAAGAAAAACCAAAGTGAAAAAGAACTGATAGAGTATTACTTGACAGTTTAATTTGGGTGATTATTTAGTATTTGCATATTATTGCAATAGCCTTTGTGTTTGATACTCAGTATCTAGCGAGGTTTTAGTTTGTCCATTCATAGTCGTTTGTCGAGGGGGTTACTTTGTTGGGGCTAGGGTTTCATTTGTGAGTGGCACATTCTTTTTTTTTCCCCTTGTTTTGTTGTGCTCCTTTCTCTTTTGTGATGCTCAAACAACAATATCCTAAGAAAGAGATCTATTCATCAAGGGAACTATTTAGAATGGGTTGTAAGAAACTAATGGATTACTGATGTCTGTTATTGATAGATGATTTTTTTGTTGATATTTCCAACATATTTTTAAGATGGAAGAGCAAAAATATCATGTAAAATGAAAATTCAAAGTGTTAGGCAATAGGAT
Source organism: Dalbergia cochinchinensis (assembly GCA_031216125.1). Lineage (NCBI taxonomy): Eukaryota > Viridiplantae > Streptophyta > Magnoliopsida > Fabales > Fabaceae > Dalbergia > Dalbergia cochinchinensis. Next base: position 71,544,795 of record CM062368.1, on the reverse strand, counting down.
GTTGGTAACATTTGGGTCATTTCTTGCCACGTAGCCTGTAAATACATTCGACGAAGTTACTCTGGCGGCCATTGTCTATAGGGTCCAGTGAATTAGTCCTTAAAGGTCAGTCTACGTGATATCCTTGGTTAACTAGGGTTATAAAACCATTTGTCCCAAAAGTTTAAGCTGTTGGGTTATGGCACACTAATGATTTTATATCTAATACGTCCCCTCACCCAAATTCCTCTTTTGGACTTGAAGCGTGGACAATGGGCAGGCTCACCATACCTTGTGCTGAAATTTAATTATTTTTATTTAGAAGTGAAGGCAACAAGGATCGAACTCTAAACCACTTAGTCATAGAGGCTCTGATACTATATCATAAAATCATTTGTCCTAAAAACTTAAGTTATGGCACACTAATTATTTTATATTGAATACATAGCTCCTAGAACAGGCAGGTTTGTTTGCTGCCTCCTAAGCATGTGGACATTTCCATAACTCAAGGGAGGCTACTCGATTACCCCAGTGTATGGCATTCTTCACTCCACGGACCATCGTATTGATTAGTTTGAGGATTCGAAGCCTAACTTCTTTAATTGGGAGCAAGAGCCGTTTGAATAGTGATGTGAACCATAGGTCTCACAATTTCCCCAAGCATTGCAAATAGTTGATACATCAAATCTTGTAGCCCTTCATCGATGTGCCTCTCGTGAAAGATGTTGTAGTTATGATAGATGAGCTATATATCTTTCCTCTTCCTTTTCCATAGATGGTATGTATGAGGAAGGACAAGCCACTGAAGGCCTTGTGGAGGTGACAACCGTGCCACCTTGGGTAGAAGTGGTGTTACAAGGTGGAGTTACACCACTAAGATGCATGGATGTTTGTGGTGGTGAAGTCATCGTTGGAATAGGTTGAGTCATAGCGGACAGTGGCCGGCCTGTAGTCATCTCAGGGGCTGAGCAAAGTCAGTGCTATTGCATACGTCTTAGGCTGACTCTTACCAACTTGGGGCTTTTGGCCTAGGTTGAGACGAGGATGTCATGTCAACTTTCTTCCCTGATCTCAAGTTCATACGCCAAGTATGATATGAACTAGGAGATGGAAACTTCTTAGGATTGATCATGGAAGTCTCACTAGGCGTGTTAAAATATATTGAATTGGCTAAGATTGCTCTATTCCGATTAACTAATCAATAATAAGAAATCTCTAAGAACAAGCTATTTGCACTAGAGAAAGATTAATCCTTCAGTCCATGGATTCCTCAAGTCACTATAGAGAGGTCTTGAGCAAGATCAATTATTGACAAGTAAGAAATGAAAGAAAATTATTAAATGAAAAGTGGTTTACAATAGAAGTAAAAATGAAAAGTGTAATGAAAGCTAGAATAATGAAAGTTTTTAGACTTGGATCATGTGTCTTTTCCACAAGTCTATAACTATTTATAGCCTCCTACCTTCACTAGACATAATGGTCATGACTCTTCCTTTTTTTTTTTTGGTCAGGGAGGAGGGTTGGGGAGGGGGGTGGGTTCACAACCTACAGCTCTACTGTAAGGCTTGAACCCGAGATGCACCTTCAACTGAGGCTATGCATTGGCCAATTGAGCTGTGCCTCGTGTGCGACTCTTCCTATTTTTTAGCGGTGCGTTCTACAGTGACCGAGGTCTAGCACAAGGAATTGTGAAGCAATGATGTGTAACCCCAAGCATGTGACATCTGTACAAGTTGACTTTGCTGTTTGTCTTTTTAGCTCGCAAAGTTTTTCTCTCTGTTTAAAAGCAAGATGTCTAAGATAGTAATGTCATGCATTGTTTGCATTTCACAATAAGAGAGAAAAGTAAGGTTGAAAAAGAAACCAATAATGCTAGGGGAGAGCAGACAGAGGCCTACTTTTTGGGTACTTGGGGAATACAATGCTCCTGAGCAAATATTGGAACACTGCAATCGGAGCTAAAGAGAGAGCAAGTGAGCATGCAACCTATTAAGCTAATATTGGAGCTTTGCAATTGTGCTTGTATGAAAATTTACTATTGAGTTATAACGTTTGAGATTGATGTACGTAAACAATTCAGCATTTTAGTTATTTTTTAATACCATATATATAATAAAACAGTTAATAATAGATATTATGTCTTTTCACTTCGTTAAACCCAATATAAATTTACTAATAATAAAACAAAATTTTAATTATTACATGATTCCCAAATCATTACTAATAAAATAACTTAATTTTTATGCATTCACAATGTAAAATAATTTTACAGTCAACTAATATAATTCTAAAGTGATAAATCATAGCAAGTAACTATATTTATTATCACAACCATCAATAATAATTTATTATTTTAGTGAAATTATATTGATGAATGATATAAAGACATTTTTACACCGGTGTATTTCACTATTCTTCTTTATACCTATAATTCATGTGATGGCCCACTTTATCATAAGATTGAAGAATAAAAATTCATAAAGACTGCACAGATGTGTACTTTTATCTCTAGCTACTTTAAATGTTAAATTCTACTTTGTCTTATGTTATAAGATGAAATCTATTTTGACAATATAAAACTATACATCAGTTAATAGGTGATCAAGCCAATAAGATCATTAAGATTGCTAGAAAATAAAGAATAATTAAAAGAAAATTTAAATAATAAAAAGAATGTAGATCAATTCCTAAGAATTTATCTCCTTAACACCCTTCGGAGTTTAGAAAGACATGAATGAAGAGAAAACTCTAAAACTCAATAATGAAATTATAAAGGTACAAGTAAAAAGTGCCTTGAATAAACTAAAAACTACATATTTATACCTAAAAATCAAATTGAATAAGATAACTACAAATAAAAGAAAAGTCTCTAATGCATTTATATTCTTTTAAATCAAATCAAATCTTATCCAAATTTTCAACAATATCTCTTCCTCAAATCATGCTACATGCTAATATTCTTTCCAATTATCTCTTCAATCTCCAACTGCTTATTCATTAGCTTCTACAAATCAAATCAGTGAGGATATTTTGCCAATAAATCTCTAAAAAATTACAACTTACTAAATAAATTAACTGAGATAATTTGAATTATTTTTTTAACATAATTACTCAAGAATTGCTTAATTTAAATGTGATTGGAATCAAATAACTTAGATAAAATAAGATATTTTTTCAAGTTATCACGAGGTAAAGGAAATTACAACCTATTGCCTAAATTCAATTAAATTTAAGACTAAGTTAATATGTTAGTTGGTTGAATGTTTTGAAAAAGTTTAGATAAATCTTTGTAGTTCAATGATTTGTAATTGAGTGTCTAAACTTATATAATGTTTGTAATTGGATCTTTGAATATGATGAAAAATATATATTTTTTATTTCTAATCAGATAGATATGTCGTATTCCAATAAATAAGTTGGTTTTCATCTTTTGCTTAAAATGCAGCAAACAGTAATGCATGAGTGCTAAGGTTGAAGTGTTTGGTGAAATTAAATCACTAAAAAATAGGCCAATCCATAAATTTTAAAATTTCTTGGTCTTCTTGAAAAGTGGCCTTGAACTATGGTCTCTACTTCTACAACTTCATACCACCTTCACCGTAATTAATCACCTAATAAATTTTGCACCAACAATAGAAACTTTAAATTAATTGGATAACATATATACATATACACACACACACACAATTCAAGATGTCATTTGGAGATTGTATCTCGAAATTAGGACAATCATGAAGTCAAACAAGTGCAAGTCAAATTTCATATAATACATCTTACTGCAAGTTTTTCAATAGTGCAGTTTCGTAATTGATGAAGACCTTCAATTAGACGGCTTAATTGAGAAACCATGAAGACTATGCATAGATAAACAAGTGGGGAATTTCAGCTATGGTTAGAATGTGTCATTGTTTGGGACTTGTGCATTATTTTCCTTTTACTTATAACTAGATTAGGATTAATATTATTAGATTTTAATTTTCATAGCTTGAACCTTGTATTACATATCTTTTGATTTAGGGGAAAGGATTTGATCCAATTAATGAAGAAGTGAGGTGCTAAGAGCAACATATTAGTCATTGGAGAGATTAGTTTGTATGCATCCAGTTTTGTATTGGTGCAAGCATATTCAAAATCTCTATGTATTTGATCATGGAATGAGTAGGGCAAGATGCTATATTCAATTTTGTATTTTAAGCATGGATTTATGCCTTTAGTTTTGCTTATATTGATTGTAAATTCTTCAATATAGCATCAATCCCATGTTCTTCTCAATGATTAGGGCTTGCAAAACCAAGGTTATGAATTAGAGTGACTACATAGAATTGGCATTATCGTTTTAGTTTTGGTACATTTGCTTCTTTCTATGTAATAAAGATTTGCTTGTTGTGATTCAACATTACAGGTGAAAAAATGATGGATGAGATGCATGCAAGGTGTGCAAGCAGCTTGGAAGGTTGGCAAGTGGCGCTTGATGGATGAGTAATTGATGGAATTGAAAAAATATAAAGATTAATAATTCCATGATTAAGATCTTTAAATTTCAATATATTTATTTATAAAAAGAAATCTTGTAAATTAGCTATTAATGTTGTTATGTCAAAAACTGAAAATTGAAATACTCACTTAAGTTTTAGCAATGGACTTTTATAGTAAAGTTAGCAATTCTTGAAATTTGAAATAGGGCCATTACATGAATTGTAGGTTCGAAGGAGATCAGTGACATGCATTGATGTAAAAATGTCTTTATATCGTTAATCAATATAATTTCACTAAAATGATAAATTATTATTGATGGTTGTGATAATAAATATAGTTACTTTCTATAATTTATCATTTTAGAATTATATTAGTTGACTATAAAATTATTTTATATTGTTTTGTTTTATTTATGTTTCGATGCAGTTCCTTTGAATGGTTTTTGCAATATTTTGGTTCTCTCTAAGTTAAGCATAAAAATCACTATTTGTTATTTGAAAATATTTTTTATACTATTGAGACATTTGGGAATCATGTAATAAGTAAAAATTTTCTTTTATTATTAGTAAATTTATATTGATTTAACTACGTGAAAAGATATAATATCTATTATCAACTATTTTATTATATATACCATATTAAAAAAAATAACTAAAATGTTGAATTGTTTACTTTCATCAATCTCAAATGTTTTAACTAAATAGCAAATTTTCATAAATATACCAAAGCGTTCTTGAGCTGAAACAAATGTGGGCCATTAGATTGACCATATCGATCTTTAAGATCTTGTCATAATGAAGTAGCAGAATCTGAGTATATAACACTCTCTGCAATTTCTTTGGATAAAGAATTGAGGATCCAAGAGGAGACAACATCATTGTTGCATTCCCATGATGCAGAAAGTTCTGTATCATTCACAGGTTTGGGCAAAGATCCATCGATGTAGCATAGTTTCCTTTTGGCATTGAGTGCCATCCTCATTGATCGAGACCATGAACTGTAATTGATCTCAGTGAGGGGCTGAGACCCAAGGATGAGGCCAGGATGATCTGAAGCATGAAGAAAGTATGGGTCATGGTAGCCTTTTCGGTTTCCTTTTCGGTGCGTTCAACTGTGCATGCGGACAAGTAGAAGGAATGGTTCCGCATAGAGGTGGCTTGAAGACAGCATGACATGTGGAGATTTGACCAAACTTTTGAAATCCTTGTTGGATGAGGATGAAAAAAACCCAGCATTAAAGGTATACTATTCTGGCTACATTTTCTTTAAAAATAACATGTCTCATTTGGTCATTTCATTCTTAAGATAGAGCTAACCTCCTTCGCTCTTTATTTGCTGTCTCCTTCGCCTCCATTGTTGACAATGACAGCTCCTCCATATCAATTTGAATCTCACATCTTTTTTACCTTCCTTTCCATGTGCATCATCAGCATCTCTTCTCTGTCCTTTAATTTGTTTGTTAGTATTATCAGAAAAATTCAAAACTGCCGCTTCCTATCTTTAGAAAAGCTATTGTCCCTAAAACAAAATGAAATTTTCATGCAGACAGACAAGTTCGTCTCCATCGAGTCAGAAAGCATAATAGCTTTTTCCTTGCGCGTTTGAGCGAAAGTACATTTGAATTGGTTAATCACTCTATACCGAAAAAAAGAATTGGTTAATCACTCATTGGAAATCATGGAAGGGATTATTAGAATGTATTCATTACTATTAGTCAATTAATGATGTATGTTAGTTCATTTAAGAAGTTAGTTACTCCTCTAACAACCAGACACACTTGTACATGTATATACATCTCAACCATCAATGAAACAAACACTTTCCTGATTCTTCATTTCACGTTGTGATATGGTATCAGTTTAGAAACTCTGCTTCCACCCTCATCTTCTTCCCTCTTCTTCCTCTTTTTCTGGTTACCTTGTCTGCAACCTTTTCTTGGTTTCCCAGTCATGGCCCAAGAAGTTGGCTACCATGACCCATACTTTCTTCATGCTTCAGATCATCCTGGCCTCATCCTTGGGTCTCAGCCCCTCACTGAGATCAATTACAGTTCATGGTCTCGATCAATGAGGATGGCACTCAATGCCAAAAGGAAACTATGCTACATCGATGGATCTTTGCCCAAACCTGTGAATGATACAGAACTTTCTGCATCATGGGAATGCAACAATGATGTTGTCTCCTCTTGGATCCTCAATTCTTTATCCAAAGAAATTGCAGAGAGTGTTATATACTCAGATTCTGCTACTTCATTATGGCAAGATCTTAAAGATCGATATGGTCAATCTAATGGCCCACATTTGTTTCAGCTCAAGAAAACTTTGGTATATTTATGAAAATTTGCTATTTAGTTAAAACATTTGAGATTGATGAAAGTAAACAATTCAACATTTTAGTTATTTTTTTTAATATGGTATATATAATAAAATAGTTGATAATAGATATTATATCTTTTCACTTAGTTAAATCAATATAAATTTACTAATAATAAAAGAAAATTTTTACTTATTACATGATTCCCAAATGTCTCAATAGTATAAAAAATATTTTCAAATAACAAATAGTGATTTTTATGCTTAACTTAGAGAGAACCAAAATATTGCAAAAACCATTCAAAGGAACTGCATCAAAACATAAATAAAACAAAACAATATAAAATAACTTGATTTTCATACACTCACAATATAAAATAATTTTACAGTCAACTAATATAATTCTAAAATGATAAATTATAGAAAGTAACTATATTTATTATCACAACCATCAATAATATTTATCATTTTAGTGAAATTATATTGATTAATGATATAAAGACATTTTTACATAAATGCATTTGACTGGTCTTCTCCGAACCTACAATTCATGTGATGGCCCTATTTCAAATTTCAAGAATTGCTAACTTTACTATAAAATTCCATTGCTAAAACTTAAGTGAGTATTTCAATTTTCAATTTATGACATAACAACATTTATAGCTAATTTACAAGATTTCTTTTTATAAATAAATAAATTGAAATTTAAAGATCTTAATCATGGAATTATTAATTTTCATATTTTTTCAATTCTATCAATTACTCATCCATCAAGCGCCACTTGCCAACCTTCCAAACTGCATACACACCTTGCATGCATCTCATCCATCAGTTTTTCGCCTGTAATGTTGAATCACAGCAATAAAATCTTTATTAAATAGAAAGAAGCAAATGTACCAAAACTAAAATGATAATGCCAATTCTATGTAGTCACTTTAATTCATAACCTTGGTTTTGCAAGCCCTAATCATTGAGAAGAACATGGGATTGATGCTATATTGAAGAATTTACAATCAAAATAAGCAAAACTAAAGGCATAAATCCATGCTGAAAATACAAGATTGAATATAGCATCTTGCCCTACTCATTCCATGATCAAATACATAGAGATTTTGAATATGCTTGCACTAATACAAAACTAGATGCATACAAACTAATCTCTCCAACAACTAATATGCTGCACTCAGCACCTCACTTATACATTAATTGGATCAAATCCTTTTCCCTAAATCAAAAGATATATAATACAAGGTTCAAGCTATGAAAATTAGAATCTAATAATATTAATCCTAATCTAGTTATAAGTAAAAGGAAAATAATGCACAAGTCCCAAACAATGACACATTCTAACCATAGCTGAAATTCCCCACTTGTTTATCTATGCATAGTCTTCATGGTTTCTCAATTAAGCCATATAATTGAAGGTCTTCATCAGTTATGAAACTGCACTATTGAAAAACTTGCAATAAGATATATTATCTGAAATTTGACTTGCACTTGTTTGACTTCATGATTGTCCTAATTTCGAGATACAATCTCCAAATGACATCTTGAATTATGTGTGTGTGTGTGTGTATGTATGTTATCCAATTAATTTAAAGTTTCTATTGTTGGTGCAAAATTTATTAGGTGATTAATTGCAGTGAAGGTCGTATGAAGTTGTAATAGTAGAGACCATAGTTCAAGGCCACTTTTCAAGAAGACCAAGAAATTTTAAAATTTATGGATTGACCTATTTTTTAATGATTTAATTTCACCGAACACTTCAACCTTAGTACTCATGCATTATTGTTTGCTGCATTTTAAGCAAAAGATGAAAACCAACTTATTTATTGGAATATGACATATCTATCCGATTAGAAATAAAAAATATATATTTTTCATCATATTTGAAGATCATATTACAAACATTATATAAGTTTAGACACTCAATTACAAATTATTGAACTATAAAGATTTATCTAAACTTTTTCAAAACATTCAATCAACTAACGTATTAACTTAGTCTTAAATTTAATTGATTTTATGCAATAAGTTGCAATTTCCTTTACCTCGTGATAACTTGAAAAAACATCATCCAATCACATTTAAATTGAGCAATTCTTGAGTAATTATGTTAAAAAAATAATTCAAATTATCTCAGTTAATTTATTTAGTAAGTTGTGAATTTTTAGAGATTTATTGGCAAAATATCCTCACTGATTTGATTTGTAGAAGCTAATGAATAAGCAATTGGAGATTGAAGAGATAATTGGAAAGAATATTAGCATGTAGCATGATTTGAGGAAGAGATATTGTTGAAAATTTGGATAAGATTTGATTTGATTTAAAAGAATATAAATGCATTAGAGTCTTTTCTTTTTATTTGTAGTTATCTTATTCAATTTGATTTTTAGGTATAAATAAGTAGTTTTTAGTTTATTCAAGACACTTTTTACTTTTACCTTTACAATTTCATTATTGAGTTTTAGAGTTTTCTCTTCGTTCATGTCTTTCTAAACTCCGAAGGATGTTAAGGAGATAAATTCTTAGGAATTGATTTGCATTCTTTTTATTATTTAAATTTTCTTTTAATTAATCTTTATTTTCTAGCAATCTTAATGATCTTATTGGCTTGATCACCCATTAACTGATGTATGGTTTTATATTGTCAAAATAGATTTAATCTTATAACATAAGACAAAGTAGAATTTAACATTTAAAGTAGCTAGAGATAGAAGTGCATATCTGTACGGTCTTTATGAATTTTTATTCTTCATTCTTATGATAAAGTAGGCCATCACATGAATTATAGGTATAAAGAAGAATAGTGAAATACACCAATGTAAAAACATCTTTATATCTGTCATCAATATAATTTCACTAAAATAATAAATTATTATTGATGGTTGTGATAATAAATATAGTTACTTTCTATGATTTATCACTTTAGAATTATATTAGTTGACTATAAAATTATTTTACACTGTGAATGCATAAAAATTAAGTTATTTTATTAGTAATGATTTGGGAATCATGTAATAATTAAAATTTTGTTTTGTTGTTAGTAAATTTATATTGGTTTAACTAAGTGGAAAGATATAATATCTATTATTAACTGTTTTATTATATATATGGTATTAAAAAATAACTAAAATGCTAAATTGTTTTCATACATCAATCTCAGATGTTATAACTCAATAGCAAATTTTCATATAAGCACAATTGCAAAGCTCCAATATTAGCTTAATAGGTTGCACGCTCACTTGCTCTCTCTTCAGCTCCAATTGCAGTGTTCCAATATTTGCTTAGGAGCATTTTATTCCCCAAATACCCAAAAAACAAGCCTCTGTCTGCTCTCCCTTAGCATTATTGGTTTCTTTTTCAGCTTCACTTCTCTCTATTACTATGAAATGCAGACAATGCATGAAATTACTATCTTAGACATCTTGCTTTTAAACAGAGAAAAAAGCTTTGCTAGCTAAAAAGTCAAACAGCAAAGTCAACTTGTACAGATGTCACATGCTAGAGGTTACACATCACTGCTTCACAATTCCTTCGGCTAGACCTCGGTCAATGTAGAATGCACCTTTTTTAGCAACCATTGCTTGCTATCATAGCTCCTGTTAGCCTTCATACCATGACCTTTTTTTTTTTTCAAACTTAATCCTATGAAATCTTCCTTCTCCAACTGGGCCACCGAAGCTTTTGCTTCTTCATAAGCCCAATTCACCCGTCCACTCACTCAATCACGACTTCATGCTATTGGGCCTGTCTTTATTCCCATTCACAACCCATTTCCCATGGCCTCCAACCCTATCGCATAGTATATCAGAAATATCCGGTGCACCCCGGATTTACTACCATGTCACAGTTACATTTTGGAGGAAAAAAAATGGCTTGATTATTGTGCTAATATATATTTCTCCATTATGCATAAATTGTTTTCATAGGTATATTATTTGACAAGGGATATTTAATGTAAGTCAATGAGTCATGTGTGGAGCTAACTATTAATGGATTCAAATGGTTCAATATTTGTTCTTTTGAATAAAACTTCAGATTCAACTGTTGTAAATAAAAACCATTACTAGATTCCAAACAAGATTTTTTTTGAATGAAAAAAAAAGAATGGTCATGTCAATCATCCATGATTAATTTTAACCTCTTAGTAATCTAAAGGCATGGTTATATCATTGGATGTTTGTAATTATTTTTAAGATCTAAATGTGATGTGCTTTGAAAATCTAAAGTTTAAACTTGACAATTTAAATTTCCTCTCAAAATTTAAAAATTCAACACACTAGTAATATTATTTAATTGATTATTTTATAATTATTTAATTATTTTATTAATTTAGGTGCATTCAGTTTCTAATTTTCTTATTTTTACTCCAGAATCTCTCAGTTTGAGAAATCAAAATATGAGGATCTATTTCTTCTAAGAAATCACTTCCTATTTAATACCTGTGAATTCCATATTTGAAGTTGCAATCGAATTAATTCATTAAAAAGAATGAATGCAATACATTTCTAATGTACCCATAGGTGCTATATCAGATTTAAATCAAATTTCAGATCAATCTATATTGATTAACTGCCTCCATTATGTTGTTCCTGTTCCTATTATCGCACACCATCATATGTTCATATTTCTACTATGTTGAATTTTTAAATATTGAGAGGGAATTTGTGTAATGCCTCGATTTTTTTCCTTCTGTGCAGAATGACCAAAATGCTTCTGAGGTCATTTTTGCATAAGAACTGAGGACGGTCGGTCCCAACTATCCTCAAAGGTTTAATTTAATGTGTGAGGGGGACTATATGTGTTTTAGGTAGCAATCATTGTGAAAATTGCAATTCCTAAATTTTTCTGTGTAATATTATCATTTTGCCCATGGACAGTGCTTATTGAGCCTAATCAAAGTAATTAAGAAAATAACGTGTGGTTAATTATTTAAAGATTTCTAAAGAGTTACTAATTATCTAATTACCACTAGTTAAAAATATAGAGGCATAATGACAAAGAGATTTGATGATATCAATGATCACTACACTTGAATTTTAATACATTTTCTATGTAATCCACCTACCTCTTTATATAATCCCTAAAATACCCCTAAACCTAATCCAACAACTCTACAAACAAATATAAAAACTCAACCACTCACTCCCCACTCACACAAATCTGATTTTATTCTTCCAAAGAAAAAAAAACATTCTACCAAACTCTCATCTTCAACTACACTTACCACCACCTACCTCTACCCCATAACTCCTTCAAATACACTTTTCCATACCTCTTTCACCTAATAAACACAAATTCACAATTAGTTTTTCAAGAAAAAGCCTCCTTCTATTTGTTCTAGAGCAGACCAAATTCGTGGCCAAAGAAAAAGAAGAGCTTTTACTTCCTTACTTAGGAGATCAAACTTCAAGGAGGTTGTGGCTACCTTAATCTCCAATAAAAACCATATTTTGGAAGGGTTTATGTTTAATCTTATTTATCTTATCTTGTTCTATGATTTTTGTTAAGAAGGTTTGAGTTTTGATGAATGATTATGCTTGAAAGATCAAAAGAAATTGTTTGTTGTGCTGCTAGAATTCTCAGATTTATGCAAATAACTTAGTTTGTATGATTTTATTCACATAGATGGAGGCAATCTTTCAAGCTAAACTTTTTATATGATGAAGCTAACATATGGAGGTATCTTCAGTATTTTTCTTAGGGTGTCTAGTTGACTTTTTCTATTTTTAAAAATTCAGAAACCGAGAAGGTTACAGTTTTGGCCTAAACAGTAATTTTTAAATCACTAAATTTGTATAATTTTGTTACTATATCAAATGATCAAATTATGACTTGAAATTTTTACAGGATGTTGTGGACATCTTGTAGTTCAACCATAAATTTTTATAGAATATTTTTTTTGTTCATCTGATAGGGTAATAAAATTGAGATTTCTGACTGTTGGCTAAAAATAGGTGATTTCTGACATCCGAAATTGTATAATTTTATTAATATAGCTAGAGATCTTTTTATAATTTAAATTTTTTACAAGATCTCATATACATATTGAATAATCTCCGAAAAATGATTTTGGTCTTTTTATGATGTTTAGTAAGTTAATCATATTTTTCATTAAGACTGAAATTTCTGGACAACATGATATTATGTTTCAAAGTTTTACAAAAGTTTGGATTTTGGAATGTATAGGTTCAGCCAAGGTAGTTTCTCCAGTAAGAAAAATGTTATTTTTAAAATTAACCACATATTTGGAATTTACATAAAAAATGGAATAGGTACATGTGATTTGGGTATTTTGTAATTATATATAAAATTTTGGGTCAAAATATAATTTTATAAAATTTAGGGGTTTTTATACAAAAATTAAATATTTATGGAGAAAAATTGTAAGAGTAGGTTCTGGAATAGTATGGTATGTGTTTAGAAGAAAAAAAAATGAGTTTTTGAGTCATTTTATAATTTTAGTAAAGTTCAGGGGTTAAATTATAATTTCTCAAAAGTTTGGGGGTTATTGTGTAAATTCTAAAAATTTCAATGGCAGAACTGTATTTAAGTGGAATTAGGATGGAAAACTTGTTTTGGATGAAAATTTTAGTTAGAGGTTGTTTTGTAGATTTTATGAAGTTGGAGGGCTCTTTAGCAAAAATTAAAAGTCTTAAGATTTTCGAAAATAAATTATTAGAACATATGCTCATGGGAAGGTGGTCTTGGTTTTTCACAAACAGTTGGAAAATAGAAAGGAATAAGAATGCTCTTCAAGCTATTCATATCATCAAATTCAAGCTAAATTATTTGAAAAGACTTGTTCCTTGTGATGCTATGAAAATGAGTGATCCTTGGTTATACATTGATGAATTATGACTATTTACTGTACTTGTATGCCATACTTGACTGAATTATAAGACTCTTACATGATGTTGAAGCATGAGATTCTACACGTTAAACTTAATGTTAAGTGAAGTTGTTCCCCTTTGTCCCCATTTAAATCTAGTGGCGGCTAGCTAGGTTGATCTCATCCTAGGCGATAGGTGATGTAGAGTTTAGGTGACAATTAAATCGCTGGGGACGGTGATGCAATTGGCTTAGATGACATGAGAGAGGGTGATACATTAAAAGAATTAAAGTTACTAAACAAAGTCCTAGAGAAAGTGTGATGTCTTGATTCTTTTATTCTTTATGCAAGTTCTCTCTATGTGATCTACATGACAATAATGGTAAGCTCTTTAGATTATTATTTGTTAATCAAGAATTTTTACAAGACTTAAAATATGGATCACTTCGAGACTTTTATTTATGAACTAATTAAAATGAACTAAAGCATGCTTACTTATTTTGTAATTAAACCGAAGTGACTGGAGATGATAATGATGACACTTATACTGTTTTCATTTAATTATTGAGATTCCTTTGGATTCTCACCCCTTTTCTTTTTGCGTGTCATCTTCAGACGAGCCAGTGGACCAGAATGCTGGAGTCCCTTGAGTTCTTGACTTTGGAGCTAATCCACAAATAAAGACTTCATTAGTATTTATGTTTCTCCTTATTTTGAGATTTCTATGACTTATAGATGACTGTATTTGAGACTGGGCATTATTATCAGCTCTTACCTAGGATTTATTTATGGTTTGTTCTATCATGTGTGTATTATTATGGAAATGTTATTTCGCTCAGAAGTTGCAATAGTTTTAATTATACATTAATAGATAAGGCTATTGTCTATTTTTCAGCTAAGAGTATTTTCAAATGACTAAACATACGAAATCAAAATGTAAGAAATCTAATAATTGACCAATTATGATGTACGCACAAGAGGTTAATAATTAGGGTATTACAATTTGAACTATCAAGTTTAAACTTTAAATTTCACATTGGAGGGAATTTAAATTTTCAAAACACATCACATTTAGATCTTAAAAATAATTAAAAACATCTGATGACATAACCTTGGATGATTCATTTTCATTAATTAAATAATTAAAGTAATTATCATGCTCATATAATTTTCGCATTAAATATGTTAGGTAGCCTAGCTTATCCCAAACGAACATGAATAGGGTAGGGACGCTAATATATTCATTTTAGTTTGGAATACGCGAAGGGCCCTAACATATTCACCCCTATATAAAAACTATCCAGATTTGTAGCAAATGTCTGTTTGGTTTAAATTGGTAGATAATGTATTTTTTTTATTTTAAATGGGTAAAAACTCCATATTAAAAAATATTTATTTGTATCAAAATTTAGAATAAATACAGACCAAAAAAAAAGAAATGAAAAAAAGTGGACCAAAATCAAAACAAAAATTTTAGAATGATCAAAACCAAATTGACTTATATTTATAGGGACTAAGAACAGATTTCATTAAGCCTATAGTGGAGTTTTAATACACTGACAATACTAACGAGTGCAGGGCATAAATTAAGTAGCAGGTAGGGGATTATTCCAGCTTAATTAAAGGTATCGAATTCAAGCCATGAGTGCAGCTATGTTAAAACTTATAAGGAAGAGTTTTTATTGATATCAATGAAAAATTACTTTACTTTTTATGTTTACGCGTTACATTTATATATATAATATCAAATTCTGAATGAAAATAACCAAATTGCCTCTCATCACTGAAATCAATGCTAGTATTACTTTCTTAATCAAATTTGATAATTATAAATTCCTAAACCATTTTTTGGAATAATTATTTTTATTAATTTGATAATTAATTGCCTTTCATCATTGGAAAACATTTCTTAAAACATTTTATGTTTTACTCAATAAAATCAATAACAACGTATTGAATTTCAAAATAAAAAATTTATCAATCAATAGTCTCTGTCTTCTCACATTGTCTATCTTCTCATATACGCTCTATTTTATCTGTCTTTTCACATTCTTTACATGTCCACGTGCTTACAAACTTCACTAGGACACAAGCATCATTCCAAAACCAAAATGCCATTCTAGATTCGTCATCTCTCTATGTTTATTTTTTCAAAAATTTCATTGATATGTTTGAGTTTTTTCCATTTTATTTTCTTCTCCTCTCTTTTATAAGAACTCTAATCTTTCCGTTTTATGATTCTAGATCAAGCTTTGGAGCTGTAAAGGAGATTGAGTAAACAAGAAGAATAGTTGAGAGTGAGATATAGATGGCAATGATAATGGTGAATGACTGAGCAATAAAGATTATACGATACAACTCTATCCTTCTCTATCTTAAGTTCTGTTAATACTTTTTTAAGGTTTTCTTCCTCCCACCAATGAATTTTTTTTTTTTGCTTTTTATTTTGTGCTTTCTAAGCCCTTCAACCCTGTTTACATGTGGGTTTTCACTCCCATCCCAACTGATAAAGTTTCAATTTTTACCTTTTTTGGCTCATGGGTATGGTGTGATATTTAGATCAAACTTCTTACTTCACATTAGTGGTGAAGTACTATGTTGTAGTATAATATCCTCTTGGTCTTTTCTCAATTCAGTTTCTTCTCTTTATTTGCTTTCCCAAATTCTCTTTTGTTTTGTTTTATTTTCTCTCTCAAATGAAATTGAACTTGAAGAACAGAGGAATTCATACAGCAATAGTGCTGGATAATTTCAACTTTTAAGTTTTTAATAATTTTCTATTGTCTTTTTTTTTCATTTTCATCTTTTCAACTTCTTTCCATCTCAAACTTTTATTATTGTTCCTCTCATATTTCATTTTTGAGGCTTTTGCTGTTTGTTACAACACAATTTTTAAATTAATTTTTGGACTTAGCATTTTTGGATTTATGCTTTCATCTCACAAGTTTCTTAGATCTGGAGCTCATAGATCCACTTTTTTTTTTTTTCATTTCTTCCATATGGAATTTTAAAGGTATGATTTAGTTGCATTATTTTGATTTAAAGTTATTACAATTAATCTCAAATCACTATTTGTTTTCGTCTACATGATATGTAAGAGATCCATTTTTTATGTAGTTTTTAAGTTGTGTAATGTTTTATTTTTTTTATGATTCTATTAAATTAGATTAGATTTGAAAGTGGCAAGTTCCCAGGTAATTCTCACATGATAATAACAGGTGGTTTACCGAATCCATGCAGAATCCGAGACGGTTAATGTTAGCTTGTTTTTAGCCATTATTTATGTAATCATGCCTTTTGATTTTATTACTTTCATTCAATTGAAAGTTGACTTTCCCTCTTATTGCTCTATGGAATCTTACTTATGACCATGATTATCGAATTATATATGTAAAACTTTCAATTTTTTTAAAAAATTTGTTTATTTTTTTTAAAAAATTGAATCTATTAGTGGTTTAGATCATGATAAACACATCCTAAAAATTGGCTGTTAAATAATTTGCTTTGAAATGTGTTAGTTCTTAATTTAAACTAATGCCCTAACAGATTATTATGCTTATAACCAAAATATTAATGATATGCAATAAATATATCATACATACATGTATATATATATTAGGTGATATTTGGCAATAATTTAATTATATCATATCTTTGTTTTTTCATATGTAAATGATGATGTCATACCTAAAATCTATATTTTATTTGTTAATTTGTAAATGATGATATGCATATTCTTTGATGATTTATATTTTTTTAATATACTAATCGTTTGATCGCTGCAATATACATGATGATAATAAAAAATAGTTTGTTAACCATTACTAAAAATAAATATAATTTATTTAAATATATCTAATAAAAAATTGAGTATAAAATTTATTTTAAAAATAAGTTAATAGTTAAATAATTAGATAAATGAATAAAATATAAACATGTCATTCTATTTTATATCTTATTTTGAATACTATGTTTATGAGGTTGAAAAAAATTTGATAAATGACTTTTAACTAATAATAAAGAGCATATTTCATGAAAATTTTACAGGTTTCGAAAGTTGAAATTGTTGAATAATAAAAAAGAATAAGTAGATAAGTTTACTATATCATGAGCCATTTATAGAGTAACGATGAGTATCTATGAGAGAAGGGCATGTCCCCCTCTCTATCCTTATTTAGAATTGTAACTCCCATTGTAACTCCCTAATACTCATTTCTATGTCCTCAAGTTACATAAAAATTAATACCAAGGGATCACACCCTATTCCATTAGGCTCAAGACCCGTTAGCGAATTCAAAATCTGTATTTCCTCGTTCTCGAAGGAGTTATGGCGCATTAGGTAGAACCCCCTTCATTCTCTTTTGATGTGACCAGTGTAAAATCCGCCAAATGGATAAGGTCACCCAAGAGTGGGATTGAATTAGTCTTTTGGATTAGAACTTGGGAATAGAAGAAGAAATAGAATTCTCCTTCGTGCCAGCCTATTCATTTTGAGCCGAAGCAGTGGAATTGCCGACATTACTATAGAATGCA
Source organism: Dalbergia cochinchinensis (assembly GCA_031216125.1). Classification (NCBI taxonomy): domain Eukaryota; kingdom Viridiplantae; phylum Streptophyta; class Magnoliopsida; order Fabales; family Fabaceae; genus Dalbergia; species Dalbergia cochinchinensis. Next base: position 71,526,660 of record CM062368.1, on the reverse strand, counting down.
ATTTGTGCAGCGGATATTCGGCGATAAGAACAGGCTTCGGTGCCAGCTAGGACTGGTAGCATGGTCTTCTCTTAGGGTTTCTCTTGGTTATGGAATGGGAGCTGCACGTTAGCACTTGACTTTCTTACTTTTCTGGCATCTTCGGTCCTCTCCTTTCAGTCGAGCTGCTCCTACCGCTCCTAGACATAAATGTTGCTAAACATTCTAACAAAAATTCGACATGGTAGTGGCATAGGCACCTTACCTCCTGTAACATGGAAAAATCATAAACAAAATAACTAGTCATCCATAGCTCAACCTATTGTTCAAAATACAACATTCTAGTATCTTACATATCATCATCATAAGGCACATTGTGCCACTCAATCCATAACATAAAACGTAATAATGAAATATCAGAAGATAAGCAACCTCATGTGTCAAAATAGCTAAGAATATACTAAGTCATAGCCTTAGGCCACAAAATACAAACATAGAAGGAATAAAGGGTCTCATAACCCAAATACATCAGAAAGATCCAAGTAGCAAACTCCAAAATAAAAATGACATATAATTCCATAAGCATAAGGCAAAGTAACTCAAAGATTTTGAAATATCAAATGAGATCAAGTGATATAGCACAATCTCCAAGCAAAGTAAAAGCAACAATACTCCATCAGCTAAATGTAACAAAGTGCAAAATCAAATACATAGTGCTTACGTAGATAATAATCAAAATTACTTTGCACACTTACTTAATTTAAATAAATAGAATAAGGGACTAAATATAGAATTACCACCATATGAACTAAAATATAACTACTCAATACATGAGTCATAATTGGCATATACCATAGTGATAAGTTATTACAAATAACAATATAAATTCTACTACTATTGGTTTGTTTCTCACAATTATGACATAACTAAAAATCAAAGTGGTAATTCTTGAAAGGTCTGAAATCTTCATGTGTTGCCTCCTTCCTTAGCTACGGCTTCGTTGCTTTAAGTGGATATGTCTGTCTCTAGTAACGATAATGAAAAAGAAACATAGGAGTGAAAAATACAAGATTTCTCAGTAGGAGTTCCTACTTGTACTAAAAGTGTCATCATACTTGTCCTATTCACTTCGGGTTTGTTATAAAAAATGAACAAGTAAGGATTCAATTATCAAACTTTTCGCAAATGTGATTAGCAGAAGTGAAGTTGCTTTTAAACTATTCTTGAACATTAGCAGAGGCATATATAACATAACTCATCAATTACGATTTAAAACTTCACTTAATAATCTCTTTGCAAACTTCACAATCATATAAACATTTTTATTCATGATGTTCATGCATGACACTTTACTTTCTTTTATTTATGTATTTCTTAATCACTCACGGGATGAATGCGTCAATGCCTTAGACCACCCTAAAGGGTAATGAACTCATATCATGGCCATCGCCATAGCCTTTTAATTTTCTTTCCATTGCCATAATCTCAACAGTTTGGGGGGTTAAGTCATGAGCTTAGCTCAAATCCACTTTTCAAGACTTTCGTTGCTACTTTTCCAACCTTTACTTTATTTTCTTTCCATTGCCGTAATCTCAATGGTTAAGCTGTGAGCTTAGCTCAAGTCCAGTTTTCCATACTTTCATTGCTACCTTCCCAGGCTTTACTTTTATTTTATTTCCATTGCCATAATCTCAATGGTTAAGCCATGACCTTAGCTCAAGTCCAGTTTTCCATACTTTCATTGCTACCTTCCCAGGCTTTACTTTTATTTTATTTCCATTGCCATAATCTCAATGGTTAAGCCATGACCTTAGCTCAAGTCCATTTTTCCAAACTTTCATTACTACTTTCCCAGCCCTTACTTTTTATTTTCTTTTCGTTGTCATAATCTCAATGGATAAGCCGTGAGCTTAGCTTAAGCCCACTTTTCCAGACTTTCATCGCTACTTTCCTAGGCTTTAATTTTATTCTCACTGAGCGAAATCACCAATACCTTAATCCTCTTTTGAGGATTAAGCAGTGAATTTGTCTATTTATTGTTTCATTTGAAACATGAACATATGCGTATCATCATGGAATCATAAATAAATCATAGCACAATCATTTTATAACTAATCACTATACATTCACATTATTGGATAATACTTTCTGTAACATAGATCATATACAACCTTATATCAAATAGTTGGCTTTTCATGCTAAATCTTCATGTCATATTTCATCATTTAAAGCCAATAAATCAAGTATCCTAAGGTTGTTAAGGGGTTATGGAAGTCTTAATATTTACATATTATGGAGTCTTTCTTTCCATTATTACAAATTCCAATCAAATCTCTTTACAAGACTTGAATCTTCTATTTATAGTTCTGACATATTTTACAAGAAAATTTGTAACTTTCTATATTCTTGTTATCTCAGCCTCCTATAGGGAGTTCTAGATTCCTAACTCATCAAGCTTTCCATTAAGGCAATTTCATTAAAAACACATCCATGGTTATGTCATAGTACTCTTCCCTTGCAAAGTTATCCCTTTTAAAACCTTCTTGGTACACTATCCCACAACTTTATTTCTCATTCTGTAGTTTTGTGGTATAAAACTTTATGCATGGCATACATGGATGTGTTCCTCTATGTATTAGCTTTCCAACAGAGTTGAAATCAAGTTGTGTACATTTTTCTATAGTGAGTTGCACCTGTTTTACTATTGAAAGGTCAGATTCAAAATTTCATCAGTCTTAGGCTCAATTTTGAAAATTCATATCTTGGGCTAGAAAACTCCTTTTTAGGTGATTTCTTTTGGAGAGTATTTTAGAATAAGTCTAGTTTTTAGGGAAAATAGTTTTATCATGAGATACTTCATATATTATGAACACTGCTTTACATAATATCTATTGGCAGAAAAGTCAAAAAATCTAACATCTATTATTTTCATGCATTGAGTCACCTTATCAAAGCAAGTTTTACATACATACTCTAAAGCCATATTTGAGTATGAAGACATTATAAAAGCACTCAAAAACATAAAAGAGCACGTTATATTCTCAAAAACTTCACAAATAACTATGCAAATCTTTTGTCAATAACCAAATTTAAGGCATTTTAACCATGGCAAGGTTAGAAACTAACAATGCTTAAACAAATAAATAAGAAGCTCCTACCTCTTGTGTAAAGGATTAAAAATAAGTCCTTCTATTCTAAGAGATTCCACAAACTCAAGGAGGACAAGACAAGAAAGTTTCCTTGACAAAGGCTTGGAAGGCTTAGTGTTTGTGTTAGTATTTTACAAGAGTTAAATGATGTAGCTCTTGTAAAGCATGGTGAGGTTTCTTTGTGGTTTGGAAAATGAAATGAATAGAAAAGAGTTTGAAGACTATTTATAGTGGAAAGATCAAGAAAAGAATAAGAAGCAAAGCACTTTATGCTTGAAGCATGATTTATGCAAGCATGTTTCCTTAATTTTGGGGATGGGAAAAGAGCCCATGTTTTATTCAAATATGTTGGCATAATTTTAGGGATAGGAAAGAGTTCATGACAAGAATATTTAGGAATGTTTTATGCAAACATGTTAGCCTAATCTTGGGGATAGGAAAAATGGTCCATGTTAAATGCAAACATGTTGGCCCGAATTTATAATTATTAAATTAGTGGCATTGTTGTAATTTCTTAATTCAAGACAAGGGCATTATAGTAATTGGACAATGTTAGTGGCATCTTGTAATTCTTTTTTATAAAGTAAGGATATCTTCGTCATTTAGACAATGGTTGTTTTGTAATTTCTCTCGCATAGTAAGGGTATTTTTATAATTTTTATTAAGTAATGACATTTTTGTAATCATTCGCATATTTCTCTACACATACTTAATTATTTTAATATTATTCATTATATTTCATGACACTTGTCCAATTTATATTTAATCATTAATTAGGATTATTTGATCTTTCTAGTTATGAATTTGGGGATGTTACACTAAGGGTCTGTTTGGTTTGAATTTCCAGTTTTCAGTTTTCTAGAATTTGTTAAGGAAAAACTAAAAATTCTAAAACTAAAATTTGTAGTTTTCAAATTTTTAGCTTTTCCTTCACAAATTCTGGAAAACTGAAAGTTGGAAACTGAAAACTAAAAACTCAAACCAAATAGGCCCTAAATCTCTGCATCAGATCTACTTGCTCATCTAGAGATGATATGGAAAAAGGTGAAATGGGTGAGAAATCAATTGAAATCTCAGTAGGGGCATATGCAATTAACATGATATTATAAACATCTCTAGTCTACCTTGGTTTTCTTTGAAATCATTAGTATACAATTATGAGGTTCAATTTTAGGATTTAACAAACCATTTTTTACCAAGGTAGAGGTGTCGTTTAGTATGGTCTTGGCATGAGATGTACATGCATGCATGAAAGAACTTTACTAGTATAATTAAAGAGACATGCATGCATGGAAAAAGGACTAGGCTTACTTATTAAATGTCACAAGCATGCATAAATGGCTATACTAGTGCAAGTCATCAAGTACATCATAGTTAAAGTCTTTTCTTTGGTTCTAACTACCTCATAACTTTCGTATTTCTATTTGTTCCTATAGGTCTCACTATTTTTTCCTCTCATTTAATACTTAGTTTAGATACTTTAAAGGCTATGAGCTCATGCTTAACTAGTTGTTACCAATTTCTTAATGCAAACCGACACTGAAACCTTCATGTGCACTATAAAAGAAAGCCTATGTCCAGTCGTCACTGGTCCTCAAAACGATTTAGTGTCGAAACCCTCTTTGTTGATATAAGTCAACCTTTAATCTTTATGTCTTAATTCTGATTTCTTACTCCTTAGTTTTTTTCTCTTTTCCCTCTTTCCTCAAAGTCATTCTTTTCCTCATTAGCAATGCAAGCATAAATATTAGCATCCAATTATCCATTATGCCAAGACTAAAATGCCACCATATGATAAATGAAAACTCATCCAAACTTCACTTCTTCACTTCCAATAAAAACAATATTGTCCTAACTAAAGCTTCATTACTCAAGAATTATAAATTCATAATAGAGAATACAAACTAAACCAATTTGGTTTCATTTAGATATTTAATCAAACAAATAACATGTATAATGAGCAATTTTCATGCATGAGGTTGCTTACCAGCCAAATCATCACCAAAATTCATATTTCTAAGTTTTTATCATTAAAAACAATGTATTACATACATACTTAAATATATATATATATATATATATATATATATATATATATATATATAGAGAGAGAGAGAGAGAGCGAGAGAGAGAGAGATCAAACACTTAATTTTTATAAAAAACCAACTCAAAGCATCACAAAAACATGGTAAAGTGGACCTATTCAACACATAACCAAATTTACATGTTTATGCATATAGCTTCCTAGACTACCTCATTAATATAGATTTATACATTTGTAAACATTAGTCTTGCATCAAGCTAACTACCCATCCCAAAAATATGTAAAAGCTTAACCCCAAACAACCTTTACTTTCATTTCGGAGTTTTATCAAACATATGACTTGCATATATACTCAATTTTCATGCATCATATTTCACACCTCCAAACACCCCACTTAAAGCTATAATTTCAAGCCCTCATGCATCAAAAACAAAGGTACACACACACACACACACACACACACACACACACACACACACACACACAGATACACATCCTACATTCAAATTTCCTTATAATCCCACCCAAAACTCAACCAAAGCATGATATAAAATATTCCCCAAGCACCAAACCGAGAATGCATTATTGGGAAGGGGAACTAAGGATTATTTTCCAACAATATTTCAACATTATACATGTCAATCATAGGATTTATTTGTAACATTTTTCAAAAGTCACAACAACCCAATAACATTCATATCAATCATAAGCATTATAGCACTAAGGTTTAACAAAAACAAAAAGAGAGACATAGAAACCCCTATCAACTATGAAGAATGGGGATGAGTAAGCATCAAGGGCTCCCACAAGTTGAATGGAGAAGAAAATCTTCTCTTCTTAGCTCCAAAATGGCCGTAGATTAGGGGGTTCAATGGGGAAGGGAGATGAGCTTTTGAAATGTGAAAATGGAGAGGCGGTGTGGTATTTGTTGAGGAAAGGATGGATAGGTTTGAATCTTGAGAGAGATGGAGTGGTGGAGTTGGGCTTTGGATGATAGAAATGGAAAAAAGCAAACAGAAGGTGGAGAGGAAGAGAGAGTTGTTTGAAGAATAAAAAAAAAGAAAAGAAAAGATATGCAATGGGGCAAACGAGGGAAAATGTGAATAAGAAAGGGGGATGGGTTTTTGGTCTTCTTTTTTTATTTTTTTGTAGGAGTATGGGTGTATGTGAGAAGGGTGGTTTGCCAATTAGGTGTATGTAAGTGGGGATAGCCTAAGGATTTTACACACAAAGTCACTAAAATGAACATGAAACACCCATTAAAATATTATTTTCACACACCTCTAATTCCAAATAAAGATTATTTAATTCATCCAGTTTTTAGTTTAAATTTTCAAAAGGAAACATATAAAGGGAAATCAAATTTTACTAAGATGCTAAAATTAATCATGAATGGCTAATTATCCATCAACTAACCAAAGCAATTAGTATATAGAAATTGGGGCATTACACCTATCTCCATCCTTCCCCCGTCACGAGTCCCCATTTCCCACAAAGATTTGAATCTCTATAGGAATTCATGATTTTATTAAAAAAATTCCAAAAAGAGAAAAAATTAAACATACTTTGAAATTCAAAAACATAAATATCCATAACAAATACTATTAATACAACATAGTCCAAATTAAAAATGAAAATACTTACATAATGCATAGTCAATAAACATAATTAAAATAATGAAGGTGTGCTAAGGTTTACTTTATATATGTATATGTATATGTATATATTAGTGGGGATCTGTTTACTCCATGTGTAAGTCTTGCACACTTATTCCATTCTAGAAGTCTTCATTGATATTGAATTTAATCAATTGGACTGTTAATTTATGTTATATTATATTGATGATCAAGCATGTCAAATTTTAGAAAAACTGGACAAAAATAGCCATATAATCTATTAGTCGATATTTACTTGTATTTTCAAAAACATGTTATCCGCAAAAATAAAAGGAAATGATTAACTATCAAATCATTTCCAAATTGTATGAAATTTTATATACTTGATCTGCTTGATATGAAATTTAAATTCAATGGTTGGATTGATATGATTTCATGCCCAAAAAAAGTCATTAGATGGAGTAAGTATGCCAAGATTTACTCCTGGAGTAAACAGATCCCCACTCATATATAAAAGTGGATATCTAAATTGTTATTCAAGTGGCCTCAATGAATTCAAGAGGGGGGTAAATTGAGTTCTCCAACTTTTTCAATTTTATCCCACTCTAATTCCTTCTATAATAAAATATAAGAAAATGTAATAAAGGCTTGATTGCAAGGATGAAAATGTAGGTGATTAAGACTTGAAACTCTATGGATGAACAAGATAATGAAAACTAACTTGCAATAAATATAGAGATAAGGGAAGAGAGATTGTAAACTTGGTTTATACTGGTTCGGTCAGAGTTCCATTATCACTTTAACCTTTACAATTGATGAGCACTCCTACACCTTGGGATCTCTCACCCTTGTGTTTGAGTCTTTCAAGAACCAAGAGATGCCTCACTCTTGTTCTTACAAAGAGATACCTCACCCTTTACACAATCTCAAGTAAATGAACACAAGAAATTACCCTCTGAATAAAGGAAATGTTACAAGTTGAAGTCCTATATGGTTTCTCTAGAATAAGAGAATTTGGCCAAGTAATGATCAAAACAATTGATGAATGAGAATAATTGTTCAAAAGATCTTTGTAATATGTTTTCTGTGTGTTAAAATATGCTAAAGAATGGTATTTATAGAAAACAATTCATGTGAGCCGTTGAGGATTAACCCCAAGAGATGTGTCTCTTCAAAACACATCTATTTGCAAGTTTCTGGGCCTGGTAATTGATTACATGAACTTGTAATCGATTACATAGTTCAAATTTTGAAAACTGGCAATGGTCACTTGCTGGTAATTGATTACATGGTCATTGTAATCGATTACATGCATGAAAATTCAGGTTCTGGGCACAAGAACAACATGGCAATCAACTACTTGATGTTGTAATCGATTACATGAATTCCAGAACTTGATGAATGAAAGTTTAAGACACTTTAAGTCATTTTCTCATTTTAAAAATGTTTTTAAACATCTTTTAAACACATCGTTTAAGAATAAACCCATGTTCTTCACAAGTTAAATCAAAGCTTCATTTAGAAACAATTGAATTATTCCAAAACAAGTTTTGTTTAGATTCAAACTCATTTCTAAGATCAAAAACTTGATTAACTTTAAAATGGCCAAAGAGACTTACTAAATGAAAACCTTTTAACAAATTGATCTAAGTCCTAATTATCCTAACCATTTGACTTGATCATTTGCTTGTTCATCTTTAAGAATTTCCATGTCATTTGCCTCTATTCTTTTTGTCATTTGCTTTGCTTATTGGCATAATCAAAACCATCTTCAAAACCTACAATATATCATTCACATAAATCATTTATATAAATAGGAAATTAGCAAGTTTCATAGGGCAGGGACTGCATTCTTTATCCCTACTCCATTTAACAAACAGGAACTTTGCCAGTTCCCGTAAAGACTAAACATATCCACATTCCTGTCCCTAATGCGGGTAATCCCCATGGGTACTTGCTTCAACGGTTTTTTTTTATTCCAAACTGTATGCATCGTTTTAGTAAATTAGAATATCTAATTTATAAAAACACAATATATTTTCTAATTAATAAGAAATAATGATTAAATTTAGTTATATGATTTCTATTACATCTCTTTTCCTTGTACATCCTTTAAGTAAATTAAAATATCAATTTTAAAGTATATATTATATTTAGTAAAAACAATTATAAATAATCCTAATTTACATCATTTCGCTTATTGGAGTAGTGTATCAATTGCGTACCCAATTATTTTAAGTAAAATGCAACAATTTAATTTCTCAAAAAATTATTCAATAATATGTATTATTTTCAAAGAAGTGTAAATTATGGAAATGGTTATGTTAAATATTTTAAAGTTAAAAATTGAAGTCTTTTTCTCTAAAAAATTAATATAAAATATCATTGAATTGATAAGTTCGAATGTTTCAATTGCAAAAAATTAAATGTGGTGTTGTAAGATGGGTAGATAAGTAGTTTTATTTTTTTTTATAATTTTAAAAAATTCTAGATTTGAAGTTAAAAAACTTTTCAAGAAAGATAAATAATTGAAAAATAGATTGTTAATATAATTTTGTAGAAAAAGGACTGATTTATAAAAAAAGCTCTAATTTGGAAAAGAACATGCATGTTAAAATTAACTATGCAAAACAAATCCCAATATATCATTGAAGAAATATTTTCCAACATTTAAGTTGTGGTATGAATTTTTAATTTTTTTGTTTGATTTATTTTTCAGTTATTTTTGAAAATTGTATTTGTGAAAAAATGAATTTTTTCTTGAAATATATAAATGCATTTATTTTTTATGTTTCTCAATATTTTTAATAATATTATATCATTTTAATCTTATAATACCTTTCATTGTTGTGTCAAATAGAAGTTATAAAAATTTCAATTATAATATTTTATGGCTTATAATATTTTGAATATTTAAAAATTATGGAATTGATAATTAGCATAATATTCAATGCATAGTATGTGTTAATAGAAGAGAGATGTGAAAATATAATTAGAAAAAGTAATTAATAATTACAATGGAAATAAAATTCAAAAATTCACTTTAGATAAAGATATTAAGAAAATAGTAGGGTACAAATTTCTTAATGAATGACACATAACAAAACTTTTATTGAAATGAATCTAAATTATTAGTAGTATAGATAGATATAGATTGCATTGTCAAATGTAAGTTATAAAAAATTTCAATTATAACATTTTTAGACTTGTAATATTTTGAATGTTTAAAAATTGTGGAACTAATAATTGGCATAATATTCAATGTAGAATATGTTTTAATAAAAGAGAGATATGGAAGTATAGTTAGAAAAAATAATTAATAATTACAATGCAAACACAAATTTAAAAACTCGGAATAAATTTTTCAATGAATGACATATGGCAAAATTTTTCCTTGAAATAAGTCTAAATCATTAATAGTATATATAAATATTATCTAGTTAGTCTTCATTCTTAAAATCTTACAACATATATTAATCTAGGAAAAAGGAAATTATTAATGTTATTGAGATAATTTTTAAATCACTATAATTACACACAATTTATTTGATTGGAAAGAATAGTATAAATGAAATACATACAAATATATATATATATATTATCAATTAATTTTCAACTAAAAATAAAAATTGAAATATCGATAATACAACATAATTATAACAAAGTGCTACAAACATATTAGTTATAAACTGATCAGTGTAATGTGTAACTCCCTAATACTCATTTCCATATGCTCGAGTCATATAAAAATTAATACTAAGGAATCACGCCTTATTCATGAGCTTTTCAATATTAGACATAAATATTGATAAGAATTCTAATGAAAATTCGGCATAGTGACGGCATAAATACCATGCTTCCTGTAAGATAGAAACTCATAAACAGAATAACCAATCATTCATAGCTGAACCTATTGTTCAAAAATACAATATTCTATCATCTCACTTAACATTATCATGAGGCACGTAGTGTCACTCAATCCCCAACATAAAACGTATTAATGTAATATCAGAAGATAAGTGGCCTCATGTGTCAAAATAGCTAAGAGTATACTAAGTCACGGCCTTAGGACACAAAATACAAAACATAGAAGGAATAAAGGGTCTCATAACCCAAATACAAAAGGAAGATCCAAGTAATCAACTCCAAAAATAAAAATGACATGTAATTCCATAAACAGAGCAAATTAACTCGAATATGTCAAAATATCAAACGGGAACAAGTGATATAGCGCAAACTCCAAGCAAAGCAAAAGCAACAGTACTCCAACAGCTAAGCTTCTACAGCAGGGTCTACTTGCTCATTTAGAGATGATATGGAAAAAAGGGAAAGGGGTGAGAAATCAATTGAAATCTCAGTAGGGGCATGTACAATTAATGTAACATCATAATAATCTCTAGTCTACCTTGGTTTCCTTCGAAATCAATAGTATGCAATCATGATGTTCAATTTTAGGATTTCACAACTGTTCTTTTCTAAGGTAGAGGTGTCTTTTAGCATGGTCTTGGAATGAGATGTACATGCATGCATAAAAGAACTTCACTAGTAATTTTAAAGAGACATGCATGCATGGAAAAAGGACTAGGCTTATTTATTAAATGTCACAAGCATGCATAAATAGCTATCCTAATGCAAGTCATCAAGTACATCATAGTTAAGGTCTCTTTTGTAGTCCTATTTACCTTGTAACCTTTGTGTTTCTATTTGTTCCTATTCACCTCACTGTTCTTTCCTCTCACTTGATCTTGGTTTAGACACTTTAAAAGTTATGAGCTAATGCTTAACTGGTTGTCACCAGTTCTTTAATACGAACCGACACTAAAACCCTCATGTGTACTATAAAGAAAATCAATGCCCAGTCATCACTGGTCCTCAAAATGATTCAATGTCGAAACCCTTTCTGTCGTTAATATTTATGTCTTAGTTCCGATTCCTTATCCTTAGTTTTTCTCTTTTTGCTCTTTCGTGAAAGTCATTATTTTCCTCATAAGCAATGCTTTAAAAAAAGAAAGATCACAACAACAACTCAACAGTAAGGATAAATATTAGTAACCAATCATCCATTATGTCAAGACTAAAATACTACCATATAATAAATCAAAACTCATCCAAACTTCCCTTTTTCACTTCCAACAAAAAGAATATTTTCTTAACTAGAGCTTCATTACTTCAGAATTATAAATTCATAAAAGGGAACATAACCTTAATAAATTCTTAGTTTCATTTAGACATTTAACCAAACAAATAGCATGAATAATGAGCAATTTTCGTGCATGAGGTTGCTCACCACCTAAAACACCACCAAAAGTCATATTTCTAAGTTTTTATGCATTAAAAATAAGGGATTATATATATATAGATCAAACACTTAATTTTTATAAAAATCCAACTCAAAGTATCACAAAAACATGGTAAAATGGACCTATCTAATGCATGATCGAATTTACACATTTATGCATATAACTTCCAAGATTACCTCATTAACATAGGTTTACACTTTTGCAAACATTAGTTTTGTATCAAACTAAGTACCCATCCAAAAAATATAGAATAACTTAACCCCAAACAACATTTACTTTCATTTAGACATTTTCTCAAATACATGACATGCATATTTACTTATTTTTGTGCATCATACTTCACATACCACATAAAGTTACATTTTCAAGCTCTTATGCATCAAAAACAAGGGTATACATATACATATATATATATATATATATATATATACACACACACACACACATCCAACATTCAAATTTCCTCAAAATCCCAACAACAACTCAATAAAAAATGATATAAAAGGGTCCCCAATCACCAATCCGAAAATGGTTCAACAAAAACAATAAAGAGAATGCAAAACATAAAAAGCCTACCAACTATGAAGAATGGAGAGGATAAAGCACAAAGCTCTTACAAGTTGAATAGAGAAGAAAATCTTCTCCTCCTTGCTCCAAGATGGCCGCAAATTTGGGGCTTCAAAGGGGGAGGGAAGTGAGCTCTTGGAATATGAAAATGGAGAGTGGTGTGGTGTTTGAGAGAGGAAGGATTAATGGCTTGAGTCTTAGGAGGGATAGAGTGGTGGTGGTGGTTGGGATTTGGGTGATAGGAAGGAAAGTAAAGAGAAGGTGGAAAGGAAGAAGGAAGAAAATGAAGAAATAGAAGAAGGAAGAAATGAAGGGAAAAAAATTGAAATGGTGAAGTGTATGTATGTGTGTATATACTATAAATGGGAGGGGAAAAATGGGGTTTGGGTTTTCTTTTTCTTTTTTTTTTTGTAAGAGTGCGGGTGTATGTGTGAATGGTAGTTTGACAATTAGGTATATGTAAATAAGGATGTCCTATGGGTTTCACGCACAAAATCACTAAAATAAATATGAAATATTCATTAAAATATTATTTTCACACACCTTGAATTTCAAACAAAAATTATTTAATTAATCTATTTTGGAGTTTAAATTTCAAAAGGAAACACATGGAGGGAATCCAATTTTACTAATATGCTAAATTAATTATGAATGACTAATTATTCATTAGCTAACCAAAGTAATTAATGCATAGAAATTGTAGTGTTACATAATGCATCAAATTTTAAATAATATTTGGTTCATTCTATATAATAATAATAATAATAATAATAATAATAATAATAATAATAACAACAATGACAATAATAATAATAATAATAATAATAATAATAATAATAATCTCTCTCAAATTGACTAATTCAACTGACTTAGTCAACATTGGCCTAAAAAAAAAATCGACATTAAATTTTGCAAGTTGCACCTAGATATACATACATATTCCTTTGTTTTGTATCAACTACCCACCTACCCATCTTTCTTGCTTTCTTTTTATCTTTCTCAATTATTGTTAAGAACTACAAACAAAAAGAAAGGGGACATGACTCATAGTACCTTCTATAACGCCTGGTGATGAGGACAGGAATGATCACCGGTGCAAGAAGGCATGGACAAGGAGCAGCTCCTGGCAAGGCTTCTAAGCGGAGAGGTACATGAATAAACCGATTACACACCCGAATGGGAGGGATCCTACGAATGTATAAGTATGGGACTATATAGTTAAGGAGGGCTTATATGAATTGATTTGTACTACCTATACCAACAAGATGCATCTTTTTGTCGGTAGCCTATCATTAAAGAACTTCACAGTTAAGCGTGCTTGACTTGGAGCAATTTTGGGATGAGTGACCTCCTGGGAAGTTTCCCAGGGAAGCGTGTGAGTGAGGACAAAGCACACTGAAAAGACCTGTGTTGGTTTATGGGGACAGTCGTCAATCCATAGAGCAGCAGGGAATTTACAAATGGTATCAAAGCCTGGACCTCTCCTAGTACTATGTGGTTTGGGAACGAACCAAGTGGAAGCTGGTGGGCATGTAACACCGGTGACGAGGGCAAGAGTGATCGCCAGTGCAATAAGGTGTGGATAAGGAGCAACTGTTGGCAAGGCCTCTAAGCGAAGGGTTACATGAATGAACTGATTACACACCTAAATGAGAGAGATCCTGCGACTATATAGGTATAGGACTATATAGTAAAGGAGGGCTTATATGAATTGATTTGTACTACATATACCAACAAGATGCATCTTCTTTTCGGTAGCCTATCATTAAAGAACTCCACAGTTAAACGTGCTTGACTTGGAGCAATTTTGGGATAGATGACCTCCTGAAAAGTTTTCCCAGGAAAGCGTGTGAGTGAGGACAAAGCATGTTGAAAAGACCCGTGTTAGTTTGTGGGGACAGTCGTTAATCCATAGAGCAGCAGGGAATGTTACACCTTCCATCACTTTTTCCTTCGCAATGAGTCACATATTCTTTGTAAACTATACCAATAATTAAGAGAAAATCAAAATCAATAATGGAAATGAAAAAACAAATAAGGAGGGGAAAGAGAGAGGGAAATAGAGAAACAAAAAAGTAAGAAAGATAAGAGAAAATGGTAGTTTTAGGATAATGGATAAAAAGATAGAAGAAGCCTTGCCTTTGCCTTTTCATTGTGATTGACTACTACTCTTCTCCAATAGGTAATTCTCATAAATCTTCTACCATGCATTGAATCCTTAGTTTTGCTATCAATACCACCAAGAAGAAGTATATTTTGCTCATTGTTCTCACTGGCATACCAAATATAAGGCAATGGATAAGAAAAAATACAAATCATCAGAGAAGGCATGAGATTAGAGAAGAAATTGTTAAACAAAAGAATAAGAAAAAAATATAGCATCAAAGCATGGACAAGGAGGATTCTAAAAAATGAAACAAATATTTGGAGTAAATTTCTAGTATAGTAAATATCAGAATAGAGCGAGGAAAATGATTCAGCGTAAGATTTGTATATGATTGTATTTGAATGATGATATAAATAGGATATGATTATATATTTGAATGATGATATAAATAATAAGAGTAGTAATGATTATTTTTTTATAATGATAGATACAATAATAATATTATTAATTATTACTCAATTATTAGTGTATATTACAATGTCGATACATATAATCATTGATGCATATAACGTTGATACAAAACTCTCTTTTTCAATATTCACCATTATTCGTTTTTTCAAATTTTAAATTTGAATTTTAAAGACTTTTTAAGAAAAGAATGTACATACATTTTTTTACATGACGTAAATGTCTATTATAATTGATAATTGGTAATCAATAATCGATTGCTTGTTTTAATTAAATTTATGATTATAATTAATTCATAATTGATTATTTGAAATATAACTATTTAAGAATCATAAATAATATTTTAAATTATAAATTCTAGAAATATGATACATTGCACAATTTAATGATATAAATCAACATTCAATCAAATAAGAGCGAATTGCAATCAATACGTAATTAGAATAAATTCAATTATGTCTACACTATTTCAATGGTTTATTTTAAAAATTACTAATAATTAAGGTTATAAAAATGTGGACCCTAAATGGCTTTGGAAGCGACATATGGAAATATTCAATTATCTTTTTCAAAATTCAAGACAAGGTTTTTTTAAATTTTAGATTTTAATTTTAAAGACTTTTTAACAAAAGAATGCGGATGCAACTTTTTTTATGTGATATAAATGTCAATTATAGTTGATAGTTGATAATCAACTGATTTTTTTAATTAAATTATGGTTATGATTAATTAAAAACTGATTATACGAAATGTAATTATTTAAGACTCATAAATAATATTTTTATTAAATTATAAATTCTGGAAAATGATTATTTGTTGCACAATTCAATGATATAAATCAGAATTCAATCAAATAAAACCAATTTATAATCAATACATAATCATAATTGGATTCAATTATATCTACGATATTTTAATGATATATCATAATTAAATTATGAAAATATGTTTTTTTAAAATTACTAATAATCAAGGTTTTGAAAATGCAGATTCTAAATGGCTCTAGAAGAAGCATGTGGAAAAGCTCAATTCTCTTTTCCAAAATTCAGTTTTTTTTTTCATTTCAAATTTTAGATTTGAATTTTAAAGAATTTTAATAGAAGAATATGCATGCATTTTTTTTTTACTTGAAGTAAATATCTATCATAATTGAAAATTGATAATCTATTGATTGTTTTAATTAAATTAATTAATTGAAAATTGAGTATATGTAATGTAACTATTTAAGATTCATAAATAATATCTTTTAAAATTATAAATTCTAGAAAAATAATATGTTGCAAACTTAATGAAATAAATCAACATTTAATCAAATAAGAGCAAATTATATCAATATGTAATCATAATTAGATTCAATTATGTCTATAAGATTTTAATGATATATCCATGAAATAAGTTTTAAATATTAGTATTATATATAGATAATACTAATTATACTTTTTTAATTTAGATATTGCCAATTAATGATTGATCAACCATAAAAAAAAAACGAAGGGATAGAGAAAGAAAATTACTATTCAAGTATTCATTTATTTTTTTTATTAAATAAAATAGAAGTACATATTCTTATAAAATGTATTCAATCAACTAAAAATTTGGAATATCATTAAACAATTAATGAAACCAATAATACTAGTTGTTTTAAATTTCAAAATAAAAAACGAACCAATCAATCAATCTATAATTGATATAATTGCTAATCAATTATTCATAATTATTAGTCTATATATGTCTTCTCATCCCATTCATATACTCATCCCTTTATGTGACAAAAGAAATTAGTCATAAAATAGAGTTTGTATTAATATTGATACGTAACAAGTGATATTAGATATGTATAATGAGGTCCTATCTCCAAAATAGGTTAACATTTTTTTTTATATAACCCAAAAAAGTTAGTGTTAAATGATTCTTTTTGTTGATATAGATACTTAACAAGTGATGCCAGACATATATATTGTACAAACATTTATTTTCACAATAAAATAGGTTAAATTAGAGTAAATAGTCCAAACTAGTGTAAAAATTGTCCGGATCAAATTGATGTCGAGTTAAAAATGTTAGGATCAAAATGATTGTTTATTCTAAATTTTTTTATATAACAAAAGAAATTAGTCTTAAGATGATCCTATAATAAGATGTTCAGACCGTGTATAATTCTTATTGTTTGCAGTTTTTTTCTTTTATGTTCATTGTGGCGCATTTTATACTAAAATGTTTTTCTTTAAAAATAGATATATTACAACAAATAATGTTATTTATATCCACATGTCACAAATATATTTTTACTATATAGTTATATGAATTAATTAACCCCGTGTATCACCCAAGTTCTGCATTAGTAGCATATTTGTCTATTGACACTCCTCATTTATTATTATTTTTTTATAATATTCCTAATATATCTTTGATAGAAAGTTGTTTTATATTTAGTTAATTTTTATTTTCAAACTAAATGAATATTTTAACTTGCTTTATATTTATAATACATTGTTACCCTAATATTTTAAATTTGTATTAATAATTATAATGATTAGTATTAAAAATTTAACAATTTGCTAATGCTTATATATGATTCAATAATGCTTTTCCAAATGTTACTAAGTGTCATGTTGCAGTGAGTTTTCAAACTAAAAAACATGATAACATATAAAGATATAGCATTAGTTAGGATAGTTCAACATAATTTGTAATCCGTTGAAAAGTTTTTAAAACTTGTTATTTAGGCTAAACAAAGTTCATCACTATATATATTTAATTTTTAGCAACATTTATTTAAAAAAGTATTGTCTAGTAATATTTAAAAATATTGTTGAAAATATTAAAAATATATATTATTAAAATCTTTTAGCAACATTTTTGTATATTAAGTTATTACTGAAGAATTTTACTGATGACTTTATATAATTTAGCAATGTTTTTCAAATGTTACTGAATTTTAGTTATGTTGTAGTGTTTTGAACTAATAAATGCTGTAACCTTTTAAAATTAGTTTTTATCCAAACTAATTCTAAGTTCAAAATAATGTGTTCAAATGTGGAGGTATGGGTTGGTTGACCAAGACAAAGAAATATGAATCACGAATTGGCAACAGTGATAGCATATTGAGAAGCTACGAGAGCGTTAAATGGACCTTCATGCTTCATATAACTGAACAACTTGTTTTGTTGTACGAGAAGCACACTAACGACTCAGACTCGATCAAGATAAATTATTTTCCATTGAAAAAAAAATCAAAGGAATGTTACAAAATTTAATTTAGGTTCAAAAATAAATTTAGCTCAATATATACAGCTTTTTAATCAAGGATATTTGAGGAATATTAAAGAAGAAAATAATAAATAATTAGTGACAATAGATAAATAGGAGTAGCAATAGCCACCCCCTCCAAACATAATTTATTTTTTTAAATGAAAAAAGGATATCCAATGCACCCATGATCTACTACCATGTCACAGTTACATTCCGGAGGGAAAATAAAAGAGCTTAATTATAACATTGTGCTAATCTATATTTCTCCATTATGCATAAATTATTTTCATAGATATAGACATAAATTATTTGAAAACGGATATTTAATGTAAGTCAATGGGTCGTGTCTCTTGTGTGGAGCTAGTTATTAATGGATTCATATGGTTCAATATTTGTTCTTTTAAATAAAACGTTAGGTTCTAGTGCTGTAAATAAAAACCACTAGTGGATTCCAAACACGACTTATTGTTTTCAAATGAAAAAAGGACGGTTTTGCACAGAACCAAATGAATTACCGATGGAGTGCGTCCATCCATATTTTTCCCACCATCGTGGTTCAACCAGTGGGGCCCGTGTTGGAACGCATGACAACCACCGATCGAGTCCTCATTGAACCTGAAGCCCAGTGACTTGACTCTATTCGCATCCAAGCTAATTAGAAATTAGCAGCACTGGTGTCGTAAAACACAACGCACCATCACAGACTTTGCACGAGACTGGATGGAGAGGATGACTGACTTTGACATCGTGTTTACTGATTCTACACCTGGACCGGCATTCAGGCTGTGTGTGCACACACTTCGATTTTATTCTAGAAGAGAGGTGCACAATTATTATTAAATTTATATTATATACTTATATTAAGTTAAATATTATAAATTAGTATGTAAAAAATTATAAACTAATATATAAAGTTTTTATATATTAGTTTATAATTTTTTACATATTAGTCTATAATTTTTTATATACTAATTTATAATTTTTAACTTAATATAAATATATAGTGTAAATTTGATGATGGTTATTTATCATTCTTCTTCATTTTAATATCGGGAGAATCACTATTTGAACCATGGAAAGACTATATCATAAATAAAATAGCTCCTGAAATTAATTTTATTGGCCTGTGGCCCTCCAAATATCCAATTCATCTGCCTAATTCATCCAAATATCCATTAAACTTTATTTTCACCTATAAAAGTGATTCTTTCAAGGCTATTTTGTCTAATATATGATATTTTAGTACTAAAATGGTCATTCTATAATGACAACTTTGTATAAAAGGGGTATTTATTACAAATATGATCTTGTGGAACAAAAGTAATAACTCCATGGTACAAATTTAGTATAAAACATGAAACCTAATTACATCTATTATAAAAAATGGAGGCCATTGATATTTGGATGAATTTATCAAATACTATGGATTTTTGGAGAGCAATAAATAAATATAATTTCTTTTAAAAACTATTTTATTAATAACATAATCTTTTAGAGGCCAGAATTGTCATTCTCCCTTTTAATAGCCTCATCTTTTGGGAATTAGCATGGACTTCACGTTTAGTTTGGTATTTCTTTTTTTAAATAAAATACAATCTTCTCTTTTGAGATGGGACGTTATTATAATTTTTCCTCTCTATTTTTAAAATATACACTCTCATTATCTCATAAAATTAACGATAATATATGCTTCAATTCATTTTAAATTTTTTTCATTAATTCTTCATTTTCTTATATATATATATATTACTTTTTACTAAAATACACTTTATTAATAGTTATATATATATATATATTAATCTTTTTACAAAATAATATATTTACGTCTTATAGTAATATGAATACTACCATATACTAAAATATGCATCGATTTTGTTGCATGACTGATCCAAACAGTGACTTGGGTCATTGGCTATCTATCTGAAGTTTTAGGTTTAATACAAATCTTTTAGCAACAAATCCAATAAATCTAAATGTAGTGCTCGGTGTATTGTTTTTTTTTTTTTTGCAAAGGGAGTATGTGCGAGTTGTTTTATTTCAAGAATAGGTTGGTCCAACCAACTGCACTTATTTATTTATAAATAACTAGGAAAAAGTGTATGATCCCATGAATTACTTCTAAAAAAATTGAATCTTGAATAAATTAAGAAAAAATATTTGAGAACCATAGTATTTTGTGATTCATTGTTAAATCCACTTTAATTATCTATCAACCAAAAACTTTGGACCATTTTACAAGGTTAAAGCAAAGCTAAGCAGCGTTAAATCTACACGAGGTGTAGTATTCTTTCTACTACTATGTTACCAGTTCACCAGTTTTTAGGTTAAACCGAGACAGTCCGAGCTGAGTTTCAATACACTGATTCGATGTCCCCTTTTGTCTATATAAGTTTTTGCAACATATTTCCTCCAGTGCATGTTTTATGTCCATTTCTTTTAAAATTGTTATTTTCCCTTATTTATCTATTTATTAAGTCAAAATAACATTAATTTTTTAATTAGTTATACTTTTGTTATAATTAAAGATAACCAATCTTTTTTTAAAAAAAAATATTACACTGATTAAATAGAGACAATCTTATCAATTAACATATTTTCATACTATTATCAATATTCATTTATTATTTTCTTAAGATGTGTGTTTTTCTTTTATTTTGGATAGATAACATATAACGGAGGGAGTATTTCGTATGAATATGCAGCAAAGGTCTCTCCGGTTGTATCATACTCCCTTTATTGCATGTTATTTGTCCATTTTTATTAAAATTTTTGTTTCACTTCATCTTTCTATTTATCAAATGAAGACAATTTATATCCTTATTTTACTTAAAGTTAACCTGTCCATTTATATTTTTTTTAAGAGAATAATTATACTTATTAAATAGTGGCAATGTTGTCAATTAACACAATTTTACAATATTATCAATATTCATTTATTATTTTCTTAAGATGTGTATTTTTTTAACATACAAAGGAAGGAGTATATTTAGGGGTTGAAAAGTTCCTCCTATTTTGTATTTCCAGTTATTCAGTTCATGAAGCCTTCAACTTTTAATTTTGTGGGCTTCTAAGAGTGGCAGAATTTACTCCACTCCTTTCAAAATATTTATCAATTTTGACTAAATACAGATATTAAGAAAGATAATAAATGATATTTATACGTAATGAAGTAAAATATAGTAAATGAATTAATATATTCCTACATATTAATTAATACAATATAATGTTCAAGACTAATATTAGATGGAATGCTTTGAAAATGAGAAATTAATTAGAGTTAGTATTATAATAACAAAATTAATACCTTATTAAAATATAAATTGATAAATATTTTAAAATATGAAATTGTCTGAAAGTGAATAGATAGTCAAAATGGGAGGAAGTAACTTAGTGTAGGTTGAAATGCCAAATGTCACTTAATTTTTCTAAAATGAGACTTTATGTTTTTAGAGCAACTTTTATCTCCCTTCCATCTAGATTTCACACTACTTTTGATATGCTGAGTTGACACATACCTAGTTTTCTTTTTTATCAAATTAATTTTAGTAGCTTCGACACCGTATATTTCCTCTCTTAATTAAGTCATGACAAATATTAATCAAGTAGCAATATGTTTGATGTGCCCAAACTACCATCCATATGCGTTGGCTAGGTGATCCGTCAAATTTCTTATTGAAGGTACATTATTTTAAAATAATCTAAATTCTAATAAAGTATCATCATCACGAGTAAACCTATTGTCTATAAAGCACATTTTTTTTTTAATGACGAAAATTCAAGTTTCATTAAGATACATTAAAATAGGCAATATCGAAGGTGTGAAACCACCTGAACAGCGAAGATCGAGAGATGAAAGCAGGTGCTAGATTTCCATTTTATGAATCCAAATCAGCTGCCAAAGAAGTGGTTCAGCGTGATCTTTTGAGTTTTGGAGCCCACAGAATCGATTCGTGTGAAAGTGAAACACCAAGAGCGTGTTTGGTTTAAGCCTTTTCCGTAATGAAAATAAGAAATGTGTGAAAATGTGTTTAGTATGATTTTATTGAAAATATTTTCAGAAAATATTTCTTAAAAGTATTGAAAATTTGAAAACGTCATTTTCTTGGTTTCAACATTTTCAACCAGTGTTTTGACACACTATCGAAAACGTTTGCAAGTGAAAATGCTGTGGTAACAATGTAATTATAATAAACTTTATGCGTCTCAAGACACATGGGCGGCCATTGTTTCCAACTTTCCATCATTTCTTCCCCAGCAATGTCATCTTCCTCATTTAGCAGTACTGCCATAGACTGCTGCTCAGCACCGCCAGCTGTTCCTTTTACGGTTTCAATTTTTCAAATCATGATAGTGGAGGGGTTTGGTTCGATCATGATCTGTGCCCCAACACCATTCTAGGTTCTCTTTAGATAGGTTTATTCAGCTCACCATCATTGCAACCATCAATGGTGTTTTGTTTTGTATCCACCTTGGCATGTTGACTAAACCCACCAACGCTAAACCACTTGAAAATTTCACTCCTCCATTTGACCAAAAGTTCATTTCATTTACCGGGATTTTTTCCTTTTTTCTTTTATTATTTGTTATAATTATTATTGTAAGCATAAATATCCTACTACAACATTGGGGCTTTGACCCAAAAAAAAAAGGTGGGACTTGAGGTTCCTACTTTATTATTATTATTATGAACTTTGAGGTTCCTACTTGATTCATTACTTTCTGTGTTGAGGCAGGTTGAAGTATAAATATAATTGCAATTAAAAGTAATATTGGTCACTTGGTTCAAATTATTACTATAATTTATTTAAAATCAAATATATTACAAGCGATTTTTAGATAGTAGTTTGATTTTAAAAAAATGATATTTTAACTTTATAAAAGAAAAAAATTAATTTTAAATAAAAGTATTTTAAAATTAATTTTTATTGTTTAAGAACAAATAACTTTATTGTGGTAAATTTAATTTTCAAAATTGTGTTTTAAAAATAAATAAACCAAATATATTTTCATTATTTTCTCTCTTTGAAAATAGAATCAATTTTTATAAACCATACACATTTGCTGAAATTTAAAAACTGAAAATAAAAATCATTTTCAAAAAACAAAAGAAGTTAATAAAAATAGAAAATACTTTCATAAAACAAACACTAAGCTACTTATAACAATTGAATATTAACAACGAGTAACAATTCATAGCACTGATAGTGGTTGACTTTTCCCCAATTCCTCGTGTTTAGTTCGGTCCCTCACAGGATGCAAATCTTATTTTGGGATTCAAGAACCAACGTCATAACAATTCCTTATTCATTTTTTTTAATAGTTAAAAAATTCTTGACTCTCGAAGAGAGAAACTAAGAAGAACACAAAGCGTTCACTAGATATAAGGGGATGAAAAACAAAAGCAAAGTGCAATTTTCCATGATAATTAGACAGGATGGGGGCGTCGAGTAGTCCCCTACTCCTTGCTTCATTCCTCCGGAGTTCCCCCTATCCCCATTCCCCATGGATCCTCGCACCCACAGGGATCAATGAATACATGAGAAAAAGTTAAAAGATTAAGAAAATAAGTAATTTAATTAGCCTAAAAATTTTGAATAATTTAAAAAGAAAATTTAAAAATAATAATACAAAGGTAATCCTAGTTTTGCTACTCGTATCATTATTGTTAAATTTTCAAATTGTAAATCATGTCACAACTATCATTAGAATATCATAATTAACAAAAAATGAAATTGAGAGAGTCTAACACTAAAAGTCCTTAATAAAATACTCAATATCTTTATAATCTTCATGCTTGAGCTTGAGTTAATCCACTTTTACTTGCGTTCAAGAAGGAAAACATAAACTAATTACAAATCATTAGAAAATTGCAACCATAAGAAATCTAGTATAAGAATAAACTCTTATTCCAGTATTTTCAACATCTATATCCTCAAATATTACGAGACACTGAGCCTTTTATTTTTTTGAAATTACCAAATATACTCTCGTCGCCTATATCCTCATGAAATGAGGGCACAATCCCCATCCTTATGCTCAAAGTTACTGCAGGGGGACTTTTATGTCCATTCTCTTGCCCACAAGAAAAAGAATCCCCATATTCAGATCCTTATCTAAGGATATTCGTGTAGATATTTCCACATATGAATCCTCATCGCCATCCTTAAATCCAATAGTGAGTTTTGGAACAAAAAATTATTTAATTAACAGTTATCAAAAGTATAAGATATGTCCTAATTCTACCATTAACGTAAATGAATCTTTTCTATCTCATATATATATAGATATATATTAAATGAATTGTGAAGATTAAAACATAAAATCATATGATATCTTTAAACAATCACATGATCATTAATTACTGTTAATAACCATACATGGACAGTTAGAATTGGAAGTTACTAACAGTAATTAATGATCACGTGATTGTTTAAAGATGTCATGTGATTTTATGTTTTAATCTTGACAATTTATTTAATATATATATATATATATATAGGATGACTCTAATGACTCTAATGTTTTAATTTTGATAATTCATTTAATATCCAACGGCCCAAATTTATTTATCTCACTCTCATAATAAAACATTCCTCTCACTTGAGTTGTTTCATATATATATATATATATATATATATATATATATATATATATATATATATATAATCTTAACCATCTATGTATGATTATACAATCCATATATGCTTCCTCTCACTTTCATAGTAAGTGATGTGTATTTATTCCACTCAATAACTTCTTGTGGACATGAAATTTAATCAATCTGACCATTGAACCATGCGATATGTATTGATAACCAAGTATGTCAAATTTTAAAAAAATTGAATAACAATAAATATATAATAAATAGTTGATATTTGCTTATATTTTCAAAAATTTATCACTAATTAAAATAAAATGAAAGGTTGAAGTACCAAGAATTATTTTCAAATTATGTGAAATTTTATAGATTTGATAGGAACTTTCAATTCAATGGTCATTTCATTAAATTCCATGTCCACAAAAAATTATTGAGTGGAGTAAATATATCATAGTTTACTCTTGGATTAAATGGATCCCCCCTCTCCCCCCCCATCTCTCTCTCTCTCTCTACATATATATATATATATATTTAGGGTTAGGATCAAATTACACCAGTGTAACTCTAAGCATAGTTATATCATTTATAACTTTATATAAAGTAATTTTTTTATCGATTCAACCATTGAATTACAATTACCTATCATAAAGATCATTTATGCCAAATTTGATAAAAATTGAATATTAATCACAATGTAATCATGTAGCTCTTATTCTTGTTTCTTTTAAACATATATATTATATTGATTTTGTTGTGTATAAAATTAGGCCAAACAATTTCAGATTGATTGAAATTTTATAAATATGATCCATATGACGTGGACTTCTAATTCAATAATAAGTTTTGTAAAAAATTACACTAATAAAAACTTATTTAATAATATAATATTTGCTTAAAGTTACACCAATAAATTAGAAGCACTTGCCATACATGAGGGTGTGTGGTGTCGATAAGTCTTAAAAAAAATGGTACAAGAGTAGGATGTGTTCTACGACTTTTGTTCCCAGTTTTTCTTCTCTCTCTATTTTCTTAGAGTCAAAAAAAGAAAGAAACAACTTGCTATATAAAAAGTGGATGTCCATTGAGACATCCAATTTTTTGTCATTGATTGTGATGAATGGAAAAAATAAATGGAAATTGCTATCACATCTAATGAGAAAAAAAGTGGGTGTTTCAATGGACACCCAAATTTTAGATTTCAAAATAATATTTTTGGTTGAAAAAGAAAAAGGAACTACATGGAAGTCCCACCCAAAGAACTGCATAGAAGTCCTAACTATGTAAAAATACCATAAATATGTGCTATTTAAGCAACTTTTGTCTCATATCACTTCCATTTCAATTTCACACTACTTTTGATATGCTGAATTCACACATAACTAGTTTTCTTTCTTTTTTTATCAAATTAATTTTAGCAGCTTCGACACCATATATTTCTCTTCTTAACTAAGTCATGATAAATATTAATCTCGTAGCAATATGTTCAATGTGCCCAAACTACCATTTAGGTGCCACTAGAAGAAAATTGTCATATAGTGACGGTAAAAAATATAGGTAAAAGCATAAAAATCATGGGTATAGTCTCAAAAACTTATACCCACGAACATCTACTTTTGTCATTTTTATTATGTCGTTACCTACGGTTTTTTTCTCATCAATACAACATATAGTTATAGTACCCATTACAGTAAGAAAATGTCATGACTTATACCCACAGATTTCATTGTGTCACTATAGGTTTTAGTGACAGAGCTTAAAACCATCACAAATAATCACCAAATAATTACCCATGGAAACAATTCTGGTATTATATACTTTAGAGCAAAGGTCTTTTTTCCATGGGTACAACTTATAGCCACACTTTCATTGATTTTTAATTTTCTGTGGGTATAGATTATAACAACACTTTTGTTGAATTTAAATTTTCCATGGTATAGCTTATAACAACACTTTTATTGATTTTATATTTTCCGTGGGTATAGCTTATAATGATTTTTTTTTTGTGGGTGCAAAAAATTAAAATTTGGAATTCAATTTATGTATTTATATATATATATATAAGAATAACAATCATATTAAAAAAAAAGACTCCAATTATATTAAAAGTAAAATAAGTTTTAAAGTAATAGGTATCAATATTACAAATAAACGGAATCCTTATCCACAAAAAAAAAGGAATCATACTAATCTAAAGAAGTATATATGTTATGATCCCATAAAGTAAATATGGTGCATACGAACTATAATTCCAAAACATAATAGGCATCAGTCACTAACAATTAACAAAGATGAGCATCTTCGCTTCTAGTTATCACCTACAAATTACAATAAAGCATTAATATTAGTGTATGTATTTAACAAAATTAATATCAATCTTAATCAAAATTAACCAAATTAAGTACATACTATATTCATGATCTTCATTGTTGAAACTTTGAGATCTTGAATTTCTTTGATCATTTGGCATACTTGAAGCATTTGGAACCTATAAAAAAATCGTACAAATTTTAGATATATGTGGTAGTAATAAAACAATATTTGGCAACAAGGAGCCAATAATTCTTACAACTTATTATTATGAACACCGCTTAAGCATATTACATATGGTCTAGGAATCAGTAACTGGGATCGAAATAGCCACATACACAAGCAAAGCAAACTCAGATGTGTCTTATAGAGTTTTCTATTTTACATCTTAACAGTTGGTACACCTAAAACCTAAATTCTAGCAATTGTAACATTTTATCATGGAAAAAAAGACTTATAGAATTAAGAAACAATCCACGGAATTTGAAGATTCTCCACACACAACTGTCATCATATATAGTCATACATCATATACTAGCAATTTTCATTTGGCAAGATAATAACAATGCAACAATGAAAATTCACTTCTTCAATTCGTTAGCATGGGGATTCAACAAATAATGGTTTGTAGACAAAGCACAAGGCTCAAGGGGGTGTACAACCAAGGGAAGGGATTGAGGTAGGGTCCTTATTTGTCAAGGCAATAACAAACACAAAAAATTTTACTAGGAGTGGTTAGAGTAGTTGAAGAAAGAATCTCTTCCTCATCATTTTCCCTTTAACTCTATCACATAGGAAAAAAAAAAGGTTCCTAGTATATTATATGATCTTTGGCACTAACTTGGCATCTCCCCACATCACAAAACTTAGAATCAATTCCTAGCTATTCTTAGCAAAATAAAGTGTTTGCACATTTTAAACACACAAGTTACTAGTGTAGATACATGTTCAGCTGCAAGTTGTAAGATATTTTGTACATCTTCTTCTAGCAACTAGCTTTGCATTAATTTTAGCACATTTATCAAATCCCTTAATCTACTTAACTTCTTCACACAAATCTATGTTTGTAGATGAGGAAGTTTTTGACTTTTTGACTTGTGGAATCTTGCTCAGACAACACACATGTCCTTTCTTTTTAGGTCCTTGTACTTTTGAAAGCAAGTCTTCCTTCCAAAATGTACAACATTGTTTGCTTTGGGATGCTTGGGATGTTTCATCATCGGGTACATGTTTTTTAATTTTATCCTAAAACACCATTTATATAAAAAGAAGTCACACTTGTAAGAGTGTGACACACAACAAAGTAAGAATCGTTATAGAAATGAAACATATACAATAAAATCTTACAATAAAACTAGTAGTTTTTTTTATTGACAATTTTTCCATTCTTACGAGTTCAAGTGTCAATATATACTACACGGCGTTTAGGCAACATTCCTTTGTGTTTCTTTTTCTAAAATCAAATAAATTGTGAGTTTCACATAAAAATATATGATTCAATAACAATGAATGCAAACAAACCTTCTCATAAATCACAATTGGGAGCCTTTTTGTATCCATATGATGGGAATCTTCAAGCTTAGCACGGTTTTCGTTACTAGTTCCACTTATTTTCTATACAAAGCAAGGATTCATAAGGAGGAAATGTCATATATATATATATATATATATATATATATATATATATATATATATGTATAGTGTTATATAAAATACTTATATATGTAGAACAACTTACTTGCCCTTCTTTTGAAAACCAATGATGAACTTGAAGTATAGTATTGGTCCAGATCAACTCGATCATCAAGTACTGTAGAGGCAATTTCTTCTTCTGTCTTACTAGGGTCAAATGCTTTCTTTAAATCACGCTTCCACTGTCTCCATTTATCATTCATATCAGATTTCAATATCTCTCTTATCGTATCATTTATAGAAGGGAGGAAATCAACTTTGCACTAAACAATAAAAAATGTTAAACTAAAAAATATGAAGATAATTTTAATCATAACACATATTATGAATGCAATCATGGAACCTTTATTAGTTTAAGCATCTCCTCTTTGTTATTCTTTGGCATTAATTTCCCACTTGTATAGTTGATTGGAGCATATTGCGACCTTCTTACTACACTTCCAATGAGTTGAGTAAGAGTCTTTGCTTTTTCACTAATAGATTAACCAAGTTCATCTAACTTAACTCTGATAAAATCTTCAGGATCCATGTCCTGCCCATTTAACATTTTTGTAGGCCCTCTAGCTGCTTTAGGTGGTGCTATACATAAATGAATAAAAATGAGAGCAAAATATATACCTTCTTTAAGAACTTCTGTGTTGGGTGCAACTGAGTGAGACTCAACAGATTCATGTATCACATGTTCTGTAGAAGTTGAACTACATTGTGTTCCTTCATTATGGCTAGATTGGAGAATTTGGAGTAGTCCGAGATTCTTCATTGTTTTGTGAAACATTCTTTGAATTCAACTCTTTATTATGATTAACAATGTTTAATTTTCTTCATCTTCCCATCTAGCCTATAATAAGTTCTTTCAAAAACTAAAATCAAAATATTGTATAATCAATCATAGGAACAGCAGTAGAGTGAGCATAAACCAACAAGAAATGACTAAAGCCCAAACTTCAGCAGCTAACATCAAATGTAAAATAAACTATAATGCCCAATTTCTCACACAAGATTGCATAGAAGATAAAGGCAAAATAACAATAGATTAATAATAAAAATTAAATTGATCATAAAACACCAGATTGTGGGAAGTAAAATCAATTATAATTAAAAGGAATCCTCTCAATTAAAATCATCATCAGAATTGCTATCATCATCATGAATAGCAATAGCATTAGCCTCAACATCTAACACTTCATCATCATCATTAACTTTTCTCCTAAGCCAATCATTCTCATTCTGAGTTGTCATCTATATCATATACAGTTTGCTCACTTATTGGCTCGATATGATTGGGGTCTTCATCACCCATATCATATGTATCTCACACTTTTATGTTCTCAACCATAGGTCAATGCTTGTTTCTCTCATCCCAGACATAAGACATCTTCCTAGCTTGTGATGCAAAAACAAATGGGTCACACAAATATCTTTTCTAGTATGCTTTAAAAACTTTAAATTTACAAGAGTCCTTCCAAATTTGTCTTTCTTGCAACCTCTATTAATATCTATCCAATCACACTTGAAAAACACAACTTTATATTTTCCAAAATAATCCAATTGAATAATATCAGTTAATTGACCATAGTAGTTAATTTTGTTGGATAAGATCTTAGTCTTCATGACTATTCCACTATTTTGCATTTTCAACAATCTCTTTCTTCTTTGTGTGGAATCTAAAACCATTGATGGCATAA
This sequence comes from Dalbergia cochinchinensis, assembly GCA_031216125.1. Lineage (NCBI taxonomy): Eukaryota > Viridiplantae > Streptophyta > Magnoliopsida > Fabales > Fabaceae > Dalbergia > Dalbergia cochinchinensis. Next base: position 71,495,896 of record CM062368.1, on the reverse strand, counting down.
CCAGAAAATCTCATTGTCACATCTGATAGACCACGAACTAATAACCTAAGCTCATCAGTAACTTGTGCACTCCTTTGTTCATCCAAGCATTGAATGTAAAATATTTTAGGAACATAACTTGGTCATAACTAATAAAAGAAATAAAAAGAAACTAATTTCTTTCTACTTACTCCCTCTTTAAACCAATCATTGAACTTTTAAACATGAAATTTCTCAAGTTCAACTGAAGACAATTGTCGTCGAGAATGTCTCTTTAATAATGCAATGTGTTCTCTAAAAATCAATGAAAATAGAGTTATTTGGTTAACAAAATTTTCAAACTATAGAAATGAAATTTAACTTATGCCTTACTTTATAAATGAAGCTATCATATCATGGTTGAAAAGCACATATCTATAAGCCTATCACAACTCCATCGTGTCAAGCTTAGTTCTGTCACTCTCTTTCATTTCCCTGCTTTGAACTTTTGTTGTCTTTTCAATCTTAGTGGATTTCCTATTGGATATAAAAAGGTTCCATCATCTATTAAACTTGAATTTATTTCATCATCAATTCTTCTAGGTCTAGTAAGCCTTGTCTCCACCCCAGATAGATATTGTGAACAAAATGTCAAACACTAATTTGCCAAGTAATCTTTTGCAATAGATCTTTTAGGATATGCTCTATTATGTACAAATGACTTCAATGTTAGAAGAAACCTGAAGGCAGCACATAAGATAACTCATTAATAGGTTTTGAATCTATATATTCTTATTGGTTAAAAGGAAGAGTCCATACCTTTCAATAGGATACATCCATCTATATTGCAATGGTCCTGTTACCTTAGCTTCATGTGCCAAATGAATTATCAAATGCACCATTATGGTGTAAAAAGATGGAGGAAAAATTGTTTCTAGTTGGCAAAGTGCCTCAACAACTTGATACTCTAATTACATAAGAGAATCCACATTCAGCACCTTTGAACATATTTGTCTAAAGAAATTGTAAATATTAACTAAAACTGAGGTGAATTTATTGGGTACGGAACCCCTTAATGCAATTGGAAGAAGTTCTTGCATCAACACATGGCAGTCATAACTTTTTAACCCAGATATCTTCTGCTACTTTACTTGCACACAACGTGGAATGTTTGATGAACATTCATCTGGAGCTTTTACATTCTTTAGAACACTCAAGAAAGGTTCATTTTCCTTTGTAGTCATCTGATATGCCCTAGGTAAAATCACCCTAGTACTGTTAGGATATGGTTGAAGATGAAGCACACTTCTAATACCCAAATCTACAAGATCTTTTCGTGCCTTATAATTATCCTTTGATTTTCCTTCTTGATTTAACAATGTACCAAGTATGTTATCATAGACATTTTTCTCAATGTGCATCACATCAAGGTTGTGACACAATACATTACATTGCCAATAAGGCAAAGTAAAAAAGATTATCTTCTTTTTCAAAGCTTGGGGCTCACCTATATCTCCCTTACCATCGTCTAAATCATCCAAATATCTCAAAACTAAATTGCCATCAAGAATTGTAGGTCGATCTTTGAATTCACGTGTTCCATCGAAGTCATTTTTGTTAAGCCTCTGCTTGTGATCAGGCACCAATCACCGACGATGACAGATATAACAATATTTTCTACCATGATTTGATACAGTTTGAAAACCACAACATGGGCAAGCATATTGGCCATTGGTACTTAATAAGGGGCATTTATGCTTATCTTGCTACCAAACCTTAACTTTTTGCATGAGTTTTATTGAGTTATTGGAATAATTAATTAGAATTTTGATTTATTCCTCATTGTGTGATTTTGACAGAATTGATGGCTTTTGCATTGATTTTGGAATAATTATTGGATTAGAGCCTATTGCATTTAACCTATTTCTTTGAGTATGGTTTTTGTATATAGGAGCTTCGAATTGAGTGCAAAATGTCAAGAACAAAGCTAGGAACTCTCTGCATGGAGCTTGTAGCAATGATCAATTTGGAAGAATTTGGGAGCTAAATAGAAGAGTTCTTGAGCTCATTGGAGCATATTTGCAAAAAGTATTGTAATAGAAAATCTATATATCTCTTTACATGGATTAGATTGAGACAAATAAAATATTTTGGAAAGCTCTAGAAGTCCTATAAAACTTTCATGTTCAGCTCAAAACCCAACTTTAAGAGCATCTTGGTGAAAATCGAGTTGTAAGATTAAAGGTTGCTAATGTTCTGATACTATCTAACTTGACCTCCAGTTAGTATTTTCACAATATTTAGAGCTATAGATGTCTGATTGAGGTGCTTTAGGTGGCTTTGGAAAGCTCATTCAAAGTGCTACAATCTCTATTTCTAGTACCAAGGATAGATTCAGATGTTTAAGGGGCCAAAATGACCAAATATGTAAAGATATCAATTCTATTTAGCGTTGTAGTGCTCACTAGAACCCAACAAATGATTTTAATTAGTGTAGCTCACTGTTGAGCACTGAAACACTTATTTAGCACTGCAGCACTAGTGCGATGACACAGAATAGCTCATTAAATTAGTTTTTGGGCCCTTTTTCAAGAGCAATATTTAATGGATTGACACAGACTTTTAACCTAGCTTTTGGACTCAACTTAGGACTCATTTTTAGGTTGCTACTTTTAGTTGCTATTATTATCTCTCTACATCTCTCTCTTCTTTTTCTTTGTTCCTCTCTCTGAGGGATTTTATTAGTGAAGGTGCTTTGTCTTGGAGATTATGGCAAAGATTATTGCTATTATTTTCAGGTTCTCTTTTATTTTTATTATTGTAATCCTCCAGAGATGGAGGAGTAAATTTCTTTACTAGTGTAAGGATTTTCAGATAGATCAAGATGATGTTTGGGACCATTTTTTAATGTTAAATGCATTGGTTTTCTTAATATTCTGCAGTTTCTATTTCTATAATTATTGTAGTGATTGCCATAATCGTTATTGGAATAATTAAATTGGCAATCGTCGTTTCAGGAAATCCTTTGGGCTTTTGGGCATAAATTGATAGATCTATTGATTTATATTTGAAGGAGAACATTAGAATTAATTTTTTGATTGGAGGTTATTAGGCTATAGCAATTGGTTTATTAGATCAATGTGATTTATAAATAAATTGAGATCTTGTTTATTCATTATTTGCATTGGTCAAATTCTAGAGATTGATCGATCACTAGTAGAATTGCCAGTAATTTATTACTAATAGCTACCAATGGATTTAATATTTGGTCAATGATAATTAATTTCCAATCTTAGGAATACATTGCACTAGTGTTTTCTTCACTGTTGCTATTATCTTTTACTTTCAATTGCTATAATTTCATTCTTCCAAACCCCCAATTTTCTTAACTAAATATTGAAGTCTCCTTAAGAGATGACCTAGGTTGTGTCATTTACTATATTTTTTATGCAACTTAGTATTAAAATAAATTTCTAATTTGAGGAGTGATGCGAGCTGTCGCTACCCATAACAAATTAAAAAGTGTTTTAATTGCTAAATTACACCAAAAATATAGTTAGGGTGCAATCTAGGTCATCTCACAAGGAAGTGTTCTAATTGACTTGGGAAAATTGGGGTTTGAGATAATAGCAACTAAATTAAATTGAGAAAAATTCTAATAGGAAGAATTACATGCACAAGGATCCCCTCAGATTAAGAGTTGTTCAATTATCAGTTCAAAAAATAAATTTATGGCGGTGGTTACTTTCATTATTTATGCTATCACACAACAATGATACAATTTTACTTAGCAGTCATACAATCGCACTCCAACTAAGGGTTTAGCTAACATATGAACTAGTAATACACGATCGTGATTCTATGAACCTATGTCAATTTGATTACCAATTAGAGTGACCTAATTCCTAACGGAGTTAATTTCAATCCCTTACCAATTGGATGTAATTAAATCAATCGAGCCCATACCCCAGTGGTAACTAGATTATGCATGTGAACGAATGTACAACCAAACAACTCTTAAAAATGCAATTACAATAATTTTCGCAATTGACACCAAAAGAGAAAGCAAATGGGGAAGAAAAACCAATCATGAATTGCAATAGAAATTGAGAACTCAAGAACAAACTTAATCCTCAATTATCCCTATGCACAGTAAAGAGATTACTCCTGCATAGAGGGAGTTTCACAATCGTTGTTGAAAGGAAAAGCCAAATTACGATCCAGTAAGAATCAAAATCTAATAATGATTAAGAACTCTAAAACCTAGAGAGAGAGTGAAAGAAAGACAATATTCTGAAACTATTCCCAAAAACAAAAACCTAAGTTATTGATTGTCCTTCAATTACGCTAAAAACTGAGTTATATCCCAAATGCCCCAATATAGTGCACCGAAGACACATGAAAATGGGGAAGCCACATCACTTATGACCGCTATGCCTCTTGATTCTCACAAATACCGCAACATCTTACTCTTTGGTGACCGCTATAGCGGTCCTGGACCGCTATAGTTGTCATGTATTCACCCAACATTGTGTTGAACATTTTCAAACCCGTTTTGAGGCCTAAAATATTGGAATTAGCTCTTGTTCCTAGAAATAGAAGTTGTAGCTATTTGAATAAACTTTCCAACGCCCTAATAATCACCTCAATCAAACATCTGTAGCTCCAAATATTAGCAAAATACCAATTAAGGGTCAAACTAGACAGTATCAGAACATCAGCAATATTTAATCTTGCAATTGAATTTTCATCAAGATGCTCCTGGAACTAGATTTTGAGCCGAACATAAAAGTTATAGAAGACTTCGTGATCTTTTTACAACATATTTATTTGCCTCAATCTGATCCCTGTAGAGAGAGATACAAATTTTTTATTATAATACTTCCTGTAAATGTACTCTAGAACTCTACTATTTAGCTCCCCAAATTCTCCCAATTGAACACTGCTACAAACTCCGACACTACTATGGTCTTTATACACCAACATGGGATGTTCTTGCAAACAAATAATACTCACAAAAGAGGATTAAAGTGCGAGAATATTTGTTTATCAAAATAATGCAAAGAACCATGATTTTATTCAATGACACCCAATGAGGACTAAATATGAATCTACCAATTACCCATCAGTTAAGTACAATTAAGATGCAAAAGTTTCAAATTTAGGATAGAGAATGGATGCATAAATGCAACCCATCAAGGAGATAGGTGATAGCCTTCGTCTGTACTCCACCCAGATAAGTTGGCATATGCTAGGAAGTCATTAATGGTTCACATTACTATAGCATAGAGTTGGAAGAACTCTTTCTTGGAGACATCAAAGGTTTCAATTCTAGTATCCCACAACTCTTTCACCAATGGTTGTAGATATACATCAATATTATTTCCAGGAGATTTAGGACCAGAAACGATTAATGAAAAAAGATTGTTTCATGCGCATCGAAGGTGGAAGATTGTATGGAATTAGGATGACAGGCCAAGTGCTATGAGTAATACTCATAGTTTTGAAAGGATTGAACCCATCAGAAGCTAAGCCTAATCGAACATTATAAGTATTAGATGAAAATGTTGGATAACGAGCATCAAATTTACTTCAAGTAAGAGAGTCAGTTAGATTCCTAAGAGAATCATCCTTTGTTCTACCCTTTGAATGCCATCTCATCAACTCAATAGTTTTAGAGGATTTGAATAGCTTTTGCAATCTTGGCTTCAAGGGAAACCATCAAAGGATCTTTGCAGGTACTTTCTGTAGTTTATCATTCGCTTGTGTTTCCTCATGTTTTGATTTCCACCTTGACTCACTATACTTTGGACATACATTATCCTTGTTATAGTTGTCCCAAAACAATACACAATCATTAGGACAAGTATGAATCTTCTCATACCCTAAACCCAATCCTGAAATTATCTTCTTCGTCTCATCGTATGACTCAGGCAAGACATTTCCTTCTGGTAAAGCATCTCTCAATAATTCCAATAACATAGAGAATGATTTGTCACTCTAACCATGAAGACACTTTAAATGGTAAAAATGTACTATAAAAGATAACCTGGTAAATTTCTTACAATTTGGGTCATGTATTTGCTCATTCTTTTTAAGCAATTGATAAAACTTGTCAGAATTTTCTGCTCCTTATTGTGGGTTCCTTTGTTCATTATTGTCATGGGTTTCTTCTTCGATAGGATCTATTGCAAAAGCATATTCAAGTAGTCCTTCCATGTCATGCTCCATTTCTATAGGCTCTTCAATTAGTTTATTTGAAGGTATAGTAGGCCTTTCACCATGGAAAATCCACTATCTATACCCTATAAGGAACCCTTGGTGTGATCAGTTAGGTGCAAATAGACACTAGTTCTACTATGAAGGTGAGTGTTAGTGTACTTTTGCAAGGACAAGATTTTTCTATCAGCTTCTAAATTTCGAAATGCAAATTCATGAAATTCATTAACCCCCCAAATATATTCTTCGATTTTTTTAGTTGGATCACTCATCCAATCTCTAGAATCCATCAAAGTACTACAATTTAAGATAAGAAAAAAAATGAATAGAATAGTAATAAGAACTATAACACATGTTTCCTATTTAAAGGATCTGTGATAGCTATAATAGTCTATGACATAAGACAAAATTAACAGCACATATACTTGCATATTATACAAAACCATCTTATCAAGTTCTCACAAATCACACTTAGACATGATTTAAAATTCATACAAGGGCTAAAAAAGTATGAGATAAATAAGAGAGGTGGTGACTCTTCCAATATCTACTCAGAATGGTCCTCAAATGGCTCAAAACAAATTGGATCATAACTTTGATTTCTCAATCAATTCCTATGTTTATCAATGTATTCATATCAAAATAAATAAAATACTTTGGAGAACTAAATATTTATATAAACAAATAGTTCATAAGAATTTAATGAAGAAAATTGAAAAAAAAAATTATTCTATACATATCTATTTGTATTTTTTCAAAAGAATACTATACTTATTAAATAGAGACAAACACCCTTCTTCTTCCTCATTCTACGGTGCACTTTCTCTTCCTTTTTCTCTCCACTGCTGTCACCTTCCTCGTTGCTGTGAGCCGCTGCCAAAGCTCCATTTGCAAAACCAAGCCCACCGTTGCGATCTAGGTATGCTGGTGAGCATTTTAATCAGTTTAATTTTTTTATTTGGCTTAGTTTTTCTATTCATTTTCATTGCTCAAAGTGTTGGCTTTTAATGCATTGGGGGAGTGATTGTTATTGCTATTTTGTTAATATAAGAGTTCTATTGGAGGGAGCACTAATGGTGTTTGTTTTGGAGGCTTTTGATTTTTTTTTTATTCTATATTTTTGTTTTTCAATTTTTATAATTATGTAAAATCAAATGTTTATTCATTTCCCTTTTTCAGGATTGGAGTAGGTTGTGTGCTGGGAGCTTTGTATTTTTGTTTTTACACTGCACTAGAGACTAGTAACAAAATCCTTATTATTTACATGCTTTAATATGTATATAGGATAGAGACTTATAATTTTTAGGATAGAATTATAGGAAATGAGAGGATTGCATGATTGGTGGGAAAGGTGTAGAGGTCCTTCTTTGACTTGTTTACATTGTTATGGAGTTTGTTTGTATTTGCAAAGGTTGCATGATATGCATGTTGTGGCGTTATAAGATTTAGAATGGTTTTTAGATTATGTGAATTGTATATAATTGTTTAAATATATTTGTTATGTTATTGACGTTTAATAATGTCTTTGATTGTTGAATGCACTAAATTAATTGATGAGGGAAGCTTCTAATTTGAGCAGAGATGTTGTCAAAATTTTGTGAAATTTTTTTTACGCAAATAAAATTAAAAGTAACTGAATTAAAAATAATTAAAGACAATGTTTTGAAATAAATCTAACTTTATATATGTAATTATATCTTTTTGTGGATTGCATAATTATTTCGGTATAGCTAGTAGAAGTAAAGGCCGACCTAGGAAGGTCGGTCTACCCATCACCACCACCGCCATCACTACCCCTACAACCATCATCCCTGCCACCACCACTTTTTTCTTCCAGATAATGCCCATTCATGGTATGTTGGCCTTCCACCTCTGCCTTTTTCCTGGTCACATCCTATCCATAACAGTGACCCTAGCCTTAGCTCTACCATTGGCCTGACTTCTAGCCCCACATCTCATCAAACCTCTACTTTTTCAGGTAGGTCACAGACACGGGACTCATAAGGTAGGCCGCTCTGTCAGATTAAGACAGATAAGTTTAAACATGTTTTCTATGACATTTTAATTTTAGATTATGTGTGATGTTTAAAATATTGTCATTGTATTTAATTTGATTCATCTATGTAACAACTTTAATCTTTTACTAAGGGTCACCACAGGATTATAAAGGTTATATAGAGCTGGAATAACCATTCGTGGCCTACCTAGACTAACATCCCGAAAGATGTTAAAGAGATGTGTTAGCAGGAGTGGAAGATAATGCTATAATTTATACAACTATGTCAAAACCATGATTATATTATCGATATACTTATGATTATGTATATGTTGTGAATTTGTATATGTAGAGATCCTTTTACATGTTGCCAGATACAGGTGGGTATGCAAACCAGCCCAGTCCATTTAGCCCGGTCAGTGACGGACCACAATCAAATAGGCCGAACCGAGCTGGTCTATTTCATAAATGGACTTGAATTTAGCTTGGTCCGCGTTGCCCCATATAAGCCTGCGAGTTCACGGACCAGTCCGCATAACTATTTTTTTTTTTACTTGCACAAGCCCATAGATCGGCCCACGAACCAGTCCTTTTTTATACTTTCATATTTTGTTTAGCTTTTTTCATATCCTATACTATATTATATTTACATATTTATATTTATATAGTATATTTTACCTCACAAAATATATATACACACTTTTCATTATAGTATCCAAAATATTTTTAATCAAATATACATAGCTTCTCCAATCATAAAAAATAGTGAAACTATAAAAGAATATAAATTAACAACTGCCAACTATCAAATATCAAACATAAGAAAATCAAATACCATATCCAAATACAAAAAATGGTAGAATAAACCAACTTACCAAAATCCATCCATCAAGAACGTAAATAAATACTGCAAAATGAAAGCATTCCTTTACTTATGTGGGCTAGCGGGTTGGTCTGCAAACTGACTGGCGGAGTAAAAAAGTTTTTGGTTCATTTTCATGCGGATTGCTAGTTAAATAGGTCGGTCCGTGGATCACAGCTCGTATACCCAGCTCTATTACTAGAGCATAAGGCTGCCATCAAGAGGGCTTGTAAGATTAGGTCCTCCAAGCACCTATAGGACATGTTCCACAATGTTGGCAAGGGGCAAACGAGTAGCTCTTTGCTAAATAATGCTATCCTCCATGAATTACATTGCCATTGGGCATCTGACCCGACTTTCAAGGATAGGTCCAAGAAGGGTAATACAAACCAGGCTTTAGTGAAAGGTAGGTCACTACACATTGGTGGGTCAAGCACCTAGGAGGAGACCTGAAAGTGGCTAATAACTTTAGTCTTTTATATTTAATATATATTATTAACTTACTACATTTGAATTGTATTAAATAGTATATTATTATGATTTTAACGTGGATTTTCATGCAGACTTGGGAATTAAACAACCCTCCAAGCCAAGGGGAGTTGTTTCGAGAGACCTACACATGAAAGGGTGAAATGAGGGAGACAGGAAAGGTGCGGGTCAACTCTCACCCCAAGAACACATATGTAACTCTGAAATTGAATCTCTTAGTATTTGATTTTTATTACTCCTTTATTTATGTCATAATTATTACTGACATTGTATTTTATTTTTTTCCTATATAGCATGAATATATAGAGTTGTGTACTAGACCAGCTTGTAAAGGCTAGGCCTAATGCTACCATCCCTCCTCCAAATAAGGAGGATATTCAGGCCCAAGTGATTGACGGCCCTTATAAGGGTCACATGTATAGGATGGGGTACTTCCCTAATAGTAGGTCCCCATCTTTTGCCACTGGGTCAATTACTGGGGATGATGCTTAGCATGAGTATATGTATGCCCTAAATCAGGAGCTACAGCAGCAGGCACAACTTATCTAACAGTAGCAAGAGTACTAGCCACAGCTTCTCCGGTAGCTTTAGGACCAGGCAGTAAGCCGAGTAGCAGTGGAGCTATAGTTGACCATGGAACAACAACAGCAACAGAAGGCCAAGAAAGAAAAAAGGTGAATTCAAGAAGATGTAGAAGAAGATTACGGCTGATGTGATGAGGTTTTTCAACAACATGAAGGCCTCGGGATCCTCTGGTAAGAAGTTCCCTAAATGCCACTCTCATCCATTACTGAGGGCTCCTCTTCTAATGGTGGCGACGACTTTGACTGGTCAGACAATGTCGATGTTGACGAGGAGGACTTTAACTAGTCTTTTTCTAGCTATTTCTATTACATTTTGGATATTTTTAATATTTCTCACACTTTGTATTTATTTTATTTTGGTACTTTGTTTATTTACTCAAATACTTCATTACTTTTAATTATCATTTCATTATTTCCTTATTTCATATCATTTTAGTTGATAATTAAATTATTATATAAATAAATGAATAAATGACAAATAATTAGACAGTTTACATAAATTATTCACACACAGCAATGTAATCAATCTCTAAACAAAAAAGTTTATCAATGGATTTACCCATCGGAAATAAATGTATTTTTTAAATATAAAATAAAATAAATATTTGCACACCTCGCTAAAAAATAAATAATTTTTAAAAATTTTTAGACTAAATACCCAAATAGGTCCCTCGGGTTTGCATTCGGGGACAAGTTAGTCTCTTCAGTTTAGAAAATCCCAAAATGGTCCCTTATATTTCAAAAAAAGGGACAAATTGGTCCTCCGTACAGTTCTGTACAGTTAAAAAGGGAATAAGTTGGTCCTTCTGTACGCTGTATGGAATTGTATAGAGGACCAATTTGTCCCCTTTTTTTGAAATGTAAGGGATAATTTGAGATTTTTAAAACCTGAGGGACTAACTTGTCCCCCAATACAAACCTGAGAGACCTGTTTGGTAATTTGTCAAATTTTTAAAACCCATCAATACAAATAAAATACCTGTTAATAACAAATAAATATAATTTTTTTAAAATTTTTAAAACTTGTAGGTAAAAGAAAAACACCCGTAAGTAATATTATTCTACTGATGACCTCAATGATGCCTTTAATAAAATTGTATCAACTAGCTTTTTATTTTTTATCCTGTCGATCCCATTGATAATATTCTTGCAACAAACCAAAGATTAATGACTCGTACCCGTAAGTATACCCATCGATAAAATTCGCATACCGCATAAATCTTGTAGTACAAGTCTCTCTAGTTGTATGATACTCCCTCCGTTGCATGTTATCTGTATCCATTTTTATTTCACTTCATCTTTCCATTTATAAAATCAAGACAACATTAATTTTTTTTAGCAGTTATACCCTTATTATAATTAAGGATAACTTATCTGTTTTTATTTTTTCAAGAGAATAATTATACTTATTGAATAGGGGCAATGTTGTCAATCAATCAGCACATTTTTACACTAGTATCAATATTAATTTATTATTTTCTTATGATGTGTATTTTTGGTTTTAGACCAATAACATACAACTGAGGGAGTATATTCAGTGGTTGAAAAGTTCCTCCTATTTTGTATTCCAAATGATTTAGTTCATGAAGCTTATAATATTTAATTTTGTAGGCTTCTAAAAGAGGCAGAATTTACTGTATGTAGAGGTGTCAACTGCCACCTAATTTTCTTTAATTTATAATTATTACAATGGTTTATCTTACTAGTGTCCTAAAGATACTGGTTAAGGAGCCAAAAAAGGAAATGTTTGCATTGAAAAAATGAGACTCTATGTTTTCAGAGCATTGAACTCATAATAAGGTTTTGAAACTTAACCTTTTTTTTGTAATCTTAACTAATAATCTTAGGGCACTAGTTAGCAAAACACTTATTATAACTCTAAAAAAAAATATTTATATGATTATTACGACAATTAGAGAATTAGAATGTCTTGCTATATGAGAGAAAAATCAACTAATATATATTAAGTCCAAGAATTTATTGTCCACTAATATGGTGGTGCTGGGTATGGTGGTGGTAGGATGTGACGCTAGTGAAGCAGATTGCTAGGCAATAGCACCAATGTAACGTACTATTACGCAAGGGTCTCTCTTCGGTTGTACGGGCGATGGTGACACTGGCTGTTTCCTCCTTCCTCACTATAGTTTGAGCACTGGGTATATAAATAGATATATAATTTGCCCTCATTATCTATATATTAATTTTGTCCCTATTGTCTAAAATTTCTAAATCCATCACTGCATATATTTAACAGTTATTATTGTGTAAATTATCACTCATATAATATTATGAGTGTAATTTAAAATTAGAAAAATTAATAATTAAAAATATATATCATTATTCGATATTTGTCCCTCTAATTGTTTTAGTCATCTCTGCTGGCAAGCTTCTTGTTATGTCAATTGACCAATTTAAAAAATTGGCTTCAGTATACATTGGATCACAAGTTAACAAGTGTGATATCTACGAAATTTTATTAATTGAGTAGAAGTTCATTTAAAACCATTATTATTTGAATAATATAAAATGCAAAATTGAAGAAAAATGAAAATTGAAAAATAATATATAAAATGAAACAAATAATAGACAAAATAAAATATAAATGACCAAAGAAAAGGAAGTAATTTGAATAAAAAATATTATTGAAAAATGTAGAATTTTTTAATAAATAACATTTAAAATAAGTACCATTTTATATATAAAAATAAAATTTATACCAATTAATAATAAAAATTCTAATGTTTAAATGATATTCATTTTTGTACTTATAGTGAAATAACGAACAAAGAATATCATAATAATATAGTTTTATTTCCTGTCAAATTATTATTATAATTAAAATTATTTTAAAAGCATGGTGACAATATTATATTGTATACTGTAATACTTTTATAATGTTACTAGCGACTCGACAGGGACGACAGTGCCTGTCGAGTCGCATTTTTTATTTTTTAGGAATAATTACAATTAGTATTAAATATTATGTATAGTAATTTTACCTCGGTAAAATAGTATCTAAAAAAAGTGTTAAATATGAGTACTATCAAGAGTAGTTTGAATAACATTTGAAAGGGACATATTATATAACTTTGGAAAATATATTATTTAAATATGCAAATTTGTCTCCTCGTTTCTTTCACTCCTTTCTATTTGATATTTAGACATATTACGTTATAATTAAATAGTTATTTTCTAAAGTTGTCATATATAATATTTAGTGCTAAAGATTTAGCGCTAAATTATAATAATCCAAAAAAAAGTGACCCAACAGTTATTCTTATATTTTTTTCTTTATCTTCACGAAACAACACTAATGATTAGGTCTACTTGACAAGTACCCTATAAAATATATGGATATCAGTATTTTTATAAAGTGCCTGAAATATACCCCTATAACTAAGTACAATAATTCCTAAACAATAAAAAAAAAATACAGATTGTAATAGATAAATATTTAACAATTTTTTAATATTATTTTATCAAAATAAAATTACTAGACATAATATTTAATTCTAATTACAATCATTTTTTAAAAAATAAATGCAATGCCTGTCGCTAGTGAAAAAGAAAAGCTTTAAACTTTAGCATAAGTGCATAACGTAACCTCCCTCGTCATTGACGGCGTTGTGGGTGGAGCTTTACTCAATCCCATTGTGGCCCCCACATAATAATCTCTCTCCCCTTGTTTTTAATGTATTTTACATCTAATAAATAATTAATAAAATAATCGTTGTTATTCTTTTCTTTTGCCTCTTCGAAGCAGCTTTTTCATTCATTCTGAGTTTTAACAACGCCACCCTTTCACCACCACCAAAACAACAACAAAAATAACAACCTCTCTTCTCTAACTTTTCTCCTCCAAATCTAGGATTCATATAATCGTATCCTTCCCTCTTTTTTTTCCCTCTCCATTTCCCATTTCACCTTCGATTTTATTCCAGAAACCTCAAAGCCCAAAAAAAGGAAGAAACCCATTGTGATTATTATTTTCTACTAACGGAACCTCCAGTGAAGGCATAATCGATCCCTCACAAAAAGAGAAAAAATAAATTTGAACATTTTTGGAAAATTTGTTACAGCCTCTCTTTCATCTAATGTTAAATTTATAACAAATAGATTACAAAAATCTGAATATGAAAGTGAAGGTAAAAATAATTCTAGGAGTATTACAAAAGTCCAAACTAATGACAACATTTTATATTTTTGAAATATATACCCGCTTAAATGATAAAGCCGGTGCAACTGTCCAATTAAAAGCACCAAAGAAGGCAGTTGATGAGTGACAGAGTGGCACCGATAATTAAGAGGCTCTTTCCCAACTTCCACTTGATTCTGTTCTCATCAATTATAGGCAAGGTCCGTTTTCGAAAATCTCTCCTACTCTATTCCCTCAATCACAATTCATCGCAGCTTCAGGTAACGTGTTTTGAATACCTGCCATTGCCATGAGGGCCAGCATCCTTAAAGCTAATAAGACAAAGGATGCTTGCATTAGTAAAGGATGTCAAATTGACAGCAGAAAGAAGAGAAAAGCTATCAACTCGAGAAAAACCCATAAAGGGACAACATATATACTTCTTGACCTACCAGTCAACAAAGCTGATATTTGTTTACATCAGATAGTTGTAAATGTAGTCGAAATTATACAGTGGCACACAGGTCCAAAACACTACAAATAAATCAGAAACTAGTCTCAATAATACTAATTAGCAAGAACATAACTATAGGTAATTTAATAGCCAACTAAAAGTAATGTAATAGGCCATTACCTATCAGAAAGTAAAACAAATTGCTGGTTGTCAGGGTCTTGAAGAGCATTTGCCAATAGCCGTCTCTATGCATCAACCATAGAAATTTGTTACAACCTCTTTCAGTTAGCATAATTTTAAAATATATGAATACAATGTGTAATACAATCCAATAGCAGTTGATAAAGTCCGATGGAAACGGTGGCAGTGCCAAGGCCTATCCGGCAGCGGGGTGCGACGACGTCTGAGCTGAGTGGGTTCAATTTTTTTTGGCTTCGATTTGGTTTCATGGGTGTTCATCAACAAGGAAGCACAGATACGACACGCACTGACATTTATACGACACTATTACCTATTACCTACACAAATGAGGACAAAGTTAGATAAAAAACATAGAAATAATATTTTATAATCAAAAAATAATATAATAAAATATAAATTACATATATTTTACATAAAAATAAATTAAAAAGATTATCTCAATATAGTATAAATATTAAAAAGTAATATTTTTTTTTCTAATGACTTAATCCACTCTAATAATCTCATTATTAATAGTAAAAGTGTCAATCTCTTCTCCTCCAAGTCCATCATCTTTAAATAGAAGAGCTTCGATCTCAGGTTCATCTAATGATAGGTATGAAGTGTCAAGATCAAAATTATTATCTTCTACTCAGACATCCCACATCTTGGAAACTCCTTGTTTATAGTCTTCACTCCTCCTGTTTATAGTCTTCACTCCTCCTAGATGACAGTCGGAGATTAGTATGTACATATACCAATTCAATTTATTTCTCCTTTTAGAATGAATGAAAGAGTATGTACTCCAATTCCTTTCGCAACATGATGAAAAGCAAGGTTGCACAAGAAGCTTCAATGCTAGCTTTTGAAGAAGAGGGGCAAAAGATCCATAGTT
Source organism: Dalbergia cochinchinensis (assembly GCA_031216125.1). Classification (NCBI taxonomy): domain Eukaryota; kingdom Viridiplantae; phylum Streptophyta; class Magnoliopsida; order Fabales; family Fabaceae; genus Dalbergia; species Dalbergia cochinchinensis. The sequence goes on along the minus strand of CM062368.1, from coordinate 71,480,124 downwards.
TGACCACCAAGATCTTGTGGCATGCAATCAAGGTTGATTTGAGGAAGACTTGGTGGCCTTGGAGGGAGGTGAATGAAAGTGGAAACTAAAGGGTGTGATTGTGGGATATCTTTCATAGATCTGTCTTTACTGATGGTTTGGCTGTGTGTGTGTGGTGAGAAGAGAACGTGGGTGACTCTGATGGTTTGGGGGTGTGTGTAGCGAGAAGAGAACGTGGGTGGGTGGTATTCAATGCTTTATTTTATTGTGACGTTTGTTATTTTGACGCACAAACTTGACGCATCCATGTACTCACTGGTAGAGAAGGTGAGGGAAAAAGTAAAATGAAATGAAATAAAAAGAGAAAAAGCAAGGAAGAATCATGGAGAATTCTTGTGTGTGTCCACTGCTATGCAAGATTATTTCCCTTTTATTATTTATTTTTCAGGACTTCTTGTGCTTTGATTCAAATATATTCAAAGGAGAAATGAATGAAACAAATGATAAAAAAAGAAGTAAGCGGACGTGAGATCACAATTCATTGTGATTAGGAGACATTAAAAAGCAGTTTTTTTATCCATTTTATTTAATGGTACAGATATTAAATACTATATAATATTAAAATCTAGCACTCCTCGATATTTTTCAACCAGTTTTTTCTTTATTCTTAGCTGCCAATTTGTATTTCCTCGTTGATCAACTAGGATTAGTTAGTGACGGATTTATTCCTCACTAAAATCCATCGTTAATCCGAGCAATTCTTGTAGTGATTGAACTTTCTTCAATTTTTATTATTTCATGATGTCCAATTTTTCTTGACTTAATATAAGTTAAAAGTTCAAGCCAAATATAAAGTATTTATAGCTTATTAATTAAGAAAATTGAATAAAATTTTATTATACATATTTTCGAGAAAAAGTCAAAATTGCAAAATGTTAAATTAATCTCTTAATCATAGGTCTTACATAAATTTATTAAATACATGAATGCAAGAAGCTATAAAGTTTTAAAAATTTTAGAAGAAAAACTCCCTCCGTCTAGAAATAATTATCTTTTTAGGAAAAAAAATTGTCCAGTATATATTATTTATCATTTAATAATTTTAAGGAAGTATTAATAATTTTTTTCATCTTTGTCTTTACATAGGTTCTGATCTCTCACACTTCTCATAATAACTTTTACATAAATAAAATAAAAGAATAATTTTATTCAATATAAACTAATTTTTTTAATAGTTACGCATTTTAAATGATTTCCTAACATATGTGTCTAAACCTTAAAAGGTAGTTATTGCTGGTGGGATGAAATGTTATTTTAAAAGTTTCTTACACTTGAGACCATACATCAAAATCCTAAGCCCTACACATTGTGTCTTTTTTGTGAACTTTGATTTCAGACATGTGAGTGTGCCATGTGCACTCTATTTTGTTGGCCACCCTTTAGTTGAAGGCAAAAACTTCCAAATGCAATCATAGATGCGCAATTGTCAGAGAAAGTCACCTTGAAAGAACAAATTAAATGAACTAACATGTGGAATCGACGTTCGTTAATTATCCATCTAATCTACGTTCACACAAGAAGTTGGCTGGAAATTCGTACCTTGACTATAATAACCAATGGTTTTGTGACATCTTGCACATGTCACTATGTCTGTGATGTCTCCTATTGTCTATATAAGCATCTGCAACATAGCTTATATGAATGTGCCTCACAAGTCTCTGGCTGTACTACTGTACTACACGTTCAGTGACTGAAAATCTCCACCAATATTGCCTTTAACATTTCCAATGCTTCACACCATGAAGCTTGTACCGCTATGGGGATTTCTTCTTATTATGTCCTTTTGTGGCTTCTTCTTGAGGGCCACTTCAACTCACGTTGCAAGCTTTTCTTCCATGAGTGACGCAGTGATGAAGATAGAAGGCAGTGAAGCGGATGCTCTGCTGAAGTGGAAAGCGAGCCTTGACAACCAAAGCCAGGCTTTTCTATCTTCATGGAGCGGGAATAGTCCTTGCAATAATTGGGTGGGAATTGAATGTGATGATGTGTCCAAATCCATCTCCAAGCTAAACCTTTCTAGCTTTGGACTGAGAGGTACGCTTCAAAGTCTCAATTTCTCATCACTTCTGAATATCGTTTCCATAGATTTACAAAACAACTCATTGTATGGAATGATTCCCAACCAAATTGGGGTATTGTCCAATCTGGACACTCTTGATTTGTCCACTAATAATTTCTCTGGTAGCATTCCCAAAAGCATTGGTAATTTGTCCAAACTCTCCTATCTTAGTCTCCAACACAATCGTCTCAATGGGACTATTCCATCTGCGATAACACTGTTGGTTGGTCTTCAGTCATTGTTTTTGCGTGACAATGCTTTATTGAGTGGAGTCATTCCTGAAGAAATAGGTGCATTGAGGAGTCTGAGGGTGCTAGATATTGCTTGGTGCAATCTATCTGGGTCTCTCCCTGCATCAATAGGAAAGTTGGTCAATTTGTCAAGAATCTATTTATCTGAAAACCAATTATCTGGTTCTATTCCTCGAGAAATTGCATTTTTGAAACTCAGCGATCTTGTCTTGGAATTTAACTCTCTCTCTGGTACGATCCCATCTACAATTGGAAATTGGATCAATATAACAAACCTCCGCCTAAATGACAACCAACTATATGGTCCAATTCCTCGTCAGATTGGGAAACTGGTCAACCTCCAATATTTGTATCTCAGTGGGAATAGTCTTTCTGGCTCCATTCCTCAAGAAATTGGATTTCTGAAACAAGTAGTTGAACTTGCTTTGTCTAATAACTATCTCTCTGGTACAATCCCTTCTACAATTGGAAACTTGAGCAGTTTACAATTTCTTTTCCTTTATGGCAACAATAATCTCTCTGGCTCCATTCCAGATGAAGTCGGAAATCTCCATTCCCTCGTCACAATCCAACTTTTAGGTAATAACCTTTCAGGACCGATCCCACCATCCATTGCTAACTTGGTCAATTTAAAGTCTATTATGCTCCGAGACAATAAACTCTCTGGGCAAATTCCTTCCACCATCGGAAATTTGGTTAATTTGGATACCCTTGATCTTAGTGAAAATAAATTCTCTGGACCAATTCCTTCCGGTATTGGTAACTTGACAAAGGTTAGGATACTATCCTTGTGGTCAAATGAACTTACTGGCAACATTCCAACAGAAATGATGAATAGACTTACCAATTTGGAAAATTTGCAGTTATCTGATAATAATTTCATTGGTCACTTGCCTCAAAACATTTGTATTGGAGGAAAGCTGACACACTTTTCTCTTGGCGAAAACTACTTCACTGGCCCAGTTCCACAGAGTCTAAAAAATTGCTCTAGCATTATAAGAGCTAGACTTGAACAAAATCAATTGACTGGAAATGTATCAGAGGCTTTTGGTGTGTATCCATCTTTGGACTTCATTGATTTGAGTGACAATAATTTTTATGGCCACCTCTCACCAAATTGGGGGAAGTGCCATAACTTGACAAGCCTCAAGATCTCCAACAACAATTTATCAGGTGGTATACCATCGGAATTAGGTGATGCAATCAACTTGCATGTACTTGACCTATCTTCAAACCATCTCACAGGAGAAATTCCAAAGGAACTAGGAAAACTGACTTCATTGATCAAGCTATTGTTAAGCAACAATAATCTTTCAGGAAACATTCCCATGCAAATAGCATCATTGCAGGAACTTGACACCTTGGAGCTTGCCACAAATGATCTCAGTAGTTTTATCACAGGAGAGCTTGGAAGGTTGCCCAGGTTACTGCACTTGAATTTGAGCCAAAATAAATTCAATGGAACAATTCCTATTGAATTTGGTCAATTCAAAGTTCTTCAAAGTCTTGATCTTAGCAAGAACTTTTTGCGCGGAACCATTCCAGCAACATTTGGGCAGTTGAAATACTTAGAAACATTAAATGTTTCTCATAATAATCTTTCTGGTGTCATCCCATCCAGCTTTGATGAGATGTTAAGCTTGACTAATATTGATATTTCATACAACCAGCTAGAGGGCCAACTTCCAAACAATCCAGCCTTCAGAAAAGCTCCAATAGAAGCATTGAGAAACAACAAAGGTTTGTGTGGTAATGTCACAGGGATGGAGCCTTGCCCAACATCAAGTAGCAAATCTCATAATCACAAGGCCAAAAATAATGTTGTACAGCTAGTTTTACCCCTTACTTTGGGCATTCTAATGCTGGCACTCTTGGCCTTTGTAATCTCAAGTTGTCTATATCGAAGTGCAGGTGCAAAAGAAAGCAAGATTCCAGAGAGACAAACTCAAAATTTATTTGCAATATGGAGTTATGATGGCAAGATAGTGTATGGGGACATTATTGAAGCTACAGAACAGTTTGATGACAAGTATCTCATTGGAGTTGGGGGGCATGGATCAGTTTATAGAGCTGAGTTGTCCTCAGGACAAGTTGTCGCTGTAAAGAAACTCCATGTTGTGGATGAGGAAATTCCTAACCTAAAAGCTTTCCATAGTGAGATTCAAGTTTTGACAGAGATTCGGCATCGTAATATTGTGAAGTTATATGGGTTTTGTTCTCATTCACGATGCTCCTTTTTGGTGTATGAGTTTATAGAAAGGGGTAGCATTGATAAGATTCTAGCCAGTGATGCCCAAGCAATGGAATTTGATTGGAATAGAAGGGTGAATGTTGTTAAAGGAGTGGCAAGGGCTTTATGCTATATGCATCATGATTGTTCTCCTCCAATTGTTCATCGGGACATATCAGCAAAGAATGTTCTTTTAGACTCTGAATATGAGGCTCATATCTCAGATTTTGGAACAGCAAAGCTTCTTAATCCAAATTCATCCAATTGGACCTCATTTGCCGGGACCTTTGGATACGCTGCTCCAGGTTTGTTTCCTTTCTTCCTTGAACTAATCTAGCTAAGGAATACATGATTCTATATATAATTTGTAATTGGAATTCATTTACACATAATATTCTATAATTACTTATATTCTTTGCTTTCATTACTAATATTTTACTATTTTATGAATTATGATAATTTCCTTTGATTTATGCCAGAGCTTGCTTACACAATGGAAGTAAATGAAAAATGTGATGTTTATAGCTTTGGGATATTAACCTTGGAAATACTTTTGGGAAAGCATCCTGGAAAGGTTACAGAAACTATGGCCCTACCACATGTACCTTTGAGCATGATGGCACTTGTCTCAACACTTGATAGTTTTCTATTGAATGATAAGTTGGATCAACGCCTTCCTTATCCTACAAAGCAAATCGCGAAGGAATTGGTATCAATTGTAAGGATAGCAAGTGCATGTTTGACTGAAAGTCCACGTGTTCGTCCTACCATGGAACAAGTAATGAAGGAACTTGTGGTGCCATAGGTAGCTTCTGTGGATTAATTTTTCCCTATCACATAAAGGTTTAACTTCACAAAGATGTTTGAGCCTCTCCTTTTGTTATCTCTCTTGTGTTATAAATTTGTCTTAATTTTCTGATGAATGTAATATTTTGCATAAAGTAAGCAAATATTCAGTGTTAAACTAAATAAAGTGTCTTAATAAATGTCCTTAGTTGCCGCTATGTAGCAAACAAATGCAAATAGAATGTTATACTTCTTTTTAATGAATAGTCATCTTTGGTTTTTTTTGTCTTGGATTAGGGTGTCATCCTCTCTCACTCTAAATTTATCTTGTAAAATAGTGACCTTTGCTAATGTATATCATTAAAATCACTTTGGTATGTTTTGCTACTTCATGTTTTCTATTTGCATTAAGAAAAAGGATTAATAATTAAGATTTACTAACTTTTTTGTTGTCTCCTAGTCATTTCAAAATAAGATATGCCCACCTTTAAACAAATAACCAAGTGAGTAATTTTATCAAAATGTGCCCTTTTGAAGAATTAGAAACATGGTTTAATTTCATGAAAAAACTAATTTATGTGCAAAAACTTATGTTAATGACAAAACTCGATGTATGTGACACACACAATGATTGTTATTGAATTATTTTATATTGAAAAAAAAATTGTTACTATATGAATGATATTGCACTTTCTTATTTCAATTTTGTTTTCTTTAATTTGTATTCCTAGTAATAATTTTTCTCGTGTTGATATTTCTATTTTTCACACAAAAATAAATAACAATTGTCGCAACCGGGATCGCGACAGGGACGGCGAATTTTGAAAAGAGAATTTTCATTTTTCAAATTAATGGAGTCGCCACCAAGTTTATTAAATTAGGAAAACGCTGGAAAAACCCATTTAAAAGATGATCTTTGAAACCAGATTATGAGTTCGGGAGTCGGTTATGCATAGGGAAGGGTATGAATTTAATCTTACGCACCCCTAGTACACCTGTCCTCAGACGGTACCTTAGTAAGTTATGCAAATTAATTAATAACCTTCAAAATTTCTTTTTTTGAATATAGAGAACAATGCCAAAATATTTACAATCAAATAAACAATTTATGAAAATTTAATTTTGGCTTGACAGGGATCTCCTGCTCCTACGTATCCCCAGGTGCAATAGGAAACTCAAAGTCACGTAGTTCTGTAAAAAATAATTGTGGGTTGATAAATTTTATTGATGAAAAAAAGGATTCATAACAAGAAAATCTGTTATTACTCAGAATCCAAGTTAGCACTAGGTCACTCGATGAATTCCCATGATTTAAATAACAATGAAGGTAACATCTGCTACTCAATCATTGTTATTGATCAATGCACAGATTAAAAAAAAAGACTTTTGTGAAAAGGTAATTTCTTTAGAAAAACAGAATCCGCTCTCGCACAGAATTTAAGTTAGCATTTGGCTACTCAATAAACCCTTATGATTCAATAACGATAAAGTCAACATTTGTTACTCAATTATCATCATTGATCATTGCGCGGATTAGAACAAATCTTGTCAGATCAATGAAAATCCATTTGTGCACAGAATACAAGTTAGCACTAGGCTACTCAATGAACCCTTATGATTCAAAGATAGTGAAGATAACATTTGCTATTCAATCACTATTATCGAACATTGCACAAATATAAAAAGATTTTAAAAAGGTTGTTTTAAAAAACAAAGAAAATTTTTTTGTTTTTATTTCTTATTTTTTAAAACAAAATTCCAATTTTAATAGGAATTGACAAAGTTAGTAAATGCAAACACAATTAATTTGGACCAAAAAGCATAAACATATAAAAGAATTAAAATAAGCAGAAAATTAATTCAAAAAACATAGTTATACACACCACACATAATCACATAAAATAATCAAACTAATAAATACACAAAAAAATACACACTTAATTCAAGCAACACACCAAAAATATATACATATATATAAAAAAAAAATCACAAGCACACAATTAATCCAACCAAAACGTATAAATATATAAAATAATAAAACCAAAGAAGAAAAAGAAAAAAAATAAAATAAAATAAAATAAGATAAAGTAAAATAAAATAAAATAAAATCACAAACACACAAACATGTAAAATAAATAAACTAGAAATGCAAAATTATTACAATCACATAATTAATGTAATCAAAACATATAAACACAAAGTATTTAAACTAAAAAAAAGGTAAAATAAATATAACTAAGCAATTTAAAAAAAACTTCAATTATGAACTTGTAAAATTAATGCAAAGATAAAATTATTTATTTAAGTAAAACACTAACAAAATATAATAATTAAAGACTAAAAGCAAATCAAGGGTCCTAACTACCATATTTTTTGTATTTTTAAGATTTTAAACAAAACTTACTAAAACATCAAATAGATGGCCAGCAAAACTTCTAATCTGATTAATTCCCTACTCAAGAGAAAACAAATCTCTTTTTTTTTCAGGAAGAAAACTAGACTAATTCTGAAACAAGCAAACCAACATTTAAAACTCAAATTTAAACAAATGATTCCGAAAAGAAATTTGTTCTAACACAAATTCAAATTAAAATAAACCTGAAATTATTTATTTTATTTTTTTTTTGTTTTGCTAATCTAACTTTACTCCCCTAAATTAATTTATTTCACTCTACACACACACTCACAAACACGCTCACACACTTTTTCACACGCACTCACCCACATACATGGTTCTTTTCTCTTTTTTTTCCTCACACAAACACATTCTTGCACGGACAGAAATGCACAGCAGAGAGAATGGGAGATTAAGAGAGAGAAGGAAGACTAAGAGAGAGAAAGAGTGAGAGAGGTAAGGAGGGAAAGGGAGCTGGGAGGAGCCGCCGGCCAAGGAAGGAAGAAGGAGAGCTACCGCCGCGACTCGCACCGAGCCCCGCGGCGGTCCTCACGGTGGCGCGATGATTCGAGGAAGTGGGTATGACTCGTGGGAGGCGCGGCTTTTGCAATGGTGGCCGCGCCTGGGTTCTTCAGGAGGAGGCCACAGGTAAGGGCGAATGGTGGAGATCCTTGGTGGAAGAGAGAGGAGCGCGCGGCCATGAAGGGGCAGGAGGGGCGATGCGGCCAAGCGGAGAGTGCTGGCGGCATCCAGATCGGGATTTTCCTGCGGCCGAGGAAGGAGATGCTCGCGGTGGTGGTTGTGGGTGGTGCGGTGGCCGTGGCTGGGATGGCCGGCTGCCTCGAAACGAAGAGGAGGAGAGCGCACGGAAGACCGCGGCTAGCGAAGCTCACGGTGGTGCTAGCGGTGGCGCTGGAGAGAAAAGGCAAGGAAGACCGCGGCTGGCTCACCGGCGGACATGGGTGGCTCAACGGCGACTTACGAGTAAGAGGCATGAACCGAGGCGGCCAAGGAAAAATGGAGATCGCCGGCACCCGAAACCGCGACGCCTGGCCGAGAGCTGCGATGGCTCGCGAAAGGGGGAAGACTCGCGGCGGAGCTTCTCGTGATAAGGCGGCTCGGTTTCGGTTCTGAGAGGGAAGGGAGAGGTCACGCGATGGTTTTTTTTTTGTGTGTCGGAGGTTCCGGCCAGTGGGGTGAGGTCCGGCGATACCAGAGGGGAAGAACAGAGAGACGCGGTGCGGCGGTGGTGTGGTGGCTACTTCGGCAGCTTCACGGTGGTTTGTGGTTGGTGATGGAGGGGTTGAGAGATGGTGGTGGTGGAGGCCCAGAGAATGGTGGTCATGGAAGATTGAAGTGAGGCCGCGGTGGTGATGGTGGTGGAGAACCGCCGTGGCCTCCCCTCCTTTCTCTTTTTATTGTATTATTATTTTTTTATGATTCTGATGAAAAATACCTATTTGTGCTGCTGCCTCTGATTTTCCTTGCTGGATTGTTGCTGGTTTTCTTTTGTATCTGTTGGGGTTTGCTTGAATTTAGCTGATATGCTGCTGAATTTTTGTTTGAAATCCTCGATTGTTGCTCTGTTAGCTGGGTTTTTTTCCCCTCTCATTTATACTGGATTTGTTTTTTGCAATTAACAATTATCTCCATACTTGTCCAGAGCACCCAAACGGATTTGTCCCCCATGCTTCTGCAGCTGGCTCCACTACCCATCTCCATGCGCAGGGAATGGGATGCTTGTGGCAGGAGGCACGAAGCACGCCCATCATTTTGTGCTTTGTGCAGGACATGGCACAGCTCTAAGAGACTGAAGTGGGATGCTGAAGTGGAAGCACCACCACGTTTCCTTATTATATTTTTTTTATTTATTTTTTATATTTTGTATTTTTGTGTGTGACAGAAATGTAAACATAACATTTGGGCCTGTAACAAAAATGTACCTGGGTTGGGCCACATGGACTAAAACAAATTTTGGTGAATCAAACTAAAAGAAATGGACTGTAAAAGAAAATGACTCTTTTTGTCAGTTTTGTTTTTTTTTTTTTAATTCTTGGGAGTAAATAAAATAAAACAAACAAAAAACTCTTTTTTTTCTTTTTTCACATTCTTCTCAAAAGAAAATGATCAAACAACTATAAATGAAACATGCAAATTTTTAGATTTTTGTTTAACCGGCCGGACAAAATCGGGTGTTCACAACAATAATAATACATGAAAAAGACATCTTATTTGAGACCTTTTTTTTTTTTCTGTCATCGTAAGAAGGTTATGTATGCAAGATTACATTATTGTCGTAAGAAGGTTATGTATGCAAAACTATTTCAAGTTACCTTTCAATAAGTGAACTCTAAAATATGCTTGTGCTTTCACCTCACTCTAGCTATAACTTGAGGGTAAAGTTTTAACTCTGACACATATTCTCCCTTTTTTTTTGGATTTATAGGAAAAAACACAATTCTCTTGTCCAACCACTTTAGACCTTAATGACAGAAAAACATGTAACAATAAATCAACGAGACCACAGAACACAAATATGAGCTCGTGTTGAGGAAAGACAATTTTCTCCCCCATTTCAGTTTCTTTTACAGTTGGAGAAGAAAAATAAAGAATCTTCATTAACTCCCCTAAGAAGTACCGGAAAACATCCCTAGAACTGGGATGACATTTTACACAAGACTAAGATAAATGCCAATAAGTAATATACTTTAATTGATAGGTTGATTGCAATATGCTAGCAAGTTGTGTTATGCTTGTAAGTTGTTTAGTTATTGATAAAGCCATTTACTCTACATGTAAATGCATCTTAATTTCATGTGGAAATATGTTGAAATATCTTAGAGTACATTATTACTCCCTTGTGAGAAAATCTATTTGTCATAGAAAATGATTTCAATTTGTTAGTGATAGAAATAGCTACAAAGTTAAAAATTTAGGGCCTGCAACCCTCATAATGTATCAAGGCACATGTATGCATTATTACTCCTTTTTGAGAAAATCAATTGGTCATAAAAATCCATGTTATGATACACCCTGTAATGTACTATAGTTTCAAGATATTTATAAAATTATTAACAAAAATAAACATAAAGTAGACAAAAATATGACGGGCATTCTTATTTGGAATTAAAAATAATAAATAATACTTGCATTATATCCAATTAATGTCAAATATATATTTATATATATATATATATATATATATATATATATATATAAAATTATTGACCAATCAATACATCTATCATAGCATCAAACTACCTCTCAAATTAACCATCATAGAGTGAACTCATAAAAGAAAAAAAAATCAAAATATTGACCATTAATCCTGTTCAAATCCTTCTTTAGTGATAATGTTTGTTATTTTTAAATTCAATTGGTCCCAAAACACTCCAAACTGATCATCAAACCCTACAAAATCACTTCCACTTATGGGATTGAAGGTTAATGGTTAAAATTGATTGCTTATAACATTCTACATACATGTTGCTAATAATTTGTTCTCGAAATACACATAACATTGTCATTTTGTTGATAACACAGATTTTTTCCCAAATTTTACAAATATGTGTTGGGACACAATAATTTGGAAATATATACACTTTTTGGTTGATTCTTTTTTTTTTTATAAAACACTTGACCACATCTACAAAATTCCTCTCCACTAACCACCTTCCAGTTCCTCTTTGAGTTTTAGCAAGATTAACAATGGCATTTGAGGAATTAAAACAAAGAGTAACACATGGAGAATTCAAAATAAGATCAGGAAGTAATATACTCAATTTAGTATCCTGTTCCTGCCATTCTAGTCACAAGTACCTCAATCTTCAATCCTACCTTAATTTTTCTTAGGAAATTTTCTAGGTCATGCACTCATTCTTTTAAGGTTGTTTTTATATAATACGTACTTGATACCTCTTCCACCTAGTGGCTCCCTGTCTATCAAAATAATATTGTACATTTCAAAATAGCTGACATGGAGAATCTTTCAACCTAAATACAATCAAAACTTTCTACTATAAAAAATTTATGCAAGAGAAAAAAAAGAATTTAACATTCATGTCAAATGTCATTTTCTTGAAGTCCACAAATTTTGTCTTAAATATTTTTTCTTGACTTCATAACTAGTTCCCCCGTTAGAGTTTCCTTTAACATCATCAGCCTATATACCAAGGTCACAACACAAATTAACATCTTCGATGTTGCCTAAACTCTTCTCAGCTTCTCTAACCTTCAAAATGTACTCTAAGCCACTTTTTAAATAGATAATGACATTTCTTGGATCAGGGAAAACAAGTAGATCACAAAGAGGCTTAATACAACCTTGGCTATATTATGAAATAAATTTGAAAAATTGGCTTAAAGAGGTTTAAAGCAGATCACAAAGAGGTGTAATGCAATCATGGCAAATTTCATTTCTTCAAGTGAATTAATCATATTCTATGACTCACTAAATTTGAAATAAAAATAGGATTAATAGGAAATCAATATAGAATCTCACTCCAAAAATCACTTCTTATTCAAAGCTTACTCTAAATGACAATTAAAGTTAGTTAATTTTTTGAATAGGCAGCTCTATAATGTGGTACATGATTATTTTATTTATTGCTTGTTCTCGCTTCTATATAGTCAAGAGCTTCTATTGGATGTTGTGAGTGATGTGGGTCCGTTAAAGTTGCTAACAAATACATACATACTCAGTTGAGTTAAATAATTGAATAATACAATTTCTTAAGTAAACTTTGATGAATAATACACATGTAGAAGGCTTGCATTGGCTAACACAACACTGGTTCCTAAAGCTCTTAAATTAACAATATTATATGTAAAGAGAAAACTAACAATACATAAGAACTATCATATATAACTCCTATCAAAATCCCAAAAAATGAAAGGATTTTGATTAAATCTTCTACTTGTTGAACTGTATGTAGCCTTCATTGTTTCTTAGTTGAATAGAATCTAAGATCATCACAAATCTTATCAATGAAGTTTCTATCATTCTAATTTGTTATTCAAGTCCTTTAGCTAACTGACCTGCAAGAGCAAATAAAAAATTCAAAATTTTCTTCTTTTCTTTTAGCATTTGCATAAAAAGGACATAAACTTTTAAATTGATACTTCAACATTTCAACATAGGAAAGCTAAAGAATTAACCTCTATGCTCTAACCTATCTCATTTTCAACACAATATCTTTTATCCGAAATTCATTAACACCATCAAGAATGAGGAATTTATAATGTAAAATTATACTTTAAATCCTTTCTTTCTATCTCCTCCCTCCAAATCCTAACTTATAAGCATACCTTCAGAAAAGCACGCCGGAGATGTCATATATTCCATTGTGATATCGTCCCCTTGGAGAGAAGTGGCCTCAACGTGATAGTTTCCCGGTAGAACACATGTTGGATCAAAGTCTCTCTTATCCTACGAGTCCAATAATGAAGTGGTATTCATTCTAAAGATAGCAATTGCTTGCTTGATTGAAAACCCACATTCTCGCGCCCTACCATGGAGTAGGTAGCTAATGAATTTGCAAAGCCATTATCACGTTCATCATCACATTGAAGGCCACCTAAATATTTCGCTTCATATAATATGTTTTTGCTTCTATCTAATTTACTTGTCGTTCATCTTGCTCTTTTGTATAAAGATAATCCTATTAGTTTAATTTGTCCATTTCTAAATATGCACTGCCACAGCCTCATTTTGTACTAATACAATAAACAAACACCCATAGTCCTATGTATAGATGAACCTTTAATCGGTGAAATTATAGATGAAATTCAATCTGTACGCTTTAAAAAGAGCTTTTACTTTCATGGTGTGTAATATTTCATTCATTTCAAAATAAAAATTATTTTTATTTTTTAAGTACATTCATAAATAAATTTATCTGAACTTATATGTTCAGATAAATTGATTTATGAATGTACCTAAAAAGTTAAAGAGATATTTATTTTAAAATGGAGATAATATATGTTTTTTAAACTTCAGCTTTATTAGTTTATTATATGTTTGACTTTGAACCACTCGTTTAACAATTTTATATAATTTGTGTCGTTAATTTATGAATGTATCTAACAGATTAAAGAGATATTTATTACTTAGCCTCTGCTTCTGCTATCGAGAAGTTTCTCAGCGATGAGTCAATGAGCAAAGCCATACTCCGTTGCTTTTTTCCCCCATGGTTTGAAAATGCAACTTCGTTTTGTATTGGGCCTGCGGGCAGTTCGCCTGCTTGTTCGATTAGCAATGAAATTTCGCTTTCACTTTTCACTTCCAGACAACACTTTGTTTTTGCTTAATCAAATGTTAGTTCGTTTATTTGGGCTTTTTCCTTTTTGAAGCTTTCCATGGGGTACTGATTGTTTTGGGCCAACAATTGTTTTTGGTTGTTACGAGCTATTCTTTACGTTATTAAAAATAATTGCATTTTTTTGAAAAGTTTAGAATATTGGGACAGTTATAGTTCACATCACACTACTCTTGATTTAAGTAATTAGAAGTGTATTGATATTGAATTAGAAATTTTATCCCTATTTATCCATCTCTTTCTCTATTTTTCCCTTAACTCTATCCGTAAGACCAAAAAAAAAAAAGACATTAGAAGCTCCTTAGAACAAAAGAAAAAAAATTGTTCACAAACTAAAAAACAAGATTAGATGGGAGAAAAAACCTAAAAAAGAACATTATTTACTTGTGGATAGGAAAAAAGATTACTTGAAAAAATATTTCGTGGGTTAGTTTTTTTTTCTGAAAAAGAAATTCTGGCAAGCCTTTTATTTTATTTCTTTTCTTTCTAGGAACAATGAGTTCTTTAGAGTAATAAATCTTAGAACAATAAACCAGCAAAAAGGAAAACTAGTAAATTTTAGGCTTAAAAAAGGGAAAGAGAAGAAAAAGTTCATAACATAAGCGTTTTTTGTTTATACTAATGGAGTCAAATAGGATAGTTTCGAATATCAATCTAAACTATTCTCTTACTTTCAGGTTATAGAAGCCACGGCTGTTTAGTTCAAATAAATTTGTTCTTAAAATTTTGAATTTTAATTTAAAGAAAACTACAACGACATACGATGTTAATGTATTAATCCTCAAGCATGCATGTTACTAAAGTTGGCTGAGGATCAACCAGTAAACGTAGAACCTTAAGTTATAAAGAATTCTACTCATGAAACTTTGTTTGGGGGTCTTCTCCTTTATGATGTACACATGCATCAAGATTGAGAATGACATATTATTGGACTCCCTAAATAAGCGTCAAGCTTATTCATTCAGTTAAGTTGTGGCCTCTACTTAGAAGATGAATTGCATTGTAATACATGAAAGGTAATCCGCCAGAAAAAAATGAGAACCTATGTGATCAAATTCTTGGATATAAGCATAAAGGTAGTCGAATGAGAAAATAATGCACCAAGTGAAAGGATGTAAGATTGGATTTAATTAAATCTAATTGATGATATGGTCTTGATTTTGTCACTCATGATTTGCTATTATTCCTAAAATCTAACAGATTTGATTTGGTAATTATGGAGATATTCTCTCCAAAATTAGGTAATAAAAGTTAGAATCGTTAATGGACAGAATCTAACTCTATAAAAAAGCCTCTAGTCCCTAATTCAACCACGGTTAAACAATACTCTGTTCCATTTACAGCAAATCGCTATAGATATTATGAATTAAGAATATGTGTACATTTGTTGTGTAGTTGTTGATGTCTAATGCAATTCAAGATGCTATATATGGTTATGTTTCAATAAGAGGTCTTCAAGAGGTACAAATGTCGTTAATATGAGATTTGGTGATTAGTGCTGTAAATCCTACTATAGATTAAAGACTTTTAAGAAGCTGTGTACAAATAAGCCCCATCCCTTAATTGTCCTATGGGTCTTGTTAGCATCCAAGGTAATTATCCGCTCGTAATGTCTTTGATTTTCGTATGTCATGCACGCTTTAACTTAGACGTGTGAGACGGGCATGTATAACTCTCAACATCAATTTATTATTGGATTGCTACACCTTCCGTTTTGGCATTTGTCAGACATCAAATATTATTAGGCAAAGGGCTAGATTGAAATGGAAAGGGACTATATATCTTGTGTTTTCGATTTGTAGGGACCAAATCATTGAACACGAGTCATTACACTAATAGTTTTAAGGATGCAGCTAGGAATATAGTTCTACATATCGATACTTATACTATTAGTTGAACATTTAAGATCATACAGAAAAAATATAAACATATATATACACCTTTTTTATGTGTACTTATTTTATAATAAAGTCTTAATCTTGAGTTCTATCAAGCATTATTTTATTTTCATTTTTTTTTCCAAGAAAGAGAAAGTTTGCTACTTTGGTTGGCCTCTAATAAACTGCTGGGTTGGCCTCTTCACGGCGTTCATCAAATTTGCTATGAGGGAATATTGCAGACGGTCTATAAATGAAGAGATGTTTACAAATGATCAAACCGAATAAATAGGTGTAGGCTCTAACGTGTGGCCACCAGGGTAGGGTTTTGTGCATAGGCTGCTTCTTATATAAGTTGAGTCTTTAAGCACAAAATGCACGCACTCTCATAAAAGGCCGTAATAACAGCTGCTCTAGCATCCACCATTATTTGATGTTGACAATGTGATGACGTCGAAGCCGTGACTAAACCCAGTGCTAATTCGATAAAAAGGACACTGGAAACGAAGCAATAACTTGGCTAAACAAAAGCTTGAAAAGGAATAGTAATTTGGTTGAGCAAAAGCTAATTAAGTTACCAAAGCTTATATAATTTCTACTTTTAATTGGTACATGTCCTGCTCAAAAGATCTTATATGGTGAAGATCAATTCTACAAATTGTTTTATTTCATTATTGTCGATCGTACAGAATTCTACATGTGGTTTCATTGCTTTATGGAAGTGCTCTTGATTTTAATCTTGCATTCTGTTGTACTAACCCAATCTAAAATGAAGACCTTACTAAGCTGCAATTAATTTCTTGATTCACAAGGTTTGCGCGGATCCTGCTTTCTAGAAAAGACAAAGAATTTGTTTGTTGAGATTACAAGACAAAGAATATGTTTTTTGAGATTATCACCACAGAAAATTTTGTTGTTATAAATTTTAAACTCGTTTATTATTTTATCCCTCAAATCTGACACGTTACGCTGAAGAGAGGCATATGTGTGTGTGTATGTGTCATTGTAATTAAAAAATAAAATGGAAGAGGAATGTAATTTACAGCACCTTTTTTCTTTTCTTTTCAGCGCCATATATTACTTCCACTACCAAAATAATATATATGCAGATATCAGCAAGGTTTTT
Source organism: Dalbergia cochinchinensis (assembly GCA_031216125.1). Taxonomy (NCBI): domain Eukaryota; kingdom Viridiplantae; phylum Streptophyta; class Magnoliopsida; order Fabales; family Fabaceae; genus Dalbergia; species Dalbergia cochinchinensis. The sequence continues at coordinate 71,463,044 of CM062368.1, read as the reverse complement.
CTCTTTCTTTGATGAATTGTACTATACAATCCAAAGAAAAGGATAACCCAAGAAAAAAAAATGGAACTGCAACTATGAAACAAAAAAAAAAATGCTGGTAGATTGACGAAGAATTCTTATTAATCCACCAATTTTGAACGCACTTCTTCGGGTTCATGGGAAATAATTTACTGTCGTTACAAGCAAATTAAATTCCCATCTACCCACCTCAGTGGCAACAACCACGACTGGCATATTATATGTTTTAAGTTGATTTCTTACATTCTTTCTTTGATTTGGTCTTTTCTTTATTTTATGAAAACTTATTGAACTGATTTCATGTGCTTGTTAATGCATGATTTCAAGATGTCGGTTTCTTTTGGACGAGAGAGAGAGAAAGAGAGTGAGTGAGTGGTGGATGTTAACTTCCAACTACTGGAAACTTATGGAAAATGTCACTACAAGCCTTTTGAAATATATTATTAATATTAATAACTGATATATGTATGATATACAAGACCCGAGTGAAGGAAGTAAATTAATGGTCGGATTTCAGAGCTTTGACTTGGATATATATATCCAAAAGAGAATCAAAGAGCCAATTTAGTTGGCTTGCATGAATCAATTAAATCAAGCATGCATTTATTGACTCGGCTACCTATATAAAGCTTCAAAACTCAGCTTAGCACACTATTTTGCTTTACACAATTTTCCATTCTGATGCAAACAAGTCAAAAACATGGTTCAATGATTAAAACAGTGCCAAAAACCACTAATAATCTGCATTTACATTTACAAGTTGATTAAGCCATATGACACATGCATCCATCATTTTTGCATGAGTAATATACTGCTCACTGGCCATGAATCAAACAATATTATATAACCTAAGACCCCAAACTTATAGTAACAAATCAGCCTTCAGGGACGCTGAATCGGTTTATTGGAATAATCTTTCTCCTATGTTAGGTGCATGATCAAGTTACCAAATTTTCCCAAATTTTATTAACTGTTATTTACCGGCGGTATGGTGCATGCATAGTCTCTCTGTGTTATACACATGTACATGCGGGTACTAATTAATATCTTCAAATTACTCTCTCTTGACTTTTATTATATTTGTCTTATTAGGATATATTTAAAATTTGATATATTAAAAAATTATGTATCCTGACATAATTATATTACTCAGTTAGCTTTGGTATCATCTTAATTAAAACTATAATAAAGAATTTTTTCACATAGATTAAAGTCTTGAGTTCATGATAAACTCTACATATGACAATATATCAACCATTCAAAATATAATTTAAAATTATAAATATATAAATATTATAAAAATACTTGATCGTATCGCATATAAAATTCACTGTAAATTTGACCCTAGCTATATTACTATTTCCCTTATTACATTTCTTTTTCTAAATTTTTCACATTTGTTTCGACCGAAATGAAAAAGTGACTATAATAATTATTTGCATATTGATAAGGGAGAAACTCAATAGAGTTTATTAGTTCGTTATCTAGCAATCAAAGCCAAGTTTAGTTAGAGTATAGTTACTATTGTTAGAAGCCTCTGTAGCAAGCTTACTCGGTCCTGTGCACAATATATACAGCTCTGTGTCAGTGTTGGTCAATTCAATGAGAATGAATTTTATTCTCTCATACGCTCTAAAAACCTTGAGTGCAGTCTTTTACTTCATTTTTCTTTCTGTTATTTGTTTACAGCCTGATACATCACACATGTGAAAATAGTATTGAATTTCATGGTGATCAAAGAAGAAAGAATAAAAATTGAGATAATGCTGAAATGTAAATTTTACTAATGACGAAAAGGTAAGTAATACAAGAGGGCAAAAACATATACAGGCAATGAGTGAAACTAATTAATAACCTGTCTCTATCAATCTAACAAATATATCAATATTCCTAATAGCCTCCACAAGTTGGAGTATGCATTCTTTAGCATCTCCAGCTTGGGATGAAAGTACATCACACCTTAGATGAGAAAAATACAATGCACGCAACAAAGGTGGTGCCTAATTTTAACTCAGCTCATTGTCTCCACGGCACTTATTGCAAAACAAATTCCAAATGTATCAAGCAAATGGTGGTGGTGCCTAGTCCCAAATCGACGTCTCCACAGTGCTCGTAGCAATAGAAATACCAAATGTATGAAACAATGTCAGTGGTATCTAGTCCCAATTCTACAACTGCATGATGCTCATTGCAAAATGAATCATTAACAATCCTAGATGCATAACCACTCAAGCAGAAGGAACCATTCTCTAGCTTAACCACTTGGTAGAAATAAACACCAATGAGGTTAACATCATAACACGATGAATGAAAGGTTAAAGCCATAGGGCTGAACCAATTCTTAAACACCTCTTAAAAACAGGAGCTAAAACTTCAAGAATACCAAAAAGAGCAAAGAAATATGATATCTAAAAGTAAGAATTAAACTTCAAGAATCAAACCAGCAGTAGCAAATCAAAGGTCTCCAAACAAAATAAGTGCAACCTCAAGATGAATAGTAATCAAAACATATAGAAAATACCAAAATTGAAAAAAACAAACTAGCCATTAGAATAGCTAACCACCAAATCACAATTGCCCATGCATCAATTTGATTTTTTTAAAATCTGAAATAAAAACTCCCAACAAACAATCTTGAATCATATATGCATTCAATTAGAACCTTCAAACTTGCACAATCCAAGCAAATGAGCAAGAACCATAACCAAAACACTTTTGTGACAAAGAAATCAATATCGAAGCAAAATTGAAGGAAATGTAAACCTTAGCTTCCAAACCAAAGGTTAGAAATTATGTACGAAATCTTGAACCAAACACTGCAACCCTGCACAAATCGAAGCTACAATAAGGAGATATATGTGATCACCACAAAAGTCCAACAAAGGACTGTCGCATCGACAAATGAACTAAAGCCATTGACGCGAGCACAATCTAACTCGTGGAAGAACCATGTCAGTGTAGAAACACATTGGAGCAAGAAGCTGAGAAGATCTGAAACATATCTAAAAATCTGAGCATAAACATGGATGGAGAACCAAAACCAGACTTAGAACGGAGATATGACAAAACTGAACCATATATCCAACAAAGAGCGTAAATGGAGATAATGAACAGAGGTGGAACTAGAACCGGAGAATGGCAGGAAGGCAAACACAAACAGATCCATAGGAAAACCACCGCACCAAAAGATCATGTCCACCTTGCCGGAAATGCGATGACATGCAAGAGATGGAGGTAAGAACGTGAACCAGACATAGATCACAAATGAAGATGATTTTGTGATCTTTTGACTTTGAAAAAGTGAAAAAATGAAGATTAGGATTCTGAGAGAAGAAATAATAGTGGAATAAATTGTTTAGGGAAGAGAAAAATTTAAAGCAAAAAGTGGATTTGGAATGAAGAAAAAGGAAAGAAATGAAATTAAGAAGATTTGGAGAAAAAACCTAACATAGATCATGATTTAGGGATTTTTGGTGAAAGAGAGATCTTATTTTTCTTTTGTTGTGCTATTTTGTGAGTAAGAAAATAAAGGACAATGAAAGAAAATGGAAGAAAACATAAATGAGTTCAAAGAACTCACAATTTAGGTAGCAGAAAAAACCTTTCAAGGAGGATGAAATGGCTCTGATACCATGTTGAATTTCATGGTGATCAGAGAAGAGAAAGCAATAATAGAGAGAATGCTGAAATGTAAATTTTACTAATAATGAAAAAGGTTAGGTGATATAAAAGGGTAAGCCTTATATAGGCAATGCACTACAAGAAATGTACAGTATATCGATTTTGTTATCGATGAGTTTTATGACAGCTTGGAATTATACTGACGATTTATGTGATGAGTACAGGCCATTAGTGTTTTGGCCATCAATAGAATATTACCAACGAGTAAGTGTACCGGTCGATAATTTTTTCAATTTTACTGATGAGATAAAAATTGAAGATCAGTCGGTACAATTGCTTTAGAGGCATCATTGAGGTCGTCAGATAAATAATATTGCCGATAGTATATGTTAATTATATCGATGAGTACTAAAAAGAAAAAATAATTTTTTATTAATTTTTTCCAACATGTTTACCGACCAGCTCGTATTTTTTAAAAAATATTTAATTTGAAAACAATTATTTCTGACAAGTTAGCCCATCAATAATGTTTTAATAATTTTTTTTTATAACCGATTGCATTGCTGTGTATAGCTCATCTAAATAAACTATGGATTGTTTGGTATTCATTCATTTATTTATATAATAATTTAATGATCAATTAAAGTGATATTAATTAAGAAAATAATGAAATAGTAATAAAATAAACAAATTGATGAAACAAATAAACAAAGTTTCAAATAAAAATAAATACAACGTGCGATATATAAACATAAGAAATCAAAAATGAAAATAAAAAAAGATAGATAAAGACTAACTAAACTCCTCATCATCGGCAGCGGCATCACCATTGTCGGACTCATCGGAATCGTCTACCTTATTAGACAATGAGCAGCCCTCAAAATAGGAGGGGAGTTAAATCTGGGGGATCTTCTTCTTGCCGGAGCTGGAGGATCCTGAGGTTTGCATCCTTTTGAATTTACTCTTTTCTTTCTTAGCCTTCTATTGCTGCTACTACTCAATGGATAGCTTAAGCTGTCAGATCTCTTTGAGCTCCTGGTCCGTTGCTACTCATGCTATTGCCTACTCCTGGAGCTCCTAAAGGAGATATGCCTGCTGCTGCTGGATAAGTATAGCTTATTGCTGCGCACAACCCCTAGTTGAGGGCATGCACACGATCCCTTAAGGCATTATCCCCCATAGCAAACCTAGTGGCAAAAGATAGAGATCTACTATTAGGGTAGTACCCAATCCCATACATGCGACCCTTGTGAAGGTCACCAACCACCTAAGCCCAGACATTCTCCTCGTTTGGAGGATGAGGGATATCATTGGGCCCAACCTCAGTTAGTTAGGTCTGTATTGGGCCTGTGGCTGCTTTTAGAGGTCTGTAAATTAACGCTATAAAAGAAAAAAAGATAAAACATATTGTAAATAACAATCATGACATAAATGAAGAAACTAATAAAAATTAAGAAGAAAGATGTCTAAATTCAAACTTACACAAGTGGTTTCAGAGCGAGGATCAACCCAGACCTTTCCAGTCTCATCCCGCTGCTCACCCTTTCAGGTGTTGGTCTCCAAAAATAGCTCTCCCTGGTCGGAGGGTGGTTTAACTTTAACGACTATACAGATATGTACAATAAAGTCATAAAAACATACTATTTGCTACAAGTCAAATGTTGTAAATTAATATTTAATAATATATTAAATGTAGAAATATTAAATATTTACCAGATGCTTATGGGTCTCCTCATGCGTGCTCAACCCACTTGTATGTAGCGACCTGCCTTTCAGGGAGGCCCAATTCATCTTCCCCTTGTCAGACCGATCCATGAAGGTTGGGTCGGAGGCTAAGTGGCATCGCAACTCACTGAGGGTAGCATCATTCGGTCACAAGTTGTTCATATGACTACTGCAAACATTATGGAACATGTCTCGCAGTTACTTGGAGGATCTAATCCTTCAGGCCCTCTTAATTTGGTTAAGCAAAAGCTAATTAAGTTACCAAAGCTTATATAATTTCTGCTTTAAATTGGTAAATGTCATGCTCAAAAGATCGTATATCTTTTAAATTTTTAATCTATACTTCAATAATGTATATGCCAACCTTGTTTAACAAGATATGATCTTCTTGTACCGTTCAGCAGCCAAAAATTTTAAGCTGTTTATGAACATGTTAGATTAAATTCATATATATTTGATAGAACTAGCCATTCCAACTGAAGCTCTTTTTTTTTTATTTTCCAACACCATATTCGACTCAACAAATATTCCATAAATAGCTAAAGGAGTTGTGTGTTGGTGTGCCAGCTTCCGATTATACACATCCGGGGGTACTAATTAATATCTTCAAATTATTCTCTCTGTCCACTTTTGTCTGTCTTATTAGAAAACATTTAAAATTTGATATATCAAAAAATTAATATATCCAGACATAATTATATTACAAATATAGCTTTGGTATCTTCTTAATTAAAACTATAATAAAGAATTTTTTTACAAAGTAATGACAGCATAGTCTCGGGTTCATGGTCAATCCTACATATGCCAATATATCAACCATTCAAAATATAACTTACAATCAAAAACATATAAATATTATAAAAATACTTGTTGAGATCGTATCGCATATAAGATTCACTATAAATTTGAGTCTAGCTATATTAATGTTTCCCTTATAACATTTATTTTTCTAAATTTTTCACATTTGTTTCTAATGAAATCCAAAAGTGACTATATAATAATTATGTGCACATTGATAAGGGAGGAACTCAATAGAGCTGATTAGTTTGTTATCTAGCCAAGCCAAGTTTAGTTAGAGTAGTTACTATTGTTAGAAGGCTCTGTAGCAAGCCTACTCGGTCCTGTGTAAAATATATACACCTTTGTATCAATGTTGATCAATTCAATGAGAATGAATTTTATTCTCTCATACACTCTAAAAAACTTGAGTGCTTTCTTTTACTTCATTTCTCTTCTATTATCAATTTACAGCCTGATACATCACAGATGTGAAAATAGTGTTGAATTTCATGGTGATTAGAGAAGAGAGAGCATTAATTGAGAGAATGCTGAAATGTAAATTTTACTAATGATAAAAAAGTGAGTAATATAAGAGCATAAAGCCTTATATAGGCAATGTGTGAAACTAATTAATAACCAATCTAACTAATATATCAATATTTCTAATAGTCCATACAAGCTAGAGCATGCGTTCTTTAGTATCTCTAGCTTGGAAGGAAAGTACATCACAACTTAAATGAGAAAAATACAATGTATGCAGCAAAGGTGGTGCCTAGTTCTAACGCTTTGTCTCCACAGCACTCATTTCAAAACAAACTCAAAATGTATCAAGCAAATAGCGATGGTGCCTAGTCCCAAATCGACGTCTCCATGGTGCTTGTAGCAACAGAAATATCGAATGTGTGAAACAATGACAATGGTGTATCACTGCCATAAACATGCGAGATACTGACGTCCTCTACTGATGGGTATGAAACTGTCGATAAATACTGACAGCATTTACCGATGACATTTTTGACGGGCTGATGCTTTTTGGAAAATAATTATGGAAATTATGAACACCTATCGGCCATACCGTCTTGAGCCAATAGTCGCCACTTGGCGCGCTTAATATCCGATGGGTAAACCAATGGGTGTAATTAATAATATGTTATATGTTTAATGTTTAATTAAGTTATCAACGGCATCACCAACGGGTATATTGTGTGTATATTACCAATGGGTGTTTGAAAATTCTCAAGTTGCCATGCAAACGTTTGGAATTTTAGACAACCAGTCAGTAACCCGCAGATATTTCCCCACCGTGACCCTTCTTCTTTCTCACTCGATGAAGACTTTCTCTCTCTCTAATGGGTTTAGTTTTTTATTTGGTTTACTTTTCTGTTTGTTTATGGGTGCCCATAGTGTTGTGTTTTATTGCATTGGGGAGTAATTATTGTTGCTAATTTGTTAATGTAGGAGTTTCACTTGAGGATGACAGTAATTATCAATCTTGGGATCGATTTGCCATTCTTATTCTTTATGCTATTTTATGTTTTCTATGCATATAATTGTATTGATTTAAATTTATCATGTTGGATTCTCACGATTGGATTTGGTTGGATGCCGAGAGCATTTTACATTTTGTATTTTTTTAATTACTATAGAGGTTAGTAACTCAATCCTTATTATATATATCATTTAATGATTTAATTTATATGTAGGATATATAGAGACTTATGTTTTCTATGATAGAGTTGTAGGAAATGGGGATTGCATGACTAGAGGAAGGGTGTAGAGGTCCTTCCCTAACTTGTTTGATTTGTTTGCTATAGAATTCTTTGTGTTTGCGGTGATTACAAGATGCATATTGTGGAGTTATAAGGAAACACATAATAGAACGGTTTTTAGGATTATGTGAATTATATATAATTATTAACATGTAACTGTTTCACTATATCTGTTCTGTTATTAATCTTTACAACAATATTTATAATTGTAGAATTGACTAATATATCTAATGATGGAAGCTCCTAATTTAAGGGGAAGTACTGTTGAAATTTTATTATAATTTTATGTGAAAATAATAGATTAAAAAAATAACTGTATTAAGAAAATTTTAAAAGGCAATTGAGTTTGTTTAAAAATAATAATTTAAATATAAGTTAAAAATCAATTGAATATGTTTTAAAGACCAAATACAATAATTATCTGATGACGGAAGCTCCTAATTTAAGGGAAAATATTGTAGAAATTTTATTAACTTTTTTAGGAATAATATATTAAATAAAAGTAACTATATTAAGAAAAACTTAAAATGCAATTCAATTTGTTTAAAAAAATAATTTAAATAAAACTTAGAGACTAATTGTATGTGTTTTAAAAACCAAATACAATAAATATCTAACGATGGATGCTCCTAATTTAAGAGAAGATACTGTCAAAATTTTGTTAAAAATAATATATTAAATAAAAGTAACTGTATTAAGAAAAACTTAAAAGGCAATTGAATTTGTTTAAAAAAAATTAAATAAAACTTAGAGATCAATTGCATGTGTTTTAAAGACAAATTAAAAGAAATATCTGACGACAGAAGCTCATAATTTAAGGGAAGATGCTGTTGAAATTTGTTCTGAATATTTGGTGAGGAAATAAGATTAAGGGAGTTGTACTAGACATTTAAATAGCAATTAAATTTGTATTTGAAAGTAACAACTTACCATCTTTACAAAATTGTAGAGTCTAGAATAATATATATATATATATAGATATTAATTATATCATACGAATAAATATGGACAATGTTGACTTGAATAAAGTATGAATGATCCCCATAAAAAAGTTGGATGATAGCATATAAAGTATAAAAGAGAAACATTAAAAATATGATTTAATAGTGAACATGATAATTATTGAAAATCAAGAGAGAGAAGCATTTATGAATTAAAGTTAAAGGTTTATATATTAATTTTTTCAATTAGATATTATTCTTTCAAATCAAATTATATATATTAAAATCAAAATTTACATTTCAAATATAAAATAGGAAGCAATTGAGTACATATGTAGGAATTATTCTACTAAAAGAAATAGAATCAATAAATTAATAAATATATATACAATTATCATATTAATAAATATGTACTATTGATTCAAATAAAATTTGGATGATAGCATAGAAAGTATATAGAGAAAAACACTTAAAATATCATCTAATAGTTAATATAGTCATTATTGGAAATTAAGAGAGAGAAATATTTAAGAATTAAAGTAAAAAAGAATTATATATTAATTTTTTGAGTCTAATATTCCAAATTTTATTAATTTTACTAATATTCGTAATACCTATATATTATAAAAAATCATATATTCTATATATATTGATATCTATCACATGGTTTGCTTAAAGTAACTCAAAGAATGATTACCTTTATCCTTCATTTTTTTTTCAAATTTTTTTTAAGTGATTGCTATGAATTATTTTGATTTTGAATGAAATTTTAGCAATCATCTTTATTCAGAATAATGATGAATGAGCAATGAATAAACTTCAAGATAATGTAAATGGAATTCATAACATTATTGAAAAAATAATTACAATTCTTTTATTGTGTTTGTCCTATAGAAAGACTATTACAATATCAATACAAATTATTATATGTGTTAGAAACAATACAAATATCTAAACCTGAAAAGTTATATATACGTTGTTCCAAGAGAATTTCCTAATAAGGAAAATTATTTACAATAAAATGGCATATTCCATTTATTGCAACCATTGGTAGAAGAATCCCAAAAGTTCATTCCTTCACTCATCATATTCTGAAATTATGCAACTTATCAACATTGATGAGACAATGTAAGGTAACATTTACCTACAACTAATAAAGGTTAAAGGAAATAAGATAAAAATAAGTGATATATATTAGAACAAAATGAAACTATGAATGAAAAACTCATGTTAATCGAATATTGCTGATAACCTTATTACCAAATGAGAATAATAAAATGAGATGATAAGATAAAATAAAATAAAATAAAAAATTCTTAAAAAATGGAAGGGATGAATCATTTTCACACGATTTGAGTCTAGTAACATGTGAAACAATCAACAATGCTTTAATCTAGTAAATGATTTAGACGAAGATTTCATACTAAATTATAAAATTACAAAACAAAAGCAATTGTTATAGAATGCAAGAACACAATGAAAATTTAAAAATAACTAAAAAGAAAATCACCGTATCATAATGAATTTAAGCCCATAATTGTCAATAAAACCAATTGGATGCATTGTACAAAAATATATATAGTATCAAAGAAAAATAATATATGAAAAATCAATCATAGGAAAATAATATTGTATCTTTCAATTATTTATCTAATCATAATTATTTTTTATTTTAATGATTTTATTTGAATTATTAATTATGAAGCAAAAATAAAAGGGTTGCATACAATGTTACAGTAAATTGATATGATAGATTCCTAATTGTATTATTACTAGTGTAGTACCCATGCATCGCATGGACTAATTAAATGAGTCAAATATAAAGGTGATAAATATATTGAATCAATTGAATTAATTTAATATTATTTTATAATTACACAAATATTTTAAATTTTTTTAAAAAATTCATCATTTATTACTTTTTTAATATAATTCATTATCATTTGTTGAGTTGAGTTATTAAATTAGTATTTTTTATCATAAGTAAATCGGTTATTGTGTTTGATGGTGGATATCCTAAGAAACCAAAAATTATTTGTATCTTTTGAGTGACGTATAACTAAAAAAATAATTAATAACAATTTAAATTGTTTAGATTTCATTATCAATATGTTTTAAAAACATTTTACTTGATAATAATTATTGAATTATATAATATTTAAATGTTATTTGCTCAATTAATAAATTTAATATAATAAAATCAATAACAATTGATGAACTTAACATTTACGGTTTCAGTTATCACTCCATACAAAGTATGTAACGTTATTGCTTCTTCTTTCTTCTCCCTATTCATGGTCAACACAAACTATTTAGCCTTCTCACTTATAGTACCCACTTTAAGGATATAAATGAAAAAAAAAATTATGCTACCTAGATAATATAAATGAACAAATATTCTAAAAAATAAAAAAGTAAAAAATTAATAGATATTCTGAAATAGAGGGAGTGATTAATTTATCAATAAAAAATCTTACATGTATTCATGAAATACATGAAATTAAAAAATTGGAACATTTTCTGAATTTCAGAAAGAATATTATTTTAAGAGTTTTCCACACTGTCCAAACTCTACATTGTGTAGAGTTTTCAAAATGGGGCCCGTGTTGGAACAAATGACAATTACCTATCGAGCCCTCATTGAACCTGAAGCCCATTGACATCAGTCTACTAGCGTCCAAGCTAGCTCGAAAGTAATAGTTACAATCTACATAAGTACAGACACGGACACGAAACATGACATGAATATAGATAAAAATATATCAAATTTAAAAAATTATAAGACATAGACATAGCATATATATATATATATATATAATTTTTTATTTTATTTGATTTTTTTTCTGGATTTTTTTTGTCATGTTTGCATAGTTTTTTTTATCTAATTAATTCTTATTTTTTTGTAATCAACTAAAAAATTTTCAAAATAAAATGACCCAATATTACAGGTTCAACTAAACAACTATAGTTGGTTTTAGACTCATGCTGATATTAAAAACTTAAAAGAAAAAAGAAATTAACTCAGACGTGTCCACAATGTGTCCAAACCATGTCTATAGTGAATTTGAGTCGTGTCCAGCATGTGTCCGACCGCGTCCGACATGTGTACAATGCGTGTCCGAGTTTAGAAAAATTATTTTTTTAATGGGACACGCATTTGATGAAAGATTAGACACATTGTCACATGCGTGCTTGTCGGTGTCACACGCTGTCTCACACACGCACACACAACCAACTTAGTGTATCCATGCTTCTTAGGTTATAATAATATAAATACTACTATATATAATATAATGTTTAAATTATTGTTATATTGAGAAAACATATTATTAATTGTAAGCATAGTTTTTAATAATAAATTTTAAAAACAAAATTATGTGTTTTCTCAACTATCAATTTTAGCATATTAAAGTATATTTTTATAGTTATATTTGAAAAAATGTTCTATTATTTTCTTTCTGAACGACAGTCAGAAGTCTTCAGGAACTTCTGGTAGACAACAGAACCACCCATCCCAAGCTCCTCGTGGGTCCTCCCTTCGCAATAGCAAACAGCTCTGCTCATATGACTTGCTCGCACTGTCCACATGAATAGCTATTGAAAACTCGGCAGGTTGGAAACATGCCAACACCCTCCCAACCTGTTTGCTTAGATTCACCGGTTTATAATTTTTTTCAAGAGTAAATTTTAGAAAGTTTAGATAGTTCAACATCTTCAGAAAAGTCTCAATATTATCAAACCAAACCTAAGCCACTAGCCGTAAATATTTGTTGGCAAAATGTGTTGTTGTTAATTAAATATTTCACTAATAAAATGAAATTCGTAGTAAAAGAATTATTAAATTACCAAAAAAAATATGATTTGAAAAGTTTAAATGGTTAAATAAAGATACATAAATGAATAGTTTTATACCTAACACATTCTCTTAGGCAAATGTCCATTGGACTAGTGTGCATTATTCACAAACCCATCTTATTTTATACTAATATTAATGATCAAATTTTAGACTACTTAGTTATATAAGCTTTGATATTGTATCATGAATAACTCCTCTTAAAAATTTAAGCTGTTGAGGAAAAGCACATGAATAATTTTATATCTAACAAAACAATCCTAAAAAAGTATTTCATGCACATGTTTTACTTAAAAATACTTTCTGTCTAAGAAAAATAAGTGAATATGGTTTTGGTCCTTGAAAACTTTTTTTCTTTAGTTTTGGTCTAAATATTTCTTAAATTATTTGATTTTAATCTCAGCTATGTATTGGTGTTGGTAGTTATGGAAGATTGAATGATATAACTTGCTGTTAATCAGTTCAGCTTTTAATATAAATAATTTAATAATAGAGACTAAAACCAGACAATTTTAGAGATGATTGGAGTGAAGCCAAAGAAAATTTTTTCAAGAATTAAAAGTAACATTTCCATTTTTTCAATGGCGGCCAGGAAAAACATATTTAAGCCTATATATTTCTAACAAATTGCATAGAAATATGTTAAAAGTTATGTTTATTATAGCTCGATTAATCAAATAGTGAAAAAAATTTAATTTTAATACGTTGATAGTGTATAATTTTGTTATACAGTTATCTAATTATATCTTTTTATTTATACGACATTTTCAATGATTGATATAATGAGAGTCAACTATATTTACTGATATAATAATAAATATTACTATTAGTATATCAAAATTAAAACCCAAAAAAAAATCCATGAGATGTTGAGATAAGTAAAAAATTATATTCATGCAAATTATTATTTAAATAATAAAAATTAAAAAATGCTTAAAATAAATATAATTACAAACAATAAATATATAGATAAGAATATTATTTTAAATGTAGAAACAAAATAACTAATAAAATTATTATTTATTGGAATTTATATGTGGTTATGTATTTACTTAAAAATTAAAATTATTTATAAAAGTAAGACGATAATAATCATACAATGGTTTTACATTTTCCTACATAGCTCATCCAAAAATATACAAATATCTTGCCCGTACCTTTGTAATTCATATTTATATTGCGTCCGTAACTCGTAGATTGGTTTTGGTGACTTTTTGCGGCTATAAATATCCGTAATATATCCCAAACTCATGCATCATTAAATCACAAGTGATTGAAAATACCAACCTATTAGCTAGCTAGCAATTGTGTTACTATCTCCAATATAATGCATCACTTCATGAAGCTGGTGCTCCTTCTTAAGTGCCTTTGTCTCTTTGTAGATGCCACTTCGCCTCATGTTGCTAGTTCCTCCATGAATAATGCTTCTCATGCTTCAGCTGCAAGGCAAAGCACCGAAGCAAATGCTCTGTTGAAGTGGAAAGCCAGCCTTGATAGCCAGAGTCAGGCTATGCTCTCCTCCTGGAATGGCAGTAATCCATGCACTTGGGTGGGAATCAAATGTGATGATGGGTCCAAATCTGTCTCTAGCATGATTCTTATGAGCATGGGACTAAGAGGTACGCTTCAAAGTCTCAATTTCTCATCTCTTCCCAACATCACCACTATATACCTACGAAACAACTCTTTCTATGGAACTATTCCCCACCAAATATATCAAAGCTTGAAGAAGAAGCCTCCAAGAGTTGAAGCAAAGATGGAGAAGTAACTAGTGAAGTGGTTGGTGAGTTAGTTAGAAACTGTTAGCTAGCTGGAGTTAGTTAGAAGATATTCATAGAGTGTTTTAGATGTATGATAATACGTACTCCACTATCCTTGTATATAAACTCATTTCCACACGATATGCAATACAAGAAGAATCATTTTCTCATTTTTCACTCACATTTGCTCTACCATTCTCTCTCAATTCTTGCTTCCCTGCATTCACTTTGATGTTATCAGAGCTCTAATATAGAGCCTTGCTGTGCATCACTCTTGAATCATGGCGAAGAACAATTGCGGACCTGCAACAAATCAGAATTAGATTCCAATCCAGGAGCAGCACAATCAGCTTCATGGTGATTTGTTGCACAATCCATATTATTTGCATCCGAATGAAAATCTTGCTCAAGTACTCGTTCCACACCACCTTTATCTGGTTCAAATTACCATGTATGGTGACGATCTATGAAACGAGCATTGATCTTGAAGAATAAATTCACATTTGTGAATGGAACCATAACCAGGCCTGATGAATTTGATCCTTTATATGAGGTATGGGAGAGATGTAATAGTATAGTTCACTCTTGGATAATTCATTTAGTTACTCATCAATTCCAAGAAGCATTGATGCAATCGATCTAGCTTCAGAAGTCTGGTTAGATCTAAAAGAGGAATTTTCAAGAGGAAATATGGTTAGAACTACTGAATTAATGAATGAATTCCATAGTTTCAAACAAGGAGAACTCTCAGTAACAGATTATCATAATGAATTGAAAACTTTTTGGGAGAAGTTGCAGAATTATCAGCCAATTCCATCATGTACTTGTCCTGTTAGATGCACATGTAAAGCCATGCGAAATGCACGAGTTCACAAGCAACAAGAATATGTGATTAAGTTCCATAATGGCTTGGATGAGAAGTTTGCACAAATCAAGATGTAGATCTTGCAGACAAAACGTTTTCCTTTGATGAATAAAGTTTTCTTGATGGTCTTGCAACAAGAAAATAGAGTACCGAGAAGTTTCCAAGATGATTCACGAATCCTTGTTAATGCTGTACCCAAACAGCCTTATGGCAGAGGACGAGGCACATATACACCTAGAGTGTGTACTCATTGTGGTAAAAAGGGACACATTGTGGATACATGCTACATTAAGCATGGTTTTCCATCCGATTTCAAGTTCAAGAACAGTGCCACTGCAAGCAATGTGATGAAAGAAGAAAACATTGTAGAAAATAATCAAGCCACTACTTCCAAGGTGGAATGTTCACAAGGACCGAGTAGAGTTCTAACTCAAGAGCAATATCAAAGCCTCATATCTTTGCTTCAGCAAACAGAATTGAAACAACCTCAAGTACAACCTCAAGCTATGTCTAACTTTGTCTCAGTCACACCTCCAATCTTAGTTCCACAACACATTGACAACAACCCCACTTCAGTCTCAAATTCTGGTATAAGCTTTGCTTTGCCTTGTCATTCCAATATATTTTCCAATTCCTGGATCTTTGATTCAGGAGCCACAGATCATATATGTGTTGCATTGCATTGGTTCACATCATATTTTGAAATAAAACCAGTCCATGTTAGGTTACCAACTGGCCAAATAAAAGTCACTAAGGTTGCAGGTACTATTAGCTTTTCCACAAGTTTAGTTCTCAATGATGTGTTGTATGTTCCTGAATTTGAATTCAACCTCATTTCCATATATAAATTAATCAAGTCTCTCAGTTGTTCACTCATATTTATTCTCAATGGCCATGCCATACAGGATATACATTCATAGAAGATGATTGGTTTAGGTGAAGTGTGTAGTGGTTTGTACCTCTTGATGACTGCCAAACAAACCTTAGCCAACTCCCTCTATTCCCGAGCTCATAATTTCAGTGACCAAACAATACCACATTCAGCCATTTGGCATTATAGATTACAACACCTATCAGCCAAAAGATTGTGTACTCTAAGTCAACAATTCTCATACATTGATTTCAATAATTGTGATCCTTGTGATATTTGTTAATTTGCAAAACAAAAGAGATTGCCTTACTCACTTAGCACAAACAGAGCAAATAAGTGTTTTGAATTGTTATACTTTGACATTTGGGGCCTATTTAGTGTTCCCTCAATACATGGTCATCAATTTTTCTTAACCAGAGTAGATGATTATAGTAGATATTGTTGGGTTTTTCTCCTTAAATCCAAATCTGAAGTAATGAATGCAGCGCAAAATTTCATTCTCTTTATTGAAAAACAATTTAGTGCTTATGTTAAGAGAGTTAGGACAGATAATGGTCTTGAATTTGCAGTTTCTCATTTTTTTAACTCCAAAGGTATTTTACATGAGACTAGCTGCATAGAAACCCCTCAACAAAATGGCAGGGTAGAGAGAAAACACCAACACCTACTTAGTATAGCAAGACTCTCCTCTTTCAATCCAAACTCCCTAAACCATTTTGGTCATATGCTGTCTAACATGCAACTTACTTTATTAATCATATTCCCACACCTGTTTTGTCAAATAAATCCCCATTTGAGCTCTGGCACACAACCATACCTTATTTACATGACCTTAAACCTTTTGGATGCTTAGTATATGCTAGCACTCTCACTTTTGGAAGACAAAAATTTCACACAAGAGCACGTAAGTGTATCTTTCTTGGATTTAAAACTGGAATTAAAGGTTATGTCTTGCCTTGACATTGTACCTAGAGAAATAATCATCTCCAAGAATGTAGTTTTCTTTGAACTAACACTACCTTGTGCCCCTATTTCCACAACTAATAGCTCTAACACAACAGAACCTCACCCACCCACACCTCAACTTGACCTAAGTATCCCCTATTGACCACTTGTCCCCATCTCTCCACCTAACCCACCCACTAACCAAACCCCATCACAGCCTGTACTCCTACCCAACTTACACCTAACCCATTTAGAATCCTTATCCACACCCAACATACATGAAACTCAACCAGAACCTGTCCCTACTCCTCATAAACCAACCCAACCTCGACACTCAACTCGAACCCATAAACCACCCACTCACTTGGCAGACTACAAATACAACTCCACCATCACTTCTCCAGCTCCTCCATCTTCCAAAGTGTCATGTCCACTTTCTAAAGTTCTCTTGTACACATATCTTTTTCCCCAACACTAAACCTTTTCCATGAGTGTCACTTGTGAGTCAGAAACAACATCCTACAATGAGGCAATTCAATTTGAATGTTGGGTAAAGGCAATGCAAGCTGAGATAAAAGCTCTTGAAGATAACTCCACTTGGACAATTGTGGATCTTCCTCCAAGGGTAGTTCCTATATGGAAAAAGTGGGTGTATATGATCAAAAAGAAGTTTGATGGGATCATCAAATGCTATAAGGCGCGTCTGGTTGCCAAGGGATATAATTAGGTTGAAGGCTTGGATTATTTTGACACTTTCTCTTCGATTGCCAAAATGACAACCATTAGAGTTCTCCTTACCTTGGAAGCCATCAAAGGGTGGCATCTCCCTCAAATGGATGTCAAAAATGCCTTCCTTCATGGGGATCTCCATGAGGATGTGTATATGATGCTTCCACCTGGCTTTCTTTCATCGGGTCCCAGCAAGGTTTGCAAGCTTATCAAATCCTTGTACGGGCTCAAACAAGCTAGCCATCAATGGTTTGAGAAGCTCTCCACTGTACTCCTCCAAGTTGAGTATGTACAATCTCCTTTGGACCAGACACTTTTCATCGAGGCTATTGCATCTTCCTACACTCTCCTCTTAGTGTATGTTGATGACATTATCCTTGCGTGGGATGATCTCCATGAATTTGACCGAATCAAGAGCACACTTGATAACAGATTCAGAATCAAGGATCTGGGAGTCCTAAAGTTGTTCCTCAGCCTTGAAGTAGCCCATTCTTCCAAGGGCATCTCTATTTGCCAATGGAAATACTGCCTAGACTTGCTACACGATTCGGGTTTTAGTGGTTCCAAACCAGCTTCCACCCCCTTGGATTATGCGGTTCAATTGCACCACAATGGTGGGAAGCCATACACTGATGTGCCAGCCTATCAACGAATGATTGGAAGGCTACTATACCTGACTTCTATTTGCCCTGACATCATATTTGCAGTATAGCAACTCAGCTTCCACTATGCAACACCACAAAGCAACCTTGAGAGTCATCTACTACCTTAAGGGCTCCCCTGGCTGTGGATTGTTCTTCCTGTGCTCCTCAGAGCTGCAAGTATTTAGCTTCAGTGATGCTGATTATGGTGGTTGTGTGGACACGTGCCGCTCACTCTTGGGGTACTATTTCTTCATAGGACACTCCCTTGTGAGCTGGAAATCTAGGAAGCAAACCACCATGTCACTTTCCTCCGCTGAAGCTGAATACTAGGCCTTAGTTGCAGCCACTTGTGAATTCCAATGGATTTCATATCTCCTCAAGGACCTCCAAGTGGTTTGTAGCAGACAATCCGTGCTTTACTATGATAATCAAAGCACATTACACATTGCAGCCAACCCATGTTCCACTAATGGACTAAACATTTGGACTTGATTGTCACATCGCTCGAAAAAGATTGGCTTCTAGACTCATGCGCCTACGTACTCCCTATCACTTCTCTAGATCAACGAGTTGATATTCTGACCAAGGCCCTCACTTTCAAGTCCTTTGCCACCTTCCTTCCCAAGCTTGGGCTATCAGACATCTTCCAGCCTCAAGCTTGAAGGGAGGTATGATGGGTTGCATTTATGCGCCCATTTCTCACCCTAACTTTGAATTATTTGCAATTGAATTATAATGAATTGATGCTTAATTGGTTAGTTTGCGCTTTGTCCTCATCTTGCTTTGTTAAGTAATTTCTTGGTTATTAGCACCATTTTGGGACAAATAATTGTTTTTGAAAATTACCTGTGCTATTAACCATTTTTTTATGAGCTATGTGCAGTAACAGGACTCCCAATTGGTGAACTGGTGAGCAAGGCTAGTAAAAGATCTTGAAATTTCCCTCCAGGTGAAAGGAACAGCGAACTTTACAAAGCTAAGACCGCTATAGCGGTTATTAGGGGGACATTTTGGCAGCAGCGCATACGAGAATAGCCAAGACCGCTATAGCGGTCAAATACCACTATAGCGGTCATAAGTGGAATTTCATTTCCCGTGCTTCAAGACGTTCTGGGTTGTCTTGACATTTTAGAAAATAAAAACTCCATTCTCTTGGTAATCGGGGGGGAACGAGTTTTCTTTTCTTTTAGGTTTTCTTGGAGAAACACAGGCTCTCTCTCTTTCTCTCTCTCTCTAGGCTATGGTTCTTACTCAATTTTTGATCAGAAATTCTAGACGACAACTTTATCGCCTTTATCAGAATACATCTGTGAAACTCCCCCCATGGCGGAGTAATTCCCTTACCATGCACAGGGGTAACTGAGGATCAAAATTGTTCACGAGATTTTCATATTTTTAATCGCAATCCTGGTTGGTCTTCCTTTTCCTTATTTTCAATTCTTGCAATTATTGATTGTGTGAATTATTGCAATTACATAATTGGTTGAGTTGTTATCCTGATGTGATGTTTGTCCATTAGCCAAGGAATTGGAATCAATTTCGTTAGAAATTGGCTTGCTATAATTGTTAGTTAAACTGAATTAGTTCATAGGATCACGATAGTGAATTAATAGTCCTTTTATTCAGCTAAATCCTTGACGGGAATGCGATTGTGTAACCGTTAAGCGGAATTATTCCATTGTTATGTGTTTACATTTTTAATGGAAGCAACCACTATCACGATTTTATTTCTCGAATCAATGGCTGAACAATTTTAATCCGAAGAAACTTTTGTGTAGGTAATTTCTCTAACTGAAATTCTTCTTGATTTAATTTGCTGTTTTCCAAAAAAATCTTAAACACCCCCAATTTCTTTAGAATCGATCCCATTGCTTCCACGTGAGACGATCTGGATTACACTATAGCTAAATTTTTGGTGCATTTCGGTAACTGAAAATCTTTTTAATTTGTTGCGGACGGCAACACCCGTACCAAGGTATCAAAGCTTGAAGAAGAAGCCTACAAGAGTAGAAGCAAAGATGGAGAAGTAACTAGTGAAGTAGTTAGTGAGTTAGTTAGAAACTGTTAGCCAACTAGAGTTAGTTAGAAGATACTCATAGAGTGTTTTAGATGTATGATAATACGTACTCCGCTGCCCTTGTATATAAACTCATTTCTACACGATATGCAGTACAAGAAGAATCATTTTCTTATTTTTCACTCACATTTTCTCTGCCATTCTCTCTCAGTTTTTGCTTCCATTCATTCAATTTGAAAATAGCTATGCATACTAAACTCTCCTTTCTTCATCTTAGTTTGAACAATCTCTTTGAAAGCATTCTAGTTGAGATTGTAAATCTGGCCAACTGGTCATGTAATGCCCCGATTTTCTATCTGAGTGAAAAATGACCGAAATGCCCCTGAGGTCATTTTCGGCCCGGAATTCGAGGATGGCTGACCCGGCAGTCCTCGAAGGGCCAACTCAATGTTTGAAGGGGATTGAATGACCCTTGAGTGGTTCCGGAGGCGAAAGTCTCATTTTCCGCAGTTTCGGGTCAAAATGACCAAAATACCCCTATAGCGTTTTACGCGGGTAAAGGTGCCGTTTGAGCCCAAAACTTTCCCCAGAGGTTTAAAACCATGTTTTTACATGTTTCAAAACATTTGTTTGAGTCCCGGCAGTCCCGGGCAATTTTAGTACAAAATTACGATTTTGCCCCTAGAATAGTGTTTTTGAGCTTAATGATGTAATTAAGCAAACCTAAGCAATATTAGGCTATAATCAAATATTAAATAATTTTCATAATTAATCTAGAGTCAAAATAAATTATTAAAATTAATTAGAATCTAAGATTGCTTAGATTAGATTCAAATCTCTTTCTAAAACTCAAGATTTCACTCTTGGAATCTTGAATAGTGTTTTCTCTCTCCAATTCCTTAAATCAAGGAATTGTGTCTAGAATTGTTTATACACTAAAATGAATTTATAACTCACTAATGATGCAAGAACACTCTTTAATTATGTCTTGACAACCTTGATTACCCATTTTCTCACCTAAATACTTTCTTACAAATTCCTAATCTTAATCTTAATCAAAGATACACCTAAACACAACTCTAAACCACAATTAAAATGCAAGAAATCCCCCCCCCATGGCTGATACACATTCGGCCATCTCTCTCTCTTTTACCACACATGTTGAATTGTTTCTCACTCAAAGAACCATGCTTGAAGCCATACCTTGAACCATACCTCACCATACTTTGAACCATACCTCACCATGCCTCAAGATCACAACATCTCACCTCATGGAACACATGGGGGCTGCCCATGATGCTGTAAATGGCCGAAGCCTTCCCTCCTCCTTGCACCCTTGCATTTGTTTCATTTCTCTATAAATAGCTTGCTTGGGTGAACTTGTATCATTTTGGGTTCATTTGCAAAGTGTAAGTTTTCAAAGAACACTTCAAAGTTTCCTTTTTCTCTCAAGTTCAAGTCTTCAAGTTCTTCAAGTTCTTCATCCTCTTCTCTCATTCCAACCTCTTAATAACTAGGTAGGGATTTTCTTTCAAAAGTTCTTTCATTTAAAGTTCTTAATTTCTTCATGTGTTCATAGTTTCTCTTGAATCCTTTCTAGAACTTCTTTTCTTTTCTTCTCCTCCTTGTTTCGGCCATGAGCCCTTTGAGAGCAAAGGAATGAGAGCTTGATGATGAGGTTCCATGATGATAATGTTCATCACTTGGATAATCTCTAAAGCTTGATCTTTGTTCTTAAGGTAAAGATGTTTTCTTTGTTCTTTCTTCTTGAACTTTGAAACCTCTCACCTTGATGATGTTTTAAAATGGTCACATGGACTCAATGATGAGGACTCATGATGTTGGTGTTAATGCATCATCAAGATCATGGTCTCTAGAGTTTCAAATGTTTCTTTTTCTTCTAAAAGGTTTTCGGTTCCTTTTCCTTTTCTTCCTTCATATTTTCGGCCATATTGGTCAAAGGAGTTCACAATGGCTTGATGATGAGAGCTTCTAGATGATGACTATGTGTTCATCACAATGAGGCCTCTAGAGCTTGAGTTTTAATAAAATTGTTACTTATGTTTACATTCCAAGAAAAGAAACTTTATGTTTTAAAGAACCCTTGAGGTTCACTCTTGTTTTTACTTTACCTTTTTATGATAAGTTTGGGTTGAGGTTTAAGTTTCTTTAAAATCTTGTATGAGCTCTAATGAGAAATAAAATAAACTAGCATTCATATTTAAATTCAATCTTATGCATTGCATGTTTAATTTGAGCTTTGCATTCATATTTAAATTCCAAGCCATCACTTAAAGTTAAAGGCTAAAGAATGGAGTGCGTCTCATATTTATATTCTTGTCTAGCATATTTACCTTTCATCACTAAAGAACGTAAAGATTTAAAATGAGGTTTGCACTATCACCTAACTAAATCTCAAAGCCTTTTTATTTCGGCCTTAAAGTCGATTGTTGCTGGGCCTAAAGCACTAAAATAAAGAAATGAACTTGCATATTTATATTTCAAGCCTTGCATATTTATATTCCAAGTCTTGCATATTTATTTTAAGCCTTGCATTTTTATATTCAAGTCTTTCACGTTTACTTTAAGCTCTCACTTTATTATGTAATAAAGACTAAAAATGAGGTGCATAGCATGTTTAAATTATGTCATCACTTAAAAGATCTTAGAGCTCAAAGACTTGCCTATTTTATCTCAAGTTAAGGCTTAATGAGGGAGCATTCTTTGAATGCATGATTTCGGCCATGTAGTGATGATGAACTTGGAATGACTTTCATCTAGCTTCAAGGACCAATAAGTCAAGTTTTAAGAATCCTTTTAAATCTCATGAATTTGTTTGAGTTTAAGACTAACAAGGTTCTATGAATTTAACTCTCCTTTAAGGAGGGATTAAGTAGTCACTGACCTAAGGATATTTTTAGTTTCTTTGACAAGATAAAATGGTTGCAAAGGAGTTTTAGAAGTCTTGAAAATGATTCCAAGAGAAACTAGCAACTCATGTGTTTTAAAAATATCAAGTTATGCACCTTTTTGGAAACTTAATGTTTCGGTTCTTCCATGATGTGTTTGCTGCCATGTGATGATGTTTGATGTGTTTGAATGAGTAAAAATTATGTATGATGAAGTAGGAACATTTCTATGCAAGTTAGGGAAGAAACTAGCTTTCTAGGAAAACCGTAAAGTCAAGATTGAGCATAGTTTTATCCCATTTAGTTATGGACACTGCCCAAACTGTTTCAATGGGGATATAATTAGATTAGGATTGATTAATCATGAAAAATTTGGTTACATTTGAAGTAGGAATGAATTTTGGCACCTATAGAGAAACTAGTAACTAGAAAACCATAAAACTGTAATCTAGAACTCTTAGAACATTTAATTCTTAGAATCTGTCCAGCAACCTTATAATGTAGAGAACATGGTTTATAATTAATTCTTAGACATAGGAATGATTCATAATTGGTTTAGGTTTAACTTATAGCGCCTTAGGCGAAGACAGAACCAAGAAAGGGTCTAAAACGCAAGTTCTAGAACCCCGTAATCATAAGTTTATAACGCTGCCCCTAAGGAATGATGTTGTTCAGATTTAATTGAGAGAATAAATAAATGATAAGTTTTGATAAGAGAGAGCCCTTAGGTGCATAAAAGTTGGATAGGAGATGATAGGTTAACTACATCACGAGTTTAAGGCCCGTAAGGGTTAGAGCATAAAATACCGTAAGACCAAGTGCATAACGAACTTTTAATGTTGCTTGTGAAAGTATGAGGATGATTATGTGAATGCATGAAATTATGATGAAGGATGCATGTTTGATTGACTCATGTGGCACAAAGAAGAATTTGGAAGGAATTCGGCATGCCGCAGTTATACCGCCGAATTTCTGACAAATTCAGGACTCAGAAAGTTTTTGAAAAACTATAAAATTTTTATGAGGTACTGAGATGAGTTCTCGGATGACACCGGTTTGGCCGACCACCTCCAGAGAACTCATGTGACATCAGTACCAAGATTTATTCTTGGGTGACACCGATTCGGCTGAGCACCCCCAAGAAATGCCCCCTAGCCCGTACTGGATAAGTCGGGATTATGTTTATGATTATGTTACGCTTATCGAGATTGATAAGTAAGAACTAGTGACGACTAGTTGAGGTATGAGCTCATAACCTAGAGATGTGACACGTTCTGGGTGACACCGGTTCGGCCGAGCACCCCCAGAGCGCTTGTCTTTTAGGGTGGCCTATGAGGAAGTTATGATGATTATGTCACAAAGAGAATTTATTTGCCACTTTATGCCACTATTATGATGTTCTTAAAGATATGATGATTATTCTTGTATTAAGTAGAGCCATGCATACATGCTTTAATATGTTTACATCCATGACATTAAGAATCATGCTAAAATGAACGGACCTTGGCCAAACTATGTTTTAGAACCTAAAAATGGACTTAATGCATGCTCACTTATTTCGTTTACTAAACCCAAGGTTCCTGGGGACGTAGATGATGACACCTAGGTAGTAGGAAGCCCTACTGAGATTCTTTAGCAAGATTCTCACTCCCTCTATTTCTTTCTTTCCGTCACGTCTTCAGATGGCGACGTTCGTGGTTTTCGTGGACACCCCGACGTGGGAGGTGCACTATGACCCGGATCACGGGTCATACCATTTTGAGGGACAGTGCACGGTGCGAGTCTTCATGTTCGTAGGACGTCCCTTCGCTCACCCCGTGCATACCCATCGCTTCTCCCCGACAGCACCCTACGGCTACGACAAGCGGGTTTTTGAGCGCGCACGTACGCATAATGAGAGAGTACTCCGCATGCACACCGCCACCTCAGCTATGCGAGACTATCCTGATTACGTGCCCCTGACCTACTTCTCGGAGACCGACCCGTCCGAAGACCCGCCTACCCATCCGTACAGCGAGAGCTCCGCCCCCTCTCCACCACTGATGAGGGAGGGCAGTGAGGATACCGTGACTCAGCCACGGCTTGCACGAAGACCGGAGATGCGGCCACACCGCGGGGGTCACTCTCGATCCCCGTTCCGCCTTTTTACGCCCGAGGAGCTCACCCAATTTCCCGGATATGTGCCTCGCTCGCGAGATGGACGTCAGTAGGAGGTGATGTACGATCGATGGAGTACCCGGGTAGCGCACACACCACTTAGATGGGGGTGAACCTTCTTTTGTTTTAGAGGTCATCCCGTTAGTTGCACTTGGGTAGGGGAATTGCTTCTATAGTTTCCGCTGCACTTTCTCTTATATTTCCTTTTTAGTTGTGTTGCTCATGTTGTATCAAATTAAGCCTCACTCTATACAAGTGGGCATATCCTATATTATATAAATATGCAGTTCAATGTTATTGTGATGTGCCTTTACTTGCTATGTGTTATGATGAGATGTTTGCTTTACTTTCAATCACGTTTTATTATCTATCGTGTCGCGCGGCTCTCATTTTGCTTTTATAATTCAGAAAAAAAATTTACCAGTATTTCCGCTAAGTATTTTAAAGTAATGAGGAAGCTATGACGTAATAGACTAATGATTAACCTAATTATATTCTAGAGTATTGGGTTAAAAATTAGGATGTTACAGGTCACATTTGGATATAGGGGGAGGCAACCACTTTTCTGGCCTTTTTCCTAAGGAATTGTGGCATATGGAAAACCTCAAGGTTTTGTCACTTCAAGGTGGTAACTTTTATGCTTCCAAGATTCCCCAGGAAATTTGGAAGTTGAGAAACATGGAGTTTCTTGATCTAAGCTATTGCAATCTCAGGGGATCTATCCCTACTTCTATAGGAACATTGGCAAACATTTCACAGTTCAAATTAAATGGCAACCAACTTTCTGGCCATATTCCTCGTGAAATAGGGAAGTTGGTCAACTTGAATGTACTGTTGCTTCAAAACAATGGTCTTTCAAGTTCTATTCCTCGTGAAGTCTTGAATCTTGTTGAATTGAGTGAATTACAGCTTCAAAATAATGATCTTTCTGGTTTCATTCCTCATGAAATTTCAAAGTTGGTCAACCTCAACATTTTCTATCTTGGAACTAATAATCTTTCTGGGTTCATTCCTGAGGAAATTGGATTTATGAAACAACTCAATGACCTTGATTTATCAGATAACTTCTTCTCTGGCAAAATCCCCTCTACAATTGGAAATTTGAGCAATTTACAATTTCTTTACCTTTATGAAAACCTTCTCTCTGGCTCCATTCCAGATGAAATAGGAAATCTCTATTCTCTCAACACAATCCAATTGTTGGATAATAACCTTTCAGGACCAATCCCACCTTCCATAGGTAACTTGGTCAATTTATCCTCTATTTACCTTCAAAACAATAAACTCCCAGGGTCGATTCCTTCTACTATTGGAAACTTGACAAAGGCCGCTGAACTATCTTTATTCTCAAATGAACTTAATGGCAATATTCCAATAGAAATGAACAAGCTTATCAATTTGGAAGTCTTGCATTTATATGATAATAATTTCACAGGCCACTTGCCTCAAAACATTTGTATTGGTGGAAAGCTAACAAATTTTTCTACTGGAAAAAACCATTTCACTGGCCTAGTTCCAAAGAGCTTGAAATATTGCCCTAGTCTTATAGGAGTCAGGCTTAAACAAAACCAATTGACTAAAAATATATTAGAGGATTTTGGTGTGTATCCAAATTTAAACTTCATTGATTTGATTTACAGTAATTTTTATTGCCATCTATCATCAAATTGGGGAAAGTGCTAAAACTTGGCCAGCCTAAAGATCTCCCATAACAACTTATCAAGTGGTATACTGCTAAAATTAGGTGAGGCAACCAACTTACGTTTACTTTATCTATCTTCAAACCATCTAGTTGGAGAAATTCCAAAGGAACTAGGAAAATTGACTTTGTTGATCTCGCTAGTGTTAAGCAACAATTATGTTTCAGGAAATGTTCCTATACAAATAGCATCAATATAGGAACTTGACACCTTGGAGCTTGCTGCAAATGATCTCAGTGATTTCATCACAAAACAACTCAGAAGGTTACCTAAGTTGTTGCACTTGAATTTGAGCCAAAATAAATTCAAGGGAAATATTCCCATTGAATTTGGCCAATTCAAGGTTCTTCAAAGTCTTGATCTTAGTGGAACCTTTTGAGCAGAACCATTTCAACCATACTTGGGCAGCTAATATACTTAGAAACATTGAATCTTTCTCATAATAATCTTTCTGGCTCCATCCCTGCCACTTTTTACGAGATGTTAATCTTGACATTCATTGATATCTCATAAAACCAATTAAAGGGTCCACTTCCAAACATTTCAGCCTTTAAGAAAGCTCTAATCGAAGCACTGAGAAATAATAAAGGTTTGTGTGGTAATGTCATCGACATAGAGCCTTGCCCAACATGGAGTATCAAGTCTCATAATCATAAGAATACAAAAGTTGTACACTTGATTTTACCCGTGTTATGGCCATTATAATACTAGCACTCTTGGCCATTGTAATCTCAAGTCTTCTATACCATAGTATGGGTACGAAAGAAAACAAGCCTACGGAAACACAAACTCAAAACGTACTTGCAATATGGAGCTATGATGGCAAGATGGTGTATGAGAAAATTATCAAAGCAATAGAAGAGTTTCATAAGAAATATCTCATCCGAATTGGAGGGGATGGATCTGTTTACAAGGCTGAGTTGTCTTTAGGCCTAGTTGTTACTGTGAAGAAATACCATTTGGTAAATGATGAAATTCCTAACCTAAAAGCTTTCCATTGTGAGATCTAAGTTTTGATGGAAATTCGACTTCGTAACATTGTGAAGCTATATGGGTTTTGTTCTCATTCACGATGCTCCTTTCTAGTTTATGAGTTTATAGAATGGGATAGCATGGATAAAATTCTAGCTAGTGATACCCAAGCAATGGAATTTGATTAGAATAGAAGGGTGAATGCTATTAAAGGAGTAGCTAAAGCTTTGTGCTATATTCACCATGATTATTCTTCTCCAATTGTTCATCGGGACATATCAGCGAAGAATGTTCTCTTAGATTTGGAATATGAGGCTCATGTCTCAGATTTTGGAACTGCAAAGCTTCTTAATCTAAATTCATCTAATTGGACCTAGTTTCCTAGGACTTTTGGATATGCTGCTTCAAGTTTGATTCCTTTGTTCCTTGAACTATTCTTCTTAAGAAATACTCGCATGTCCAATTTTAAATGCTAATAAGAATTAAGAAAATGATTGATAAAACATGAATATTAGAAAAAGTTAAGAATAATTTATTAAATTGTTCTTGTTTCTTTTTCATTACTCTAATTTTCTCTTTCCTCCTCGACTAATTGCTCTATCCTCTTTTACTGATAAGTCAATAGTATTTAATATGAATATTATTTTTAAAAATAATTAATGTCACTTAAATTTTGGAAATAGACAATTATTAGAAATTTTTGGAAATAGACAATTATTCAAGGACGAAGGGAGTACATGATTTTGTATAGAGTTAGTGATTGGAATTCATTTGCACATGATATTTTACAATCTCATAAATTTCTTACTTTTATTACTTATTGTTGTGAATGATGATATTTCTTTTAATTTACTTCAGAACTTGCTTACACAATGCAATTGAATGAAATATGTGATGTTTATAATTTTGGAATGTTAGCCTTCGAAGTACTTTTGGGAAAGCTTCCCGAAGATACGATAACATCTATGGTAATACCACCTTTGGGGACAATGGCACTTGTCACGACACTCGATAGTTTGCTACTGAAGGATAAGTTGGATCAACGCCTTCCTCATCCTGCAAATCAAATCGCAAAGGAACTTATAGCAATTGTAAGAATAGCAAGTGCATGTTTGACTGAAAGTCCACATTCTCGTCCTACCATGGAGCAAGTAATGAAGGAACTTGTAATCCTAAAGCCAGCTTCGATGGATTAATTTGTCACTATCATATGAAGGTCAAACTTCGCAAAGATATATTTGAGCTCCAACTTTTGAGACTTTTTGTGTAATAGAACTTTCTTAATTATTTTCTGGTGTAATATTTAGCATAAAGGAAACATATATTTAGTGTCTTGTTGCCCCTATGTAACACAGTGAGACAAATATCAAGTTCTACTCTTCTTAATGAATAGTCATCTTTCCTAATATACATCATTAAATATCTTTAGTACAGTAATTTCTTTAAATTTATGTTTGCTGTTTTACATTGAAAAAGGATTAATAATTAAAATTTACCAACTTTTTTGGTTATGGCCTCGTTTCAAAATAAGATATGCTCGCTCTTTTTAAATAAATAACCAATTGAGCTTTAGTTTATTGCTTATTGATGAACAGAGATGATCTTTATTTTACTGAGAAAATATGTATCTAGGCTTCCTCCATTATTACCATGGCGAGTAATTTTACCAAAATGTGCCCTTTAATTTGAAGAATTAGAGAATGATTTATTTCAGAAAAAAATGGTGTATGTGTATGAACTTTTGTTATTGATAAAACCCGATATCTTGTACACAATTGATTATTATTACTGAACTATTTTGTATTGAAAATAATTTCATTATTATATGAATCAGTTTTCTAAATTTTGGACCATAACACATGATGCAATTGCAATATTAGGGTTAAGGCAGTGTTGCCACAGCTACATCAGATCGGAATTGCAATGTGAACTCAAATCACAGACAAAGTTGCAACGGAACAGCATTGCGCCCACATCGTAACACGATGGGGCAACAATAACTCCCACGTCCCCTTCTATGAGCTTTTGTCTACTTTTCCTGGAAAAAAATATTCCCCCATGCAAATGAAAAGAAAAGAAACAAGATTTTCCCCATAAATCAACAAATCAAGATAGAACTATATTTATCTTGACTAGTGTGATTTAAAATTTAACATATATATTTTCAGAGACTCACATGACCAGACTACCTCATGAACCATATGGTTGTTCTCTTCCTATAACACCCTAATTATTAACTTTTTTTGTGAACGTCATAATTAGCTAATTATTAAATCATTAAATTTTGATTTCTTTCATTTAGTCTAACCAAAAATGCATTTGGTGGAAAATAGAGCATATTTTTTTAATTTGAAAAGGAAAAATGGCAAGAGCCTCATTTGTAAGCGCATATGATGTGCTATCTATGTGTGCAATTGTGCATGTGAAAAACTGTTAAAAATCAACATATTTTTCAACCTTTGATGATACTTTTATTAGGAATTTTTGTTATTTTGAGCTTTTCATGTTCAGTAATTTATTTTGGGTTCATTTTATTTGAGTTTTTAATTATATTTTCATGTCTTTAGGTAGCTTAGATTAATTAAAATTTTATATTTGTTGCCCTCTAGGGAGCGCCTAGTCCCTATGATTTCACTGCCTAGGTGCTCAAACGTGAAAATAGAGTCCCTGTTGGAGAGCCACCACTTGGGCGCTCAAAAGGCACCGCCTAAGCGGTGATGGAAAGAAACCTGTATGCGAAAGTTCATTTAAATAAAGGAAAAGACGCGACTTCTAGGCTACCTAGGTAGAGGAACTCGAAAAGAAACACAGAGAAGGAAGCTCTAAGACCATTGGAACACCTTGGGAACAAGAGGAAGAGTGGAGATTGAACATTCATCTTCCATTTTCTTAGGTTCTTCATGAGTTTTTCTGCACTTTTGCTTTATTTGTTCTTCAATAGGATGAGTTGCTAAACTCCATAGCTAAGGGTTAGGGGTTTAGTCTGAGATGATTGCAATTGGTTTGAATTCTTGAATTTATGTTGTAAGAATTATGTGATTAATGGTTTATCTCTTGTTTTATTGTGCAAATTTTATGAATTCTACTCATGGAGTGATTTAAGGTTCCTGCATAATTTGGGAAAGTTGTGCATCAACCAAATATAGAGATACACCTCATGATTTTCAAGGTTTAGGAATTTATCTTGAATTTTGTGTGAATTGTAGATTGAATTTCATACCTAATCACTTTTTCTTATTGAAGCATAGTTGGGGAATTAACATGTTCTATAGAAAGAGAAGAGTTGATTAACTAAGGAATTAGCATCAACTACTGAAAATCCTTCCATTAATCTAATAATTCTAACCCATGTGATTTATGAATTCATAGAATTGTAAAGAAAAATTAGATCATCCCAATCCCTTAGTGTTTTAGAACCTTGAAATTATCTTTGTTTAAGTTGTTACGTATTTCTTTAGTTTATACTTATTGCTCACTTATAGTTTATTTTCGTTATTCTATTTCTTTGTTAAAAGCTGTGTTCAATCTAAATTAATTTGATATAATCTGCAGAGAAATTTTATTACTAAAGTGTTGTTTGATAGCGTCAATTCTTGTAGGATGATACCCACTTTCCATGGATACTACTTAAATGATTCGATGCACTTACCAAAGAGTTATCAAGTTTTTGGCATAATCGTGAATCTAAACACAATCTATGAGATAATTCAACAAGAAACACATAAAGAGCAATTTCTAGACATAGGAATTTAATATCATCATAAGTCATCACTTCCCAATATAATAAGTACTAGGATATCATAGGAGCATGGGTCCATGGAGGATAGCCACACCTAATACAAACCAACACAAGTCATAATGTAAATACATCCTATTAGAGAGCATAACACAAACAAATCCTGACTAAGACCTGATATTAAGGTCTTAGATACAGTCATCCATAATACTAGGGAATCTCAACACATAAAGGAACATAGATAAAAAGTGTTAATAAACCACATGCTCTAGAATTGCAAATGACATATATGCAATAAAATGACGTCTAAAACTCCAAGCATACGCTAACTCCATGCTCATGAAAGCTCAAGGGACTCCAGAATCAACTACAAGATTTGTGTGAGCTACCGACGAGTTTATTGATTAATAATAATTATACTGACGGACATGGGATGTCATTTTTTGTTTGTCAGTAGATTATTTACTGAAGAGTAGTGCTAGCTTTCGACATTTGCCGATAGGATTGTCAACGAGTAATAAAATAATATACAGTCAGTAAACATGTAAAAAATGGCATCAATATATGGTTCAAGAAATTAATATTACTAATGGGTTATTTTAATTTTATTGATGGGTTACAAAAATTAAAAAAAATACTATTTTATTTATGTGTTATCGACGAGTGTATTAGCGGATTTGTATTATTTGTTTATTTTTTACAATTAAAATATTCATTTATTTTTGACAGGTTTACCTATCAGTAATTGTGTTCTTTTAGGCAGATTAAATTGCTATATGTGAAGTGTTTGTATAAATTATCTAATTATTTGACATTTATTTATTTCTATAATTGTTTAATGATAAACTAAAATGATATGAAATAAGGAAGTAATAAAATGGTAAATAAAAAACTAATGAAATAAAAAATAATAGTTGTAAGGTATCAGAATAAAATAACTACAAATACAAAATGATAAATATTAAAAATGTCCATAAAATAATAAAAAAAAACTAGTTGAAGTCCTCCTTGTTATCATCATTAGATTCATTAGAGTCGTCGCCATGATCAGACGAGGAGGCTTCCTCATCATCACCATTATCCGTTAGGATATCATGGCCCGTTGGCTTGTCTGAAGATGACACGAAAACAAAAGGAGGTGAGAATCTAAAGAAAAATCAGCAGTCATATGAAAATAATTAAAGTGTCAACATTGTCATCTTCAGTTACTTCGATTTAATTAAGAAATAGGTGAGCATACATTAATTCATTTAATTAATTTGTTAACTAGATTTCTGAAGTAACACACATTTTAAGATTTAGGAAAATCCCTTAGTTAAAAGGCAACAAAATGGAATGCATGACATTACTAGCTTGTCAAAACATACAACATATGAGGCATGGATAAGAATGTGATGAAACAAGATATGTCACAATTTTTGGCACTTTAATTACTTAAACTCTTTTGCTCAAATTAACCACCATCTCTCATGGCACCTCTGTAGGTTGAAAATAGCACGAGAAGAGGGTTGAATCGTGATTTAACTTTTTTATTTTCTAAAATTTTTAAATAAAGTCTATCAAGTTTATACTTGAAGAGCAGTGGAAAACTTTGTTCGTAAAGTTCAAAAAGTAACTTTCTGAACCGAGTGGAAAACTTGGAAACGGTTTAAAAAGAATTTTCAAAAATATATAAATATAAGTTTCAATCCAGAATATAAAAAAGATAAAGGGAGTAGAGAGATATTGTACAGTGAGTTTTTATATTGACTCGACCAACTCTGCCCACATCCAGTTCTCAACAACCTATTAAGTTTCACTAAATCTCTTTCTCAACCTAGAGAAAGAACAATAGTCTTTGTATAGCCTTCTCAAGTTATTCATGTGACCAATAACTCAACTTTTACTGTTACTTTGAAGTAGTCATTGACTAGCCTCTCCAAGCTAATCTCACAATGATCACTACTGGATCAGGGTACAATGATTTTGTTTAAGGTTGGTTATCTTTAACTAACAAACACTCAAGTTTTCTATAAATGAAATAGTATAAGGTTTAAAACTTTGAGTGACTTCTTTCTAAACTATTCTTCCTACGAAGAATGTATTATCTAATCAGAATTAGAAAGAAGATTTTACACAAAGATAGAAACTGATTACAAAAAGTAATATTATTTGCAAAAGAAGAAGGATTCACATTTTTAGCAAATATGTCAAAGATTTAGCAAAAGTCTTGAGTTGTAAGCACTTCACATCATTTTATACTTGATCTTCATATTAGACTATTTCCCCTTGACTTTCCTTTCACTTGACACGTGTAGATCTACTTTTTATGTCTTGGGGAAAGCCATCTAGAAGTGTAGCTTGGCTGTGTCAGGGTTACTTTTTGAAGGCGCAAAGACCGTTGTTAAATATGTGGTTTTTGATTGATGCTTCAGAAACTACTTTTTACTTTCTGGCCATGGTTTCTGATCTTTTCCTTCTAGAAGCTAGGACACTTGACCAAGCAAGAAAGTAAGATGTCATTGCCAGCCTTTTCGGGTGTTCACTACAATTTGAATTTTGAATTTTCACTCATTTTCTACAAAGAGGACGGTTTCTGATTACGTGTGCTTTTAGATATGTGCTTTCAGTTTCTGAACTTCTCTTTGATCTTCATTTCTTCAATCTAAGCTTGACAGGAAACTTGTTATCGAGATTGAAGACTGCATTCACGACTTGCTTCAGAAAATGATGGATCAGCACTTTCTGAATGTGTAAACTATTTTCTGAGATTTGGATTTGGTTTCCGAACTTGAAAATCCTTTCTCGTGTATCCATCATACATACAATCATTCTCAGAGCTATTTTTCATATCATTTATGTTCCGAATCTCATTGAATGAGATTATGATTATGTTGAAACATGACATTTGTGAAAAACTTACTCATTGATTGAACTAATATGTCTAAGAGAATGATCTTGTAAATACTGCAAAAACTCAAGTGAAATATTAGTCCATTTTACAAAATAGTTTATCAAAATTTGTTTTGTTGTCACTAAAAATCTTAAGCTTTGAAGCTTTTTGAAGGATTTTGGAGCTAATAATCTTCCCCTTTTTTATGATGACAAACCAAATTTTGACAAAATCATTTGGATAATACTTTTTAAAAAAATTTCAAGGTTAGGGACCTTGTATCAGATCATTAAAACGAAGACTTGTATCAGTGCTTGAAAGAACCTTGTATCAGAGTTTATCATATCTTAGTATCATAGCCTAAGAGTTCTTTCAAATCAAATGAAGGTAGAGTTTTTCAGAAAGTAGCTAACTCAAGGTTTCTTACTGATTTCATCAAAACAAAGATCAATCTTAGTAAGCTAGAATCAGAGCCCTTTTTTGGAAAA
Organism: Dalbergia cochinchinensis; assembly: GCA_031216125.1. Classification (NCBI taxonomy): domain Eukaryota; kingdom Viridiplantae; phylum Streptophyta; class Magnoliopsida; order Fabales; family Fabaceae; genus Dalbergia; species Dalbergia cochinchinensis. Next base: position 71,427,672 of record CM062368.1, on the reverse strand, counting down.
AAAATTAAGTAAATATGTTATTTTAAGAATTATCCACTTTAAACCCTAAACCAAAATCTCAAACTCTATATTATATTATGTCATGTTTGTAAAATATGATGTAGATATGTGTCTTAATCTTCATTACTTTGGTCGTCACCTTTTAGTATAAGGGAAAAACTTCCACATGCGACCATGGATGCACTTGTTGAAGCACGACCATTCATTTAACCATCCAATCCACGTACATAGAAGAGGTTGGGGTGGTTGAGTTTAATTAGCTCCGACCTTGACTATAATAATAACCACTCGTGTTGTAACTTAGCTTCTTGCATGCCAATATGCCAATGATGCCCCTTTTGTCCAACAAGTATATACTACGTATCTCATATGAATAATTGGATATAGATCAAAAGTCTCTAGTTACATTATACTTACATTCAGTGATTGAAAAGTTCCACTTCCACCTACAGCTGCTCGTTGCAAAGTTCCATTTCCACCTATAGCTGGTTGTACGTTTGGACAATATATTTGGTCGCAGATTCCTCGTTTGGACAATTTTTCTATGCAGAATAAGTATTTTCCATGTCAATATTGGGTATCAGATTTATAAAAATAGAACAACATAACTAAAATAGAGTTGAAAAAATTAGAACTGATACAAAAATATTTAACGTGGAAAACCTTTGATGATAAGGAAAAAATTACGGACAAGACCGAGAAATATTTTCATTGTGTGGAAAATAAAATTATGCTTCTCACTAAATATAAGAAAAGAAAATAATACCCTCTCTTATATTAGGAGAATACATATTTCTCTATAAAAATAGAAGAAACTCTCAACATATCATGTATATTTTCCTCTATGGAATGACGCACTCCATTGTTATTGTGATGCACTGAGAGAGCCTTGGGCATGCTTTATTTATAGAGGATTTCGTCTGAATGTAAATAAAAATTTCTGACAATGCATGGCATGAATTTATAGCACACTGGATTTGGTCCTCCGAAATACATGAAGGAAAGATTTGCTTCTGCAGAAAGTTTTCACTATTTCAACCACGGTCATTTAGTTCCTTTGACTTGGAAGCCAAACAAGGTAGCTTTACTGTGCTTATAACACGCCACAGTCAAAACATCTAATCGAACTGTAACAAGCATGACATAGGGGCACATTGAAGACGAGTTGATTTCTTCCTTGGATTAATCCCCTATTCCCTTCCATTATTGGTTTAATGATATTTTTCTTTTTTGTAAAGTGAGAAAGAAACACAAAACAAACAAGAAGACACTTAGCTATTCAGAGCATCAACCATGAACAAGCTATTAGTATATCTTGGGGATTGAGCCCAAACAATCAAAGATTGACAATCCACTACTTCAACCCTTGCTAATAAGTCAGCAACCCTATTAGCCAAGTGAAAGACATGATGAAACGAAACTACTTAATCATGATGCACAAGCTCTCTAATCTGATTCAGAAGACTTTGCAGCACAGGAGCTCAAAAACTTTGAGAACAAGAAATTAAACCTAGCGCCTCCAGAGAATCCAACTCACAAAACACCCTTCTCCACCCATGATTCCAAGCAAAGAGTAGACCTTCCTTGATGGCTAACAGCTCTACCCAAGTAACATCGACTGACCCCGCTATGCAAGAGAACCCGGCGAACAAAGTCCCATTGGAGTCTCTGATCACACCCCCAAATCCACTGTGCCCCTCCATGAGATACACACTTGCATCCACATTCAACTTAACGCTACCAAGTGAAGGGCCAACCTACTTATCTAACTGTCCTGATAGAGCAGGAGTAACCAGAGGGGCTACCATGGCTTTCGTGACATCTACAACGGAACCCCAAATCTGACGTGTAAATTGCATAGGATGCCAGACTTCATTGTTAAACACTGCTAGATTTCACGCCCACCAAATCCACCATAAAATTATGATACAAAGAGTAGAGATATCACTGCGTACCAAAGAAGCCAATCACTCATCCATGTGGAGATCAGCCCAAGCTTCCGGATCAAAACCCAACTGACGCCACACCGCATCAGCCATCACACAATCACAAAGACCATGAACAATATCTTCATCCGCACTACCACAACAGGAACACAGGGGAGACAGAGCTAAGTTCCCGCAGTATGATATATAGCATTGCCAAAGGAAGAGTTTAAACTTTCCAGGGACTTGGAGTTTCCATAGGTCACGCCACTTGTGGTCCTCAGTTCAATTGTTGTTAGAAGCAAGCAACCACTTCTAACACCTAGCCACCATGTAACACCCATCTATACTGTGAATCCAAATCCAATTATCAAGAAACTCATGGACGAGACCAGCCTTATTCCAAATAATCTCAAGAATGTAACTGGGAAGGGGGTATAAATGGAATGAACCAACCAACCATCATCACTCCAAACATCACGAACCTACAAGTCAGAATCAGAAATATGCACATAAGGGACACGGGTATAGAGGGGGCCAATCCCTAACCAATCCAAGTACCAAAAGGACGAAGCACCATCACCCAAACTAAAATAGAAAGTCGAACCTAACTCAAGCCAAACTTTAGCTAAGCACTTCCAAATACAAGAGGATAAGGAGGATACGTGAAAATTATGAGCGGCCCCTTTACGAACATACTTCTCTCGAGGGAGCATGACTCAAAGTTTATGAGGTTCAAAAAAAAATTGAGGCCATAAGTTTGCCAAGTAAAGCAATATTCTGGTAATGAGAGACACGAATGCCAAGACCCCCAGCCTTTAAGGGTGATGTTATAGTGTTCCAGTTAACCAAATTAAGACTCCTGTTGTCCTTCCTACACCAAATGAAATGTCAAACTATAGAATCAATGGAGTGACAAATGGACAGAGGCACCTAAAAGGTTTGTATAGGATAAATTGTGAAGGAGGATAGAACCAACTTAGCCAAACAAACTCTGCCGGCCCTGTTCAATATTTTCCCTTTCCAGCCAGCCAACCTAGTGGTGATTTTCTCCATAGTAACCTTAAAATGCTGCTTCGATACTTGTCCCTGAATGAGATGGAAACCAAGATATTTCCCTAAGTCGGTTGCAAAACGGGTGGAGGATATCGCCGTAAATAAATCACGGTGTTTCCTAGAGACATTAGAAGAGTACAATGCATGTGATTCTCCACATTCACCTTCAAACTCGAGGCCTAACAAAACTGCTCTATAACATCCATGATACGCCTCACCTGTGTTCATCTAGCTTTACAAAAAAGAAGAAGATCATCTGTAAATATTAGATGAGACATATCTATTCTTCCTCAGGAAATATGGATAGGATCCCATAACCTATCCTCTACCATATCATTAATATGTAGTGCCAAACGCTCCATACAAAGCATACAAAGGTATAGAGAAATTGGATCTCCCTGACGAAGACCCCTAGTCGGAGAAAAGGCTAGCAGTCTAGAACCATTCCATAAGATAGGCAGACTGGATAAGCTAACCCCTAACATTATAAGGCTAACAAAATGATTAGGAAACCCAAAATCCATCTAGGTATCCCATAAAAAGTCCCAATTGACCCGATCATCAGCCTTTTCCAAATCTATCTTACAGGTTAATGTCCCTTTCTTCATTTTGGTATGCTTCATGAAGTGAAGGACTTCCTGAGCGATAAATCAGGTTCTCCCTTGTTCCTCTCCCTGGTAGAAAACTCTCTTGTAAAGGGCCAATTAAATCATTTAGGAGAGGTCACATACGATTCACTAGCACCTTAGATACAATTTTGTAAATAACATTGTAGAGACTTATAGGGTGAAAGTTCTTAAGAGAAACTGCATTATTTCCCTTAGGTATTAGAACAATTAAAGTCTCCAACAGGTGAGGGTCCATAGAACTAGATAAGAAAGCCCCTTCCACAAGACGCCAAACATCCACTCCTACTAGGTGCCAATAATTCTTAAAAAAGAATGGCTGAAAACCACTTGGCCCTGGGGCCTTGAAGGACCCCATTTGCATTACTGCCCTCCTAACCTCATCAAAGGAGACTAGAGCCAGTAATCCCCATCCCTCTTCCTCTAAAATCCGGGGACAACTTCTAGTCACAAATGCCACTTGAAAAGTAATAGATCTAGGAGCAAACAACTATTCATAAAAAGACAAGGCCTCCCTCCTAAGAACCTCATCATCTGTAGACCAAGTACATCGCTGAGAAAAGACCGGGAATTTTACTCTTCTTCCTCCTAAAAATCGTTTAGGCATGGAAGAACTAGACCGATCCCATTGCTTGCAAGATTTTTGGTACCTAAGGAACTCCTCCTGTAGAAGAACAATGGCATAATCCTCCTGAAGCTCATGCAACAAAAATGTCCAATAGGAAGAATCCCAAATTTCCAATTTCATCTCCACCTCCTTAATACGAGCTCCAATTGCCGCTTTCTTTTGCCAATATGCCCAAAAACATCTTTATTGAAGATTGAAGAATCATCTTGAACCGCCTGCAAACTCTCCTAAACCTGAGGCTAACCTCTCAACAAAGCACCCTGAACCACCTTCTTGAACGCAGGGTGAGTGGCCCAAGCTGCTTGGAATCGGAAAGGATGCATACCTCTTTCCTAAGACGTACCTTGACAATGAAGAAGAAGAGGCGAATGGTCTAAATGAAGACGACTCAAGTTTTTGACAAATGCCTCAAGGAACATAAGGCGCCCCTGTAATTTGAAAGACCTCTGTCCAATCATTTATAGACTAACTTACCTCCCATGACTTTTCTAGACCAAGTACAGCGACACCCTATTGCACCAAGGTCTAACAAATCACACTTTTTCAACACGGTAGCAAAATCACTAGCTCACCCTTGAAGAAAGTTCCCACCTTGAACCTCTAAAGGGAGAAGAATTTCATTAAAGTCCCCTAGCAACAACTAAGGGCCTGAAACTAATTGACGTAAAGACCTGAAACAAAACCAAAGAGCACCCTAAATTGACGAGTTTGGGCTAGCATAAACAGCACTACAAGCCCAAGTAGAGCCTCGTTGACTAAGTTAAAAAGTCACCAAATTAGCATGCACTTCCAGAACCCTATAGTGTAGATTCGGTGTATTAGAAAGCGCCCACACACCACCACCATTACCTACTTCTTGAGCCACCCTAACCTCCGTAAATCCTTGTGTATTTCACCAAGCTCGCGAGTTTTCAAAGTACGAGTGAGTATCTAAAAGAATCAAAATCAAAGGCTGATATCTCTTGATTAACTCCCTGCAGTGATGATGACCCTTGGGAGTCACCCCACCCCTAATATTCCAACATATAATTGAGCAATCCATAAACAACAAATGATCACAGAGATTGCTCCCACAGTAGTCTGAAAGCCTAAGTCGGGCCAGCGGAAGATCCTTCAAGATTACCTCCCCTAGTAGACAACTCCCTATTACTATCATCGCCATCCCGTTCCCTTCATCAGTACTCTCCACCTGAGCATCCGCTAGGAGATCACAAATTGGCGACGTGTCAGAATCTGCAAGCCGTAATCTTTTATGCAACCCTTTCTTGATTTTAAAAGCTGGCTCAAACTGACCAGCTACAAGTCTGTTTGCACCCATTAGTACTTGAGGAGCCCTTTGCATACTTGATGCGTTAAATGCAATAGGCTAGGCACCTTCGACATTGGGTTCAGAATGCATGTTAAGCTTAAGTCGGGGATGTCACCCCTCCAGAAGTACTCTTCGTTATTGTTGCCATCCTGGATTCCTTCACATGCATGAGTAGCAAACCCTGAGGGGGTCGCACGTGATGTTGAAGCCTGCACAGAAAAGGGTTGCTTAGGGATCGGTGCAGTACGATGATTGAGAAATTCTAACACCTAAAAGTGGATGTCTAATTAGAATATCCACTCTATCACTTGAAAATCAGTTGATTTCTTCCTTGGATTAATCTTCCATTGTTGGTTTAATGATATTGGTCACACATTTTTAGTTTGGACAATTTGTCGAAGTAGAATAAGTATTTTTCCATATCAAAATATCTAATCCAACTGTAACAAAGCATAACACAGAAACCCATTGAAGACGAGTTGATTTCTTCCTCGAATTGATCCCCTCCATCGTCGGTTTAATACAAGGCAAATATTATTTCTATCACCTAAAAGTGGGTGTCCAATTAGAACATTCACTCTATCACTTGAAAATCAGTTGATTTCTTCCTTGGATTAATCCTCCATTTTTGGTTTAATATTATTGGTCGTGCATTTTTAGTTTGGACAATTTGTTGAGCAAAATAATTTCATAAAATCATCTCTTTAAAAAATTTAAGTAGTTGGATAGAGATACATAAATAATTTATATTCTAATACGCCTTATCATGAATTATCTCTCCCAAAAGCTTAAACAATTGGGTAGATGCACATAAATAATTTTATACTCTAATAAATAAGTATTTTTCCATATGAAAATATCTAATCTTACTGTAACAAGCGTGATACAGAGTGAAGACGAGTTGATTTCTTCCTTGGATTAATCCCCTCCGCCCTCGGTTCAATATTATTGGTCGCAAATTTTTAGTTTGGACAATTTTTCTTAGCAAAGTATTTTTTTCACATCAAAATATCTAATCTAACTATAACAAGCGTGACATAGAAGCACATTGAAGACGAGTTGATTTCTTCCTTTGATTAAATCCTCTCCGTCATTGGTTTTAATCTTTGGGTTTGGTGCCGTCGCAATATTGGTATTTATAGACCACTACAGAACTTGAATACAATCTCATGCCGCTGGTTTGCTGGAGATGAATTTTTGGCACAAATTATTTAACCAATAGATATATTGATTTTGACAAAAAAAAAAAAAAGAAGCTAAGACACTTTAGAGCTAATAACTGAGTTATTACAAATTGAAATTTCATAAAGACAAAAGACAGCATTATGCATTATAAGCTCTAAAAGGCTATAACCATAGTGTGTGTATGTGTGTATATATATACACACATATGCATTAGATTATATCTTAATTTTTTTTAATTCATTATTTTCAATATTTCTCGATTTAAAAATATAAATTATAAATTCACATGAAATATAAAGTATGTATAACTTATTATGATCAAATTATTTGGCAGTTTATAATATATATATAACATATATGCTCATAAGAATTTAATCAAGAAAATTGAATAAAATTTTATTATATACATTTTAGATTAAAAAAATCAAAAGTGCTAAATGTTAATTAATTTATCAATCAAAGACCTTACATGAATTTAGGAAATACATGAATTTAAAAAATTATAACATTTTGAGAATTGCGGAAAGAATATTACAGAAAAAAAAGGAAGAAAGAATATAATTTTAAGAGTTTTCTACGCGTTAAACCATATGTCCAAACTCTCTATAGTGTCAAGTTTTCAAAATCTGACGTCGGATATGTACGTAATCGTCATTATCTTGCTTGTCACCTTTTTGTCTGTATTCATGAGTCCGATTGAGAGAAAGTCAACTGATGAATAGTTTAATTAGATCGTACACGCAATTGAGAGAAAATTTAACGCATGAATTGAACTACCAGGTAGATCCCGCGTTAATGTCTGTGACTTCAATTGTTGAAGGATACCACCATTCATTTATACACACAATATCGGGTGGATGCCTTTAAATATCTCATACCTTGACTGTAATAACGAATGATATTATATCGTGGCTTATTATTGCACGTCACTATATGGTGTCATTCGATGTGCCCTTTTGTCAATATGAGTATCTGTATCTCGGAAGAATATGCAGCACAAGTCTCTCTGGTTGTATTATACATTCAGTGGTTGAAAAATTCCTCCTATTTTGTGTTTCCAATGATTCAGTTCACGAAGCTTGAAAAATTTTGCGGGCTTCAAAAAAGGGCGGAACTTAAAACGGTGTAGGTTGAGGCGCCAACTGCCACCCAAAAATTTTTAATATATAATCATTATAACTCTAAATTAAAAAACACATATTTATATTATTATTAAAATTATTAGAGAATTGATATGTCTTGTTATATGAGAGAAAAAATTCACTAATATATATTAAGTTCAAGACTTTTTATGCTCTAATTTGGGATGAAAAAAGTTCACTAAAACTTTTTCTATGTTCTCATTATTGTTATCAAGACATTTCATTTGCATATTAGTTTTTTAAAATTTATTTGGTTAATATGTTTTACTAGAAATGATTAATCTTTTTAATTTTTACATATCAAAATCCACTTAATTTAAAATCTCTCTTGCATACAGTTAATAGTCATTGACTATTGTGTAAATACTAACTTATAATATTATGAGTGTAATTTAAAATTAGAAAAATTAATAGTTAGAAAATATATTATTATTTTATATTTGTCCTTCTAATTTTTTTTAGTCATCTTCTTTCTGCTGGCAAGCTTCTTGTCATGTCAATTGACCAATTTAAAATATTGTCTTCAATATATATTGGATCACAACTTAAGAAGTGTGATTTATACGAAATTTATTAATTAAGTAGAAGTTTATTTAAAACCATTATTATTTGAATAGTATAAAGTGCAAAATTGAAGACAAAAAGGAAGGGGAAATAATATATATAATGAAAAAAAGACAAAATAAAATATAAATGACCAATGAAAAGCAAGTAATTTGAATAAAAAATAGTATTGAAAAATATATAATCGATTAATAAATGTTGAGTTTGATTGAAATAATAAAACATATTAGAAGAAATCTCACGTCGCCTAGAAATGAAAGGGCAAAGGAAAGCTTCTTAGAACAAGTCTCACATTGCCTAGGATTGCAAGTGGAGAGGGAGTGTAACACCCTAAAGAACCCAACTACGCTTAAGTTCGCATTTGGATTCTATTAGATGTCACTTATACCTTGTGTTCATTTTCTTTTGAAATTAACTTAGAAAAATAGTGGATAACTTTTTTGCTTTTAAATTACTTTTTGAAAGCTTAAGCCTGTAGCGAGAATTGAAATACATAGCCCTTATATAGATGGTACCCAAAATTACTTTGTGCGCTTAATTAATTCAATAAAGCGAAATAAAGAACTAAATGTAAAATTACCATTATATAAGTTGAAATCAAACTACTTAATACATAAATCATACCAAGACATATACCATAGTGATAAGTTCTTAACAGATAACAATATAAATTCTACTACTACAGGTATATTCTTCGCATCTACAACAGAACTAAACTCAAATGCTAATTCTTAGAAGGTCTGAAATCTTCGCGTGTTAACTCCTTCTACAACTCTGTTGTTTCAAGTGGACTCGTCCATCTCTGGTAACGATAATGGAAAGAAACACAAGAGTGAGAAATATGATATCTCTCAGTAGGAGTTTCTACTTGCACTAAACGTGTCATCATTATTGTCCCAGTTACTTCGGGTTTATTATAAAAGGGTAGACATATAAAGGTTCATTTATCAAGATTTTTGCAAACATAATTAGCCAAAGCGCAGTTGTTTTCAACTATTCTTATAACATTAATAGGAATATTCATTCAGTCATTCATTAATCATGCATCTTAGCTTATATCATTTAAAATCACTAATGGGCAATAATAATTCAGAAGACACATGCATTTCATGATTACTCATCTACAACATTTACATTATTTTGGGTACCGCACCTTCGAGGTACCTTTCTCTGTTTAGTTTGGGTACCACACCTTCAGAGTCTATTTTTTTGTTTTGGGTACCACACCTTCGAGATCCCATTAGCATATTTCTCAATTACTCACAAGATGAATGCATCAATGCTTTAGACCACCCTAAAAGGATAATGAGTTCATACTATAGCCATCGCCATAACCTTTTGATTTTCTTTCTGTTGCCGTGATCTCAACGATTTAGGGGGTTAAGCTGTGAGCTTAGCTAAAGTCCACTTTTCCATACTTTCATTGCTACTTATCTAGGCTTTACTTTTATTCTCACTGAGGGAAATCACTAATGAGGATTAAGTAGTGAGTTGTCCATTTATTATTTTATTTGAAACATGAATGTATGCATATCATCATCCAGTCATAAATAAATCATGGCACAGTCAATCATTTCATCCTCATCATTTCATATCTTATCACTATACATTCATATTATTGTATATCACTTCATGTAATGTAGACAATATCTCATATACAACCATATATTAAATAGTATACATTTCATGCTATGCTTCATGATAAAACAGTAGACATGTCATGTAAATCTTATAGTAATCAATAGATAATCTTATGTAAGATCTCATATAGATTCTCATAGATAAATATCATATTAAGTAACCCAAGTTATCAAGTCAAGTCCCTAGTATTCCTGAAAAGGTCATAGATGTCTTCGGTGGTAGGTATACATTATGAATGCCTTTCTTTCCATTCTTACAAATCTAACCAAATCTCTTTTTCTTTTGGTCTTCTTTTGTACTCTTAGCATTCCATTATCACATTAATGCATTTTTAAATATTATCAGAGGTTCTTTATATATTTTCAAGCTCCTTGTATGTATGTATGTATGTATGTATGTGTGTGTGTGTGTGTGTGTGTATATATATATATTCTTCTTGAAGATTATTACAACTTAAATTCTTAAAACTTTCTCTTTTCAAGACTTGAATCTTCTATTTTACAATTCTGATATCTTTTACAAGAAATTTTTTCAATTTCTGTATACTTATTATCTCAGCCTCTCAAATGTAGTTCCAAATCCTTAACTCATCAAGCTTTCTATTAAGGGTAATTTCATTAAAAACAAGTTTACGGTTATGCCATAGTACCCTGCAAATTTACCCTTTCTAGACTCTCTCAGCACACCATCCCGCAAATTTATTTCTTATTCTATATCTTTATGGTGAAAAGTTTTATGCATACCATATATAGATGTATTCCTATGTGTCTTAGCTTTCCAGCAGAATTGACATTAGTCCATTTACATTTTTATAGAGTGACTTACATTTATTTTACTACTGCAAGGTCATATTTAGAGTTTCAGTATTTGGCTTAATGTTGAAAATTTATATCTTGAGCTAGAGAACTCCATTTTAGGTGATTCTTTTTGGAGGGTATTCTATAATGTGTCTAGTTTATGATAAAAATAATTTCATTTCAAGATACTTCATATTTTATGAATACTAATTTTTGAAGTGCCTACTATCAGAAACAACAAGAAATTCCAACACCTACTATTTTCATGTCTTAAGTCACCATTATTAAATCAAGTTTCACATACCACCTTTTTAAGCTATATTTGAGTATGATAACATCATAAAATTACTCAAAATAGAATAGAACATATTGTGCTATCTAAAAATATATTTTACAAATAATCATTCAAAATTTTTGACAATAACTCAAGCTTGAGGCATTTTATTCATGGTCAAGGTTAGAAGCCAACAATACTTGAACAATTAAAGATGAAGCTCCTACCTCTTATGTAGGGTCTAGAAAGAGTCCTCCTTATCTTCTTTGAGCTTGAGTAAGATTCCCTGGAGTGGATGGCCTTCTTTGAATCTTGGTTCTATAACTTAAGTGCTTAAGAAATATTTCTCACTAGAGTTAAAGATTGTAACTCTTGTGAGGGCTAGCGAAGGTTTGGGTTTAGGACTTAAGCATTTGGATGAAGTTTAGAGAGTGAAGAGAATGTAGGTAAGAAAGCACATGAGAAGGGGGTTGAATCGTGCTTCACCTTTTCTTTGCCTATTTGTCTTCTGAAAAACTTAATCAAGATACTACTATAAGCTTGAAGTGTAGCAAAAATAACATTAGTGACTTCATAAAGTGAATTTTCTAAACTGGATATGAAATAAACGCATGAAAGAAGGCTTTCGAAAACTGACATAGTAAATATACCAAATACAAAAATAAAATAAGAGATAAAGGAGAAGAAAGATACTGCTCAAGAGTTTTTATATTGGTTCGGTCAACCTGCCTACATCTAATTCTCAACAAATGTTGTGTTCCACTAAACCTTTCTCTCACTAGAGAAAGAACAAGGATAGTCTTCACAATAGCCTTCCAAAGCTCTTACCAGTGACCAGTAGAAAACCCCCACTGTCACAAACCAAGTAGTTATTCACCAGCATTTTCAAGCTGAACCTAGTAGTCTTTGCCCAACCTCTCCTAGTTAAATCAAGTAGTCTTTAACCAGTCTTTCCAAGCTAAACCGTAACCAGTAAAACATCTTTACTCTCGCGTTGCAAGTAGTCTTTGATTAGCCTCTTCAATCTAACCCACACTGATCACTACTAGATCGAGATTACAAGGTTTGTGTTTGGGTTTGCAACTCAAACTAACCTACACTCAAGTTTCCTTAAGATTTATAGTGAAAGACCTGGGAAAAACTTGAATGACTTCTTTCTAGCTATTCTTCCTTTGAAGAATGTATGAATAATGAAGGAACATAGAAAGAGGATTTTTACAAACAAAGGAAATGATTACAAGAAGTAATAAGCTTTACAAGAAGATAAAGGAGAAATTTTTATAGAGTTTCTACTCTTTTGTTCAGCATTCGTCACTTCTTCTTTGAAAGCACATCATTTCTATTTATAGATAGTCTTCCTTATAACTGTTGCCTTTGATCAGATCTCCAAGTGACACGTGTTGATCATCCATTTGTGTCTTGGAAAAACAGTCTAGAGGAGTAGCCTGTTTGTTTGCCAGAGTTGTTGCAGAAAAAGTTGCAAGGTTGAGGTTTCTGATGTGCCTTCAGAAACTACTCTTACTTTTTGAACATGTATGTGTGTTGTATTTTGTCTTATCATAATTTATTTAATAAATGATATTACCAAATCATGGCAAATCTATTATATTTTGTTCTTATAATTGGAATCGTATGTTAATTATTTTAACCTACTCATTCATTAGCTCCATAATCTATGATTACATTATTTTGATCTTTTACTTTGTCAGTGTCTTATTCATACTATTAAATCAATTATTTGTAAAAACTTATACTGATAAATTATCATTCTATACTAGAGATTTGCAACTTCTAGTCAATTGACATTTTCATTCTTTTTTAGCATTAATCCAATGGCTTAGATTCATTCTTATTTCAAGACAAGCCTAGAGATTGGTATAGTGGCATTGTTGTAATTATTTAAAGTAATGGCATTGTAGTAATTTTTTAATCCAAGACAAGGGTGTTTTTCTAATTAGACAAAGATTGCGCCATTCTTCTAATTCCATTTATAGAATAAGGGTACCTTTATCATTTATTTATAAGACAAGGGCAGTTTGATAATTTCATTTACATAGTAAGGGTATTTTCATAATTTATACTAAGTAATGGTATTCTTGTAATTTTTGTATTTTTCTCTAGACACACTTGATTATTCTAATATTTTTTGTTATATTGCATGACACTTATCCAATTGCTTTTAGTTTTACTCATTTTTCATCTTAATCACTAATTAGGATCAATTAATCTTTCTATTTAACTCTTTTCTAGCTATTTGATTAATGTAATTTACTAATTAAAATATTGCTTAGGGAATTTAATCTTATAAATAATTTTTTTTTTGTCTAATATGCTTAATTCAAGGTTTATGTCTTAATAGTACTTATCATTGGTCATTCTTTTATCTCTTCTAACTATACTAATGACATTAATCAATAATAAATCATTAATGTTGACTTTTCTTATGATGGGGCCAAGATCAACAGCCTAGTCCATGAATCAATTGCTTGGGTTTATTGAGTCAATTAGCCTAGACGAAATTTGGTATGTTATAGGGAGTGCAAGGCTATATAGATGGACCCAATTCCGTTGTTTGAACTTGCACCAGTCGAAAATACTTTAAATTTATATTTGGCTTTTTTCTTTTCTCTATACTCTTGTTTTAGAGTATTGTAAGATGTAATTTAAATATTTTCTTTGAACAATATGGATGTACTGGGGGCTGGTGGGGTATTTGAGCGAAATTAATGTCTATATATTGTACAAATTTTCATATAGTGTTATTTTCTTGTTGTTGTTTGGCAATGACCATGGTTTTTCTCCACTTGTGGAGATTTCCACATTATTTATTATGCTATGATTGCATTCTTATTTTTATTTCTTCATATTCGAGGGTAGTTCTCATGGGAGAATGATGCTTCTTTTCCCTAACAATGAATAACATTTAATATAAGTGACCATTTTTTATATATAAAAAAATACAATTTATACTAATTAATAACAAAAATTTCAAATGTTTAAATGATATTCATTTTGGTATTTATTAATAACTGACAAAGAATATCATAATATTATGATTTTATTTCTTGTTAAATTATTATTATGCTTAAAATTATTTTAAAAGCATGAAAACAATATTATATTACTTAATGTAATACTTACGTAGTTGTATATTAAATATTGTATAATATTGAAATCTAGCAGCTATATATTAGATCTTACACTATTAGATTTTAATATTATATGTGTACCAAAACAACTCTTATAATTTTAAGGATAATACCTCAAAATTATAAACATCTAGGCACCTGAGTCCTTTTACAAATGCATGGGACCTACATGTTTTTGATTCTCCACCTATTCTCTCTTGTTGGGGCATCAGAAACAAAAGTAAGCAAACTATACAAAATATTTAACGTGGTTCGGCAAATAATGCCTACATCCACAACTCAACAAATCAATTCACTAATTTCTTTTTGGGAAAAATACAATCACCAATCTAGCAATCTCTCACAAACTCAAAATCTCAATACATCCAATCTTACAAAATAATTTCTCCACCTACTAAGAACTCACTCGAACAAAACACACACTCTCACCCAAAAATGGCACACACTCTATTTTCCTTTTTATTTCTCTATTATGGTGCAACAACCACCTAAGAAAAAGGAACAAACTTTTGATTTTAAAGTGATACAAATTTCAAATGGGTTTAAAATAATCCAAGGCAACAAACCCAACAAATCTCCACCTTGCCTTGTGATTGGGACAAATTGTATATGTCAGTAACAAGAGCCAAAAGGTCTTGTCAAAGGACTAGCAAATGTTACTTTTTTCTTTAGCGCACGCTTTGCCTTCTCCACATTCTTGTATGCTTGGTCATTGTCTTTATTCACAACTGTCTCCCCTATCAATTTATACAAGTTACCATGAGTTTTCTTACTCTTCATTATCTTCAAAGTTCCTCTAGTAACTTGCATTACTCCATCTCTTGCAGAATGTCCATAGCCCAAACTATCAAACCTACCCAAAGAAATCAAATTTCTTCCAAGTGCAGGTACGTACCTCACATAACCAAGTGTTCGCACACAACCATTATGCATTTTAATTTTTACAGTACCCTTTCTAATAATATCAAGGCAATCCTCATTAGTCAATCTCACAACCTCATCTTCACAAGTATCATAAGTATCAAACCATTCTCTCTTGCAACAAATATGATTAGAACAAGCAGAATCTAAGAGCCAGCAATCACTATAAATAGCTTTCTCCTTTTCAACCATCATCACATCAGTTTCATAATTGGTATAATCTTCGACAGCTGCCGTAGCATCTTCAAACTTCTCTTTTGCTTTTCCTTTACTCCTTTCAAATTCTTCCATGTCTGCTTTCAATTTCTGGCAATAAAATTTAGTATGACCAATCTCATGACAATAATAACATTATTTGTCTTTATAGTCTGGTTTTGACAGGGAACCTGATCTTGAATTATCTCTATCAAAATTACCGCCATGAGACATGCTTCTACCACGGCTAGTTCTAGCAACAAGAACACTTTCTTGGGGTTGATCATTCGATCTTTTCAATTTTTCATTCTCTAATAACACAACAATCACATCATCAACTTTCAAAGTATCTTTTCCAACTAGCAATGTGGTTATTACACTGTCATAATTATTTGGAAGAGATGATAATAGCAACAGTGCTTTATCTTCATCATCAATTTTCACACCAATACTAGCTAACTGTGTAACCAATCTTGTAAAATAATTCACATGATCTCTAATGTCAAGCCAACATCCATCTTCAACTGATATAATTCTTTCTTTAAAAATAGGCGGTTGGTAAGGGATTTTGACATGTACATGTTCTCTAATTTCTTCCATAAGTCAACAGCAGAAGTTTCATTCAGAATATTAAATTTTACCTCAGAAGCTAGGCATAGGCGAATCGTACTGACAGCTTTCATCTCTATCTCTTCCCATTCTTTATCTGTCATCTTATCAGCCTTTTTCTCTTTCCCACTCAAAGCTTTAACCAATCCATGTTGCACTAGAATATCTTTAACATTACTCTGCCACAGACTAAAATTATTTTTTCCATCAAAGAGCTCCACCTCAAATTTTCCCATTGAACCTTGCATCCTTGCCATAAAAAATACCGAGCGAGATCAGGAACCTTCTCTGATACCCTTTGTTAGGCGATAGAAGCAAAAGTAAACAAACTACACAAAATATTTAACGTGGTTCGGTGAATAATGCCTACGTCCACAACTCAACAAATCAATTCACTAATTGTTTTTTGGGAAAAATATAATCACCAATCTAGCAATCTCTCACAAACTCAAAATCTCAATACATCCAATCTCACAAAATAATTTCTCCACCTACTAAGAACTCACTCGAACAAAACACACACTCTCACCCAAAAATGGCACACACTCAATTTTCCTTTTTATTTCTCTATTATGGTGCAACAACCACCTAAGAAAAAGGAACAAACTTTTGATTTTAAAGTGATACAAATTTCAAATGGGTTTAAAATAATCCAAGGCAACAAACCCAACATCTCTCTGCATCTTTTTCTCTATTTTTTTTAGGTGTTGGGCGTTCATCTTAAATAGAAATGATAAAATATTTTTCCCATATAATATTTATTTTGTAAAACATGTCATATATAATAGATAACAAAACATTATTTATGCAGCGATGAAGAAATTATTGCATGGTCATAGAATACTAAAGTGAATTATACTATCCAATAACGAGTAACACTTAGTGATAAGAACCACACACTTTATAAAACATGTATGTCACTTTTTGTACCAATCATGTTTTGTATTTTGAGAGTTGACTCAAATTATAACTAAAATGGTAAATCCTCCTATCATTCTATGATCACAAAATAATTTCGTTGCAATTAATGATGAGGCTCATCCAATGTAACGCCCTAATTTCCCTTTTGATGCAAAATATAATCAAAATGTCGCTGAAATCATTTTTGCACAAGAATCCAGGATGGCCCCCAGCCATTATCAAGGGGTTAGTTTAATATTTGAAGGGGATTGTATGCATTTTGGATAGTAATTATTGTGAAATTTTCTAATTTTTCCATGCATAAAATTACCAAAATGCTCATGAGGTAGTTTAACGTGGAATTAAGTAGTGACTAGAGTTGGTCATCACCTAGGAGTTAGATATTTTAATTTATGGGGATATATGAGGATTGGATTCATGTGAAATTTGATGTAAAATTACCATTTCACCCTTAATGCTAATTAAGTTTAATTAAGGTAATTAAGGATATGTAGGTAATATAGGCTCAAATTAAAGATTAATTATTTTTATTAATTAGTTTTGGTTCAAGATGATTATTTTGAGTTGATTGAGTCCTTAGAATTATTAATCATGCTTAATCACATCCTTAATCATGATTAACGAGAAAAAGAAAAAAAGTGCTTTTTGGCACAACTTAAGCATCAAGTTTGTGCAAAAATTCTCTCCACTCTCTCTACTTCAAATCTCTTTTCTCCTCCTCTATCAAGACACTATTTTTTCTCTCAAATATAGCTCAAAAGCTTCAAACAAACCAAACCCTCACCATGAATCACAACCTAAACACATAACCACCACCCACCAAACCGCTTGTTTGATTTTGTTCTTTGCTATGTATGGTTGTCAGTTATCATATAAAATTGAATGATGTGACCTTGCATTAGTTAGTTCAATATCTAATATAAATAATTTAATGATAGGGACTACAACTTGTCAATTTTAGAGATGTTTGGAGTGAAACCAAAAAAAAATTTCACAAATAAAAAGTAAAATTTTCTTATTTTTCAAGGACCAAGAAAAATCAATTTAAGTCCACAGATTTTTAACAAATTGTATAGAAATATGGTAAAAATTGTGTTTCTTATAGATCGATTAGCTAGTGAAAAATGTTTAATTTTAATACATTAATAGTGTAAAATTTTGTTATACTTTTATTTAATTAAATTCTTTTATTTACATAATCTTTTGAGTAATTGATATGAGAGGCAGTAATATTCAGAATTTGAATCTTATAGAATCTCATGCCACTCCTTATTTCTTCTAGCTATTTATGATCAACACAAACTATTTAATCTTTCCAATCATGATACCCACTTTAAGGGTATAAATCGAAAAAAAAAAAGATAATACTACATAAATAATATAAATGAACAGATATCTGAAATATTAAAATAATAAAAAAGTGACAGCTGTACTAAAAGGCTGGAGTAATTGATTTATCAATCAAACATCTCACGGAATTTAGGAAATATATGAAATTAAAAAATTAGAACATTTGCTGAAAAAGAATATTATTTTAAGAGTTTTCTGCACATTAAACCATATATCCAAATTCTATATTGTGTCAAGTTCTCAAAATAGGGGGCCTGAGTTGGAACAAATGACAATTACCGATCGAGCCCTCATTGAACCTGAAGCCCATTGCCTTGACTCTACTTGCGTGCAAGCTAACTCGAAATTAATAGCACGAGAGACGTATGCGTTGGAAATATGTTGTAAACACAACGCACCATCATGGACTTGCGGGAGAGGATGACTTTGTCCGATTCGAATGTTGACTCTACCTGCTGGACCAGCATTCAGGTTATTTGTATTCACACTTCGTTTTCAATTTAATAGCCTCATCTTTTGGAAATTAGCAATGACTTCACGTCTGGTTTGGTATTTTCAGTTATATATATTTATATATATATATTAATATTTTACAAAATAAAATATTTGTGGGTTATAATAATACAAATACTACCATATATAATATAATTTTTAAATTATTGTTATATGGAGAAAACATATTATTAATTGTATGAATAGTTTTTAATAATAAATTTTAAAAACAAAATTATGCATTTTCTCAACTAACAATTTTAGAATATTAAAGTATATTTTTATAGTAATATTACAAGATTGTTCTATTATCTTCTTTAATTTGTAATTCATTTTATATTTAAAATTAACATAGTAAAATTTATTCTCTTAATATAGTAAAATTTTAAAAGTTAAAGTAAATATATGTATATATGAATATATCAATATTTTGTATTACTATAAGTCACATATATTTTAATTTACACACACACACACACACACACACACACATATATATATATATATGGCTATTAATAAAGGTTATTTTGGTCAAAAATAAAATAATAAGTGATGATGAAATGGAGAATTAATTACAAATTTGAAATTGAATTAAAGTGCAGCTGATCTATTCAAACTTTTAGGGAAGGGGAGTGTATATTTTACAAATTAAGGGGATGAAAGTATAATAAAGACTTCTTCCAATAGAGAGGATTGTATTTTAATTTTTTGTAAGGGTGCTCCAACTTATAAAAGAATATAAGGTAAATTTTTTTTTTTGTTAAATTGAAAAGTTGAGATGTTTACTCTTAATTTTTAAAAGTCAATAGTAGTGTTCTTGAAAGTTCTCTTAAAGTGTTTTTCAGAACCAATATATATACTCTATGAAATTTAAAAGAGTAATTAATGTAACCTTTTATCAAGTAAGATCCTAATTTCTAAAATTTACTCTCTTCAATAGTTATGTCCATTATAGTCATTTAAATTTTAAGAGCAACTTTACAATAGATTTACTAAATACTATTTTGTGACCTTGTATTATTAAGATCAAATTTTACTTTACACTATTTTATTAAACAGTGTTATTATGATTTTTTCAAGAGTAACTTTTAGAGAGTTTAGAGAGTTCAACATCCATAAAGAAGTTTCAATATTACCAAACCAAGCCCAAGCCACTGGCCGAAAATATTTGTTAGCAAAATGTATTGTTGTTCATTAAATATTTAACTGAGAAAATGAAATTCATAGTAAAAGAATTAGTAAATTGCAAAAGAAATTGAAAATTTGAAGTGGTTAAAGAAAGATATATAAATAGTTTTATATTTAACACATTCTTTAAGGCAAATGACCATTGGACTAGTGTGCATTATTCACAAACCCATCTTATTTTATGCTCATATTGATGATCAAACTTTAGACTACTTAGTTATAAAAGTTCTGATATCATATCATGAATAAACTATTCTGAAAACCTGAGTTATTGAGTAGAGATACATGAATAACTTTATATCTAACATAAAAATCCTAAAAATATATTTTATCAATATGTTTAGCTTAAAAATGTTTTCCATCCCAAAAAAATAAGCGAATTTGGGTTTTGGTCCTTGAAAACTTTTGTTTTTTGGTTTCGGTCCAAACATTTCTAAGATTGTTTGGTTTTGCTCTCTGCTATGCATAGTTGTTGGTTGTCATGTAAGATTGAATGATTTGACCCTCTGTTAGTCAGTTCAACATTTAATATAAATAATTTAAGGGTAAATTATACTCACCTCCCCTGATATTTATAGAAATGCAAATTATAAAAATACCCTTAAACTTAACAGATTGATAAATGTATTTTTATAATTTTGTTAATAAAAAACAGTTAATATAATAAAAATATCATTATGTTAAGTTTACTAATGGTGTTATATGAATGATGAGTGTGATTGTAATATAAATACTTAAAATTTAACAAGCAGAGGGGTGTGAATATAAGTTGGATAACTAGAGGCAGTATGAGTGTAAGCTAGACAACTAGAAGGGGTGTGAGTTGCATTTCCACAAACCTCAAGAGAGGTGAGTGTAATTTATCCATAATCTAATGATAAAGACTAAAACTAGGCAATTTTAGAGATGTTTGGAGCAAAACCAAAGAAAAAATTTTCATGAATTAAAAGTAAAATTTTCTTATTTTTCAAGGACCAAGAAAAATATATTTAAGCCCACATATTTTTAACAAATTGTATAGAAATATGTTAAAAATTGTGTTTCTTATAGATCGATTAGCTAGTGAAAAAAGTTTAATTTTAATACATTAATAGTGTAAAATTTTATTATACTTTTATCTAATTAAATTCTTTTATTTATATAATCTTTTAAGTAATTGATATGAGAGACAACTATGTTTACCGATATAATAATAAATATTATTATTAGTACGTCAAAATTAAAACCCAATGAAAATGACTATTAGATATTGAGGTAAGTAAAAAATTATATTTAATGTAAATTATAATTTAAATAATAAAGATTTAAAAAATACTTACAATAAATATAATCACAACCGATAAATATTTAGATAAGAATATTATTTTTAAATTTAGAAATAAATAACTAATAAAATTATTATTTATTGTACTCTATATTTGGTTATGTATTTACTTAAAATTATTTGCAATAGTAAGACGATAATAATCATATAATAATGGTTTTTCGTTTTCCTACGTATCTGTCTAACCTTTTTTTTTGTTTTTTGATAAACATATCTATCTAACTTTAACAAGCGTGACATAGAAGCACATTGAAGACGAGTTGATTTTTTCTTTGATTAAATCCCCTCTGTCATTGGTTTTAAACTTTGGGTGCGGTACCGTCGCATTGGTGTTTATAGATCACTTCAGAACTTGAATTTCATGCCTGCTAGTTTGCTAGAGATGAATTTTTAGCACAAATTATTTGACCAATAAGTATATTGATTTTTTTTTTGGAAAAACAACTAAGACAAATTAAATCATAGCTAACTGATCTATTACTGATTAAAATTTCAAAAAGACGGCAATATGTATTCCAGTGAGATGAATGATTTATTATAAGAGTAAAAAAAGATAAATTTGTGCCCTAAACCCTAACCACATATGAATGGTGAGGAATGACAATTATTAATGGTAATAATTTATTACGTGCATGATCATTTAAAATGTCATCTGATTTTATGGTTTAATTTTGACCATTTATGTAAGATGTAACAATCTAGATTCGCTCCTCTCACTCTCACAATAAACCATTATGTAGTATCACCTGAGTTGTTTCCTATATATATATATATGCATTCGATTATATCTTAATTTTTTAATTCTTGATTTTCAATATTTCTCGACTTAAAAACAAAAATTAGAAATTCAAATCAAATATAATGTATAACTTATTATGACCGAATTATTTTGAAGTTTATAATATATATATATATATATATATATATATATATATTTATATATATATATATATATATATATATATATATATATACACCATATTTGTTCGTAAGAATTTAATTAAGAAAATTGAATAAAATTTCATTCTATACATTTCAGAGACAAAAGATCGAAAATGCTAAATGTTACTGCCTACGTTTTAGAATTGCCGTGAAAAACACAACAATACACATATTAAGAAAAATAAAAAATCATGATAAATGGAGAAAATTATGAGTTGATAAAATTATTCTTTTATAATTATTATTATTCATCTTAGTAAATATATTGATTACTTAATTAATTAACATGTTTAAATTAAGAGTATAAATGGAAGAAAAAATATTTCTTAGATAATATAAATGAACAGATATTCTGAAATATGAAATAGTTAAAAATTGACAATTATTCTACAATGAAGAGTAATTAAGTTATCATAGAATAACATTTAGTTATAGGAACCACAGTTTATAAAACATGTCACTTTTTGTACCACTCATGTTTTGTATTTTTGAGAGTAATACCTTTCTGTGCTCTCTTATTTTGAGAGTTTGAGTCAAATTATAATAAAAGAAGCTAAATCCTCCTAGTATTCCATGATCGTAAATTAAATTAGTTTCTCTGCAATTAATGACGGAGCTCACTCAACCCAAGAGCAGAATTAACATCTAGATGAGTAAGTTGATATGGGAGAACGTTTACCATCCTTCTAAAATTTTGGAGTCTTAAGTAATGCTGGTGATCACTGTTCGAATGTTAGGACACTTTTAGTCATATATAGTAGGGAACGAAAATTATTCCCTCTCTTTTAGCCAAATACTCTTTGTTTTGGTCGCCACCCGTTAGTTTAAGGCAAAAACTTCAAAATGCAACCATGGATACGCAATTGCCAGAGAAAATCACCTTGAAAGAACAAATTAAATGGACTAAAATGTGGAATCCCGGTACACACAAGAAGTTGGGTGAAAATTCGTAGCTTGACTATAATAACCAATGGAAAATCTTGCACGTCACTATGTCTGTGATGTCTCCTATTGCCTATATAATCATCTGCAATACGGCTTATATGAATGTGCATCATAAGCCTCTGGCTGTATTAGTGTATTACACATTCAGTGACTGAAAATCTCCTCCTATATTGCCTTTAGCATTTCCAATGCTTCACACCATGAAGCTTATACCGCTTTGGGGATTTCTTCTTATTATGTCCTTTTGTGGCTTCTTAAGGGCCACTTCACCTCATGTTGCAAGCTTTTCTTCCATGAGTGATGCAGTGATGAAGATAGAAGGCAGTGAAGCAGATGCTCTGCTGAAGTGGAAAGCGAGCCTTGACAACCAAAGCCAGGCTTTCCTATCTTCATGGACCGGTAATAGTCCTTGCAATAATTGGCTGGGAATTGAATGTGATGATGTGTCCAAATCCATCTCCAAGCTAAACCTTTCTAGCTTTGGACTGAGAGGTACGCTTCAAAGTCTCAGTTTCTCATCATTTCCGAATATCGTTTCCATAGATTTACAAAACAACT
Organism: Dalbergia cochinchinensis; assembly: GCA_031216125.1. NCBI lineage: Eukaryota > Viridiplantae > Streptophyta > Magnoliopsida > Fabales > Fabaceae > Dalbergia > Dalbergia cochinchinensis. Next base: position 71,403,931 of record CM062368.1, on the reverse strand, counting down.
CCTTGTATGGAATGATTCCCAACCAAATTGGGGTAATGTCCAATCTGGACACTCTAGATTTATCCTTTAATAATTTCTCTGGTGGCATTCCTAATAGCATTGATAATTTGTCCAAACTCTCCTATCTTAGTCTCCAAACCAATCGTCTAAATGGAATTATTCCATATGAGATAACACAGTTGGTTGGTCTTCAATCATTGTTTTTGGGTGGTAATGTTTTTATTGGAGCCATCCCTAGAGAAATAGGTACACTGAGGAGTCTGAGGACGCTTGAAATTCCTTGGTCTAATCTCACAGGGACTATTCCAATTTCTATAGAAAAGTTAATCAACTTGTCTCATCTAGACATCGGAGGCAATAACCTATCTGGCAGCATTCCCCAAAGAATTTGGCATATGGACCTAAAACATTTGTCTTTTGGATCGAATAACTTCCACGGTACCATCCCCCAAGAAATTTTCAAGAAGCGGAACCTAGAGTATTTAAATCTTCAAGAAAGTGGCCTTTCTGGTTCCATGCCCCAAGAACTTGGAATGATGGGGAATCTAAGAGAACTAATGATGGGCTATTGCAATCTATCTGGGTCTCTCCCTGTATCAATAGGAAAGTTGGAGAATTTATCAGGACTCTATTTAGCTGGAAACCAATTATCTGGTTCCATTCCTCAAGAAATTGGATTTTTGAAACTCAGTTATCTTGACTTGTCTTATAACTCTCTCTCTGGTACAATCCCATCTACAATTGGAAATTGGATCAATATAATAAGCCTCCGCCTAAGTGACAACCAACTTTATGGTCCAGTTCCTCGTCAGATTGGGAAACTGGTCAATCTCCAATATTTGTATCTTGGAGGGAATAATCTTTCCGGCTTCATTCCTCAAGAAATTGGATTTCTTAAGCAAATAGGTGAACTTGATTTGTCTGGTAACTCCCTCTCTGGTACAATCCCTTCTATAATTGGAAACTTGAGCAATTTATATTATCTTTACCTTTATGACAACTCTCTCTCTGGCTCCATTCCAGATGAAGTCGGAAATCTCCGTTCCCTCACCTCATTCCAACTAGCAAGTAATAACCTTTCAGGACCGATCCCACCGTCCATTGGGAACTTGGTCAATTTAAAGTCTATTATGCTCCAAGACAATAAACTCTCTGGGGAAATTCCTTCCACCATCAGAAATTTGGTTAATTTGGGTACCCTTGACCTTAGTGAAAATAAATTCTCTGGAGCAATTCCTTCCGGTATTGGTAACTTGACAAAGGTTAGTACACTATCTTTGAGGTCAAATGAACTTAGTGGGAACATTCCAATTGAAATTAATAGACTTACCAATTTGGAAAATTTGCAATTGTCTGATAATAATTTCATTGGTCACTTGCCTCAAAACATTTGCATTGGTGGAAAGCTGACAAATTTTTCTGTTGGCGAAAACCATCTCACTGGCCTAGTTCCACAGAGTCTAAAAAATTGCTCTAGCCTTATAAGAGCTAGACTTGAGCAAAATCAATTGACTGGAAATGTATCAGAGGCTTTCGGTGTGTATCCATCTTTGGACTTCATTGATTTGAGTGACAATAATTTTTATGGCCACCTATCACCAAATTGGGGGAAATGCCATGACTTGACAAGCCTTAAGATCTCCAACAACAATTTATCAGGTGGTATACCATCGGAATTAGGTGATGCAATCAACTTGGAGTTGCTTGAGCTGTCTTCCAACCATCTCACTGGAGAAATTCCAAAGGAATTAGGAAAATTGACTTCATTGATCAGGCTATTGTTAAGCAACAATAATCTTTCAGGAAACATTCCCATACAAATAGCATCATTGCAGGAACTTGACACCTTGGAGCTTGCTGCAAATGATCTTGGTGGTTTCCTCACAAAAGAGCTTGGAAGGTTGCCCAGGTTACTGCACTTGAATTTGAGCCAAAATAAATTCAATGGAAATATTCCTATTGAATTTGGTCAATTCAAAGTTCTTCAAAGTCTTGATCTTAGCTGGAACTTTTTGTGCGGAACCATTCCAGCAATGCTTGGGCAGTTGAAATACTTAGAAACAATGAATATTTCTCATAATAATCTTTCTGGTGTCATCCCCTCCAGCTTTGATGAGATGTTAAGCTTGACTAATATTGATATTTCATACAACCAGCTAGAGGGCCAACTTCCAAACAATCCAGCCTTCAGAAAAGCTCCAATGGAAGCATTGAGAAACAACAAAGGTTTGTGTGGCAATGTCACTGGGATGGAGCCTTGCCCAACATCAAGTAGCAAATCTCATAATCACAAGGCTAAAAAAGTTGTACAGCTAGTTTTACCCCTTACTTTGGGCATTCTAATGCTAGCACTCTTGGCCTTGGTAATCTCAAGTTGTCCATATCGAAGTGCACGTGCGAAAGAAAGCAATATTCCAGAGAGACAAACTCAAAATTTATTTGCGATATGGAGTTATGATGGCAAGATAGTGTATGAGAACATTATTGAAGCTACAGAAGAGTTTGATGACAAGTATCTCATTGGAGTTGGAGGGCATGGATCAGTTTATAGAGCTGAGTTGTCCACAGGTCAAGTTGTCGCTATAAAGAAACTCCATGTTGTAAATGAGGAAATTCCTAACCTGAAAGCTTTCCATAAAGAGATTCAAGTTTTGATAGAAATTCGGCATCGTAATATTGTGAAGTTATATGGGTTTTGTTCTCATTCAAGATGCTCCTTTTTGGTGTATGAGTTTATAGAAAGGGGTAGCATTGATAAGATTCTAGCCAGTGATGCCCAAGCAATGGAATTTGATTGGAATAGAAGGGTGAATGTTGTTAGAGGAGTGGCTAGAGCTTTATGCTATATGCACCATGATTGTTCTCCTCCACTTGTTCATCGGGACATATCAGCAAAGAATGTTCTTCTAGACTTCGAATATGAGGCTCATATCTCAGATTTTGGAACAGCAAAGTTTCTTAATCCAAATTCATCCAATTGGACCTCATTTGGCGGGACCTTTGGATATGTCGCTCCAGGTTTGCTTCCTTTCTTCCTTGAGCTAATCTAGCTAAGGAATACATGATTCTACATATAATTTGTATTTGGAATTCATTTAAACATAATATTTTATAATTACTTGTATTTCTTGCTTTCATTACTAATATTTTACTATTTTATGAATTATGATATTTCTTTTAATTTATGTCAGAGCTTGCTTACACAATGGAAGTGAATGAAAAATGTGATGTTTATAGCTTTGGGGTATTAACCTTGGAAATACTTTTGGGAAAGCATCCTGGAGAGGTTATGGAATCTATGGTCTTACCACGTGCACCTTCGAGCATGATGGCACTTGTCTCAGCACCTGATAGTTTGCTATTGAAAGATAAGTTAGATCAACGCCTTCCTTATCCTACAAATCAAATTGTGAAGGAATTGGTATCAATTGTAAGGATAGCAAGTGCATGTTTGATTGAAAGTCCACGTGTTCGTCCTACCATGGAGCAAGTAATGAAGGAACTTGTGGTGCCAAAGGTAGCTTCTATGGATCAATTTCTCCCTATCACATGAAGGTTTAGCTTCACAAAGATGTTTGAGCCCCTCCTTTTGTTATCTCATTTGTGTTATAAAGTTGTCTTAATTTTTCGATGAATGTAATATTTTGCATAAAGTAAGCAAATATTCAATGTTAAACTAAATAAAGTGTCCCAGTAAATATCCTTAGTTGCTTTATATCAAATAAGTGCAAATAGAATGTTATACTTTTCTTAATGAATAGTCATCTTTGGTTTTTATGCCTTGGATTAGTGTCATCCTATCTCACTCTAAATTTATCTTAAAAAATTGTCACCCTTCCTAATGTATATCATTAAAATCTATTTGGTATGTTTTGCTACATCATGTTTTCTATATGCATTAAAAAAAAGGATTAATTAATAATTAAGATTTACTAACTTGTTTGTTATCGCCTAGCTCATTTCAAAATAAGATGTGCTCACCTTTAAACAAATAACCAAGTGAGTAATTTTATCAAAATGTGCCCTTTTGAAGAATTAGAAAAATGGTTTAATTTCAAGAAAAAACTAATTTATGTGCAAAAACTTATGTTAATGACAAAACTCGATGTATGTGACACACACAATAGATTGTTATTGAATTATTTTGTATTGAAAACAAAATTTTGTTACTATATGAACGATATTGCACTTTCTTATTTCAATTTTGTTTTCTTTTTGTATTCCTAGTAATAATTTTTCTCATGATGATTTTTCTTTTTTCACACAACAACAACAACAACAACAACAACAATAATAATAATACATGAAAAAGATGTCTTATCTAGAGACCATTTTTATTTTCATCATAAGAAGGTTATATATACAAAACTATTTCAGGTTGCCTTTCAGCAAGTGAACTCCAAAATATGCTTGTGCTTTAACCTCACTCTAGCTATAACTCGAGGGTAAAGTTACACATATTCTCCCATTTTTTTTTTTTTGTTGGATTTATGGGAAAAAAACAATTCTCTTGTCCAACCAATTTAGACCTTACTAACAGAAAAACATGAAGCAATAAATCAACGAGACTACTAATCACAAGTATGAGCTCGTCTTGAGGAAAGACAATTTTCTCCTCCTTTCCGGTTTCTTTTACAACTGAAGAAGAAAAAATGAAGAATCTTCATTAACTCCCCTAACAAGTACTGAAAAACATCCTTGGAACCGGAATGACATTTTACACAAGACTAAGATAAATGCTGGTAAGTAATAATATACTTTATCTGATAGGTTGATTGCTATATATATGCTACTAAATTTTGTATTATGCTCGTAAGTTGTTTACTTCTTGATAAAGTCATTTACTTTGTACGTGAATACATATTAATCTTATGTGAAAGTGTGTTGCTCAGAGTGCATTATTATTCCTTGTGAGAAAATCTATTCGTAATAGAAAATGATTTCAAATTATTAATGATAGGAATGGCTACAAAGTTAAAAAAATTAGGGTTTGCTACCCTCATAATGTATCAAGGCACATTTACGCATTATTACTCCTTTTTTAGAAAATCAGTTGGTTATAAAAACCCATATTAAGATACATCCCCTAACGTAGTATAGTTTCAAGATATTTATAAAATTATTAACAAGGATAAACATGAAGTGGATAAAATTTTGACAGACATTCTTATTTGGAATTAAGAATAATAAATATCATTTGCACTATATCCAATTAATGTCATACACACACACACACACACACAAAATGGTTTACTCAAACAGAATTATTGACCAATCAATATATCTATCATAGCATCAAACTACCTCTCAAATTAACCATCATAGATTGAACTCACAGAAGAAAAAAAAAATTGACCACTTAATATTGTTCAAATCCTTCTTTAGCGATGATGTTTGTTATTTTTAAATTAAATTGGTCCTAAAACACTCCAAACCAACCAGTAAAACCTTGCAAATCACTTCCACTTATGGGGTTGAAGGTTAATGGTTAAAATTGATTGCTGATAATATCCTACATGTTGCTAATAATTTGTTCTCAAAATACACATAACATTGTCATTTTGCTGATAACACAGATTTTTCCCCAAATCTTACAAATATGTGTTGGGGCACAATATTTGAAAATATATACACTTTTTGGTTGATTCTCTTTTTAGTCATCAAACACTTGGAAATCACATCTTTTACTAGAAAAATTGTACATTTCAAAATAGATGACATGGAGAATCTTTCAACATAGATACATTGAAAACTTTCTACTATAGAAAAATTTATACAAGAGAGAAAAAAAAAAGAATTTAACATTTTCTTATAAATTTTTTTTGTTGTCTTCATAACTGGTTTCCCCATTAGAGTTTCCTTGATCATCATTATCCTATAAACCAAGGTCACAACATAACTTAACATCTGGTGTTACCTAAACTCTTCTAGCTTCTCTAACCTTCAAAATGTACTCTAGGCCACCTTTTAAATAGACAATGACATTTCTTGGATGGGGGAAAACAAGTAGATCACAAAGAGGATTAATTCAAACTTGGCTATATTATGAAATAAATTTGAAAAATTGGCTAAAAGAGGATTAAAGCATATCACACAAAGAGGTGTAATGCAACCGTGGCTAATTTCATTTATTCAAGTGAACTAATCATATTCTATGACTCACTAAATTTGAAATAAAAATAGGATTAATAGGAAATCAATATAGAATCTCACTCCAAACATCACTTCCTATTCAAAGCTTACTTCTAAATGACAATTAAGGTTAGTTAATTTTTTGAATAGGGTGGCTCTAGAATGTGGTACATGGTTATTTTATTTGTTGCTTGTTCTTGCTTCTATATAGTCAAGAGCTTCTACTGGCTGCTGCGAGTGATGTGGGTGCGTTAAAGTTGCTAACAAATATATAATACTCAATTAAGCTAAATAATTGAATAATACAATTTCTTAAGTAAACTTTTTTGAATAATACACATCTCAAAGAAGGCTTGCATTGGCTAACACAACATTGCGTCCTAAAGCTCTTAATTAAATTAACAATATTATATGTAAAGAGAAAACTAACAAGCCATAAAAACTATCATATATAACTCTTATCAAAATCCTAGAAAATGGAAGGATTCTGATTAGATGTTCTACTTGTTGAAATTGTGTATGTGTAGCCTTCATTGTTTTTCAGTTGAACAGAATCTAAGATCCTCACAAACCTTATCAATGAAGTTTCTGTCATTCCAATTCATTATTCGACTCCTTTAGCTAACTGACTTGCCAGAGAAAATACAAAATTCAGATTTTTCTTCTTTTATTTTAGCATTTGCATAAAAAGGATATAAACTTTTAAATTGATACTTCAACATTTCAATGTAGGGAAGCTAAAGAATTAACTTCTATGATCTAACCTATCTCATTCTCAACACAATGTCTTTTATCCAAAATTCACTAACACCATGAGAACGTAATAACAGTCACTAAAATATACATAATTCCAACATAAGTAGTCTAGTAAATCCATATGATCCATTATATTCATATAAAAATTCTAACCTTTTTCTTCAGTTAGTGATCTCTCATTAAACCAATGAGAGATAAAATAGCGACCAACCAATAAATAAAAGAGGATCAAAATACTATTTTCAGAGGAGATACAAAACACAACACAATATGCAAAAGATAAATATTCTTTCAATTTGATGTACTTTCCTTCCTCTACACTTTCTATAGCAGAAAGAGGAAGGAAAAACACATCCCAAAATAGTATTAAACCCTAAACACAACATGAATATAGCAGATATACTGATTAGATAAAAGAAGTAATGCAATGACCATGTTCTGCAGATGCATTTAAGAACATCAGATATGTTGACAAGTCTAATGATAAATGCATGTAAGTAAGTCAAGTTGCTGGTCATGATTGTCTACCCATAGGTTTTATGATAAATAGCAAGAGCCAACAGTACTTTTTCCAAAATAATGTTAGAAACAATCATGATACTGTAAAAAAAAAATAATAATAAAAAAGAACAAACCAATACAATACTGTTAAGAATGAGAGATTTGTAATATAAAATTATACTTTAAATTATTCTTTTTCATTTTCTCCCCTCTAAAATTCCTACTTACAAATATACCTTTAGAAGAGCACCCTGGAGATGTCATATCTTCCATTATGATATCATCCCCTTCGATAGAAGTGGCCTCAACACTTGACATTTTCCCCGTAGAACACATGTTGGATCAACGTCTCTCTTATCCTACGAGTCCAATTTCCAATGAAGTGGTATTCATTCTAAAGATGCAATTGCCCACATTCTCGCGCCCTACCATGGAATAGGTAGCTAATGAGTTTGCAAAGCCATTATCACGTTCATCGTCACATTGAAGGCCACCTAAATATTGCACTTCATATAATATGTTTTTGCTTCTATCTAATTTACTTGTCATTCATCTCTCTCTTTTGTATAAAGATAATCTTATTAGATTAATTTGTCCATTTCTAAGTATGCACTGCCACAGCCTCATTTTGTACTAATACAATAAGAAACACCCATAGTGCTATGTATAGATGAACCTTTTTTCGATGAAATTATAGATGAAATTCAATCTATACGCTTTAGAAAGAGCTTTTACTTTCATGGTGCGTAATACTTCATCCATTTCAAAACAAATATGTTTGACTGTGCACTACCCATTTAACAATTATATATAATTTGTGTCTGGATAATATATCTAAAAGATGAAAAAAGATATTTATTTTGATATAGAAATTTATTACTTAGCCTCAATCGAGAAGCTTCTCAACAATGAGCAAAACCCATACTCCCTTGCTCTTCTTTTTTTTGTTCCCATGGTCTGAAAATGCAACTTCATTGATTGTGTTTTGTATTGGGCCTGCGAGTAGTTCGCATGCTTGTTCCCATTAGCAATGAAATTGCGCTTTCACTTTTCACTTTCAGACAACACCTCGTTCTTGCTTAATCAAATATTAGTTCGTTTATTTGGGCTTTTGCTTTATGAAGCTTTCCTTGGGCTACTGCTTATTTTGGGCCAACAGGTTTTTCCCGTTGTTACGAGCTATTCTTTACGTTATTAAAAATAATTGCACCCTTTTTGAAGAGTAAGTTTAGAATATTGGGGAATTGTAGTTCACATTACACTACTCTTGATCCAAGTAATTGAAGTGTATTGATATTGAATCAAAAGTTCTATCCGTATTTATCTATTTCCTTCTCTAGTTTCCCCTTAACTCTATCCCCAAGACCAAAAAAAAAATAAAATTACTACATTAGAAGTTTCTTAAAACAAAAAAAAGGGTTAGAATATTAGAAATTTGTTTCTTTTTGTTTAGTTTTTTTATTTACTGTTTTGTGAAGGAAAAATTGAAAAAGCTAGCAAAAGCTAAAAAATAAACTGAAAAGCAAAAAGCAGCAGTTGTTCACAAACTAAAAAAACAAGACTAGATGGAAAAAAAATCCTAAAAAAAAGAACATTGTTTACTTGTGTATATATAAAAAAAAAAGATTACTTGAAAAAATATTTCGTGGGTTAGTTTCGTTTTTTTTTTCCCTGAAAAAGAAAGTCTGGCAAGCCTTTTCTTTCATTTCTTTTCTTTCTAGGAGAATTGAGTTCTTTAGAGTAATGAATCTTAGAACAATAAACCAGCGAAAAGGAAAACTAGTAAATTTTAGGCTTAGAAAAGGGAAAGAGAAGAAAAAGTTCATAAAAAAAGCGTTTTTTTGTTATACTAATGGAGTCAAATAGGATAGTTTCGAATAACAATCAAAACTATTCTCTTACTTTAGGTTATCGAAGCCAAGGCTGCTTAGTTCAAATAAATTTGTTCTTAAAATTTTGAAGAAAAATACAACGACATACGATGTTAATGTATTAGTCCTCAAGCATGCATGTTACTAAAGTTAGCTGAGGATCAACCAGTAAACGTACAACCTTAAGTGATAAAGAATTCTAGTCATGAAACTTTGTTTGGGGTTCTTCTCCTTTATGATGTAAACATGCATCAAGATTGAGAATGACATATTATTGGACTCCCTAAATAAGCATCAAGCTTTTCATTCAGTTGCGTTGCGGCCTCTACTTAGGAGATGAATTGCATTGTAATACATGAAAGGTAATCCGCTAGAAAAATGAGAACCTATGTGATCGAACGAGAAAATAATGCACCAAGTGAAAGGATGTAAGGTTGGATTTAATTAAATCTAATTGATGATATGGTCTTGATTTTGTCACTCATGATTTGCTATTATTCCTAAAATCTAACAGATTTCATTTGGTAATCATGGAGATATTCTCTCCAAAATTAGGTAATAAAAGTTAGAAACGTTAATGGACACAATCTAACTTTATAAAAAAGGCTCAAGTCCCTAATTCAACCACGGTTAAACAATACTCTGTTCCATTTACAGCAAATCGCTATACATGTTATGAATTAAGAATATGTGTACATTTGTTGTGTAGTTGTTGATGTCTAATACAGTTCAAGATGCTATATACGGTTATGTTTCAGTAAGAGCTCTTCAAGAGTTACATATGTCCTTAATATGATATTTGATAATTAGTGCTCTAAATCCTACTATAAATTAAAGATTTTTAACAAGCAGTGTACAAATAAGCCCCATTCCTTGAGTGTCCTATGGGTCTTGTTAGCATCCAAGGTAATTATCCGCTCGTAATGTCTTTGATTTCCGTATGTGATGCACATTTTACCTGGACGTGTGAGACGAGCATTTCTAACTCTCAACATTAACTTATTATTGGATTGCTATACCGTCCGTTTGGCCATTTGTCCGACATCAAATATTATTAGGGAAAGGGCTAGATTAAAATGGAAAGGGACTATATATCTTGTGTTTTCGATTTGTAGGGACCAAATCATTGAACACGAGTGATTACACTAATAGTTTTTAGGATGCAGTTAGGAATAGTTCTGCGTATCGATATTTATATTATTAGTTGACATTTAAGATCACACAGAAAAAATATAAACATATACCCCTTTTATGTGTGTACTTATTTTATAACAAAGTCCTAATCTTGCGTTCTATCAAGCATTATTTTATTTTCATTTTTTTTTTCCAAGGAAGAGAAAGTTTGCTACTTTGGTTGGCCTCTAATTAACTGATGGGTTGGCCTCTTGACGGTGTTCATCAAATGTACAAATGAAGAGATGTTTACAAATGATCAAACCGAATAAACAGGTGTAGGCTATAACGCCTGGCCAGCAGGGTAGGGTCATGTGCATAGGCTGCTTCTTATATAAGATGAGTCTTTAAGCACAAAATGCACGCACTCTCATAACAGGCCGTAATAACAGCTGCTCTAGCATCCACCATTATTGATGTTGACAATGTGATGACGTCTATGACGTGACTAAACCCAGTGCTAATTCGATAAAAAGGACACTGGAAAAGAAGCAATAATTTGGTTAAACAAAAGCTTGAAAAGGAATACCAATTTTATTGAGCAAAAGCTAATTATGTTACCAAAGCTTATATAATTTCCACTTTAAATTTTGGTACATGTCGTGCTCAAAAGATCGTATATCTTTTAAATTTTTAATCTATACATCAATAATGTAGGTGCCAACTTTGTTTAACAAGATATATCTTCTTGCACCGTTCAGCAACCAAAATTTAATGCTGTTTATGAACATGTTAGATTAAATTTATATATTTGATAGAACCAGCCGTTTCAACTGAAGCTCTTTTTTTACTTCCCAACATCATATTCCACTCAACAAATATTCCATAAATAGCTAAAGGAGTTGTTGAACTGTTGTGTTGGTGCGGCTTCTGATTTGAACCATAATTTCTGGTAGGGTTATAACTACACCTTAAATGAAGCTAAGATATGCTTATGTTGAAGAAGAGTTGCAATTACACCTCTTCGTCTCCAACCTAGGTTTGGTGAAGATCAATTCTACAAATTGTTTTATTTCATTATTGTCGATCGTACAGAATTCTACATGTGGTTTCATTGCTTTATGGAAGTACTCTTGATTTTAATCTTGCATTCTGTTGTACTAACCCAATCTAAAATGAAGACCTTACTAAGCTGCAATTAATTTCTTGATTCACAAGGTTTGCGCGGATCCTGCTTTCTAGAAAAGACAAAGAATATGTTTTTTGAGATTATCACCACAGATAATTTTGTTGTTATAAATTTTATCCTCGTTTATTATTTTATCCCTCAAATTTGACACATTACGCTAAAGAGAGGCGTGTGTGTGTGTGTGATTGTAATTAAAAAATAAAATGGAAGGGGAATGTAATTTACAGCACCTTTTTTCTTTTCTTTTCTTTTCAGCGCCATATATTACTTCCACTAGCAAAATAATATATATGCAGATATCAGCAAGGTTTTTCTCTTTCTTTGATGAATTGTACTATACAATCCAAAGAAAAGGATAACCCAAGAAAAAAAATGGAATTGCAACTATGAAACAAAAAAAAAATGTTGGTAGATTGACGAAGAATTCTTATTAATCCACCAATTTGAACGCACTTCTTCGGGTTCATGGAAATAATTTACTGTCGTTACAAGCAAATTAAATTCCCATCTACCCACCTCAGTGGCAACAACCACGACTGGCATATTATATGTTTTAAGTTGATTTCTTACATTCTTTCTTTAATTTGGTCTTTCTTTATTTTATGAAAACTTATTGAACTGATTTCATGTGCTTGTTAATGCATGATTTCAAGATGTCGGTTTCTTGTGGACGAGAGAGAAAGAGAGAGTGAGTGGTTGATGCTAACTTCTAACTACTGGAAACTTATGGAAAATGTCACTACAAGTCTTTTGAAATATATTATTAATATTAATAACTAATATATGTATGATATACAAGACCCGAGTGAAGGAAGTAAATTAATGGTCGGATTTCAGAGCTTTGACTTCGATATATATATATATATATATATATATATATATATATATATATATATCCAAAAGAGAATTAAAGAGCCAATTTAGTTAGCTTGCATGCTTCAATTAAATCAAGCATGCATTTATTGACTCGGCTACCTATATAAAGCTTCAAAACTCAGCCTAGCTTTAAGCCATACTATTTTGCTTTACTCAATTTTCCATACAGATGCAAACAAGTCAAAAACATGGTTCAATGATTAAAACAGTGGCAAAAACCACTAATAATCTCCATTTACATTTACAAGTTGATTAAGCCATATGACACACGCATCCATCATTTTTGCATAAGTAATATACTGCTCATTGGCCATGAGTCAAACAATATTGTATAACTTAAGACCCCAAACTTATAGTAACAAATCAGCCTTCAGGTACGCTGAATCGGTTTATTGGAATAATCTTTCACCTATGTTAGGTGCATGATCAAGGTACCAAATTTTCCCAAATTTTATTAACTGTTATTTACCGGCGGTATGGTGCATGCATAGTCTCTCTATGTTATACACATGTACATGCGGGTACTAATTAATATCTTCAAATTACTCTCTTGACTTTTATTATATTTGTCTTATTAGGATATGTTTAAAATCTGATATATTAAAAAATTGATGTATCCAGACATAATTATATTACTCAGTTAGCTTTGGTGTCATCCTAATTAAAACTATAATAAAGAATTTTTTCACATTGATTATAGTCTTGAGTTCATAGTAAACTCTACATATGGCAATATATCAACTACTCAAAACATAATTTAAAGTTAAAAATATATAAATATTATAAAAATACTTGTTGAGATTATATTGCATATAAGATTCACTATAAATTTGAGGCTAGCTATATTAATATTTCCCTTATTACATTTCTCTTTCTAAATTTTTCACATGTTTCTACCGAAATAAAAAAGTGACTACAAAATAATTATTTGCATATTGATAAGGGCGAAACTCAATAGAGTTTATTAGTTTGTTATCTAGCAATCAAAGCCAAGTTTAGTTAGAGTAGTTACTATTGTTAGAAGCCTCTGTAGCAAGCCTACTCGGTCCTGTGCACAATATATACACCTCTGTGTCAGTGTTGATCAATTCAATGAGAATGAATTTTATTCTCTCATACACTCTAAAAACCTTGAGTGCACTCTTTTACTTCATTTTTCTTTCTGTTATTAGTTTACAGCCTCATACATCACACATGTGAAAATAATATTGAATTTCATGATGATCAAAGAAGAAAGAATAATAATTGAGATAATGCTGAAATGTAAATTTCACTAATGATGAAAAGGTGAATAATACAAGAGGGTAAAAACATATATAGGCATTGAGTGAAACTAATTAATAGCCTGTCTCTATCAATCTAACAAATATATCAATATTTCTAATTGCCCCCACAAGTTGAAGCATGCATTCTTTAGCATCTCCAGCTTGGGATTAAAGTACATCATAGCTTAAATGAGAAAAATACAACATACACAACAGAGATGGTGCCTAGTTCTAACTCAGCTCATTATCTCCACAGCACTCATTGCAAAACAAACACCAAATGTATTAAGCAAACGACAGTGGTGCCTAGTCCCAAATCGATGTCTCCACGGTGCTCGTAGCAATAGAAATACCAAATGTATGAAACAACAACAGTGGTGTCTAGCCCCAACTCTACAACTAAATGATGCTCATTGCAAAAGGAATCATTAACAATCCCAAATGCATAACCACTCAAGTAGAAGGAACCATTCTCTAGCTTAACCACTTGGCAGAAATAAACATCAATGAGGTTAATGTCATAACACGATGAATGAGAGGTTAAAGCCATAGAGCTGAACCAATTCTTAACCACCTCTTAAACACAGAAGCTAAAACTTCAAGAATACTAAAAAGAGCAACAGAAATATGATATCTAAGTAGGAATTAAACTTCAAGAATCAAACCAGCAGTAGCAAATCAAAGGTCTCCAAAAAAAATAAGTGCAGCTTCAAGATGAATAGCAATCAAAACATATAGAAAATACCAAAATCGAGAAAACAAATTAGCCATTAGAATAGTTAACCAACCAAATCACAATTGCCCCATGCATCAATTTAGTTTTTTTTTTAAATCTGAAACGAAAACTCCCAACAAACAATCTTGAATCATAGAAGCATTGAATTAGAACCTTCAAACTTGCACAATCCAAGCAAATGAGCAAGAACCATAACCAAATCACTTTTGTAACAAAGAAAACCATATCAAAGCAAAATCGAAGGAAATGTAAACCCTAGCTTCCAAACCAAAGGTTAGAAATTATGTACAAAATCTTGAACCAAACACTACAACCCTGCACAAATCGAAGCTAAAATAGGGATATATATGCGATCACTACAAAAGTCCAACAAAGGACTATTGCGCCGACAAATGAACTAGAGCCACCGACACGAGCATAATCTGACTCATGGAAGAACCATGTCCAGTGAAGAAACACAATGGAGCAAGAAGCTGAGAAGATCTGAAGCATATCTAAAAACCTGAGCATAAACATGGATGGAGAACTAGAACCAGAAATAGAACGGAGATCTGGCAAAACTGAACCATATATCCAACAAAGAGCATACATGGAGATAACGAATAGTGGTGGAACTAGAACTGGAGAATGACATGAAGGCGAACACAAACAGATCCATAGGAAAACCACTGCACCGAAAAATCATGTCCACCTCACCTGAAATGCGATGACATGCAGGAAATGGAGGTAGGAACGTGAACTGTATATAGATCACAAATGAAGATGATTTTGTGATTTTGTGATTTTGTGACTTTGAAAAAGTTAAAAAATGAAGATTAGGATTCTGAGAGAAGAAATCATAGTGGAATAAATTGTTTACGGAAGAGAAAAATTTAAAGGAAAAAGTGGATTTGGAATGAAGAAAAAGGCAAGAAAATGAAATTGAGGAGATTTGGAGAAAAAACCTAACATAGATCATGATTTAGGGATTTTTGGTTAAGGAGAGATCTTATTTTTCTTTTCTTGCGCTGTTTTGTGGGTAAGAAAACAAGGGAAAATGAAAGAAAATGGAAGAAAACATAAATGAGTTCTAAGAACTCACAGTTTGGGTAGCGGAAAAACCTTTCAAGGAGGATGAAATGGCTCGAATACCATGTTGAATTTCATGATAATCAGAGAAGAGAAAGCAATAATTGAGAGAATGCTAAAATGTAAATTTTACTAATAATGAAAAGATTAGGTGATATAAGAGGGTAAAGCCTTATATAGGCAATGCAATACAAGAAATGTGCGGTATACCGATTATCGTACTGACGAGTTTTTCGATAGCTTGGAATTATACTGCTGATTTTAGCGATGAGTACGGACCATCAGTGCTTTGGCCATCAATAGAATACTACTGACGAGTAAGTGTACCAGTCAATAATTTTTTCGATTTTACTGATGAGATAAAAATTGAAGATCAGTCGGTACAATTGCATTAGAGGCATCACTGAGGTCATCAGATAAATAATATTATCGATAGTATATGTTAATTGTATCAATGAGTATTAAAAAGTAAAAATAATTTTTATTAATTTTTTCCAACATGTTTACCGACCGGTTCATATTTTTTAAAAAGTATTTAATTTGAAAAAAAATTATTTCTGACAAGTTAGCCCATCAATAATGTTTTAATAGTTTTTTTTAATAATTGATTGCAAATGTGTATAGCTCATCTAAATAAACTATGGATTGTTTTCTATTTATTTATTTATATAATAATTTAATGATCAATTAAAGTGATATTAATTAAGAAAATAATGAAATAATAATAAAATAAATAAATTGATGAAATAAATAAAGAAAGTTTTAGAATAAAATAAATACAAAGTGTGATAAACATAAAAAACTAGAAAATGAAAATAAAAAAAGCTAAATAAAGACTAGCTAAACTCCTCGTCATCGGTGTCAGTGATGGCATCGTCATCGTTGGACCCATCAGAATCATCTGCCTCATTAGAAGGTGAGTAGTCCTCAAAATAGGAAGGGAGTTGAATCTAGGGGATCTTCTTTTTGCCGGAACCGGAGGATCCTGAGGTCTGCATCCTTTTGAATTTACTCTTTTCTTTCTTAGTCTTCTCTTGCTGCTACTACTCCATGGATAGCTTAAGCTATCGAATCTCTTTGAGCTCTTAGTCCGCTGCTACTCATGCTATTGCCTGCTCCTAGAGCTACTGAACGAGCTATGCCTACTGCTCCTGCTGCTCCTGGATAAGTGTAGCCTACTGCTGCGTGCAACCCCTAGTTGAGGGCATGCACACAATCCCTCAAGGTTTCATCCCCTGTAGCAGACCTAGTGGCAAAGGACAGAGATCTACTGTTAGGGTACTATGTACCCTATCCCATACATGCGACTCTTGTGAAGGCCACCAACCATCTAAGTCCAGACATTCTCCTCGTTTGGACAATGAGGGATATCATCGGGGCCAACCTCAGCTAGCTAGGTTTGGTACCGGGTTTGTGGCTGCTTCTAGAGGTTTGTAAACTAACGCTACAAAGAAAAAAAAGATAAAACACATTGTAAGTAATAATTATGATATAAATGAAAAAAGTAGTAAAAATTAAGAAGAAAGATGTCCGAATTCAATCTTAGACAAGTGGTCTCAGAGCGAGGATTAACCCAAACCTTTCCAGTCTTCCCCCACTGCTTACCCTTTTGGGTGTGGGTCTCTCGAAACAGCTCTCCCTAGTCAAAGGGTGGTTTAACTTCATCGACTGCACAGATATGTACAATAAAGTCACGAAAACATACTATTTACTACAAGTCAAATGTGGTAAATTAACATTTAATAATATATTAAATGTAGAAAGATTAAATATTTACCAGATGCTTATGGGTCCCCTCATGCATGCTCGACCCACCCCTATGTAGTGACCTGTCTTTTAGCGAGGCCCAATTTGTCTTCCCCTTGTCAAACCGATCCATGAAGGTAGGATCGGAGGCCCAATGGCATCACAACTCATTGAAGGTGGCATCATTCTGTCACGAGCTGTCCATATGACTATTGCGAACATTATGGAACATGTCTCGCAATTGCTTGGAGGATTAGCAATTGCTTGGAGGATCTAATCCTCCAAGCCCTCTTAATTTGGTTGAGCAAAAGCTGATTAAGTTACCAAAACTTATGTAATTTCTGCTTTAAATTGGTAAATGTCGTGCTCTAAAGATCGTATATCTTTTAATTTTTCAATCTATACTTCAATAATGTATGTGCCAACTTTGTTTAACAAGATATGATCTTCTTGGACCATTCAGCAGCCAAAAATTTTAAGCTGTTTATGAACATGTTAGATTAAATTCATATATATTTGATAGAAGCAGCCGTTCCAACTGAAGCTCTTTTTTTTTTTTTTTTTTTCCAACACCATATTCGACTCAACAAATATTCCATAAATAGCTAAAGGAGTTGTGTCTTGGTGTGCCGGCTTCCGATTTGAACCATAAATTCTGGTAGGATTATAACTAGACCTCAAATGAAGCTAAGATATGCTTATGCTGAGAAGAGTCACAATTACACCTCTTCATCTCCAACCTATGTTTGGTGAAGATCAATTCGACAAATTGTTTTATTTCAGTTTTTTCCTACAGAAGTCTACAAATTTTATTAATGCTATACATGTGGCTTCATTGCTTTATGGAAGTACTCTTGGTTTTAATCTAGCATTCTGTTGTACTAATCCAATCTAAAATGAAGACCTTACTAAGCTGCAATTAATTTCTTGATTCACAAGGTTTGCGCGGATCCTGCTTTGTAGACAAGACAAAGAATATGTTTGTTGAGATTATCACTATAGATAATTTTGTTGTTATAAATTTTAAACTCGTTTTTTATTTTATCCCTCAACTTTGACACACACACACACACACACACATACACACAGATATATATATATATATATATATATATATATATATATATATATATATATATATATATATATATATGTTTGTCGTTGTAATTAAAAGATAAAATGGAAGAGAAATGTATTCTAATCATACGGCCCCCCTTTTTTTTTCATTTTATTTAGTGCCATATATTACTTCCACTACCAAAACAATAGTCCACCAATTTTGAACGCACTTCCTCGGGTTCATGGGAAATAATTTACTGTCGTTACATTCTTATATATTTTACGTTGATTTCTTGCACTCTTTCTTTAATTTGGTCTTTTCTTTATTTTATGAAAACTTATTGAACTGATTTCATGTGCTTATTAATGCATGTTTTCAAGATATCGGTTTCTTGTGGACGAGAGAGAGAGAGAGAGTGGTTGATGTTAACATCAAACTATTGGAAACTTATGGAAAATGTTACTACAAGTCGTCTGAAATATATTATTAATTAATAACTAATATATGTATGATATGCAAGACTCGAGTGAAGGAAAATTAATGGTCGGATTTCAGAGCTTTGACTTTGATATATACTTCCAAAAGAGAATTAAAGAGCCAATTTAGTTAGCTTGCATGCGTCAATTAAATCAAGCATGCATTTATTGACTCGGCTGCCTATACAGAGCTTCAAAACTCAGCTTGGCTTTAAGGCCGCACTATTTTGCTTTACTCAATTTTCCATACAGATGCAAACAAGTCAAAAACATGGTTCAATGGTAAAAACAGTGCCAAAAACCATTAACAATCTGCATTTACATTTGCAAGTTGACTAAGCCATACGACACATCCATCATTTTTGCATCAGCAATATACTGCTCAATGGCATGACTCTGAACAATATTTTATAACTTAAGACCCCAAACTTATAGTAACAAATCAGCCTACAGGTACGCCGAATCGGTTTGTTGGAATAATTTTTTTCCTATGTTAGGTGCATGATCAAGGTACCAAAATTTCCCAAATTTTATTAACTGTTATTTACCGGCGGTGTGGTGCACGCATAATCTCTCTATGTTATACACATGCGGGTACTAATTAATATCTTCAAATTATTCTCTCTGTCCACTTTTATCTGTCTTATTAGAAAACATTTAAAATTTAATATATTAAAAAATTAATATATCCAGACATAATTATATTACAGATATAGCTTTGGTATCATCTTAATTAAAACTATAATAAATAATTTTTTCACATAGAGTAATAATAGCATAGTCTCGGGTTTATGGTCAACTTTACATATGACAATATATCAGCCACTCAAAATATAATTTAAAATTAAAAACATATAAATATTATAAAAATACTTGTCGAGATCGTATCACATATAAGGGCCATTCCCTCAGCATTTCTTTTTCTAAATTTTTCACATTTGTTTCTAACGAAATCAAAAAGTGACTATATAATAATTATTTGCATATTGATAAGGAGGGAACTCAATAGAGTCTATTAGTTTGTTATCTAGCTAAGCCAAGTTTAGTTAGAGTAGTTACTATTGTTAGAAGCCGTTGTAGCAAGCCTACTCGGTCCTGTGTACAATATATACACCTCTGTATCAGTGTTGATCCATTCAATGAGAATGAATTTTATTCTCTCATACACTCTAAGAACCTTTAGTGCTCTCTTTTACTTCATCTCTTCTATTATCAGTTTACAGCTTGATACATCACATATGTGAAAATAGTGTTGAATTTCATGGTGATCAAAGAAGAGAGAACAATAATTGAGAGAATGCTGAAATGTAAATTTTACTAATGATGAAAAAGTGAGTAATATAAGAGCGTAAAATCTTATATAGGCAATAAGTGAAACTAATTTTCCTAACAGCCCCCACAAGCTAGAGCATGCGTTCTTTAGCATCTGTGGCTTGTAATGAAAGTATATCACAACTTAAATGAGAAAAATACAATGTACGCAACAGAGGTGGTGCCTAATTCTAATGCGTTGTCTCCACAGCACTCATTGCAAAACACACTCCAAATGTATCAAGCAAAAATAGCAGTGGTGCCTAGTCCCAAGTGGACGTCTCCATGGTGCTTGTGTTAGCAACAAAAATACCGAATGTATGAAACAATGACAGTGGTGTAGTCCTAGCTTGACATCTCCATGACGCTCGTTGCAAAAGGAATCATCAACAATCCTAAATGCATAACCACTCAAGCAAAAGGAACCATTCCCTAGCTTAACCACTTGGAAGAATTAAACACCAAAATAGAGGCTATAGTCATAAGACTTTCAATGAGGTTAATGTCATAAGACGATGAATGAGAGGTTAAAGCCATAGGGCAAAACCAATTTTAACCACCTCTTAAAGGTAGACGCTAAAACTTCAAGAATATTGAAAAGAGCAATAGAAATTTTATGTCTAAGTAAGAATTAAACTTCAATGATTAAACTTGTAGTAGCAAATCAGAGGTCTCCAAACAAAATAAGTGCAGCCTCAAGATGAACAGCAATCAAAACATATTGAAAATACCAGAATTGAAAAAACAAAAATGGCCATTAGAACAGCTAACTACCAAATCACAATTGCACCATCAATCTGATTTTTTTTATCCGAAATGAAAACTCCCAACAAACAAGGTTGAATCATAGAAGCATTGAATTAGAACCTTTGAACTTGCACAATCCAAGCAAATGAGCAAGAACCATAACCAAATCACTTTTGTAACAGCGAAAACCATATTGAAGCAAAATTGAAAGAAATGTAAACCCTAGCTTCCAAACCAAAGGTTAGAAATTATGTACAAAATCTTGAACCAAACACTGCAACTCCACACAGATCGAAACTAAAATAGGGGTCACCGCAAAAGTCTAACAAAGGACCACCGCATCGACGAATGAACTAAAGCCAATCACAAGCACGATCTGACTCTTGGAAGAACCATGTATGGCGAAGAAACACACTGGAGCAAGAAGCTGAGAAGATCTGAAGCAGATCTAAAAACTTGAATGCAAACATGGATGGAGATGAGGAACAAAGGTGGAACTAGAACCAGAGAATGACACGAATACAAACACAAACAGATCTGTAGCGAACCACCGCACCGAAAAATCATGTCCACTTCATCGAAAATGCAATTGCATGACGGGGATGTGATAACAGATTGGCAAGTATACCAAATCGTTTTCAATAACACCACAGGAGTGGATATCGTTCCCACGAGGACCAGTGCAATTGAACAATAATTTGCAAGTTGTTTCTAATTACATAAACTTAAACAAAATGACTTGGGTTAAAGGTAGCTTTAATGATAAAGCTTTGACAACTTGTAAAAATAAGTTATGACTTAAGTGCCAAATTCTAACAAGTAAAGATTATATGCAAAAGCGTTAGGGGTGAAGGATCCTTTGGCTCTTGCATCTCAAATTTGTTAACCGGATTAACTTGAGTTGGAAAACTATAAGGATCAATGGAAATATTATAGGTAATTGGCCCCTAATTCTTTAGCAAACCAATTATCCTCTACTCATCAAAACATGTTAATTCCTTAACTATGTTTATCAAATAGCGGGGTTAAGAATAAACTCTAATCCAATTTCCACACAATCACAAGAATTATTCCTAATTCCTGAAATTCATGTCATTTAATCTTAGAGCAAGAACATAACCAAATTTCCCAATTTGAATATGAACCCTAATCAAAGTCTATGAGAAGCGAGCTCACGAACTTGCAATAATAACAAAGGTAAATGATTAATCCATACATAATCCAAACTCAAATACATTGATTCAAGAGAAATACATAACAAGCCAAATTCACCCTGCCCCTAACTATGAGTCTAACTACACATCATGAGAGTAACAGAAAATTGCAAGATAGAAGAGAAAATCATGAAACCCAAGGTTGGTGATGATGGATTCCTCCAATCTTCTCCTCTTCTTCAAGTTTTCTCTCTATCTTTACTTTCTTCCTAGCCCTTTTCTCTTTTGCCTGTCCTTTTCTCCTTTTTTTTCTATTCTTAAAAACCTTCTCTATATCTCATCAATAACCCAGCAAGCACAAACATAAGGAAACACAGGCCACAGGCGTTGTGACGCCGGGTTCTGGCATTGGGATGCCAAGTTTTGAAGCTGGCAGTGTTGAGTTGCGTGATTTGTGGGCATTGCGATGCCATGTTCTAGCGCTGAGATGCCATGTTCTGAAAGATCACTCCCTTTTTGTCATTTTCTCGTGAACCTGAAATTAAAATGAAAAATTAAACTAAGATCAAGATAAATTCTAAAATTTACTAAATCATTTGCAAGACATATTTACACATTAAAAATCCACAAAAGACTCCCATCAAAGGTTAAAATTATGTAAAATTGGGTGTTCTAGACTCTGAAAAATCAATAACAAGATGGAACATCACACTCCCAAACCTAAGATGTTGCTTGTCCTCAAGCAATGACTCTCAAGCAAACAAAACACAATCAACTTAAATGAGACCAAGCAGAAGATGACAAAAGGAGTTGCAACTCATGCTCTCAGAGTTATGTTATTTCACTGCATAAAATCAAGCAAGCATGACATTATAAGAAAATAGGCAAACACATACAACAACTCCAATGTTTCAGCTCAAAACACACAGTATCATGGATTAATCTTAGAAACTCTTCCAGATCAGATTATGAGGACACTTGAACTGTTTCTAAGATTGAGAACATGTCTTTCATTCCTGTCTCCACTAATGTAGAGTAGTGCACCTCAATGATCAAAAAGGACTTTGAAAGTTTGTAACATTAGGCCAAGGTAAGGATAAAGAAAGAAAGGAAAGGGAATTAACACGAGGTCAAGTTAATGAAGTATGCATTACAAGTGAACAATAATATTAACAGTAGTGCCCTTTCTCTAAAAAAAAAATTTTGCCTTGCTCCTTTTTTTTTTTATATTTGCTTTTCTTTATTGGACACAAAATAAAGACACATTTTATTCATAAGTCCTCTTTTGTCATTCCTTTTTTTTTTTAACAACTTAACTACAAAAAGAAAAGGCAACTACATCGAAACAACATACACATGCGATGCAAACTTCAAAAATCCAACAAATATTATTAAAGGTGGGAGTTTTTTTTTTTTTTAGGCAGAAAAAGGCAAGGTATATGAGTTTAAAAACAAAAGAAAAAGTTTTTTTTTTCTTCATTTTTTTAAGCTGCAAACAGGGACCTAGGGATATACAAGAACAGGTTGGCTTGAAGGCTCAAACGATCTGAACAAGGCCCTTATCATTTCACCAAGACTGCACTACCCTAGGATTTCGCCTCGACAGGAACTCAAACACATTTAAAGCACGAGAATTAATTCAAGTGTTCCCCATAAGCTTTCTCTAAAAGAAATTCCTAAATGTATCTCCACAAATTTGCACATTCCAAACTAAGAAAACACCAAGGAATATGTGTGCAAGCATAAATGCTTATCAAGTCTGCTCGCTAACCTAGGAAAGATTTTCTTTTTCATCACTAAGCAACCCCTACAACTCCAACAAAAGATAACTAGAACACAACCTAGATGTTAAAACAGCTAGACTTGACTCACTAACATAACCACACTAAGCAAAAACAAAAAGGGCATAAACACTAAGAACTAAATAAAATGCGAAAAGAAAGCAACAGTAAGAAACTCCCTCATGGTGCTCTATCCTCCTCTCCTATGCCATCACTTGGTTCGGGAATTGAGATTGAAGTTGATGCTTGAAAAAGACTAATCAAATGGTCAATCTTGCTATGCTATCAGCTTGTTGCATTAATCTCTTCAACCCCTGGACTTTTTCTTTCAATTCTTGAACCTCTCCCTTTATTTCGGTTTTAATACTAGCGCTATAACGCCAAACTGGGCATCGTAATGCCAAAACTTACCTGATACTCTTTTCCCCTTCATTCTGTGGGCATTGGAATGCAAGAACTGGCGTTGGAGCACCAATTAATCCTGAGAGCTAAGATTGCTTCTTCCCGTTGGCGTTGGAACGCCAAAAATTGGTGTTGGGATGGCAGAAGCAAATCTGAGATATATCCCTATTGGGGGCGCCTGGATGCCCATTTTGAGCTCTCACTCATTTTGTTCCTTTTTTTGTTAAACAATTGAAATTAAAACAAGACACAGACTAAAGTAAAAGGATACATAAATTGGGTTGCCTCCCAATGAGCACTCTTTTAATGTCATTAGCTTGACGTCTTGTAATCCTCAAGATAAAGCCACAACTGATTTTTGCCTATCAACTTCTCCACCAAAATAATGCTTCAAACGCTGCCTATTCACAATGAACTTTCTTCCAGAATTTGGTTCACTCATTTCCACAGCTCCAAATGGAGAAACTTTGCTCACTGTAAAAGGTCCAGACCATCTTGTTCTCAATTTTCCGAGAAGTATTTTCAGTCTAGAATTGAACAATAACACTTGTTAGCCCTGTTCAAAATGCCTGTGAGCAATTTTCTTGTCATGCCACTTCTTAGTTCTTTCTCCATACAGCTGAGCATTATCATAAGCTTGACTCCTAAATCCATCAAGTTCATTCAATTGCAGGAGTCTCTTCTCACCAGCAAGTTTAGCATCAAAATTGAAAAATTTGACAGCCCAAAATGCTTTATGTTCCAATTCAACTGGTAAATGACAAGACTTTCCATAAACCAATTGATAAGGAGACATACTGATTGGAGTTTTAAAGGCTATCCTATATGCCCAAAGTGCATCATCAATTTTCTTGGACCAATCCTTTCTTGAGGCACTCACCATTCTTTCCACAATTCTCTCTTCAACTCTTTATTTGACACCTCAACTTGACCACCTGTTTGAGGGTGATAAAGGGTAGCTATCTTATGCTTCACACCATATTTATGCAGTAAAGCTTCCAATTGCTTGTTACAGAAGTGGCTACCTCCATCACTAATGAGAGACCTTGGCACACCAAACCTTGAAAAAAAATGTTCTTCTTGAAAAAATTCACCACAACCTTTGCATCATTAGTGGGAGATGATATTGCTTCAACCCACTTAGACACATAATCCACAGCCACTAAAATGTACATATTAAAGTATGAAGATGGGAAAGGACCCATGAAGTCTATTCCCCATACATCAAATAACTCTACTTCTAAAATGAAATTTTGTGGCATCTCATACTTCCTGGATAAGTTCCCAGTCCTCTGACACCTATCGCATTTTTCCACAAAAGACCGAGAATCTTTAAAAATTGTTGGCCAGTAAAGATCACTCTGCAAAACTTTAGCTGCTATTCCTTCCCCACTGAAATGTCCACCATATTCAGAACCATGGCAATGCCACAACACATTTTGCACTTCTTCCCCAGGAATGCACCTCTTGATCATACCATCAGCACACCTCTTAAACAAAAATGGTTCATCCCATAAGAAATAACAGGAGTCATGTAGAAACTTTTTCCTTTGGTTCTAACTTAAGCCCTTTGGAAAGACTTTTATGGCTTTGTAATTGGCCATATCAGCAAACCATGGTAGTGCTTGAACAACAAACAACTGCTCATCAGGAAATTCTTCTTTGATTGGTAACAATTGCACATCTTGACTTTCTTCTTGCACGATCCTTAACAAATGATCAGCAACCAAATTTTCTGTGCTTTTCTCGTCCCTTAGTTCGAAGTCAAATTCTTGCAACAATAACACCCACCTAATAAGCCTTGGCTTTGTTTCCTGCTTAGACAAGAGACACTTAAGAGTAGAATGATCAGTGTACATAATGACCTTGGATCCAACCAAGTAAGATTGAAATTTATCAAATGCAAAAACCATACCCAACAATCCTTTCTTAGTAGTTGCATAATTTTTCTACGCATCATTTAGAACACGACTAGCATAATAAATCACATGCAACAACTTGTTTTTTCTTTGACCCAACACAACATCTATGGCAAAATCACTAGCATCACACATCAATTCAAATGGCAAAGACCAATTAGGTATAGAAATTATTGGTGCGGTAACAAGTTTAGCTTTCAGAGTTTCAAAGGCATGCAGGCATGCAGGCATGCAGGTATGCAGGCATTCATCATCAAAAACAAATGGTGCGTCTTTAAGCAAAAGAGTACACAATGGTTTTGCAATTTTTGAAAAATCTTTAATGAACCGTCGGTAGAATCCAGCATGTCCTAAGAAACTCCTAATGGCCTTAACATTCACAGGAGGAGGCAATTTCTCAATCACTTCTACCTTAGCCCTATCAACTTCAATGCCTTTGGCTGAAATTTGGTGCCTAAGAACAATACCTTCAGTTACCATAAAGTGATATTTTTCCCAATTCAAAACAAGGTTTGTTTCTTGGCACTATCTTAAAACCAAAGACAAGTTTTTCAGACAGTTATCAAAAGAATTACCAAAAATAGAGAAGTCATCCATAAATACATCAATGACTTTTTCTACCATATCAGAGAAAATGGACAGCATGCACCTTTGAAAAGTGGCTGGAGCATTGTATAGTCCAAATGGCATCCTCCGATAAGCAAAAACACCATAGGGGCAAGTAAATGCAGTTTTCTCTTGATCAGCAGGATCCACCACAATCTGGTTGTAACCTGAGTACCCATCCAAAAAACAATAGTAGGCATGCCGGGCTAATCTCTCCAACATTTGGTCAATGAACGGTAAGGAAAAATGGTCCTTTCTGGTTGCCGCATTCAGCTTGCGGTAATCTATGCCCATCCTCATGGGTATCAGCTCATTGTTTTCATTAGGCACAACAGTGATGTCGCCCTTCTTAGGCACGACCTGAACCAAACTTACCTATGAGCTGTCGAAAATGGAATAAATGATTCCGGCATCCCATAATTTCAGGACTTCTTTTAGGATCACCTCCTTCATTGTTGGATTTAGCCTTCTTTGTGGTTGCACCACAGGCTTGCTATTTTCCTCCAAAAGAATCTTGTGCATACACATAGTTGGACTTATCCCCTTCAAATCACTAATAGTCCAACCAATAGCAGTCTTGTGTTCTCTCAACAATTTCTCTTGTTCCAACTCATTAAAAAATGCACTAAGAATCACAGGATATGAATTATTAACTCCAAGAAATGCATATTTGAGAGTTGATGTCAAGGGCTCCAAATCAAGCTTGGGTGGCTCTTCTTTCACCACTTCTTTGTTCTTGCACACTTTTTCCTTTCCTTGTCTAGAATGAGTAATGGAAGGTAGAGCTTCCAAAAACTTAACACACTCTACGACTTCTAGCCTTTCTTCTTGATCAAATTTTGACATCTTTGAATTGACTAGAGTGGTTTCAACGGGGCATGATATAGCTTCTTGATAAAAAATTTCTCTAAGCAATGGGTTAATCACATCAATTCTCAGACAATGCTCTTTTCTGCTGGATGCTTCATAGCCTCAAACACATTAAAAATTACCTTATCATCATGCACCTGCAACATGAGCTCACCATGTTCAACATCTATCAATGCCTTTCCTGTTGCCAAGATTGGTCTTCCTAAAATTAGAGGCATCTCCGAATCCTCTTCCATATCCAACACTACAAAGTTTGCAGGGAAAATGAATTTGTCAATCTTAACTAACACATTTTCAACGATCCCATATGGAAACTTGATAGACCGATCAGCTAGTTACAATGAAATCATGGTGGGCTTGACTTCCTTAAACTCCAACTTATGCATGATAGACAACGACATCAGATTGATGCTAGCCCTAAGATCACATAATGCCCTGCCAATGATTAAACTACCAATAGTGCATGGAATATAGAAACTACTTGGGTCTTTTAGTTTCTGTAGTAACTTCCTCTGGATGATAGCACTGTACTCTTCAGTAAGCATCACAGTTTCATCTTCCTTCAATTTCCTCTTCTTTTAAAGCAAGTCTTTCATGAATTTAGCATATAAAGGAATTTGCTCCAAGGCTTCAGCAAATGGAACATTAATCTACATTTTTTTAAACACTTCCAAAAACTTGAAGAACTGCTTCTCTTGATTATGCTTCTGAAGCCTCTATGGAAAAGGAACTCTAGCATGTGGGGATATTTCAACTGGCTTGTCCCATTCAATTTCCTTCTTTTTTCTTCCTTTGAGAGATTCACTGGATGGCTTCTTCACCTGCTCTTTGGAATCATTTAGAATCTCTGCTGAAACTTCTTCAACTTCATGAGAATCCTGAGCTTTTTTACCCTTACTATCCTTAGGATGCACCTCTTGTGTCTTGCCACTTCTCAAAGTAATCACCTTGCAGTGCTCCTTTGGATTTGGCTCAGTGTTGCTAGGAAATGTTCCTTGTGGTTTCTACCAATTGTTTTGCAATCTGCCCAACTTGATTCTTTAGATTTCTAATTGAGGCCTCCTGATTCTTAAAATTGGCTCTTGTCTCCTGCATAAAACCAAAAGTCTATTGACAAAACTAGTTGTTGACTGAGATAATTTCTCCAAAGCAATTTCCAATGCAAAAGGTTTTGGTTAAGCAGGTGGTTGAGTTGGCAGAGCTTGATATAGGGCATTAAAATTTTTCTGACCACCCTGATTACTCCAAGAAAAATTCGGATTGTTCCTCCACCCCGGATTGTATATGTTAGAGAAAAGGTTGTTTTGCTGTCTTAGAGGATTAGCCATATAATTAACCTGCTCCATAGAAGATTGAGCTACTGCACTAGCTTCACATTCTCCATTGCCATGTTCACCACCACAAAAATCACAAACCAAAGGCTGTGATCCTACTGCTCCAACCTGCAATTGCCCAAACTGTTTATTGACATTAGACAATTGTTGAGACATGAGCTTGTTCTGAGCAAGTATGGCATCTAGTGTCTCTAGCTCCATAACACCCTTTCTTCCTGCAGACCTCTCATTAGAAGCCTTCAAATTATTGGCTGCATGGTCTCTATCAATCGGAGAGCTTCTTCTAGAGTTTTACTATGCAGGGATCCTCTAGAGGCTGCATCCACCATTGATCTAACAGATGATATCAAACCATCATAGAATGTCTGAATCTGAAGCCAATGTGGACATTTTCTTAACAATTCCTTGAACCATTCTCATGCATCATAAAGTGACTCTCCATCCTTCTGAGAGAAGGTGTTAATTTTATTCCTCAACTTTGCAAGCTTCTAAGGTAGGAAAAACTTAATAAGAAATTTGCTGACTAGATCATCCCATGTAGAAATGCTCCCTTGCGATTGAGATCGAAGCCACACTTTTGCCTTGTCTCTTAGTGAAAATGGAAAAAGTCTCAATCTAATTGCATCTGAGCTTGCCCCATTAACCTTGAAAGTGTCACATAGCTGCAGAAAATTTGCTATGTGCAAATTTGGGTCATCTAGCGGTCCTCCCCCAAACTGCTCTTGCTGAACCAACCGTAGAAGTGTAGGTTTCAGCTCAAAATTATTGGCTTGAATTGGTGGTCTTGTTATACTAGATGCACACCCATCAACACTAGGTGTGGCAACTCCCCCAAAGTCCTTCTGGCATTCTAATTCTGCTCAGCCATTTTTGACTCCTTTTCTTCTTATTTCCTTGCCTTAGCTTCTTTCCAAAGTCTCTTTGTTGTCTTCTCAATTTCTGGGTCAAATAAAAAAGAATCCGGATTCACTGTACCTCGCATACAAGAAGCTAAACAACTGTAAGAACAACATAATCAAATAAAATTAAAATAAACAAAATTATTAAAACTAAAGAAAGATAAAAAATAAAAATATAATTCAAGACAAAATTAACCACATAAAATGTAAATATCTAAATTAGAAATTTCTTAGCT
This sequence comes from Dalbergia cochinchinensis, assembly GCA_031216125.1. Lineage (NCBI taxonomy): Eukaryota > Viridiplantae > Streptophyta > Magnoliopsida > Fabales > Fabaceae > Dalbergia > Dalbergia cochinchinensis. The sequence continues at coordinate 71,373,883 of CM062368.1, read as the reverse complement.
ACTAGTATTGTCAATATACAACTAGTCCCCGACAACAGCACCAAAAACTTGATAACAGATTGGCAACTATACCAAATCGTTTTCAGTAACACCACGGGAGTGGATATCATTCCCACGAGGACCAGTGCAATTGAACAATAATTCGCAAGTTGTTTCTAATTAGATAAACTTAAACAAAATGATTTGGATTAAAGGTAGCTCTAATGACAAAGATTTGACAACTTGTAAAAATAAGTTATGACTTAAGTGACAAATTCTAACAAGTAAAGATTATATGCAAAAGCGTTAGGGGTGAAGGATCTTTTGGCTCTTGTGTCTCAAACTTGTTAACCGGATTAACTTGAGTTCGAAAACTATAAGAATTAATGGAAAGATTATAGGTAATTGGCCTCTAATTCCTTAGCAAACCAATTCTCCTCTACTCATCAAAACATGTTAATTCCTTAACTATGTTTATCAACTAGCAGGATTAAGAATAAACTCTAATCCAATTTCCACACAACCATAAGAATTATTCCTAATTCCTGAAATTCATGTCATTTAACCTTAGAGCAAGAACATAACCAAATTTCCCAATTTGAATATGAACCCTAATCAAAGTCTATGAGAAGCCAGCTCACGAACTTGCAATAACAACAAAGGTAAATGATTAATCCATACACAATCCAAACTCAAATAAATTGGTTCAAGAGAAACACATAACAAGCCAAATTCACCCTGCCCCTAACTATGAGTCTAACTAGACATCATGAAAGCAACAGAAAATTGCAAGATAGAAGAGAAAATCATGAAACCCAAGGTTGGTGATGATAGATTCCTCCAATCTTCTCCTCTTCTTCAAGTTTTCTCTCTGTCTCTGCTTTCTTCCCAACCCTTTTCGCTTCTGCCTGTCCTTTTCTCCTTTTTTCCTTTTCTTAAAAACCTTCTCTATATCTCATTAATAACCCAACAGGCACAAACATAAGGAAACACAGGCCGCGGGCGTTGCAACGCCGGGTTCTAGCGTTGGGACGCCAAGTTTTGAAGTTGGCAGCGTCGAGTTGCATGATTTGTGGGCGCTGCGATGCCATGTTCTGAAAGATCACTCCCTTTTTATCATTTTCTCATGAACCTGAAATTAAAATGAAAAGTTAAACTAAAATCAAGATAAATTCTACAATTTACTAAATCATTTGCAAGACATATTTACACATTAAAAATCCACAAAAGACTGCCATCAAAGGTTAAATTTATGCAAAATTGGGTGTTCTAGACTCTGAAAAATCAATAACAAGATGGAACATCAGGATGGAGGTCAAAACACAAACTGCACATAGATTACAAATGAAGATTATTTTGTGACTTTGAAAAAGTGAAGAAAATGAAGATTAGGATTCTGAGAGAAGAAATCATTGTGGAATAAATTGTTTAGGGAAGAGAAAAGTATAAAGCAAAAAGTGGACTTCAAATGAAGAAAAAGGCAAGAAAATGAAATTGAGGAGATTTGGAAAGTAACCTAATGGAGATCATGATTTAGGGATTTTTGGTGAAAGAGAGATCTTGTTTTTCTTTTGTTGTGCTGTTTTGTGAGTTAGAAAATAGGGGAAATGAAAGAAAATGGAAGAAAACATAAATGAGTTCTAAGAACTCACGGTTTGGGCAGTGGAAAAACCTTTCAAGGAGGATCAGATGGCTTTAATAGGATGTTGAATTTCATAGTAATCAGAGCAGAGGGAGCAATAATTGAGAGAATGCTGAAATGTAAATTTTACTAATAATGAAAAAAGGTTAGGTGATACAAAAGGATAAAATCTTATATAGGCAATGAGTTAAACTAATTAATAACCAATCTCTACCACTATCCAATCTAACTAACATACCATTATTCCTAATAAATAGCCATGCTAGAAAATTACTGAAAAAGTTGCTAGTTACCATTCGACAAATTTAAATATATTAACATTAAGTGCAAAAAAAAGAAGAAGATATATTGACATTAATTTATTTAGAAATGCAAATTCACAAACCAAGCATCATGTGCAGTAGCGCACGACACACCACAACTTGTGTGGGTATATACACAGAAAAATAAAGCTGCTTTGGTTTAAAAAAGAAAACCAGCATAGACATAGTTGCATTTATGACGATTTTTTTTCAAGATGGAAGCATGCACATAGAATTGGATCGGCATGTAATGACGTTTTGTCAAATCACAACAGAAACTTAACATTTATTAGTGACAGCTAAATACCGTAGATATAGTACCAAAAAACCTATACCAGCGAATAATTTGTTTGATAAGATTTACTTACTATATTCATAGTCTTTCTTCCATCACTGTAACATCCATTGACAATACTATATACTTTTTTTTTTATTAGTAGACAATACTATATACTTGATCACTAGAAAAGGAGATGGATAGATACATACGGCTTATCTACTGTCACTTAAAATGCATAACAAAAACTGTTGTTAAATGCAAAAATTGTTATCCCAACACTGTATCCTTTATTGATAGATTAAAAAAGTATAAATTATATTTCATGGGTATAGTTTATAGTTATGGTTTTTATTATTTAGACTAAAACCCTAAGTTAATCCCTCAAATTTATAATAGGAGACAAATTAGTATATCAGATTTAGAAAATCTCATATTAGTCACTCAAATTTTATAAAAGGGGACAAGTTAGTCCCTCTATCAAATTGTTGTCTGAATTGTTAATACAAATGTCCATATATTCTGTTAACTTGCTTATGTGTTCTATTAATTTTCATGGTGGGTCCTAACTTGTCTCACTCCTCGATTATGTGCAGAACAAATATCAACTTAAAGTCAAGATCTTTTTTTTGAGGAGAGAGTTACGGTGAGATAGCAGCCAAAAAAAAAGGTCCAAATGACTTTGTTTAGAGGAGTAGAGAAAGTTAGGATCCACCAAAAAAGTTAATAGTAGATATAAATAAGTTAACAATATATATAAGTAAGTTAACATGACACAACTTAGGCTACAATTTTATAGAGAGATTAATTTATCCCCTTTTATGAAATTTGAGGGACTAATTTATTCCTCACTATAAGACTAATTTAGGGTTTTAGTCTATTATTAATCTCATTACGAAGTAAAACCATGGGTATATGTTTGCAACTCCCTATATTATAAATATGAGCTAGAAACTAGAACTTGCAACTATTTCAATGATAAAAGAAAACTCCAATTCTATTGAAAATAAAATCAAGTCTTAAAATGGTAGAATTTAACATCACAAGGAAATGAAACTATAGTAGGCACTGACATCACAAAAAAAAAACTATATAACTTCCTCTATTTCACAATAACTATTAAAAACTAAACAACACACATATCAAAATAAAAATTTGGTAAATGTAAAAAATTATATGAGTTGACAAAACTATCCTTGTATAGTCATTAGTACTTATCTTGGTAAATATATTGATTATTTAAGTAACACATTTACACTAAGATATAAACGGAAGAGAAAAAATTAATGCTATGTAACTAAATATTATAAATAAATTGATATTCTAAAATATGAAAAAAGTAAAAAATGATAGTTATTCTGCAACAGATAGAGTATACGTATTAACGTCATAATGAAATAAAACTATATCCATCTAAAGAGGGACATACACTGAGCTTCCATAAAGTCAAAAAGGTGCATAAAAAGTAGGGTATAAATTACACTCACATTTTCTGATATTTGTGAAAATATAATTCACACCCCATTTACTTGTGAAATTTAAAGTATTTATATTATACTCACAACTCTCACTAATAGAACACCGTTAGCAAACTTAATAGAATAATATTTTTGGGATATTAACTGTTTTTAGTTAATAAAATCATAAAAATACCTTTATTCACTCTCTTAAGTTTAAGAATATTTTTGTAATTTTATTAATTAGGAACAATTAGTATTACAAAAATATCATTCTGTTAAATTTATTAATGGTGTTCTGTTAGTGAATGATGTGGGTATAATATAAATACTTAAAATTTGACAAGCAGGGGATGTGTAAGTATAAGTTGGACAACTAGAAGGGTGTGAGTTGTCGTTCTACAAACCTCAGGGAAGCTGAGTGTAATTTACCCTAAAAACTATAATTTCAACCATAATAGGAACGAACCATCAAGACTTGCCAAAGTTATGCAACTTAATTGGCTTTTAATTTGTCCTTGCAAATTATAATGGAAATTAATAAAAGTGTTAGTCATTAATGAAATTAATAACAATCTCAAATAATTCCAAGTGTAGCGAGCTAAACTCTTAACACATCTTAAATTTATACTCATTTTAAAGGCTTTTAATTATAGTTGTAAATCACGTAAGATTTCTAGCAGATACAAAACATAACAAAAACAATGGGTTATACAAATTGAAAATTGCAAAAAGATAAAGATTGCTTACGTTTTGGCAAGAAATTTTCATAATCCAATAGTTTAACTGCTATTTTCTCTAGCCTTTTAGAACTTACAATTGGTTTAACTGCAACTAGATTCCCATAAACAACACAAGGATCTCTTTCCAAGACAGGATTCCCAACAAAACTAATAAAACAATAATTTTGATAATTTCTCAATATATACCCATTATCTATGAGCAAAGTTGATTGATTCATGAAGAAAGTCTCATCTATATGATGCAAAACTTTTAATTCAAAAGCATCTAGTTCTCGCACTTTCACTGCATCCTTCTTTCGTCCACAAACTTTAGCAAGACAAATCCTCACCCAACAAAAACTAAGCCATGTAGTGAAAGAAGATACTATAAAGATATATACTAACATATAACTAAAATGAAATAGCTTCTCAGTATAATTATCATAAAAAGCATACCATTGTCCAATGTTGCTCTTTGCTAGCAATCTTTGTATAATTTGATCATTCATATTAGAAAGCAAAGTTATGATTGACGAAGAACGCATACAAACCTAGCATGGAAATCAAGAGGAACAAATTACACCATCCCATAATTCAAATATCATGTGGAATGACTCGATTTAGCACGTTCACATTATCACTTTTCGATTCTGTAGAAAAATGACAGCATTTATGAATAGGGGAAATAATTAGTAATCCCCTTGATATCTACATGAGGAACAAAATATGTTAATACAACGAGGCAAGAGAAAGGGGAAAAATAACACTTGATACATCAATACACAACAATACTATATGTCAACCGGATAATAAGGTTTTCTTTGAGTGTGCAAACGGTTTACCATGTAAATGATGAATCATTAATGTCAACTAACGGTTGATACTAAGTTATTAAAAATACCTTTATTGATCATTGTTAACCAACGGTTTAGTGTGACATTAGGCAATGAAAATGATATTTATCTACATGTGCCTAGGATCAATAACACTTGATACATCAATACACAACAATACTATGTCAACCAACGGTTCACTGCCTAGTATTTTTTGCTTCCTTCTCCAAATATTTATTCGTTTTTCCTTCCCTCACCTTTTCTCGACTAGCACCACAGCTGCCCTCTCCCATTAGTGAAACACCCTAACTTTCAACACTATATGCCTAAGACGCATAATGGTTAATCGTTAGTTGTTACTATTTTTGTCTCAGAACTTTACTAGGTTTTAAACTTTAAAAATATGTCTACAGAAAATATGACCCATTTTTTTATTTGAAAGGCCAAACTATGAGTCATTCGGATATAAGTTATAGCCATAAGTATTCGTCACATAATACATAGTATGATACATCTCCTCAACGTATAATAACATGATAGATGTATTGAGCCCACTAATAGAGGTTGAGCATATAATAATTCAAAAACCAAACATAATCATGACATAGCTAAACCCATCGTGGGTGCACGTCTACTAAAACCAAGTTATGAATGCACATGAAAATGAGACAACTCTTAAGTGACTGCAAATAGAGAGAACTATATCCCCGCTTCCATTACACCAATCCGATTCAAATCATAATGCAACTCCCACACCAGCATCTCAAAAAAGTCCATGGACATTGCCATCAACCTTGTTCGAAGACAAAGATGGAAAGAAAGAGAGGGAGTCAAAAACTTATACAAGAATCTCAGTGGGGTTTTGATCTCCACACACATGTCATCATCATTGTCCCCATGAATCTTAGGTTTCATTACAAAAATAGTGGACATAAATAAAGTTCATTTATTAAGTATTCCAAATACCTTTAATCAAGGCCAGTATCTTTTAGCATAAATCTTAATGTCATAGATGCATTATAGCATATTATAAATGCATGTCAATACCTTATGCAACATTCCAAACATACAATAACATAATATAGAAGCATAAGAAACATGAAAAACTCTAGCACACAACTTTCCTCTTTTCCTTTCTAAAGTGACTTAGCTTTCTTAATCTTTCATGAGGGACACCCTAATATTCTCTCCATTTTGATAGTTTTAAGGTTATGAGCTCATACCTGGCTAGTCATCACTAGCCTACGTACACTTATCTCTTTTGATAAGCTATTACTCGATTCCCAGAGTGTGGGATAGGGGGCTTCGATTACCTTTTATAACCAATTTCTTCTGGAGTCTAAAGGATCATCTCTTTGGATCACCTTCCATAATCATTAATTTCTGCAGTCTGAAGGATTATCTCTGTGTGTCTTATGTCACCTTTAATCTTAGCACGTTATCTTAGAAATGCAAACATGAGCATGTAATCATAATCATCATCATAGCTTATATCACTTAACATTTTCATGTCACAACTTTATAATTTCTCTTAGTCTTCTAATTTGACAAAAATATGACAACATAATGGCTAGGAATAGGGTTTCCCTAAATTTTCTTCATGTTCATTAATCATATAAATCATGCATCTCAAACATCCATATACATAATCACAACATGCTACAATTATCATTTCATTGATCATATAAGCAAGCACCTCACGTTTGCATATATCCATAAGTATATTATAATCAATATCTTATTGAAAGGTAAACATTCTCCAAACTTGTTACAAGAAATCAAGGACCAAACACAACTAATGCATATGTTATGCTCAACAAGATATGTACATCATATATAATAATAATCAAATTTGTAATCTAGTGATCAAGCATGCATAGTTATCAATATATAATTTCACATAATCTCTTCCAGGCATTTAATTTCCAAACATTTCACATGAACATTTCCCACATAGTATACCATTCACATCAACATCATCAAGTCCCTAATATTCATATTTTTAGCCTCAAAAGGGGTCAAAACAAAAATTTCTATAGATATGTGGGTCAAAGTGTAAACTTCTCTTTTTCACACTTTTCTCAAAACTAATTATTCTCAAAATTATTTCACACTTTCATGAGATCCAATACCACTTAGATATCATTTTTAAGTACCATAAAAACCATTCTAAGCTATTAGCCTTTAGGGGTTAAAGTGCAAAATTTCACTTTTGAACACTTAGTAGTGACTGCCAACACTTCTAAAAATCATTCTTTACATTATTAATGGAATTTCCAACACATGGACACATCCAAAATCATTTTTGACTTTAATTAAACTCATTTGGCCGAAATTCACATATTTAAGAAGTTCAAAGTGCAATTTTTCTCATTTGCAAAACTATCCAAACCTAATACTTGTAAAGATCTTTTCAAACACCTAGGACACCTAGGATCTTATAAATAATTTTTGTAACAATAATTAACACTTTAGTCACCCAAACCAATAGCAAACAATATCCAAACAGTGAATAATAATGACAAAAATTGAAAATACAATAAGAATTGAAAATTATATTTTTACCCCTTCCTAAGTACTAGTTTCTTCCAAAAATTATTCTATGACACACTTAAACACATGAAATCATTTTCAAACTTAGAGAAATCAATTTTTGACATAAAAAATAGTGGCTAAAATACAATCACATCCATGGAGTGCTACTTGTTCGATCATCACATTTTTACCTCTTATTGGTTTCTAACAATTTCAAAAATTCCTTTGAACACCTTAGACACAAGATACAAGTTTTAAATAAAATAAAACCAATCTCAAACCCCATAAGTGTGTGTGTGTGTGTGTGTGTGTGTGTGTGTGTGTGTGTCCATGTTCAAAAATTCCATTTAAGATAGAGAAAGACAAGTCTTGAGCATAGAGATATAAGGTGATGACTAACACTACAACAAAATTGTCATATAGCCACGACAATCTTTAGCCACACATACACGAACTGTAGGTATAGATAGCATATAGCCACAGATATATAGTACTGTCACTATAAGTTTTAGCTATAGATATTAATACTGTAGGTATTGGACATCTATACCTACACTTATAATTTACCGTCACTATAAATTCTTTTTACTGTGGGTAAAGGCAACATATACCTACACTTATAATTTGTTGTCACTATAATTTTTTTTTTACTGTGGGTATAGAAAATATATATCCACACTCATATTTTGCTGTCGCTATAAAATTATTTTACCATGGGTATAGACTATGTATACGTACGCTTATTATCACTGTAGTTTTTCTTTCCCACTATTAGCGCCAATCTGATCCCTCAAACTTTCATTTCCCCCGTTTAATTTCCCCTTTCCCTCTCTTTCAACATCACCGCCACTCCTTTGTCAACCTACAATCACACAACCACATTACCGCCACCATTACTCACCATCCCTCACAACCTCCACCCCTTATCACCGAACCAGGTTCTAATTTCCTAAATTTGATTTTACCTAATCCCTAACATAACAACACAAACATACTCACCCACTAACACATACACACTCACTAACACAAACATATTTCACACGGAACACACACACTTAACACTAACAAGGAGAGAAAGACCGAGAGAGAGAAAGGGAAAATAAGAGAGAAAGGGGAAAAAAGTGAAACGGAGAGGGGGGAGCGGCAAAATCACCGCACGCGCAAGGGGAGGTGCAGGCCGCTCAAGGTCATGGCGGTGATGATCGAAGGCACTCCGGCTTGGGCATGGAGGCGGCTGTTCACGGCGAAGGGAGGAAGGGTGGTTCAGTTCGCGGTGGTGGTAAAGAGATCCAGCCCCGTGTTGGTGGAAGAGAAGGAGATCAGACTCCATGGCGGACTTCATGAAGAAGGGCGGTTTGATCTCCAAGGGGGCTGAGATTTGGCAGTCCGAGGTGGCAGTGATGACAAGGCAAATGCACGGAGGAGTTAAATCACCGACGCGAACTAGAGGAAGAGAAGGCAGGCAACCGATTGTGATCCATGAGCTAGTGGCGGGTCGAGGTGAGAAGGATGGCGGTGGGTTCAAGCGACTGTAGCAGATCCGAATAGAGGAAGGAACAATGATAGATGACGGTGTTTTCCAGTGGTTCCCTTTCTCTTTTTTCAGGTTCAGTCTTCTCCTTTTTTGGTTTTTCTTTTTAAAGAAAAACAATTTCATTGAAACTTGGTTTGTCTATGATCTGGGATTGGGATTTTCAAGTGTAGATTGAAATGATGATGTGGTAGCTGATGCTTTGCGGATGATGGTGGTAATAGAAGGGAAGAAGAGGTGGGAAGGAAACAGGGGACACCGGCCACCATGGCGGTGGCAGTGACGGTGGAGGAAGAGGCGCAATGGTGGTTCAATGATGAAGGTGATGATCTTTTAGCTGCCATGAGGGGGAAACTACCACCCCTTCCTCCTATTTCTCACATTTTCTTTGTTCTATTTGCATCTAGGATATGTATATGGACTGTTTAGACTCTTTTGCTGTATTTGGTTGTATTTTACTTCTCTCATCATCTAGCATTTTTCCTATTTTGGTGTTATTTATCTGTGTGTGTGTGTGTACCTCTATGTTTCTGGTGTTAATTTCTTGCCAAACCTTATTAATTTTTCTCCCACTTATATGATAACTTATATTTGTTTTGATTGCAATTTTAGTTAAATTTGATCTAAAATACCTGTTGCAGATTCTCTTATCAGCTTCGAAGGATAAAACTGTTTGCATGTGGCAAATTGATTATAATCAATGTCTAATACGTGCAGAGAAAAGTCGTGAGGAAGCAGAGGCTAGAGCCAGGTTGCTTGAGAAACGGGTGAATTTGGCTAGATATTAACTAGATTTTGAAACTTAACAAGTTAGTTCTAATACCACAGTTTTTATATCAAATTTTGAATTACTATGCTTTAATAAGATATAGAAGTTTTGGTGTCACATTTGACTGAAGAAGTTAACATGCACCTCCTTTGCTGTCTTTTCATATGTTGAATTTGCTGTTATCTGTGACCTTGCTCATTTTATTTTTGCAGGTTGCTTTTCTTGGAGAAGGTGTATTCATGGAAGCCAAATTGATAAGTAGCTAAGCTTGGTCTAAATTCCCTTATGCTCTGTTGGAACTTTTATTCTGGGTTAGTTTTAATTTTTTTGTTGTGGTATATTTGCAAAAAGGAACCTGCTCTGCGTCAAAGAGAGGTATGTCTGAAAAATGGATATTAGATGTGAGAGAAATATCAAATGAGTGATGACTAAAAGTTTGATGTGCTATGAACATCCTTGCTTGATCTATGAGCTCTTCTAAGTTTTAATCCTTAAAAAGGCTTCCAGCATTATCAAGAAGCACACATGTTTGCATATTTCCGTGAAGAATGAAAAGAAAAGAGAGAAAGGAACCATGCCTAAGTTTGATTCCTCAATTAGATAACTAATTGATTCCACAGTATATTCTAGAGATTTTATATGATATTGTAAAGATTTTCTAAGGTGGTCTAAGATACATTAGAGATACTAGGTACTAACTTGCATAAATTACACAAGATGTTTTTTTTAGAATTAGGCATTTTGTTTATACACTAAAATTTGTTTCAATATCTTGTTTATCCATAGTGTCTCTGAAATATATGGTTTGTAAATGATCCAGTACTTTGATTGGTAACTTCCCTTTGGAGTTAGTCATGAGAATCTGGACATGACTGAAGAAACCGAAGAATGACACATGGATTATTGTTAATTGGGAGCTCGATTATGTAATATTATTGCCTAAGTCTGATAGGGAGTGCACAACAGTTTCTACAAGGATCAAGAAATCCTCATGTTACTAAACTAACATGAGATAGGAAAACACTATTATTGTCATAGGCAAAACCCATCACTAATATTTATTGATGTGTTGTATTTGTTAGCAACTTTGGATCATCCTTTCCATAAATGAAACCAAGGGAATGGTTAGGTTTGGAAAATTAATAAACTATGATTTGCATATAATGTAGAATTGCATTTGACAATTTCATCCTGAATGTTGTATGTACTTAATTTAGTTAATTATCATTAAGATTGATATTAATTTTATTAAATACACGTATCACTAATATTAATATTTCATTGTAATTTGCAGGTGGTAACTAGAAGCGCATATGCTCATCATTGTAATTGTTGATGATTAATGCCTATTATGTTTCAGAATTGTATTTTGTATGTACCATATTTACTTTGTGGGAGCATAATATATGTACTTCTTTAGATTGATATAATTCTATTTCTTTGTAATATTGATTCCTATTACTTTAAGATTTATTTTACTTTTAATATAATTGGAGTCTTTTTTTTTAATATGATTGTTATTCTTGTATATATAAATTTAAATACATAAATTGAATTCCAAATTTTAATTTTTTGTACAAAAAAAAATTATTATAAACTATACCAACGGAAAATTAAAAATCAATAAAAGTGTGGCTATAAGCTATACCCACGGAAAATTAAAAACCAATAAAAGTGTAGGTATAAGCTATATCCATGGCCAAAAGACCTTTGCTCTAAAGTATATAGCGACAGAGTTGTTTCCGTGGGTAATTTGCTTGGTGATTTTTTGTGACGGTTTTTAATTCTGTTACTAAAACCTATAGTGACACAATGAAATCCGTAGGTATAAGTCAAGGCATTTTCTGATGGTACTGGGTTCCGTCACTATATGTTATACCCACAGCAAAAAAACCGTGGGTAAAGGCACATTAAAAATGACGGAATTGGTCATCCGTGGGTAAAGGTTTTTGAGGCCTATACCCACAGTTTTTATACTTTTACCCGCGGGTTTTTACCATGGGTATAAGGCAATTTTCTTGTAGTGTAGAAACATAAATATGCAATGCACTTTCATTTTAAGACATTAGAATATAAAGTGATGACTTAAAATATAAATATTCAATGCTTGTTCATTTTTAAGCCATTAGCAACATAAAGTGATGACTTGAAACATAATTATGCAAAATGTTTGTTCATTTTTAAGCCATTAGAAATATAAGGTGATAACTTGGAACATAAATAGTGATGACTTAAAATATAAATATGCAATGCTTGTTCATTTTTAAGACATTAGAAATATAAAGTGATGACTTGAAATATAAATATGCAATGATTGTTCATTTTTAAGCCTTTTAAACATAACATTAGAGTCTTAGGGACCAAAGACATCAAAAAGTGTAGAACTTTAACCCCATCAAACTTAAACAAAGATTTTTCTTACAAAATACACAATAGATGAACTTTAGCCCTTAAAAGGCATGAATAAGCTTTAGAGTCTCTTTTTTTTTTGTGATTCTAAGAACCTTGTTCTCTTAAACTCATCATCAAGCTCACATATGTTGAAAAATAGACAAAGGAAGAAAATGTGCATTTTTTCTCTCTCTTTTTCTTTTCTTTTAAATAAAGGATCAAGCTTTAGACTCTAAAGGTTATAAACATGATAGTTTTACAACCATTGTTAAGAACCATCATTATCAAACCATAGCCTTGATCACAACAAAACCAACAAAAGAGAATAGAAGAAACAAAAGGAAAACATAAAAACAATCCCTACCAAAATATGCTTTGTTGCTTGAGAAATGAAAATCCTTGTTCTTTGTAAAGAAAAGAGAAGAAAAATCTTCACTTGGAGGGGTGGCGATTTTGGCCAAGTGAGAGAGGAGAGGAAAGAGAGATTTTTGTTGTAGCTTTGTTGGTGGAGGTGAAAACTTAGGTGTTTGGGGTGTGATTCATGGTGGAAGTGTTTTTGTTTGAAGCTTGGAGCTTGAGTTTGTGAGCAAGAATGGAGATTTTGGTGAAAGAGAAGAAGAGGGTTTGAAGTAGAGAAAGAGTGAGAGAATTTTTACACAAACTTAGTGCTCAAGTTGTGACAAAAAATAAGTGATGGGAAAGAATGAATGTGTAAGTGGTTATGCTGTAAAAAAATAAAAAATTCAAAATGAGAGAGTGAATGGGGGAGGACATAGCTGCGGCCTTTTTAGTAGTTAGGTGGGGATATTTTGTATTTTTGTATGTGTGGAAATTAGGGTTGGGTGTGGGTTTAATTAGGTGAATTATTAGAAATTGATAATTAGGTGTTTCGGACACTTTAAACTTGGGTTAAGGGGTTTCATGCATGCATAAATAGACTAATCTTTGCTTAATCTTAACGAAAAGCAAAAATGACTTTGTCTCCTACTTTTATTTTATTGTCTTATAAAGCATTTTTTATCTCTTTTTCACTAATGTTTGATTAAAGATGAGATTAAGTTTGTCTAATCATTTTTGGACCTCCGTTAACTTTAAATAATTATTTTGACTCAAAATTAATTAATAAAAATAATTAATCTTTAATTTAAGCCTAATATTGCCCACATGCCCTTAATTAATTTAATGAAGTTTGATTAGCATTAACTTGGGCAAAGTGGTAATTTAAATAAAATCGTACTAGGACTCATCCAAATATCATATATCCCCTCAAATTAACATATCCAACTCTCGAGTGATGATAAGGTCCAGTCGTTACTTAATTTCGCATTAAATTACCTTAGGGAAATTTTGGTAATTTTATGCACAAGGAAAATCGGGAGTTGCGATTTTCACACCAATTGCTATATAAATCACATGTAGTCCCCTTCAAACATTAAACTACCCCTTTAAGGATAGCCAGGACTAGCCATACTCGATTATCATGCAAAATTGACCTAAGGGGCATTTTAGTCATTTTGCATCAAAAGGAAAAAATTGGGTTGTTACAATTAGCGTCATCACAAGAATCATATAACATCCTAGTTTTTCTATATTTTCAAATCGAATTTGAAAATTATAGAATTAGAATAAGGGTTGTCTAGTTGTGCTGATGAAGTTGTGTGATTTTTAGGTTTTAGGACAGTGCCCTAAAATTTAAGGGTATGTCCTACAACTAAAAGGTGTGTAATAAAATTTAGGATATGGCCTATAGATTAAGAAATGACCCTTGTGATAAAAGGGAATGTTTCTTAAAAAGAAAAGCCCGAGGATATTGGGTCTAAGAACGCTAAAAGCCCAATTATGGGTGTTCTTTTAGGTTTTGGCCTACAAAACTTTTGAGACTGATGAGCTGAGCCTAAGGCCAACTTAAGAGTGACTAGCCCATGAGATAAGATCCCAACAAATGTGTTTTGTCTTATTAGGTTATGATGAGAATAAAAAATGAACCAAAATCGATATTCGTTGGAAAACTGTAAAAGGCTTGTTTTTGCACTTTTTGAGCCTAATCTTCTTTTAGTTTGAAAATACAAATGGCACTACCCAAGCCCACACTACATGTTGAGTTCTCTAGCTGAGGATTCCTTAATATTGTGTTTTTCACATGTGTAAATTAGGTTTTGCACGTAATGCATGACTTTATGATCATTATGTGAGGTTTTATGCTTTTATAACTCATATTATTACAACGTAAATGCACACTAAACCTACTCTCCCTTGTGAACTCAAAATTTAACCTAGTTAATGAACAAAATTGCAAGAAAGATCTAGAAATACCTAGATAAAACCAAAGAAAAAACCAAGAGTTATAACCTCGAAACACCATCATCATTAGCCATCAATTTGATCATTGTTGCCATCCAATCACAAGCCATTTTCTTCACTCCCTAAGTCTATAAATACCAAGCTCATTCTCTCATTTTCCTTGCACTAACTCACTTAAGTTATCTCTTCTCAACTTCTAAGCCTTTGGTTGCAAAAGCAGAGCTAAGCATTCTCAAAGTTCAAAGTGGATATATAGGCCCCCGATTACAAAAGGTGTTGTAATGCTTATGGATATACAAGCCCAGGGTTACATGTGAAATTTAAAGATAAAAAATGATAAGGCTTAAGAAGTAAATGTTAAATATGTTTAAGCTTAATAAGACAAATGCATGATTGATTATGTTATATTATGATGAGATTAATACTGTTATGATATATGCTTTGCAATGTTCTTATGTATGTATGTTACCACAAGTGTTTTGTCTAAGAAAACCTACTTCGACTAGAGGATATTTTCAAACATAAAATTGAACAATATTGCATGAACACCTTTTTAAAATAAAGTCAACATGGTGGAAACATTATCAATGACACCTTAGTTTCCTACTAAGAAAACCTATTTTTCTCACTCTGCTATTTTTATATGTTTCTAGATAGAGATAACTTCGATAATTGTGTATGTGGACACAATGAGCTTTGATATCCAATATGATTCTAATACAAACTGCATGTTAGTTACTATAAGAGCTACTGTTAGAGTTTATGTTTTCTTTGGTAGATTTTTTGGCTTTTCTATTTTAAGTCAAGACTTCAACCCAACTAATCATTTCGATGATATTCTCTTGGCGGGAATACACCAAGAGTTTAAAGAGGGAGAGGAACCCTTAGAAGTTAAGTCACGGAATGTGGTCTATCCTAACAACTTTGGAAAAGAGGAAGACCCATATGAGGACTCCTACGACCCGTTGGACATTTGGGAAGTGGCTTTGGACGTGTCACACATTTCTATCTTTTCCACTATTAGTAGTATATAAGGGTTAGGGTTATTAGGGTTGAATTTCCTATGCTTAGTTATTTGATGTTTAAGTACTTGATGTAAGAACTACTTATTTCCATGAAAGTTATATATATTATTCAATTTTACCATTGTCTCTATACTTACCTATTATGGCCTATGTTTCAAGTTTCTAAAGTAAAGCAAAGGAAAAATATAAGTGACATTAGTAATAATCACCACGTTATAGCTTAAGAATAATATTGTTATCATAAGGGTGTTACAAATCGTCTCCTCTTCCTAAAAGGCAAACTATCAGGGAGCAATGCTACTAAACCATCCCCTATCGACCACTACCACCTTTTATCATTTAGCCCAATTCATCAATTCACTTCACTAACACCACAAATAGCTGTTTAGTCTCTACACCCACTCCCACTCTATCCTCCCCTCCTCTCTAGGTGCTACTTTGCCTCCATCCACACCTTTCACTACTTTGCCTCATCAATCAGATAGAGTGAAAAGTCCAAATTACTATCTTTCCTAATTTCACCGTACTCCATCGGTGTCGAGGTTCATAATCAATTTTTTGCCTCATTAATCGATGGAGTTAAAAGTCCAAATTGCACTGATCAATCAATGGAGTTAAGGAGAGTCTGTACTTGTTAAAAGTTTTGATTTTGTTTCTGTTATTGGTTATCGATGTTTGAGAGAAAGACTTGATTCCTGGATAAAAAGTTGGTCAATGGTATGATGGATCAATGTTTTTTAAAAAAATATTTATATTTGGACGCTTTTTGCTGTAAGAACCATGAATGGAAAAGAGAAAAGATATTTTTTATTGGTGGTGCTCGCCCAATAAAGAGAAGAGCTAAGGATGGATGTGATGTTGGTTGGAACACTATTTTATGGATGAAAATTAATGTGTTTTATTTGGGGTTGGAGATTTCTTTTTGGAGGATATAGACAGGCATAAAGATATGAGAAACACAAAGATGAAGATGGTGGTGATAAGGTGGAAGATGGAATGAGACTCAATAATTGGTGTTAGAAAGGGTAATTTTATCTTTCAAAAATTGTTATTATTATTAATTTTGAAACTTATTATCTTATTTAAAATTTTTATATAATTATTATATCTATAAATCTCAACTATCAAAACAAAATCAAATGGCCAAAATTAGGGAACCATGTAATGGTCCAAAACAATAGTGAGACCAAATTATCAGCCACCCTAACTACTCCTTGCAAGATTCAAAGATTGTTCTGCCAACCCTATTACTTTTCTAAAATGTTTTTTAACTTTTCGCTTTTTTGGATTTAAAAAATAAACAAATCCATGGATACTCATGGGGGATGGAGATGAAAATATGGACAAGATTCTAAAAAGGGATGGGGGCAACAGAACATTTCCTGCCGCCATGGACATCTATTATCATTTCTACACTTGGCCAACCAAGTTGCTTGTCTATTGCTTCAAGTTCCTGTACTAGCCGTCCAACCCTAAATGGTTAAAACTACAAAATTGTCTAGAAGGCTATATTCAAATGTATATTTTTAAATTCTAAATCACATATTTACATAATGAAATAAGAAACAAATTTAGAATTACAATTTATGTACTAATTCTTAACAAAACCAAACATGTAAGCCATTAGGCTAGGCTAATGCTGAACGGTTTTGTTAAGAGATAAATCAAGCTTATTTACATCATCATCAAGACTGAAGAATTCAAGTTAAACTTTACCTTTAGAAGATTATAGGATAAAGTAGAATTCAAGTTAAATTTGTATTCATCCAGTCATCATAATTGACCAGTCAACAGAAGAGTTTCAGTTGTACTTTACCATCGTCTTACTTAAGCATTAAGAGAGGTTTGCCTATACAAAGGCCTCTCCATCCATCATTTGTAATACACATGAGAATAGGAAAAGGAGTAGAGAGAAAGTGAAGTACAAGAACTCAAACGAGTTCCGTATCTGAGTGTTGTGTGTTTTGTAAAATTGGCTACTAACCAAAGCCAATCTTTGGGTGTATTGTTGTTCTTTCAATACAAACATTTTGTGGGATCAAATTTTGTTCTTTGCATGCTTATATTTTCTTCTCATAGCATCTAAATTCAACAAGGCAATTTTATTTAATTGCCAACATCTGGTATTAGAGCTTGTTGTATCAAAATGGCAGCAAGTTCAAGCATAAGAGCAAGTCAAGTTCAATAACTACAAATGACTATCTTGAAAAGTACGGACATTTTCAATCTGAATGCAAATCTCATATTCAGTGCCATAACTGTAATAAGTATAGTCACTATAGTTGAGAATGTTGTGCTAAAGCATTAAATAAAAGAGAAAGCCGTGCCCAAGTTGTAGAAAGTGAAGAAGGTATGAAGATGGTGCTTACAACAAGTCATGCAGTAGCTGATAAAGATGACAACTAGTGGTTACTAGATACAGGGTGCAGTAACCATCTAAGTGGGAACAAAGAACTATTTTCTGACTTAGATAAGAGGTACCACACCTCAATCAAACTCGGTGACCATTCAATACTTGAAGTCTTGGGGAAAGGAAAGATTTCCATCAGATTGAAAGATGGATCTTTGAATTACATTTCTAATGTATTCTACACACCAGGTATATGTCAGAATCTCTTAAGTGTAAGACAACTTGCTGAAAAAGGCTATGATTTAAATTTCAATAAGAAAGGTTGCACCATAAGTGATGTTGAGATGGACTTGATAGCAACGATAAACATGTCAAAAAATCATCTATTTCCAATGAACATCAAGTATGATGCTAGTTTATGTTGCATAGCTGCAGCAGTTGATGATAATTGGCTTTGGCACGTGCGATTTGGACATTTCAACTTTGAAAGCATCAAATTTCTTGCAATTAAAAAATGGGTTACTGGCTTGCCTGTTATCCAAGCTCCTGATCAACTATGTGAAGCTTGTGTAGTAGGTAAAAAGCATCAAGATCCTTTTCCTAAAGGACGTGCCTGGAGAGCTACAAAATCACTTGAGCTAGTGCACTCTAATTTATGCTATGTGAAAGTTCCATCCAATAGAGGTAATAAATATTTTATTACTTTCATTGATGACTTTGATAGGAAGACATGGGTTTATTTTCTGAAAAATGAATCTAA
This sequence comes from Dalbergia cochinchinensis, assembly GCA_031216125.1. Classification (NCBI taxonomy): domain Eukaryota; kingdom Viridiplantae; phylum Streptophyta; class Magnoliopsida; order Fabales; family Fabaceae; genus Dalbergia; species Dalbergia cochinchinensis. The sequence continues at coordinate 71,355,009 of CM062368.1, read as the reverse complement.
TGCTTGTGATACACTCAAAAGTTTTATGATGTATGTTGAAAGGTGGAGTGATTATACTCTGAAAACCTTGAAAACTGATAAGGGGACAAAGTATATTGTTTGTGATGATTTCTTAAGAAAACATGGTGCTAAGCATCAGATGACTACTAGATACACTCCTCAACAAAATGGAGTGGCAGAAAGAAAGAACAGAACAATCATGAATATGGTGAGAAGCATGCTACATTGCAAAAAATTACCCAAGAGTTTTTTGGCTGAAGCAGTAGCTTGTGCTGTTTACATCTTAAATAGATGTCCTATCAAAAGTGTTCGTGATAAAACTCCACAAGAAGCTTGGAATGGGCAAAAGCCAAATCTAAGTCACTTGAAAGTCTTTGGTTGTATTGCTTACGCACATGTTCTTGATCAACTGAGGAAGAAGCTCGACGACAAGGCAGAAAAATGCATCTTTGTAGGATATAGTGAAGAAACAAAAGCCCACAAGCTATACAATCCAGAAACTCAAAAGGTGATTATCAGTCGAGATGTTACCTTTGATGAAGATGGAATGTGGGACTGGTCAGAAAAAAGGAATGAATTGTTGCCTGTACTAGTAATTATAAATGAAGAAGTAGCTAATGAACTATCAGATGAATCAACATCAGATTCACCACCTCCTAGATATCCACAAAGGGAGCGGTGTCCACCTTCTCACTTGCAAGATTATGAAGTTGATAGAGATGATGATCCAGAGGATGGAGAAGAAGTTACCTACTATGCCTTATTTGCAAACTGTGATCCAGTGACATATGAAGAAGAAGCCAATGGTGATTGCTAGATTAAAGCAATGGATGAAGAGATCCATGCAATTGAGAAGAATGACACATGGGAGTTAACAACACTTCCAAAAGGAAAGAAGCCAATAAGTGTAAAGTGGGTGTACAAAATAAAGTACAATCCAAATGGAGATATAAATCATTTCAAAGCACGTCTAGTGGCAAAAGGGTATAAACAAAAACCCGGCATTGATTATTTTGAAGTATTTGCTCCAGTTGCTGGATTAGACACAGTACGCATGATTCTTTCCCTTGCTACTCAGAATAAATGGAAAATTTTTCAAATGGATGTCAAGTCTGCTTTCTTGAATGGTGTACTTAAAGAAGAAGTCTATGTAGAGCAACCACCAGGTTATCAACAACAAGGAAAGGAAGACAAGGTCTACAAGTTGAAGAAAATGCTTGGAATGTTAAAGTCTACAAGCTTGGTTTAAGGGAGGCAAATGTTAAGAGATAAACCAAGCTTATCTACATTATCATCAAGGTTGAAGAATTCAAGTTAAACTTTACCTCTAGAAGATTATAGGATAAAGTAAAATTCAAGTTGAATTTGTATTCATCCAGTCGTCATAATTGACTAGTCAACAGAAGAGTTTCAGCTGAACTTTACCACTGCCTTACTTAAGCATTAAGAGAGGTTTCCCTATATAAAGGCCTCTCCATCCCTCATTTGTAATACACATGAGAATAGGAAGAGGAATGAAGAGAAAGTGAAGTACAAGAACACGAAAGAGTTCCGTATCTGAGTGTTGTGTGTTTTGTAAAATTGGCTACTAACAAAAGCCAATCTTTGGGTGTATTATTGTTCTTTCAATACAAATATTTTGTGAGATCAAATTTTATTTTTTGAGTGCTTATATTTTCTTCCCTTAGCATAACAAGGCAATTTTATTTAATTGCCTACAGGTTTATATAATATAAATGAAGTCATAAATTAAAATTTTATTATCTCAAAATTTTGATGTACCAAAAAAACCTAAAATATAAAATCTTTAAAGTCGGTTACAATTTTAAAAGAATTTAATTTGAAATAACAATTCTAGCTATATCGCAATAATAATCAATTTTGACGTCTGAACGGAACCTAAAAGAAATCGCAGAGCATCGATCTTGATCCTTAAAAAAAATGAAAAATTGAGAACCTAGGCTTTCACAAAGTCAAGTCATTATGTTTTCTCCATCTTCGCAACGTGTCTCAAGCTAGTTAAAAATATTTTGTAGGAGGGAAAGAAATGAAACAGAAGTTCTTGACTTGCATATGTCTTCGTAATTTCATTCTGAACAGTTTGAAAAGGCTTGTTGTAAGTATAGAGAGATCTAGGGCAAGATAGTTATATTTGTAGATCAAGGAGGTACTAAAAATAAATCACTCTCTATTGTTTATTGAAAATCTCTATACACTTTATAGATTAGAGCACACCTTAACCACTATCTCACAAGCACACTCATGAGGTACTCACTTACTATACTTCACAGTGCTCTAAACAAGCATTCTCTATCTCACTTTCTCTTAGTCAATCAATGCACTGGTGAAGCGCACATAAATGCATCTCACACCTAAATAGGCTTCCAATGGCAGTTGCTATGCTCATTAGATTATTCTAGTGTAATAATTAATTATTACATCATCTAGAAAATTCTTCCAATGCAAATTATAAGAAGCTTCCCGAGAGTTGGTGCTCAATACTCAATGTAGAAATTTCTGGATCCTTTGTTAATGCTCTAGTTCTTTCTAGAACTATGGGCCATCTTTCAATATTGCTGCTGCCTCTATACTTTAGAATTTGTAAAATTTCACCCACGGTTTGCATTATCAGTTAGACTAATTAAGTTAAAAACAGCATTATTGCTCAAGTAACTCTATCGATGATGATTTTAACCTATGTTATGGATTTAAATGCTCTTTGCATTCCTTTACACTCCCTTATCTGACATGTTTTGAACTACAAATTAAAATAACTATGAGAATTCGCTATCTAGAAAACTTACACACTTTTAACTTAGAAGCAATTAATTTAGAGTTTTGAACCTATTTTAATCTATTAAAGATAACGAAATTACGAAGCTAACTCGATCATACCGTAGTTGATCTATACCAAAAAAGAAGAAACGTTTTTCACACAAATCTCGGAAGTCAGACAAATGATTGAATTATTGAAATAAGCAAGAACGTTTTTGCTGCTTTATCGTCATCTATATCTATGATCAGAGGCAACCCCAAAATCATCAATTAAATATATAAAGTACCGTATATAGTTAATTCACTGTAAGCACGTATAAAAACCCCCCACTAAGCGTTTGAAGAGTTCAGGGGCCATGACCTGACCTTGGCAGGATGATCAATGTCGAATCTACCTAAAACTTTAATCAACTCAAAAATGAAAAAAAAAAAATACTATATACAGTAAAGTATATAATTTATATATATTAGTACCTTATTATGTGGATTACTTTCCTTCAACTGTACCTGAAGCTACTTTCTCTTGAAGATTGCAATTGTTTCTATTCCCCTGTGAGACTAGAGACCTCAATGACAGAGCAAAAATTGCTCGGATCTTTAGTTGTTTTTTGGCATGATAATGAAATTTGGGAGAAGATTCGTGAACTTCAATCGGCAGAGAGGATAGAAAGAAATTGAAGGTCTGGGTTTTGCAAATGCCTGGCTTCCCCTCCCTATTCTACTCCATCCCGCTGTGGCACCAGGTGTCAGCTGCGGGTGCCATCGCAGTGGTCGATCGGTCGAAGTCTTGATGATTTTGTAGGGGCGTGAGTGGATAGAATTCTTGATGTGGACTGCCTGAAAGATAAATACGCCGAACCGAACACAGGACTATGGTTTCAAAGGTTTATTATATATATTCACATATATTGAAAGTGACTAGTATGATTTAGCTATTTTATTAAGAGAGTGAGGTAAATCCTGATTATTGAATCTTATATGAATAAATAAAATTAAAATATAAAATTATTTAATTTTTTAAATAAGTATGTGAATATTAATTATTATTAATTAATTTTCATACAGCTTAAATTTACTTCTCTCACTCGTAATAAATTGTCTTTCTCACTTGGTTCGCAACTTATATATATTTATATATAAAGATAGATAACTATGGTTGATTAATTATATATTGTAAAAGAAATAAAAAATAAAATAGACTTTTTATTTGATGATAATAATTTAAAAAATAAAAATGTTACATTAAATAAGTTTTGACATAATTTACGATCAAAATAAAATAGAGTTCAATAAACAAGCATGGAAAGCTAATTTTGTTTATTCAAAGGTATCAGTAATTCTTTAAATTTCCTTGTGTTAGATAACCAATCATGCTAATTTTCACAATTAAAAAAATGAAAAATTGGCTTCAAACCTTTTTTATATTCAATCTATTAAAAAATTAAAAAAAAATTTAGTTTATACCGGGTGAACCATGACCCACTTTCCCCGGTTTAGCGAGTTTCGATCGATTTAAATTATCTTTGATCTGTCTTTTTTTCGTCCCAAAAAAAGCGTTGTTCTTATCCTTTGATCGCAACCCCTGCATGGATTGGTCCCAGTTGAACTGGCCACTCTAGTCTGATTTTCCTGACAACGATATGGATTGCATGTTTACTAATATGTGAATTAACAATATTTAACAGGTGAAAATAAGAATCTCAGTATACCATAAGATAGGCAGATTAATCAACTACATACGTATGTTAAAATAATTTTCTTATTTGCTGAAATTGTGCTCCTCCGATTTGATTTGAACCTTATTTTTTATCAAAAATAATGTTAAAATGATTTTTATACAACTAAATAATTTTTACTTACTAATTTTTTCAAGATAAAAATTTGATAATAGAGTAAAATATATTCTTTTCTCTTAAGATATAATATTATTATTCTGTCTTCTCCTCGATTCACAAAACATATGCCCACATCCCCTATAAAATTAAGAAAGTTACACTTTAATCTATTTTTAAATTTTTCCTTTATTTTTTATTTTCTCATACTTATTAATTTATTTTTGAATAAAATATCCTCTATTAATAGTACATATTAATTTTTTATCAAATAAAATATGTTACTTAAAATAATATAAAAACATTGAGTCATATATATATAAACCTTAAATTATTATTCCTATCAAAAAATAAAAGGTGTAAAAATAACTAATAGTAAAAATAATTTGTAATAATTATTTTTAAATATAAAAATTATCGATTTTTCAACCATTAATTTTACAATATTAATGTATATTGTATTGTAACCTCACAAAATTGTTCTGTTATGTTCTTTGTGATTTAGCTTTATATATAAAATCAATAATAGTTTTTATGTTATATATATTTAATATTCTAAAATAAATAACTGAGAAAAAGTAATTTTTATTTTTTTCAAAATTATGATTACAAATTATTATTGGTATAGATAATTTATTTTATTAAAATTAAATTAAATGCATGTGTCTGTAACTATATCAATATTTTGTATTATTATAAGCTATGTATATTTTAATTTGTAAAAAATTTAATAAATATAACTATAATAAAGGGTATATATTTTAGTCAAAAATAAAATAATAAGTATAAAAAATTGAGAATAAATAAAAATAGTTGAAAAATAAATTAAAGTATAGTCTTTGTCAATTTCTTAGGAGAGAGGAGTGTGTGTTTTAAAAATAAGGAGGATGAGAACATAATGAAGTGTTGTCTCAATAAAGGGGATTTTACTTTTCTCTTAATAATATAATAATTAATTTTCTCTTAGCCTATATACTAATAATAAAAATACAACAAAAACTTTAGAAATAGTTGAAATCATCAAAAGAATTCAAATATAAATAGAAAGAAATATCCAATATGAAATAATATTAAAATGAATTCTCTCTCAAAATATGTTTACTAATGTTTGATTTATAATAAGACTAAAATGATATCAATCGATACATATGTGAAAACTAAGCTACTATATAATAATTGGCTTAGTGACGAGAGATATGAATAATTTGGATGCGATCATTGGTTCAAAGTTCATTTCCTACGAAATTCTACTGTTACAATGTATATATACACTACTTAAGTTCGATAAGACTCAACTTATCTATATAGATAATATTTGTGCACTACTACTTGGAAAGTCTTGCCAAGTGACACGTTATTCTTGAGTGACTTCTCTAACACACTTTAGAATTCTTACTATTTTTGGAAAAAAATCAATCATATTTCTAAAACTCTTAAGTTTTATGTTAAAATTATTGTGAAATATTTTGATTCAACTATTTTTTTTACAGTTCAACTATTTAATCTTTATTTGAAATTTCAAAAAAATATTAAATAAATTTATAATTTTTATAATGAACTATATTATGTGAAATAAGAATTTATGCGTTTCTTCAATTATTATTATTCTTATCATCATCATCATCATCATCATCATCATCATCTTTTATATATAAAAATAATTACTTTTAAAATTGAGAATTTATATATGTGCTCTTTCTTAATTAAAAACAAGTTAATATTGTTTCATTTCTACATATCTACACATATAATATATAAGAACCATTAATTGGAAAGTTCTATCAAGTGACAACTTCTCCTTGAATGGCTTCTCCAACACACTTACGAATCCTTACTATTTTTAAAAGATACCAATTATATTATATTTTACTAAAGAAATCAATCATATTTCTTTGGTAATAAATCAATCATATTTCTAAAATTCTTAAATTTTATCTTGATGTTATAAAATATATTTTTCGACTATCAGTATTTCTTTTAATTTTTTATCTTCACTTGAAAATTAGAAATAAGTAACTTTATAAAATAAATTAAATTTGAATAAAATAAATTTATAAAGTTAATTTATAAATAATTTATTTTTTATATGTAATATTTTAAAATTTATACATTTCATTTTGTTAATTATTACATTCTAAATAATTTTTTCTATAATTAATATTTGAATTATTTTATATAACTAAATGTTAATATGAATTTGAAAATTTTGATAGACTTATATTTACACTTAAAATTCAAGGATAAATTATTATAATGCTTTAATTCCTATGCATTGATAATAAAAAAGTTTTTTACATAGTTATCCAATTATAGATAAATTATTATATTTGTCATGATAATTGACTCTCCTATTCATTACTTAAAAAAAATAAAAATGAATATTTTTTATTAAATAATGGTATAAAATATTTTTATATTATCACCCATCAAAAATAAAATTTTATTATAATTAATTGTATAAATATATTATGCATTATTTCTACTCATACATTACATGGACTTCTATACTAGTTACGTTATATACTTGGAGAATCATATGTAAATTACTGGTAATTTCAGTGTTGCACTTATGTTAAATTTGCATATGAAAAAATGTTGATAACTTATATTTCAACTATGTGACAAATGAATAAAGAGCGTATTTCTATTTATTATTAGTTACGTTATTTTACGACATCATATACATTCACTAGAGATAGAGCTAAAATTAAATCTCGTTTTGAGCAAAAATATAATTTGTTTACGTTGACTTTAGAGAGTTAACCCCACTTTGTTGTTGTACGTTGACTTCAAGGAGAATTTAATTAATTTTATATTAGTGAAGGAAAAAATATGAATCTAGGTCATACAATTATCGTGAGTAGAAAAGAAAGTTAAAGAAAATTGAAACACTTGTACAATTTGTCAAATGTCAATTTCTTAAAAGAGCCTTTACATTATTTATTTTACGTTAGTTGATCAGTATAACAGTTGTCCTATACTTTTTTTTTTCTTTCTTGGCTTAACTTCTACCATCGTGATTTTTAGAGCTGAATAAGTGTGGAGCTCGTGCCTTCACTTTTATTAATAGTGTTCAAAACCTATATTTCAAATTTATTAGGTGAGGTTCGAGTTGTGTAGAAAAATTAGACTCTACTTAGTACTTAAATTGAAGAGTAAATTAGTAGTTTGATTTTCAGTCTGAAAATTTTTAATATTATTTTAGTTTTTGAAACATACATCTGACATTACTTGTCCATGAAAGTTTTTTATCTTAGTTTAATTAGTTCCTAAAAGATACATATGATATTACTTGGACCTCTAAAAGATACATGTGATATCTATTTGCACCCCGAAACACGCGGATTACCAATGAAGATATTACTGATGGATTCAAAATAATTTCCAACAGAAAATAGTATTATTGATGGATTTATTGTCGACAGCCATCCGCTAGAAATTAATGCATTGGAAAAAATATAACACATAGATATTTATCGTTTGTACTCTCAACAACTTTACTGACGGATAAGTCTGTCAATAATATTGATATATTATATAAAGCGTTCCTTTTTTATTTTCTAAAAATTATTACCAACGGCATTTCTGTCAATAAGGTGAAATAAATATTTATTCTTATAAAAATGAATATTGATTTAATGATAATATTATCCATGGTAATTCTGTGTAAAATACTAAAAATTAAAAAATAGTTTATTTTTATTTATGCCAAAAATTACATAATTTTGTTTTTTAAATGATTATTTTGTTGTTATTTTTGTTATTATTGGTAATGCATTATTAGTTGTTGCTAATATTACCATTGTAATTAGTATTGATAAATATTTTAAAACATATAAAAATTAAATTAAAATTAAAATGAATAGAAAAAGAAAATTGCAATTGCAATAAATTAAATAGAAATATACTGATCTCATAATGCTATAAAAAACAGGAAATTAAAGTAAATAAATTATCACAAGTGGTCATCATGATCAATGTATAAAATACCCTCATCTAAGTCATCAGAGCGGAAGATGAGGAGGAGGAGGAGGAAAAATCTCGCAATTATATCGGTGGTAGTGGTGATGGAGAAGGAGGAAGAGACAAGTTGCTCACTCGCATCATCTCAGAATTTATTTGCATCTAATGCATCTGTTGCTGCATTTACCTCTGCATCTTCTTTTTTTGCTTCTTCTTCTTCTTCTTCTTCTCCTCCTCCTTCATCGACAATAGCTTAAACCTTTTTCTTCCATGAGGTCTCCTTCTCCCACCATTTATGGTCCTACTCCTTTAGCCTCTTACGCAACTTCTCATTAAGGGCATGGACTTAGGAGCAGACCATGTCTTTAACCTCATGTCTCTTAGGGATGAGGCATCTCTGGTCACAAAGGCAGGGACAATGAACCACTATAATGACTCCCCATGCCATATATGTGATCCTTGTAAGGATCATCGACCATTTGATCACAACACCTCCTCATCAATGGGAGAGCAGTTGTTGGCACTAGTCCCATCTTGGATATGCCTACATCTATTGAGTCTTGGGCCACTTAAAACCTCTGCATGTACTTGGCCTACAATTAACTGAAACTGATATTAGACTTGCAAAATAATTGAAGTCCTAAATTAGAAATACAATTAATTGGAACTAATAATGAACTAAAATATTAATAACTAAGCTTACGTATGTGGTCTCCAAGCGGACATCATAACCCATTTTGACTTGTCTTGCTTGCAAATGTAGGTTTCCTTGAACACCTTTCCTTATATATAGAGTTGTCAAAATAGGTGGAGCCATTTTCAAGTTGGGCTACTATGAGCTATGTTAGTTTCGGGCCAAAAAAATGCTAGTCTAGCCCAACCTATTCTGGTTATAGGCTGGCACATGGGCCAATTTTTTTAAATTTGTAGTTCATCTCCAAAGTCAATGAGTGAAAATATAAACTATTAGTAAGTAGTGATATTATTATTACTTTATGTGAGAATGAGAAATGAACTTGATTTTTTTATAATTAATTTTTTACAACTTAACTTGATGCAAAAGTGAAGTGAATCAATGCTTTTTTGTTGATATTCGTTTTTAGTTTAGACTTTTTAAATAGGTTAAAGGATCCAATTCAAGTAGTAATGGCTCATATATGCAAGTGATTATTTAATAAAAAAAATTAGTGTTCAAGCCATCGAGTTGGATTGGTCAAAGCGACTTGAGCCATTCGAGTTGAGAAAAATCAAGTTGAGTTGATTCTGATTAACTTTTATTTTTACTCAAATTTTTTCAGTTCAATCCACATATTTTTTTGAACATCCGGGTTTAAACCATTTTGACAGCTCTACTTGCTTAGGTGTCTTATTCAGGACCTTTGTCTATAATTCCACATAATTAGTAAACAATTCAAAAGAACATAATTAATAAGAAATTCAAAAGAATAAGCAAATGTAACACAAAAGTGCATTATGTAGTATAAATCGCCAACCAAATTCGCCATAAACCAGCTAAATGTGGTAGAGTTACTCGTATGTAGCCACCTCTAACAGAGGCCTTATTGGCCTTTAATTTTCCTTCCCTGACTTGCCGAAAAACTCCAGGGAAACACATACAACACCTGCATGTAGGCCTCTGCTATCCAATCACTAGGTTCCTTGCATTCGCAAATGTCATGATACATCTCCAGTAGGTGTACAAAAGATGGATTAGATGTCTAGCTAATCAAATCAAGCTCGAAAGTCAGAAAAAAGGTGCTGAGATTTCAGATTTGGCATGCTTCAACAATAAGGGCATATCTTGTTGGGAAACTAAGACACTTTCCCTCCTTAAGAACCACCCTAAACAGAGAAATAAAATAGAAACACAACCACAACACAATAATTTAACGTGGAAACTCCAAAACCGAAGAAAAACCATGGTCGCTGTCAAAAGACAACCAGAGAATCTCACTATGTGAAAATTATTACAACACACATACTTCTCTCTTAAATACCCACACCCCAGTACACCCACACTCTCTAAAGCAAATATTTAAACTACACCTCACAACACTCTAAAAACAAGAGTACAGAGAAAGAAAAGTCAAATACAAGCTTAAAGTGTTTTCTGACTGGTGCAAATTGAAGTGGGACTTTTATCCCAACACTATTTCAATCAAATCTTAACATATCTCCCTCATCCCAAATCCAAATAAGGCAACTATGGTGACCATTTTGAAAAGAAGAGATATTTCTATAACTTTTGTGAGAGCTAATTCAAAAGTCTCAGTGGTCAAACGGGGCGCATAAGTAAGCCGACAAAGCAATTCCGCAAAAATTTCACTGTCGGGAAACACGAGCTCGCAATAGCGAGATTTCGCAAACCAGAGTCCACAATCATGCAAGCTCGTCATGGCAAGGGTTGATCTCTCCCAAGAGAAACTCGGGCATCGTCTGACATATTTTCGGTTGTGTTTTGGCAATGGCATTGATGCGTGAGTATGTGAATGAGTATTAAACTCGGGCAAACTTGATTGCAATGGTATTCAGATTGGGTTTTGTGATTGGAACAATCTTGATTGTGGGATCTTGTTAAATGGTACTAATATAAGAATGCATGATTAAGATATTTGATTAAATGTATGTTAATTGGTTAATTGATATATGTTTAATTAACTAACGGATTGAGAAGTGGGTCTTAGTTGAGACTTAGGCTAATGCAATTGGTGCTAAGGTTAATATCAGCTAACTGGAAGTTGACGTTTTGATTATTTAATTAACTTGTGTGTTAATTAAATGCTAGAGGTCGTCAAGTAAATTGCAGAGTTATTAGTAGCAGTTGCATGATAACTTAAATTAGTTATACTCCATGTGTTTGATAATATGTATATTTATGATAGATATGTCATTGACCCTGCTTGGAAATCTTTTCTTAATTACTATTCTTGCATATAAAAACCACAACCAATAATCCCTTTTCTTCTACTTTTGATTGAATAGTTATCGAACATTAATGTGAGACGACTCAAGTTGCATCCTTATGCTACACTTTTACAGCAACTCGGTTTTGGTGTAAATTTGTTGATTTAGTAGCGAGCAAACCGCGACATTGGCTTCTGCCATTCACATTGACTAACAATTTTAGATGTGTGATTAAATCCGAATTCAAGAGAAATCTCTACTCAAATTTTCGCATTCTAACATGAAGACCTCCTTGAATCCAATTAGCAAGGCATCAAACCGGTTTGGAAACCTCTAGAACATAAGTGATCTATGTTAAGTTCAAGCACCAATGTCAGCAATTAGTCATAAGCTCAAACCGGAAACTTAAATCTTATTTATTCAATTATTGCATCAACTCAATCAACCGATTAAAATCAACAAAATCAGGTTCTAAATCATAATTTTACATTGAAAGCTTCAGATGAGAAATTAAGATCAAGAACAAGAAGAAGAGTAGAGAAACAAATCTAAAATGATGTTCTTTAATTCTACGAAGGGCGAATTCCAATTCTTCCTAATTTAATCATCTATTTCTTAAAATTGTATGTTCTTTAGTTCTAAAATTGTATAACTTAATCACATGTAACATCTAATTTATTAGAAGTAAATCCGTCCTTTACACTCTAACTGTGATTGTACCGTAAGGAATTAATTTTGTCTTCATTTTCTTTCGACAATATAATTAATGTGAATTACAATTTCTAGTCATGCTTAAGTAAAACAAGCTTCTGATTAAAGGGCTGTCTACGACATAGAGGGAAAAATCACATGACTTGCGGGTACAATGGATAAGCGAAAAAAGATGAAGAGAGTTTAAGTGGAATGTCAGATGAGATTCAAAACTCAGCGAAGTACATGTAAATACGATAAGAAGGTGTGGTATAAGGGCATTTTCTGCCCTTCACCTTGTTATAATGTGAGATATACTTTGTGTTTAACCACATTTGGCTTTGGCCACGCTAATGCGTCTAACCACATTTAAGCAGGCTAAATGTAAGATGGATTCCACGACCTCCTTATCAAAGTGTAAGCCAGCAATGATAACTAAAGTGAACATTAACTGCTACATTTACTATTTCGGGAATCCATTGCAATATTCTCTATCACGCACTAAACAAAATGTTTGAATCTTCAGGGAAAATCGTTAGCACATTTTAATTTCATAAAATACTTGATTTTTGAATAAAATAGCACGTTATACATGAAAAACTTTTAGGTTGCAGAAACCTATTTTTCTCTCTTTCGTTTATATATAATATATGCATGAGTGAGTGCCAAACCTTATATATAGAGAACAAATATAAATCAGCAATTAAAAGTTTTCGTAACTAAGTTAGGGGGCGGCTATTGTAATTTTTAAATTGTTATTACCACTTCCATTTAACTACTTTTTATTTAATTTTTCTATAATATCATTTTCTTATTTATTAATTACAATGACAATTTAATATGAAATCATTGTTATTATTATTATCAATTATATTTTTACATAAATTTGTTGTTTTTATTTGAATGAAAAAATAATTTATATTCATTACCAATTTGGGCTAAGTCAGGTTCGTTGGTTCCATTTTCCTGGGGTTTACGTTTTAGCACTTAAAATGACGTTAGTCGTATTTTGGCTTTGTGTTCTCTTGTATTTTCCTTTGTCTAGTCGAGGGTGTTGTGCTGTTCACAGTGTAGGTTATGGTTAAGTAAATTTCCCTTCTTTGTTTTTTTCACTTTGCATTCTTGGTTTTCTGGGTTACTATTATCATCATTTTGGAACTGCTTGAATTCTTTATTTACTTTGATATTTTACTTACCTGTTTCCATCACACAAACACGAAACACTTACTATAGAAAGGACAAAAAAAAAAATGTCAACTATAAATTTATTATTACCAATAAAATTATAAATTATTTTTTCATTAAAATAAAAATAACAAATTTACACAAAAAATAATAATAATAATAATAATTTAATATTATATTGTCATTATAATTAACAGATATATTTGGAGGATATTATAGAGAAACTACAGAAAAAGTAGTTAAATGGAGTCACAATAGCCAATTGCGTCTCCCATACAGTTAATAGTTTACAACTGTAGAAGAGGAGGCAAATTGTTCCCAACATTATTGAACTGGCCAAATAAATGATGGCCAATTAATGATTGTGTAGTTGAAGACCGAGAGTCTTTTTAGTTTTAGAGAAAAAGTTATTTTTTTATGGTTTATTTTTATTCTAATTATTTTTATTGAAGCCGAGCCTCGCTTGTTTCATTATGCGGCAAAGGACGGCATCAATGAACTAAAAAGTAGGCTAATTGAATGTAATGCAACTGTTGGTATCGACTTTCAACCACTCGGACGCCTCCTCACAACTGCCCTAATACGTACGGCAAATCCACAAAATACATCTCTCTCTCTCTCTCTCTCTCTCTCTCTCTCTCTCTGTTTTTTTTAAAAAAATAATACAATTTCTTACCCCTTCCAATAACGTATTAGACATTATTAGGTATGCTCCGCCAGAAAAATCACGCTATGATATGTTAGTCATCATTGTATGTTGCCAATTATCTGCATTGGAAATAATTATGGGAATCTATAATGACACGTATAATGATCTCCACTTTTGATGTGTAATTAAGAAACTCTCGTAATTCTATATATCCATTTAATCTCACTTCTTGCCATTAGCAACAATAGAAATTTTTATGGCCATTGACTATAATACACCAATCCAATCAATATCAGTATTTTAAAAATTTAACGGGTAAAATGTTTAAATTGAAAATTTGTCTAATTTTCACTTTAATTATTTTAAATAACAAATTTAGTTTAATTTTAAAAACATTTAGTTAAAATATAAGACGTGACACTTAATAAACTTAAAGGGAATAACAAATAGATAATTTGAGCATATATTCAGGCTATCAATTTTATTTCTTTGTGTTCATTAACGATATCTTCTATGATTTTTTTATTTTAGGAACCGGTACTTATTTAAGATAATAACGATTTTGTGTTAGCGAATAATTTGCAAGTGCAAATATTAGATAAAAGGGTTTTTTCTATTTTATACTATAATAATGTTATTATTTATTTAGTTACTCTCATCAGTCGCTAAATTCAAACTTAGTTACAAGTTACAACTCAGTAATAAATTATAGAATTTGGCATATATTACGCGTTTTATGTTAGACAATATTGTTGCTAGACTGTACCCATACCTCCTTCTCACGATGAGTCTTTATCTTGGATTCGTCTGATGTACCAAAAATATAGCTATTAGACGAATTCAACATACGATGGTCTTCCATTCCCATAAATTTCATAATACTTTCTAATAAAATCTTCATCCTTCCTTAATTATACCTGATAATTTCTCTTGGAATTAATAACAGAGGGAGGGAAGTGGGTACACAAGATTCGAGGTCCTTCTACATTAAACTCGCCCCCCTCATAACGCATAATGTTAGTACCACACACACATTATATTCATTATATATATATATTTCATGCTCAAAAAAATTGTTGAACAACATCACCACACCTTCTTCTCCACCTCTCCTTTTAAAACCCCCCCTTCTCTTCTCCCTCTTTCCTCATCATAACATTTCTAACCTTGGAAGTTCATCCACACCCTCGTTCTTCTTCTTCATCCTAACTCTCCAATATTGTTTATTTTTTCTCTCTTTTTCGTGCCGCGTATATGGTCATGGGAGCCTTTCGCCATTTCGAGCCAATCTCAAAATGCAGCACTGAAGGAAGATCGAACCAAACCGTTGCTTCAGACTTGGATGGCACCCTCCTTGTGTCTCGCAGTGCTTTCCCTTACTACATGCTTGTGGCCCTTGAAGCTGGTAGCATAATAAGAGGCCTTATCCTCTTAGCTTCTGTCCCTTTCGCGTACTTCACTTACCTCTTCGTCTCGGAGGCCGTCGCCATCAAGACCCTGATCTTCATCACCTTCGCGGGGCTGAAGATCAGGGACGTTGAGATGGTGGCGAGGTCAGTACTGCCCAAGTTCTATGCCGAGGACGTGCACCCTTTGGCATGGAGTGTTTTCAATTCCTTTGGGAAGCGTTACATTGTCACTGCTAGCCCAAGGTTGATGGTGGAGCCGTTTGTGAAGACGTTCTTGGGTGCTGATAAGGTCCTCGGGACTGAGCTAGAGGCTACAAAATCAGGGAGGGCAACTGGGTTTGTTAAGGAACCTGGGGTGCTTGTTGGGGAGCACAAGAAAGTCGCTGTTGTCAAGGAATTTCAGTCTAGCTTGCCAGATTTGGGACTGGGAGATAGTGGAACTGATCATGACTTCATGTCAATTTGCAAGGTTGGTATATTATAATAATAATAATAATAATGATGATGATGATGATAATCATGTTTCTTTGACAGTTATATATATTCTCATCATATGTTTCCAACATTCTATTAAATATGTTTTAGCATAGATAGGAACTTTTGTTTATATTCTTAATTGGTAACTTGCATGCTCCTGCTCCTGCTTGTTAATTATTCTTTGTCACTGTCTAAAGTTAGAGTGCTAATACATTTCATAAGTCATTAGTACAAAAGGTACTAATTAAGTAGGGTAGCGTAGCTAGACATGTAGGAGTATCATTATTCTATGATTATATTGACAGAACATAATGTTTATATTTATCTTTGCTCAGTCTTCTTTTTTTGGATTAGAAGCGCCAGTTTTGTGCTGTTTAATTCCGTAGCTCGGTGGGCCTATACGTTTAATGAAAAGCACCATTGTTAGAAAGTAGTTTTGTCCAAAATTTAATTCATGTTGGGTGAGAGCGTTAATGGCCATGACATGTTGTTTTCACCTACATAATTAGCCTCTCTTCCGGTTCCTGTTTCCGTGCATCAAACTTCTCAAGGCATAATAAGAAAATCGCCCCTCCATTGGTTGTTTCATTCCTTCGTTTTCGGTATATTTACTACCTTCAACGTGCAAGTGGTCCCCACGTGTTACATGGCCCCATTTTATGAATACACCTTATAGGGTTTAGCAGTTTCAGTTTTGAGCTGTCCATGCCTTTGCATTTTAGTTCTGACTTCTCTCTCATACAACTGATAGCTCCACTTTAACTACTTTTTAACACTAATAATTATCCGGTCCTAATTTCGCTGCTTTTTATGTATAAACTAAATTCAGTTTCTAAATCGAGGACTCGGTACACTTTTCCATGATTTCCTCATGTCCAACCCACTTTTAACACAAAATTAAAGCCCTATATTGTTTGCAGCTCATGTAAAAGATATGAAAAGTACAAAACACATCTGCCTGCATAGCTTTCCATGCATCATTCAATTAGAGAACACAATCCTTATGACATTTATCTGTTGACTTACTCCACAAAATCATAATTATGCTTGCTTATTTTTTTCCTTCAATTAGGCATTCGTATTATTAATTTTAATGATGGTTTAAAATTGTGACTCTGATTGAAGTTGCATTCCAATGCAGAATATTACACAAAAATAAAAATAATGCTTGCATGGCCATAATTGTTACCGTGATTGTGAACTGCAATTTAAAGCCATGATTTTAATCCTTGAATAAATTCTTTCAAAGTGCAACTATTAACTGTATTTTTCCCTTGCAGGAAGGATACATGGTCCCCAGGACTAAGTGTGAACCACTTCCAAGAAACAAGCTACTAAGCCCAATTATTTTCCATGAGGGTAGGTTTGTTCAGAGGCCAACTCCTCTGGCTGCCCTCTTGACCTTCCTATGGCTGCCAATTGGCATCATACTCTCTATCCTGAGGGTCTACCTCAACATCCCTTTGCCTGAGAGACTTGCTTGGTACAACTACAAGTTGCTGGGAATCAGAGTTACTGTGAAGGGTACCCCTCCACCCCCACCAAAGAAAGGCCAAAGTGGAGTCCTATTTGTTTGTAACCACCGCACAGTTTTAGACCCTGTGGTTACGGCGGTTGCACTGGGAAGGAAAATTAGCTGTGTCACATACAGTATCAGCAAATTCACTGAGATAATTTCACCAATCAAAGCTGTGGCCCTCTCAAGGGAAAGAGAGAAAGATGCAGCCAACATCAAGAGATTGCTTGAAGAAGGGGACTTGGTGATTTGCCCTGAAGGCACCACTTGTAGGGAGCCATTTCTTTTGAGGTTCAGTGCACTTTTTGCTGAGCTAACTGATAGGATTGTCCCAGTTGCTATAAACACAAAGCAAAGTGTGTTTTATGGGACTACAGTTCGTGGTCACAAGCTGCTGGACCCTTATTTCGTGTTCATGAACCCCATGCCCACATATGAGATCACTTTCCTGAACCAGCTACCAAAAGAGCTCACATGCAGTGAAGGGAAATCTGCAATTGAGGTTGCAAATTACATTCAAAGGGTGCTTGCAGGGACTCTTGGATTTGAATGCACCAATTTGACAAGGAAGGACAAGTATGCTATGCTTGCAGGAACAGATGGGAGGGTTCCATCTAAGAAGGAGAAAGCTTGAAACATTTGGAGGGACAATAAAGCAGTTCCCATTTGATTCTGTGTATTGGTTGCCAGCATGTTCCAAAAGCACTTAGAATTATGATAGTAATAAAAGGAAAGGAAAGGAAAGGAAAAAAAAAACTCATTGTGACGATGCCCATTAAAAAAAAAAGGAGAAAAAAAGTAATAGCAGTTTATGTATATTTTGTTATTCTTATATGAACAAATTATAGCTTCTGTTATTGGGTCAGTCCTGAAATCTAGTACATTTTTCTTTTTGCCTTGAAGGTTTTACATAAATAGCCTGTGCCAGTATGAATGTGATAGTTATGGCGATGATAGGACTGATGGGGATATGGCATGTGGGATCATAAGGTACACTGATTTTCAATGAAGCAGTAATGGCATTGCTGTAGTATCATTAACTTTCAGGCAAGTCCAGCTAGAAAGCTGACAAGCGTGTCCAAACCAAAATAAATAGTATGTAGGTATGATATGAGAAGTTAATCGAGTGAATCTACGATGTGGAGCCTAAAATTATACGTGTGTTTTGTCTTGGTCCTTAAATTATGAAATTAATGATTTTGTTTTTTAAAATTATAAAAATTGATTTAAATTAGTCATGTTGATAATTTAAGTTAGTCGTTGTAGACTCACTCTAGTGACCAAACTTAAATCATAACTTCGAAAACTAAATTATTAATTTATTGATTTTAAAAGTTAACTGAAGTACAATGCTAATGACTGAAATAAATATTCTCTCTAAATAAATGTAATCCCTGTGGTATGGCGAGGATTCCTTTATAGCTGAATTGGTACGAGACTAAACAACAGATTCAACAGAATTTACTCAACTCACATGGAAAGTAAATAAAAGAGAAACTCACCAATCATAGCATTGCTATGGTGTTGGACGATCCAGCTACAGAACTAAATATGCAAAGCAAGTTAATTAGTTGTATATTTTCTCACGTAGCTCACAGGGCACAAATGTTGAAAACAAGAAAATTCAACCTTGCTTTTATACGTAAGTCATAAAATTTCTAGATCGGACTAGCCGATTCAGAATTAGCTAGTTCAAACCAAAAATTGATGAACTGGCTACCTAGCAATTCTAGCTCTGCATTTGTCTTGATCAAACTCGGTGGGACTCGAGTTGAACCGGAGCTACCAAAGCAGACCAATTTTAAAAGAAAAATTATATTTTCACAAAAGTTATGTAGTGGGGTTCAATCCCTGCACTAGGGGCAGGCCTATTGGCTCTTTATTCATTAAGTACTAATAATTATATATATTACATACTTAATATATTCTTATATTTTTATTCAATTAAATCCGATTCAACTAATACTTTGATGGAGTCGATCATCGGTTCGATTCTGAAAACTATTCTTCTAGCCATCCATTTTTCTTTTTGTTAAATTATTTTACCAAAATAGTATGTTAGAATATCATCATGATCGCTTGTATATGTATTAGATCGGCGATAAAGAGAACAGAAAAAGGATGTTTATTGATGAGAGGCTTGAGTATATATACACATAAGGAGAGGGGAGTTAGTTATAACTGTAACTAACTACAATGAACATAATAATGAATAACTAACTCATGTAACTACATGTGACTTAACTGAGTTAAAGATTACATTATTAAAACTCCAATACCCCCCTCAAGTTGGAAGGTATATATCTAGAATACCCAACTTGGAGCATAGAAATTTGAATTGAGATGGAGTTAATGGTTTTGTGACAATGTCAGCTAGTTGGTGTTGGCTCTTGACATGTATTAACTTCAAAATTCCAGCGGCAACTTTCTCTCTTATGAAGTGGCAGTCAATTTCTATGTGTTTTGATCTCTCATGGAATGTTGGGTTGGATGAAAGGTGTATGGCCAACTGATTGTCGCAAAATACTAAAGCGGGTGAGGTATTTATGTAAGTGGCGTAAAGCCACTTTGATTTTTTCAAACCGTGCACAGTAGAATTTCCTCTTTGTACGCGTGTGAATTAGCCTCCAGAGCGAAATTTTCAAACTTGCAGTAAAATTTCTTTGTGCATGTGTTTTTGGTGTACCCTACCAAACTCACGAGAAATCTTGTGCATTGATTGCACGGTAACTGGCCCTATAAATAGAGCCTCCTCCTCAGTTCATTTCATCCCATCGAGAGAAATATATACATATAGTGTGTTACGAGAGAGTTTCTCCTATTTTAATAGAGAGGTGTATTTTGCTAGTATAAGAGAGAGTGTTATTGTTCTCTCCTTATATTAAGAGAGAGTGTAATTTTATCTTCCATAGTGAAAATCTTTCGGTTCTTGCCGTGGTTTTTCCTCATCATTAGGGGTTTTACGTAAATATCTTTCATGTCGATTCCTATTCTCTCGCCTCTATTTTAGCTGCGTTGATCTGATTTCATTACTCTGGTACAAAACAGTGGTATTAGAGCTTTGATTCTGTGAAATTTATTCTTAGTATGCTCTGTGGTTGCGACGATCACGATCTTCCACATCGAGAAAGAATTTTCCTGGAGATTATCCGCGGCCATTGATTATAGTCCATTGCGGTTACTACTTTTGGTCCACCTTTGTTTATCGTATAGTTGTATCTTTCTGATTATTGTTAGCGTATATTGGATTTGTTCCATATACGGTATAATATATGCATTCGCGTATATCGGCACTATTTACGATTATCTGGTACTATTCTGATAAAAAAAAAGTGACGATCTAGTAAGAAAGCGGATCCAAAGTAAATACTATGGCGTGAAATTTGAGATTGAGAAAGTTCAATGGGAGTAATTTTCCACTGGAAATTGAAGATGAAGAGCAATCTTGAGAAAAGATAATTGTTTATCAGCAATTGAAGGCAGACTAGCTGATATTACTAATGGAAAGTGGAAGGACATGGATGATAATGCTGTTGCTAATCATCTTGCAATGCAGATTGAGTATTGTCTAGTGTTGCGAGAAAGAGGGCAAAGGAAATGCAGGATGCTCTTGTCAAGCTGTCGAGGTCAAGTCACTTCATAATAGAATATTTCTAAAAGCGGAGGCTGTATACTCTTCGGATGAGTGAGTCCACATCAGTGACGGACCACATCAACAATCTGAACACTTTATTCTCCCAGCTCACAACGCCAGTTATAAAATAGTGAGAATGAGCGTGCGAGCTTCTACTTCAAAGTCTACTGATTCATATGATCAACTCATCATCAACATCACAAATAATAATATTGCCGAGCTATCTATCGCTGATGATGTCATTTGGTGCTATTCTTGAAGAAGAGTCCGGGCGTAAGAATAAGGAAGATAGATTGGAAAGCTTCAAAGCAGCGAGAGGCATTGTTGGTGGCCGAGAGGGAGATCAATGGAGGCGTGACTTGATTGGGAGTCATGGTCGGAGTAGATCAAAGTCAAGAAAGAAGGAAGAACTTCAAATGCTACCAATGTGGCATGAGAGGGCATTTGAAGAGATTGTCGAAATAACAAGAAGAATCACAGATAAAGCTCCGGAGAGCATCAACCTCTCAAGGATGTGTTGCGAATACATCCCCGAGGATGGGAGAAATCTGTCGCATTGAAGCGGCAATAAGTTCTAAAAGCGATGTGACTCAGCGATATTTGGATCATGGATTGAGAAGCAACATGGCACATGACTCCGCATCGTGGTAGTTTCTGATTCTGAACTGTCTTGGAAGGATACGTGTTCATGGGAGATGATCATGCCTTAGAAATTGCGGTGTTAGTCTGTTAAAATAAAAATGTTTGATGGTGTCGTCGTACAATTCAAAGTACGGCACGTGAAGAGGCTTGAAGAAGAATATGTTGTCTATTGGGCAATTTGGATGACCTCGGGTGCAAGACCCATATTGAAGGTGGGATCTTGAAAGTTGTTAAAGGTGCTCTTGTGGTAATGAAAGCAGAAAAGATCGTGGCAAATCTATACAAGCTTCAAGGGAGATCGTTGCGGGAAGCGGATGCATTAGTTGCATCCGCAAGTCAAGAAGAAGCGACGATGATGTGGCACCGCATGAAACTAGGCCACATGTCGAGCGTGGTTTGAAGGTTCTTGCGGGCGTAATCTCATTCCCAAGCAAATCGGTGAACTTACCGGATTACGTGAGCACTTTGTATTACAAGCAAGCGATAGATTGACATTTGGTAGATCATTGCTCGGGATAAGCATTCTAGACTTGATTCATTACGATGTGTGGGAGTCACCCGAAATGTCCCTAGGAGGAGCAAGTATTTTGTATCCTTCGCCGATGATTACTCCAGGAGACTATGGGTATACCCAATCAAGAAGAAGTCAAGTGTGTTTCCAATATTCAAAGACTTCAAAGCAAGAGTGGAACTTGAATCTGGAAAGAGGATCAAGTGTTTGGGGCGGAACAATGGAGGAGAATATACAGATGGAGATTTTGTAGCATTTTGCAAGCATGAGGGTATTCAAAGGCAATTCATTGCACATACACCTCGGCAAAATGGTATAGCGAGAAGCCGGATGAGCAGGACTCTCCTAGAAGAACAAACGCAACGAGAGCGAGTTTAGCCAAGTCTTTCTGGCGGAAGCGATCCAAAGCGCACATTACGTGATTGTCGGTCGCCATTTCAGCGCAATTAGTGCGAAGACACCAATGGAGATGTGGAATGGCAAGCGGCCGAGACTATTCTTCTCTACAAGTGTTTGGATGTCCCTGCATATGTGATGTACAACACCCAAGAAAGAACTAAGTTGGACCCAAAGTCCGAAATGTATATTCTTGGGTTATCTTTGGCCCAGTGTAAAGGGGTATAAACAGCTTGTGGGATCCCACTTGCCCGCAAGGTTATTGTCGGCAAGGATGTTATATTTGCGAGAAAAATGAGCTACGCAAAGTGAAGGAAGAAATAGCGGCCTTGTCAAGAAACAACTACGGTTGAGATAGATAGAAATCTAGAAAAAAGATTACGAAGCGAAGCCCAGAGCATGATGAACAAGTACCAGGATGAGGCCAATGTCACGGATCGGCGATCATCACGC
Source organism: Dalbergia cochinchinensis (assembly GCA_031216125.1). Taxonomy (NCBI): domain Eukaryota; kingdom Viridiplantae; phylum Streptophyta; class Magnoliopsida; order Fabales; family Fabaceae; genus Dalbergia; species Dalbergia cochinchinensis. The sequence goes on along the minus strand of CM062368.1, from coordinate 71,331,973 downwards.
CAGAACCATGACCACGGCATGGCATTGACTATGTTATGGCAAGTCATGATGCATTTTGTCTTCTAACGAGAAGAAGGAGAGCCATCAACCTTCGGGAGGCTTTGAGTAATCGGATGCATCTCGTGGATAGCGGCAATGCAAGAAGAAATGGAGGCCTTGCATAGGAACAAAACATGGGAACTTGTTGCACTTCCAAAAGGTCGTAAAGCCATTGGCAACAAATGGGTCTATAAGATCAAGCGAGATGGCAATGATCGGGTGGAGCGATCGTGCAAGGCGGTGGTAAAGGATTTGCTCGGAAGGAAGGTACCGATTTCAATGAGATATTTTCTCCGGTTATCGGACTTACCACTATCGAGTAGTCTTTGGCTATGTGTCTTGTATTTGATTTACATCTTGAAGCGATTAGATATGAAAAGCGCTTTTCTTCATGGAGAACTTGAAGAGAGATATATATGCTCCAACCAAAAGGCTTTGAGGAAAAAGAAAAGAAACTTGGTTTGTAAAGTTGACCAAATCTCATGCGGTCTAAAGCGGCGCCAAGGTGTTGGTACAGGAGATTTGATTCCTTCATAATTCACCTCGGATACAGTTGAGTTGAGGACCATTGTACATACTACAAGAGGTTTGATAACAATGTTTTCATCGATTCATTGTTATGCGTGGATGACATGTTAATGGTAGGCCCCAACAAAGGTCGAATCCAGGAGTTGAAGGCACGATTGGCTAGGGAGTTTGATATGAAGGACTTGGGACACGCAAACAAGATTTAGGGATGCAAATTCACCGAGACGAAAAGTCGGGGAAGATCGGCTATCTCAAGAATTACTTGATGAAAATCTTGCGGCGCTTCAACATGCGAGATTATGGCGATTTCAACCCCACTTCTGCATGAATTACAAATTATCCTCGGATATGTGTCCTAGCGATTGAAGCCAGAGAGGATGGAAATGTCTCGAGTCACCGTATGCATCGGCGGTGGAAGCCTTATGTATGCCATGATTTGTACTAGGCACGATATTGCTCAAGCGATTGGTGTGATTAGTCGATTTATGGCGAGATCCGAGAAAATGAGCATTGGAATCTTTGTGAAGAGGATCTGAGATATATTAAAGGAACCTCAAGTCTTTTATATTTTGGAGGATCGAGTTCATTGTCGGGGATACGTTGATTGATTTTGCAGAGTGATCTTGATAAAAGAAAATCTACTACAGGCTATGTGTTCCGTTTGCGGCCCGGGTAATTGTAGTTATCAGAATTCTGTTGTAGCTCTATCTACTACGGTTTGAATATATGGCTGACTACACAAGCTTGCAAAGGAAGCTATTTGGATTCAAAGGTTAATGGAGGAACTTCGGTACAAGCGATTCAAAAATTGCATGTATTGTGATGATCAGTGTCTTACACATTGCAAGGAATCCCGACCTTTCATTCGGGCCGAAGCACATAGGTGTTCAATATCATTTTGTTAGAAGTGGTAGAAGAAGGAAATGTAGATATCAGAAGATTCATACTAAAGAAAACCTTGCGAGATGTCATGACAAAACCAATCAACACGACAAGTTTAAATGGTGTAGATCTTCCTATGGGCTACTCGAAATGTAAGCGACATGGAATTGGCAAGATGAGAAAAGGTTTTGAAATTCACCAAAAGTGGCTTTAAGTGGGAGATTGTAAGTGGCGTAAAGCCACTTTGATTTCAAGCAGTGCAGGTAGAATTTCTCTGTGCACCCGTGAAGAGTTAGCCTTGAGCGAAATTTTCAAACTTGCGATAAAAATTTCTTGTGCATGTGTTTGGTGTACCCTACCAAACTCACGAGAAGTCTTGTGCATTGATTGCACGGTAACTCAGCGCCTTTATAAATAGGCGCTCCTCATTCATTTCATCCCGTCGGAGAAATATATACATATAGTGTGTTTTGAGAGTTTCTCCTATTTTAATAGAGAGAGGTGTATTTTTGCTAGTATAAGAGAGAGTGTTATTGTTCTCTCCTTATATTAAGAGAGAGGTGTAATTTTATCTTCCACATAGTGAAAATCTTTCTCGGTTCTTGCAGTAGTTTTCCCTCATCATTAGGGGGTTTTCCACGTAAATATCTTGTGTCAGTTCCTATTCTCTCGACTCTATTTTAGCTGCGTTGATTTGTTTCCATTACTTTGGTACCCAACAATTTACACCAAATTTTTTAAGAATTTGTTGCATCCAAGTTAATTCGCTAGATAAACATGAGAGTGCTCTATATTCTGCTTCAGCTGAGGATTTGCTTACTGTAGGCTGTTTCTTTGTTTTCCATGATAGTAGGGAATTTCCTAAGAACACAAGGAAGCCTGTTGTAGATCTTCTGGTGTCCACGCAGCTGGCCCAATCAGCATCAGAATAGGCACTTAAGGTGAGGGAAGAAGTGGCAGAAAAAAGTAAACCTTGTCCTGGGCAGGACTTGATATATTGAAGTAGGTGGTGAAGGGCTTGTTCATGAGGTGTTCTTGGGTCAGACATGTACTGGCTTAGTTTTGTGACTACGAAATGGATGTCTGGACATGAGATGGTTAGGTACATTAATCTTCCAACCATTCTTCGTTAAAGTAAGGGGTTCTCACCAACTGGTTGATACTCGAGATCAAGAAACAGGTGCACGAACATGCAAGAAAGTGGAGGAAAATGAAGGAGGTTGTGGAAGCAGAGATATTCAAGAATTCTCAATTGATACCATATTAGATCACTGATGAAGAGAACTGAAAAAGGATGTTTATTGATGAGAGACTTGAGTATATATACACATAAGAAGAGGGGAGTTAGTTATAACTGTAACTAACTACAATGAACATAATAATGAGTAACTAACTCATGTAACTACACGTGACTTAACTGAGTCAAAGATTACATTATTAAAACTCCAATAATATGCACATTGATTCTTCATAAATTTAATGTGAATACTTCGTTCCATGTCTGGGATTACAGAAAACCTAATCTTAATCAAAATGACTCACCAAAAAGGGTTGGGAAGAAAATCAACTTTGCTCAAGGCAAGAAAACAATTAATAAACAATTTCTAGTATGAAGTTGCAAAAATTGTTAATTTGTTTAAAATATGATTTTCCGCATCAAAAGGGAATTACCGGCTTCAAGAAGAACTAGCAGTAGCATTTCCATCTTGGATAAGCATAGATTTTCGATCGGTTTTCAATTTTAGTTGTAACTAAATTTGACAAACAAAATGCTGTGTTTGGTAAGAGAGAGCAAAAAAAAAATGAAGATAGAGGAAGGGTAAGGACTAAGGGCTACAATTAAGGTCACAAAGTAGCTAGCAAAGCATTCATCATACATTTATTCAAAATGGAATCATCAATGTACATTGTAATAACTGTAAAATGAATGCAGGGCACAGTAAATATCATAACAGCACTGGAAGTCTGCAACAGCAATTTAAATATCAAGATTTTATGTCATTTTCAAACGTGCAAAATACAGTATCTGAGATCATATAAATAATGGAAAGTCATTCCCGATTCAACTTAATTAGAGCAGAAAATCTTTAAGCCAATTACAAGCTGGACCTAACTTGCTAGGCAGCTATTTATGGATGAGATAATGTTTTAACACTAAAGAGACTGTGGTCCTTCGATCTTCTGAAAAAAGATGGAGGCTTAGGGACCGTTTGGCCCTCGCTTTATAATGAAACTACTATATGAGACAATTCAATAAGCATGTGGAAGTGCCAGACTGTGATCCCATGCAGAGAGTTAATATGTGGTGTCTTGTGCTGGTACCTTGCCAAAGGTGGGCTCAAAACTCTGGAACGGCCGTGTTTGGATGTTGAGTTTCCTTACTTGGTACGCGGATGGTGTGGAAAACTTGGAGTGGCTCCCATTGTGTGTTCAGATCAGACACACACAATTTGGAGGCTAATAAATGCGTATTTGGTCAGTTTTATTACTCAAAGTACACGTTGAGCACAGTTTTTAGATGTATAAACTCTCATGATTTTTTTTTTTTATCTAATAACTTAAATTTGTAGCTTCTTGGAGATTAAGCAATTCATATTACTTGTATGACAAGTCAAAACCTTCAAATATCAAAGTGTGAATGAGTCATGTCCTTACTATCCCATTCTTTCATACAAAGGTTGGATTTTTATATAAAAGAAAATATGGTTTTGTATTTGGAAAATTTTAGATTCAAAATACCTTTTTGGGTTGACATGTTAAATATAAAAAATAAATCATGCTTCTTCAAGAAGCCATCAACTAAGAAAGTGTTTCTTTCGGATTTTGCAACTCAATTAGCCTATCTACTTCTATATTTGGCTTCTATTTATAAAGTTTGACTACTCTATTAGTCACAAAATTTAACCTTTTTCTTCTTAATTAAGTTCATTTATTTTAGGGAAAATTAGAAAAATCTCTTATGAGTTCAGGTGATATTACATTTGCCCCTTTAAAGATTTTAAAATTATGAATAAGTCCCTTAATTATTTAAAAGTTATTAGAGCAACATTCTCGTTGATGATAGGAAAAATTCCATTGAGATTCTTAAGATTTAGTAAAATTCTTTTCGACTGCCCTTTATTTATAAAATTTGCTCCAGAGATCTCCAAATTTTTGAAATCATAACATTAGCCTCCTTTCTATTGCACATTGAACAGTACGATCAGGGGATGTCAATGTCACTCGAATAAATTGAAGAAAGCCAGAGTGAATTTCAATAAACCTTAGAAGAGATCAATATAGTTTTGTCATGATAATAAACCATTAATAATAATACAAAAAATATTTTTTTAAAATTTAAAACACGTAAAGTAACTATTATGCCTTTAAATGTTTCTCCAATTTCTATAAAACATAATCCACATCAAAGTTAAAATTTTCTCACTTTCCCAAAAAAATCCCCCATTATTCTCCGCATGCATGAAATGTAACCTATCCTTCCACCAATGACATCACCACCACCCACATGCCACTAAAATCCAAATCCAATCAACCAAACATAGTTTGAGAGCAAATAGAATAAATAAGCCGAAGTTTGACAGTAAATAAAAGAAATATCAATATTTTCCTCTACTTTACGTGAATGACTTAATACAGCAGCAACAACAATGTTGTCACTCAAAACCAAGCTATACCAAGAAGCTTCCTCTATGGTTCTGGAGTTTACTACTGGGACAACATGATTTTCCACTAGCTATACTTGCAATCAGCTACAAACAAAGGATGGCATATAGGCATCAAAGGGTTAACAAAGGGAAAATTGAATAAGGGTGGCTTACTTTGGAAGGTAGCTAAAATAATAAGATAGAATGCATTAATCATATTTATGCATGGATATGCAAAATATAGGACCTGTTTGAAAATGTTTTTGTACTTTTATTTTATAAAACTATTTCAGAAAAAAAGTTTAAATTCAATTTTAAAAATAAAATCAAAAAATCTGTTTGATAACTTTACTCTCAAAATTGTTTTTTAATGAGAAAAAATAAAAAATCTATTTGGATAATTATTTTTTGAAAAATAGAACAACAAACTTGTTCAAAAAACTTATAATACTTTGTTTGTTATTTTCACTCGCATACCTATTAAAAAAGAAGTTTTTGTGATTGTCACAGTGCAAAAGTGTTGCGATTCCCATGCTCAATCCAATTAAAAATTTCAATCAAAAATCAAATTGCAAAGAAAATGTAGCACAATATAATGATGCAACTCCAGTCATCTCACATAGATATTCAATCACTTTTCGGTTAGGACTAGAAGGAAAGGTTAAATTAGGGGGTTTTATTTGTACGAGAGAAAGACAGTTAAGAAAAGAAACTAACAACTACAAATAACTAAAACAAATAGTAGCTCAATGATTTCCAATGGTCAAAGACATTATCTATCACCAATGCATAAATAATCAAACAAATGGAGTACAACTAATTTAAGTTATTAATTCAACCATTACTAATAGCTTTGCAATTCACTTAACCACCAAGCATTTTACCAGCTAGACTTCCAATCTGGGTTTTGTGTTATCCATAAAAGTTTTAGATGATCCTCTTAACTTTCCTACAAGCCATAGAACACAATCTTTAGGGGGTCTACAGCTCTAGTTATGATCAAAATACAGAAGCAGTGTAAGAAACACAATTGTGGAACAATTCTCATTAATGCTCAAATTTATGTCCAAACTCAAATATGATGCATAGTAAGCATAAAAGAGAACTAGGATACTAAGAATATAGTACAAAATAGCCTAGCTTAAAAAGAGCTAGGACACTAAGAATAGATTATAAAATATGTGTACAAATGAATACTTATCATAAACTAGCCAATAAGAGCCATATTTTGATTTTTTTTTTCTAGAGAACATCCAAAACAGTTTCCATTGAATGAATAATAGATCTAGATCTTAAGAACAATGACAATGCTTTTGAATAAGCACGAATAATCAAATGAAATAGAGTGATTTTATAAGAGCCCATACCTAGAGCTAACATTTTATAATCGAATTGAGACATTATAGAATAGGTCAAATTTCTCTTAATATCCTTTTGAGAAATAGTTAAAGTAGCTCCCAATATTAATATTATTATACCCATGAAAACTATTCTATTCATTAGGGGTTATTGCTATGAAAGGTGGAAGAAGTTGAGCGACATGAAAAATGCCGTCAACTACATTGTAGAAACATGTTTATGAACTATGAGATGCGCTTCAATTGTGGAATCCACAAGATTTGAACTCACAACACCATATGCACTAGTGTCAAAATCTATTAACACATAATTGTGACTATTCAAGCATGCATTATTTTTGGGACATAAAGCATATATGTTATCAACATCAAAATTAATACATGAAAAACAAACAAAATCAACAAGGTTAGCTAACCCAGAGAATGGTGCATGAAGACAGAATGATTTCTGGATTGGGGAGGATGCAAGGATACAAGAAAGTCCATCATTGGATACTGCATCTACCTTGGTTTTGCCCTCATATCTTGGAAATCTAAAAAGAAAACAACAATATCAAGAAGCTCTGTAGAAGCAGAATATAGAGCAATGGCTGCAACAGTATGTGAAGTGCAATGGCTTCAATACCTGCTCACTAACCTCAAACAAGCCCTATCACAGCCAATCCCACTATATTGTGACAACCAATCCGCCATTCACATAGCACAAAACCCATCCTTTCATGAAAGAACAAAACACATTGAGCTATATTGCCATACTATAAGAGAGAAAATCAAAAGTGATCTTATTCACCTATTGCCTATCTCATCCAAATTACAACTAGCAGACATCCTAACCATACCACTTCACATAGGACCCTTTCAAAACATTCTCTCCAAGTTGAGCATGATCAACATCCACGCTCCAGCTTGCGGAGGGGTAAAGACAGAATGATTTATGTCATAATTAGTTAGTTATTGATAGTCTTCATAATTGCTATGTAATAAAAGTTAGTTTCATGTCTAGTTAGTTACTCACTGTAAGCAACGCACTTAATGTGATCTCATCATGTATATATATGTGTAAACTCATCATCATTCAATACAAATTCAATTTTCTTAGTGTATATAGGTTTAGGGGATCATCTACTTGACTAGTTGACACATCTATCTATAAAGTTGAAAGCTCCTCCACGAGTCATCTAACTATATCAAAGATGCTAAGTCGAACCATTTGGTCTCCAAATTCCATGGTTAGGACGCCAACATGCATGATATTCACCGCCTTCACTATTGTGAGGAATGGGGTATCTAAAATAATAGAAAGTTTATTACTAAAATACTCTCCTTCCATCTCAAGAATGTAAAACCTAGCATGAAAAATCAACTCGTTTTTACTAACTAGGACATCCTCAATTAATCTAGTAGGGTGTGCACCATTCTTATCTGCTAATTGAATGACAGTATTCAAAGGCCCAAGTCCAAGACAATTATAACTATTTTTGGAAGGTGTGCAAGATTGGGATGCCTTGATAAAATGCATCATTCCAACTTCCTTGCTCATTAGTACTTAGTTGGAAGATGAAAGAGAACAAAGTGTTTATGCCCAAAAATTGCAGAAAGTTGTGAGACGGGTTTAGCTTACATTTGAGAGTAACTAGCCAAAGAGCAAGGATAACCGATATTCGATAAAAGATAACTAGTCGCCATCGAATGGCAATTGATAGCCAACAAGTGATAGATAATAGCTAAGAGAAATTTTGGTATACAATATTTTTTTACAACAACTTTACACCTCTAGTGTACAGAGGCACATAGATCCTACACTTGCTTTGTATTCATGTACGTCTATACATTAGAGTTGTAAAGTTGTTGTAAGGAAATGTTGTACATACACAAAACATTTCTCGTACTCAACATGTAACAATCAACAATCAATAATTGATATAGTTGATAGCTGACAACTGACAATCATCAACTAATAGCTGATGAATGGCTTTAATCAAAGTCAAAGGAATGAGCCTCTTGTTGGGCCCTCAGACATAGCCTTGCTCAAACTAGTTTTGGGCATTGATTGAAGGAGAAGCATGTTTTAGCAGTGAATAGTACTATTTAAATATCCAAAAATAGATGTCTTATTAAGATATCAATTTTATCACTTTTAAATATGATGTAAAAGTGGGATGAGTGGAAACTATTATCATATTCAAGAATGATAAAATAGATAGCTCAATGAGATGTTCAGTTTTAGATGATGTTCAACTATCACTTTCCTTTAGCACTTAAGGAGAGGGAAGTATTGACTATAAAATAGCTAGGAAGCATGGATATGTCGTCACGTAATGATATTGAATCTAGACAAAATTGTAGGCTAGGCTAGCCGAGCCAATTTAATTTTGTGGCTTAATGTTGTTGACCATTAAGTTTAACGTGATTATGGATTTGAGAATATGGTTACTTGGTTTAGTGCTCAATAAATATATTGTTTTGGTAACTATAAATAGTATGTTACTTGTAAGGACACATCAATAAAACATAATATTTTACATATACTCCCACCGTTGCAAAATAATTGTCAAATTTGAACAAATACAGATACTAAGAAATGTAATAAATGATATGGTAACATAGTATTTCTATGCAAAGTTATGGTGTATGAACTAATATATCTCTATGAATTCTATCCAGTAAGCTTTTTTAGTACACTAATCCTTATTAATTATGGTCATTAATACTAAGGGTACTATTAAAATAAAGAATTATACTCACATTGAAATGCTAATTTGGTATATATATATATATATATTTTGAAAGATGATTTTGTTCGAAAAGGAGAGAGTATATGTGGAAGGAGATCCTCTCAAGTTAATTTTTGATATGAGAGGGCCATGTTTTGATCTTGGCCTTTGATTGAGTTGGGAAAAAAGTTGATGATGTATAAAAGAGATAGAAGATAGTGGGTGAAATTTAACATGACCCTATCATGTTGAAAAATGACATGAGAGGATCTACTCTTATATATCTTTATGATTTCTGCACTTAAATATTGTCTTTACATTTCAACCTTAACCTCAGTTCCTTGTTTTGCATTCTTTGTCGTTAATTTTAAGGAGAACTATCATTTTGGCCCCTAAAAGATTATGTTGTGACAAATTAAAATAGCTCTAAAAAGAAACTATTTTTGTTCGTGACCCTCCAGAGATTTAACAAATTCACCAAACATCAATTGGTCTTGATTTTTATTAACAAAAGTTATTACATTTCATGTTTTAAACCAAATTTGCACCGTCGAACTATTATTTTTGTCCCAAAAGATCATATTTGACAAATATGATAGCCTATTTTATGCAAAATTGACATTGTAGAACAACTGTTTTAACCCTTCAAAAGATCATGTTTTTGACAAATAATCTCCAAAAGAATCACTTTTGTAAATGAAAATGGATCGGAGTTCAAATGACGTTTGAGTGAATTTGTCAAATGAATTGAATATTTAGAGGATCATAAGAGAATATAGTTTATTTTATGGATTATTTTGTTAGTGATATGATATTCTCAGCACTAAATAATTGGTCCCCTTTGTTTTAACACATTATAATCTTTCTTTACCTCATTTGATTTAGTGTCTTTCATTTACTTTTAGCTTTTGTATGTGCAATCCATCTTATTAACCTTGAGTTGTTTGTCAATGTTTCTTTTTGTGATATCATCAGCAGATTAACTATTGGACAAGTAAGCTCTAGTTGATCCGCCTACCAAGCACTTTCTCTAGCAGCTTGAGAACAACTGAGAAAAGGATTCGCTTTCAGCAACTGTCTAATACTTGAAACCAACCATGTCTTGCACAGTGAAATAGCCAAACTATTCAGTTAACCTTAATTTAGCTATTTCTTATAGTAGTTTTCTGGCACGCCCAGTGTCTTTAAGTCACTGCTAGTTGCTTTAAGTCACTTCATCGATGTGATTGCTCAAAATGTTATTCCTGGAGTAGCTTAAAGCTTGTGTATGTGATAGATGCTGACCAAGCATAGTTGTTTGTGCTGTGCTCAATCTTACAGAAATTTTTTCCTTACCCTTTGCCTCGGTTCTTTTTAAAAATCTGGACAAAAACATGATTGAGCCGTAGTACTATATTCTCTTAAAAGGTATATATGCGAACCCCTGGTTAGCAGCAAGGCATTTTTTCTTCGAGTACCAAGAATGTCTCTTTTTTTATTTTGTCGTGTAGTGGCATTAACATCCCCACGCAGCCTGGCACCTCCACATTCGAAGCCCCCTTTTCTTTTCTCTTAATTATCTGCATGTGTGATCGTTTTCAACCCGTCGGTATGTATAAGTACCACATCCTTATCTCAATTTGCTGAAAATTGTTATGAATATATATCAACAATTTGTAAAAGCTTGCATCCTTGTCCTTTCTATTTCCAGAGCGTAAATCACTTATTTCTTCATTAGTATATCTTGGTGGAAGTGAATCAAGCCAACTTGTAAGCTATTTCTATCTCAACTCTTTAATACTTCAATAAATTGAGCTCATGAGTTTATAAGTCAAGATTAGTTATGGGTTTTACCTCGTTTAATAACTGAGCTAGATACTACATTATATTCGAATCAAAAGTTGGTAATTAAATGTTATTTATGTTTATATTTATATATGTATAATCATGTATATTATTATATTTTCCGTACATATATAATTATGATTGTAATTACTACTTAGACTATGTTTTTATAACTAAATATTATAATTTATCAAGTCGAAGAGTTTTAATTTGTATTTAACTTGAACTATCTCGTTAAATTTGATTGACTGAGTAAGTTTTTGATAAACTGATCTCGATTCAATGAATTAGGATCACTTCTTATTGAGTTTGTGCTCGAGCAAAGCCTGTCATTATTTAGCCGAGCTTGAAACTTCTCACCTAGACTTACTTCCATCCCTCCATTACTTCATTATTATACTAAGCTATGACATAAAAATAAATACATGCTTCCTTTCTCTTTATTACATTATTCTTTTAGTATTCATCTTTCTACGTTCTCCAGTTTTCATGTGGGCTTTGACAGTTAAAGTTTTCTTTGTTTATTTTCCCTTATTCATCTGTTTACATCCTACTGATAGATTTTGAATGTTGCAGAAACCAAAAATCAGCATGTCTTCCCTCTTTAGAATGGGCGGTAATTGGTTTATTTTGACATAGTTGCATTTACTTGTACGCTTACATATGTGGCAAAAGCCTGAAAGACAATTCCATTTTTCTTCGTTTCAGTTGTGAACATGGCTTCTACTTTTGCCCTGTGTATTCTTGACGTGATGGTCACATATTTAACCGATGTTTGGAACCTTAGCTTGACACACGCTGCTACTATCATTAATGTATTCGTGGGTGGACGAGACATGTTGCTTGTTGTGATGGTCTTCATTGTCGATGCTTTTCTGGGTTATCACCACTTGTTCATCATTTCGCTTGTTCTAATTTGCACAGTATGTGCTATTTACCAACACCACAAATTTCATTATATGTATGTCTCTCTGGATGAAGCAGTTGCAATGCCAAAGAACACCACCCCTTTGAATTGCTACTGCTTGATTTAAAATGTGCTTGATTGGGAACGTAGGAAATCTTAGACGACAATTATTTAACACCTATTTTTTATATTTTGAAAAATGAGTGTGAATATTTTGAAAAATTACGTATACGACTTTTTAAGATTTATTATATTATTAGTGTAAATTTTTTTCACATGGGTATACACTATCAAATTAAGATTGTTTAATAGTTTAAAAAAATTATACTAGTGATATAACAAATTAATGATTCTGCATAATAAAAGTTATCAAATAATTTTAGGGCTTAATTTTAATGGACTAATGGTAGAAAACTATTTTACACTGTCATCCAATAAAATATTTTATTTAAATAACTTTTTAACTAATGAGTGTGAAGTTAACTATTATAGGCTATGTAACAATATATGATTAGATTATTGTAATAAAATTTTGCATTGTAAATGCATAGAAATTAAATCTACAATTTTATGCCTATTCATCATGACAAGTTAGTTATATTATTCTTCAATTTCATTATTCTGCATAGCATTTTAATGGATGAACAAATTTAACAAGGTGTGGTGTACATGCCATTAATTGTAGGGTATGAGCTTGTTATGCCTATCTGCACCACCTTTACTCTCTAAGGCGGTAAGCATTCCCCAAAAGTGCATGTATTATACTGCCTTACCCCTTCTAGCCATCGGATTCGCCGGAGAAACAGCTTCTAGCCAAAGGATTGTGGAGTCACGACTTGATATCCATATCACTTATCAAAAGTTGTGGACCATCATCTATAATGCACTAAAGACCATGGCTGTAATTTGTTGTGATTACCGACTCCTAATAAGGTCTTATAAGCTTCTGATTGGTGCCACCCTTTTGTTCCTCACACATGCTGGTGGATATGCAATTCAGTTCGTAAAGTCATGGGCACTTCGTTTCGGCATTTCCACTATATTGATCATATTGGCTACACTCCTGTACTTGACCGGGATAGGTTCTTACAGTAAAGGCATTCCAAAAGGAAGCCCTTTCACAACGTTCTTTAGAGTCTTGGTAGCATCTACTTCCAAGAGGTCTTATGCCCTCCCTACAGATCCAAATGAGCTTTACCAAGCAAATGCAGTTAACACCATCCCTCATTCTAATAAGTACAGGTTGCTCTCATTCTCTCTCTTCAGTGTAATGGTTATTGATATTTAAAGTATTAATAAAAATATTATTAGGAAAAGTAATTTTGACATAAAATAATCTTGAAAAGTTAAAAATACTTATAAGTTTTTATCGATAATTATTACATATCAAATTAGGCAATGGCCAAAAGAATCCTTTTATTGACAATTTTAATGTCAGGAATCATTAAAAATACTCATTTTTGTTGCTGTTCTTTCATCATTTCATTATTTTGTACAAGGTGAATAGGTATTCTTATATAGATAAAAGTCTATAATGTCTCAGATATATTTGTGCACATTTGCCATAAAATTGGGCTTTACAAACTTTGTTTAAGATACATTTACTTCTTTTTAGATTGTAATAACTTTATTATTGTAAGTGTAATTTGTAGGCAAGAATTTCTATCACCCGGATATCAGAAATTTTTTTTTTTTATGTAATAGATAAGGTACTTTAATATTTTTAGTAAAATGGTCTTTTTTATCTCTTATTTTTATTCATCTGTTAAAGTGATTATATACCTTTATATTTTTACAATTAAATGTTATAAAATGTTTGTCAGTAAAGTTTTACCTACATTTATATCATAGAGCAAACTGAAAATGCTGACGTGATATAAACTGTGAAGTATGCTGTATGCATGATATGACGCACAAGTAGTAACTGATACATATACCCATTTTGCCAATATCTTTTAGACATCGTATGATACAGGTTTAATTTATTATTATTTTTACATAATTAAAGATTATATGGATATCTAGGCATTACACACCTCCAATGCGTCCCAAATATTCTTCATAAAATCTTATTGAATGCGGATGATTTGTTGTGGAGTAATGCTAGATAGAAGAAATAATATATTCAAAATTTTTTATAGAATATATGGTGATAGTTGGATTAAATATAATGAAAAAACTCGCCTACTTATTCACAGATAATCTAATTTGCCATATCATTCTGAAATTTATTTATTGGCAAAAATTCTGGACATCTAATATTTATACTATGGTGTCTTATAACATGTAGTATTTTCTTTGTGGCCTACCAATTTTTATAATTAGTACTCCAGGTCCAATTTAAATTTGAGTCCGAATCAAGTTTAATTTAGACCTGTGAACTATGTTGATATTTCTTAGTTATTGTTAAAGCAGAAGGTCTCTTGGCGTGCAGGTGCCTGGACAAGGCTGCCATTCTAGTTCCAGATTCAAGCCCTGAAGAACAGAGAGGCAACAGATGGAAGCTCTGCACTGTAACTGAAGTGGAGGAAACTAAGATCTTTCTATACATGATACCCCTTTGGTTTACATTCACAATGTGTGGGGTTGTTAGTTCCGTTGGGAGCACATACTTTGTGGAGCAAGGAAACCAAATGAACCCATATCTTGGGAAACTGAAGCTCCCTCTTCTCACACTACTGGTCTTTCACAAGTTGGGTGAGGAGCTGATATCCTTTCTCTGTGGCACAGTTAGAGACATGTTCCCTAAAAAGCTGAAGAAATTTGTGCCCCCTATTGGGATGTTAGTGGCCATGCTGTGCTCCATACTGTGCTGCATTAGTGCTGCCGCAGTTGAGAGAAGGAGATTGGATGTTGTGAAGAGCCATGGACTAATGGTAAGACCCAAAGACAAAGGGAAGATACCAATGACCATGTTTTGGCTGATTCCACAGTATCTTTTCCTCAGTGCCCTTAATGGGATATCAAATTATAGCTCTGCTTGTTTCTTCAATGATCAATTCCCAGAGTCACTGATAGATTACTTGGTGGACATCTCACTGGGTGTGACTGGAGCAGGAATCATGGGGAGTGCTATCACAGTTTATGTAGTAGGCAAGGCCAGTGAAATTGGAGGAAACTCAAGTTGGTTTCAGGACACTATAAATAAAAGTCGCCTAGACAATTATTATTGGTCATTGGCTGCGTTGAGTTCTGTAAATTTGGTGTTATATACGCTGGCGGCACTTCAATTTCCATACAGAGATCCACCAGAAAAGCCGGATTGGGATCCTCCTGGAGAGGACAACGTTACTGATAATCCCATAATTTTGGGCGCCGGGAGTTAATTGGTTCGTGCCAATAAAAATGTTGTTACAATATGATTCTTTATTTTTAACTAGCTATTGCACATTCTTGAACTACCATATATAACAAAAATACTATTCTAATACCAAAAAAATATGTCTATTGGGACATCACTTAATAATTATTGAATGTGATGATGGATCCCATACACTTCATCCATTACATCATATCCAATAGTTATTAAGTAGATGTCTCAATAGATATTTACTTCTTTAGTATTTAAATAGCACTGCTGTGCATATAAAGTTGTTGCAAAGTATATGGATGTAATTTTTTTTTTTAAGTCAACGAAATAGGGTACATGGATGTACTTTTTTTTTTTTTGAAGTATATGGATATAATTGAAAATATATGTTTCATTGTTGGCGCAGAATTTGGGCCAATAGTAGCCGAGGCAGACTGTTAACATTATACAAGCCCAACTTGGCCTAAGCAAGAAAAAAAAGGAGCATTTAGTGTTGACAAAAGAAAAAAAGAGCATTTTGCTAGTCTTTCAAGCTGAGGAAAAGCTCCCGATGTTCTTGTCTTTGCTTTTTTGTTTGTCCCACCTCCTCATTGAGAAGCGGTTTTTGCGATATTTTTTTGTCTAATGTGTCTCTTTTGATAATAACCGTGTTCGAATTTGGAGAAAGGATATGTAGTTGCTGATTTTATGTGTTTTCTCATGATTGTCATTTATCCATACAGTTTCGGAGGACTGCATTTTGTAGAATTTGGAAATCAACAACATTCTTCAATGGTGGATGAGTGAGGAGTTTATTGTTTCTAATTTATATCTTCGTGTTTTTCACAGTTATTGTCGGGGTCGTGTGTTACGTTGTAGGCATACCTCCCTTGGTCGATGCTCTATCTCGGACATGTAATGCAGGCTCAAGGTGGATATACTTGATGATAAAACTATATGTATCTCCTCAGTATTAATTTGCTTTGGAATGTTTAAGTTTATAGGTTTAATATTTAATTGATGTCTTTAACAAAATATCAAGCCGCATCTTCCATTCCTATACAACCTTGGTACCGAGGTTGTTTTATATTCAAATCAGAGAATTTACGAGCTCATCAGTTGATTTGCATGTGTTTTCAAGATTTTTCCAGATTTAGAAGAAATGCAGTTGATTCAATCCAAGTATATAATGGAAGATTAACCACAGTTCTGAGAGTTCCTACAGAGCAGGTCAACATGTGTGCATTGTTTATCCTAACAGAGTAAACTCATTCGATGAAGCTTGATTAGGTTGTTAGTTGATTGTTCTTGTATCGGTTAGCATGCTATAGTTTTGTTTAGCCATTAAGTCTTAGCCATTTGTGGGCCGATCATAAAATTGTAATATTTTATTTTAAAGGTAGTTTGCATGTAAAGTGAGTGAATGATATATAGTTTGTTTGACAAATAATAATAATAATAATAATAAGGAAAATTACTGTTAGCCAAGATAGAGTATTCAATTTGGTTGCTCGACTAAGATGGTTCACCTTCAAGTCATGTCTTTAGGTGCCAGATTTAGAGGTGACCTCAACTCAACTAATTTATATATATATATGCTTGTCAATGCAAGGAACTTGCACATTGTTAAGGTCAAAGGCCCTAATCCTAGTCAAGCTAGAGAAAATACAGTAAAACTCATTCACCCATGAGTCTTTATTTAGCCGAGGTGCGAGCATAGGTAATAGTAACTCGCCTGACGGTTGCTTACCTGACGGCCCCCTTGCACAGGGGATTCTCCAATCAACAAACGCACTACCCTTTTACTTATTTTCTTTGTCTTTTTTGGTGGGATTTGATTAGTATTTTCACTTTATTTAGCCTTTTACTCACCTTGTGTACCTCAAATCCTTGTTTACGGATTTTATTCATTAGTTCCATTCATCATCCTTTCGTATTCAGAGTATATATGATTTACTTACCAAAAAGAATCTACATGATTTCCATGTAACTTGTACTTTATATTCAAGTATCAATCAAATTCAGCCGTTACAAATCCAAATTGTCTCTCTTTACTTTGTTCGTTGATTAAGTACCGCAGGAACCCATATCAAAGGAGTAGAGTTTGTTCAATCTTTTCAGTAATCGTTTGGGACTTGGAATCAGAGGACTTTTGAGGCTACCAGATTGCAAGGTCCAGCATGCTTGCAGCCTCACATTACTACCAAACTTAGCTAAAAGTCACCCGACATGTAATAAAAGGGGAAATTACATTCATCTCTCCTAAGATTAGTTAATATTATATTTGACCCCTGCAATTTTTTAAAGTTAGATTTATGTACTTTATCTTTATATAATTGTCAAATTTTCAAAATTATTCACTGTGTTATTTAGATTGAGTATATATACTTTACCTGTGAATTTTTTAATCTCTTGATTAGTTTGGATTATCATGTATCATACTTGTTTGTTCATATGTTTTTCCCTCTTTAGATTTATATTCTAGAACTTACTAAGAATAGGTGATTAAGGTATTTTTCTTATTTGTAGCCACTTGACTATTACTATTATCTAGCCCCTTTGAACCTTGTTGTCCTTTTTTTTTAAGTACATTATTAACCAAAAATAAAAAATCATGAAGTATCTGAAACTTTTAGGCTTAGAAGAGCATTTATGCACTTCTCTATATATTTGAGCATAAAGGTGGAGGAGAGAATGGGGATATACCCCAATTTAAATGTAGGGGAGAGACAATGTGTATCTGTAAGTAGGCAAAAAAATTTCATCAAGTGGCAAACCAAGCAAGCAAGAAAAAGAAGCAAAAGTTATTTAAAAAAAGCAAAAAAAAGAAGAGAGATTGAAAATGTTTGGATGAAGATGTGCTACGTTGTAACCCAAAGCAAATCCACTTGATTTAGTATATATGTGTGTGTGACAAATGGAGAACAAGACCAGTAGCAAGCCTATAATAATGCATTTTCATTTAAGATGATTTGAGTGTACATTTTAGCCTAAAATACTTGAGTGAATGAGTAGCAAACACTAACCTTTAGAGGATTCTTGTACTTCGTTTATGAATTATGTATGTGGATTCTGCTACCTTGTGTACTATGTTCTCATTCATGCCTTGCTTGTTGAAGCCTCTGTGAATGTTGGTGTGGTTACTTACTGTTTGTACCTCTTGGTCCATATTGGATTGGTGTATTGTCATTTTTCGCATTTTGCACTTTTAGAGGTAGTAGAGTTAGGAGTCTAGTTTCTTTATTATTGCATCTAAGTTGCTTGCATGAAAACATGCAATTGTTTAAGTGTGAGGGAGTTTGATGGGTTGTATTCATGCAGCTCTTTTTCTCTATAACTTTAGACATATTGCACCATTTTATATAATAGAATGATTGACACTTGGTTGATTCGTGTTTAGTCCTCATTTTGCATTATTGAATAAAGTCGTAGTTAATTGCACCATTTTAATGAATAAATATGTTTCAGAGTTTTCTCTACTATTAATAATCTTTTGTGAGTGTTACTTACTTACAGGGACATCCCATGTTGGTGCATGAAGCTTAGAGTAATGTTCAATTTGGGAAGTTAAATGGAAGAGTTATGGAGATCATTTGAGCACACTTGATTGAAGTATTGTAATGAAAAATTTATCTTTCTTTATAGAGATTGGATTGAGATAAATAAATATTTTGAAAATCTCAATAAGTCCTTTGTAACTTTCATGATTAGCTCAAAATTCAATTCTAAGAGCCTCTTGGTAAAAATCAAGTTTCAAGATTAAAGGTTGCTGATGTTCCGATGTTATCCAGCTTAACCTCCAATTCATATTTTGCCAATATTTGAAGCTATAGATGTTCAATTGAGGTGATTCTTATAGCATTGGAAATCATATTCAAAGGGCTACAACTTCTATTTCAAGGTCTAAGAGCTAATTTGAATATTTTGGAGCCCAAAACAAGCTTGGCAGTGTGTGGAGCGATATCTGAGCAAATACCTAACTGTTATAGCGGTCTATAGGGGTCAATAAGGGAGCAACTTGTGGCAACAGTGATAGCTAGACCACTATAGCAATCACCGAAAGGAATTTTTAGGTGTAATAGCAGTGAGACTACTATAGCGAACTATGACTGTTATAATGGTCATGTGGGAAAGCAAAGTCATTATCAGCGACCTGTATTTAACAACATATGGGCCCCAAATTTTTGGCATGTAATCAATACATACATCATAATATTGAGTAGATCTTCCAAACTCATTTTATGGTTGCCTCCACACTCTCTAGCTACTTTTTCTCTACCCTCTCTAGGATTTTTGGCTATTCTAGTTTTTGTTTGAGTTCTCGTTTGGGATTTTCTTTACCTTGGCTGTAATCCTCCATCCATAGAGGAGTAGTTTCTTTATCTTGTGCGACAATTACCAAGGATCGAACGATTATGTTTAAGATTATTTTATTTTAATTCAATTTACAGTTTGACTTTTCAATCCTCCTTCTTTTCTCTCTCTTATGTTTTTGTGTTGATTGATTCAATTATATTTTTAAGAGCCAACTTTGATTTTGTGTGTTTGCGATTGTGAATGTCATACATGGTTAGGATTCTAATTGGGCATATAATTTAATTGATAGCTTAAAGTTTGTTTAATTGGTAAAGGGAATTGGAATTAATTCTGATAAGAATCAGTTTATTATGATTGGCATTTAAGTTAGCATAAGCATTTAGGATTGCAATTGTGATGACCGTAAAAAAAAAAAAATGAAGTGAGGACCACCGTGCACCTTAAGTGGTATAGATCACCATATACTTCTCTCTTTTTTTTTATCTTCTCTTCTTCCCCTCTTTCCCGTAATTCTCTCTTCCCTTTCTTTCTTCCTCCCGTAACCCCCTCCTCCCTTCTTCCTCTTCACTTCTTTCTTTCTTTCTCCCTTATCTCCATTCTTCATCATCATCTTTGCTTCCATTATCAACAATTATCACTACCACCTCCATTATCATCATCTCCTCCACATCCTCTCCATCATAACTACTCTCTCTCTCCTCACACCTCCACTTTCTCTCTCTAACTCCATTTGAGAGAGTTTGAAGTTTAGGAAGAATTGGAGTGATTTTCTTCACCAATTCTACACTCCAAATGGTAAATTAGCTCATAAACTACTCCGTTTAAATTATTGAAATTTCTGATTATTTTAGGAATATTGTTAGGTTTATTGAATTCTAGGATTTGGGGCTTTTATTGATTTGGGGCTAATTTATGTATATTTGTGATATTATTAGCTCACAAAAATTAATATTATCTTGTTCCTAGAGCGATAGAGCAATCGAGCATCAACACTTGAATAGGTAGCATCAAAGACATTGATCTTCGGTTCTTTGAACCAACAGCTATCAGTAGATAGTATATCTGTAGGTTACTTTATGCATGATAAACAATATAAAATGGTATAAAGAGTTGAAAGTATGTTGATATAGAAGAAAATAATTTATTTATTGAAAATGTCGCTTTATGTTTGAAATGATAAACTTTTATTTAGATGGCATAATATGAATATTATGCTTATTTAAATATTTTGAGTTGAACTGTAATGAATATTGAATTTAAGAACATATTATGTTAATTTTATATTATGTAATGTGCATGATTTTGAGTTAAATTGGGGAAAATTCTATAGTTAGAACCCGTAGTTAATGGCAGGGACGTTAGCCTCGGTGCACCATGAAAAACTCTAGTTAGTAAGTGAGGTGCTAACCCGCATATAGCTGCAGCTATGTCTGGACTTGTATATGGCTACGGGCCAACTCTAGTTAACAGGTGTGGTGCTAACCCGCACATGGCCTTGGGTCATGTCTGGACTTGTTATCGTTCTGCTTTGGATAATTTCCCAATGTATTTGAATTCATATGAGTATGTAAATCCTATTTTATGAGTATATATACATTATTATGTTTATATTGTCTTATGCTTGCATTTAGTAAACTATGGATACCCTATCTCTCATTGAGTTGCAAAACTCACCCCGTTGTATTTCCACCCTTTTCAGATACAGGTGCTGGTGCTAGTTCTGGTGTTCCTCCGGCACAATCTTAATAAATTCTAAGTTGGTGAGCCTTTTTGTAAAGGCCCTTTTAGTTTTCATCCATGTGTTGGTTTAGCCTGTAGGTCTCAATTGCTCCATATGTCACAGGCAGGTTCCTTGGACTTGTGTTGTATTTGTATTTGAAAACTTATGACTTAGCTATATATGTTATGTTTTGGAAAAGATTTGTAAACTTAATTTGGTTTTATGTTGAACTGTATTGGTACTATGACTGGTATATGTTAAAATATTATTATGTACTGGAAGGGCGCATTCTGAGAATGCTTGATGCCCAAGTGCTGTGAATTTATTGGAAACATTGCAGGTTATGTAATTATTTGAGAAATATCCAAAAAACAGAGGAAACTCGGTCCATTTTTCTAGAAAATTTAGTGTTCTAAGGCTTGCTGGGAAAAGTGTTCCCATGCGCCGGTCATGGCCTAAGTTGGGTCGTGACAAAATGGTATCAAAGCCTGCACCTCTCCCAGTACGGTGTGGTTCGGGGACGAACCAAGTAGAAGCTAGTAGGCATGTAACGCTCGGGGATTGCGAAGTCGGGGAGTGATCGTCGGTGCAAGAAGGCACGGACAAGGAGCGGCTCCTGGCAGACTTCAAAAGCGGAGGGGTACATGAATGAACCGATTACACACCTGAATGAGAGGGATCCTGAGACTGTATAGGTATGGGACTATACAGTTAAGGAGGGCTTATATGAATTGATTTGTACTACCTATACCAACAAGATGCATCTTCTTTTTGGTAGCCCAAACTGAAAGAACTCTACAGTTAAGCGTACTTGACTTGGAGCAATTTTGGGATGGGTGACCTCCTGGGAAGTTTTCCTAGGAAGCGTGTGAGTGAGGACAAAGCACGTTGAAAAGACCCGTGTTGGTTTGTAGGGACAGTCGTCAATCCATAAAGCAGCAGGGGATGTTACAGCAATTGTGATTTCCTGATATTCATTTTAGCCAAACTCTTGGTCATTTGTGCGATTGTATGACTGCTAAGTAGAATTACATCATTGATTAAGCTAATGATAATATAATCCTAGATCTGCAAAACTCCTTGTGGAGTTAGGTTTTATTTATTGAATTTTTTTGTTTAATTTACTTCATACAATTTCTCAACAAAACCCTCAATCCCTTGATTAATTGGTAACATTTCCTTGTGATCAGATGACCTAAATTGTGCTCTTTACTATATTTTTTGTACAACTTAACATTAAATAATTTTTAATTTGTTTGTGAGTCACGACAGTTTGCATTAACAGGTTTGCCATTTTTGCCCTACAACAACTTACCCACTCTCTCCATCCCTACCATCCTGCTTTTCAACCCTTCCCCAATAGGTGGCTAAGTTCTGCCTTCATTGTGGCCTCTTTGTGACCACCGCCGTCACCACCACAACCTTGCCTTCACCACATCGCCATACCTCCCCCTCACTGTAGCCTCCTCCGTGTCACACCTACAAGGTCATTGCGGCCAGCTTCCCCTTCTCGTTACACCTCAAAGCCGTCACTGACCACCACATTATCGTCACCGTCAGCCACCAGTGGAAGTACATACAGCCATATCCACAACTGACAGAATTATTGTCACATCACAACCTTTGTTTAGATTCCTCCATCACTATCGTGGCTAGCCGCATCACACCACCCTAGTCGCACATCCCATCACAGCCTCTGCATCCTTGGCCCATCAAAAGTGTGATAAATACATTTCACCATACTTCTTGAGGAATTTAGCCATACTTATTGAATGTGGTTAAACTTCTGTACATAATGCAGTATATCTTACCTAGTGTGTGAGATACTTGTATCTTGTTTTTGCATGAATGCATGAGTTACTTGGCCTAATTTATATGCTTGACGTCATACTCGACGAAATGCTAAGCTCAATTCTATTGTACGTATCAGATCCAAAAAAAAGAAAAAGAAAAAGAAAATAGTGAACACTTGATTTAGGACCTCAAGATTTTTGCATATATGAGTATTTAATCCTCCAAGAAAAGAATTGATCTTGTTGTCCTTCAAGAATGAAAATGATAGACACATGAATCCCCCTATTACTTATCCATTAGTAGACTTACAAATATGGCACGGTACAATGATGACGTACTATTAAAATGTTGGATGCAAGCAAAACCACATTGTTTTGAAATATATTGCACTCTTTTTTTTGTGTTTAAAGATACATATAAGGAGTTATTTTATGGCCTATAATGGAGATTTAAACTATTCATTTTATGTAATTTCAGCCACTAAAATAAGTCATTTAAAATTTTATTCTACTTTAGATGATATACGTGCCACTTAACATCTTGTTAACAGATCACATGTGTAAATCCATTAGTATTTAAAGAATCAAATATACAAATCAACTAATATGTCCTATTATTAAAATCTTAAGGGACCAAGTTTAGTTGCAGCTTTTGGACGGCTAAATTGACTTGTGAAATTTTCTTAAGAAATTACCTTATATAGACACAAAGGTAAAGCATTGTTATTTTTAATGGCTATGTTCTTCTTCTTTTTTTTCTTTTTTCGTGTTCAGGATGGAAAGGCTATAGTCTCATGAATTAGCAAGTGACTAGTAATGGGTTGTTGGAAAGCCCTAAGAATATGTACAAAATTAGTATATGTATCCCATCTCTCTCTTGCGGGGATCCAAGTGGCCATGACTCTGATTGCTCAAGTCCCATGCCTAAAGTTATTGGGGGAGCATATCAGAGCTTGGATGCTGTTCAACCCCCTATTACCCCTCAATTCCAGAGTTCAAAAGATCTTCCAGTCCAAGAATGCAAGAACTAGCAAATCTCTTATTGGATTGTTGATCATCATGCCATGCACTGTTTATTCATTGTGCCATATGGGATTTTTCTTTGTTTTCTCTTATCACAACACTACGGAAGTACGAATAATATGTGTTCATCGGATATTTATGTTTATGTCGGATACTATGTATGATATTATACAATTTAGTATCGATGTGTACTTATATGTATTTAATGTATCTAATGCAATAGTTACTTTATTAAATTCTTAAATGACAAAATACCAAATATAAATAAGCTAGCCTATTTAAAATCTATCCCAACATTTTAAGTAATTTACCAATAATGAAAATAAAAATTAAATTGAAACTTATATCTAATATTATAAATTATGGTAATTTATAATATAGCTACCGTGTAACTTATAGTTTTAAAGATTCATTGATCTACTATGCCTTTCATGTTTATATGATGAAGAAATTAATTTTGATGTATCATTTACTCATGTATTGTTACATTAATAAAGTGGTGATTCTTATATCTAGGCCACTATTGGATGCATATTATGATGAAAGGTGTGGGCATATAACCCAAAAGACAAAAATGAAAATTTTTATTAATTATATGTATTTTTATCCCTATTCTGTTATTAAGTTTGATCTCACATTAATTTTAAATGAGACGAAATAAGAAGATAGATTTCAACATATATCTTGTTATATTTGTATTATTGCCTCCATAATCAAAATTTTATGGATATCTATTATTACCCTATTTCAACAAAGTGCCGTATATAATATCAAATAATTGGATGATATTTGAAAAAAAAATCCTCTAGAGAAGTAAAAATTACATACATGAGTTTTGCTTCTAGCAATAAAACCCTCTTCACACATACCATCATGGATCGAATCCCCAACTAGATGCTTAAAAAATCAGCTAGTTATCAATTGTGTTAATTTTTTTCTATATTAACAATATAAAACTTGTATGCTGGCAATATAATATAAGACTATTTTCCATGGATAATGCATCAAAATTATATCTATACAGTAAAATGTTGTGTCTAGAAAGAGTAAGTTTAACAAATTATGTTATCTAGGATTTCATTTTATGTTGTTTCCTTTCATTTAGCTTATTGTTGTCTTAATAAGTTGTAAATCATCCGAAACCACTTTCTCTGTGTAATAAACTTTGTAGTACGATGCATATATTTGAACTAAACCAAAATCCACAACAAAATCCTTGATGTCTATTTTAATGGAGAAACGTTAATACCCATTAACATTAGTGACTTTATGAGGAGGCATCTATTTCATGGAATATTTTAACATTCCAAGAAATGTAACCCTGAGAATGTAAGAGTCACATATTTGATAAGCGGCTTGAAAGAAAATTCATGAATAAGTTACAATCCCATGAATGAAAATTGAGTCATTTTCATTCTCATATCTCAGCGTGGAAATGTAAGATTCCTATAGAAAGAGAATGATTTTGCAAAGGTAAAAAAACTAAATTTCCCTTAACCTTAAATCACTATAATTGTTAATGGAGCATTGCTGCCATCATTGGATTATCGTCATTGATGTGGGCCACCGCTGCCAAGCCGGACCATTGCCAATACCAGACCATAGTCATTGATTGTTGGACCACTATCAATAACGAACTGTTGCAGGTTGTTGGACCACCGTTGTTGTTGTTCACTGACGGTTGGACCATTGCCACCAGTCATTGGACCACTGTCAACGATAACTCAATACCATTGTGGTTGCTAGACTATCATTGCCGGCCAATTGTCGAACCATCGCAGTAGTTTGACAGATCCTGCTGCCAACCTACGAACCCCTACTACTAGTCTATGAACCCCTACCACTGGATGATGGGCCACCACTGTCACTCACCATACTACTATTGCCATCACTATTGTTTTGAGCCTGTGAGAAGATTGCCAACTTCAAAAGTCAATTGATGAGTCGCTCCACTGTAAGGGTTCCATTCTTGATCTATAAGTGAAGTTGGTGTATCAATAAAGGCTTGAGGTGACAAGCTATGGAAGGAAGAACTAAAGCTATGAAAAGAAGCTGGAGAAGGGGGTTGGTGTTAATGTGTGACAGTTTGCTTAGGATTTTGAAAGGGCTTATTAGGGATAACAAAACGGGTTGAGCTCGCTGAGTTGGCCAGTCAACTTGCCACTTTTTAATGGGGTGAGTTGAATTTTAAAAACTCACCCGCCCCACTGTTTTATGGCCAACTCGTGGCGGGTTAGCCAAAATAGATAAAATCTAATCAAAATTGGGTTGGCTTGCCAGATTGACCCATCAACCACCATTTTTTACTTAGATAAGTTGATATTTTCAACCCAAGTAACTAAAAAAGGTCAACCTATCTTACTTCGTTTTATGGTCAACCAACGATGGGTCAGGGTAGGTTGACCCACCTTGCCCTGTTTACCACCCTTTAGCCTGATCGAATCTATGGTAATAATGCCATACCACATGACCAATCTTACTATAAAGTTGACACATTGTGGTCTTCCACGACCATAGTTTTTGCCACCAATTATGAATCCTCTCATTTACCTCTTCTTGGACCTTTATTACCATGCTTAGGAGGATTCCTTCTAGTATCATGCAATGGCATCCGAGCAAGATTTTCTTGGACTAATTTGAGACAATTCTTTTGAAATCTTTGTGACATTTCTTCTTTAGGTAGCAATTGGTCTTCAATTTCATCCATATTGTATGGATCAGATCATGAAATTATGATAGCTATGAAAAGGGCATATTTTGAATTCAAGCCATCCAATATGGCTTTAATGTGCTCCTTAGCAGTGATGATAGGAGCACCACCACTGCAAATGTATTTGTGATATTTTTAATTTTGAGGAGGTAGTCAAACATTAGTTCTTCCTTTTCATATATTTAAGTAAGACTCAAAGCTGCCTCACCTTTGTACAAATCTTCAATGGAAAATAGGTCTCAATATTTGCCGAGATCTAATGTGCATTATTACACCTGTTATGAAATGGTGGGCCTAATATTTTAAGTAGTGGTCATTAAAGCCAAACACTCATATATGGTCATTAAAGCCACAAAATTGATGGGTTAAATCTGCACTTTCAAATAGTGACAAAATAAAGATCAGTTGTGATGATATTACATTTGGCTTGGTTGCCAAAGGGAGGCCAAAGGAGATTGGATTGAGTAGTAGCAGAGGAAAGTCTAGATCTAAGTCTAGACATCGTAAAGGAAAGTGTTGTAATGCAAGAAAGAAAGGCACTGGAAAGCAAAATGTCCGAAGCTCAAAAATAAAAAGGACAAAGATTAAGTGATGTAGCAAGTGTTGCTGGAAGTACTAATAATATTCTCATAGTATCAATCAATTCAGTTGGTGATTCTTAGATGCTTGATTTAGGTTACTCCTACCACATGTGTCAAAACTGGAACTGGTTTACAACTTACAGGCCAATTGAGGTGATGTTGTCCTTATGGGAAATGATATACCCTGTAAGGTCATTAGCATTGAAACAGTCCAAATCAAGATGCATGATGGAGTTGTGAAAACATCGACCAATGCTCGATACATACTTGATTTAAAAAAAAAAATCAGGTATCTTTGAGCATTTTCAATTCTCATGTTTATATGTATTTTATTGAAGGTGGAATTTTAAAAATCTCCAAAGGTGCTTTTATTGTGATTAAAGGCAATTTGATCAATAGTCTTTATTTACGTCAAGGAAATTGTGGTTATTGGTATTACCTCAATATAATCTTCATCTAATTTAGATTCAGATACTACTTGTTTGTGGCATATGCATCTAAGGCATATAGGTGAAACAGGAATGTTAATTTTGAGCAAGTGCAACTTATTAGGTGATCAAAAAATTAGGAAATTGGACTTTTGTAAATATTATGTCTATGGAAAGCATACTATAGTCAAGTTCAATATTGTCATCCATAGGACTAAGGGCAGTGGATTACATCCACTCTAACTTGTAAGCCATTGTGCCTGTTCCATCAAAAGGTGGTCCTAAATACCTATTGATGTTCATTGATGTTTTTTGAGGAAAGTGTAGGTCTATTTTCTAAAACACAAGAATGATGTGTTCCATACTTTCAAGAAATGAAAAGTGCTTGTTGAGAACTAAATCGGCAAGAAAATCAAGCACCTTCGAATAGATAATGGTTTGGAGTTGTATGAAGGTTAGTTCAACGAGTTCTATGGAATTGAAAGAATAGTAAGACACCATACTATGCAAAAAGACTCCACAACAAAATAGAATGACATAACATATGAACATAATTCTTTTGGAGAGGGCTTGTTGCATGCTCTCTAATGCCGATTTGTCTAAAGATCATTTTAGGCTAAAGCTGTCAATATAACTTGTTATTTGATAAATCGGTCTCTGTCAATTGCGAGCAATTTGAAGAATCTTATTGAGGTATGGTGTAGTACCCCTATTGATTATATGAATCTAAGAATTTTTTATTGTCCTGCATATACTCAAATTGATGATCAAAAGCTTGCACGAATAGCACTAAAATGCATATTTCTCATATTTGCAACTTTGGTAAAAGGTTATACATTGTGGTGTATGTACTAATCTAGGTCATCCAAATTCACAATCAGTGAAGAAATGAAGTTCAATGAATCATCCATGCTTTATCGGAAAAAGGAGGTTTGCGATGTAGAAAAAGGCTAGGATGTCAGCAAGCAGGTGAAGTTTGAAGCTCAACCACTAAAGTAGATGCAAGAAGGTACCTCTAATTAGCCCATTCAAGAAGAAGAATAAGAAGATATTGTTGATGTTGTAGATGCATGCCAACAACTCCAAACAATATATCCTCACTGGAGAGAGAGAGAGAGAGAGAGAGAGAGAGAGAAAAGGCAGATAAAACCACCATAGAGATAAGGTCATGCAAATATAGTCTCATTTGCATTATCAATAGTAGAGGATAAAGAAACAGAAAATCCTACTACATACCATGAGGCTATCTTGGGTGATGAGTCTCCACAATGGATTGCTGTAATAAGTGAAGAAATGGAGTTTCTTTACAAGAACCGGACCTGGGAGTTAGTGAAACTACCTAAAGGACATAAAGTCATAGTCTCTTTACAAGAATTGGACTTGGGAGTTGGTGAAACTACCAAAAGGACATAAAGTAATTGGTTGCAAATGGATCTTTTTTTAAAAAAATAAAGGATCCCTAGAGTTGAACCAGCTTTGATACCAGTTTATTATGAAATGGAGGGCCCAAAGGCAAAGACAAAGTAGTGTGGAATAAATATGTGGAAGTGTAAAAATAAATGACACAAAGATATTAACATGGTTTGGCAAATAACCTACGTCCATGGGCAAAGGTAACAGCTAAATATTTTTCTATGGAAATATGATAGAGATATAAAAGATAGACACACTCTACTTAATCCAGATCTCAAATACATTAAAAGTACCTCACAGTATTTTTTTCATCGGTGTATACTCTCAACTTACAAAAGAAAAGAATTTAGAAAGAATAAATAATTCTACTACATTGCTAAAATGAGGAGAGGATTTGGTTTCTCCATTGATGTCTAAAGTGCTACAACACCATCTCGCTCCTCGACTAGTAAAGGTTGTATCTAATCACACAAGATGTCATGTAGCTATGAACTGGTTGAGCTTCCCAATCAAGAAATTCTTGGCTCTTTGTATCATCTTCTTCATCTTGTGGACTACCATATATACCTATTCCACATCTTTTCTTTTCACAAATGGTGCTTTAATTTGTGAGATTTGATGGTTGTCAAAGGTTGATGTTTGCATGGTCAGAAGCTATATCTTCATCCAACTTGAATGATACTGGATTTTAGAAAGCCTTTTAGAAAGCTTTATTACTTGTCTTAGTAGCAAAATTTGCCTATGTATCCTCCATGGGTCTTGTAGCTCTGATACCATGAAAGTTATCAGGCTTAAGATTGTACAGAAGGTAAACAAGTGAAAGAAGGAGAGAAGGAACATAATATGGATGAATAGGATCTTAATTAATTGAGTCATGAACACACTTATATAACAACACTTACACTAATGATTTTACACATCCTTGCACTAACTCCTATAACAGAAAGGTCTAATGTATATATTAACCAATTCACTAATCATAAAACTAACTCATGTGCTCTCTACCCCTCTCAAGTGGTGAATACCTATGTCAGTTAAAAATGAATTAAGCGAAGAGAATAAAATGAGAAGACCCATGGACACATAGTCTTAAGATTTTTGATCAAAATATATATGGTGTCCAATCCACCATTGTAGCTTGTTCAATATTTTATGATATATTTAGTTGTGGAGTGAAAATGAGGGTAAATTTTTATGGATATATTTCATGTATAATTTAACATATATGAAGCTATCATATATGAAAAATTTATCCTCATTTCTATTTTCCAACCAAATATACTCTTAGGTAGCTTTTGTTTACTGTCTCTGAGACAAAAATACAGAGACACTAGAGACACAAATCTATTTGGTGGTGGAGACAAGAACGGGGGACAAAAAAATTTTTTGTCCTCAGGACAGAAAAGCACAAAATTTCTGTACCTCCAAAATATGGGGACAGAATACAGAGACAGAAATTTAATATTTTTATCTTCCAATAATACCCATATATATATTTATTATTTATGTCTCTATCTCCACTATCCTTGTATTTTTGTCTCTGTCTCTATATTTCTGTCTTAGGATATTAAACAAACGCTACCTTAGTGTGATCATAAATCAAACATTAGTTAAGAATTAATTGAGTAAAAAATATACAAAATAGACTAATAATTACATTATCTTAAAATTTGTGCAATGTGACTTTCAATCCACTATTGTAATTTCTTAACATCTTAATTTAAATGCCCTTACCATCTCTTCCAGCATTTTTGATGCATCAACACCATAATATAATGATCTCATGTTGGTCAAGCAATAATAAAATATGGATAATAGAAAATCCTATTTAGGATTTAACTTTATCTTTTATCTTTTGGTGTTTAACTGTATCTTTTATTTTATTATCTAATAAATTATTCTTGTAACAATTTTTACGTGATCAATCCTCTTATATAATCATGTTTAAATTCAACCAGCCTTCTTTTAAAACATGCTCATGTCTATGCCGTCTGTGCTTCTTTTTTTTTTTTTTTGAAAATTAAACAGTACTTAACTCTCAAGAAGAAAAACTGAAAAGAATAACAAGTGTTTAACAATGCAACGAAGAAACCATAGGCAAGGCATGCAGCAAAACAGTCAAACATGAAACCAGTGCCAAAACAATCAAAACAAATAGTCCAACATTTGGAGTTTGCCCTTCACAAAACTGAGATATATGTCATTGTTAGTGAATAAACGTCACCTTCATTGTGAGAAAGATATACCAACTGCCCCGGCAACAAGAGAACACATCAAAACACCAAAGCCCAAGTTGTTGAACAGCCAAACAGATCAAAATACCACAAGGCGAGAATAGCCCAGAAACAAAACCCAATCATCAAAACTGAAAATCAATTCGTGCTTCATATTCATGACATGATTAGTGAATTGACAACTATATATTAACATATATGTGAACTTTTAAAACTTGCTATTCTGCTCGTACCATCATTGCCTGCATGGCGAGTCTTCTTTTGTCACGATTAATCTTTTAAATGGATACAAATTGTTCTACAGATAATCGTCCAAGCATAGAACTGATCCACTGGATGACGTTGGTGATGTTACTGTTGCGTGCTTTAGTGAAATTCTTTCAACAAAAACAAGGCAAAAAAACGACAAGATAAATATGTTGTGTTACTAGGAAACAATTGTTGGGTCAATTCTTTGGTTCTACTTTTCATTCGGTACCATTGCACAAGAAATGTGCTTGTGGTAGGGAACAAACTTTACATGCTTTTTCATGGGATCAAATTTGATTTTAGATAATAACCACTCCCATTTACCTATTTTCACTCCTTATTTATTGTCATTATATCTAATATTCCTAAAATGTCCCTAATTTTATTTTTGATTGACAAAAGCGCTCAAACTCCATTTCAGTTGGGGGAGCTACAGATAATACAACGTAACTAGTGTCAGAACATCAAGACATCATTGAGCATTGCACAGTTTGACGAACCAAACAATTAAACAGCAATAAATAAACTATTTTTATACTAAGCTATTTTTTATTTTGAAAAATAAATAAAATTTTATGCAATAGAAGCTCAATTGTCTGTTATCACTATTTATTTTTTTTATTTGTAATATTTCTAAATGTATTTAACTAATTTTTTTTATACTTGAAATGTACTGTTAATCTAATATTTTAAATTTATATTTAATAGCTACACTAATTGATATTAAACATATAAGTCAACTACAATTAAACTTATAGCATAAAACAAATCCAAACTTAAAAGATAATGATTAATTTGAATCAAAAATAATAATGAAATAAATTTAAAAAACTTGTCAAATCAATCAATAATCATTAATATACATATAAATAAGAATCTATAAGTGACACATGTCATTCTATAGTTTATCCATCAATTAATAAAAAATGATAATCAATTTTAATAATTTATTAAAAATTTGCTGCAATAATTTATTGTTTTTGAAAAGTTTGTTGGTCTTCATTCTCTTACAAGAAACGGACACAGAAATAGGATAATCATAGTTTATGATCTTCAGCCAATCAGATAAGGTTGATCACCATTCTTTTTCTTTTTCTTTTTTTTTTGGGAATCTGTTGTTTCGAATACCTTGAATTTTATGTTCTCTCTTATATGTTTTAACCTTTTACAGAAAATTACTGAAATTGATATTAATTTCCTCAGCAAATATAAACATCAAATTGAAGCTTTTTGGGCTTTGATAGATCCAAATGACAAGACCTTCTACGTCACATATGGGTATGATAAGATTGGTAAACCATATGTCAAAGAAGGCTTGGATTACATTCAAGGTTACTATGGTGTTACATTGAAATTTGTTGGTGAATCGAATTTTAGAAAGGACCTATATAAAAATGATGATGCTGAATATATGTTTTCCATTGTTATTCTAATTTGGTTTCCATTGCATAGTGCCTCAGATCCAATTGTGTTGCCGGGAACCAGAATGAAGTTATCAGAGATCAGTAATCAAGACCGCACCTACCCCACTAAATTTCAGAAAATACATGCAGAAATTATGAAGCAATACATTTTAGAATACAAAGATTCCAGTTTAGAATACTTATATTCCAGTTTTATAGTGTATGAAATCATTCTACTAGCAATGTATCAATACAATGTACAGTTCATGATTTCAATTTTGATGAAGTGTTACTTTGAAATCAATTAATTCATATATTCATTTATTTTATACAAATTAAGTGTTAAATCATATACTAACATTACACCAATGTCAATTACATTCTCCTTCACGTGAAGGAATGAATAAAATTTATTCAAATAATAAATTAATAAGTTAACAATAACGTCAAGTTTCAAATAATGATTTTTTTTTTTTAAAAAAAGGATCCATTAGTTGATTGATATTATCTATAAAATTTTGATTCAATCAACTGATTGATCTTTTATTGAACATTAAAAGCAATTTCAGAACTAGGAAATTTGATTATTTTCGGAACTCTTACTTCTTTTATGCGAGCAAAATTGTTTTTTCTATTCGATATAAACTATCTAGAATAAAATTTAAACTACGTACTTTTTAAAATATTTGATTTCATAAAAATGTTCTTTATTTTTTAAAATATATATAAATATTTTTGTATTATCATTTTATAATTAATTTTTGTACAAAAATATTTCATTTTAATTAGTTTTTAAAAAATAAGATACAGCATATAAGAGGGAAATAGCCAACGGAATCTTATCTATGAAAAGTGGAAATCCACCAATCAATGATGGCACAAAAGTTTTGGAACATCAGTCATAAAAATGGATTCTTCTATACCCTGAATTATGAAAATGTTAATTGGATTAATTTTGAAAATATAAATTCTATTTATCTGAATTTGAATTCGTCTAGAATGGAAAATGATCCTCATCTCTATCATCAAGTGAGAACAAATCTTCAAATTAATAGATTTTCAAATGAAACTATCTTAATACAAAGTTATAAAGTGAGAAAATAACTGGAAAATAAATCTTTATATATATATATATATATATACTTGACGTATTTTTTTTAAAGACTGTTTCACGTATTTTATACATAAAGTTGGTGTTAAATAGAAAACATATCTTGATATATACAATTAATATAAAAATCATTTAATATGAAATCTATTTTAGTTTTATGTAAACAGTAAATAAGCGGTTGCTTTTTTTTTTCAAAAGAAAAATCTCTTACTTTCGTTATGGTTGATCCATCAATTATTAGAAATTGCAAATCAATCAATATCTATAACTAATTAAAAAAATCAATCAATGAAGATTATTGTAATCAATGCTTTTAGTTTTAAAATAAATAATCTATAAATTCTGATTTAATTAATTATGTAAATTTGATTCTAATAGCAAATTAATTCCATAATTTTTATTCAATTAATTCCATAAATTGGATTCAATGGTATGTAACCATAAAAAATAACTCCATAAATTCCCATGCAATTAATTATAAAAACCTCAATAAAATTTTAATTTAATCAATATTTTGGACCACAATTAATTATTTCAAAAGTACCAATCGATATAAAAATTGGACTGAAATATGGCTTTTGAAATCAAGTTTACTTTGAGATTTCACTGATTGATCTTTATCTTTAAATGAAGATATCACGTCACAAAATATATATATAGAAGGGTAGCAGCAAAGGAAATAGAAAATATTATTGTCTATTTCAATTTGGATAAATATTATTATTTATAATTTCTTTTGTGGCTTTGGTTTAAAATTATTATTTATTAAAAAATACTATATTATGTTCTTATTAAATGTTTTTGGAGAATATTTCTCTTAAACATTATTTAATGTGATTTTTTTTTATCATATTCTTTGCTCAAGAAGAAAAAGGGGTGAGTATGGACAGGAGAATAATGAGTTTGTTATTACTATTATTATTATTTGTTGATCGAAAAACATGTTTTGATAATAAATTTTATAATTTTTATCAATGTATTTTGATAATATTATTTTTTGTTTGTTTTAATGGAAAATTTATTTTTTCTAATATATGATCTTATATATCGATAACCATTTAAGTATGTACCTTTTTTCATACATTTAAATCAAATGTTTTGATTCTATATACTTTCAATCATTTGCTTACAAGAAGTGTAACATTTTTTACAAATGAATTATTTTATACTCTTCATTTTTCATGTTGAGAAAGTATAAATGGAGCAAGTTATTTATATTTATGTTAATACGTATCAATTGAATTATTATTTGTTGGATATAGTATATGCTGTTAAATGTTTATTTACTATTTCATTTTTAGTTTCATTTAATTATTTGATCACAATATTTCTTCATAATGCCCTATTTCAAATGTATTAGCATATAAAAATATATCAATAAACTAACTAATAGCCTTCGTGAATCGAACAGGTACTGCACAAGTTTAAAGTATAGTGATATCTATGTTTGTTTCTTTTTGAGACTTTGAGAATCCTTTTTATAATTGTTTGTTTTATTATTTGGGAATCCTATATTTATTTTTCACATATTTTAATTTTTGAGATCAATGTCATATCATATTTTTTTTAGTGTGTTTTCTAATTAATTTAACCAAGCTTCTCAATATCTTTACTTTTATACTTTTTTTGTGTTGTAGTAACAAATATTGCAGTTGCAGAGTTTTGATGATTTTTTAATTAAAATATTTTGATCTAATATTTTTGTATAAAGTAGGATGTGGACAAAAAATATTTTTTTTTATTTGATCAACTTTGATAAGTTGTTTAGATTTTATGTTGCTATACTTTAAAATTCAAGTTTAAAAGAGTAATAATTTGCCCTAAATTTAAAATATCATAAAAGTAAATATTTTTTAAGAAACATACCGATTTATACGTTTTAATTTAAGGCACTTAAAAATATAATGAATAAAAATAATAAATAGAAAATATATACATAATTGAAATTCTACCATATAAAATTTAATTTAATTCTGAAAATAAAAAACTAGCTAAATATAAAATAAATTTTTTTTATTAAAGGTATTTTAGGAGTATTGGAAAAAATTCAATGAGAAATAAAAATAAATAAATGGAAGTGACGATAATCATTCTCTATATACTTTTGGTAGATTCATGGTGCTGATTAATTGCAAAGCTATTTAGAATTAATGCTGCAGCTTTCGATAATGTATCCTCCATGTGAAATACCAATAATTAACAGGTTATGCTAGTTTGTTTTGATATTTTGTATTATTTTTTTTATAGAATGATTATTTATATTTCAAACTATCACTTCTATTTATATCAATAATTAATAGGTTTTCCATTTTATTAGGTTTTTTTGACGACTTTATGTGTAAATTCATTAATTTCTCCCTACTCATTTAAATTTGGTGGATGAATACATTGGTTTCTCTCTTCTTATGAACAATCTCTTCATTGCATTCTGTAAATACATTAGATATTTAATAAAAATTAAGGATTATTATATTCAATGTTTTCAATGTTGAGAGTTAGGTAAACTTGTAAAGTCATGACAAGCTTGAATCGTAAACTTAATTCGCAGACTCAAAGTTTGCATATTTGGACAATATTACTTAAGAAATTTGTCTTAATAGTTAAGTATAATTAAATAAATTTTTTATGACTAATATTGAAGAATTTTATTCTTATAACAACATAAACGAATTAAATATACTAAAAAATATAGCCCAATATATGTCATAAATTTTTCAGACCATACTTTATTCCATGCACGTAATATTTTCTAGTTAACAACACATAATCAAATAATGGCAAATAGATAAAATAAGCTAGATAAAATCTATTAATATAAAACAATTTATGTACTTCTATATATATCAGTTTAAATTTTTAAAAGATATAATTTTATAATATGGTATCAAAATGTACATGATCAAGTGGTCAAAGTTCCATCTTTATTACCTACCAATATGGGAATGACATGTATCATTTTTCAATGTAAATGAATTATTGCCACTATCTAGCTTTTATAATTTATATATTAAAAAAAATTACATGAAACTCCTCTAAGATCATTTTATATTGCACTTATCTCTATTTATAAATATTTTTTAAATTTCTAAATTATGTACCCCATACATAAATTTTTTTGACAAAAATCTTTCTCATACTTTCTTCTTCCTCCTATTCTCTCTCATCACGCAGCCACCGCCTCTAAACCACTTCCCATCTTCATCTTCAGATAACAAATTTGCATGATGATCACAATTTACAGTTTACAACGATTCGATAGAACTGAAAAATGAGTGAATACCAAAGTAAGCTAGTAGGAATTAAGAATGAAGTGATCCGAATGCCCCCAATGCAGCCAAGAAAACCGTTGAAGTTGAATCACGGATGGTGTCGAACAATTTACGTCCACCCAGGTTGCGAGGATCAGCATTCAGATCTCTCTCAGCTGCTTCAATGACAATTTTAAAAAGTCATCCGTTCATAGTTTTTAATGTGAAAATTGCACTGATTTTGACAACATGAGGTCTGGAAGCTCCTTCTGTGGATGGTCCATTGCAACCGCAAGAGGAATTAGACGATGAAAACCCCTATTGTTGCTATTTGAGAGGATGGACCCAGCGGGCTCGTGCTGTTCCATCCCCTCAACGAACGCAATGCAGTGACGGGTGGTGGTGGAAGGGAGTGATGGTCAGTCATGATGATAAGGGTATAAGAGTCATTTTAAATTTATAAGGAAAGTATGTGTAATATTAAAAATTAAAGGGAATTACGTATAATATGAAAAGATTTTAGGGGAGTTCCTTGTAATTTCCCCTATATATTATAATATAATAGATTACATATAAAAAAAAAGTTCATGCTCAAGTGAAAAAGAAAATGGAATTTGCGTGAGGAGGCGTGTTAGATATAAAATTATTTATGTATCTCTACTTATCTACTTAAGTTTTTGGATGAGATGATTTCGTAACATTTTAAATGCTAATCAACTTTAATTTTTGAGATTAATTTTGATAAACTGATAATGTAAAATTATTTTATATTGTCATCTAGTCAAATTCTTCCATTTAAATGACATTCCAAGTGGTGAGAAAGTCAACAATCATAGTTGATGTGGCAACACATAATTAGATGATTGTATAAAAAATTCTTATATTGTCGGTGTATAGAAATTAAATTCTTATTATTTTATAATAGTGTTTTACACAAAAATCTTAGCTAGTCAAAAAATGAATGTAAGGCGTGCCAGGAAACAATTCCAAGAGTGAATCATTGGGATCAATTGGTGCAAAACAGTGAGATTCCCAAAACTCAAGTGATTTCACAAAGAAATTGACATTATTTTTCTGTTACGGGTTCCCAATTCACTTCAAAAAGCATTTGGTTGTGCTACGAAGTGATTTCCTAACAAACTAAGGTTGGAATGATAATAAAGTGCAGAAAAGTAAAGATAAGCATAAAGGGAAATTATCATTGATTCATTGTGTGTTGTGATGTCTTTTTTAATTACATATATGACTATTTAAACAAAACATAGCAATTTATTTAACACCAGCTGTATTATCATTAATTGTAAATGTGGCCCTAATATCTAGCACTAAACAACACTGCATTGGCTAACTTTGATAATTGCCCAACCAATGCAGTAACCACTTTGGCTAAGCTTATTGATTGCCATTAGCTAACTTTTCACCATGTGTCCAAATTTATAGGGAGCATTTTCCACGTTTTTCTATAACCTCCTAGAACCTTTATTCAATGATTTCTCCGCATATTTGAATTAAAAACCACTTTCCTCAACCACTCTTATTTTCATAGAAGTGGTTGCATAGTTAGTCAAAGCTCCTTTTGCTCATATTTTGAAGCCTTCAACCAATGTCTAGATGTGATTCATGGGTGGCCATCTGTCATGAGGGCTAAGGCTCATTGTGAGACCCATTCTCTCAATTGATGACTAATGATTTTACAAGACTAACTATTCATAGCTGACAGATACTTAACTAAGGTCAATTGTTATCAACCATCAAGCTTTAATGACACTTTATATGGCTAGCAAAATATTCTCAAGGTCTTAAAAAAAATCCCAATTAGTACTTGGCTAACTTTTATAAAGTAAAAATATAAACATTGCTTAAAAAAAAAATCAAAAAGCCATTTTCTAGGGCCAAAACAACCTCAACCAAGTCGGCTCTACTTGCCACATCGAAGCCTTCGTCCAAACTTTCCGTCGATATGTATTTATAATTATTTTGACAACCATAGCTCAGCCACCAATCAA
This sequence comes from Dalbergia cochinchinensis, assembly GCA_031216125.1. Lineage (NCBI taxonomy): Eukaryota > Viridiplantae > Streptophyta > Magnoliopsida > Fabales > Fabaceae > Dalbergia > Dalbergia cochinchinensis. Next base: position 71,292,552 of record CM062368.1, on the reverse strand, counting down.
TTAAAGCCCTGACAAGGATCTTATCCTTTTGTGAATGCTACATGTTAGTTTTTCATTGGCTATATTTCCCATACAACTATTATCAACTACAACCCCTCATTAGCCAAATACTCCGCTGAAGATTAGTTTTTGACCCTTATCTTTTTTTATTTGGCTGTTTTCTCCTTTGCCATTATCCATTCTCAAAAATCTATTATTTTTGTGCCCCAACAATTAGTTTTTAATTTTTTATTTGAGCTAAACTAATTTGCCCTTTCCAATAGATAATGCGCACATTGCAATAGATTCAAGAATATTATTTAACGCTTAAAAAATAAATATATATTAATATATCTATTTAATAATTATTATATATGATGATAAATTTCACATATTTTATTTATTATATCTTATTTAATAATTATTAAATAAGTGATTTAATAAATACTAACTTTTAAATATTTGAGTAGGCAGAGTCCAATAAATTTCTTACAACGTGGTCAAAGTCTTGTGTAAAGTGGGTATCAATAGCATATCTTTTCTCTGATTTGCCGGATATGACAGTGGCTTTTTAGGTTTTCGACCGAATACGAGACCTAAATGCACGTCCTCTAAAGTGACTAGACATACGGATGTGGGGGACTATTTATTGTCTCATATGTAACAAGATATTTCAGCAACTTGAGTTTTTAAATTCATCTCAGGGCTTGTATCTATTGAAATTTCCGGTGTTCTATTTATTCTAATTATTAGTCATGATACCCTATAAAAGATTATTTCATTTACGGTGCCTCTTAATTAAGAGAAACTAGTTGATTTGTTTATTTTTTTCAATTTCCTTTGAAAAAAAAAAGCAGTTTTAGGAGGGAGTTGCCGTGGAGCATGATGTATTCACACATGAAGTTAGGACCAACCGTAGTAGGAATCCTCTAAAAATTTTGTATCATCATGTCATGTGAATTTCATCATCAAAGAGCTGGGCCCCATTTTGGACCCCACAAAATAGTGTAATCAATGATCAAATTTAAATCATATGAAATTTTTATATGACAGGATTCATTTTTCCACGCTCTATAACAAATTATGACATATACACACAAAACTCTCTGATTTGTCACATCCCATATTTACGTGGGTACTCATCATCATATTTCACGGAACATAAGAGTGTTGAATGTAGGATTACCTATATTTTTATAAATCACGAAATTCAAATGTAATTTGGCTAACTTTATAGTATAATCTACTTTTTTTTTTCTTGTTTAATTTATCCATCCTTTCGTACTAATAAAGAACATCAGATACATACAATTACGCCGATTATTTCATACTCTGTTACATGAATAATTTTGTTGTGCTACTACTTGAGAGCAATATTGTAATAAAACTGCAGTGTGTTTAGTTTTAGGATATAATTTTTCGTTTTCATGTCTATTTTCAATTAATTTTTCTTTTTATCTAAAACAGTAAAAAATTTTAAAATTTAATTTTCAGTTTTCACTATTTACGTTATAAGATTCGAAGAATAGGAAAGCAAAAAATGAAAAATATTTTCTGAAATCAAACTCAAACGCACCTTAATAGTTAGAAAACTACAATAGCTCATTGAATAAATTCGGAAGAAATGTGATGAATCTGTTTGTGAGTAGCATTTTTTCCGCAAAATAAGAAGAAGATGATGATGGAGAACAGGAGGGCACAAATCATATCATGATTATAATGGCTGAGAAGGCAAGAACTAAATGAAACGGAATAACCAAGAACAAGGCGAAGTATATCAGAATGGCAGATAATGTATTCTAAGTAATGCAACACTACAATTTGCACTTCTAACTATGAACTAGGCCAACGTTGGTATCAGAACCACCACTACAACACCATGGCAAGAGTGGCACACTGCATGAAAGATTAACCTCTCTTTCCTACTGCCGAAAGTCATGAACAAGTTAATTGAAAATTTGAGATCAATAAACAACCAAGTCCCATTTTCCTTTAATATACATCACATACAAGTAGCATAGCCTCACAAAACCTGGAGAATTTGATGAGAGACTCAACTCAGCTTGGTCTTTCCCTAGATGAAGAAGAGTGTAAGAAAATGATGCAATCTTCTACAGCTTCAGCTCGGTGTGAATCAGTGTGGTCTGATAATGAGTAAGACCTGACCAAGGTGGATGAAGAAGAAACCTTCCGAGAGGAACTGTGCTTCCTCATAGAAACATCTCTTATAGCACTTGCCACCTTTGCTCCTAGCTGCATAAGGAGTCTCACTGGAGACAATCTTGGGTCTTTAGGCAATCTGAAAGCAGAGCTTCCGGTGATCCTCTTCTTGTTCCCAAAAACTCTGCCACCACTTCCATGATGGTTGAGAAAGATGGTTGGTTTCTCATTGACATCAGGACTAAAGCACACCCTTTTGCTTATTCTTGACATTTGAACACTTCCTGATGTAAAGAAGACTACTACTTCAATTTCCTAATATTTTTTAATGGAGAGGCACAGAGGAACAGTCCAACAGATTCAGAAAAGATGAGAGGAGAGGCAGGGATTGTACCAAGAGAGGACAGTTGGGTAAAAGGGGTGTATATATATATATATGATGAATCAATTTAAGGTAACTGGCAACCTAGTAGACATGGAAAGATGATACTAGGATTAAAATTAATCCTATGTCTTATATATTAGTATGCCACCATAATTATATAATTCATTTTCTTTCATTATTATACTAAAAATTATTAGCAATAACAAGTCAGAGTAATTTTGATAAAAATGTCAATGTAACGATTTTTATATCATCAATTAACATATAATCATATATATGATTTTTAAAGTAACTGAATTAATTTTTTTTAAATGGGGATAATTAGTTTATATAGAAAAAACTTAATTTTATAGTGATAATGTATACAAATTGAATTGTTAAAAATTTTAAAAATGTAGTTAAAAGTGGAAATAATCGCAGTTCACATAAATATTAAAGCCAAGGAGTATTGTTTGAAGAGGATTGAAAGGCATATAGACGTATTTAACTCATAGAGCTCATCCTGATATGAGATCAAGCATGGCTCTTACACGTGCACTAAAACCTGCCATTAGTAAGTTAATGGTAGTGGTGGGCACCGTTGAAAGAAAGAAAGCAAGCATGAATGAACAGCATTGGAAGATTGAGTGAGAATTTCTCAGAGACCAAGAAGAACTAAAAAAAGAAGGAATTTTGGTCAAAAGACAAAGTGGTGGAGCAGTGAAGGAGACAGAGAGTAACAGTTTTATGCTGAAAAAAGAAGGTAACAGAGACAGAGAGGAGAGTAAATACTCTTCCAATCAGCGTTGCTTTTGAGGTGGTGTTGCAGGGCCTACTCATGCTTTTTGTTACCCCTTTGTTTCCGTTTCTGAAATCAGAAATTGAGATGTCATGGCCCCCAATTGTCGTGCAACAAGAGAAGACAGAGAGATATGGGGCTACGTGAACATTAGGGAATTCGTTAACCGTAAGTTTTTCTAAAGTGACAAATTAGTCTAAGCTTCTTTGTAGACAAGGAAATTCATAGGGAGAAAAGAAAGTTACCTCTATTATTATGGCCTTTTCGGTTTTGTTTACTGGGGCATGCTTTTTGACGTATTGAATGCGCTCTCTTGTGTCACAGCTTGGCAATGGCAAAGCCATGTTGGTTTCAATGCCAAGGTTTGTTGAAGGAGAAAATATGATGAGATAGAAAACAATTATAGAAGAAACTCAAGTTGGTCATTCTTAAATTTTGCGTTTGATAAATTGATTCCTCTACCCAAAGAAAAAAAAAATCTAATGGAAAATAGAGCAGAAATGGCTGAGTTATGAGTGAATTATCGTGTAAAATAGAACAGAAATACGTGAGTTATTGTTTTTCAAAGTTAAGTAATTTTTTGTTGAGTATGAAACTGAGCTATACTAGTCAAGAAAAATTTATATCTCTGGCTATACAAGGCCAAAAATTACGAAACTAACTTTGTCGAAAAGCCTAACACATAGAAGGACAAACTTATAGATTATGTCGAAACTCTTTCTGTATTGGGCCCAATTTGCTGCTAAAGTCACGTTTAGTCTCTAGGCCCAAGCTGGAACAGCCGCAACAAAGGGTAAAACTAAAATTTCACGTGATCTTCGTTTTGACAAAATTAGCCTAGTTAGAAAGAGGGAGGAATCCGAATATAAAATTTGGGACTGAAACGATAACAGATGGAATTTTGATGACATTTTTAATTTCAAATGTCAAATTTGTCCAGAAAAGTTATTACTAAAAAATATCAAGTCTAAGCTAAATAATCTCCTAGGTAAATTATTTTCATAATAATCTTACTATCTAAATGGGGTTAAGAAAACTAAGGAACACATAATGAAACAACACTTTCATTTAAAACAAATCAAAATAGTATAATTTAGACTTAATAATCTAAGTTAAATGATGATATTCCTTGTGTACCACGTCGACAAAACTATACCTCATAGAAACACTAAGAGTATGGATGGCATGAATGAACGGACAAATGATATTTGATAAGATATCACGCCATCATGCATGTAATTGTATGAGATGTTATGAAATAGTTGTGATTTGTATTAGATTGATTGATGAATTATGAATGATACATGATGTCATGATATATTATTTATCTGCATGCACTCATGAGTCATATATAAAAAGAAATGAAATATGTTATGCATGATGCAAGCTAACGGAAAAGAAACAAATAGGATATGCTCCCAAAATATGTGGTGACCCTAAAAGACAAGATTAATTAATGATATGATTGTTTGGTCTCCAATTGTACATTGACAAGGGAAGTGATCCATAAGACTGGGTTGAAGCCCACAACAATCTCCTTACTAGTTGGATTGAAGCCCTAAGGACTTAAAATGTGGCGGCAGTTATGGTATGAGATTGTTACCTCTATGAAGAGCATGGTGTAAGGTCCAGAAGCTTGGTTTTGAATGCTAACAAATCAATCTTTGGTTAATTCTTTTGAGAAAGTGATCTAATGTTTGTATCAAGCGTTTATGATCAGCACAGGTCATGTATATTGCAATTTATGAGCTTCAAGTTTTCAGAAACTTAATAGGACTGGCTATGCAACTCAAATCCATATTCGTAATCGAAAATGTCTTAGTCTTAAGAGATTTGGATGATTTTAATATAAACTAGTTCTTAGAAGCTATTTGCAGCCTTGAGAAAGCTGCAATATCTATCAGAAAGTATCAAAAGTATGTTTCATGTATCAGAAAGATATATATGATATCATGAGAAAGATGAGTTACGCACTTGAAGTTGATAAAAAAGGATAAAAAGGAATCTTGAGAAAGTATTTGTTCTATTAAGAAACTTCATATTCACTCAGAATTCTTTAGAAAATTGATATGAACTCAACATGTACCACATCACCAGATAAAAATGACAATAGTACTGTTACAACCATTATTTGTGCTGTGACAGTTGCAAAAAGGAATGTCATGCATATACAAACTAAGGAAGGTCATTCCCCATGCAATGGATCAATAAAGGACACATGTATGGTGATTCCACAATCCTGGACAACATTCAAATCTCAAAATCACCTATAAAAGGATCATCATTTGAAGGTGCAAATGTTGTTGAAATGAAGAAATCTTTATCATAAAAAAGCCCATCCTTCTGAACCTTCAGAAATATACTTTCTATTACTTTTTCATTGAAAATATTCTTACACAAACCTTAGCCTAGTAAATATCCTTCTCCGTGAGTGTCTATTGTAAGAAGTCATTCAATTGACTCTCTATTTAGTTGTATATCCACAAAGCTTAAGTGTTATAGTGAGTTACCTTAGATATGCTAGGACAAAACTAGTTGTTGGTATCTTAAAAAGGCTAGAGAAAGACTATCTGTTGTAAACTTGGAGAGGTTTTTACAAGAATACTTCATTAGTGGAACTCTCAATAATGTTGAGCATTGGATGTAGGCAAGTGGTTTGACAAACTGGTATAAATCTTCTGTGTTAAGCTTCATATCTTTTCACTTTACTTTTAGTTTTTATAACTATGTTTGTTATATTTGCTTTCTATTTGTCTTTTATTTTTTTAGAAAGTTCATCTTTTTGAAGAACTAATCTTTACACTAGTGCCTTCTAAATTCTTGAAATGAGATTTGTTTAAGTTTCTGGAAAGCAAAAAGTTTTAAAAGTGCATGATTCAACTGCCATTCTCGTGCTCTTGGTTTCAAATACACGTGGAGTATGTGATTCCACATATGAAGTTTGCTTCTAGTTACATATGCCTAGAAAAGTAAAAGAAAGTGTGGATGCATGAATGAGGTCCTCTTGCTGAAACACAAAATAATGTAAGAAAGCGATAAAGAAAAATGAAGCTACATGTCATTCATACAAGATGCATTTATTTATATTCTCTGCCAAGTGTATATGATTATGATTATAACATGATAAAAGTATATGATTAAAATGAATCCACTTGGGATAACTACATTTTTGCAAACCCAATAACTGAATTGGATCTATGCTCACTATTTTGTAAGAAATCCAAAGTGGCTGGGATGATAATGATTAAATGCAAGCATATAGTTAGAATCTTCATTGACAAATATTTATTTTCCATTTTTGTCTTTTGTATCATCCTCAAATCCAAATGGCGCCCATGACAAAAACTACTAGAAGGCTCTTTATTGTTGTTCTTGTTATTATTATGTCATTCCATGAACATTAAGGGTGTGTTTGGATTGGTGGAATATGGCGAAGTGGGGTGGAATAGAATTGAGTAGAGTAGAGCAAAACAAAGTAGGATAATTACTTTGCTATATTATTTGGGTATATTTCCTTCTATCCTATTCTACCCAATTTGGGGGGAAAGAAGAAAATTGTGAAGAATGGATGGAATTAAGTCCATTCACCTTTAATCTATTCTATTCAAGTTTGACAAATCCAAACAATGAAGCAAATTAAAATATTACTCCACTATATCGAACACCACCAATCCAAACATATTCTAAGGGATCTTCCCCAGTTTTGGTTTCCCATAGAGACATTGTTAGGAATATAGGGATGTATATATTACTCTATGTTAAGTTGTGTTATTTTTATTTCTGGCTATGTACTGATATCATGTTATGACTATATTACTTATGTAGTGAAAGAAAGGTATGGATGTTTATTATGTTCGCAAGCCTTTAGTAATTATTATTAATTTTTCTAACCACTACAACACAAATTAGACCTTTACATTTTATGTTTATACTCAATTAATGTGCATTACTCTTGATAGCAAAATGCAATTTTATTTAAATAGAAAAATTCACTCTATTTTTTGCATAAAGTAATTTAAATAAGTTTAAGTTTTCACAAGTATAAGTAACAACTAGTAAATTGCCAAGTATGACTTAAGCATGGAAGTGGATTATTAGGTTGTTACATACCTAGTAAGTTTTATGATCAACTTTAGCAAGGCATCGAGTTCAATAGTAAGTGTTATATGCCATTGGAATGATAGAAACACGAAATCTAAACTAATTAAAGTATTTAGGGGATGAAATAGGGATGATTTTGTGAAGAACGATGATGAAAATATGGTTTTTTGGATGAATTGTAGAGGCTTGGATATTATGGCCATGGAGGATATGAAGAGCTCACAGGTTTCTAAAGCAAGGAGAAAATGATAAATAGTGAAAGAAAGACAATTGAAGAAGAAATAAGGAAACTGAGCAATCCTTACTTGTTGGATTAGTGGTAGTTAAGGTTTTGAGAATCAACAAATGTGAGGATACTGGATTTTGAAATAGCTTTTAAATTTTTAAGATTATAATACATTATTGTGCTACTAACGTGGTGACATAAAAAAGGTGAAAAGATAAATTCTTGTTCCATCTTATTCAACAATGAAATGCACTCGAAGAAATAGAAATTTAAGGGGCATTTGTTGGCAATGGAAAGTGTTATGATATGGTTTGATCAGCACATGAAATTACATGACAAAAGTGTTTTTTGGCCATGTTATTACATGCCCTCCAAAAAAACATAATAACATTGTTGTCATAAAGGTTCTCATCAAATAGTGAAATTGAGAACTTAGCATGTCCTTAGAAAGTGAGTGTAAATGTGTGTTGTGACAACATATGAATTAGTGGATTGATTAGACAAACAAGTTAGAGTAGTTAGTAATTATAATAAAAATTTGGGACTAAATGCTTTTCAAATGAGAATTTGGTGCGAGGAAAAGAAGCTTCAAAACTTAGTTATGGCTATATTTGTCAAAGATATTGCTCAAAGTGGTTCTAAAATGATCATTAGATTAAAGATGTGCAAAGGTAGAAGAAATTGAGGATAAAGTGATATATTCTAACAAAGGCTTAGTACCAAAGTGAAACATTGAAAGATTGCATGGTAGCAAGCACCAACCCATAATGAACATGTCCATACAAGTAGGAGCAGTCAACATGCACGTCCATGAAGAGACGACATGGGTATATGAAGATAAAGGAAAGAAAATAGGTTGATGCCCACGCTAAACCAAAATTAGTGTGACACTTGCTAGGAGCAATTTTTGAAGACCCTTAGAAATTTGTCTATAAATAGAAGTCTTGACTCATTAGTTTAGTGTGTGATGCTTCTCACTCACACATTACAACTTAGACTCTAACGTCATATGTAACGTTCGGTCACAAAGGTAGGAGTGATTGCCGGTGCAAGAAGACACGGATAAGGAGTAGCTCCTGGCAAGGCCTCTAAGCGGAAGGTATATGAATTAGCCGATTACACACTAGAATGGGAAGGGTTCTGAGACTGTGTAGGTATGGGACTGTACAGTTAAGGAGGGCTTATATGAATTGATTTATACTGCCTATACCAACAAGACGCATTTTCTTTTTAGTAGCCCATCACTAAAAAATTCTACAGTTAAGCATACTTGACTTGGAGCAATTTTGGGATGGGTGAGCTCCTGAAAAGTTTTCCTAGGAAGCATGTGAGTGATGACAAAGCACGCTGAAAAGACTTGTGTTGATTTGTGGGATGGTCGTTAATCCATAAAGTAGCAGGGGATGTTACAAATGGTATCAGAGCCTGCACCTCTCCCAGTACAGTGTGGTTTGGGGATGAACCAAGTAGAAGCTAGTGGGCATGTAATGCCCGATAATGAAGGCAGGAGTGATTGCCGGTGCGAGAAGGCATAGACAAGGAGCGGTTCCTGGCAAGGCCTCTAAGCAAAGGGGTACATGAATGAATCGATTACACATCAGAATGAGAGGGATCCTGAGACTATGTAGGTATGGGACTATATAGTTAAGGAGGTTTTATATGAGTGAGGTCAAAGCACGCTGAAGAGACCTGTGTTAGTTTGTGAGGAAAGTCGTCAATTTACAAAGCAGTAATGGATATTATATCATAGCACATAATGGAGCAACACACTATGTATGAGAAAGATCATCTACCGATAGAAGTAGAGTTTGTTTCTTTTTTCATTTCTTTTGTTTTCATTTCATTTCATTGTTGTTTGCTTTTGTTTTATTATTTTCAATTGCATTTGTATATGCACTTTATTCGAATACAAATCTTTGTTTATTACTTCACTTCTTAGACCTTTGAGTTGTGGTACACTTTATTATAACCTACTTTCTTTCTTCGAAGGGAGTGATAAATGGTCAAAAGGGCTAAATTGGAAATTCCAGCACCAAATTAAATGCATGATGGAGCTCATCGAGAATGGTCAAGGAAGATAAGACAAAAGCCAAGTGGATCATTCTAATATTTTAATTTTAATTTGTTTATTTGGTTCATGTATTTAGGCTTTTTAGATTTGTATTTTTTTATATGTATATTTTACTTAGTTTATTCAGCTCATAGTTGTTATTTTAGGGCTCAATAATTCTTAGTAGGCTTATGATTAGTGTAGGTTTAGCATGTTAAGTGTTTACCCTAATCCAAGAGGTTATAAGTATCTCAAGGAACACATTGGTAATTAGGTTTTCATAATGTGAAAATTGAAATACTCATGGGAGGTTCTCTATTATGTAGAATTTTATTTGTTTTAGGTGAGGTTGAGTGTTTTTTTTTTCTTTTGTTCATTTCATTGTTTATTTCTTTAATCTACGATTCTAAGGATGTGTTTCTTGGGGGTTTGGTAAGGATGACTATATTATCCTAATTATCTACATTTTTTAGAACTGTGTTTCCTAGGGGCTTAGTAGAGATGTTAATCTTATCCCAATTATTGGCATATCTAAGAATGGGTTCCTTAGGGTTTAGTAGGGAATGTGTTTATTCTACTTTTTGTCCCATATCAAAGTGTGTTGCTGGGGTTTTCCATGGGGTAGGTAATGCATTCTCTCTTTTCTCTCTCTCTTTCTCACATACACACAAGCAGCTAATGGTTCTCCATGGGGTAGGTACTGTATTATCCTATTTGGCCCCATCTAATAACCAGGGATGAACTCCTCATCCTTACTGTGGGTGGTTCCTATAGGTAGCCTTCATAACTAGCTTTTAGGCCATCCTTATTTTAGTCTCTTCAAAAGCTCATGGTTTATAAAAACAACGGCGATCAAATAGTCTTTCATTACTTATTTTGAAAATTATTTGACATCAAATAAGTTGATCCCTTCCAAGAGAAGAGTGACACTAACAAGTATACTAGATCATCAAGTAATAGAGTAAAATAGAGGGTTGTCATACCCACAGGGATAATTCAAGTATTGATTTTAGTCAGTTAGATAACAAGTTGAACAATTGAAAAGAGATGATATCAAAAGGAATAAAAGCTAAAGTGCTAAAACAATGTAAAAGTGATATAAGAATTGATGGAGTAAAATGCTAGGGTGATTTACTTCAACTATGTGTGAATAATATGCAACATGAACATCAATATGCCTTGTTCAAGTTCAATCAAGTGATGGTAAGATCATCATGTCATTAAAGTCTTTCTCAAGATCATTTAATATCACTCAAGTAGAGTCAAACACCTAATCTCTTAACATACTTAAGTCTACAAGTAGTTCTCAAACCCTTAAATGCCACATGAATCATGTTTGCCTATCTCTACGTATCATTCACCTCATGGCATTGCATTCATAGGCATAGCTTTTACTCATTTTCTCAAATTTGTAAAAACCCCTATAATCCTAAATTGGTAATCAAACAATTCAAGATAAATAAACTCAAATACAATGCTCACTACAAATAAGAACAAGACATAAATTCATTCACATTAGCATAAATGTCAAACACATAGTCTCCATGTATCACCCTTGGCAAAAGGTTTAGTTACAAGTCATAGAAAATGAAATAAAAACAACAAAAATGAAAGAAAGGTAAGAAGGAGACATGAACAAAGATAAATACACAAGGAGTTGAAGACAAAACCAAGAAGACTCTTCTCTTCTGAGCTTTTGAAGCTTTAATCCCTTTTTGCTCCCAAGCTCTAGCCTTCTCTTCCAATTTGGTATCTGATGCTAATACTCCTTCCTAACATGAATTCCTAGGTTTTTATGCCAATCATGGGCTGTTAGGATCAATACAGAGGCCCAGTCCACATATCAAATGCGAGCGCCCACGCTGTAGCATGGCTATGGTCACGTTGGAGCATGGCTTAAGTGAAATGATGAGAATTCTGTACGTTGGAGCATGGCTTAAGTGAAATGATGAGAATTCTGATAACTGCCTATGCTGTAGCATAGGTTCCCATGTTGTTGCATGGCTTTAGTTTCAGGACCTATGCTCCAGCATGGATTTCTGACATCTTTTCAACTCTAATTCTTGCTCCTTTGCTCTCTTAGCTCAAATGTTTCCTTAATTCTTCTTCCAAAAAGCTACAAAACCAATGGAAAACATAACTAGAATGCAAGGTTAAACATGAGTATACTCATGCAAGAATTTAAATCGAAAGTTGAAAAGACGGCAACCATGAGAACTAAAACTAACTATCTACAAACTAAAAGTTCTAAGAAAACTAAAGAAAAGCATAACTCCTAAGGGGTAATCATGAGTCCTTGAAAACTTATTCTTTACTAAAAAGTTTAATTATTCTACAGATCCTTATAGTTTCATACAATTTTCAATTAGTTCTTTGCCATTATAAAAGGTGGAATATTCCATTTCACTCTCCTTCTTCACCCTCTCTCCCTCTCATTCCAACCCCGCACTCCAACCATCCACCCATAGCTTATTGTTCTAATTTGACTAATTGTATGTTATATCTAGTTAAGAAGTTGAAATTCAGCTTCCATCATTATTTGTCTAGAAGGATATTCTAATTGTTTGACTTTATATGTTGTATTGAAGATGGGATTGGATATTTGGAGTTAAGAACAACACAATGTGTTGAGTGCTTATGAAAGACAAAAATATATAGCTTATTTTGGGAATTATAAGACTTGCATAGACAAAAATTGGAAAATTAACATGCTTGCTACTAGTGATTCATATAGCATCCGCCTATGTCAATCTCTTTACCCTTTCTTGATACTAGTTTCCCTTTTTCATTTCTTTTCAAAAGTAGTCATCAATTAGCTGATCTTCCTAAATTTTTGGGAGATAAAGTTAGAGACAAAATTAGGAGCCAAACTATAAATGGAACCATGCCATACAAGCAGTTAAGTTATGGACAACTGATTGCTTATATCTAGAATGTCACCTTGAAAATCTATTAAGATGACAAAATTCAAAACTAGATGGCTAGAGAAATGGCCTAAAATCACAGAGATATAGGGTCTTTTGTGTACAATTTGGCCTATCTTCTTAGTCTAAATGAAAATCTAAAATCAGAGCAAGTATCCAAAACAAGCAAGTTAAACCCAAGGCTCTGCCTAAAACATCAAAATCCAAGCCCAAATCAAGGCCAAAACCCCAACAGGCTAAAATTAATTTTGATAAGCCCATCAAGTGTTTCAAATGCAATCGAGAAGACCATATTAGCAAATATTGTAGGCTTAAAAGAAAAGTTAGAGCCTTAAATCTTGACCCAAACATTGAAGGATAAACAATCTTTTGGTCAAAACTTTTGAAGAAGAATCTAAGAAATAGATTTCCTTTGAAGAAGAATCAGCAGCATTTCAGGATGATGTTCCTACTTCAAAATAATTGAGTAAAAGAAAGAACCCTAATTAATGTTCTTACCAGGGAGCAAGATCTTTTCTTTGAAGCAATAAATGCTATTCGTAACCCTCAACAAAAAAAGGTTTTTCTCAGCAAACTCAAATCCACCTTAGAAGAAGGAACTTCTAAGACAAAATCTCCTCTCCAAACTAATAAATATAGTCTAAAATGAACTCTAAAAAAAATTCAAAAAAGACCTGCCAAACCTATCACAATCCAAGATCTCCATAGTGAAATTCAAACACTCAAAAGTGAGATCAAAGATCTAAAAGAACAATACAAGACCCATCAAGAAATTCTTCAAATCCTAATATCTAAATAGGACAATCAAGAAATTCTTCGAATCCCAATATTTCTAACCAAGAAAGCATAAGCTCTCAACAAATAGTGCAAACTATCCTCAATCTGGAACAAACCATGGATGAAAAATTCCTTAACATAATTAACAGTTTGAGACTTTAGAAATTCTATATCAAAATTAGAAGAAAGATAAATGACTTTTTCTTGGATAGAGAAGCTCTATTCAATTTTGGAGTAGATTTAAACTGTATTAGAAAAAGGATTATCCCAACCAAGTACTTTTGAGAAAACTATTGTGCAGCTTAGAGTTGCCAACAAAACAAGACTCAACGTAAACTTCAAACTCTCTAAAGCTATCATAGAAAACCAAAACTTTAGATTCAAAACCGAATTACGTCTAGCAAATGACCTCAGTATTGAGATCATCCTAGGATTACCTTTTATTACTCCACTCATTCCTTTTGGAGTATCTTTTGAAGTTATCACTATCCAATACCTAGGAAAATCAATCATTTTCTCGTTTTCTAGAAAACTTGTCCTCAAAACCATAAATTTCATCCAAGCTAAGCAAAACCATATCAATTTTCTTAAACAAGAAAATTTTTTCAAGAATATTGAGGTTCAGCTTGCCAAACCAAAAATACAAGAAGATCTATACTCTTCTTAAAGAAATTCAAATAACAATACGTTTTAATGTCCTAAATGCATTCTAGGGAAGGAAGAAGCATATAGTTGACATCCTTTTAGGTAATACGAGTAGAACACAGGCTTTCAGACTCAAGAATACTCCATCTGAATTCTAAAAAATCATGAATGACATTTTTTTATCCATTCTGAAAATTTATCATTGTCTATATTGATAATGTGCTAATATTCTCTCAATATATAGATCAACATTTCAAACATGTAAATATCTTTGAAAGGACATTAAGGCTAAACAATCGGCTATCTCAAAACCAAAAGTCAATCCATTTCAAACAAAGATTAAGTTTGTTGGGCACAATATCTTTCTGGGTACCATTACCCTATAGATCGTGCTATAAAATTTGCTGATAAATTTCCAAACCAAATAATTGATAAAACCTAGTTTCAAAGATTCTTAGGCTATCTGAATTATGTGTTGGACATTTTCCCTCAACTTAGCAATCTTATCAAATCTCTTCATGATCATTTAAAAATGAATCATCCTCCTTGGACAGATGAGCATACAAACATTATTAGGCAAGTCAAAACTAGAGTAAAGGAACTCTTATGTATTTACCTTCCAAACCTTTAAAATTGTGGATATGAAAGCCTCTAATTTAGGGTATGGTGGTATTTGTAAACTACAAATTATGATAAAGAACATATCATTGCATTTACTTCCAAACATTGGAATGCTACTTAACAGAAGTATTCCACCATCAAAAAAGAAGTTTTGGCAGTTGTTCTTTGCATTTCAAAATTTCAATCTAATATGCTAAACAAAAAATTATTAGTAAGAGTTGATTGCAAGTCAGCAAAAGATATTTTAATTTGGAAAAAGATGTTAAAAAACTTGCTCCCAAATAGATTTTTGCTAGATGATAAGGAATGCTAAGAGTTTTTTTATTTTGATATAAGCATCTCAAAGGCACTGCAAACTCTTTTCTTGACTACCTCCCTCGTGAATTCCTACAGGAAAATTAAAGCCAGCTCCATGCCGAAATCAATATCTTCCTTACAAAAAAAGGGTAAAAGAGTCAAGGAGAAAGGAAAATTAGCCATGGTAGGACTAACTCACTCAAAAATTCAAATAGAATTCACCTAACCTGGGGCACCCACCTAGGAAACCAAACCCAAAAAGTCTTTTATCCTACCACTCACCTAAACTTCTAAAATAAGCAAACAAACTAAAGAAGATTATGCATTTCCAATCCAAACTCTGTTAGCCCTTCATGAACAAGGCCTAACTAAACTACCAAAGAATTCTTAGGTACAAATTATATTTGAAGATGATAAGGATGAAAACTACCCTTTAAATCTCATGATAGATAAGGCAAAGACCCAAATCACAAAAAATGCACTAAAAAAAGAAATCACAAAGGTTATCCAAACCTCTTAAAAAAAAATCAATTCTCTCAAACCCAATATTTATCCAAAGACCAAAGAAAAATTCATAGTACTTCAGATGGAACTAAAATACTGGAATGAAAACCCAAACAAAGTCTTAGCAAAAACCTTTCCAAAAGATTTCCAGTTTAGGCCTATAGCCCCAAACGAAACCCAAAAGTTTTATGAGTTTATCTTGGTAGACTCTAATTCAACCATTGTCAAACATTACGTAGACAAGCTAACCCTCCAAATATTACCCACTCAACTCTCCAAGTACTAAAAGTCATTACTACTCCTTTAGAATTTGGAAAAAAAAAGCCAAACACTCAAAATTTTGATTCAATTAGATATAATTACTGGGATTATATTCAACCATGGACATGTGTTTTTTGGCTCCAAACAAAGTATTTTGCCATTCTTGGCTTATTTATTTTAAAATAAATGTTTTTTATAAATTCCTTCATTGGCTTATCCAGTGGTGGGATTTTTTTTTATCCAATTAATCAAATCCTTCCAGTTAAGGCTTTTGAAGGATTTCAAACCTTTTCAAAAATGATGAACTTAGCCAGAGATCCTTTCCAAGTAGATCTCCATTTTTATTCAAAATTTTCTCTTGCTTGGATTTTTCTATGGCAATACAAATATGGCAAACATCCAAACTCAAACTTGATGCATGTTCTCCAAAGGCAAGCAAGCATCTTTCAAGTGGTCGGTAGAATTTGACACTTCTAAAGCCACTCTTGACAATGTAAGGGAATAGTTCAAAAGGAATCCTAAACTCCTCTCAGCCTTCGATCCAAATTCTTACAAGTTCTTGAATCAGAGGTCCAAAATCATAGCAGCATTAAACGATTCCAATAGTAAAGAAGCCTTTACTATTAACCTGCAGGAAGTCCTAAAGTTACTTCAAAAAGACGATGCAGAGTCTTATTCAAAATAGAAGCTACTTTCTTCGTCATCCTTTTTAGTAGCATCCTTAGGATTCTACCAAAATGAAGATGACTATTTTTGTATTGATATCAGAGATGACAGCTAATACCAAACTCGACAAGAGGAATCTCCTTTTAGATATTCAACTAAAACACTCCTTGTCTATATGTGCTAAAAGCATGAAAGAAGACAAGATTCTCCACCAGCTTTAGTCACCAGTCATTATAACCGATAGGCAAACTTTCACCAATATTGTTTGTTGGCACCAAATTTTACCAGGTGTCAGATTTTTGAACTAATGTTTGACCTCGATTGACTCAAGGGCCTAGTAAAGATTCGGCATATTAGAATTGATAAGACTGTATAAAATTGACAAAGTTCTAGGTTTGTCAGTTAACATGTCGAAACTTATTGGAGTTACTTAGAGCAAGGCTTGAATCGGAACCTAATGATGACAAATCTCATGACCGGGCTCGAATAATCGAAATGAATGTTTGTTATTTGGGACATAGGAAAAATTCTGAAGGTCTTGAGAAGAATGCCATAATGACTCCAAGACAGGTATTTGTTGGTTGATGGTTAATAGTGGTTATCAACAAATATTGACTGAGGTTTAGTGAAGAATTTACAAAATGGTAACTATTCAATGATAAAGGTGTGTGACAAATAAAGAATCTATCAAAGACTCATGTACAATATCCAAGGACACAATCAAAGACCGATGTCAAGATCTTAGAGTCATAGAATATCTATAAATAGTGATTCTGTACATTTGTAAATGGTTGAAATTATTACTCACATACTCACTCTACAAACGCCACCCAGATGACAAAACAGAGTCTAGAGTCCATTGAGTATTGTTCTCAACCCTATTTCTTGCTTTCTTAGGATTAGATTTCCTTGAAGTTCTTTACAATTTATGTACTTTTACTTAAGCTTGTCAATCAATTTACATTTTTGAAATTCCTTTGCATTTTAATCTATCAATCAACATTGCATCCACATATACATACACATCACAATCATGAATTCCATCCTTATTCCATTCAAAAACATTTGACACTCAATTCTTTAGTGTTGAACCCAAGAAGAGTAGCTTTTTGCTCCCAAATCGAGATATGGAAAAGCAAACGCTGACATCCAAACTCTTAAATTTGTTGATAAATGCCTAGTTTAAAATAGTTTGGCCTCTTGCACAAGGAAACCATCAAATTATTTGTTGTTGACATGCAAATGTCAAATTCTACAATATACAAATTGGCACACCCAATGAGACACACTGGTTGAAAAAGAAATACGTGTCAAACAACTAAAATACAAAGTGTATGCGCTTGTGTAGTGCACCATTATGTCAAATATGTCAAGAGCTTCATCTTCGTCAGAGGATGGACGAAATGAGTGATGCAGGTTATTGCTACCCGCAATAAATTAAAAATATTGTAATAACTAAATTACACTAAAAATGTAGTTAGGGTGCAATCTAGGTCGTTTCACGTGGAAATGTTCTAATCAATTCAGAGATTTTAGGGGGTTTTCTTAAATGTTACTAAAAGAAAATTAACCAGAGAAAAATATAATTCGATGAATTACCTGCATAAGGGTTTTTTCAGATGAAGAGTTGTCCAATCATTAATTCAAAAGATAATTTTATGGTGGTTATTACTTTCGTTAATCATATTTCCACATAACAATGATGCAATTCTACTTAATGGTTATACGAACGCACTCCCATTAAGAATTTAACAAACACATGAACTATTGATTTACAATCGTAATTCTATGAACCTATGCCAGTTTGATTATCAATTATAGCAACCTAATTTCTAACAAAATTAATTCCAATCATTTCCCCATTGGATGTAAATAAATCACTTATCTAAACACTCCAATGGAACCCTAACTATGCATGCAGATGAATACACAATTAGGCAATTCTCTAAATTACAATTGTAATAATTCGTACAACTGATATTAAAGAAAAATGACAAAGGGATAGAAAAATCAACCACAAATTGCGATTAAACTAAGAATCTCATGAACAATCTTAACCTTCAGTTATCCTTGTGCACAATAAAGGGATTACTCCTCCATAGAGGGGATCACAATCGTTGTTTGAAGCAAAATGTGAACTACAATCTGAAAACCGAAGCTAAACCAATGACTGAGACCTTTTAAAACCTAAAAAGAGTATAGAGAAGGAAAAAAGGAGTGTTCAATAGCTCCCCAAAATGAAAATAGGTCAAAAAGTATTTTCAATATTAGACTTGAGAATATTTTTATTCCCCGAAAATTACATCCCAAAACTGATACCACTAGCTGATGGAAGACCTGGCATGAGTCACTTATGACCACTATAATGGTGTGAGACCACTATAACGGTCCTGTCTCCAAAAGCCAGAACTGCTTACTTTGTTAGTCACTAACCGCTATAGCAGTCCTGGCCCTCCACTTTCAATTTCTGCTTCCTATCCATCGCTACAGTAACAGTGGTTACTGCTGTAGCAGTCTTTCTCAGCCAGTTCATGCTGCAATCCCTTGTTAAAGTCCCCTGGGTCCCTTTTCTTGCCTTACCACCAATTGGGAAGTTCCTACCACTCACAATGCTCACACAAAAGATTAAAAACACAAGTAATTTTCAAGTATAATTATTTACTAAAAAGGATACTAATGGTCATGAATCACCTAATAATGCATAATAAGAACAAAGTCTAAATTCACCAATTGAATATCAATTAAGCACAATTTAAATGAAAAATATTCAAAGCTAGGATGAAAATGAGTGCATAAATGGAACTCATCAATGAGGCAGAAAATAATTTTCCTTATTATTTCGAGCCTGTCTTGACTCTTGTTAGTCGAACAAATGACAATGTGCCACAGACAATCTTAGGAATAGAAATAAAAGTTGTGAAGTGCAGGACCCTATCGAAGAAATCAACTTAATTGAAGCTGGCGAGATAAGAACAACTTGCATAAGCCAATTACTGCCAAAAAATTTCAAAGAAGAGTTAACAGAATTGCTTAAGAAGTACAAGGATTGTTTTGCATGGGAGTATGATGAAATGCCAGTACTCAGTTGTCAACTCATCGAACATAGACTGCCATTGAAGCCCAATAGTCAACCTGTCAAATAAGCACCTCGATGATTTTCCACAGAGGTGATGGCCAAGAGTAAAGAAGAGATCAAGAGGTTGCTTAAGGCGAAGTTCATTTGAACGGTCACATATATCAATTGGGTTTTTAGCATTGTCCCTATTATGAAAAAGAATAGCAAATTAAAGGTGCGCATAGATTTTCGCGATCTTAATAATGCAACCCGAAAATATGGGTATCATATGCCTATCATTGATATGTTAGTTAATGCTACAGCGGGCAATGAAATATTAGCTTCATGGATGGGTATTTTAGCTATAACTAGATTTTTATTGTTGAAAAAGATGAGCCAAACATAGCAATTAGGTGTCCTGGTGCCCTTGGCACCTATGAATGGGTAATCATGCATTTTTGACTTAAGAATGCTAGAGCGAAATAGCAAAAAGCTACGAATACCATTTCTCATGAATTTATTAGCAATTTCATGGAGGTTTATATAGATGATGTGGTTGTCAAATCAGATAAACAAAAAGAACATCACAAGCATTTAAGGAAAGCCTTCGATGAGATAAGCAAAAATGGCTTGAAAATGAATCCCTTGAAATGTGCTTTTGGTATGACTGCAGGAAACTTTCTAGGCTTCCTAGTCTAGAAGAAAGGAATTGCCATCGACCAAAACAAGGCCAAGGCAATCATGGAAGCTTTGCCCCCAAGTAATAAGAAACAATTGCAGTCTTTTCTAAGGAAGGTGAACTTCATGTGACGCTTCATTATTAATTAGTCTGGCAAGATAAGGATATTTGCACCATTGGTTAAACTCAAGAAAAAAGATGACTTTGTCTGGACAAATGACCATCAAAAGGCATTCGACATAATCAAACAATGTTTGATAAATACTCCAGTGATAACGTTACCTAAGCCTGGCAAACCTGTTAGGCTTTATATTGTTGCTTCTCAAGGAACCATTGGAAGTACGTTGGCACAAGAAGATGACAATGGCAATGAACAAGTTGTGTATTATCTTAGTAAAGTGCTGACAGATGTCGAATCTAGGTATAATCCTTTGGAAAAATTATGTTTGTCCTTGTACTTTACTTGTACTAAACTCAAATGTTATTTGATTTCGAGAGAGGTCCATATAATTTCAAAAGCTGATGTAATAAAATATGTTGTCCTACCCAATTTCGTATGGTCAAATTGACAAATGGATGCTCACCTTAACTAAGTTCACAATTAAGTACATCCCAGCCAAGGCTATCAAAGGACAACTATTGGCTGATTTCCTTATTGACCATCCTTATGATGAGTTTGACAAGCCAATGTGAATGATGTGGGTATAGTTCCCTAGAAATTATATTTCGACACTTCAAGGCACTGTCAAGGTGCTAGAGTAGGAGTAATGTTGATCTCTCTAGATAACATCCCTACTAAGTTCATGTTTGAACGTAAGTTCCCATGTTCGAATGATGAGGTCGAATATGAAGCCTTGATTATTGGTCTTGACACGTTATTGGCTAAAGGTGTAAGAAATGTCAAAGTTATTGGCAACTCACAATTAGTCATCAAACAATTGTCTAGAGAATTGAAGAGTGTTAGTGAAAATTTGTTTAAATACTTTGCGATAGCTGCAGGGCTATTGTACGAGTTTGGCATTGTCATGCTTTGACATATGTCTCGAGATTTAAATTCAGAGGAAAACGAGCTCAAATAGCTTCATGATATAAAATAAGCCCATCGACTATGGAGTTTTTTGTCAAAATTGAGCAAATTATGGTCCCCTTGGACAAACATGAGGCATTTATCATTGACCATTTGGATGACAATGATTGGAGAAAACCAATCGTCGAATATTTAAAGAACCCAAGTCAAAGTGTCGATCGCAAATTGAAATACCAAGCCTTGAATTATGTTATTCTTGGTGACACTTTATTTGAAAAGGGCGTGGATGCTGATCTTTTGTCTTGCTTAGGCGAATCCAAGGCATATGTCGCTTTGGCAGAAATACAGGAAGGCATTTGTGGTGCTCACCAAGCAGGACTAAATATGAGATGGACTTTATGTCAACAAAAGCTATTTTGGCCAACAATGGCCAAAGACTATATGCAATATGCCAAATCTTAACAAGATTTTCAAAAGCATGGCAATGTCCAACATGTGCCAGCATCAGAACTGCACGCCATTGTCAAACCATGGCCCTTCAGGGGTTGGGCATTAAATCTAATTAGTCAAATCTATCCCTCCATCATCGAAAAGTCATAAGTTTATTTTAGTGGCTGTTGACTATGTTACTAAATGGGTCAAAGCAGTTGTGTTAAAATATGTATCCAAAATAAAACAATTGATTTTATTGAAGAAAGAATCATTTATCGTTTTAGGATCCCTAAGACATAGACCACTGACCAGGGGACAATGTTTATAGGTCGAAGGATTGTAGATTATGCTAACACCAAGTCAATTAAGATGATTATGTTGACTCCCTATTATGCACAAGCTAATGGTCAAGTCGAAGCTGTAAATAAAAGTATAATTGCTTTGATTAAAAAGTATATAGGTCGATAGCCTCTCATTTGGCACAATACACTTAAGCAAATTTTGTGGGCATATTGCCACTCACCCAAAAGTTCAACAAGAACAACACCTTCTAAACTTGTATATGGGCATGATGCAGTCCTGCTTGTTGAAATTAATTTATAGTCCATAAGAGTGTTGAGACAAGATGAATTACCTATCGACGATTATTGGAGTTCTTTATTTGAAAAGTTGAATGACTTAGAACAGGAACAAATTGTTGCATTGGAAAATGTGATGTGACAAAAAGAAGCTATGGCAAAATATTATAATCATTACATAAAAGCAAAGTCTTGACATTGGAAATTTATTTTGGAAAGCTATATTGCCTTTTGAAAAGAAGTCAAGGACCTTAGGTGAGTGGTCCGCAAATTAGGAAGGCTCCTTTCGAGTTCACAGAAATTTTTTCGAGCAACGCTTATCGTTTAATAAATGTAAACAGTGGTAAAAAATTAGCATCAATTAATGGGAAATATTTAAAGCTATACAAAGCAGTCATGTATCAAGTTAAGATTGAAAAATAACAAGGTATAAGGGAACATGCAGGTCGGGCATAAACTCCAATATTAGCAAAAGCAAAAGCTGAAATAATTAGAGCAAGCATTTGTCAACTTAAGAAAAGAGAATATAGACAAATGAAAACAAAAAGAAAAGCTCGATGCAGCGAGTGATTAAAACAACTAAGTGGTAAAAGATAAACTGAGGAGGCTACGGAGTTTCAACTTCAAATCTTGCTGAAGCTGAAGAGCTATTTCTTTATTTGACTTCGCTTTCCCTAAAGCCAAATTGGCCTCTTCAAGTTTTTTGTTTGCTGTATTTGCTTCCTTTGCCAACTTTTCAAGTATCTAGTCAAACTTGCCCAGGTGTTGTTTCCCTTTTTCCACAAGTTTGGCAAGATTATCCTTTTTGGTTGTTACCCATAAGTTGACCAAGTGTCAGATTGTGGATCTGGTGTTTAACCTCAGTTGGCTCAAGGCCCAAGTAAAGGTTTAGCATGTTAGAATTGATAAGACTGTACAAAATGACAAAGTTCTAGGTTTGTCAGTCAACATGTCGAAACTTATGGGAGTTACTTAGAGCGAGGCTTGAATTGGAGGCTAATGACAACGAATCTCATGACCAAGCTAGACTAGTTGAAACGAATATTTGTCATTTGGGACTTAGGAAAAATTCTGAAGGTCTTGAGAAGATTGCCATAATGATTCCAAGATAGATATTCATCGATCGATGGTTAACAGCAGTTATCAACAGTTGCTGACTAAGGTTTAGTGAAGACATGACAAAATGGTAACATTTCAATTATGAAGGCGTGTGACAAATAAAGAAATTGTCAAAGACACACAAACAATATCCAATGACACAACCAAAGATAGATTCAGGATCTGAGTGTCCTAGGATGTCTATAAATAATGATTCTGTCCATTTGTAAAGGATTGGAATTTTTACTCATACATTGACTCTACAAACATCACCCAAATGACAAAACAGAGTCTAGAGACCAATGAATATTGTTCTCAACTCTATTTCTTACTTTCTTAGGATTAGATTTCCTTTAAGTTCTTTACAATTTCTGTACTTTTACTTAGGGTTGTCAATCAATTTACATTTCTATAATTCCTTCACATTTTAATTCGTCAATCAATAGTGCATCCACAACACACACATCACAATCACGCATTCTATCCTCATTCCATTCAAAAACATTTGACATTCGATTCTTTGGTGTGGAACCTAAGAAAATTAGTTTTTTTCTCCCCAAATCGAGATTTAGAAAAGCAAAGGCTGACATTCAAACTCCTAAGTTTGTTGATAAACACCTGATTTAAAGTAGTTTGGCATCCTGCACAGGGAAACTGTCGAATTATTTAATTTGTTGTCGATGTGCAAGTGTCAAATTCTGCAATAAATACTATTGTAATAGTCTTGGTCGTATAACCTGCATTGTTGTGACAATCTTTAGCATAGGTCTATATAAGGATGGGCAGTCTCAGTTGTAAACCATCCTTCTATGACCCCAACCACAAAACTTCTCTAAGATAGAAATTTTGTGAGTGCTCTGAGTCCTCTTTGTAAGCTTTCTACTTTAAATAAAATCTATATTTCTTTGTTTTCTTTGCTTTCTTTTATTTTGGAAATATTATTGCTTTATGAATATCTGTATGTTTTAAGCTAAGGATTTCGCATCCTCTCTACTTCCTACCCTGATCCTTTCCACCGCTTACTCCTTCCACTGGCTCTCTGGTGTATATCCATATACAGATCCATTTACATTAGGTGTAAGTTTGTGTATATGTACTTAGACTATTTAATAACTTTTTATGGGTATAAAACTTTATCAATCTAACTATTGAATTCAAAGTTTTTATCAAGTAGATTAAATATATTAAATTTCATATAGTTAAAATGATTTGATATTTCATCATGCCACTTTATTTTGACAGATAATATATTTTTAAAAATACAAATAAATACTAATAATCAGAATATATGTCTATTATTGTCCGATTTTTCTGAAATCTAGCATGCATGATTGTCAATACAATATTACATAATTCAATGGTCAAATCATTTAAATTCAATTTCTATAAAGAGATATTAAAGAGTGTAGGTGTACAAAACTTATATCTAATATAAATGGATCCCCACTATATATATAAACACATAGTACATGCTTCACATGAGTTGATGATCACTATGGTTATTGTAATTATTTATGTGAGTCACTTTATATTTAAACTTTTAAATTTAACTAATTAGTCATTGACTTTATAATTGTGAATTACATTAGTTCTTAAAAGTATAAATGATAAATATTAGTCATTAAAACATATATCATTTAATCAAATAAAATCAACTAAAATATAAGGACGATACCACCATCAATTGATTGATAAGTTGTGATCCAATCTCGGTTCCAACACATATGGAGCAGCCTCAATCAAGTCTCCAAGTATCACCAATTGAACTGGTTGATACTGTGAGAATATTATTAGTACTTTCAGCAAAACTTGTTGTATCACTCGAATCTTTATCCCTTTTGTCTTTAAGCCTCGGACATTCTGTTCTCCATTGCCATTCCTTCTTGCAATATCTACACCTGCCTTTACGATGTCTAGACTTAGGTCTAGACCTTCCTTTACTACTACTCTATCCCATCTCCTTTGACCTCCCTCTGGAAACCAAGCCAGATGCAGTATTATCATGGCTACCGGTATTGTGCTCCATTTTGTCAGGACTTAAAGTGCAGATTTAGCCTCATCAATTTTGAGGTTTTCACGACCATATATGAGTGTTTCACGAAAGTACTTGTAAGGAGCAAGTAAGGAACAAAGCAACATCATTGTCTGTTGTTCATTTGAAAATGTCTCGTCCATATTCTTCAAATCTGTGACGAGCGACATGAACTCAGCTATGTGAGACCGGATTGATGTCCCTTCTGCCATAGGGAGCATATACAGAAGTTGCAAGATACTGAGACAGTTGGCTACACTCTTATTCATATATAATGACTCCAACTTTGTCCACAACAATTCTGCTATTTTCTCCGAAAAAACCTCCTATAGCACATTGTCTGTAATACATAACTGAATAATAGAGAGAGCCTTTTGATCAGCATCTTCCCATTCAAGTTCCTTCATAGTCTAGAGCCTCTTTTCCCTACTAGAAATTGCTACTTTTACATCTTGCTATACAAGAACAGCCATCATACGGACCTTCTACATTTTGAAATTAATGCGCACCATCAAATTACTGAATATTAAATTTTACAGTAGATATTTTGAAACAAATTATCCTAGCTAGAACTCTATAAAAGCTCTGATATCAGTTTGTTATAAAATGGTAGGCCCAAAATATAGAAATAGAGTAGCGAAATAAATATGTGAAAGCGTAAAATAAATAATACAAGGAATTTATGTGGTTCGGCTTTAAAGCCTACGTCCATGGGTAAAGGCAACAACCAAATATTTCATTATGAAAATATAATGAAAATACAAAAGGTGGACACACTTCACTCAACCTCAATCCTAAATACACCCAAAATACCTCACAATATTTTTCTTATCGGTATATACCATCAACTCACGAAAGAGAAGAACTTAGAAGTATCAAATAACTATTCTCTATCACACAGAAATGAGGTGGTGGATTAGATTGTTGTGTATTGAGAGGTCGGATCACAAGCTATATTTATAGACTTCAAATGTATACTTTTTCAATACTTCATTTAATGCTCCATTCCATATTTCAAACCAAATAGTTTCATTATTTGAAATTTCCATTCTTCAATTACGGCTACGTGTGCTCCACCGAAACAAACTTGAGACTTTCTTGTCAAATGCTTTGAAAATGAAGCCACCAAGTTTGACATTTCATTATGTCACTTTATTTTGACAAATAATATATTTTTTAAAATACAAGTAAATATTAATAATCAGAATATATGTCTATTATTGTCCAATTTTTCTAAAATCTGGCTTGTTTGATTATTAATATAATGTTACATAATTTAACGGTCGAATTATTTGAATTCAATTTCCTTGAAGATATATTAAAAAGTGTAAGTATACAAAACTTATACCTGATATAAATGAATCCCTACTATATATGTATATACATACTACATGCTTCAAGTGAGTTGATGATCACTGTGGTTCTTGTAATTATTTATGTGAATCACTTTTATGCTTAAAATTTTAAATTTAACTAATTTGTCATTGACTTTATAATTGTGAATTAGATTAGTTCTTAAAAGTATAAATGATAAATATTAGTTATTAAAACATACATCATTTAATCAAATCAATCCTTGAGACATACATCATTAAATCAAATTAGCATCCAACAAACATAACGTTGACTTGAATTAGTTCACAATTATATAAAACTCAAATTAGTAATCTTAAAGATTTTCTCACCAGGGTTTGTTACCAAATAAAAAAGGACTAAACAATAATAATAACAATACGTAAGCATCCAAATTTTGGATATAATTTCCAAGAATACCAAATAAGCAAGTAAGAATAGTGCTCGGACGATAACCTTCCCCAAAGCACCTACCGGAAAAAGATGAGTTCACTTTGCACCTTCGGCCTTTTTTCGTAGTGCAAAAGCCAACCATAGTTCAAGATCACAAATAGCATGTTTGGATTTGGCACTGCAATCGAATCTGAAAGGTGAAATCGATTCCGTGTTGATTCGACTAAGTTTGGTTTCCATTTAAACCAAAATCAAAAATCGATTGTATCTTTTAAAATCGGTTTTACGGGAAGTAAAAAAAAAAATCACTTTTAAGGTTGTTTAGCATTTATGTGAGAGGTGAAAGTTGTGAAAATTATTCTAGAAAAATCTACCAAATATAAATCATTTTACCTTAAAATCAATTCTAACATAATCAATTTCACAAAAACAAAACCTGTCTTTTCTGATACAACGCACAGAACGTCTCCCGAACAAATTCCAATGCAGAACAATTTTATATACAAATAGCTTCCTTTCAAATCTAATACTTTCCAAGCTTTCCAACACTATGACCAAGTTTCGCTACCAGAATTGTGATTTTCAACAAAGAAAGTAGCGGAATTAACTTTTTTCTTTTGGTGATTTTTCTGCTGATGTTGTTGGTGAATATCTATGATGAGATTGACATTTAATCATATTTTAAAAATGTGGTTAAATAAAAAAATAATATGGCTAGCATCTCTCCACCTTCTCTTCTCAAATGCTTTCAGAGCTATTGTCATCCTCTCAGTCTCCGACGTCAATCCACCCACCTCCGTCGCACTCTTCCCTCCTCTCCTCAAAAAACGTGAAACTTCTCATTTTCACTCTTTCATCTCAATTATTCATTATCACAAACACTCAAGTTGCATCTCTTCTTTCTTTCTTCCTTTTCCCTTGTGTCTGACATCCCATTACCATGACCATGTTGATGTGTAAATTAGTATCTTCTGAGCATAGATTTTAGACAAAGCTAGGCAATTGACTCAATCGAAGTCTTAAGTGGATGAATTACTGATTGAACTGGATATTATTAAATTAATATATAAAAAAAATTAATATAATTAAATATCTATTATATATATACATATATATATATATATATATATATATATATCTATTATATATATACATATAATAAAGCATGTTGACAAAATAGTTTGTTAACCTAGTGGTATTGTTCTTCCCTCACATATCCACAGCTTGGCTTTGAATCTTGGATTGGGGATTTGGAGAATTTTACAAAATTTTAATACAATTAAATATATATCATATATAAAAAAAAAAAAACAATGACCTGTATTAACAAAAGAGATGAGGGCAACTCTGAAAGTATTTGGGAAGATAAGGTGGAGAGGGGTTAACCACATTATTTTTTCTTTTAACTCTATTTCAAAACGTGATTAAATGCGAATCTCACCATAAGTATTGACAAACAACATCACGAAAGAGATCACCTCTTCTCTTTCATAGAAGAATAGTCACATTACTATGTTCTGGATAAATGATCAAGTACGATCAATATGGATTCTTATGTACGAATTGAAGTTTATTATTTTTTAATCCTTTTCTCTAAAACTTTCAAGATGTCGAGCTCGTCTGATTAAAATTCCGGAAGAAATATTTTTTCAGATTCTTCAGAAGCATAAACAAAAATAGAATCAAAAGGAGAAGCAACAATTTTTAATATATTTAGATGTAATTATATAAGTATATTTTATTAGAATAAGAAATTATTAAACTATTTAGATATAATAGATATAAAATTACTTTTTCAATTAAAATTACAATTTAAGGGTAAGAAAAGTTAGTTCCTAAGAAAGATATTTAGATTTCCAAGTATTTTTTACACATGAAATTTTTCTATATAAAACTATTTTTTATTTCTTATTTATTTTTAACCAAATACAATTAATAAAAATATAAAAATAAAATAAAATTAACTCTTTAATATTTTATATTTGTTTATGTGATGTAATATTCATTGGGCTTATTAAAGTAATTATATATATATATATATTTATTATTATTGAATTATAAAATAATACGTGTACAAAATAAAATATGGCGTATAAAAATTAAATTATTGTGATTGTGATAGTGAAAATAGGGTGATGGTTGAGAGTGATTTAGTGAGAGGTTTTTTTTCAAAAAATTTGTAAAAATAAACTTGAAATCTAAATAATTTCAAAAATCAACCAATACCACTCTCTTTTCTACTGTTTCTGCTTCTATGAGAAGCATGTAGGGACATGATTCAGAAAAAAAACAAAAAAATTCATTATTTTCTATTTCTACTTTTCTTTAAAACACAAACAAATATGCTTAAATATCATAAAATTGCTTTTTTAAAAATTTGAAAAGAAGTTTTTTTTTCTCCCTTCTAAAAGCATATCCAAACTTAAAATATTATTTAAGTCAAGCTTTATTAGATAGATTCTGTTCCGAACCATATTCATCAATAACCGAAAGTTCGTTCAAATTAGATTGTGTTCCTGCCCGACGAAATCTTTAAAAAATATTATATTCCTGCCTATCTCCATCCTGTGATAGAGTTGGGATTATTTGGAAACGAAGAGAAACTTTTCGATAACTCACTTTTAAATATTTTTCTCATTTCATTCATAAATTTCAAAATCGCATACAAAACAGTGAAACACTCATACTCAAGTAGGAAAAAAGAATCTGAAAGTTTGTAGAGTAAGAGACTTTTTACTTTTAGGAAATAAGAGAACAAATGAGACTCCATTTCTAAAAGTGGACGGAATATATTCTTATATTGGCATTCGACAGGTGGATTTAGCTTTATCTAAATTTGTTTCCACAATAAAAAGAATGAGAATCAATTATTAGGCGCCTTAACATAATTTGACCACTCGTTTGTTCCTTTAGAATCACATTTGGTGCTTTATTCCCTTGTAGAGTCTGCAAACTCCCCCTCCTACTTATCTCAAAGTGATCATAAGAAGAAAAGAATGTGGCTAATAAATATGGAAAAAATTGAACTTTATTACTCTTTGAAAATTTGAGCTGTGCTTTAGCCCATAAACTTTTAAAATATACAAATTAATCCTCTAAACTTTTAAAAATATATATTTTAATCAAAATAAAAATAAAATACTATGTCCTAGAACTTTGAAATATGTTCAACTTGACTTAAATTTTTTAAAATTTATAATATTTTTATTAATAATTAATAAAAAAATTAATGAAAGGATTAATTTATATATTTAAAGATGTTTAGAAAGTCAAATTATATATTTTTAAAATTTAGGATCTAAAGTGATCAAGAATAAAGTAAAATATTTCTAATTTTTTCAAGGAAAGAATAATTTTGATTTCAAATTTGTCTTCTATTTCAAAGTTGTTGTTCCTTGAAAAGTCAAAACTACGCAAACCCTTTTGTCAAATTATTATTCCTTGATTCTTGTACATAGGGTAAGTAGGCCTCACAAAATGGATGTCAGGTTTATTTAACGATTATGTAGTATAGTAGAATCATACGTCCATCCGTACATTGCCCCTATGAACATCGTTTGTACGATTTTTTACGAGAACATAATAAAAATATTATTAATATCATAGAGTGGCCATTGTCACTCTACTTTAGCTATTATCACTTTCATTTTTATTATTTTTCTTAAATTTAACAAATTATCCTTATTCTATTTTAATGAGAAGAAAAGCAAGTTAACAATTATTTATTAATCATCACATTGGTATACATCAAAATTTATTATTATTAATTTAATTGAAAATAATTTAATTAATTAAATTTATTTAATATTTACCTAGGTACTAAATATTACAAGTATTTAATATTAACATCTCCAATATAATAATTTATATCCATATGTTGAATATCTCCTTTTAAAACTTTGTTAAGACAATAGTTATGGACATAAGATAATGGTGAATATTTTAGAAAACTATAAATAAGTAAAAATAAATAATTATAAAAATAATTACTAAACCAAGACATATGATGTACACATTAATATTTTATCATTCAATACTGATATTAATTCAACAGTATTAAATAAATATATGATATCAGACTTTTTTGGCAATTACTTACTTTTTACTGTATACTTTTTTCAAATTGTTCGACATCTCCGTTGTTAAAAAATAAAATAATTTCCTGTACTGAATTAATTATAAAAAAGCTGATGAAGTTGTGAAGCTGATGCGTCGTCTTGACATGCTGAGTCATTAATCATCTTACTCTCATTTTCCTGTAAACATATACTACGTCAGTTTGCATGTCTTTTTTTTTTTTTTTTTTCTTGGTGATGAGTCAATATGTCATTCACCGTCATATATATTTATTTATATATATTCTAGGTTGCCGGATGACGTTGTTCGGTTATTGGAGGAAGCTAGATCCCATATGGAATATATATAAAAGGATTAAATGTATTTTATCTTTAAATTTTATATTATATGTAATTTATATCATAATTTTTTAAAATATATATTATAGCAATTTAAATTTTTTAAATTGTGTAAAAAAATTCTACTTTTTAAATATTGTAAAATTTTAAGTCATAATAGGGTGTCAAGTTGCACATAATAAAAAAAATAGAGAAGTTAATTGCATATAGTATTTAGACAAGATGTCTAATTGCATAAATTAGAAACATCAGAGGGTTATATGCACATAAATTTTATCTTCGTTAGTTGTTAAAAGTATACCGAGGGGTATTTTATACAATTTATAAAATCCAGTGTGTCACAATACATATTTTTAAAAGTCAAAGTTTAAATTGCACATAACCTAAAGTTTAAGACGATAAAATATATTTATCCCTATATATAAAAGTATATATATAATAAAAAATAAGTGATTGTAAAAAAATCTTAATATCATATGTTTATTTAATACTTGTAAAATGATATGAATATTGAATGATAAAATATCAATGTGTGTCATACACTTCGACTTAGTAATTTTTATAATTATTCATTCTTACTCATTTACCATTTTTCTAAAATATTCACTGTTATAGTTTTATAGTGTTTAGATAATTATTGTCTTAAGAAATATCTGAACGAAAATAATTCAACATAAATGTTTAAACTAAAAATGTTAATGTCAAATACTTATAATATTTAGTGGCTAGGTCAATATTAACTATATTTAATTAATTAAATTATTTTTTAATTAAATTAAGAATAATAACCTTTAATATATATTGTTATAATGATTAATAAATAATTGTTAGCTTGCTATTCTTTTACGTAAAATAGAGCAAGGATAATTTTGTTAAATTTAATAAAAATTAGGGCTAATAGGAGTGTTAACAGTCAAAATGCAGTGGCTATCAATGTACTCTTTGAACATTTTTTTTTCAAAAGAAAATGTCCCATCGTCGAATTCTTAGACGAAACTGTTGCCGTCCATGACGATTTCCATGTAATTATTACCTAGAACTTTGAGCTCATAGAAGTGGTGAAAATGAGAGTGTGTATAATAATTTGTGTCCGAATATCGAGAGAAAGTGATCTTCATAGTATGGGGAGTGTTGAAGTGATCTTATGTTTATGTAAGAGTAATGAGAGAAATTTATCTTGAGCTCGTGTTGAATAAAGTTTAGAAAAAAGTGATAAGATGACGTAGAACAAACTCTATCATCATGAAGGTAGTTTTTTGTATGGTGTGGTTTAATTTATTTACTTTTATTTGTTCATAGTTTATTTTTTTAAATTTTTTTTAGCAAAAACGATTAAGATTTGGGTACAGTTTAGTTCATTAAGAATGATTTGTTAGTTTATTTTTATTTAGTATGATTTAGGGAAAATAATTTATTATACTTGATTTTTAGTATAAAATTTTAATATTATTTTATTATAATTTATTTAATACATTTAATGCTTAATCTAATAAGATTATAATTATGATCTTGTTTGGTTATGATTTAGTTTACTGTTGGATTTTCATTGTACAAATTTCATTTATTGTTTTTGTTTTACTCAAGCAATCCCATCGCGTGGTGCAGTCTAAGCATCTGGGCGCTTTTGATCCACATTGACGCAACTACAAGATTTTCAAGAAACACAAACACGTACAGACAGATTTTATTATTACAAACAAATTTATAAATGGGTACGACTCATCTATTTTTTCCTCATCTATAAGCAATACAGACATATTTTTATTCCCATCTGTAATTTATAGAAGACCTTACAAATGGATTAATCAGTCTTTATATATTACAGATAGATTTATCTATCTATAAATAGTTGAAAAAATCCATTCAAAATTTTCCATTTATAGATGAATTTTATTTTTTGTAATTTTAGAAATGATAAAATCCATCTGTAAAAAGAAACAAATTGTTATGAAAATTATTATACAGACAGATTTTATCATCTCTAAAATTATAGACAGTAAAATCCATCTGTAATGTTAAAAATGGTAAAATTCGCCAGTAATTAAATAAAATTTAAAAGAAGAAAAAATTTATCGTCTGTGATAATTTTTTTCAATAACATGTAATCGTTACTAACTATCATAATAATCGAAAAACGGAAGGAAATTTATGGAATAAAAAATTAGATTTTGAAAATAATTTTTATTATAAATTAAAATGTCACTACAATAATAAAATTAAACATCTAAAATAATAATATAAAAAATAAAATAACAATCCCAAGAGCAGTACAAAAATAATCACAAGTACTCGACAGCATCAATATCTACCTCACCTTCATCGCTGGCACTGTCGTCATCATCAGCATCATCATCATTAGAGGAGGAGGACGACTATATCACCCCAAAAACTAGTTGTGCTGGAATTGGTAGAGGAGGAGGAAGAGGCGTGGAGTTGCTTGTTCTCATAAGCTCGAGGTATGCATGCCTCTACTACATCTGCATATACTATTGCTAAATCTTCGTCTGCATCCTTGATACCACTTTTTTCTTGACCTTTCTTCTCCATTTTCTTGCCCTACTTCTTCTTCCATGTAGCCTCCTTGTTCTTCCACATCTCCTTACTTTGCTTCTAGAGCTCTTCATTTAGGGCATGGATTTGAGTGCGGATCACGTCCTCCACCACCTCAGGTGCAAGAGAAAGGGCATCCCCGGTGACAGATACAGGGGACATCTAATCTGCAAAGTGGCCCCCATACCATAAATGCGGCCTTTGTAGTAGCTGCCTCCCATCTCTGACCATAGAGCATCCTCATCAATGGACTCTGGGTCCTCAGCAGATGTAGCGTCTAGCCTCTGAACACATCACCCTGCAATTTAGTGCAGACAATTATATATTAGGCTTGAACAATATTTTTTATGTCCTAAATTAGAAAATATAAAAAGAGTAACTATACTCACATATACTGACTTAGATTGGGGGTCAACCCATACTGCCTTGTTCCGTTTGCGAGTGTGTGTCTCCTTTAACACCTCTTCTTGTGTAGAAGGTATCTTCAACGTCTTCTGCTGCAATTCCAATTAATAAACCTCTTAAATTCAATTGATAAATTGAATAACACAAAACTTAAAAAAAAAATGGAAATCACTAACCAAGTTGGCCTTAGTGCCGGCCAAAGTCGTAGAGCTACCGGTATGCAATGAGCCATCTTTAGTGGATGCCCTGCTAGTCTTGGCCTTCGAGAAGAGATTTTGAAACTCTGGCATACGCCAGGACTCTTGCAAGGCTTGAAGGAAATGGGGTGCAATCCAATCTGCAGATGATGGGTCCTAACAGGCCTCAATGTACATCAGCCTTAGTCGCTTTCCAGTGCGACTCTTCTAGGCCTTGAATATCATCTTCTCATCCTAGGGGAGAATGGTGAAGGGGCTCTATATGAATAGAAAATAGTTAATGCATGTAAAACATTAGAAATCAAAGAAAATTTTAAATGAATCAATTGATTTTTATTACCTTCCAATCTTTGTACCACTATTCCTTTGTTTTTTTATGCACCTTATCAAAATTGAAGTAAGGCGCATCATATATTTTCTTAATGGTATCCGTGACCTGGTGGATACACTTCTGGGATGAACACCAACTGAATACATAAAAATATATTATATAATGGATAATGACAACATAAGATAAGAAAATTATATTAACATTCACATGAAATAAATTTCCACGGCATAATTTCATAAATATCTTATCTAGTAGATCCATCCCATCTCAGAATGGGCAGCACTCTCGGGGGTGCCTGGGTCTGTGAATACTGCCTAGAGGAAGATGCAGCAACAGTGGATCCCACCCCTATGTGTTGTATGGGGGATGGCGTGGCAGATGTAGTCGGTGGTATGGGCTGTGAAACTTCCTATACCAGAGGAGGAGGAGGCACATACCCAGGGTTGGGCACCATAATGTACTGCTCGTGCTCCCTAGGCTAGGACGTCTGCATTCTTGCTTGCGTGGAAGTGGAATTGGGAATGGTGGATGAGGGAGTACTGCGGCTACCACCAAGACCAGGATGCTAGGTAGCACCTTTCTTCTCGTTATCTCTACCTACCATAGCTGAATGAAACATTATATATGTTTAGGGTTTAGGAATATGTAGAATATGTGTTTTAAAGTACATGAATGAATCAGGAGCAAAAATGAAGTGTTTGGTGTATTCATGTTACTCAAAGATTGATGTACTTGGATTTCTATGTTTCATGGATGTGTTGATGATTGAATTGTGGTGAAAAAGGAGTAACATTTGTGTTGATGATTCATTGTTAAGCTCATTTCATAGCTTAAATAGAGAAACTTTTATTCTTTATGCTTTTGCACCAAGTTCAAAAGAGCATTTTGTGTTTAGTGGTATTATTTTGTAGGAAAATAAAGAAGCAACATTTGATAGGAAAATAAAATAAACGAGGAAACTTCGCAATCAAGTTGGTAACTTTGCTAATAAATATTTAACCTTTGAGTATCCTAGATGATGTCTTTTAGGAATTTTAGAGCTAAGGGATGGAAGTACAAGGTAACCCTTTAATCTTTACCTGTTAAGCAGAGGAAAAGGTTAAGGGTATGTCTTATAAATCTTAATTCATAGGGTTTAGTAACACATGAAAGGAAGTGAGGTTTTATGGGCATAGGACTAAATGAGCAAGTCTAGAGCCTAAAGAACTTACTTTGAGTCATAAACAATATCATAAGTGTAATATTCCAAAAGTCATATATGCCTTTAAGAAGATCGAGTTTAATATAAGGAATGAGTGGATAAAATATAAGAGAGATTCAAATGTCTCAAAAAAGAGAAAAAGGTTATAATTGCAAATTAAAGAAAAAAAGAATAAATATAAATCTTTAGCTTAAATTAATATGAAAATTATTTTATAATAATATTGATATATAACTTTTAAAGTAGTTATTAAAAGAGTCAAATTCTTTTAATGTAAACTTTGATGGAGTCTCCCCTAATGTATGAATATTCCCTTATGTATATCATGGTTACATTCAAATAATAAAAATTATATTTTAAAAAATTTTGACAAAGTTTCCCCTAATTTATGACTATCCTGTTAACTAAATATGTCTTCAACAATCAATTAGTAAGCCATGATTTTATTGCAATTACACAAACAATTAACTACACTGTAAAATAATTATATGCAAACAATTATATTAGACTATAGAACAATTAATCAACATATACATTACACATCACAATCCTAACACCGTTTTAGAGCGCGTCCCCTTATTACTCCACAACATACATATTTTGCAATCTCCACAAATACAAACAATCCCATAGCAAACAATGTAAATAAGTTGGGGAATGACCTCCATGCCCTTTCTCTTAGTCATGCAATCCTTAGTCTTACAATTCTATCCTATAAATTATAAGTCTTTATCCAATATATATTATAACATATCAATAATAAATTATTACTGACTTGTATGCCAAAGCAGCATCAATAAACACAACAACGGCTACAGGCATGCGTCCAACTAATCCTTGAAAATAAAAAATTAACAAACAAATTACATTATAAATACACTCTTTTTAGTTTACCATAATCAATTTAAAAGCATTAACAAACATAAAAACTTACAAAATCAACTTCCTAAATACTATTACTTCCTAAACACCAAAATGAAAAACATTAACAAAGATAAAAACTTACCAATATACTATAAAAGCTGCAGCCAAAAGTGCTCCAAATTACTCTAATAATGCTCCAAATGTGGTTTAAATCCTAAACAAATGAAATTTCTACCAATTAGTAATCCTAAAAACAACAAACAATCACCAATTGGAAGCCAAAAAAAAAACTCAAAATCAAAAAACTAAACCGATAAAAACGTAGAGCACCATATCAAGAACACAATGACACAAACCATTTGCAAAACGGTGGCTCCAACCACCGGTGGTGGCCAAAAACACCACGGTGGCGCTAGAGAGAAGGGGAGATGAGAGAGAGTGAAAATGGAGAATGGGGAAGAAAAAGAAGGTGGTGTGCATTGTGTTCTCTATTTTGTGTGTTACAAACGGAAAATGGATTTTTCCGTCTGTAGCGCTATTAATAAAATATATCGTTTCATTAATTGCATTACAGACGGATTTTAATGTCTGTAATCCGATTAATAAAATGCATAGTTTAATTAATCACATTACAAACAAATTTTCTTGTCTATAATGCAAGTGATGAAATGCATTGTTTCATTAATCAAATTACAGACGGTAAAATCTATCTGTAACACGAAAATTAAAATTTTGTATTTAATTTTTCAAATTGCAGATGGATTTTACCGTTTGTAATTCATGCATGTAATACGTGATTGTAATTTCAAATTATAGATCGATTTATCATCTATAAGCTTTTTATTTTTTAATTATCTATTTGTAAATGCCATTTGTATCTGTTACGCGCCATGTGGCAGATTTTTGTGCCAATAGTTACAGACGGATCTACCACATTTTACAAAAAAAATAAATTTTATCCCAATTTTCCATTTTCCTATCTGGATATCTGCCTATAATACAGGCAGGAAAAACCCTATCTGTAAAATTCATTTTGTTCCACGAGTTTCTAGTGGTATTTGCACTAAGTGGGATTTTAGGAGGCTACCTATCTTGGAACTATTCACTATGATAGCACATTGACTAGTGCGCTTGTGGAGCGGTGGTGCCCAGAGATGCACGCCTTCCATCTATTATATAGAGAGTGTACCATCATTCTCAATATTGTAAACATCATGAACATAATAGGCCTAATCAACTAGTGTAATTGTACACGCCATGAGTGCATCATGACATGGATAGTGTGATGCTTAGAAACCACATACAACAAATTCTCTTGTGTAAACTCAGAAACATTCCTGTTGTGTATGTGTTGACTGTTTATTTTAATTATTCACAACAGAGCTTGGGAAAATTTCATCTGCTCACAATTTGGGCCTTTGCCCCCTTTCTTAATGAACAAATTAGCAAGACAAAAGCAAGGGAACTTCATTATGGTCGTAATTAGAAGATTGTAGATGCCTTTCATGATTGCATATTAGCATTGATAAACTTGGACAAATTCGTTGTCATATATATGGCCGAACCGACAACATTTGTCAGCAAACTGCGTGCACTTTTCATGCAAAATCTTATCAGCCTATGTACACATGGATTTATAGTGAGTCTTCACATACGCAGCATTCATCATTGTGGTGTCACATGCTATCGAATGTTACTAGGGAAAAATGATCATGCCTCATTTACCTTTCTCCCTTTTCTATGGCAAATGCATTAGGCAACATGTAAGAGTTACAATATTGGGAAATTGTCGTCAACAATGTTTTGGCATTTGCTTGCTATACAAGTGAGTGCTGCCAATTGAAATAAATGATTAGTAGTATTTGAATGCCTCTATGCATGGAGGAAATGTCCAAAATGAATAGCAGAACATCACACAACTATTATCAACAACATTACCACAAAGTATGGCAGAGTTAATAACTAGACTTGTGTGCTTGGCATAAAAATCTGTAGGCCCTGAAGTCATCTCAGACCTCATTGTACAAATCTTCACAGTCCCCATAAATTTTATAATGGCCTTCTATTTTATTAGCCATACATTCCTATTCGATATTTTGAACAAGAACTTTGACTTCATCGATCCTTGCACCACTTTAATGGGCATTGTTGGATCTACTTGCACCATGGGGAATATGTTGCACAAATAACATTACTATGTACTTAGGGTGGTCTTGCGTAAACGAAGTGAATACACATGTGTATGGTCCATTGCACTTCCGGATTCCATACACTTTATTTTTATGGCGATATGTAACACATGTACTCCCCTCCCATAGCCAAGTGGTATATTTTATATGGCCTGACTTATAAACTTTGTACCAAATGATGTAATTTTTAATTGCAAATAATACAGGTTCGTTATTGAGAAATAGTTTATCAATATGCAACCCATTTTCTCCTTCCAAGCCCAAAACTTCAATAGGCCCATTGCCTTTAGCTACACTAGCTGCTTGACCATTGAACCTCGCACAATTGCTCTCATGCATTGCATCCAAATTCAACGACAAATAGTGATAGGACGCTCTTAAAACTAAGATTGAGATTAGGACTTGGACTTGAATGGTTGACTCCATGGAACACACTTTGTCTTTGACGGAAGTTGTCGCTACCTCTTCAAATTAGAATTGAAAGAGTAAAATTAAGTTCAAGTACTGAATGCACCAAAACTATAGTTAGGATGCAACTTGGGTCGTCTCTCAAGGAGGCTATTTTTTATAGTTAAATTAAAGCAATTGAAAATAATTGGTAATGAATCTAGAATTAAAGGCACTAGTGCACGATAATCCTATAATTGGAATTAATTATCACAGATCAGATATTGCACACATTAGTGGCTATTAGTAATCACTTATTACCAATTATACTAGTGATCGATCGACCTCTAGAATTTGACCAATGTAAATAACTAGTAAATGGGATCCCAATTTAATAGAAATTTCATTGATTTAATGTACTAATTGCTATAGCCTAACTGCCAATTAAAAGGTTATTTCTAATGTTCTCCTCCAAACATAAACCAATTGATCAAGCAATTTATGTCCAAAGAGTTTTCCTAAATGATGATCGCCAATTTAGTTATCCTAATAAAAATTGTAATAATCACAATAATAATTATAAGAATAGAAACTCAAGAATATTGAGAAAACTAATGAATTTAATATAAAAAGAAGGTCTTAAACATCATCCAAATCCATTTGGAAACTCTTATACCAGTAAGAAAATCTTTTCCTTTATCTTTGGAGTATTATAACAATGAAATTAAAATAGTACTTAAAGATAATAGTAATGATCCTTGTAAAATCTCCAAAAACAAATCAAAGTCACTAAAAGAATCCTATAGAGAGAAGAAGAAGATGTAGAGAGATATAGAGAGAGGTAGAGAAAGAATCCTAACTTCCAAAACTCCAAATTCAAAACTAGGGTAAAAGTTTGTATAATTCCCTTAAATACTACTCTTTAATATGGCCAAAATGGGGTATAAAATAGAGTTAATTATCTGTAATTCGCATAGTCACATGAGCACTACCACGCTAAATGAGCACTATAATGCTCACCAGAGCCTTGTGCTCGAGTGATTCACCAAGTTATTCTGCCAAGTGCTGTAGTGCTAAATGAGTGCTGCTGTACTCAGTAGTGAGTTTCCTTTTGCGCTTTTGTTCCCTTTTGTAACCACTTTGCTCCAAGCTCCTTCCAAAGAATTTCTAGTTTTGTTCTTGATATTTTGCACTCAATCCAAAGCTCATGTATATAAAATTATGCTTAACGAGATAAGTTAAACGCAACAGAATCTAATCCATTAATCATTCCAAAATCAATGCAATAGTCAATGATTCTATAAAAATTACATAATGAGGACCTAGTCAAAATCCTAATTATTCACATCAATAACACAGCCAAACTGTTGCAAAAAGCTAAGATTTAGAAGCAAAATAAATGACATGAATGTCCCTAATTAGTCTCCATGTAGTGTGTATAGAAGATTTCTTAGCATAAGGTCTGGACATGCAATTATAGGTCTATATGGGCTACTTTTATACTCCTTCTATTTTATATTCATAATACTTTTGGAAAATAATACAATTATAGTACCATAAAGCATGTAGGCAAAAGTACCCAAATGAAATAGGCCTTTACACCCATCAAAGGCTCCTAGTGTCCTGGATGAGTAGCTTCCAATGCCTGATCGGTTCCCTATTAAATTTATAAGGTGAAAAATAAGATAATGTTCATTTTGCTCCCTTACTTTATATTTATAAGTCATTTTGGTCTTAACTTTTAAAATGAGTCAAATTAGTTCCCGACATTGCAAAATATGAGTTATGTTACCCACTCTTATTTAATA
Source organism: Dalbergia cochinchinensis (assembly GCA_031216125.1). Lineage (NCBI taxonomy): Eukaryota > Viridiplantae > Streptophyta > Magnoliopsida > Fabales > Fabaceae > Dalbergia > Dalbergia cochinchinensis. The sequence goes on along the minus strand of CM062368.1, from coordinate 71,251,184 downwards.
TTTTATTAATTAAATGATGATAGGTAACCTTACGTGATATATTGACATATCATATGTTATTTGAAGTAAAATAAAATTTAAAATGACTCATTTTTATGCTTAAAATTATATAAAATGAGTCATTTAAGCATTCATTCTAAGTCTTAAAATAACTCATTTTGTATAATTTTAGATACTAGAATAAGTTATTTTAAATTTCATTCTACTTTAGATAATATATGATATGATAAGGTATCATTTCATATTATATATCATCATTTAATTAATAAAATATTAAATAAAAATAAAATAAGAAACTAACTTAACTTATATTTTATAATATAAGAGACTAATCTAATTTATTTTAAAAATAATAAATTAAAATAACTTACGAAAAAAAACATAAAAAGACTAAAATAAGTATAAACAGGGTGGATAATAGGTGGGCTTGCCATTTGTATATGGAAAAGTAGGAGCTACATTGGGTTTACTTTGTCTACTGTATAGATTTCCCGAAATTTTTTTGAAATTGTAAACAATCCACATGCCTCCATAAAAATACAGCAACGCACTCATATTTATTATTAAATAAAATATAAGGTCTAAATTAAATGAGTTCTATATTTAATTTAATAATAAATATAAATATATTAACATAATATTTTATAAAATATAAATTAAAATAGAATATCCTTCTTAGACTTTCAAGTTTCCTTGGATTCTCCCCCTCCCCCCTTCTCTTCCCTCTCCTCTCTCTCTCTCCCTCCTCTCTCTCTCTGATTGGTGATTACCTTCACAACCACTGAACACGATACTGATTCTATCTACACTTAAAGGTTGCTTTGTTCCTTTTACATTCCAACACTCAAAGACAACACCTTTTTTTTCACATGATGAACACTACTTCAATCTCTTTAAATCCTTCTCTCTCCCCTCCCTTTATTTCATCTTCTTCTTCTGCATCATCTTCATCTTCTTCGTACCCTTCTTCCAGTTCTGCTATCTTCCACCGTTTTCGGCCTTTTGGAGCAAAACCCATTACCCTTTCCTACAGGGGAGCACGATTGTGCTGCCTGCATGGGCCAAGAACTGTGAAGGGTAGAAAAATTTTGGTGCTTTGTGCTCGGAACATGACCATGGCAGAGAATGATTTTCATGAAGAGGAAGAAGAAAATGAAGAGGGTCCTCCTTCTTCTGCTTTGCTCGACTCTCAGAGCAATTCAAGGCCTCGTCGAATTGCCCTCTTCGTTGAGCCTTCTCCTTTTTCGTGAGTTCACCGTTTTTTTTTTTCAGGTTCCGCTTCTTGATTTCTTCATTTTGCATATTGTACGGTGCCTTTGTTGAATGTGGGATGTTTTAAATTGAAACCCCGTTACATTTTTTTTTTGTTCTTCTCCCTTGTAGCATTGGTTTCAATTTTTTCTGTAGCAATTGAAATGGCCTTGTTGGATTGGTTTTTGCATGGACCTCGTGGCGTTTGATGATTTGACTGTGTGGGGGCGTGTGGCCTTATATCTAAAGTCATATGTTTTTCTGCTTGCTTTACTAAGCTGTCAAAGTTCAACATTTGTTTCATCAGAACTTATGTTTGCTTAGCACTGTATAAAATATAGATAAATATACTCTGTAGGATTAGTTGCCGAAACATAGATAAACAAATTTTTAGCTTTTTTACTTTTTTAAAGAAACACTGGTACTGTTCTGCTCTGCCTTTGATTGCTTATATTATTGTTGTGAAACTTGATTTTGATTGGCGGTCTGTTGAAATTAAGGTTCTATATATCAGATAGATTGCGTTGACATAGTCTTCATGTGTTTTGGATATTTATTCTATTAGTTTCATATTGGTTCTGTAATCTCGCCATCAGAAAAGTCACATCTTAGGGTGTGTTTGGGAGTTTAGAATTTGTGGCAAAAGGGAGGGAAATGAAGGATTTGTAGAGTACATCCTTAGCTATTGTATTGAGCTGCTTCTCAGACTTTTTTGCATATTTTGGTGTAAGTCTGCACAAAATTCCCAATAAGATTGAATTATACTTGGCTGTTGGAAGTTGGAACTATTCATGTGTGATCCTCTGTAAGAAGAAGAGATCTGTGGTGTTAAGCTGTGTAAGAAAAAATGTCTTTATTTCTAACAAAATATTTATTCACAAGTTACATCTATTTTGCAGATATGTCTCAGGATACAAAAATCGGTTTCAAAATTTTATTAAGTATCTCCGTGAAATGGGAGATGAGGTAACACCTTCTACTTCTTTTGTTTGTATGTATTCTCGCGTTTATTTTCATTCATACTGGTGCTTTTATACATTACCCTCACAAATTCAGATAAAATCTGGGACTGATAGCTTCTGCATTGTTGAACTAAAGATATTGTTTCAACATGTATCCTGCACCATCCTTTTAAACATTGCAATTTGCAAACTAACTAGCTGTCTTTATTTGTGTTATATAGGTAATGGTTGTGACAACACATGAAGGAGTGCCCCAGGAATTTTATGGAGCCAAATTAATCGGATCTCGGAGGTTGCTAACATTGATCTCTTTTAGTTGCTTTGCTCATTTTTCTGTTTGTCATCTCTTTGCTCTACTCGTAATTCTAAAATGAAAATAGAAAACAAAGGGTCTGTTTGGTTTGAGAAAACAATATACTGTTTTCATTTCCTATTTTCGATTTATTTTCAGTTTTTCAGGATTTTGTAAAGAAAATAATGAAAATTTGAAAGTCCAGGGCCTGGTTCAAGTTTTCATTTTCTGTATTTTCTATGTTCAGAATTTTGTTAAGGAAATACCGAAATAGTGGAAATAGGAAATGAAAATAGAAAACACAGGAAATGTAAACTCCAACCGAACAAGTCCCCACTTTTTCAGTTTTCATGTCTTATTTTCATTGTTTCCTTTATAAAATCTTAGAAAACAAGAAAAAAAAAGGAAATGAAAACAAAAGCGTAACAAGCCTAAGATTTTTTTGTTTTCATGATTTCCTTTTCAATATCCTGAAAAATAAAAAAAAATGAAACAGAAAGTGAAATTTGGAAATAAAATAGAAACAAATAGACCCTAATTTGATTTCAAACCCTAGTGTTTTTTCTTTTTCCCAGTTCGGAGGAGCTTACTGTTTGTTTCCTAATTGCATTCATTGCATATAGTTGTTGACTGCCATTCACATACCTCATATTCTGTTTGTATATATTATGCACATATTTTCAGATTTCGTTAGCAAATAATTGCGGCATTCCTCGTATTGTCACTTTATGGTATTTGAAAATACGATATTGATTGAGGATCGGCCCAGTTGAATATGTTATTTAAAGGTATGATTACTACCAAAATTATTGCCTTATGCTAACAATTTTTTATTTAAACCAAAAACATATGAAAAATGCAGTTTCCCCTGCCCTTGGTATCAGAAGGTACCTCTCTCCCTGGCACTCAGCCCAAGAATAATTTCAGAGGTGGCCCGGTTTAAGCCTGACATAATACACGCATCATCGCCTGGCATAATGGTTGGTTTGTAATTCCTGTGTCTAGATTTATTACAACTTTTGGATTTATAAAGAGGATAATTTAGTTGTAAAGATTTATTCCTTACATATCTGATTGGCCACTTGCTTAACAGGTTTTTGGTGCTCTTATTATTGCAAAGCTTTTGTGTGTTCCTATAGTCATGTCCTATCATACCCATGTACCAGTGTAAGTTTGATTCCAATTCAGAATTTTTTTATATAGTTATCATTTGAATTTTGTGGCTGTTGAGCTTACTGTTGTTCTGTTATGAAGTTATAATGTCAGAACTGCTTTATATTACATCAAGTAATGCTTATGGCTGATCTTGTGTTGCTTTTCAGTTACATTCCTAGATATACATTTAGCTGGCTGGTGAAACCCATGTGGCTGGTCATAAGTATGTGCATCTACGTCCTTCCATTTTTTACTTTGGACTCAAATATTTGTGAGTGCAACATCAATTTTGCTGTTTTATACAGAATTTCTTCATAGAGCTGCTGATTTAACTCTGGTTCCATCTGCTGCCATTGCGAAGGATCTCCTAGCATACAGAGTAACAGCGGGTGAACATAAAACAACCCTTATCCAGCTATGCTCAATTGCTCAGTTGATAACGGCATCTGAACATTTGTTAGTATGCCCTTGGCAATGCACCAACGTTCTGATTGACTTGTTTCTCCTGTTCATGTCCAGCTAATAAGATTCGTCTTTGGAGCAAGGGTGTTGATTCAGAAAGTTTCAATCCTCGATATCACTCGCATGAAATGCGAGTAAGACTGAGGTTTGAAAATTTGGTCATTTTTTCATTATGTGGTAGTTATGATAATTATCGGATCTCATCTCATTCTTAAACATTTGTTATGCAGCAATGGTGAACCTGAGAAACCCTTGATAGTTCATGTTGGACGGCTTGGAGTTGAGAAGAGTTTAGATTTTCTCAAAAGGTAGGGAACTTGATCTTGAAATTTGCCCAGTTTGGTGTTGTAATTGTATTGAAGATTTTCGGGTTGATGTTGAATGTTGGTTATTGATGTACTAAAGTTGAAAGATTGCTAAAATCTTTTCAGCATCTGCTTTATAGAAATGTACTTTGACATGCCCTTACCTTTCTCTGATGCTTCTAACCATACCGTATAATGTATATTGCTTGGGAATTTGAGTATCTCTCACCTGTCTTTGAAAACTAAACCACTCGTTTTGGCAGGATCATGGATAGGCTTCCTGAGGCGCGGATTGCTTTGGTTGGAGATGGGCCCTACAGGTTGTGACTTACTCTTATATGACTATACTTACTGTTTCTGTTCAAAGTGGTATCTTGTGAATTTTAGCTAGTGGATTTCTCGGAGTAAATGTCTTTTATTTATATATTACTCCACTCCATATCTAGATAAAGCAATGTCACATATAAAATGTTTGAAAAGTTCTACTCATATGAGTTCTTAACCACTAGGGAGGAGCTGGAGAAAATGTTTGAAGGTATGCCGGTAGTATTCACCGGAATGTTAGGAGGCGAGGAACTCTCTCAAGCATATGCCAGTGGAGATGTTTTTGTCATGCCTTCAGAGTCGGAGACACTTGGGCTTGTTGTCTTGGAGGCCATGTCTTCAGGCATTCCTGTGGTGGGAGCGCGTGCTGGAGGAATTCCAGATATAATCCCTGCAGATCAAGAGGGCAAGACTGGTTATCTTTATAATCCGGGTGATCTTGAAGACTGCTTGAGCAAATTAAGGCCCCTGTTGCTTGACAAAGAGTTGAGGGAGACCATGGGAAAAGCGGCACGTGAAGAGATGGAGAAGTATGATTGGAGGGCAGCTACTCGAAAGATCCGCAATGAACAGTACAACGCTGCCATTTGGTTCTGGCGCAAGAAAAGGGCTCAACTATTGAGACCCATACAATGGCTGGCTAAACGTATATTCCCCTCACCAGAAGTCAGTCAACTATAGGTGATGCAAATACACCTTTCTAGCTTAGGCTGTTTTCTTCCAAACTTGCTACGGCTTCATAGAAGACTTCTATGGGATAAGCTTGTGGTTGATTGATTGTAATGAATTCATTTTCTGTATGTAATGGAACATACAATATGGTGGCTTGCACCATATATTGTGCCATTATGAAGTGGATTAAGATCATAGGTTAAATGCTTGATGTCCCTACGCGATAAAACAAAATCCTATACTGCATGTTAAGGGTGTGTTTGGTTTTAAATGCAGTTCTCAATTTTCATTTCCTGATTTTAGTTAGTTTCCCATTTTTCAGCATTAGTGTTAAGAGTTACAATCTTGAGCAAACAACAAGCAACATGCGACGGGCACAACAAATGCGACAAGTGTTAGTTACAATCCTGATTTCTTCCCCTCTGTCAGGCCACGACAAATGCAATGGGCAAAATGGTTACAATCTTGGACATTGCCATCAATAGTGTTCCACCATACTTACCATACAGATGAGCTCCGTTAATTGAATAGTTTGTGATATTTGAACTCCTCTACATACAGTGGATATGTCCAGAATAGATGATGGAACATCATGCTATTATGATCTAAAACGTTATCCGCATAGTATGATCGAGTCTATAACTGACAGTAGTACATGGCATATAACTTTGTAGACCGCCTAGCCATCTTATATGCTCATTGTGATATTTTTCCCAATTGCTGTAAATCATAGCAATTGCTTTCTGTTTGGCTAGCCACACATTCCTTAAAGTTGTCTTGAATTTCACACTAAACTCTATTGATGTTTGCAGCACTTTGATAGATATCATCGAATCAACTTGCACCATAGGGAATATATTGGCACAGATAATATGATAATCCATCTTAGGGGAGACGTGTGCAGTCCGTTGAACTTCTTAACTTCCCACATGTGACTTCCGACAATGTGCAACAAGAATACTCCAATTACAACCATCACCATACTTGACAAATTTGCAGTGTAATTTTAAGTGGCTAGACACAAGCATCGTAGTGAATGCCTATTTGGATTCTGTAATTTTTTACCGCAAACAATATTGCTTCTTTATCACAAAACAGTTGGCTGAGTGCCAAGTCGTATATATATTCTCTTCTCAAGCTCGAACCTAAATGTTGACCCACCTCCTTTAAGACATATTACATTGAAATTCATAGCTGAATTGAAACCAGGATGCTTGAGATTGAGATTGGGATTGAGAATAGGACACGAACTATCTACTATATGGAACACGCTACATGCGGTGGCTTTCCCTCCTCATTTTCATCATCCTGATCATCAACAGCTTGTGACATTGATAGTGGATTTTGTGGCAATGGCTTCAAAATTTGCACCGTTAGCTATGTAAAGCTTAGAGAATCCATGCCATCATATGCAGTTGAGTTCTAAACAAGATCATGAGGCACTTCAAATGACTGTGAAGCATGAGATGCTACAGCAAATGATGGATGCGGAGTTGAACCTCCAGAGCCGAAATGATCATCTTTGAGTTGGATAAATACCTCTATCACGTGAACCTCGAGAAACAAGAGGTGATGACCGAACATGAGAGTAGCATGGATTGTCCTTACACGACTACTAACACTTACTTATGTAGCCTTTCCTGCAGAATCTTCTTTAATATAGCCTTTATGAGTAACTAGGACTTGACAAAGTAGGTTGTAATGTTATTGCTGAAAAGTTTGTACTATAATATCCTTGAGAGAAATATTTCCTGTTATTTATTTATTGATAGCCATATTCATATATAATTTATATGGTAGAGATGCATACATAGTGACTTAGAAATACCCAATTTAAACTCTTAAAAATGCAAGTAAGATATTTTAATTTGTAGTCCATAATTTGACTTTCAAAATATATTTTATTAATAACAAGTTTTATATATTGTAAATATGATACGATAATAGAGAAATACAGAATTATTTATAAAGAGAGAGGGGGAGAGCGAAAAAGAGAGAAGGGGAAAAGAGATAATTATTTATATTAACATATATTAAAAATTATTTTATAATATAATTATGATTTAATATTCTTGACTCCTTTTTTGAATAATTTTTGGATCTGTCCCAATGCATCGTTATAATTTCTTCAGATCTATTCAGCTTGTTATTGTATAAAAGTTTGGTCCACTCAAGCTCAGCACAAGAGAGAGATCGAAGAGAAGATGAAAAATGGAGGATAGAAAAGGAAAACAAAAGAGATGTTTTTTTGGATATACAAGATGTGAGATACTATGCTGACACAATTTCATCCACAATTTAATGGTGTGTGGCCTTCACTTAGTTTAGATCTCAAACCTCATTAAATAATGAATAGTAGTATATCAACGTGGTATCTTGTAACTAATATTTCCAAACAACATTACTGAAAGCAAAATATTAAATTGGAATGTAAAGTCAGTATGTGGTCAAGATGTAGGGCACGTAAAGAATGGCAGAAATATAAAAAGAAATTATAATAGTGCATGAGAATGTATCTTCTCATGTTGATTGTTTACGTAATCTTATTATATGTGATTTTTCACTATCGATTCTCTTACATTATATGTTATATTTGGATCACACTTGTAAAATTAATCGTAAGATATCACACATAATAAAGTCATATAGAAAATCAACACAAGGGATCCATTCCAATAACATGACACTTTCATGTGAGGGACATGAGAGGATTGTGATCTTAATCCATTGCCTTTTATTGATCCAATAATCCCCTATGGCGAGTGAGACTAGGTATAGGAGCATTTGCCAACCTATAGGGTTTGATCAAATATAGAATATATAGTAGCAGAAGTTCTCTCCTTTGCAACTTGCAGGAAAGTTGCTTCTTTAGTAAGAGGAAGTGGGATTTTGTCATTTACCATGGAGAGGCCTTTTGGGTGCCATTACTGCCTTGTAAGTCTCCTTTTGTTTTAGTGGGTGGCCGGTACCCGTACTGTAGGGGCAAGGAGCATGATGGGTACCGTGCTTCGCACGGGTTGCAAAAGCGAAAACAAGTTTAGTGCCAACAATTAGCAACAGCAACAGCAAAACCAAGAAGAAAACAATAGCTTTATTGGAAATTTACATTCATCTCTCTCTCGGTTTGGCAAAAAACAGCTTACACCCCCCAAATTTGCACATCAAGTTTCTAAGTTTTGAAAAATTCTACACTAACTTCTCCTATTAATAGCATTAGTCCATTAATGACTTTGACAATCTACAAAATAGTATACATGTATGCAACACATAATTTTTAATGGCATTGTTAGAAATATTAATGACTGTTATAACTATTAAACTATTATATTATCCTTTTATTAAGTGATAGAAGCACATCCTTTTCTCATTTCTTGTTACACTCTCTTCCTCCCAACCTGAAAGTGAGTCATCCTTGAACAAAATAATTAGCCTAAACCTCATAACCTAAATACTTATAACATTATTTAATATTTACAACAAAACCATTAAAAATCATGTGTTGTCACATGTATGTTTCTTCAAAATCACTAACGGATTAACGTTAGTAGGGGAGTTTGATTTAGGATTTTAATCTCAGAATCAAGCACGCAAATTTTGAAAATAGAAAAGGTGAGGGTTCCATTTCGTCAAATCTTAATAGAGGTAAGGCACTCTGGGAACCAATGCCTTGTCCAGTCTGATTACACTAGAAAAACTACCAATCTATAAACCAATCTAAAAACCAATAAAACCGGTGCCAATTCAAACCGGTTAGTAGTTTTTAACTGTGTTGAAATAAAATATTGCACCCATTGATAATCATCCCAAGTCATGAGTCATGGGCCATCATTGTGTTAACAAATCCTCCTCTCCTTTTCTAGAAAAAGCAATTTACTTCCCACTATGAAGTATTTGATATGGGACCTGGGTATGCTATACAAGAGCATGGCTTGTAGATCTTATAGTGGAGGAGCCACAGAAGTTAATCAATTTGGAGTGGCAAGTGGAGCTCAAGCATACACTAAGAGAGGCAAATAGCTGCTCTTACCATCTTGCTAATTGGGGCCTCATCTTTCCATGGCATTTTCTTGCCCACAAATCATATTAAAAAAAAATGAAAATAACATGGCTTGCCTCTCTTTTTACTATAAAAGCAAGTAGTTTCCACAATGTGAAGCACTTAATTTCCATGTTTAACACCGCATAAGGGGAAGTTTGTTTCTGAGGTAAGTTTTGTTTTTCTTTTGTTCTTTTATTTTCTTTTTTTGCCTAAAAATAGTTTGGAGAGGTAAATAAATATAAGAGGTAAATAAATTAACAATATGTTTTATTAAAGTTGTAATTTTAGACCTTATTCTAATTCTAATTGATACTTAAAAAATAGCTAAATTAATTGTACTTAAAAACTTGAAGAAGTAAAGTGTACAATTATGGCAATTGATATCATTTTTAACTAATGCACGTATATATTATTAAATTTTTCATTATATTTTATGACATGTTTCATTTTATATTTTTATTTATGTATATAAATATATTTTATTATATATAGGTTATATTCTAGTTGAATCCTGAGTTAAACTGGTTGAACCTCTGAACTTTTGAATTTGTGTCTTGTCTGGTTTGATATCCGATCTGATTTTCAAAACCTTGATGTCTAATGTTTTCTGTGCTATGTTTTATTTATTTCTTTTTAGTTTTGGGGTTTTTTAGGACCGTCATATTCAGTAGGACTCCGGGAAACAGATACAACACTTGGCGTTGAATATGTCCATGATCATAGACAGAGTTGAAAAGGCACCATATTTTATTGGCAAACTTTTTGACTCTGAAGCTTGTGACTCTTTTATTTACCAGTTGTTTAAAGTATTAAATGCTTTTCATGATAGTCAAGAGAGTTTATAGTATTTGAAGATACTTTGTATTTCCATAATCTCTAGTTAGCATTTGGATACCTTATAAGATAGTATAATAATATTTGATTTTGTAATTTTAATGACTCATTATTAATTTGGTACATATGATTTTAGTGACGTGTGTCAATATCAGTATTCATCACAAATCTAATGGGGGAACAAAATATGCGTGTGTTTGGATTGGAGTTTGCAAATGGGAGTGTAGGTCAACATGATTTGGCAAAATTTTTTATCAAAAGCAGGTTAGTGTCAAAGTGATTTTTGTTTGGAAACTTTTATATCAAATTTGATTACGATAAAATGAATATTGTTTGGAGGATGATAATCAAAGTTACTTTTATATGTATAATTACTAAAAAGAACATAAGTTTTATATTATATTTTTATATTACCATTTTATTTCATCTTTATTTCTATGATATTTTAATATATATTAATTTAATGAAAATTATAAAAATATCATTTTGAAAACTATAAATAAAATTATACAGATATTTTAAAGATTTTATAAAACTTATTAAAATTTAAATTTAATAAAACTCATTAACATTCCACAAAGATACTATAAAAAAATTTTCACAATAAAGATATTGTAACATAGAAAAGTGAGAAAAATTAAAAAAAAAAAAAGAGCAAAAGGCAAGGGCAGTGATGACTTTTTGTGTTGTCGTTATTTTTGAACGGGAAACATTCAACGTGGAAGCAATATAAAGTTGCTTCAACCCAAACCATGGTTAATGATTGAAAATATGGTAGCAAACGAACACAAAACACCAAAACATATTTTAACTGCGTTCAATAAAGATGAATGGGCATTGAGTGTTTAAACGCAAACACAAACATTATAATTTAAATAAAGTGACCTACTATAACAATTGCCATAAGAAAGCTCATAATCAGTTCTGTTATGTACCATTTTCACTGCGCTAATCTTACATTACATCTAATTTAGATTAAAAAAAAAATACACACACAGAGACATTGTACTGAATTGTTTTTGTACGTTTATCTTTGCAAAATAAAAAAGGGTGAAAAAGGTGTAAAAATTTTAGCCTATAAGAATTGAGCTAACGTTGCATCGTTGGAAATTAGGAGTTACTTGCAAAGAAGTTGCGTTTTCAAACTTCAATATAGCGACTGATGGAAATAATTTTTTGGATTGAGTAAGGAGGATTTTTGGGACTTCATAAAAAGAGATTCCTTAATTAGTACGGTCGGACATCGATACCCACAGCACAACAAATAAGAAGGCAACACCTCACATAGACCCAAAATAAGGAGGAAGAAAAAACATGCATGAATCGAAACTTATATGTCTTCTTGTCAATAATGCATAAGCCCTAAGTACAAAACATCAAGTCGTTCCCAACTTACAATATCTCCTTGATTGATCGTCCTAAGCCAACAGATTGGCACCAAAGAATATATAGATTATAAAGTAAAGAAAAATTTTAAATAGACAGCAATTATGTCCGAATTAAATAGTCAAAATAAAGTAGCATATTTGTTAGCTCTTAATAAATAAGTTATTTTTTTTCATTTAATTCGATGATTATTGTAATTTTTGTGAAAAGTTCTAGCAATATTTTTTGATTATATAACATCGCCAACTCTGTATATTTTTTAGTTTGAGTTTTAGAGAAAAATAAATGGGTTGTAATGTAAAAATTTAAAATTTTATATTAGATGGCCTCCCTTTCCCATCAAAATTCAAATTAACATATATATCCCTAAAATAAAATGAACACCTCACACCCAAAGAAACAAGTAAGAAGGTCAAGTTTTATAGTAGACCCTCTTATTTTTGGGTTCTTCATGGATCTCTAGTTATTGCCATTGGATTAAATTATCCAATAAAAATAATAATCATCCACCATCTAATAATAGAAATCCATTATAAACTTAAAAAAAGGAAAAAATAATTCTTAGATGCTTGTCGAGAACAATGTGAAAAGAGGGACAGTGCAGCATGAGATGCTCAAATTTGTGGCCCTTGGTTTTGTCCACGGTCAAGATTCCATATCAAGCTCAGTCTTTTGGCCCTTAACTCTCGCCTATGGTCGTCTAGATTCGATATCAATCTCAGTCAACTCAATTCCATTATTGCCTTACCTGTTTTAGTGTAGTGGAAATAAGCACGGCAACGAAGTACATTAGTGTATGATCACTTTGAAGAAATGCAGTGTGACTCAGCATTACCACGCCAAGCATACAATGACATGTCCCAGTGTCCAAATCAACCGCTTCCACTTGCCTAAAAAGGCACGTGAGTGAATGATTCTTCACTTTGATCATTCCACGCATTAGGAATCTTCTTTACCATCAAAATATTCAGTCTCCAACCAATTGCAGGCTATAGCTGAGCATATATAGAAATCAAAAGTAACTAGTGGACCTTATTCGGGGCAGCACGTAAAACAAATAAATTATTAAAGAATCGTGGACTTTTCAGCTAGGATCTTAAGTCCACCAGAACATAGAACTAGTGCTTAAAAGACACTAAAATCAAATGCTTCATGATAAATCACATTTCTTCTTAGTACATGAGGACCTAATACTTTGTCTAATTCATCACTCAATTTGACAAGCTAAAAAGCCCAGGTAGCTCGTGAACAACCACAAATCACATCTGAAGAAAGCTTTCTGGTCTAATCACACTTTAAAGCTTTAAATACACCCCTAATACAAGCTTAAAAAAAGATAGATAGCTCCCCTAATATATCTTTTGCTTCACTTGAACATCAGCATGACTGAAGCCTTTGTTTCATTCACTAGATGATCTTGGAACTGATTATTTATTTGAACCATCTCATAGAATGTGAAGAGCCACAAACTAAAGATTAACTCACTTGCCCATATCATGCCTAATAAGAAGATGCCATCAAACATAACCAAATTACCAAACATGAAATCAGAGAATCATAATATACAAGCTCAAGCTTCATAAGTCAACTTCACTATGATATGAACTAGTCTCTTCATAGAGATTCCACATCCACTTACTAAAGACAAATCTAACTGCTCCCAAAATATTCACATAAACCATTTGCGAAGCAATCCAATGTCACTGAATAAAGAACTCTAAACCCTGCATCACATGCAAAGTTCATTGATACTGCATTCGCGAAATAGGACCATATGGTGCAACCTGGCAGCCATGGAGAGTGCCTCCGAGCAAATTATGCTCCTGTGGTTTAGACTCACATGAAGAGATCTCATGCAATGGAGCGCGCACAACCATGTTTCCACTTGTTGAATTGAAAATCATTGGCACGCCCTCATATGGCGATTTCCAGTCATATTCCTGTTTAACCTTGCTAGACAATATCTGATTCTGCTGTGGATTCACAACCTTCACTGAGCGATCCGGAGAAGAAGAATTAGTTATGTTACTTTCTGATGAAGGAGAATTTGTTTCTGGCAGATTGACCATGGTGATATCATGGATACTTGATCTCCTCTTATCCTTCCCCCCTGTAAGCTGCCTAATGAAGTACTTCTGAGCATGACTTGCAACCTGAGTGGGTGTCCTTGTGGTCACAAAGTTCTTAGAGATGTTTCTCCAATCCCCTTTACCATACTTGTTGAGACCGAGCAGAAATTGCCTGTGGTGGTATCATTAACAAATTAAGCCCACATTAAAATAGGGAAAGAGCAACAAGCCTTTTGCCTGAGGCAAATAAGCAAATGCAAGGAACCAAAAGGAAAAGCATTTGTCATGGCAAAATCATACATCAATCAATCAGAACCAGATTTATAGACACTCAACTAACAAGATAAGTCAACTACCAAAAGCTTAAATCCTACAAAGAAACATCTTAATTTCAGACTTGTTTAACATCCTAGTTAAGCAATTATTCTTCCAACATTATTTCAAACACACATAAATTGGAACATTGATCTAAATAGGGGAAACTCTCAAAGCTACAATATACAGTAAAGGAAACATAAATAGGTTACGATATGCAATTAATTACCTGTGCTCTTCTTCAGTCCATGGCACTCCTTTCTTTCTTTCATGCTCAGATGGCCTAGTGGAAGCACCCCTTTTCCCACCAATACTACAAAACTGCTTGAACCCATCAAAGCCTTGATTGTTAATCCAGTCCAGTGTGAAAGAACTGGTACTATTATACCCAGGAACTGGGATCAGGCCTGCTTCAATGACAAACACATCTTCTTCAAGCTCTCTGTACTGTTTGATCACATCACCCACAGTTTTGCCTGGAATCATGGCCGCCACCCTCATCCATCGGTCCGGGGTGTCCTTATCATACAAGGCCAAAGCATTCTCAAAGAGCTTGTTCTCTTGTGGAGTCCATTTGGCTCCCTTGCTTTCCTGGAACAACCAATCGGAGTTTTGGAGATAGGAGGCTGGAGAGAGAACTTCAATTCCCCAATTCATTGTTTTATAACAATTTCACATAGCAAGCATGTCAAGATATTATTACAAGATGTCAAACACACACAAACTCTCTCTCTCTCTCTAAAGAGGGTTCAGAGAGAGAGAGATGAGTTGGAGAGAAAATGCAGAGGGATTTATGCTTCTTATGGCCAAAGAATCGTATAATCAACAAGCATTTGTAAGGAATCTGCTGCTCAATTCAGGTGCCACAAACATGAGGAATATAGAAAAAGGCTTTCTTTCCAATACACAAGGAAATTTCCAAATGCAGAACTTGAAGGGGGAAAAGCAGAGGCCCTTAATGAAAAAAACTACCATTCAGATCTAAGAGAAGAAGCAACAATCACCATGATAGCCAGGAGAGGAAAAAGAGGTAATGAGAAGCAAAACCCATATCAAAATTTGGAATTTAGAGCCAAATAATGTGCAGAGAATCCCCCACAGTCCAAACCCCTGAAGCTTATGTAGTGAAACTCAATAATAGAAGATATATATGCTGGTGCTAGAATCTTAAGACAAAACAAAAACCAGTGAAGATGGGAATTGGGAAAAAGCGAGAAGGTATCAACTTTAATAAGAAGAATCGAGGTAGAAGGGGTTGCCAAGAGCAGCAGTGTAGAGGAAGTGAACAGAAATGTGTCAGCTATTGGTACTGATTGACAGAAAGTGATCAATGGAACAGGGAAGAGAGAGGTCAAAGGGGCTGAGTTGTGATTGGTGGAGAGGATGTTTGTGGGCGCATGAGAGTGTACAAGGAGCAAAAGAGGGAGAAAAAAGGCCAAAATGAAAGGGACATGTTCTTTCTACATGAAAGGCCAAAATGAGGTGTAGACTTTATTATTTATCATTAATTGAATATGAATTAGCATGACATCTTATATAGTTTATATACAAACAATATTTGTCAGGGTGTTGGGTGAGACCATAATTATGTAACTTGGCGTGAAAATCAACTTGGCATACTGGGTTAATGAGTCACTTGTTCAATTAAAGGGCCACTCGTTTAATTGGTTTGAATTTTTTCTGATACTTCAGAAATTATATTGGTCTCAATAAGGTTTAAATCTAGGATCTCATACGTACTACCTAAATCCTTTATAATTAGACGAATCCTAATGACTTTTAATTGGTTGAATTGGAAATAATTAAATAAATATATTAAAATATATTAAAATGTAAATAAATACCATGAAATGGCATAAATAAATAGCAATCAACACACTTTAGATATAAAATACATATCATATATTGGCACATGAGAAGGGATACACAATCATCACCAAACTTACACTAAGTTAAATGTTGTAAACCAGTATGTAAAAAGTTATAAATCAATATGCAAAAAGCTATAAACTAACATGAAAAAATCCAATTTTTGCATACTAATTTACAACTTTTAACTAAGTGTAAGTATATGGTATAAGTTTGGTGATGGTTTTTCATCATTTCTCTTGCCACATCATAACAGAATTGCATATATGGTCTAATGGTAAGG
This sequence comes from Dalbergia cochinchinensis, assembly GCA_031216125.1. Taxonomy (NCBI): domain Eukaryota; kingdom Viridiplantae; phylum Streptophyta; class Magnoliopsida; order Fabales; family Fabaceae; genus Dalbergia; species Dalbergia cochinchinensis. The sequence goes on along the minus strand of CM062368.1, from coordinate 71,234,966 downwards.
ATGTGTGTTTGTCTTATTTAGGATCCATAGTTTAGCTTGGCTAGTTGCATGCTCGGTTCACTGGTGTTGTAAAATGGGGGGACCAAAAGGCACAAACAGAGTTGTGCAAAATAAATATGTGGAAGAATAAAATAAATAACACCAAGAATTTACATGGTTTGGCTTAAAGCCTACGTCTACGGACAAAGGAGATAACCAAATATTTCACTATAGAAATATGATAAAGATACAAAAGGTGAACATATTCTACTAAACCCAAGTCCTAAATACGCTTAGAGTACCTCACAAAATTTTTCTCACTAGTGTATACATTCAAAGAGAAGAATAGAAAGAAAGCAAATACTTTTCTATATCTAAATGAGTAGAAATGGACTTGGAATATCTTAGTTCCTCTATTGATCCATGCTCTTATTTATAGAGCCTTAGAAACTAGGTGCATTAAATGCTTTCACACTTTCATGCATGCTCTGAGTTATTTTTGTCCTCCTGCATTTAATGCTTGTAATCTTGTCAAAGACAAGCACATGGACAAATATCACTTCAGCACCTACACTTTGGTTTGCTAGCATCTTTGAAATAAATACAATTTGGAGGTATGCTAAAAGTAGGTGCATATGGCTTGATTTTGTGGCTAAACAAAAAAAAAGCAAGCCACTTTACAAATCTCCACCTTGGCTTGATTTTCATCAAGTTATCGAAGTCACCTTCGTCATTGTGCCCATATAGGCAAACTCACATATTGTGAATGCTAACTATATCCAAGCAATGCTTGAACTTGGCAACTGTGATTGACTTTGTCAACATATATCTGCTCGATTGTCTAAGGTACCAATCTTCTTCATTACAATGGTATCTTGAGAAATAATCTCCCGAATGAAATGATATTTGATGTCAATATGTTTGGTTCTCTCATGATATATTTGATTTTTGGTCAAATGTATGGCACTTTGGCTATCACAATAAATAGTTGCAATATTTTGTTCCAAGCCCAAATTGCTTACCAAACTTTTGAGTCAAATAGCTTCCTTCACCATTTCTGCTATCGCCATGTATTCAGCTTTCATAGTGGATAGTGCAATAGTAGACTGTAAAGTCACTTTCTAACTAATTACACTACCTAAGAGCATAAAGACATATCCCATTAAAGACATCCTTTTGTCAATATCTCTAGCATAATTTGAGTCAACATAATCAATAATAGTACCACCAGTGTTAGAACTCTTGTCATATACTAAGCCAATATCTGTCGTACCTCAAAGATATCGAAGTATCCATTCCACTCTCTGCCAATGCATCTTGCCAGGATGCCCTACATATCTGCTAACAACACTAACAACATGTGAAATATCTGAACGAATGCATACCATAGCATACATTATGCTTCCAACTTCACTAGCATAGGGAACATGTGACATCTATTCCTCCTCTTCAGTGGACTATGGTGAATATGTGGCTGATAATCTGAAATGGCTGCTAATGGAATATTCACAGGTTTTGGATTTTGCATTCCAAAGCGTACAAATGCTTTTTCAATATACTTTTTCTGAGACAAATATAATTTGCTAGCACACGAATCCCTGTGAATTTCCATATCCAAAATTTTCTTAGCTACACCCAAGTCTTTTATTTCAAATTCACCATTGAGATACTTCTTCAGCTTCTTAATCTCAAATATACTCTTAGCAACAATGAGCATGTTATCAACATAGAGTAACAAGTAGACAAATGAACCATCTGAGAGCTTTCTGTGGTAAACACAACAGTCATAATCACTTCTCAAGTAACCATGACCTAACATGAAAGTGTCAAAGCTTTTATACCATTAGCGATGAGATTGCTTTAAGCCATATAACGACTTCTTTAAAAGACATACATGATCCTCCTTGCCTTGAATAGTGAAACTTTCTGGTTGCTGTATGTAGATCTGTTTTTCAAGCTCGCCATGAAGAAAAACTGTCTTGACATCGAGCTATTCAAGCTCTAAGTCAAATAGTGCAACCATAGTGAGCAACACACGGATGGAGCTATGTCTCACAACTAGAGAGAATACTTCATTGAAGTCTATTCCTTCCTTTTGGCTAAAACCTTTTGCAACTAAATATACTTTGTAATGAGCCGGTTTAACTCCAGGGGATCCTTCCTTTTTCTTGAAGATCCATTTGGAGCCAACAATTTTATGTCTTTTAGGTAATTTCACCAACTCTTAGGTTTGATTCTTATGAAGAGACTCCATATTTTCACTCATTACAGCAATCCAATGTGCAAACTCTTTACTCGTGATAGCCCCATGGTATGTGGTAGGATCTTTTGATTCCACATCCTCTGTCACTAATAGTGCAAAAGAGACTATGTCTACATGGCCATACTACTGTGATAGTTTTATTTGCCTCTTTTCTCTGTCTCTAGTGAAGCTATAATGCTGCAACTGTTGTCTTGCATCTACAGCATCAACAATATCTTGTTCTTCTTCTTGAATGGACTGATCAGGGGCATCTTCTTGCATCTGCTTTGGTGGTTTAGCTTCAAACTCCACCTGCTTGTTAGTATCTTGGTCTTTTTCAGCATTGCCAACCTCCATTTTTGGATAAAGCATGGATGATTCATTGAACTTAACATCTCTACTAATTATGGATGACATAGGTTCAGTGCACCATAATCTATAACCTTTCACCTAGTTTCATATCCAAGAAATATACATTTTGGTGCCCTTCGCTCAAGCTTTCCATCATCAATATGAGCATATGCAGGACAACAGAAAATTCTTAGATTTGAATAATCAGCAAGAGCACCGGACCATACCTTAATAGGAGTCTTCAAATCAATTGCAGTTGACGAAGATCGATTCACCAAATAGCAAGTCATATTGACAGCTTTAGCCCAAAATTCTTTAGGCAAACCAGCATTAGAACCATACAATGAGCCACTACAATAAAAATGGTATTTTGCGGCGGTGATTTTTCTTTAGGATTTTCAGTGGTTTGTAACCACCGCAAAATCATTTACCTTCGATTCGGTAAACCGCCGTTGATAACGACATCCTTAAATCATTTAGCGGTGATTTGGAGCAATCGCTGGAGCGACTGCTGCCAAAGTAAATTTCTCGACAGTTTATTTTGTGGCGATTTCATAAATTTTAGCATAGGCTTAAAACCATGAGAAAATCATTCTATTTTGTTGCAGTTTTCTCTGTATAGCAGCGGTTTAAAACCATTGCGAAATCAATGGTTGGCGCCAAATTATTATATTCAGTGGCGGTTTTGAACCACCACAAAAAGATCGGTGCATGTTCTTTTATCCTTTTTTCTGGTGGTTTGTAACCATGGCAAATAAGCTTTGTGTTAATTGCTGCTTTTTGCTAATTTACTATTCAATATTTTATTTGAAGCACACAAGTTAAAAACTTGTACAACCGTAGTAGTCTATAATCACGAACATAAAGGAAATTTGTCATACAAATTCTTAAACTTTTAAACAAATAACATGTATATCAAATGTCATAACATAATATTGATCAATAGTTAAATAGATCCTAATATCTCAAAAAAGTGAAAGCTAAAAGAGCATAACAACAACAAAAAGAGTGTCTCAAGTGAAAGCTAAACAGAGCAACAGCCTGAGCTATGATGCATTCATTTTGAACTTCGATTGGAATGATCATCATGGTATTGAGCAACATGACTAGTTGAGGATGACGGTCTTACACTTGGTGAAATTGGTGCACTTCCTTCATTTGGGGCCTAAAATTATGAATAGAAGATAAATTGTAACATTTTTTCACTATTGTAGTGTACATAGTTTTATACGACAAAAAATATCAAAAGTAGTCTGATTAATTTTAAATTTTAAAATATGTACCATCACATTAATTAAAGCAGCCAATTCAGGCGGCAAATTACTTCCTTTCATTTGCAGCATATATTTAATAGCTTCCTTAATTGCTTGTCTTCTTAATCTTTTTACTTCAATCACTGATTCCAGATTTTGCACATTCAATCGAGAAGCTTCTAATTCAGACTTCATCTCATTCATATTATTTGGAATCCATGATCAACAGGTGCATTTGAACATGTGGTTTAACCAAAGACTTGAGTAGAACATGGCCCAGAACCCATACCTTGAAGTTATCAAAACTGCAGCAAAAATTATCAAAATCAAATTTGGATAGACTGAACTGAAGTAATTAGCAAAACTTTTAAAAACCCATAGTACTATCAATTTAACCATTAACATCAATGGGTCTTCAGCGAAACAAAAAAAGCTAAAAATAGAGAAAATAAATAATGGACATAAATGGGAGTTTGTTGCAAAAATTGATTTAGAGCAAAATCCCAAAACTGTTAGAAATCATAAAAATCAAAATTTGATGCACCAAGATGAGACAATTAACAAATGAGTTTAGAGTTATTAGAGCAACATGCCTGTTGGCCATTACGGTTTAACAGCTTAATGGCAACGTCCATCTACACAACCTTCGAAGAAGAGCGGTCGTCACCGTCGCCATCATCATGGATGACTGAAATGACGCCTCTGTAGACGGGGCCGAATCCGCCTTCTCCAATCAATAGCATCCTGCTAAAACCACGGGTGGCAGCCTTGAGGTCGGAGAAAGAGAAGAGTATGAGGTTGTTGGAGCGACGGAGGGAGAGGAAGTCGTGGAATCCAAGGGTGTCGTTGAAGTCCTTGGAGTTGGAGTCGCTGAACGGAGGGCTGACGGAATCTGGAAGGAAGACGACAGTTGGGTTGGCAGTGGAACTGGCCGACTGAGAGCACGACTAACAGAATTTGGATTCAGAGTCCATGACCAAGAGAGAGGGAAGATGAGAGGAGGACTTTGACAGTGAAAAAGTGAGAGAGGGGAGCTGTCTTTAGGTTTCAACTTTTACCCACAACTTCTAATTTTTCACTTTTGTTTTTCAATTCTCGACATATTAAACCGCCTCAATTCCAAAGCTAACCACCACTAAATAATTCAATTTGCAACGGTCACTTTAAACGGCAAGGAAACACATAATATAGCAGCGGTTGTTAAACCGCCGATAAAAAACCACCACCAAGCAGCGCTTTTCTGGTTGTGAGCCCTCTCCAAAAGAGTTCTGTTATACATTCAGCTACTCCATTTTGTTGAGGAGTCTTTCGCACAGTATGATGTCTTACTATGCCTTCATTTTCGCAAAACTCGTTGAACTGACCTCCACAAAACCTCTAAACCATTATCTACTCACGCGCTTGATTTTCTTGCTAGTCTAATTTTCAACAAGCGCTTTCCATTTCTTGAAAGTATGGAACATATCATTCTTTTGTTTCAAAAAGTAAACCCATACCTTCCTCGAGAAAACATCAATATAGCACCCCTTTTGATGGAATAGGTACAGGACCCTACAAGTCAGAGTGAATGTAATTCACTGTGCCCTTAGTCCTGTGTATAGCAGTGCTAAACTTGACTCTGGTCTGCTTTTCGCAGACACAACGTTAAACCCTAACAAGCCACACTTACTCAAAATTAACATTCCTATTTCACTCACATACCCTAGACGTGTAACATCCTAATTTTTAACCCAATACTCTAGAACATATTTAGGTTAATCATTAGCCTGTTACTTCATAGTTCTCATTTAACTTTGAATTACTTAGCGGAAAATACGGGTAATTTTTTTTTTTGAAATAAAAGTGAGAGCCGCGTGATGCGATAAGCGGTAAACCATGCAAAGTAAAACAATCGTCTCACAATCATCATAACATAAGGCACATCATGAACATCACTGAATATAATCTCATATATATATAACTTGCCCACTTATAAGTGTGGGACTTAATTCAGTACAAGGGAAATACAACCTAAAACATAAACATAATCTACTCCCCTACCCGAGTGCATCTAATAGGATAACCTCTAAACAAAAGAAAGTTTATCCCTATCTATGTGGTGTGTGCTCTAACTCCCTGCCATCCTCGACCTCCCATCAAGCACCATCTCGTGATCGGTGCGTATATCCGGAAACCGAAAGCAGCTCTCAAGTGAAAAGGCGGAGCGGGATCAATATGACTCCAGGTATGGCCGCATTCTCCTGCCGCCGTGGCACGCCTACCGAGTCACTGGGCTCGCTATCCTCTCCAAAGTCCATAGGTATGGAGGGGGAAGACCCTGAGGGTATCCGTGGTCAACTTCGAAGCGATCCATCTCCAGAAGGACGATGGGCAATGGGGCACATACTGGTAGTCTCAACGGGCGGATGCGAAGGTGGAGTACGGCGAGCCTCTCCTTCCTGTGGACGTAAGGCCGAACACTAGGTCATCACCAAAAAAGGTGAGACGGGGAGAAACGATGGGAATGTACAGGGGAGAAGCGGCTCACCCATGAACATGAATACTCTAATCGCATCGACCACAAAATGGAATGACCCGGTCCGGTCATGGTGCACCTCCCATGCTCGCGTGTCCACGAACACCACGAACGCCGCCATCTCAAGACGTGACGGAAAGAAAGAGGTAGAGGAGTGAGAATCTTGCTAAAGAATCTCAAATAGGCCTCCTACTACCTAGGTGTCATCATCTACGCCCTCGTGAACGTTGGGTTTAATTATTTGAAATGACTGAACCTGCATTTAGTTCAATTTAAACTTCAAAAATATACTTTAGCGAAGGTCCGATCATTTTAGGATGATCTTAAAGTGATGAATGCAACATAACGGAAAATGTATGCATGGCACTACCTAATGCACATACATAACATCAAGCATCATCATCATTGGTGGCATAAAGTGGCAATAGTAAAATTCATATGGGACAAAACTTAGTGACATAATCCTAATCATGAACTTCTCTTCCTCATGGGCCACCCTAAAAGACAATCGAACTCGGGTGCCTTCTACCGAACCTGTCACCCTGTAACGTGTCATACATCTAGGTTATGAGCTCATACCTTAACTAGTCGCTACTAGTTCTTACTACCACTTAACGATAAATAGATTACATAAATCCCACTATCCGAGTACGGTTGTGGGCAAATCTCTTAGGTGCTCACTAACCTTGTCACCTAAGAGTATAAAATGGTACCGATGTCACATGAGTTCTATGGAGGTGCTCGGCTAACCTGTCATCCTAGAACCCATCTTAGTACCTTAATTTTCAAAATCTCTTTAAGTCCCCAAATTTGCCGTATTCAATTGCCAAAACGGTCATTACACCGAAGTTTCTTCCAAATTTGTCGGAAATTCAAGTGCCAAAACGGCCATTACACCGATCAATTTCTTCCAAATTTGCTTTATGCCATATAAACATATAACCTCATAAATTCCTCATATGAATAACATCATCATCATTAGCATACTTCATGCATCATCATACATCATTCAAACGCTACTCACTCACGGTAGCTTATGCTTTGACCCTTACGGGTCTTAATCTTGAGATATAGCTCTCTAATATCCGCCGCTCATATTTTATGCCCCTAAGGCTCATATTAAACATCATTCCTCATTCTCATGTTCATACTTAAATCTGAATAGCATAGGACAGAATCTCTAACTCGTTTTTACGGGGTTCTAGAACTTTACGCTTTAGACCCTTTCTGCTCCGCCTCGCCGAGGCGCTATACATTAAATCTAAATCAATTATGAGACATTCCTATGCTTAAGGACTAATTATTAATCATGTTTATCATGTTGTAAGGGTGTTGGACAGATTCCAGAAAATTAAATGTTCTAAGAGTTCTACATTTGCATTTTTACGGTTTTCTAGCTACTAGTTTCCCCATAGGTGCTAGAATTCGATTCTAACTCAAATGATACCAAGTTTTTCATGTCTAATCATTCTAAATCTGATTATGTTCCCATTAAAACAGTTTGGATTGGTTCCATAAACAAATGGGTCAAAACTATGTTAAATTCTAGCTTTACGGTATTTCTAGTTAGCTAGTTTCTACCTATCATGCATAGGTTTGTTTACATCATCACATGATATTTTCACACATTCCAACGCATTAAAACATCATCATACAGCATCACATTCATCACATCAGAACCGAAAAACATCTTGCCTCAATAAGAGAATTAAATTGACATTTCTAGGTACATAAGTTAACTAGTTTCTCTTGGAATCAATTTAGAATTTCTAAAACTCTTTGCAAAACATTTTAATTCATCAAGAGGCTAAGTGAAGCCTTAGGTCAGTGACCAAAACATATTCCATCCCCTAAAAGAGATTGGAATCTCAACTTATAATGACATAACCTTATAAAGAATTGTAAAACTTTAAGGAACACTTAAAACATAGACTATTGGTCCTAGTAGCTAGATGAAAACTCATTGGAAGACCACCCTCACTACTTGGCCGAAAAACATACATTCAAAGTATGGTTTACATTAAACTTTAACTTGGAATGAAATGGGCAAGTCTTTGAGCTCTAGGTTCTTAAGTTACGCCATAAACTAAACGTGCTCATGCTTTTCATTTTTAATCTTGCTTACAAAGTAAAATGATGACTTGAAATTAAATATGAAAGGCACAACTTAAACGTGCAAGCTTGAAAGTAAATGTGCAAGATTCAATTCTTTATTTTAGTGCTGTTGGCTCATGAACAATCGACTTTAAGGCCGAAATAGATAGGCATTCGAGAAATTAATTAGGTGATAATGCAAGTTCAATTCTTTATTTTAGTGCTCTAGGCCCAACAACAATCGACTTTAAGGCCGAAATAGAAAGGCTTCGAGAATTAAATTAAGTGAAGATGCAAGTTCCATTTTAATCTTTATGTTCTTAGGTGATGGCTTGAAAGTAAAGATGCATAGCAAGAATGTAAATATGAATGCAAGCATAAAATAAATTATGCAAGTTCATTTTATCTTTCTAGAGCTCTTAACAAGACTTTAAAGGAACTTAAACCTCAACCCAAACTCATCAAACCAAGACAAAGTAAAAGTCTAGAGTTCTTAGAACTCAACATAACATATTTGGAAAATCAAACATCTAGCATGAAAAGGAAAAAGGTAATGGCCGAAACTTCAAGGAAAGAAAAGAAATGTTTGAAACTCTAGAATCCATGATCTTGGTGATATACAACTCCAACATCATGAGACCTCATCATTGAGTCATTAGAACCATTTTGAAACAACATCAAAGTTAAGGTTCTCAAAAGTTCAAGAAAGGAAAATCTAGAAACACTTTTGCTCAAGAACAAAAATCAAGCTCTAGAGTTTGTTTCAAGTGATGAACATCATCATGAAACTCTCTATCATCAAGCTCTCATTCCTTTGTTCTCCAAGGCCCATAATAAAATGAAAAGGTAAAGGAAGAAAAAGAAGTTCTAAAAAAGAATCAAGAGAAACTATGAACTTTAAGCTTAGAACAAGAACTTCAAAGAAAGAACACATGAAAGAAAATCCCTACTTGTGTGATGAACTTGAAGATGGAAGAAGGAAATGAAGAAGATGAAGAACTTGAAGAACTCCAAGAACTTGAAGAACACAAAGACTTTGAGAGAAAAAGAAAAGCTTTGAGTGTTTCCTAAACTTAGCAAATGATCTAAAAGTGGTGCAAGCTCCTCAAGGCATTCTATTTATAGAGAATTGAAACAAATGGAGGATGTATGTGGGCTGATGTGTTTCGGCCATGAGGTGCAGAATTGAGGGTTCCATGTGTTCCATGAGGTGAGATAATGTGTTCTTGAGGTATGGTGAGGTATGGTTCAAAGCATGGTGAGGTATGGCTCAAGGTATGGCTCAAGCATGGTTCTTTGAGTGAGAAAACAATTAAACATGTGGTCAATGGGGATGAGGTCTGGCCAAACTTCATCATGCATGGGGAGGATTAGTTTGCATTTTAATTGTGGTTTAGAGTTGTGTTTAGGTGTATCTTTGGTTATGCTTAAGATTAGGAATTTGTAAGAAAGTGTTTAGGTAAGGTAAATGGGTAATTAAGGTGGTCTAGACATAATTAAGGAGTGGTCTTGCACCATTAGAGAGTTAAATCCTCAATTTAGAGTCTAAACAATTTAGACACATTTCTTGATTTAAGGAAATGGAGAGATAGAAAACACTATTCAAGATTCCAAGACTAGGAATCTTGAGTTCTAAAAAGGGATTTAAGTTTAATCTAAGCAATTTTAGGTTCTAATCAACTTTAATAAATTATTTTGACTCTAGATTAATTAAGGAAATAAATTAATCTTCGTTTAGAGCCTAATATTGCTTAGGTTTGCTTAATTACGCTATTGCTTAAAAACACTATTCCAGGGCAAAATCGCACTTTTGACTAAACTCGCCTCGACCACCTGCATTGAACATGAGACTCAGACATGAAAACATGTTTTTAAACCTCCGGGAAAGTTCCGCTCAAACGGCGCTTTACCCATAAAAACGCTTATAGGGGTATTGTGGTCATTTTGACTAAACTCATGAAACGAGATTTTCGCTTCAAAGCATTCAGCCATTCAATCCCTTCAAACATTGAGGAATGACCTTCGAGGATGACCGAGTTGGTTACCCTCGAGTTCGGGTCAGGAAATGACCTCAGGGGCATTTTGGTCATTTCCCTCGGACAGAAAAATCGGGGTGTTACAAGACGCATATGCCACAAACGAGTATTTTCTAAATCAGAATCAGATGAAAATGACATTGAGGTAGCGCTAACAACTGTACTTCCTTGAAGTAAACAAAGACCGTTGACCAACTTGCCTTTAATCACAATAAGAGCACCCTTGGAGATTTTTAAAATTCCACTTTCAACAGAATACTTATAACCTTGAGAATCGAAGACGCCCAAGGATATAAGATTTTTCTTCAAGTTTGGCATGTACCGAACATCAGTCAACATTCTCACAACTCCATCATAGATCTTGATTTGGACTGTTCTAATGCCAATGACCTTAGAGGGCATATCATTTCCCATAAGGGCGGTGCTACCATCAATTGATCGGTAAGTTGTAAACCAATCCCGGTTTTGACGCATGTGGTAAGAGCAACCTGAATCAAGCATCCAAGTATCACTAATTAAACTGGTCGATACTATGACAACATTATCAGTACTTTCAACTACATTGGCTGCAACACTTGAATCTTTGCCCTTTTTGTCTTTGAGTTTTAAACATTCTGCTCTCCAATGCCTTTCCTTCTTGCAATGCTGACACCTACCTTTACGATATCTAGACTTTGATCTAGACCTTCCTTTACTACTCGATCCAATCTTCTTTGACCTCCCTCTGGCAACCACGCCAGATGCAGTATCATTACAACTGCTAGTATTGTGCTCTATTTTATCTCGACTTAAAAGTGCGGATTTCACCTCATCAATTTTGAGGCTTCCACAACCATATATGAGCATTTCATGAAAGTGTTTGTAAAAAGAAGATAAGGAACAAAGCAACATCATTACCTATTGCTCACTTAAAAATGCGTCATCCATATTTTTCAAATCTATGGTGAGTGACGTGAACTCAGCTATATGAGACTGAATTGATGTTCCTTCTGCCATACAAAGTATGTATAGATGTTGCAACACGTCGAGACAATTGACCACCGTCTTAATCATATATAATGACTCAACTTAGTCCACAGTGATTTTACTATTTTCTCCAAAAGGACCTCCTGCAACACATCATCTGTAATGCATAATTGAATAATAGAAAGAGCCCTTTGATCAGCATCTTCCCATTCATATTCCTTCATTGTCTCGGGCCTCTTTTCCTTGTCAGAAAGTGCTACTTTTACACCTTGTTGTACAATAATAGCCATCATACAGACCTTCCACATTCCAAAATTAATGCATTCATCAAACTGTTGAATATCAAATTTTGCAATAGATATTTTTTAAACAAATTAGCCCAAAACTCTATAAGAACTCTTATGCCAATTTGTTGTGAAATAGTGGGCCCAAAAGGTGCAAATAGAGTAGCACAAAATAGATATGTGGAAGAGTAAAATAAATGACACTAGGAATTTACATAGTTTGGCTTAAAGCCTACGTCTATAGGCAAAGACGACAACTAAATATTTCACTATAGAAATATGATAGAGATATAAAAAGTAGACACACTCCACTAAACCCAAGTCCCAAGTACACCTAGAGTACCTCACAAAATTTTTCTCACTGGTGTATACACTCAAAGAGAAGAATAAAAAGAAAATAAATACTTCTCTACATCTAAATGAGTGCAAACGGACTTGGAATATCTTAGTTCTTCCATTGATCCATGCTCTTATTTATAGAGCCTCGGCAACTAGGTGCATTAAATGCTTTCACACTTCCGTGCATGCTCTGAATTATTTTTGTCCTCCTCCATTTAATTCTTGTAATCTTGCCAAAGACAATCACATGCACAAATATCGCTTCAGCACCTATGCTTTGGTTTGCTAGCATCTTTGAAATAAATGCAATTTGGAGGTATGCTAAAAGTAAGTGCATATGGCTTGACTTTTGTGGCTAAACAAAGAAAAAGCAAGCCATTTTACAACTAGTAAACAACTAGTTTACTAGTTGTATTGGCCAATTCAAAAACATAGTTAAAATTATGATGATCCACCAATAAAGAATATAAGTGTTAATTACATATAAGAGTATGTCAATTGACATACTCAAATTATACAACTCTAAATACAAACAAAATTAAAGTGGAGTTGGTGTTTTGAATTGAATTTAGACCAAAGCTTTGAGTTACATAGCAAAACTAGCTACAACAATATAAATGTGAATATCCAGTTACACATGTATTGAGATACAAAAGTGTTGAGCATATTCATGTCAATGAAATGTTGTATTAATGTTGAGAAGCTATGTACAAATAATCTTAATAATTTTATATAATATATTGCCGTGCCAGTTGATAGTGCTTAATTCTCTACATCCTCACCTTTTGACAGTGACCTGCTAAAGTGTCTTCATCCTCCTTTTGAGGGCCACAATGGTGTGCATACGTAGCTCGTTCAGAGGCATCTGGGAAACCCAACTACATGCCGTATATTCAGGTTCCATATGGGTGGAGTTTGACCCCCATGAGTAGTCCATATTATCTCTCATATTGTAGTTCTTCTTCTTTCATGAGTAGTGGTCGTAAGGATAGCCACGACAGTGATGAGCAGTCTGTCTAACCTTGTGGTTTTGCCTGTCCATGTAGAAGAGCGCATACCATTGCTCTAGGTATGGTGGGTGTAATAGGATGGCTTCCTCTGGACTCGTAGTGCTAGACATTGTGGGAGTTGCAGCTTGTCACATGAGGAGCTTAATAGAGATAGCCTTTCTCTTTTTTTATAGCAATTTTGGGGGTTATCATCTGTTATTTGGCATGTTAGTAATGTAGGTTTATGACGATGTATCCAGTGACTATCTTACTTATGTTTGTTTTTATATTACTGTATTTGCCAAACCTTTGTTGGTTGGCCTCATTGCTTGTGTTATGTTTATGGAAAGCCCCTATGCTAATTACTATGATATATATATATATATATATACACACACACATATATATAAAATTTATGTTCAAATTCTATTGGGATATGAGAGTGCTTGTGATGGATTTTTTTCATTTGTGGTTCGGTATCCATAGGTGTATGATTCGTTTATGTGTTCTGCATGCGGTGCTCATGTTTTGGTTCTTACTTTTTGAAAAAAAAAACTTACTATATTTTCACTATAATTATTTCGAGTAAGACATGTAAAATTCTAAAACAAAAGCATAGCAACTAATAATTAGCCTTAACATGATTTGGGCTATTAGATTAAAAATTAGAGTATTACAATCTCTGTCGTCAACCAACAAGAAATTTGAACTAAGCTTAGTACCTCTAACACTGACCCTCCAAGTAAACTAAAAGAAGTTCAAACCCCTTCAAACTATTAAATCTTATGCTGTTTACCAAGAGGATGATGCTCAGGATTATGAGGACGAGGATGAGATGCTTGACTTTGAGTTTCCAGACAATGTAAACAAGATATTGTATGACACCTACCTCATCAAAGATTCTACTTCTATGTCGGGCTCAAAAATCCAAAGTACCAAGGAACTAACTCCTTAAGCCTTTGCACAAGTTCTAGGACTTACATTGACACGAAAAAATTAGTTGTTGTCACCCCACAAGCTCTTGTGGACATACTCCAAATATATTGAAAATCCCATTGAAAACATCAGTGATGGTGACCTTAAAAACAACAATTGGTCGATGTGAGTTCCTTGGTGAGTAAAGCTATTCTATCGACTTCTTTGCAGCTCTTTGCTTCAAATTTGAAGATCTTTACTGACACCATCCAAAAAGGTATCCTTGATATTGGTGACATTGTGGTTTAACGTCAACAAACTTTGTAATCATTGGCCAAGTTAGACAAGGAAACCAAGAAGACAAAGTAGGTCAATACCAAGCTCGGTGACTTTATTATTAAGGGCCAGCAAAGATCTGAGACTGTCACTGAAACAATTATTCTTAGAGAAAAGGATGCAAGAGCTAGTTGTCAACAAGAAGGTTGTCGACTGAATCGAGGTTGTCGCTTACCTCATCAAATTAGAAATTATTTTAATATTAAATTGCATAAAAAATGAATGTAGTAAAAGGCACAACCTAGGTCATCTCTCAAGGAGACTTTATCACTTAGTTGGAAACTGGAGGTTTGGAGAATTATGATTGAAACAATTAAAATTAAATGGTAATAGCAATAATAAAGAGGCACTAGTGAATGGTATTCCTAGGATTGAAAATTAATTATCGTTGACTAAATATCAAACACATTAGCAACTATTAGTAATAAATTACTGGTAATTATACTAGTGATTGATCGACCTCTAGAATTTAACCAATGCAAATAACTAGTACACGAGATTTCAATTTATTTAGAAATCGCATTGATTTAATAAATCAATTGCTATAGCCTAACCGTCAATTGGAAAGTTAATTCTAATATTCTCCCTCAAACATAAACTAATAGATCTATCAATTTATGTCCAAAGAGTTTCCCTAAATGATAATTGTCAATTTAGTTATCCTAATAAAAATTATAGCAATCACCATAATAATTATAAGAACAAAAACTACAAAACATTAAGAAAACTAACGCATTCACTATCAAAATAGGGTCTTTAACATCATCCCAATCCATTCGGAAACCCTTACACTACTAAGAGAATCCACTCTTCCATCCCGAGAAGATCACAATAATGAAAATAAAATAGAACCTGAAAATAATAACAATAATCATTACCACAATCCCCAAGGAAATGCACTTTTACTAATGGAATCCCTAAGAAAGAGAAGAATAGAGAAAAAAATGTATATATATATATATATATATATAGAGAGAGAGAGAGAGAGAGAGAGAGAAGTTGGCTGCTTATCTTCAGGTATAAAACTGAGTCAAAAACTAGGGTAAACATCTGTGTCAATCCCTTATATATTGTTCACTAAGATAGCCTAAAGTGAGGCCCATAAACAAATTAATGATCTACAATCCCGCTCTCACACGAGCACTGCAATGCTAAATTGAGCGTTGCAACACTCAGCAATGAGTTACACTCTCTAAAGTCATATTTCAGGAGCGATGCAGTGCTCTGGACAAAATAGACACCATCCTTTTTTTGGTCATTTTGGCCCCTTAAACATCTGAATTTATCCTTGGCACCTTTTAAATAAGCTTTCCAACGTTACAATAATCACCTCAATCAAACATCTATAGCTCTAGATATTGTGAAAATGCTAATTGGAGGTCAAGTTGGACAACATTAGAACATCAGCAAGTTGTAATCTTGCAACTCGATTTTCACCAATATGCTCTTAGACCTGCATTTTGATCTAAACATGAAAGTTTTAGAGGACTTGTTGAACTTTCCAAAACATCTTTATTTGTCTCAATGTAATCCCTGTAGAGGGAGATAAAGATTTTCCATTACAATACTTTCTGCAAATGTGCTTAAATAAGGTCAAGAACTCTTCTATTTAGCCCCTAAATTCTCCCAACTTCATCGCTAATACAAGCTCCATGCAGAGAGTTCTCAGCCTTATTCTTGACATTTTGCACTCAATTTTAAGCTCCTATATACAAAAATCATACTTAAAGAGACATGTTAAATGCAATAGGCTCTAATCCAATAATTATTCCAAAATTGATACAATAGTCAATGATTTTATGAAAAGTGCATAATGAGGAATAACTCAAAATCCTAATTAACTACATCAATAACTCAGTTAAACTCATGCAAAAAGCTAATAATTAGAAGCAGGATAAGTAGCATAAATGTCCCTTATCATCGACACCTTCGTCCAAACTTGTGAAGTGTAGACGAAGAAGGTTGACAAAATGTTCAATAAGAAAACTAGAGAGAGGAAAATCAAAGCTTAAAAGGCCCTTATCTTGCTACTATAGTAAAGGAAGCTAAGGTGTCGAAGGCAACCTATGTTGGCAAGGTTTTAAATTGTGGATTGCATAATATGATGTGGCCATAATATTGCTACAATTGTAGTGTGATATATTTTCATACAAATTAACCTTAACGTAATCACATCAGGCCACAACGCAACCGCATTAGGCCACAACAAGCCGCATCAGGGCCGCAACGAACAACATTGAACCGCATCAAGGCTATAACAAGCCACAATGGGGTCTTTTTCAATTTGCAGACACGCAAGAATATCACGCTACATTAGTTGTGATGGCTATATTTTTTGCAATCGTCGCAAGTGCAATTGCATCTGCAATCACAATCGCAATTTAAAATAGTGTGCATTGGTCAATAGGAAGCTCTGAAGGCTGCCATCAAATATTTGCTGAATGTTTGAATTTGCTCGCTGTGTTGAGCATTTTATTCTATCTATTTAAACTTGTTTCCTTTTTGTTTCCCAAATCCCAAAAGAAGGGATTTTATTTTCTTTTATTTTTCCATGCCTCAAAAGAAGGGCTTTATTTTCTTTTAATTTTGTCATGCACTGGAAGAGGGATTTTATAATAATCTGTCCATGTAAAATGCCTATAAAAAGGCTTGCTGTGAGGTGATGAATGAATTAGTTTATAAAAAAATTATCTTCCTGAAAAGTAAGTCTTGTGTGAGGGTGAGAGAAAATTATTATGTGGTAGTATGTGAGATCAAATATCCTGGTCAATTACCTACTTAAATAATGATATCAACTTCTACTCATGCTAACTATCGGACAAAAATGATTTACTCATGATAAATTCTAATTCATGAAACCCGTTTTGTTGCATGAAAATCTATTTCTTACCTTAGTCTAGTGCTTGAAAAGAAAATACTTGTATGTGGTCAATGGCGGAAACCTTTTTGTATTTTGGCCATGAGGGAGAAGGAGGTGTCCAACGCTTCATTTGAGATTAATTAGAATATAATTACATTTCTTTTATAACTTTAACATCTAAGTAAGACAATAAAGGTAAGATATCTATTCGTCGTGAGTTTCACAGTTGAGTAAGCTCTTGTCCCACCAAATTTTTAAACAAAATTTATAAAATAATCTTCTTTTTTAGCCTTTCTTATTGTAGCACGAGAGAGGAGGCATGTAATGGTTCATTTGAGAAATCCTATTCAATAATTAACTGTTAGCGATTCTTGATTTAGAAGATCATTTCATTCTTATTACAGCTGTAACACTTTAAGCCAGATGATGAAAGGTAAGCTATCTATTCCTCATGATTTTCACAGTTGAGTAAAATGACTAACTTTTGAAGTGATCGGGAGAATTAGCAAGGTCTTATTTCCACCAAATTATTAAACAAAATTTATAAAATTAACTGTGTATGTCACTAAAATTAATATATTTAGTACATAAGCATTAGAATCTTCACTATGATGACCAATTATTTACAAAGATGGCCAATCTTCCTAATACAAACAATTTTGGGATACTCAAATCACTCAAAGATCAACCACATAATGATTATGAACAAATTAAACGCATACACTTCCTGATTTCGACACATATGATTATGAACAACAACTCATTAAATAAAAAAATATGTTTCCATAAGGAAAACCGAAATGATGCTGGTTCCAATTTATACAACGTACGTGCTCGAAGAAATTCTCCCACATGGGGTGATGCAAACTTATTAAATAACCATCCTCCTCTCTTCCATTTTTTTGCTTTTGCCTGGCTTCTCTGTATCCTTCCCAAGCTTGCTTTTGAATTGGAAGGCCTTTCCCTTGTTTGTGCATAACTTAATTCATGGCCGAAAGTTTCAGCATTTTGGAAGATCTCTTGGTGGTGGTTTCAACGATTGTTTAGGGCCTTTACCATTGTCCACCAAAAAGGCCATCTTTAAGCCCCATGTTGTATGCACCTCGAAATGGCAGTGCAAGAACCAAATTCCTGTCAAATAAACGGCACTAGAAAATGTTATGGAGAGATATTGAACTTTGAATGACGGAATCCTATAGACCAAGACAATATCTAAGAGTTTGATCTATATACAGAGGTATAAAACAAGTTTGTACTGTCAACTAATAGAGTTTCAAGAAAATGCCAAATTATGGTGGATAGTTATTTACCATGAGTTGACTCATTTTTTGAATTTTATCGGATATTGAACTCTGAATGATCCGATTATTTAGACCCAGAAAATATCTAAGAGTTTAATTTATATATAATGATAACATAAAATAAGTTTATATTGTCAACTAATAATGGTTAGTTATCTGTCATAATTTGATATTTTTTCAAATTTTGTCAAATAAAACTGTAAAATAATTTTATATTATTAATACATAGAAATTAAACTCAATATTTAAATATGAATGCTATGTGTCTATGAGATTTAAGAGTTTTTACCTGGATTATCTGCTCTGAATCTAATAGCAACCCACCCTCCAGTTGGCACTCCAATTGTGTTCCTCTCAACAGGATCCACAAGGTTAAAATTCTTTGGATCATTGCTGGGATCGTAGTTTCCTACTCCTCTCCCAACAGCATAGAAATTGAATCCATGAAGATGAACTGGATGACTCTCAGGGGCAATGAGCCCGGTATCTTGCAAAACAATCTGAACCGTGGAGTCGAACGGTAGCCTATAGACCTTGGTGCCATTTGTGGTGTGCAGATTTGATGGTGGATTCCCTGAGTAGTTGAAAACAATAGGAGGTTTTGCAGGGAAATCAGTGGTGAACACCCCAGAGATGTTGAAGTAATGGGCTTGAAGTAAGGCAGTGGTTGGCATAACAAATGTCACATTATTGATAGAAGCCACTACTCTGCTCCCATTCCCAGCTTTGCAAGTTGGACATGGGTTAGTCCCCAACCCAACAGTGAAGAAAAGTGAGTGATCAATTGTCAATGGGACCTGTGCTGGGTATTTTTTGGAATTGAGGCTTCTAAGAGAGTTGATGAAGGTGTTGGCAACTTGGGTTGCATTTTGTGGAGGAGGGGTGGTGAGAACTGTAGGGGTGCTGGCAAGAGTGCCAACATAGTGCAGTGTGGCTGTAGCAGTCAAGTTGTCCACAACTACTGGTGGAGCATCATTGAATGGAGAAGCTGCCACCATGTACTTGCCAGGTTCTTTGTCAGCAGTTAAAAGGGCATTGGTGGTTTGGCCAGGGGCTATTAAAATAGTGTCAATCTTGAAGGGCTTTACGTATGAGGCATCAACTTCAACCACAGTGAGGCTATGGCCAGCAATTTTGAAGAAGAGCTCCTCATTGAGTGCAGCATTGATAATTCTCAGCAGGTAGGTCTTGCCTCTTTTCACAGGAAGCTGATAGAGATCTACTTATGTATTCAACCAAGAAGGAAGATAAGCACAATTAGTGAGCACTTATGAAGGAAAATATTGCATATTAAGAGGGCCTTGAAGAGAAGAGAAGAGAAGCATAAAATACCCTGTGCAGAACAATTGGCCACATACACTGACCCTGGAAGGCCATTAATTATATGAGCATCCGAGACATTTGGTGCCAGTCCTGAATTGAGAGCTTCATTAATCACAGCTTCAGTATCAGATTTCCACCACTCTCCTGCAATTTATCACCATGATGAATCTTATATGCATTCTAGTCTTGTTGAGGACAATTAACACAATAATGAATTGGAAAATCTGAAGGGGATGCATAATTTGAGTTCATTATTCACCTAATACCACAACCAATTCATGATCTGGTTTTGGGAAAGGATATGGCACACCACGCTTTGGCAAGATAACTATGGCACCATGGACAGTTGACCTTAGCCAGTTAACATGTGCATGCCAAAGAAGTGTTCCTCTTTGCCCTTTGATAGTGAAGTCGTAAACAAAAGTTTGTCCTGTCTGGATTGGGCACTGTGTTATGTATGCTGGTCCATCAGCCCAACCAGTTCTCAGCTGCCTCACACCATGCCTGCCAAAATGGTAATCACTCCAATTAGCATCCAAGATTATAATTTTTTAGATAAAATAACTTTATAAGAAGGTTCATATATCTTTGGTTTCTGTGTACAATACTTTGTTACTTGAAGCAAATTGAATGGAGTGTTTGAAGCCTCACCAATGGATGGTAACATTGTTTGGGACCTTGTTAAGGACTTTGACCACCACTCTATCACCTTCCCTGGCATAAAGAGTAGGTCCTGGGAATTTCCCATTAATGGTTACAATTGGTTTGCTTGAACATAACATAGTAGTGTTCTTCAGGACTACCTGCGTGCACACATTAACAAAAGTCAAAATTCAGGCATGCCTGAGCCCTATGGAACATTCACCTTGAGTATTGGGGGGGGGGGGGTGTACATATGGTTGGAAGAAGTGACTAATTAACCATTTTAGGTAGTAACTACAATTCAAAAATAAAAAACTATTTTCTGCTTTGAATATAAACAAAAAGTAGGACTGAATTTTGGAGAAAATTAAAGCTTTAAGACTAATAATTAATATTACTCTAGTGACACCAGTACACTGCACACACGCGTAGAAATTATGAGAACTTACTTCATTATACAAATGACAGTGATATAGTTTCCATTGAATTTATGCTTTAATTTCTGGGTGATTTATGACATACTATTAATTTTAAATAGTTAATGAGAACTTATATTAGAGAAATTAATGATAAAGTTGGAGTTATTGTTGCATGCCATTGAAATTGTCACTCACTATCTAATTTCAATGTGATTGATTATTTTGTGACATGATAACCCTTTTGTTGGTCAAATGTCTTAGCAATGTACCAAGAAATAACACAGCTGAACTCACTAGTAACTTTAACAGAAAATGGCAATCCTTCAAGCGGATCTAACAGTTCTCACATCATTATTTCCAAGTACAAGAACTTTATACAAGTTTTAAAGGAAAAATCTAGTATGACTAAGATGGCTGGATAAATTAAAGCATTAATTGCATGCAGTTTGAGTATATAGTGCACTGCTTTCTAAGCTCCCACAGTACTCTAAAATGCATGAAAATAATGCACACCCACGAGGCTAATAAGAACGAATGTTTTTACTTACATGGAAATGGTAGTGCCTCACTTTGCACTCGACCAAAGGTGGAACAATGCAAGCTATGAGAAGCAGCAGTCTAACCCAAGAATCCATTTTTAGTTTCACTCACTCACTTTCCTCCTACCTATAGCTTCTATGCTAACTTGTCGTACATACAAACTTGTGTGCTTAAGTGACTGACCAACTCACACTTAAATAGGCTGAAACAGCAGGCACGTTGCTACATCTCGTTGTTTTTACTTGGTAGGTGAGTTATGATTCTTGGAAACTAAGGCATGGCAAGGTGGAAACAGGAAAGGAAAAAACAACGTTATCTCATGGTATCTTACATGTCACATAAAGTTGTGCACACAGTGGTAATGCAAGTATGTTTTGGAGTTAAGTAGTTATCCTCCTTAATTAGACACACATTTATCTCATAATTATACTTGTACTTGTTTGATGTAATTAGCTGATTGGTTGTATTCTGAGGTTTAACTATTTCTTTCTGTCCCCTACTAACTAAGCATTAATCTAGAAAGTTGTTAAACAATTAATGTATAGTAAACTAGTTACTGTCGCAAAAATTCATTCATCATTTCTAGGCTGACCGGCTGAAACAACCTTTCACCTGCAGCTGCACGCAATTAGCTGAAGTTAGCATACAATGACTTTGACCAACCCCCCACAATTAAAAAAAAAAGGAAAAGAAAAAGAAAAAGAGAAGAGGTGGGGGAAGGGAGAGAAAGGGGGGGCGGGTGGGTTTTAACATTGATTTATTCTTTGCTGGTTCTGTGTATACATTTGACACCAAAATCATTAAATTAACATAAGTGATAATCTCAAGCCTATTCTTATTTTTATTTCAATTGAAATTTACTCCATCAATCCATTTTTAACTGTCTTTTGGGAATGAGTAAAAGTTTGCTTGAGCAGTATTTTATTGAAAAAAAATATATATTTGGACATAAATTGTGTCCAATTACATTAAATTTCTAAGATCAAATATCCAATTAGATCTCTCAAGTTTGTATTGGGGGACAAGTTAGTCCCTTAAATTTTAAAAATCCCAAATTGATTCCTCATATTTTAAAAAATGGGACAAATTGGTCCTCTTTACAGTGTACGAAGGGATCAATTTGTCCTCTTTTTAACTGTATAGAGGGTCAATTCGTCCCATTTTTTGAAATGTTAGGGACCAATTTAAAATTTTTAAAATTTAAAGGACTAACTTGTCTCCTAATATAAATTTGAGAAACTTACTTGAATATTTAGGCAGTTTCTAATGTTCAAATTTTTACCAATTCCCCATATGACAGCTAGAAGCGGATGGAGGTAGAATTGATTAAGGGAAATCAGCACGTCAAAATTTAGGGTGAAGGCACAACTTCAAGCTCAGTAAGTGTGTACATATAGAAGTATTTACAGTTAAGCTACTAATAGAGAAAGAAGCGGAATCAAATTCATATTGCAATAATGCATGACCCGATGTCAATTCTAGGTCAATCAATCCCAAGCCTAATCTCATTTTTCTTTATCTTGCAGAACTTCTTTATAATACACTATAAATCTTCGCCGTGTCAAGTTTTACTTCAATACGTTAAAATTATTTTTATTTTACTCATTTGTCATAACAAATTAACATCACGTATACGCACAAAATTTTAATAACAACGTAGAAAACAACCAGTAGCTATATATCTGTTTGTTTATTTGTTTTTTTAGTATTTTTTTCATCTTATTAAGATAAGAATATAATGAAATTAAATATTATTTTAAAATAAAATATATTTTATAAATTGAAAGTTACTAAATATCTAAAATAATTATATTTGAAAAATATGAAGCATTTCCAACACAAACAATATTGGATAGTTAACATAAACTATTTTCTATTCTTTGTTTGGTGAAGTACTGTCCAATAGCCCACATTGCATAACATCCCATACATATGGGAAAAATAAGAGAAAGAAGTGTACAGGTCCGTTTTGATCTTTTTTTTTGGGTTCATTTTTGTCCTTGATTTTATACATGTAATTCATTTCAGAATGATGCTATTTGGCACGATACATCTGTGGTGCCAATTTACGAATGACAATTTCCACCAATAAGGAAACAGATAAAAATTAAAACAAGGAAAGAGAAAAGGGGGGTTAAATAAAATCAAGGGATAATAGTCAACCATTCACTTTCATACTCTAATACGAAAATTAGTTTCATTACATAAGGTATTTCTCTTCATTTTAATCCCTCAAATTAAAAAATTAATAATTTAACTTTTTAAAATTATAAAAAAAAATTGAAATTGGTCATTTTTATGATTCAAGCAGTGTGTTGGGCTAGTCTTCGTAAAATTTTAACATTACCTTAAGAACCAACTTAAATCAATTTTTACAATGAACTTTAATGATTAAATCTTTAATTTCTTAATTTTAAAAATTAAAATGAAATATACTTAGAATCTGAAAAATCAAAATAAATTTTTACTCGAGAAGGAACGATAGTTATTTATAAGGTTCATATTGGCCAAGATCCTTAAGATAGCTTGTAGACATCCAAGAATGTCACAGCCACACTCTCTGATACTATTAAATATAAGGTGTCCACTCCCTTACAGTTGAAGGTCAATACCTATGATACCATTGCTTTTAACTATATTTATAAAATGTGGTTAAACGCTCATAAAAGTGTGGCTAAATGCACATCAGATGTGGTGTGACCTGTACAAAGTTCTGTACAAATAACTAAGTTCGGACTGTACGAAGCCAATTAAAAATTTAGTTGCCTTTAACCACATTTCTTAAATGTGGTTAAACACAAATAGTGTGGCAACTTGCAATTAACTACATTTTTAAAATGGGTCAATAGCTTTCATGTAGTTCGATTTAACAACATTTTGTAAATGTGGGTGGATGAATCAAAATGTATTGCTAAACTCAATCTCTGTACTCCTCCTCTACTGTCAGTCTGCCACTCACTCCCCCACCTCCACCTCCTCCCTCTTCTCCCATTCGATGGCCTCTTTCACCCCAGCCTCCCATCCTTGACTTGCCCAAACCTGCAACAAAGCTTGCCACCACAACACAACAACAACAACAACAGGCCTTACAAAATCTGCAATAATCAAGCAAACCCACTCTCAATTGTTTATGACACAACAATAAAAACTAATAACTCACATTGAATCCCAACATCCCATACAACCCCACCTTCAAAGTCCCAATTTTTCACATACACATTTGGATCCAAATGCTAATCATGTAAATTTTTTCCCTTCAAATGTTTTTCCCCTCAAAAAGAAAAAAAAAGCCCCAAAATTCATGGCCATAGCTAGAAGCCTTAGTGCCGGAAACGTGAGTGGAGAAGCACTGATGACAAATAGAAACTGCGGACCACCACACCAAAAGAGAGGAGCGATCGTCACCGGAGATGGAGCAGACTACGAACGGAGACAACAAACCTCACCGGAAAAATACGTTGTCACATCGAAGAGAGAAATAGAAAGAACAAAAACCAGATCTGATGATCTTGAACTTCCCCAACAAAGAACCATGCCGGAAAACCAAACAAGAAGACGAGCGGCAACTGAGAAGAGCATCGTGGTGATGGTGAAACCTGAGCAAGAAGCAAGGAAAAAAACCAAAGAGAGAAATAAGGAGGGGTGGTGATAATAGGGGAGGAGATGGTGGTGATGATTATGGCAAATGACAAAGGAGATGACGCGGTAGCGGGGCTCACTGTCATCAGAAGGGCGCGATGGAAGGTGGAAAAAGATGAGGAAAAAATTTTAGACACGTGTTGAACTAGTATGTTTCCACATAATCAACTGTAGATGAAGGCATTGACTTATGGATGTAGGTGAGAATCTCCCTAAATATAAAACTATTAATCTGTCATAATCTAACAGCTTAAACTTTTTAGACAAATGATTTCATGACATGGTATCAGAGCCTCTATGATCAAGTGATCTAGAGTTCAATCCCTGTTACTCCCACTTCTAAATAAAATTAATTAAATTTTAGTATAAGGTATAGTGGGCCTATACATTGTCCACGCTTCAAGCCCAAAAGAGCATTTGTGTGAGGGGACATATTAAATATAAAATCATTAGTGTATCATAAATCAACAGCTTAAACTTTTGGGATAAATGGCTTCATGATATATACTCTTCTCCACCAAGCCTCCATACAAAAAGTTAACAAGTGTATGATTAGCTTTTTTGGTGTACAAGTATATGATTAGCTTAATTCCTCTTGATTTCAAAATCAAAGTAGTTAATCTTAAACCCTATTATCATTTTTTTCTTCTGCTTTCAAATAGAAGTAGATTTTCTCAATTGAAAATTTCATATAATTTTAGATAATGATTAATGAATTAAAATTAAATGTATATTATATATATAAAACTGTTAGTAAATAAATAATACGATAATTAATGCTAATGTCTGTTTCAATTAATTGTGAAATTAAATTATTTTAATAATCTAGTATATATAATTATTTTTTATAATTAATTATTTGAAAATCAATTATGTTTGAATGTATTAAAGTAAAAGTAATTTTAAAATAGTATGTTTTATTTAGATTGTATAAGAAAATTATTTTTATATATAAATTATTAAAACATGTGAAATAATTTTACTTATTTTATAATATTTGATATGGTTATTTTGACAAAAACATTTAAATTTCGAAAAAGCTATAAAAATATTTTTTTATTTACAGGTGAATTGAACTTTACAGTGAATTATATTCCATCTTGCTTATTAATAATTTAATAAATTTTTACCTAAACATATAAATTATTTCGATATAATTTTTATTGAAAAATAATTGTATTCCCAAATATAGATCTAATAATATCAAAAAATATTTTAGTATTCTTAGAAATTAAAACACAGCTTAGAGTCAAGAAATTTCATTGTTTGATCAGTAAACATACTATTCAACTCTTATAATTGATTATCTATTATAACAAAAAATATTTTCGCTATAAAAGGATACTCAATTGTGATATAATATTTTTTAATTTTATTAAAAACA
Source organism: Dalbergia cochinchinensis (assembly GCA_031216125.1). NCBI lineage: Eukaryota > Viridiplantae > Streptophyta > Magnoliopsida > Fabales > Fabaceae > Dalbergia > Dalbergia cochinchinensis. The sequence goes on along the minus strand of CM062368.1, from coordinate 71,208,559 downwards.
AATTAATGGAATTTTAAATTGGAGAAAACAATTTGGATAAATCAATATCATTCATATAAAATAAAACATTAAAACTTGGCCTATTTATTAAATAAAATAATATACATATATATATATATTTAATATTATATGTAAAAATTTAAATATTATATACATATATATAATTTTTTTAAAAATCTTGGAGGGGCAATGACCCCCTTTGTTTCTCTTAAGTTCCTCCATTGCTTACATTTGTTTAAAGAAATTATCTATTTGCACTATTATTAACTATATCATAAATAGGTTTTACAATGTTGCTAGTTGTTATAAGAATAAAAAAATAGAAAATAAAATTCCTTATTTTCTACTTTAACAAGGTGATCCAAACCAAATCATCCCAATCTTTTGGATTAGTTTGATTCGGTTTGTTATAACAAATAATTAAATCAAATCAAACCAATCAAATTAAATTTGATTAGTTTAAATTTATCTTTCATTTAAATCTTATTCTAACTAAACTGTTTACTCCCCTAGTCAATAGTATAAACAAGCATATGGTAATATCATGTAAAATTTTCAATTGAGATTATTCATTTCATTTCGGGACTAGGTACAGAATACACCATAAATCTTCATCATTAAGTCTTATTAATTAAATTCAATAATTAAAATTACTTTATTCATTTCTTTAATTTGTCATAACAATCATGTGTACACACACAAAAAATCAATAATAATAAACATGTTATAATAAATGAAAACGCTATGATTTATCAACAATATGTATTTCAAAATTGGCCTTTCTGTGTTAATCAATGTATTTATGCGCACCGTAAAAAAGATCAGAGAAGTTTCCATTTTCAATGAGGCTTCCTTGAAGTGGTTCATATGTTATTAAATTCATGCAATTAATTAGACGTTTAACCTTAATCACTGGGCTATTATTGATCGATAAGCATGATGATTAAGGTCTTCTTCATTATGCTGATGATCTTTGTCTACACATATATACTGGAAAAAAAACAATGTTCTATGAAATGAAATATTTAGCATAATAATGGGAACTGGGAGATGGTTAATTAATCCGATGCTTAGATCGCAAAATAAAGTGCGGTTGCGAAATGGCTTTCAGGTCGTATCAGATAGGAGCTCATAGCCTTGTAAATGATGTATATCATGATTTATTTGAAAACTACGATCAAAACAAGTTTTGGTTAAGTTTCAACTCTCTTACCCTTCTGGGCTCTTCCCATTGCGTCATCATCTACTTTCTCTCCTGATGCGAAATCTCGGGAATATCAAAACTAAAAAACCTCAACACACAATTCATATGGAAGATAGGATTGAAAATCAAATAAAATATCACAAGATAATTACTCTATCTTGTAATCTCCTATTCAGCTTCCTGATGCAACAAGCTAAGGGAATCACTCAACTTCACTTGTACGCACAAAAATTCTGAAAAGAAACTAGAGAAATTTTATTTAAAATCAAAATTGAGTCAAATGGTGGCTACCAAGTTTGAAAGTATTTATACCTCTTATTTAGGTTAAACTAATTTCCTAATCTTACTATACTAGACTCAAATTACTATCCTAATAATTGGGCTTAACACACATAAATTAAAACAAGTCTAGAAATATTTTAAAATATAAACTAAATAAATCAGACTTGGTCCAACATGACTAAAATATATTGTCAATATAAATTCACTAATAACAATATTTATTTCTTTCGATACTAAAATATCCATTTTATTTTTCTAAACTTGTATCATCATCTCATTCAATCCCCATTTTGGTATGTAACAGACAAACACAAATTAAATGTGACACATGTTAGTTTACCATTTACTAATGGTTGGTTAAAGTTGACAATTATGAATTTTTAGGTTTACGGTCAACTTGTTTTAGAAATGAGTCTACATCATGCAAATATGTTGTAATGTTGATGATGGCTTCATGGTACGGTGGTGGTACTCTTAATCTTCACTCATCTGTGATTGATTGGGGTTAATAAGCTATATAGCCCAAAGAAAATGAAAATACGGAGAAAGATATCTTTCCCTTTTCATTCTTTTTTCATTTTATTTTCAATCCTTCTCGTTCTGGTCCTCCTCTCATAATTAGTCTAGAATTTTTTTAATTATACGAAAAGCTTTAGAAAAAGAAAACATTAAAGAAAAAGGTTCAATTCACTTCATACGTTGCAACTTCTAGCTAAAATACAATTAATGACGGGGGATTGGGATTTTTTTTAACACTCTTTTCATTAGGAGAAAAAAATTGAGAGGAAGAGTGGGAGCTGAGATAAATTCCAATTTGGCTAGCACATTCATTTTCCTTTTCTCTCTTTATTTACTTTTACTTTCTTTCATTATAGATTAGGAAAATACTATTAGTCATCCAGAATTTTTTTCCAAAAATAAACGCCAAAATAACATGACATTATTGATAACCTTTAGATAAGTTGATGGGTCCTATTTCACATTTAATCCAACCATCACTATGTATTCTATACAAAATTATGTTATATTATCCTGGATATTCTATAGGTTTTGAAAGAATTCCAATGATCAATATTTGCCTAGTCACAAGTAAATGAGGTTGACTTTACTTGATCAATCTTTCACTCATACGTTGCTATGATTTTGGTTCAATCTTGATTTTTTTTTCCTTGCCAGTAAATGATCTGTAAGTACTATTGCAAATGCTCAATATCCAAAGCTATATTCTAACCCAAGAATTAATGCGGATGGAGAACCTTTCTTAACTTAAACTTTTGTTAATAATATATAGGATGATATATATCTACTAAGAATGATTTTATTATCCATGCAAAAAGACAACGTTATACCAATCACTGGGAAAGGACTCCATACCCAACGATATATGTCTCAATCCTTTCATGCCTTTCCCATAAGATTTCAATTTGACAATACAACACCAACTACATAGACTACACAAACATCTACACTATCAAAATAGCTGGGGTTTTTATCCTTATGTTGCTCCCCATTCATCATCTTTTAAATCAAATCAATCATGGCGATTGTAAGTAACCCAACAACATTTTTGTAATGAGTGCTACTTTGGGGAGCGAGGTCACCTTGAAAGAGATGCTTTATAAGAACTTTTGGGGTGTAATTCTCTCAAAGACTTATGCTTATTACAAAATAAACACCGCCATCATGATAAGTTGCTTCTGGTATAACCTGGCAACGACTTGCACAGTGTCAATGAAGTTGGTGATCAGAGGTCGACAGTTTTGGAATGGAGAACCACCAGCGAAGTCGCAAAATCTAGCGAAGGTAGGAGGCGAGGTGCGGCCACCAGGCGACAGTGGCACCGTCATTTCAGGTGCATGGCGGAGAGCATCTTAGAAGGTGGGGCTTCCTTGTGGCTTTTGTTCGCCGGCCTTTTTTCCCAAATGGGCCAAGTTCAAACCCAAATTAAGAGGAAGAAAACAACGGAATTTTCTGGAATGAAGATTGGCAATGGGCTAGACCCAACTAACAAGAAAATATTCCTGAAATGTATGGATCAAACCCAATTCGAATCAGTTATCAGAAAGAAACCAACATATTGGGTCATGGCCAATGGGTTTTGTTTTTAAGCAATGGGATCCAAGAGGAAACTTTGTTTTGTTGCCAGATTTCTTGTTAAATGGGCGTCTGGAAATTACAATCCTACCGGGAAATTATAGCCCAATATCCTAAGTCATCAATCAGGCCTTAACTCATAATGGAAAAGTATGTTTATGTTGGATCTCGATGTTTTATATTGAGTTGATTTATTTTTTTTTGGTCGTGTAGTGAGTAGGATATAAAAGAATTAAAATAATTTTTTTTTATAGATGCTTACATTTTATAATTTAATGTACTAATTTATACATATTTATATATGCATGTGATTTTTAAAAATATGTTAAATGATTAATTATTTATATTATTTATTATATTTATTTGAACTTTTATATTTTTTTTAATTATGTCCGGTTGACTTACTAGTTGTGTTGATGTGATGATGGCTTGACTTTTCAACCCAGAGCAATTGGACAAAATGTCCAAGGAGCTAGTGCTGCAATCTTTGCTAACATTAAATGAAGATGTTAGTTATTTCCAATGTAATAAATCAAATGCAATTAATGGTTTCCGTTGCAACAATCAAATGTTGTAAATGAAATACCAAATGTATTAATAAGTGGTGTGTTGCACAATGGGGCAACCGAAGCTCTATAAATAGAGTTTTCGTTGGGCTCTCAGTGCATCAATTGGAGAAACCAACCAAGTCCTCTCTTTCTTGTTTAGAGAGTAATTTGTTTCCTGTGAATCTATTTTCGAGTGTTATGAGTATACATCAGTGAAAAAGTATTTTGAATGTATTTGGAAATTAAATTAGATTAAGTGGAATCTATCCAACTTTTGTATCTAGCTATATTATATTTCTATAATGAAATATTCAAATGTTATCCTTAATCAGACGTAGGCTAAAAGCCGAACTCAATTAATTCCCAGTGTCATTTTTCTTACACTTCGGCATATTAGTTTTGTGCTAGTTTGTTTGTGTCTTTTGGACTCGCCATTTTATAATTGGTTAAACCAATGACCCATTTATCTAATACTTGAACCAAGTCGATCATTGAGTTAAGTTTTATAAGGTCTTTGGGCTATGCTATTAGCCACTTGCGTGAAGTCAATTTTTGTGGGCCTCGAACAGTTGGGAGTCATGCAAAACAGTAGTCTAGAGATGGTGTATCCTATGGTGAAATTGTCAGGGGAAAAAGGTCAGTGAGTTTATTGGTAAGTCTTAAAGCCAGTTATCAACCTTTTTCAACCAAAATTACCAACATTGAAATAAAAGTCGCCAACAAACTCACCTTGAGTTTTTTTTTTTTTTCCACTAACTCATCATATAATTCCCCTTATTTGTGATCCTCTCCAAGCTAATCAAACTTAAGAGTATAAGTAAACTTGTAAAGTCTCTTTACATATACTTGACTCATAAGCTCGACTCATAAACTTATATAATATGAAAAAAAATTTAAAAAGTATATTATACTAAAAAAATAAAATTCAAGTAGAACATCTACTTCAAAATTAAGTATACAACACCATGAATTTATAATAAAGCACACACAATGATAAAAATCAAATCAAAACGTAAGATCCTAGTGATATAACTTAAAAGAAATCCAACAATTCAAATCTTAAAATTCAAATCCTCCAATATCTTCAATGACAACATCATCAACATCATCATTATGTTCTTCTTCTCCTCCTCTTTAGAAAATGAAGCTTCATCACCAACATTTGCATCAACAAAAAATGCTGCCAACCAATTAATATAGCCACACACTCACAGTCTCACACAAATCAAAGACAATCCATCACCTCGCAATTAAACTCATGAAACAGAGATATAAACGATGAAATAATCAAAATATCAAATGCAATTTCAATTTCAAATTCCAGTATGATGTTTCAATTTCAGATTCGCAATCCATCTTGTAGTTTCCAGAAAATAGAAGCTACGGAACCCAAACCAAGCAAATTGATAGCGAAATGCAAACCTACTGGCTGGTTTGGGCATTTGGCTTCCTCACTGAAGTGGTGACTAGCAAGTAGCAATGGCAATGGAAACAGGAACACTAACATGAAATCGACAGCAACAAATGGAGGGGTGAGGATAAACCACAACCACAAGAGATGGTGTCACGGTGATGCCTATGGAGGATGAACAAGCAATGACGACAGATGATGAGCAAGGGAGAGAGAACCAAGCGATTCATGAATGACAATGCACGGTGGTGCGAGGTTGACGAATGACATTGCTAGGAGGACAGACGGCGGCGCGATGACGGATGATGACAATCAGCGGCACAGACAAGATTGGCGGCGACAAGATGTGGGTTCCAAGGAAGGCTAAGGGGGTCGCAAATGAGGGTTGAAAGATGCATCCGTTATGTTCTAGGGGGAGAATGACAAAGACGATGTCGTTTTTCTCCCTAAAAATGGTGTCGTTTATGTTTCTAAGGGAACACAACGAGTAATATTATTTTCACATCCAAAAAGTGGGCGTATGAAAAAACATTTTGGACGTCAAACAATTATACTCTTAAAATCAGTGTTGGACTCACAATTTTATACCAGTTTGAGTGAGTTTACCTGATCCTATGCGAGTTTACCCAGAAACGAGTTTGTAACCGAGTCAACTTGATTTTGTGGTCGGACTCATACGGTTGTACGAGTAAACTTGCAATTTTGATAACCATGATTAATATTTCTCCGCTCATCATTGCTGGTAACGTGAGCATGGTGTGTCTATGGTAGCCTCCTCTTTTATTTTTTCAATGCGCTGGTTTCCAAAACTAGTTAACAAATTGCTGGTTTCGCCAAGATGAATTGTTTTTAAGGTCTTAGCATTCCAAAAGTTCTTTGTTGGAAGCGAATCCATTAGTGATCATGGGCCAATAAGGTCCAAGTGTTGTGGCCCTTTCGGACCAACACACTGGCCTGGTTTAATTCATCCCTTTAAAAAGCTTTAAAAAATATGCAGACCACTTTCTGCCGATGGATTCTCTTGGTTTTGCAACTATATTTGCGCCAGATTGGGCCTGATATTTTGCTACTAAAGATAATTTGGGATTCTTGAGTCTAAATGTTAATTTTAAATTTTCAATTGTGAAATCATTTTAAATTAAGAAATTCTTAATTGTGAATAATGTTTTGGTTTCTAAATTTGTAAATCGTGATCCATATTACACATAAGGGCTCACTTTTGACCAAAAAAACGAAAAAGGAGTAATTTGAATTTTAATCATGTTCTAAACTAACTTGAATATATTTTATAACTTCAGGAACATTATTAATTTTTTAAAAAATTTTAGAGATTAAAATGAAATAAGTATATAATTTTATAGTTTGGTTTTGATGTATTGACAATATAATTTTTTTCATACAGTTATTCAATCATATTTTATCATATCAGTAAGATATGATTGACTTTTACCCTACTATTTTAAAAGTTTACATTTGAGAAAATTTGATTGGATAACAATTTAAAAATTCATATTGTCAATGTATTTAAATTAAATTTATAATTTTAAAGATAAAAATAAATCTTCACTCATAGCTATGCTTCGTTGACCTGAGAAAAATGTGGTCAAGCTTTTGTGTCCTGTTTATTCATAATGACAATGGTGTTTTTGATTCATAATTTGCAAACAATACTATAATTTACGAATGAATTAATTTTTCCACTTTATTTATAATTATAATATGAGGTTGAAAATATAATTATGTTGAATATAATTCAAAAATATTTTGTTAAGGAAAATGCTAAATTTTACCTTCTTGGTGAAGGTAAGCAAACTTCACTATTTTAATTGAACAAAATGTCTATTACTTTCTTTTCTTAAATAGCTTAAGTGTTATGTCTATTTTAATAATTGAATGTACTATTAATTACAATTTACAAACAACTTTTGCTCTTTCTTATTGATTGTTAACTTCATGAATATTTTCTAATTTTTTTAAAAAAATACAGTGAAGCAATTTATATTTTTAACTAAAATTATGCATAAAATTGATAATATGATTTATTTTATGAATTCAATTTATATGTATTGTCAGTGTTAAAAAAATTTATGTAAACATTTAATCATGTATTGCTATATTAACAAATGTTTTTAACTTGATTTAACCACCTAACTATCTTAAAAAGTTTATAAATAAAAATATATGATTGGATAATAGTATAAAACTCTTTTATATTACTTTAACAATATATCAAAATCAATCTCTTATTTTATAATAGTAGCACAATTTATTTTATCCTATCAGTCTTTTACCATTTTATGTGATAATCAATTCTTTTAAAAAATTCAACAACACATTAATTTACTTATAAAAAAAATCATACAGAAGCATTAATATTTTCAAAAGTATAGTAATTTATTATTTTTTAAAGTTAACAGTATAATATTTATATTTTATGAAATATTTAATAAAGGTAATGTAATATGTATGAAATTAGTAATTATAATGAGAAAGAAAAGGTTCTGTAATTAATATATAGTATAGTTAATTAGTGTGTGGAGATCATCAAGTGAAAGGAATGATTAATTGTGAGTAATTTTGACTACTAAATCTTACATAAATAATTAAGATTAAAATATAAAATCATGTGACTTTTTAAAATGGTCAACCATATAGGGTTCTACAGCTCAAATTTTCTCATTCCATTCTCATAATAAATCATTACTTTTATTTAATACGGTCTCGAAGGTATATGTATACATATTTAATTTTGATGGACTTGTAAAAAACATTTACAATATTTCATCTAATCAAATTCTGGTATTTATTTGATATTTCAAGTAGTGCGTATAAAAGTTAATATTTACTTATTTATATGGAAATATATGATCAATACAAAAGACTTTTACACTATTAATAAGCTCTGCTTTTTTTTATTAAAAAAATTTCTTTTCTTGGAGCAAGTCGTAATTGTGAATAATTATGTGATTTTATTATATCTAAATCAAGAGTTATGATAAAGTTAAATTGGTATAACTTTCGGCATAGTTATATACCACCTAATAACATTTTATTTAATATTTTTCTGTCAATCTAATCGTTGAATTTATAATCAACTATTAGAAAGATCATGTGCATCAAATTTCATAAAAATTGAATATCAATAAGAATATAATTATAAAAGTCTTATTTTTATTTATTTTAAACATATATATTATATTGATTTTTATATACATCACAATTATGTCAAATAATTTTAAATCACTTTAAAATTTTATAGACTTAATCTATATAATATAGTCTTCTAACCTAACGATAAGGCTTTGTAAAAAAATACACAAATAAAAAACTATATAAAAATTACTTAAAATTTCACTAATATAACTTGATTCTAACCTCTACATTAATTATTATCTTTAACAAGTTCTCTCACTTTAATAATATCCTCTCTTATATTTCTTTCTGCTCCACTACTTCACTCTCCTTCTCCTTTAATTACCAATAATAAGTCTCTTTCTTCATTCGAAAAAATATTTATTCTGTTCCATTTAGTGATTGACAAATCAACTATTGTATTAAAAATATAGGAGAGATAAGATACAATAATGATCCATAAAATTTATGTGTCAATTAATAAATAGATCAGAGCAAATATTATCTCTTGCTCTTGGTACACCTCAGTATTTCTCTTCTTTAGTCTCAATTTATTTTTCTTATTACATTTTCATATTTTGTTATTAAGATATGTATTATCGTATTTACATCTATGAAGTCTGAACAAAATACATTATTCGGCATAACAAAGTACTATATTGTTAATAGTATAATTCTTTAGATATAGTTTCTAATTTTATTAAGCCTGATCTATAGTCTATAATTATTAATCATTTTATTTTACTTTACGGACTGGTTGAGAACTTAATATATTTAGTTAGCCGACTAGTAATTATTTGACGTTAGATTTTGGAATCCGAGTCAAATTAAAAGTTTGTTTTTTCAACTCTTGTTATTTGATTTTGTTGTTTTTCATGTTACAGGCATGTTCAAGAAGACCAGCGTTCTATTGCAATAGTTTTTGGATTGGGGTTGAATATAATTTGCATGCAAAAAATGTAAATTGAGATTTAATAACATTTAAGAAAAACTACGAAGAATTATATTAGGAAAAAGAAAAGTATGAAACTGGAGACAAAATAAAAGAGACTTGCACATAAAAAATAATAATAATAATAAATGAATAAAAGAGACTTCTGGTCAAGGAGAAGGACAGTGGAACAACAGTGGAGAGAGAAATTTAATAACGGATTTTATTGAGGTGAGAGAAAATGTTAATATAATAATTAATGTAGATATACTAATAGTATTAATTACACAGTTATCCATATCCATAATAGTAACTTAATTCAAGAAAACAGAGAGCGAGTTTTTTATCCTAAAGAAAATGTAGGCTGTTTCTTGGCCATTCAGTTTTCATTAGTTTAGGTTTTAGTTTTCTGTTTTGTGAAGAAAAACCGAAAAAATCGAAAATCGAATTCCGATTTTCAGTTTTTCGCTTTTTCCTTACAAATCCTGAAAACTAAAACCTAAACTGAAAATCTAAAATGCAAAGCAAACAGGAGAATTTTCACACTTTTTTTTTATGACCTAACCTTCGCACATTGCACTTTCGGAAAAGGTTATCTATCAAAAACAAAAACTAATAGATGAATTCAGAATTTGCCTTAGTTTAGATGTGAAAAATTTTATATCGAGGTAAAAGTTCCTTTCAATCAAATGATGTCTCTGTCTCATAAACATATAGATAGTTATGGATCATTTATAAACAAGGGTATCTAAAAATCAAACCCATTTCGCAGCTATGCACGAATGGAAAACTAACCCAGTGTGTCAACTATCAATATCATTGGCAGCCGGATAATTAATTTATGAATGGATCAGAATTTTTAACTTTCTATTTTGATGATTTATTTTTTAAATCAATCTATTTTGGTCCAATCCAAATTCATTTTTCACTCCTAAAAATAACATTGAAATTATTCTTCATCAACATTATTTACTTATTTACTAAAAGATAAATATTACTTACATTTATTTGATAAAGATCATTCCAACGACTTATCTGAATTGCTTATTATTAAAATTTGAACTTGCTCCTTTTCTCAGAATAGCACCTCAACCACCCATTGTTTTCTTGTATAAATACAGGTTTAACTCAACTCGTAGGACAGATTCAAATTTGCTTTACAAATCAACTCTGTTTCTCCCGCACTGTGATCTCTGTACGTGGAGCAGAATCCATCTAATACGTATGCTTCCTAGTTTTGCTCACATTTTTGCGTTACACGTTTACTCGCAATAAATAAGTAGGTGTCATGAATCCTCAACTTTATCACGATTTTTTTTTTCTCAGTTAAGATATTAGGGAATAGGGATAGGGATGAAAATCAAGTCACGACCCTATATCTCATTGAAACATATAAAGAGTCTACTATTAAACCGTGGGGTCAATTGCTTTCTTAAACCTTTCTCACTAATGAATTATATCCATGCATGACCATGGTCCATAATTTTTTGTTTTTACCATAAATTCAATAAGCTTGACGTTATTCTTAGACGGGGTTTTGCTTCCAATTGTGTCTAATATTTCTCTTTCTTATTCATCTTGAATTATCATTGTGCTCCATGATTGAATTGACTGATATGTAGCCCCTACCTACAACTCTGCCTCCATTCGACGGAAAAGGTCACAATGGTGCAAAAAAAAAAAAAAAAAATTTATGCTTTTTGAGATCAAAGTCTCTATCTTCTCTGTTCATTCTTTTGGCTATATTGAGAATGTGGATTGTGGATGTATTATTTCTGTTAGGTGGTTCTATCATGTGGTTGGTTTCTACTTTGTAGTTTTTTGTGTTTGTGGATTGTGGTATTATTACACGCATGCTGCAACATATCTGCCAATGCTTATTGAAGTTTGAAATTAATGGGTCCAATGGTCCAGTCTCCTCTTGATACTACCAGTGTTGCTGACTCAGCTAGAGGTAGAGGGAGTGAAAGTGACAGAAAGTCTGATTTTTAGTTGAAATGAACCTGCCTAAACCCATCCCCGCCCCATGATCATAGGGGTAGAGGGTTTTCTTATGTATGGGCTGTTGCATCAGACTTGTTCTGCTTCATGACATCAAGTTCACTGTTTTGCTCTTGATTCCCACACAAATGCTTACTTCATAAGTAAACTTTCATAATAAGCATTTATTAGGCTCTATGAAATTGGTTATAGCAACTTCATAAATTTTCCTGTGTGTTTTTCTTTCTCGGATTATAAGCTTGTATAACTGATTCATTTATCTTGAGGTGCCTAAAATTGATCTTTGTAGGTAACTATGCCCTTTTGAGATAACAAAGAGAACCAAGAGCTGGCAAATTGGGAATCTGCAGTATTACAATGGCTGAGGATGACATGTATACACAAGATGGGACCATTGATATCTACAGAAAACCTGCCAACAAGAAAAAGACTGGAAACTGGAAATCTTGCTGGTTTATTCTTGGTATCAGATTATTTTTCTTTTCTTTGTTTGTTAGTACTAATGTGTGTGTAAGCTTCCACAATATATCAAGTTACAGTAGCCATGCTTGTATTAGAATTTGAAGATCCTAAATGCCGAGTTTTAAAACATTTTTGTGGCAGGAAATGAATGCTGTGAAAGATTGGCATACTATGGCATGAGCACGAACCTGGTGAATTATCTTCAGGATCGTTTCAACCAGGGAAATGCAACCGCTGCAAATAATGTGACAACATGGTCAGGCACATGCTACATCACACCTTTGCTTGGAGCCTTTTTGGCTGATGCATACTTGGGAAGATACTGGACTATTGCCAGTTTCTCGATTATCTATGTCATTGTAAGTTCTGTTCTATAAAATACCTTTCTTGTTTGTTGAGGTCCATGTTATGTTAAAGGCATTTGAGCTTCACTCTTCTGATCTAAGCTCAAGTTCAAAGTTGACATAGATCAATGTTTTGAATAGCACGTATCTTAATCTTGTGCTTGTTTATGGTGTCTGTCTGTATCTATTATATTAGTCTTAGCAGCATAATCCAAAATCTTCGGGAACTAGAATAAACATTTTGTTGGTTTTCACTTTTAATTTTCCTTAATGTCAAGCCAACTGAATTGCATTGATAATCAAGTTGGTCTCAATTCAACTGAGAAAGATGTGTTCGGTCTCAATTTGTTTTTGTAAAACTGTTTTTAATCTTCACTCTATCTTTTAACACGATTCATTTATTTCATCTGAAATTTTCAAGTAATTTCATCTTTTGTTGTGAACTGTATTTCAGAACATTTTTATGAGGAATAGAAGGATAATGAAAGCAAGCATTAACCTTTCACCGAATTCTTATGATGATAAACCACATTAATGATGGATGCTTGTATACTCTACAGGGAATGGTGCTTTTGACATTGTCTGCTTCTGCCCCTGGACTAAAGCCATCATGTGATGCTAATGGCTGCCATCCAACATCGGCACAATCTGCAGCTTGCTTTGTAGCACTCTACTTGATTGCTCTTGGAACTGGTGGTATCAAACCATGTGTTTCATCATTTGGCGCAGACCAATTCGATGAAACAGATGAGAAAGAGAGAAAAAGGAAGAGCTCTTTCTTCAACTGGTTTTACTTCTCAATTAACATTGGTGCTCTTGTTGCTTCCTCGGTATTGGTTTGGATACAAATGAATGTGGGCTGGGAATGGGGTTTTGGAGTTCCTGCAGTTGCAATGGTCATTGCAATTATATTTTTCTTTGGCGGTAGTCGGCTTTACAGGCTTCAAATACCTGGAGGCAGTCCCCTTACAAGGATTTGTCAAGTCATTATTGCAGCCTCTAGGAAATTTAGGCAGGAAGTGCCAGCAGATAAGTCTCTTCTTTATGAGACTGCAGATGTAGAATCTAACATCAAAGGCAGCCGCAAGCTTGATCACACAGATAACTTGAAGTGAGTTATTAAAGACATATTGCCATTTATTTCTGTAAACATCAGTGATTAAAATGAAATCTTCATGTACTTTGTTCATTTTTGAGAACTTTTTTCAAATACAACTGTAATCTGAGTGTAGGATATCGATAGCTATTGCCAACAAAAAAGTAATTTCTTGTGATTATTTCATCCGAGTTAAACTAGTAACTTCTTTTGAATATAAGGATGAATGCCAGACTATGAAATTGGAAGTAAAGGCAAGCATTTCCTTTTTCATATTTTGTTAGACTTCCTTATAAGCCATCTATTGTTTATTCTTGCACCCTTAAGTTTGATTTATATACTTAACGTCTTTTCTGATTGAAAAAATGTTGGTTCTATTCAGGTGTTTGGATAAGGCAGCTGTAGCGACTCAATCTGACCGCATGAAGGATTCGCCTAATCCTTGGAGGCTCTGCACGGTGACACAAGTCGAGGAGCTCAAATCCGTGATTCACTTGCTCCCAGTTTGGGCATCACTGATTGCCTTTTCAACTGTGTACAGTCAAATGAACACCATGTTTGTTTTGCAAGGCAACACAATGGACCAACACATTGGCCCTCGCTTCAAAATTCCATCAGCATCCCTCTCCCTTTTTGACACTCTGAGCGTCATCTTCTGGGCACCTGTGTATGACCGCATCATTGTCCCATGTGCAAGAAGGTTCACTGGCCATGAGCATGGGTGCACACAACTACAAAGAATGGGAATTGGCCTTGTCATTTCCATTGTTGCCATGGTCATTGCCGGAATATTAGAAGTTGTGCGCCTCGACACAGTCAGGAAGAACAACTACTATGATCTCAAGACCATCCCCATGTCAATTTTCTGGCAAGTCCCCCAATATTTTCTCGTTGGATGTGCTGAAGTATTTACCAACATTGGTCAGCTGGAGTTCTTTTATGGTCAGGCACCTGATGCTATGAGAAGCCTGTGTGTAGCTCTGGCACTTACAACAAATGCCTTGGGGAATTACATTAGCACTTTGCTAGTCACTATTGTGACTAAGGTCACTACAAGGCAAGGCAGGCTTGGTTGGATTCCAGACAATCTAAATAGAGGCCATCTTGACTACTTCTATTGGCTCTTGTCAATTCTCAGCTTTCTCAACTTCCTTGTTTTTCTTTGGATTGCAAAGAGGTACAAGTACAAGAAATTGGCTGCAAATGCAAATACTCATTAACACAATACAGCTTGAGGCTGCACTGCTTTCTTTGATCAAGAGTTTTATTTTGTTGGGTACTTGTTATATTGGTATTAAATCATTTTCGTCTATACTTTTTCTTTGTACAGATAATATTTGGAGTGTTTTAGACAGTTAAAGATCGTTTTTGGTTTTTATAGAATTTTCTTAACTTCCTCGTACCTGAACTTTGATCCTGAATCTTTTGAATTTGAGCCAATCCATTGGGTTCACGCCTAATGATTGACTTGGGCTTTATTACCCTCTTGAAGAGTTGATGTAATATTATGATGGACAAATAGCTGCAAATGGATCTTCAAATCAAAATATGGTAATGGTGAACCCATTGAGGACACATTGCCTGCCAAGAGACTATTGTTGCAGGAGCTTATTGTTTGTCTATCTCCTTTTTGTTGCTTCTAGCAAACTTGATTCCTAGATCAAGATGTCAATATGCCTTCTCACATTGAACACTATATAACAGAGAACATGTGGCATAACCACCGTTTTGCTTCGTTTAGTCGTTTGAAAAACTGAAATCAAATGTACCAGTAGTGGGGTTGTTGGAGTTGACTATTTTACCAGTTTACCCTAAAGGCTGGATACACAAACTAACTCAACTATATTGCACTAATACAGTACATCATGGGTACAGGGTATGGAAATTTTCCAAAAAAAATAAGATACGGTACATCAATATCTATGCATAAAAATATTAAAATTTCACAAATTTCACGTGATAAGTAAGAAAACAAATCAACTTCAGTATAAAATACGTCTAAATTGTTCAATATTAAACTCTAAGAAAAAATTACTTTTATCGCTAATAGACAAATTATCGACCATTTATGGGTAACGATGCAATTGATTATACTTAGTGTACATAAATTACAGATACTAAAGTCTTTTAGTACTAGGCTAGAAATTAGAATCTCCATGCACAAAAACAACAAAAATAAATTAGAATCCCTATTATCATACCAAACTAGAAGATACTGGATTCTTTCGAGCATAAGACAAATAAGAATCCTTATCTTTTTATTTTTGTACAAAAATGTCCTCGTCCTTGTTTTTCAATGGATAATAATGTACATGGAACGAGAGGTTCATAAAACTCTGCAGCCAACGACCATTTGGTGCACCCCGTTTCTCACCCCAATTCCCTCTCATTTTTCTCACCCTTGTGAGTACATACTTCCACTGTTATGAAAGGATGATTGCCCTCAAGGCCATTCATCCTTGCTTCAGTCCTACCAATAGCAAGTATAATATCCATTACACAAGAACCCCCAGCAGAAGTTCTATTTTGCGCCTCTGCAAGTCCAATGAATCTGATTCCCAACCCGGAGATACTCGCAAACAGGAGTTGCTTGCCCAAATCGCCATGCTTCAAGCTCAAAAGCTCCGTCTAACGGATTATCTAGACCAACAATCCGCGTACTTAACCCAATTCGGTGAAGAAACCAAAGCTCAGTTCGGCAAAATTGGTAAAGATGCTCTCAAAGGATTAGATGAAGCCGATGCCAGAGTATGCTTCAAATTTTGAGTCAACCACGTAAATCATGCACAGCATGGAAGAAAATCTACATGTGAAAAAGCACTTCAATAATGACCCTCTTTCATTCATTTGTGATTAACAGATAACAGCAAACATAGAGAGCCAGATGTTAGAATTCGAGGAGTCTGCAGAAATTAACAGACAAGAGATTCAGAATCGTGAAAACAAACTAGAGGAGTTTGAAGTTCAAATGGAGGATGGCAGAAATGAAGGGCTATTCTTTAAGAACCTCAGAAAGAAGGCACCTGTAGATATTACAAAAGCCAAGGAGGAGGCAGAAAAAATCAAAGATGCAACCAGAGAAAAAGCTGGTAGCAAAACCAGGAGATACGTCTACCTCTTCTTCATTGGCCTTTTAACCTTTGGAATAGCCAATGCTATTGCCTCATCCTCAACTGATTGGAGAAAAGTTGCAGTTCTTGGAGCGATTCTCGTGGCTTTAACTTCTCAGTTCATCAATGAACAAAACGTGTTATCAGAAACTGGAAGAACAAGAAAGAAAGACAAAAATAATAAAGGGTAAAGTAACTGAGGTTCAATTTTACTTCAATTCACGGCAAGTTTCTGAGGAAGGTAATATTATTGATGATGGATTATGCGTGATGCAATAAACCCAAGTGAGAGCTTAAAACTTGGGTCTGATAACATCAAGCTGCTTTGATTTGGCATCAACAACAGCCGATTTCAGTGATATCACTACAATCACCAAAACCAGAGTAACTGGGTTTACCATGTGATGCTGATGAAATTCTTTACATTCTATATAAATACTGAAAAACATACCCTGCTCATCATCATACCTCTTCGAACTGTACATTTAGAAATTAACTTCTACCTCTCCATATTCTACCATATAAACAAAAGGGAGATGAGAAACTATACACGGTCATTCCTCAAATACCTGTTCATGTAAAACCTGAGGAACATAGATATCCCACAAACCAAAGCACCTGCCCCTTTCTGTTTGGACAACTCCAAATAACTGTATTCACTCCCTGTAGGCAAGCTGAATTGCAGCCATATATACACTGCTTGATCTCAATCCCAAACACATCATTAAAGCTTCAGGCGGGAAACCATATTTGTATTTCAACAAAATATCTATGGCTGATGTATTCAGCAAGTGAAAGAAAACATAGGAGCTGAAAACATTAATTTTAACTCTACCAATGTTGTGCTTTATCACAATTTGCTACTCTACATAGCTAGTTTCATACCCCGATAAAAGAAGAGGGTTGTGTTATACAAGATCTTTATGACATGGATCAACAATATTGTAATTTGTTTTATATTCCAAAAGAATCTAGAGACATGGTTTATGGAAGGATGCTAAACTGTAGGCACTCCCTGTAGGCATGCTGAATTGCACCCAAATATACACTGCTTGTGCTCAAACCCTAACATATCATTAACCCTTGGTGGGAAACCAACAAAATGCTTATATTTTAATAAAATATCTATGGCTGATGTACTCAACAAATGAAAGAAAACGTTGGAGCTGAAAACATTAATTTTAGCCCCACCTGTATTGTGCTTTATCACAACTCTTTACATAGCTATATTCATACCCCGATAAAATAAGAGATTAGGTTATGCAGGATCTTTATGACATGGATCAGCAATATTGTAATTTGTTTTATATTCCAAAAGAATCTATAGACATGGTTTTTGGAAGGATACTGTAGTGTCATCTAATCCATGTAATGTTAGTCCCACTTAGTGGGACAAAACTTGGTTGTTGTTTTTGTTGTAATTTATATCCCTAAAATCATGTTGAAGCCCCATAAAAAATCACGGCCCTAACAAGTATATCCCAAGTAATGGCAGTTGGCAGAACATCATGCTCCAAAGCATCATCTAAGAACACAATTGCATCCGTCACTCTACCCCAAGAGCAGAGACCCTTAAGAATAATATTATATGAGATGATGTCTGGTTGTAGCCCATCTTCTAAGATGTGAGCCCAAATATTTGATGCTTTTTCACAGTCCCCAACTTTGTAAAAACCTTCCATCATGGTATTGTGGGTCACAAGATTAACAGAGTTCCTCTGTCTCATCATTGAATAGAGCTGCAGAGCATTCTCCACCTTTCCAGAGGAACAAAGTCTATGTACGACGATGTTGTTCATGGTAATATCCGGCTTAAGACCCATGTTAAGAAACTGATGCCACAGCTTAAGGGCTGTCTCAATCATATTGCTCTGACAAAGACCATCTATGAAGGTGCTGTATGTGATTATATCTGGTTTCCACCCTTTCGCCAACATTTCCTTAATGCAATCATGTGCTTCGCGATATCTTTCTGCTTTACATAATCCATTCAGAAGAATATTATAAGACACAACATTTGGTAAGCAGCCTTTGATGCTCATTTTGCCAAAGAATTGAATAGCATTGTCAAGTTTGGAATGTTTGATAAACCCATCAATAATTGCATTGCAGACATGAGGGTTCAACTTACAGCCATGCTTATCCATAAGATTTATAATCCCGGCTGCTTCATCTAGTCTTCCTTCTTTGCACAATGCATTTATCATCGAGGAGTATGCAAAGGCGTCCACATCACCTCCCTTATGCACAGCCTCTTCTAACACCCTTAGAGCCTTATTCAGGTACCCATTCTTGCACAAACCATGAACTAGTATTCCATAAGTAGCAGAATCCGCGCTACAAGCTGTCTCATGCACGACTTCCCACAGGAATACTGCTTCTTCCACCTTCTTGTTTTCAAGCAACCCCTTGAAAAATATGTTATAACTAACTATATTACGACAACCATACTTCTCCATCTCCTCCCACAACACAAAACTTTCCTCAACCTTCCCAGCTTTACACAGTCCATTGAGCATAGCATTACAAGTAACAACATCCGGCCTAACCCCTCTCCCAACCATCTCCTTATAAACTCTCTTGGCACCATCCAAGTTCCCCCCCTCACTCAACCCATGAATCAAAGTACTATACGTGAAAAGATCATGCTTCCTCTCATTCCTCTTCATCCTCTCCCATATCTCCAAACTCTCATCAAACCTTCCACACTTACAAAACCCACTGATCATAACATTGTAGCTCGCGGCATTCGGATACACCGAATCCCCACTCAACAGCCTCTCCCACATCTCCTTCGCCCTTGCCGGATCCCCTCTCTTGAAGAACCCATCAATGATCATGTTATAGCACATCACATCCGGAGCCACGCCTCGTTCCGGCATTTCATCGAACACCTCCAATGCGCCACACAAGTCCCCAAATTTCACCATCCCATTGATCAACGTCCCATAAGTGAACCTATCAGGACTCAAACCCACACCCCACAACCAATTCAACAACGCATTCGCCTTCTCGAACTGCTTCTTCTTACACAAGACCTTCATCAGAACATTGTAAGTCTCCAAGTTGGGCTCAACACGGACAGTGTCGAAGTAAGCGAAGAAGTTCTCGACGCGGTCCCACTGGTTGGATTCAGCGAAGGCGTTGAGGAGAGCATTGAAGGACCTTATCCCAGGGCAGCACCGGAAGAGTTGCTCCATGTTCTGGAAGAGATGGAGGGCCTCTTGGGGCATGGAGTTGTTGGCGTAGGCCTTGAGGGCGGTGAGGGGGACGTCTTCGGGGCACCGGCAGTCGTGGGAGCGGATGGTGTCCAGGATGCGGGGGAGGTGGGGGAGGAGGAGGGAGGGGGAGGCGGCGACGCGGCGGAGGACGTGGTGGAAGACGGCCGGGGAGTGGGAGTAGCCGGGGCGGAGGGTGGCGGAGTGGAAGAGGTGGAGGGCGGCGCGGGGGTCCTTCTCGGACTTGAGGAGCTTCAGGAGACGGTTGGGGGACAAGGATTTGGGAAGTTCCACCATGGCACGGAGCCACGGAGAGCAGAAATGTGTGGTGGTGACAGGGGCTTGGAACAAATATGAGATTACTTCAGCGGGATTTCTACGAATCCAACAGGCAAGAGCAATTCCGACATGGATTGAATTACATTGACAAGTACACAAGCCATGATGGTTTTGCCCAGGGCACACCACCTAAGTACAGTGTGTGTATGGTATATTATGGCACACTAAACTTTTAAACTGCATAAAAAATCTCCTGCTTATC
Organism: Dalbergia cochinchinensis; assembly: GCA_031216125.1. Taxonomy (NCBI): domain Eukaryota; kingdom Viridiplantae; phylum Streptophyta; class Magnoliopsida; order Fabales; family Fabaceae; genus Dalbergia; species Dalbergia cochinchinensis. The sequence goes on along the minus strand of CM062368.1, from coordinate 71,188,185 downwards.
AAATAGTTATTACAACACCCAAAATTTTTTAAACTGTGTAAAAAATCTCCAAAATATTTAAGTTATAGTAAAATATCAAGTTACACATAATAAAAAAAATATAGGAATTAATTACGTATAGTATTTATAGACAACATGTTGGGTTATTTAAATTAGAAACTTCACGGGATTAAGTACATATAAATCTTATCTTTATTAGTTATCATCAAAATTATTAAAATTATACTGATAGATATTTTACACAATTTAAAAAGCTCAGGATATCACGATTCACATTTTAAAAAGTTAGAAAATAAATTGGATATGACCTAAAATTTAGGGAGGATAAAATATATTTATTTCTTATAAATATGACTAAATGTCTAGTATCTAGTATACCGTAGTTTACCTGGTGTGTTATAGCCTTCACTGTGCAATGGTAATATACAATCGGGTTAGCGTTGGTTGTGAATTCTACCAATCCAAAATCTAATATAAAATTATATATGTGACAATAAATGGTGGAAGTGTCGCCACATCTTGGGTTATACTATCTCATCATTTGTCAAACCACATCATCATTGAATTGTTTGAACTTAATTACTTTGAGACCATAGGTAAGTATTGCAGAGAGAGAATAATTTGTTAATTTAAGGTTATTTAAACTCTTTGATTAGGAGATAGGATCTTAACTTTAAAGATTGTTATAGGAAGAGACACATTTATATCTTAATACTAATGATAACTCCATTATTTGGAGTTATTTATGTTCCAAACGAGCTTTAATTACATGCTAGCTGTTGTTCTTTTATAATGAAATTGGTTTCAATTGGTTAAATTTTGGTTGCAATAATCTTAGCTCCATTTTGAAAGAAAAGTCCACAAATCCAAGTTGAGTTAAATTGTAATTTTTTTTGAATGTTTTTATTGGTGAATTTGTACTTAGATGATTGTAGATTTAGAGCTTGAAGATAAAGCCAACTGGAAATCAAGAATGAAGAAAATGTGAAAGCATGAGAAGGATTTTGGAGTTGTATTCTAAAGGTTTATTTGCCGCCTCATAGGTGCTTGAGCATCCAAAACAAGCGCTTAAGTGCTAACATACTAGAAAAGTGTATCAGAAGTGCAGCAGAGTGCTTAAGCACCTAAAACTAGCGCCTGGGCATCCTGTTTCAGATTGTTTAATGGATTAGTGATATAAAATGTGACTTTTCACTTTGTCAAGTGGATAAGGGGAGCGAAAATAACAAAGAAACAGAGAGAAAATCAAGGTTCTAAGGGTGATGCTTGTTCAACGCACCTAATTGGATTAGTTGTGTTGATTAGCTATAGGATGGATACATACCTATTAGCTTTGCATAACAGATGTTTGATAAATGTGCTCAACAAGTGGAGTTTAGACTAATTCACAGGGACACTTAGTGATTTAGATGATGGAAACACAATTGATTGTCCAAGAAATAGGATGTTAACTAAATTTGAATTTGAAGATAGCTATTTAAGTAATTGGCATATCTAAGTGAGTAGAGAGTGAAAAAGGCCCTCTAAGCCTTTAGTTCTCATTGTTCTCAAAACTTAATTTGTTATTATCTTTTAATTTATTTTGTTAATTTTTTTTAATTTCCATCAACAACAATTCATTTTAAATTTCTTAAGCCTGAATATGGCAGTTACTCAATCAATAGCATCTCCTATCCAATCCCTGTGGATAGAACACTTGAATAACCACTTTATTACTTGATACGACCCATGCAATTGCGGGATAAATTTTGTGCTATCACCTAGACCATACCTAAAGAGAGAATGACATTCAAAATTATCATTAGTTTAAGTTTAAAATTATTGTTAATTTAAGGTTAGTTAAATTCTCTAATTAGGAGATAGGATCTTAACTTTAATGATTGTTATAAATGGAAACAAATTTAATATTATTAGTGCATATGCACCAAAAGTAAGGTTAAAAGAACACTACAAAATAAAATTTTGGAAGGACTTATAAGCATAGTAATTAAACCCGGACCGGGTTGCCTGGTTTGAACCGGAAATCGGTGAACTGATCATTGGTCCGATTTGGTTCTCTAATTGGATTAAATCTATAATTAACCCAGTCAAACTTGGTCAAAACTAGGGTGAACCGGTCTAGTTTTGTCTGAACTGTGTGAGTTCAAATCGGACCAGAACCTTATTCCACGTGCCCAGCCCTCCTACAACTTGTTCTGAACCATGTGCCAAACCTATCCTTGCTTTGGAACCTCATGCCCAACTTGCCTGCTCTAAAGTCTGAACTACATACACCAAACCTGCATTGTAAATCTTGGGTAATTGAAAAAAAGTAATTGTGGGATCGAACCCAGCTTGCATTGGTAAATAAAAGTTGAACCACTACTAGGTTGGGTTGTTGTATTGTGATATTACTCCATTTGTTATATACATATATCTATATTAAATTATATTTTTATATATTATTTTAATAAAATTCGGTTTGACCATGACCCACTGATTGAACCAGTGACTCAGTGACCCGGTGTCTCAACTGAGTCAATCACCGGTTTGAATCTGAATACTATGCTTATAAAGTATAATTTGAGGTAAAGTATAATTTGAAGCCTATGGAAAATGGCAATGTAGACATGAGTTGCGTGAATCAGAGGAGGAATCCCTCGAAGTTCCAGGAAGGAGAACATGTTTTCTTAAAGATCACCTCCACAATAGGAATAGGCTAAGCTATGAGAGTCAAGAAGTGAGTACTTAATTTTCTTGATTCCTTTCAAATCCTAAAAAAGTCAGGTCAAATGCATACTGAATGGCCTTACCCCTGAATTTGTCAAAGCTCCATGATGTCTTTCACATCTTAGTTGAGAAAGTATATTTTATTTATAACCCAAGTCATGGCTTTGAGCTAGAGGAAATAGAATTAAGAAAGGACTTAACCTTCAACCTTTTGACATTGCAGTTCATGGGCAAAGTTGTTAGGCAGTTGAGGTATAAGACTGTGTAATTGGTAAAGGTAGCTCTGACTAGAGGAAATGCAAAGGAATTTACATGGAAGCTGTAACATCCCCACTATTCTTTTATATTAATTACCTCATTTTTACGAGTTATTAGAATAATTAATTAAGAAATAAATAAAAATTTTGTTAATTACAAAAGGTTAATAGACAAGTCAACCCAATTAGATGAAGGACAAAAAGGTAATTTTAAACCTTTAATGAGTTTGTTAATTCTAAGAATTAAAATTAACAATAAGATTCTAGAAGATCAATAGTATCCAAAGCCAACTAATATTTAAATTGAGAGAGAATGTGTAAAATTTTAAAAGATTGATATTTTAGTTTCAAATTTTAAATAATAAACTCTTATCAAATCTCATGATCACACTAACTACAAGATATAATCTCTTCAAATCCCTGCATTTTGGTAATAAACAAACAAGCAAGGTATATCCAAAACTTTAATTGATCAATCTTAAATAAATACATATCTAACATAACAATATGGTTTTTGATTCAGTATCCATTGTATAATTAATGGTTGTAATTTGATAGATTTCAAAAAACATGAATTAGTGGGACATGTAACTTATTCTTAGCCACAAGTAACTAAGAGGTATTGATACCTTTAAATTTCGTAGGGGTACTGGAGAAACCTTCTAACAATACATACGAAATAGTTACAATATATTATATATGCAATTTTGTATACATATTACTAATTATATATATTATACATAATTATTATAATAATTTGTTACAAACAAATAAATTATATATTTACTTAATATTGTAAAACATAGTTAATAGCTATCTCCACAATGCAATATTTGGTATTCATTTAGCATATTTCTTTTTCCAGCAAATGGCACATCTCAATTAGGCCTAGTGTTTGCTTGATTAAGCTTTCCTTGTATGCTTTTTCAAAATTTAAAATTTACATCTTTTAAAATAATTTACATACTAGCTACAAATCAGCCAATCCTCCATTTTTTTCACTTTCATCCATCAAATCATCTTCATCCATTTTTAAATCTTGATCAATTGTATTTGCCTTTATATCAACCAATGAGACTATTTCTACTCCTTTTTTTAAATTCAAATTGGATTAATCATCACTTTAACCAAAAAAAAAATTTAGTTCACTTATATTTATATTCAATGAATAAGTTATATTTTAATGTAATGATAAATAATTTTAAAACTTTGATAATAAAACATTAATAATTAATGATTATATGATCTATGGAAGTCTAATTAAATCATTCAATAAATTGGATAACAAATAATAACTTGCTTTGAATTGCAATTAATCAAATAAAATATATACAACTAATTTCAAAAATATCAATTCACAAGTGATACAACCATATGAATTGCAATCAACAATGACAATCACAATATAACAAGAATTAAACAAGCGATTCAAATATATGAATTCAAAACACATGAATTGCACAGGTGATGCAAACATGTGGTTTACAAGTATTGTATGGGTAACTAGTAGCAAGCCGTTGTTAACACCAAGTTTAAAAGGAATTTAGATTCCCAAACCGAGTTGCACAAAGCACTTAGAAAGTGGTGTACAACTCGAGTCGTCTCACAAGGAAGCTGAGCTAATTAGTTGGAATTTTAAAAAGGGGTTTTGTTGCATAAGAGGATGAAATAGCAAGTATTAATATTAGCAATAATAAAAGAGAGCTAGCCTGGGGATTCTCAAGCTAGGGAGTGTTACTCATCAACATAACAAAAGATCAAACACGTGGTGAGAAACTATGTGTTAATTATGCAATCACACAATTAGTTAGCAATTCTCCTTAAAGTCTATCAACTAGAGGACACATACACCTAAATAATTGCAATCACAATACATAAATGTATGAACCACATAAAATACCAATTGCCATAGCCCAATTCTCGATCAGGAAATACTCTAAACTCTTGATTAACTAAATGCTCACCAATCAATCAATTAGTATGCATTCAATCAACAAGACATGTTGCTTACAAATTATGCTCACATACGCATAACAGCATCTTACTTAATAAGCATATGAATCATAAACATGAAAAGAGAGGAAAAACGCAAAGAGAAAGAGAACAACACCAAGGATTTGCATTAAAATCAACAATGTTTTAAAACACAACCCTAGCTCTTAAATCCCTTGAGCTAGCAAGAGTACTACTCCTCTATGAAGGAGGTTACAAATAGAAAAAGAGGAGAAATAAAGAAATCAGATATAGAAATCTGCATAAAAATAACCCAAGCTATATGCATCAATGTACTTCTGAAGGAAGAGAGGAAGAAGAAGAAAAGAAAGAGAGCTCTCTCTAAACCTAGTACTATTTTCCTAATTTGGCAAAGAATGCCTCAGACTTTGTGCTTCAGAGCCTTAGATCATAGTTAAAATTGCTAAAAATGGGCCCAAGTAATTGCAAAATAAAACTTTTAGGTTCGGCCAGCAAAACTCGCTATAACGCGTAGGCTTAAATATCTCCACTGGCGCCACTTCTCAGGCTCGCTATAGTGAAGCTGTTCGGGCAAAACTACCATCCACCTTTCTATCTTTCTTCCATGTACGCACCAAGCTCCACTCCACCATGCACTCTCCAAGGTGATCCTTTAGATGACCATGATTTACTCAGTAAGAACAAGAGGACTCGTGAGAGAGAAAAACCAAAATTATGCAAAAGCTACTGAATAGAAGTCACAAAGAAAAATTGAGTGCAGGGAGGATTAGATTCAAAAACTAGCAAACTCATGAAAATTAAGCTAAAAAAGAATGCAAAAGCACTAAGTGTAAGAGGAAAAATATTTACAAAAATAGTGTTTATCAGTAACCGTATTTGATATTTGTTTTATGAAATCATTTGCATCCTAAAAAATGATTTTTGAAAACCAATAATAAGAATATTAATATAATCAAATTCAATTTAATTTTTAATATGTTTTTTATCAATGTTTTAGAATTTCTAGACATAAAGTTCCGTACAATGCACGGGGTACAAAACTAGTTTGTGTGTGTGTGTGTGTGTGTGTGTGTGTGTGTATAACATATGTAACATACATTCATCTAAAAAACATATATCTAACATATATTAACACACATATAATAATAATAATAATAATAATAGTATGAATAGAAATAATAAAAAAAATAATGATAGAAATAAATATTATATTTAAATTTAAACTTAGGTAGTTATTTCTTTTATCCAAATAGTTTCTAATTACAAAAATAAAGGAGACACATTCCAACCTTCAGTACATCCACTATATAAGGAAAAGTTAGGACATTTCCTCCTTTTTACTATTGCAATTTTGGCCTCCGCCTCCATTCTCTTCCTTTCCATAACATTTTTCTTCTCCTTCAATCCACTCTATTAATTCTTTCTAAGTGCGAGAATCACAAATTCTTGATCCATACACTTTCTAAATACAAACCTCACCACCTTTGAAGATCAAAAATCACCCCAAGGTACCCTAAGAGAGGTAGCGGGTTACACATGCATAAAGGGAGAAGATTTTTCCTTGGATCCACTTCTTTGTGTCATGGAACACCCTAACCTCCTTTGATCTCCAATCAAGTAGAGGTTTCTTGCCTTTTCTCTTTGTACATATTACGTTCATGAATTGTAATGTCTATAATTATTGAAAGATCAATTTTTCTATTGGTATAACTCTTGAAACATGATTAAGATTAATCCTATATTCTATACGTGTGAATATTGTTGATTATATATATGTAGTAACAATGATTTAATAGTGTGTGTTAATATATGTGCGTAAAAATTATTTGTAATTGTTGTTTGTGTATGGACTAATCAATCGTATTTATATATTATGATAACTATATGTTTTGAGTATCAAATAATATTGTATTATCATCAAATCATCTAGTAGCAATTTTGTCCTTAAAAGAAAACTATGAGAATAAGATTGAGTAATTTAGACATTGAATGAAAACTTAATTATTTAAATATGATGATAATGTTTTGGCCTAAGGCATGGAAGTATGTTCTATTTGACTTTTGTGATTTAATTGAGATTTTATCTATGACATTGAATGTTATTGTTATTATGAATGATGAAAGTTTTGAGGTTATGTGTATGCATTCAATGCAACTTGCGATAGCTATTAAAAAAATTAGATATGACCTTTCGTTCTTTACTTATTAGCATGAAGGAGGGTGGACTTGTTCAGCCCAGCCTTACTAAGAAGGGAAATTATGTATGACCCTTCAGTCCCTAGTTACTAGCTTGGGGGAAGGTGAATTCCCTCTGCCTAGCTATATTAGGAGGGGAAGGTGTCACGACTCGATTAGGATTATGACCAGCACATGGGAATTCCAATCCCCACATAAGCCTCGTGACCACGATACCGTATAATATGCTTACTTTATCCATAAAACATAATTTATTCATAAGTCAAATTAACTAATAAACTTTGCCAATTTTAGGAATAAACATCCTTTTCATAAATAATTTTCATAACTGTAGCTACGCCATATTTTTCACTGAGTATTCATATACAAAATAACTATTAGTGATATGCTGTGAAATACAAAAGAATCATGGTATAATTAAAATGCAAAATATAATTACTATATGCGGTCCAGTACCCTGTCCGTCACATTATTGGAGCATATCTACCATGAACAAAATAATACGGCTTCATGTCATTGTGAAGCTCACCCCAAACTAAAGAAATACAACTGCTGAGGAGGTGGGAGAGGAGGATCCTAAGCTACGTCTGTATTTGTGAAAAATGAAGAAGAGAGGGGTAAGTTTTGAAATCAAAACTCAGTAAGTGGATCCTGACTCATAACCGTACATGGGACAGGAAAACATAATAAATAAATAATGGTAAAAAGCAATATTCATGAACAGTTCTATTTACTTTACATATTAATTATAATCTTTAAAATCTCAAGAATTACACAAGGGAATAGAGTATTCATCAACTGCAGGGAGGGTGCTTAGTCCCTGGCGAACAAAGCCCTTAGCTAATGTGATCTCTTCGGTCCTTGGCAGACAGATCTAACTCAAGGATGACTTGCCCCTGGTGGACCTTGGTATACTAAGGTTAATGGAATAACTGCCATTAACTCACAGTTCTATTCCTCTCAGTAACTCTCTCTATTTTAAAACCGCTGAAATCATAAAAGGGGAGTTCTATGTTTCTAGTTCAACACTTCTCATTTCTAGCAATTGTAAATTCTTAAATCTCAACTTGTAAATCATAGCAAATCTCATTTATTCATAATCAAATCAATTTATGAATTAAATCATACAAAGCTTTTTATGAAATAAATATGGTCTCATGCATTTCTAAAATCATATTTTCATGCATAAGTTCAAACAGAGCATTTCTAGTAAAACATATTATTTACATAGAGCAATATCATGTAAGAACTCATTTTTAAATTCTCAAAACACTCCGCAATGTTAGCAAATAATCATATAATGATCAAACTAAGACCATGAGATCAAACCCACTCACCTGGAAGGGTAGAACGTGAACGCCAACACCGTGGGGGCTCCAGGGAGGACGAATGACACCAATGTCTGCCATTGAAACCATAAAACCCATCAACAACCTATGGGAAGCTCTAGATTACTCTAAACATATACTAACAACTTTGGGGGAGCACCTTCACTTGACAACAATGAGAGAAATGACTATACCCATACTAAGAATGTGAAAGAATGGAGACAAAATCTAACAACATAAACATACTTTGATTATTTGGGAGAGCTAGATTGGAGAGAATGGAAGAAAATAGGGATGAGAAATGAAGATTAGGGTATGTGTATGTATGTGGGTGCGTTTCTGGTTTCTTTTCTATGAAGAGGGAAGAGGCTGATGGCCTTTTAAAGGCCAGAAAACGAAACGACATCATTCCACTTATACTGTGCTGTCATGGGTTGCTCACTATAGTGAACTTTCTTTGCTACAACGAGTCATCACTCGCTGTAGCGAGCATGAAGGCTCGCTTGTTCACTGTAACGAGTAAAACTCGCTGCAGCAAGCCTGTTCTGCATAATTATGCAGAACCTGGTGCTGTAATCTGGTTTTTGCATCCGGGGCTGATTCGGTTATTCGGGTGGGCCCTGAGGGATCTTAGGACAGTACGAAACTTGCCCATGGACACATATATCTCGGGTATTACAGAAGGTGATCTTAAGGATTGGATGTAACCCTTTGATCCCTAGTTACTAGCTTGGGGGATAGTGGACTTTTTTCACCCAATCATAATAGGAATGGAAAACGGTTTTAAATATTGGATATGATCCTTGGTCCCCACTGATAAAGTATTAATGTGATATAAGATGTTAAAAGCATTGGAGATGGTCCATACTAATAAAGTACTAATGTGATATAAAATGTTAAAAATGTTGGACTCAATCCCCACTGATTTAGAAATAATCCTCGATAGAAAGAGGTGATGCCCATTATTTCAACATACCCCATTTATCACCACTGTATTTGTCATTGACGATCAAATTTTGGTATGAGCTCATGACCACATTGATTTGCTAAATTGTGTGTATAAAGAAAGAGGTGTAAGAGAAACAGAAAGAAAATAAGAAAAACTAAACTACATACTTTATGTGACTAAATTTAATTTTATATGTATGTGTATATTCATTTGTATTGTTATGCATACATGAAATATAGTATTGCATTCATTCTAAGAAAGATTATGTTAAAAGATACACAAACCTTAGCAAAATATTTTAAAATTTATTAATTGAATTTTAATATATGTTCATGTCTGTTTTAAAAATAAACCGAGGTGGTTGGAGATGATTTCGATGACAACTTATTATGTGCATCTTATTAAAAACTTTCAAGTTCTCATCCTATTTTGTTTCTATGTCATCTCCAAATGAGGAGCAAGTAACAAATTTAGATAAGTTATATCTCTTTAGAAGTTAAATTACTTTATTGACTACCGAACCACTATTAGTTGTAAAAATGTTTATTGTTCTTGCTACTTATTTAGTATCTACGACGTACTATTTCAATTTATTTACATATTTATGTATATATATTATTCAAGTATGTGATTTGGATAGATGTGTTTATAATTATTTAGCTAGTTCCGCAATGATTTGGTGCTGCATATAATTATATTCGCGCAAGGCTTCTATTTTGAGTTTACCAAAAAAAAATTATCACTATTTTCCTTATATATATATTTGTACATTCCTTATATTTCACTTTTACCCTTAACACGACTCGAGCGATGAAGGATTAAAATTTTGGGTGTTATAGGAGCTAGAGTCGAAGATGCGATAATGATTCTTCGATTTGTTTGCAACCGACAAATTTTGAATGCAAAATTCTTTTTAAGAAAGGAAGTTATGTAGCGCCCCAATTTTCTTAGGGTAATTAGGCTTAAAACAGATGATGATCGACCTTAGTCGTCATCAGTTAGTTTGATTAGATTGATTTGATATGATTATATGATGTTCAAATGATGTGTAAATGAGATTACATTTAATAAGGCTAATCAACACTAATTAGGTTTAATTCAGGTTAAGTAAGAATAATTAATATTTAATTATCTAAATTAATTAATCAAGGTTTAATATAACTATCTTTTGTTAAATATAACATCTTAATGATTAATCATGGTAAATCTCATATTGAATCAAGATTAATTAGTTAAGAGACAAAAAAGATATGAAGGTGTCATTAAAAGTAAAATGTAAGAGACCATGTGCTTTTTGTATGTGAGTGCTTTTCCATAAAATTAGGGCTATGTCTCACCTTCAATATTTTTTGGTGCAAAAAAAAAATTGAATATAATAATTTCAATTACAAAATTAATAAAATGATGGTTTCTATTTTAAAATATCCCAACAAACTTTTAGAAACCCTAATTCCCCCTTCATTAAAAATTCAAAAAATGCTCCCATGTCTTTTCATAATTAAGTAAGTCTTAAATAGCCTTCCCCTATATTATTTGAGTTTTTTTGGATCCCAAAATGGTGGCTATGTAGACTATCAAATTGCGAAAAGGAGCTTTTTTTTTGTTCTTAGATAATAGAGGAAAGGGGATCCTTCTTATATTCTTGGTATAGGTGATATCACTACCCAGAATGCAGCTTTACTTTTCAAATGGCGATGGATATTTTCTAATAAATCTTGCCCCTATGGAAGTCTATTGTATGTTCTAATTACAACCTAGATGTGAACCCTAGGTCCCGTACTTTCTCATTTGGTGTGGAAGTAGTGCCTGGGGCCAGATTATTGATGGCTCTAATGATTGTAGTGCTTATATTAGGAGGGTTATGTAGAGTGGTATCAAAAAGAGGGTGGGCAACATCTCATCAAGTTTTTATTTTTGGTCTGATGTGTGGATTGTGAAAACATGCTTAAAAAATAGATTCCTCCTTTTTTTTATGCCTGATCAACAACATAGGTGTATTGTTGGCATGGGTTCTTGGGTAAATAGGGAATGAATATGAGACTTTTTATGGCATAGGCATCTATTTACTTGGAGGAGCAACTGGTTATTGAACGCACTCTAGCCATATGCTAACACAATTTCATTTAGGGTTCATAGGATAATGTCTGTGAAAGTTTGCACCTTTTGGTTCTTTTGTGTCTTCGTTTTCGTTATTGGTGTTCAAAGAACTACTGATAACTTCCTAGAGTGGATTGACGGGAGAAATGCTTGGTTGGGGCTTGCCCTGCCCAAAGCTAAACTCTTGACGCAGTTTATCATGTAGAAAAAATTGAATACAAAGGATAGGTTGGTCAGAATCATGTATATTAGTGAAGATGATCAAGGTTGTTCGTTTCATCTGGTACAATAAGAATCTTTTTTTTCTGTTTCCAAATTCCTTTTTTCTTCTGTTTTATGGAACAAATGTCTTAGCTGGTAGAACGATTCTTGGTACATGCCTAATGATCCTATTACCTTTTATAATTCTTGGTTGGGTGCACTTGTTAAGGGTTTTGATAGAAAATTGTAGACTTTAGTTATGTTTGTTGTGTGTTGAACTATATGCGGATTAGAAACAAGATGGTTTTCCAGAATTTTACACCAAAATGGGATTTGAAGATTCAAGAAATATTTGATTGTATGGGATATTGGGCAAAAACGTGGTGTGACAAATTCCCTTTTGAACTGGTCTTTCTTCTGGAAAATTTGTAATAGGTTAGATGATGGAATAGTAGGGATGTAATATTTTCTTGAAGATATTGACTATAGGATCCTTTTAAGCAAAGAGTTATGATTTCATTTGTCTTGTGTTTAGATCTGGTGTTTCCTTCTATTCCTTTGATGGTAATACCGAAAGGGGTGGGGTAGGGACTACTACTTTTCTCTTTTATGCATTCTTTTTTGTTGTGGTCTTTGTCATCTATTTGGAATATTTTTTGGTTTTTGTTGTTTTTGTTTGACTATGGCTCAACTTTATACTTTATGTTCTTTGTTGCTCTCTATCTTTTGATAGTTTGAGCTCTTCATTTATGAAAAAAAAACTCTTATTCATCTCAACTTTGAGGATAAAGAGCTTGTTTGTGCATACTTATTCTTATAAAAATATATTTTATATATGAAAATAACCATTCTCTAAATTTTTGACATGTTCAGGTAAATTTTTTAGTAAGTATATAATCGTTAAAAAAGCACATTTTTTAGAAGAAATAATTTTCATCTTCTAAAAAATCATTTTTGATATGATATCTTTTACTTTTTAGTTTCCTAGGATATCCATCGTCAACAGTAACTATTCCTTTCATGTAATGTAAAACATTGGTCATGGGCTTTAAAATTGATCCATTCTCAGTAGAAGAATCGAACTCTTAACATTGGTTAAGAAAGGAGAAAGATGCTTAAAAATATAAGAATATTTTTTGAATGAAAGTTTAGATAGAAGGGGAATACTTGATCCAATTCAAGATATTCTAATATAGAGAATCAAATCCAAGTTATGACAATACAAGAGTAGAAGGTCAACTAAATGAGTCAACCCACATCGACAAAGAAATTTTTTTAATATTATATTTAAATATAAATTCATTTTAAATTTAAAATGTAATCATCTGACAAAATCTCTACATATCTTAAATTTAAGAGATAAGATCCAAAAATTGATCACAATGATACCTACAATATAAGGAATCATAAATCAAATATAATCACCCTCCAAATAACAACCACTCACTATAAATATAGAGGTAATCTTCTAAGCTATATGCTCAATTTTTCAACAATATACATTTATATTTAAAATTTAACTTTTGAGTTTCAGAGGGTACTGCAAGTATACCTTGTTTTGCCACGACATGGAGTCTTATTCATCAAGAAATATTTTCTCAAATTTAGGTACAACTAAACTCCTTATTCTGATATTTCTCGTCTTTTTGTTATTTTAATGAGGTATTATTTTTCATGCCTTGTAGTTCATGTTTGGTAATGAATCAATTTCGAAAAACAATCATTTTCATTTTTTTTCCTATTACTAGGTAAACAATGTTTATATCTATAGAACCATGTTTAACATCAACGAGATGCCACTCATTTAGAAAAAAAAATTATAATATTTAACAAAAATCGTCATGTTTTCAATAAAGTGAAGGAATAGATGTATTCATTCATCTGAAAGTCAATAATTGAAACACAATCACTTTTTTTACTGTATCTTCTTTTTCACAAATTAATAGTGACAAATCACACATGGTAATGTCAACTAAAAATTAAACATGAGAGAAGTTGTTATGTTTGGAAAAAAAAGTGGGACATTCTGAAGGTTCTTTTTTTCTTTATTATTAGATAACATTCATCTATAGTTATTGGACATTTTGGAAAACTTTAAATAGATTCTTATACTTTAAAAGTTTCATAATTGGCTTCTTGAACTTACAAAATATTTGTAATTGGGTCATTGGATGATTTTAGGATAACATCCTAGAATATTCCTTCTTGTCATGTTAACGGACCCAATTACATTTTTTTTTGTAGGTTTAGGGACTAAACAACAAACTTCTAAAGTATATGGACCTTTTTGAATTTTTTTCAAAATTTTTAGAGACTACTAAGAAAAACTTTTACATAGTCGTTCAATCTTATATTGACACATCAATAAACATAGATTTTTACACTTACTTTTTGAAATGTCATAAAATGAAAGAATTTGATTGGATGACGTTATAAAATTTTTTGCCATACATTAAAACTAAAAATATTAAAAGGGATAAAACTTCATTTTGATCCCTCACGTTTTTCTCAAAGTTTTGATCTAGTCCTAAATGTTTTTTCCATTATATTTATATCCCTTATTTTTTCAAACATCTCGATATTGTACTTGTAATAGGAAACATCATAATTATGAATGAAAAAATTGATATAAATATCAAATTGCAATTTTAGGAAATTACAACAAAATATAAAATGTCATATTACAATGTTAGGGATCAATACAAAACATAAAACATAAGTTTGTGCTCACAATTTGAATGTCATTTACATTTTGAAAATGTTAGCGATGAAAATTGGAAAAAATAACTTTTGATACCAACGTGAAATCTCTGTGAAACATAAGGGGCCTAAATAAAGATTTACCCAAATTTAAAAAATACATAAATAAATCTTTATCCTTGATTATTTGGTACATTTCTATTGAATGTCATATCCATGTCTCTCTTTATCCTAAACAACTTCCAAGCATCACCATTATTTCTTCAACCAAAAAAATTAGCCAAACATCAACCAGAAACCGAAGCTACAATCCAAAAATCACCATTTACCATTACTTGACAAGGAGCAAAAAAGAAAAAAGAAAAAACTTTTCAACATATCAAATATGAACCCATTTCTCCTAGTCGTGTCCAACAAAGTTGTGGCCTCTACCTCGCTATAGCACCCAAACCACCTAATGTCACCACACCTTGTGCTACACTATCTGTAACCTACATCAACAAATTAGCTTTTTTTTATTTGCTAACTATCATTGATTCACAATCTCCTTTATCTCATCAAATTCCACATGTGGTCCTTTAGCCTTTTTTGATTATTTTTTGTTCTTTTGGTTTATTTCCCAAATGAGAGGTTTTCTAAATGGAAGAGAAAAAATGATGAAAATGTTGGTATGATGTTTGGACAAGGAGGGATCAAATGATATACTAGGATTGTTTGAGAAAAAAATGATGAAAATATTGGAATTAATGTTTGGTTATGGAGGAATTGAATGAGATTTTGAAATTGAAAGATAAAGAACGATGAAATATTGCCATTAATGTTTAGACAAGGGGAATTGAATTTGGTAATTATTGATATGTCAAGAGAGAAATGAATGAAAGAAGAAGGAAAGGTATAGAGAGAGGCAATGGAAAGTTAGAGAACAATGAAAAAAATTGTGAGCGGGAAAAAGTATCGAATAGACCAATTATAAGCTTAGTTAAAGAAGATAAAAAAGGTACAATGAGGAGTGTGAAGTGTAGATAGGGTGTTAGGCTTTCTTTTTACTAAGGGTAAATTGGGAGTATTTCAAAATGAGCTGATAATGGTTGATGTTGTTAGTATCTGTAACGCCCGGGGATCGCGAAGTCGGGGAGTGATCGCCGGTGCAAAGAGGCACGGACAAGGAGCGGCTCCTGGCAGACTTCGAAAGCGGAGGGGTACATGAATGAACCGATTACACACCCGAATGAGAGGGATCCTAAGATCGTATAGGTATGGGACTATACAGTTGAGGAGGGCTTATATGAATTGATTTGTACTACCTATACCAACAAGATGCATCTTCTTTTCGGTAGCCCAAACTGAAAGAACTCCACAGTTAAGCGTGCTTGACTTGGAGCAATTTTGGGATGGGTGACCTCCTGGGAAGTTTTCCCAGGAAGTGTGCGAGTGAGGACAAAGCACGCTGAAAAGAGCCGTGTTGGTTTGTGGGGACAGTCGTCAATCCATAAAGCAGCAGGGGATGTTACAGTATCCATTAACGTCAAGTGTCATGTTACAAAATTGATGGGTCTAGGTATTATATTAATGAATTTTAGGGAAAGTAAATGTAAGTTGTCATTTTTGTGTCGATATTATAATAGATAATTAGGAGACCATGTAAAACTTTAGATTTTAATTTTGATTAACCTTTTATAAATTTAATATTTCCATTTATATGACCTTGAATATAAAAGTTAATCATGGTTTCTTATGTGACAATACTACAACTGTACCTTTGTACTTTTAGTGAATTTGATTTAATCATATGTTTCATAGATAATAGTAACTCAAGTTAGTGAGATACATAACTAATTTTTAGCCATAACTGATTAAAAGTTTTGAGTACCCTTAAATTTTATAGAGGTTTTGAAAAAAAATTTGACAAATCGTAATGACAACATAGAATTTTCAATACATCAAATTAAATCCATTTTTTTATATTACATCATAGAGTAAAGATCCATTTTGGTTCTTGAAATTATATGCATGCTTTACTTTTTGCAATTTCAAAGATTAAATTGATAATTTTTTTATTTCAAAGATAAATTAAAGCATGCATACATTTTAGGATCAAAATGAATCTATACTTTATATAAGAATAAAATTCTCTATAAATAAGCCACTACTTCCCTATCATTTTCTTTTACCTACTCTTTTCACCTACAGCTTGCTGTCATACTCACCGAGCCTCTTCTTCCTTCAAGATTCATCCTCATCATGTCCAAGCTTGGCCTACTTTCCATTTTTGATCCCCCATCAACATCATCTAGCCAAGCTTGCCTGGGGAGAAGGGGTAGGGGTAATTGAATTATTAAACCCCAAGTGACCTTCTAATGTTGTTAGTCTTTGTCATATATCATTCATTATCAGTAAACAAGAGTTCTGTTAAAGTAAGTCATTCATTATCCATAGACAAGAGTTCTATTAAAACCCTTCTTCTATTTTGGCATCCTTTACTTTCCTATGCTATTTAGTGATTTTCGTCGCATTCTTTTATGGTGGTTTGGCAAATGGCCATCATGCCTAACAACTATCTATTGATATTTGAGCTCTTACAGAATTAAGAATAATAAAACAAAGTGTTAAGCCTTAGGTTTGCAATACACCGCCTTAAGAATTATTCTGTCACAATTTAGAAATCCATTATAATAAAGTAGACTCCTCTAGTATTAACCAAGAACTCAAGAATGCCAATGACAACACACAAGTATAACCTAAGGAAGATCACGAGGAATAAGTGGTATTCTCTTTAAAACAAAGGTTGAAAAAGTATGAACATAATTTTTTCGTATGTATATATCTATCAACAAAAAAGATTTGTTAAATATATGTATGTCTAGGCATAGCACAATATTAAAGATCTTTTTGACTTGACCATTGTGTGATCAATGTAAATAAATTTCACAATTACAATAGGATGTTGTAATTTTAGCCCAACGGTCGGCATAGCACCAAATAAAATATTCCAGACAGTATTAGTGAAGATAAAGGACCAGTTAAGATTTTGAAAAACTAAAAGATATTAAATTCATTTAATTGAAACAATGGAGATTATAAAAAATATTATAGATTCACAAATCAAAAACATATTTCTCATTATGCTGAAATCTCTTGATATCAATTCACGGTTTAAAACAAGATTAATTCAAATAATTGATTAAAATATAATTAATCAAAACTTTTTGAAATACAATTAAAATCCCAAAATACATCAATCTCCTATCTATTTCAAAAAAAAATTTAAATATTAAATGAAAATTGAAAAGAACCTAGGTTATGCATGGATAAAATGCTTTGAATCTTGTGTCTTTTAGATTATGAACAAAACCTAGACAGATAGAACTTAAAATTACAATGTATTGGTGAAGTGTTTACTTCTATGAACCAAATTTTTTTTGTGTAACTTAGAATCCTGTCTAATCACATTGATATCCTGGCTATTCATGGGCATTCTACAGACTTAGCCACAATCTCATAGGAGAAACCCTAATCATGTACTCATAGGTGATTTTCATCAAGTGGATACTAGCTTTATACCACCCATAACAGTTATGAAAATCATTAAAAGCATTTAGTTTATCTTCACAATGGCATAACTTATTTCTCATACCATATGAAAGGACGCATAATGTGCTAGCAAGAATTAACAAGTGACTTGTTATTACTCATATGAACCTTATTACTAGGATCTTCATTTACAAAGGTTGGGTTCCTATTACTGTTAATTTTTAAATTAGCTAAAGCCGTATTCCCATCAATGTGGTTTTTACAGTTATGACTTCACATAATCAATTGATATATTTCCATCTTTATCACCTCATATCTTAGCCTAATGTGTTTGCTTTTACAGTTATATGCATTGTTATTTGCAATAGCCATTATTGCTTTATTATCATAATGTATAGACATAAGAGGCATTAGCTCTATTTGTAAGGGAATATTACTCACAAATTTCTTTTCAACCACATAACCTCATTATAGGCTTGTCCTAGAGTAATAAACTCTGACTCCATGGTGGATTTTGGAATAATCATTTGCTTAGCGGATTTCCAAGTAACAACATCACTAGCCAAATTAAACACATAACCATTAGTGGATTTAATCTTGTTTGAATTTGTAATCCAATTAGCATCACTGTATCTTTCCAATACAATAGGATATCCATTATACTCAATACCATAATTTATGGTACCTCTCAAATATTTCATCAATCTATCCAACGCAGTCTAATGATCATTGTTTGGGTTATGGGTATAACTACTTAATCCGTACACAACATATGTTAGGTCGAGTAAAATTTATCAAATGCATTAAACTCCCAATAATTTGTTCATACTTAGATTGAGCAATAGGTTCACCCTTAATTTTCTTTACTTTAGTGTTTGCATCATAAGAGATATTCATCTATTTAATGCCAAAATGTCCAAATATTTGCAAAAAAAAAAAAAAATTCAACATATTAATCTTGTGATAGTATTATACTATCACACTTCTTTATGACTTTAACACCCAAAATCACACTCGTTTCGCTCATGTCCTTTTCATCAAATTTTGATGCAAGAAAATTCTTTTTTTTTTTTTAATTACAACATCACATGTAGTGCTGAAAATAAACATACAAGCATATAATCAACATATAAGCAAATAATTACATATTCCCCACTGATTAGTTTTGTAAACACACATTTATCTGCTTCTAAAGTAGAAACCATCAGAGATTAATGTTTGATGAAATTCCTCATGTCATTGTTTTGGTGCTAGCTTTAGGCCATATAAATATTCCATTAGTTTGCATACTTTATTTTCTTGACTAGGATCCACATGCCCCTAAGGTTGTACCCATATAAATTTCCTCTTCTAAATCTCCATTTAAAAACATTATTTTAACATCTATATGATGAATAACTAATTTATAAATTGAAGTTAAAACAATTAAAACTCTTATTGAAGAAATTATTGTCATTGGAGCAAATGAATCAAAATAACATATATTTTGCTTTTGAGTATAATCTTTAGGCACTAATCTAGCTTTATAATTTTCTATTGTTCCATTTGGGTTATATTTCCTTTTAAAAGTCCATTTACAACCTATAAGTTTTGCTCCCGTATGTAAATCTACTAAAATCCAAGTATTGCATTTTTTAGTTGAGTCAATTTCAGATTTAATAGCTTTTTTCCAAAGGAGTACATTAGAAGACTTTATTGCTTCATAAAATGTTATAGGATCATATCTACAAGATATGTGTAAAAATCATTACCAAATGAGGTTCCTTTTCTTTGTTGTTTACTTCAATTCTTCTCAAACTTTTACTTGGTTATCATTAATATTTTGAGATGTGACATTAGGAGTATTTTTCGTAATATGCTAGTAGTATTTTGAATTGAAATATTAGAATATTTTCTAATTTTAATGGGAAAATCTATCAAAAAAATTCCTCATTTTTTTGTTTTAATTATAAAGTTATGATCAAGAACATCACTTTTTAATACTAAAATCAATAAGCAACAGTGTGTTCAGTAAATCCTATGAACTTATAATAAGATGTCTTTGATCCAATTTTCTTTTGTTGAGATTTGTAACATGAATTTGCTAAACATCCCTATACTTTTAAATATTTTAAATTAAGCTTACACCATTTCCACAGTTCATATGATGTTTTATTTATTTTCTTATAAGGAATTATATTTTGCAAATGATATACAAAAAATAAGGCTTCACCTCAAAGATTTTCAGGTTCATTGAAGCTAACTAAAAGAGTATTCCTCATTTCTTTTAAAGTTCTATTTTTTCTTTTCACAACTCCATTCGACTCAAAAGTGAATATGATGAAGTTATCTCATGTATTATTCCTTTTTTTTATAAAAATCATTAAACAAAATATATTCTCCTACTCTAGCTGATCCTACTTTTTAATTTTTTTTTATTTAGTTGATTTTCTATTTTAGTTTTAAGTATAAGAAGCATGTCAAAAGTTTCATCCTCATTTTAAGTAGACTTACTTTAGTGTGTCTAGAAAAAATCATCTATGAATGTAACATAACATTTTTTACCTTCCAAATCAGAGTAAATTAATTCTAAGAGTTTACTTTCTCTATGTATAGATAGACATGATTTTTTTTAGTAATTTTGATTCAATCCATTTTTGACACTTCTCTAAGCATGAATCAGAAAAATAAAAAATTAATCCTAAATTTTTCAATTTTTTTTAATATAAGATATACTAAAATGTCCTAATATTGCATGCCACAAATTGATAGAACTAAGCATATAAGCAAAAGAATATGCATTTTCATTCATAATAAAAGAAACATTGAGCATATATAAAACCATTATTATAATAACATTTTCCCATAAAAACTCCACTTTTTGAGAGCAGAACTTCATCATTTTCAAAAATAACATTGGCACTAACTTTAGCCAATATAGATACGTATATATCAAATTATAATACATTTTAGCTATATAGAGGATATCATTTAACAAGATGATTATTTTACCAGAAGTGAGCTTTAATTTCACTATTCCTTTACCAAGAACCATTACTCTTTGAAGGTTGCCAAAAAAATCTGCTTAAGTTGCTATCCGCAGGGATTACCTGCAATGGGGACAGGGATAGGGGTGAATTACCCATTTAATAAATGGAGCAAAGGTAGGGGATAAGGCCCTCATCCCATGGAGACATGCCAAATCCTCGTTTATGTGAAATCTCTTAAATATTGACTCATATGTATAAACATATACAAAGAAAACCTTAACAAGTTAACATAACTTCATTTCTAAATTCTCTTTTATTGAATTTACATTTATATATGTATTTTCTTTTTTAAATTGGATTATGTTGGATTAGAGTATTATTTTATTTAAGTTTTCATTTTTTTTTGCTTTTTAATTTTAATGAACCCACGAATATCCATGGGGATTTGACTCCACATGGGAAATAAGGAATGAGGACCCATTATAGGGATAGGCATGGGGATAGGGATGGGGATGATAAGTGAAATTCTAAAAGGATAGGGTTGGGGCACATGTCCTCGCTCTTATGAATATGCTTCATCATCCCTAATAATAGGAGGTAGAAGCATTTCTTTTTGCATAGATATGCTTGGTAGTCCTAGAGTCTACCACCCAAATTCTTCTTCTATCATATAATTAGTTTTAGAAATAGCCATCGTTATATTATGTATAAAACTTTTAGAAGTATAATACTTATCTATTATACCTGCAATAGATAATAGTCCTACAGATTTGTTGTGTAGTAGGAGCCTCTTAAACTATGCATATGGGATTGGATTAGCTTATTGTGGTCCTGACATCCTTTTCTTCAATAGTAGAAAATTAATCTCATACAACTTGATAGTCTTAGTATACTTGAGAAGGAGATTGAACCAAGTATACCATTTTCATTTGTTCCTTCTTACTTGCAAATCTAATAAAAAGTTTCAACAAATCTCTCCTATTATAGCTCTCTTTTATGCTTAATTATATGCATTTGCATCATGTTTGAGTTTGGACATTGATTTGAGCATTAATGAGAATTTTCTATATTTTTGTAATTCTAGCACTATTCTTTGTTTTGTGCTTAACTGGAGTTGTAAGCCTCTAAAATGTGTCTTTTTTATCTTGTAGGAAATATAAGAGGATCATCTGCAACTTTCATGAAGAACTCAAAAGCCAGATTGGAAGTTTGGCTAGCCAAAATAAGCTTGAATTTCATAACTGAGGTGCTGAATTTTTCAGATTGGGCATGCTTCAATAATCAGGGCATATTTTTCTCATCCGAAGTCAAAATGAGGAAATAAGGCATCTATTTTGAATAGAAGAAAAAAAAAATATAACTTTTATGAAGACATCAAGTAGCACTTCAATCATTTCAGAGACCAAAACTTGAGAAAACTCGCTACAGTGAGCTAGGGTCATTGCAACAACTCCTGGTGTTACTATTTAGAATTTAGACAGACTTATTACAGTGAGCTAGAGCATTACATCAAGCCCTGAAAGATCTGTGACACTGTTGTATGCATTCTAATGAGTTTTTTAGTCTTTACATGATCCCAAGCCCTTAGAATAGAGGGACAAGACCTACACACTTAATATAGCTTAAGTTAGAGTAGTTTTAGGCTCTCTTTCTCTTCTCCCTTTCTTCCGATCTCATTTTTCTTCCTTTCATTTCCTCTTTCCTCTTCATCACCTATCTTCTTACCCACTATCTTCTTCTCTTATATTAGGTTTTATTTTCTATTTTTATTATAGTTTCTGTATGGAGGAGTGAGTTTTTAACTAGCATCAAGGTTTATCCAAGTCCCAAGGGTTTGTCCTGAGGCTTGCATATTCAACGAATATATGGCTTGATTTCTGAATGGAGATTATAACCTACCTCTTTCAAATTAGAAATTTATTTTAGTGCTAAGCTGTACTAAAAATGTAGCAAGGGCCACAACCTAGGTCGTCTCTCAAGGAGGCTTAAATACTTGGTTAGGAAAATTAGGGGTTTTGAAGAATGAGATTTAAAGCAATTAAAATTAAGAGTTAATAGCAATGAGATAATAGCAATAGTGAAGAAAGCATTAGTACACGTATTCCTAGTATTAGAAATTAATTATCATTGACCAAATATTAAACCCATTTGTAGACATTGATAATAAATTACTGACAATTCTACTAGTGATTAATCAACCTCGAGAATTTGATCAATATAAATAACTAATAAATAATATCTCAATTTATTTAGAAATCACATTAATTTAATAGCCCAATTGCTATTGTCTAACCAACAATTGGAAAGTTAATTCTAATGTTTTCCCTCAAACATAAACTAATAGATCTATCAATTTATGCCCAGAGGGTTTCTCTAAACAACGATCATTAATTTAGTTATCCCAATAAAGATTATAGCAATCACCACAATAATTGTAGAAATAGAAACTGCATAACATTATAAAACCAATGTATTTAATATCAAAAAGGGTCTCACACATCATCCCAATCCATACGGAAAGACTTACACTAGAAAAGAAAACTACTCCTCCATCTCTAGAGGATCACAATAATGAAGATAAGAAAGAACCTAAAAATAATAGAAATAATCATTGTCACAATCTCCAAGACAAAGCACCTTCACTAATGGAATCCTTGAGAGAGAGAAGAATAGAGAAGGAGACGAAAGAGATATAAACAGAGAATAATAGCAACCTAAAATCTACAACCGAAAATTGAAACAAAAAGTAAGGTAAATATATATATATATATATATATGTCAATTCCTTATATGCTGTTCTCTAAAATAGTCTAAAATAGGGTCCAAAAATAGATAAGTGAACTACAATCTTGCTGTCGCACCAAGAGCGCTGCAACACTCAACAAAATGCTGAGTCCCAAAAATTGATGGTTGTTACTCTGCCGAGCGTTATAGTGCTTACCCGAGAGTGAACTCCCATGTTTTTTCTTCCTTTTTGCTCTAGGCTTCTTCCAGAGAGTTTCCAGCCTTGCTTTTTGACGTTTTACACTTGATCCAAAGCTCCTATGCTCAAAACCATAGTCAAAGAGACATGTCAAACGCAACAGGGTATAATTACAAATTATTCCCAAAATTCAATGCAATAGTCAATGATTCTATCAAAATCATACAATGCAAAATAAATCAAAATCCTTATTAATTGCATCAATGACATATTAAAACTCATATAAAAAAGCTAAAGTTTAGAAGGAAGATAAGTGGTAAAAATGCCCCTTATCAGTTTCATATTTTCCTTTTCTTACATTTCTTTAATTCCTCATGTGTTTATATTGATTAATTGATTGATTATGATATATGATGTTTGAATATGTGGTTGGAACGAATCTTGATTTTGCATGCTAATTCATGATTATCAGTTGGATACATAATTAGAATCTTCACTAGACATGAGTTGGCTGTTTGACTAATGAATACTTGTTTAGCTTTGATAATTGGGATTAATTCTTGATTGAGGTTAGACTAATGTAATTAGTGCTCAAGTTAGTGTATGTATTTAGGGGTTAATATCTCAATTACTTAGGTGTTGTATATTAGCCAAATGCTTGTTGATTGATTGATTGATTGCTAAGTAAATTGTGGTGTTAAGGTTGTATGATTGCATGATTTTAGGCACAAGTTAGTCACCTACCATGTGTTTGATGAAATGTGTGTCAAGGACAGATGGATTATGGCTAGAAAGTCCTTGTTCTAGTGCTTTTGTTAATTGTTAGTTATTTCTTTCTTTTAATATTTTTGTTTGATGCACTCATTAAAAACCCTTTGTTGCATAGTCTATAGGTTCACTGATAGCGTTAGGAGATAATCTAAGTTGCACACCATTATACTATGCTTTGTTTCAATTCAGTTTTAAATAAACTTGTTCATTTATGCTGTCTTACCAGTTTTTTCTGTTTTGATGGAAAGATGTGTGAGTGTAGTCATTGGTTTTGTCGAACTCATTCCACATCTTTAAGACAACTTCTTGATGTATCTTTCTTGACTAATGTGCATTCCTTTAGGAGTTTGCTTGAATTGTAGCTCCAATGATAACTCTTTCACCACACAAATCTGAGAAAGATATTTCAAGATAACACATACCACGTAGTCAACATATATTTCAAAGAGTTTTAAACATATGCAATATATATCCAACTCAATTCAAAATAATTTATAGCATTAAGAGCACCTATGATATTTTTGTATAGACATGAAAAGCATACATCAATTGAGCAAAATATGCAACATGCATTTTATGTAATAACATATAGTGCAAAATGCATATACAAGTGAAATTCTCATAACTCCAAACAGATAATCAACAAGTGCAACATAAAATAACTTGCGATTATCTCCATGCAATGCAGTTTCAGATTTTCAAATGAATAATAAGGGTTAATAAATATACATGTGAAATAAGCAGATATCAAAGTTTTGCAGCATAGGCTGCTGGACATCATGCTCGTTTAAAGACGTACATGGAAATTAAAGGGGTGAGAATCTTAACAAATCCAATGGAGGTAAACATATGCCCATTGTCATCATTGTACATCTCTGACCCACTAGGTTTATTTTAAAATAGTGTACATACACAATGCAGTTCAATTTTAGAATTTTTGCAAATGTCACTATCAACTAGACATTCCATTCTTAATATGGTCTTGATCATGAATGCATCAAGTTAGATACATGCATTCATGGAGAGAGTGGAACATATCATCTAAGCTACATGCATATATCAAAGGATGAAACATAGTTATATGAGTACATGCATGCATGAAAAGAAATGAACATAATCTTGTACAACCACATGAATGCACAAAAGGATCAAGCATACTTATATAGGCACATGCATGCATAAAAGAAATGAACTTGTTAAACATTTAAAGACACATGGCTTTAAGCATTCTTTGAGCATGGTTTGTTTTCAATTATTTATTAACCTCTTGGGAGCCCCTATGCTATGAGCTCATGCCTAAAATAAAGATACGTGATTAGTTATTGCTAAACCACAATTCGTACTAAACCTCAACTAGTCAATTATGATAAAAATTATTATGATGTATAAATGCGATTAGTATATCACTGAACCTTGATTGAACCTAGTATATAGGGTGAGAGTTCTCTTTTAGTCTTATAGACATTTACATTTTATAGGGAAAAGTGCACTTTACCCCCTGAAGTTTAACTCGTGCAATTTAGACCTTAACATTTCAAATTGTGCAACTTGACCTTGTAAAGTTATTAGATCATGCAAAATGGCCTTTCTGTTAGTGCGTCATCTAATTCTTGTTGTTAAGTGTCATGTACCCCCCCCACATGTCACTTTTATGGATAAAAATGCCCCTACTTAAATTTGATTTCCAATTCTAACTCTGCTAACAATTGCTACCAACTTGAGTTCGTTATTGGACTCATAATTTTCTTTTTCAGTATCTCACTTTTTCTTTTCTTCCAAAACACATGTTCAAAAATTTATCATACATTTTCTTGTTCTTTTTCATCCCCTTTTTATTTTTTCCACCAAAAATCCCTAAATCCCCAAATATCTCAATGATCTCATATCTTTCCATTTTCTTTAATCATCCTGTTTCCTCTGAAAAACAATGAAAATCCTTTGTTCATTGCTCCGATTCGCTTTGTTCCTCTTCTTCCCATTTTCTCAGATCTCTCATATCTTCCCATTTTCTCATTGCTCCGGTGCCTCTGTTCATCATCATTGTTGCAGTTGTGGGTTCGACGAAGCTCCGATCTTGTAACTGTATTTCAAGCTTTGCTAGATCTACTATTCATCTTCCTTGTTCTTATATTTGTGCTCTTAGATCTATTGTTCATCTGTGTCACTTGAAGTCAACAGATACTATTTTGTTAATGTTTTCGGCTTCCTTCGTAGCGTCTCTCTACCATCAATGGTGGATTTGGTTCATGCTTACCCTATTCCCATCCCCAGTGAGGTTTTCAGCAAAGAGCATCAACATCATTGTTCTTGTATGTCCGGTGAGCTTCGCCAATTTAGTATGGTTCGCATTTCAAATATGAGGTGGAGCTTTAGTTTTTGATGTAGTTCTTCACTCTTCACTCTTCAGTTGGTCTTAGGAGTGCAATTCTGCAACCTTTCGAGAATTTAGGGATGGGTTTAGGGCTTGCAATGGAGAAAAAGAAAGTAACAGATGGTGGAAGAGGGTGATATGATGTTCGAAGGGGTGAGGACCAAGGGGTGGTATGGTGTCATGGTGGGTTCGATTGTGTTAGGGAGGGTGAAGAAGATAAGGTGGAGTTTATAGGTTGAAAAACTGGTTTCTAAAAGCAGAGTTGTGTGTTTACGTGGGTGGGGGTAGAGTTGGGTTGGAAAATTAAATTTAAGTAGGGATATTTTTGTCCATAAAAGTGACATGTGAGGGGCACATGACACTTAACAGCAAGAATTAGATTATACACTAACAAAAAGGCCATTTTACATAGTCTAATAAATTTAGGGGGTCAAGTTGCACACTTTGAAATGTCAGGGTCTAAATTGCACACAAGTTAAACTTTAGGGGAGTAAAGTGCATTTTTTCCTATTTCATATTCTCCATGGATCGTGGCATGGTGTAACACTTAATTTATCTGTTAGCCCTTACTTGCTCTCCTTCCTTTACTTCGTAAGAGACTGATAAATGCAGTATACAGTACACCCTAACAAGCTCATAACTTTATTTATCCGACATCATAGTACATACTTAACTCAAACACACTCCACTGATAGGACTTATTCAAAATCAATCAGAAACAATGCTCAAAATTAATGTACATGCAACCAGTCTAGTCAATACTATTTAGTATGACAATTAACATCGCATATAATACCAATGGATCATGATAAAGTATTCCCAACATTCATTCACAATCTAGTCAAGTATAATAATCAAGTGTAATAAATAGTTATAGTTCATCAATAGATATTGAATAGTCATTAATTAATACATCCAAAATCACAGTTAAAATTCTCATTAGATAAATTGGCTTGAGTTTGATGATATAAATAGTTTGAAAAGCATATTTCTTTCTTCCTAAGATGTGTAAAAATCGTGGCTAATTTATTTTTAAAGTACTGTTTCTAAAAATTTGTCTTTAAGGACCTTAAAACTTCTAATTTTGCTCAAATTTTATAAAATTTTCAAAATAGCCCCCAAACTTAATTTTTCACCCCAAAGCAGGTTTATCATCCTAATTCTATTGAAAATATAGTTCTGTCTTTGAAATTCAAGAATTTACACAAAATCTCTAAGCTTTTTTGAAATTGCATTTTGACCCTAAGCTTTATTAAAATTGTAAAATGGCCCTAAAACTCTTTTTTTTTATATCCCAAACATGTCCTTCACTGTTCCATAACCCATTTTCACATATTTACACCCCAAATTTCTGTTTTTGTATAAAATCCCCTAAACTTAATAAAATTGCCTTCTACCACCAAAATTTCTACATAATTGTAAAAATGCCGAAATTACATGTGCTAGCTAAATTTTTCTTGTATATTCCAAATAGATTGTTAGTTTTAAGAATAAAATTTTCCTTCTTGACTAATGGCCTAGCCCGAAACCACTTTCTCAAGAAAGCCAAGCTTTACACAATTTTGAAGCATACAATAATGTGCTCATTTTTATGTGTAGTTTTCTAAATGTCAAAGTAGTTTTATGAACAAACCTTTTTACCCTACTAAACTCATATAAATAGCCCGCATTTTCAAAAAAAAATACTAAAAAATCTTAAAGTAACTCTTTTTAAGTGTAGACTAAAGGTATATAGTTAAACTTTGAAGGAAAAATCCCTATCTATAAGGAATGGAGAAGGCCAAAACCTAGAAGGAAGGAAAAGAACAGATTTTCAAAATTTTGAAAGAGAAAAAGGATTTTGAATAAAAGAGCAAACTTGCCAACAAAAACCATCACTAAAACTCAAGCCTTTTTAACAAAATATGAAAAAAAAAACCAAGTATAAAGACAAGTTTGAAAACAAACCTCTGCCTAAAGAGCACTTTTTGTTGTAGATCAATGCACCAACAAGTTGCTTGAGCCCAAGATCACAAGAAAAGAAGCAAAAGTTTTTCTTTTCTTTACTCTAAGAATTCAGCCAAGCTTAGATGGAAGAGTTGGAGGCTTTTTCTTTGGATTTGTTAAGAGAAAGAGGTATAAAAAGTGTATTTACTTGTTGGACTTGATGAAGAAATAAGGAAGTTAGAGGCTAGGAATGGTTATGGAGGATGGTGGAAATGGAGGCTAAAATGAGAGAGTTTTTTTGTTAATTCTTGTGTGTTTGACAAAAAAATAATCTGAGAGTGTGTAAGTGTTATGGTCGAAAATTAAATTGTGAAGGGGTGGTTAAATGTTTATTTAATTGTGTGTTGGTTGGATTAGGTTTAGGGGTATTAAGTAAAAAAGGTAAGGGTAGATTATGTAGAAAGTGTACTACTTAGGGGTAATTTAGTAAAAGCAATGGTCAAAATAGCATTAACTTGGTATAATGAAGATTAATTTGAATTGATCATATACTATCTCCATTAAGGATGATATTAGTTCAAAATAAAGTATTACTTTGTCATTGATTATGTCAAAAACATGTAGTCACTACAAGACAAAAGGTAGTAGTGGTTGACATCATCATGTCTCCTTGTCTTTATGCTACTGCACTTTGAATTAGTAATGTGATTAGTGATAATTAGATAATTAGTGACTCATTAGAAACTCCCAAGCAATTAATCGTGCATAGTTTCCTTAATTAGGGTGATTGAGTCCTAATTAAGCCAATTGGCCTTAATTAAGCTGGATTGGCACTATCCAAGGTTTAATTAGTTCTTTGAAGTCTAATTAATCATGTAAGCATACATCATACATATTTAATTATCCTAGAATACTAAGATAATTAAGGAAAGCATAAATCAATAATAAAGTATACTTTTTTCATTTGTTCTTACATAGTCACAACTTTGATCAGAAAGTTCAGTAAATGTCTCCTACTATGATATGAGACTTTCAACAAAATACCTTGAAAAGCTTTTATTAAAGGGAGCTACAAAAAAACTTTGTGAAAATGGCTCAGGTTGTGTGGCCTTTAAAATGATTTGTAAATAGTATTTTAGACACTAGATAATTTTCAAAACAGTATTTAAGATATAAGCAATATAAATAAAAAAAGAGCAAACAATAAGAGCTTTGCATAGTATGTTTATACTAGTTCGATTCCCTAACCTTGAAACCTATATTACCTACCCTAAGGTAAGATTTCCATTAAATCAAAAGAGCTTACAAGACAAACAGCAACAAACAAAGCTTCACACAAAACCCAAATGCAGGCACTAACAAAGAGTAGTTTTTTATAAGAGCATTTATAAGCTCACAAACAAAAATGACTTTTATCACTTACAAAAGCCTCATAATCAAATCAAATGCCTTTTACAATAATTTTGTGTTTCTCTCAGAAGAAGATTTTCACTCAAAACAACTGAAAACAATATTCGCTCAAGGCTTTTCTCAAAAGATACTCACAAAAATAGCTCATCCTTTCTCTGAATAATACTCTAATTCACTTAGCCTCACAAATACGAAAATGGCAACATGGAAAGTGCCTTACAAATATGAGTAGAAACTAAGAGGAGAAAGAGAATGCATGCGAGCAAATAACTATCAATAGTATTCATTAGGTCTCCCTTTTCTGATTTCTTATAGCCTTAAATGTTTCCTTAAATAAGCAAATTATCCTAACCAAGACTAGTGGTAGCTGGTGGAAAGTCTTTTTTTTCCAATACTATGAGCTGTCCATTTCAAAATTGATTTGTTTGCACAAAGATTCTTTTCTCCCTCTTATGAGGTGTCATTATCCTTCCACTATATTTTTTTTTTTACTTAAGAGGAATATTGCATTAATTCCTTTGCTGAAATTTGTGTTTCCCTCTAATTGCACAAGTTTGACATTAGCTTTCATAGGATTCTGCAGATTGCTCATGTTGATATTGAATGTCTCCTATTCCAATAGGTGATATTCAATTCTGAGTAGTTGTTTCTTTAATATGTTATCTAATCAATGCCTGAAATAGTAAGAAACATCAAATATTCAATAACAAATCTTTGTCATCATCTAATATTACATAAGCTAACTCAAAGAATAATGGTTAGGAAAATATACAAATAATAAAGAATAATTCTCAATAATAAATGGCATGAGGTATAAGCAAAATAAAAGGTAAGATTAATCCTTAACATTATTGATATTTGAGCTCCTACAAAATTAAGAAACAAGCAAACAAAGAAATAGTGTGTTAAGCTTGAGGCATGCAATGCACGACCCTTAAGGATTATTTTGTCATAGTGAAAAAAAATCATCCAATACGATGCCTCAGGTTTACATGACCCTAGTTAAGTGTACTATGGCCTTAGGGTTCCCCAGGACCCACCCGTGCCTCCTGGAAGGCCTTGGATATATGAAAAACCTTAAAAATGTAGAACATGCACCTTTATGACCACTATAATGATCAGGGGTCACTACCTGACCACTATAGTAGTGGGTGGGTGCAACTGCACCATTTTTGGCCCGCTAGTGACCGCTCTAGCAATCAATGACCACTATAGCGATGGGGGTCATGGGCGTGATGGCTATAGTACTATAATGATTGCTATAGCAAGCGGTGTAGCCGTGGGTTTCTTTTGGTTAGGAACCATTATAGATGTGCCCTTGATGTCAGAACACATCCAAAACGATATAGTTTCATTAAGTGACCTTCCCACTCTATTAAAAAACTCTTCCTCTATGCGTTTTTAATCCCATATTTGAATCTTAACATCTCCCAACACATTCTTCCTCCTTCAATCTTACCACCCCCAAGCTTCATGGTGAGGATTTATTAATGGATTATGCAAAGTTTCTCCCTTTTCTTCATTTTTTATGTGATTGGGTGTTTATATTATTAGTTGTTGTCAAGTTTGGTATTCTTCCAATGTTCATAGAGTTGTCCTAGTATGGTTATAGCTTATTCTTGGTTTTTTCTTTCTTCCATGATAGAAGTCGGTGTCATTTCCACTCCTTAGAGCTCCATTAGTGCTAGTACCTCTCTTTTGACCCCTCCAGGTAAGTGAGTTTAAGCTCATGACTTTAATTTTGACCATTATGAATAGTTTCTATACATTGTTTATACATTCCATGAATTTGGAAATTTTACTATGTTATGAACATGCATTTTAAATTATGCTAAGTTAGAAAAAAAATCATGATTTTATAGCCTTACATGAAAATACATGACCTTTAGAAAATAGATGGGGCCATTGTTGACTATTGTATGCCATTTTCACTATCACATTTATTTAACTTATTCTAATAAATTATTAGATGAGAGTATTTAGTTCATAAAATTGGATTATGAACTTTAGAGATGTTAGCTCTTGAACATTTAGTATGATGATTGCGAGTGAAATTTTAATAGGAATTAGAGGCAGAGTTATGAGTTGTTGACAATCAATTAGTTAACCTCGATATACCATGACATCCATGAAGGGCAATTACTTTACACTTAGATTAGTCCACGAGGGATATAGTTCACGAGAAACCGTTAAAGTCTTAGTTAGGTGCTCATGTTTGAGAAGGAGAGGGCATTTTCTCATAAATTACTTAGCATTCTGTCTCCTTTTAATTCCCTAGAAAGTTCATTATGTTCTCACAAATTATTATTTTTGTAATTTTATGAATTATTTAATGAAGGGATTTTTTATTGTTGCATTACTAGTATGTATCTCCTTGCTGTCCCATGTATAGCTATAGGTGAAAATTCACTTATTGAGTTTTGAATGAAATTCACCCTACTCTTTTCTCCTTATAGATATAGCAACTATTTTTTTCCCTTCCTAGATACCTCGCCAGTAGCTGTTAGCTAGATTTTTTAGTGAGCTTCACTTTGAAATGAAGTACAGATAGTTTATGTTTAGTAGTGCTCCTAAGCATTGCAGGCATGATTTATGGACCATGCATATTTATATTTATTTATGTCATTTTTGAGGATTTATGTAATACAAGTAAAGGATTCTATGACCTTTTGGAACAAATATTTTATCATTTGGATAATGCTCATGAATTGTTTTATGACTATACGAAAAAGTATTTATCTAGTTTTTATTTAATTTATGTTTAATTAAAATTATAAAGTTTTTATGCATGAAATGTCATATAAGGGCTTCTATGGGGTCAGTTCCCCACGTGTCAGTCACATTCTCAAATCGGGTGACATCTAAGATACAATAAGCTGTTCTAGTATTAACCAAAAACTCAAGAATAGTAATGACAGCATACAAGTATAACCCAGAGGAAGATCATGAGGAATCAAGTATTCTTTTTAAAACAAAGGCTAAAAAAAGTATGAACACAAGTTTTCCGTATGTATATATCTATCAACAAAAAAGGTTTGTTATATGTGTGTGTGTGTGTGTCAAGGCAAGGCATAATATTAAAGATCTTGTCATTGACCACTCAACCGTTGTGTTATCAATGCAAATATATATAGTGTTGTGAAATGGCAAGTCTAAAAGACAGAAATAGAGTAGTGAAAAATAAATATGTGGAAGCATAAAATAAAAAGACATTAGGAATTTATGTGGTTTGGCTTAAAGCTTACATTCACAAGCAAAGACAACAACCAAATATTTCACTATGGAAATATGATGGGGATACAAAAGGTAGACATACTTCAGTCAACTCAAATCCCAGATACACCCAATATACCTTACAATATTTTTATTGTTGTATACTCTCAACTTACAAAAGAGAAGAATTTATAAGTAACAAATAATTCTACTCTATTACTAAAATGAGAGTATTTGGTTTCTCCCTTGATGCTAAAGTGTTGCAAACAAGCTCTATTTATAAAGCCATCCGAGCCAAAGTTTTCAACCAACATTTAATGGTTTTTTGGTGTGCTTGCTGCATTGTTTCATATCCAATAAATGCACGAAAAAACTTAAAAGAATTTTTCAATGTAATCACATGATGCATATATAGGGTAGGTAGGAGTATGCTAGGTTTGAAAATTCAAACCATCTTATCACATATAATTATAATAGGCTATTGCAATTTTAGCCCAATAGTTAGCAAAGCACCAAAGAAAATATTCCAAATAGTATTAGTAAAGATAAAAGATTGGTTAAGAATTTGAAAAAAAAAGGTATTAAATTCATTTTATTGAAATAACGAGGATTATAAGAAAATATGATACCCTCTCAAATTAGAAAATATTTCTAATTATGTTAAAATCTCTCGATATCAATTCACGGTTTAAAACAAGATTAATTCAAATAATTGATTAAAATATAATTAATCAAACATTTTGAAATACAATTAAAATTTCACAATACAACATTATATATTTTGGTCAAAATTTTCAAATCTTAATTTCTTTTAGCCAAATCCTTTTGATTTTGGCTGTATTCCTCATTGCTATTCCATGCTTTTTAACAAAATAAACATCGAAGGAGGTGGAAGAAGGTCCTCATGAGATAAACCCTATGACCTTCTATATGACACTGTTTACCCCTTTTCTTAAACTATGATTGGAAGATTTATAAAGGGTGGAAGGAAATAGTCATTAATGGAGTAGAGAAAAAAGGTGAGGAGTGGAGTGAATGGTGAGGGCCATCCTATTATTTCAGAGTTTAAAATATAAGTGAGTGGAATAGAAGGGTGTATAAATTTTCTTGTCCAGTTTTACTCTTTTACTTTATAAGTATATTTTTTATGTGTGAGAGATTATAAAATGTCAAGACAGTAAAACCATGGCATAAAATCCATGTGCCATCTTCGATCCCCAAATTTAGAGGGTCAAGAAAAACACTATAGAAGAAGGCATGAAGTGGCTATGGTGTCCCTCCTCATCCATACCTTCCCTTCCCCATTTAGCACTCCTAAACACACATATTTTAAATTCATCCATTCCCTTCCTTGCCATTTTGTCCATTTTTATTCTCCAATTCATAGCCTAAGGGTTTTTCTAAGGGCGTGTGACTCCACTTTCAATAAAATCTTGCCATTGCTATTCTTACCAAAAGGTACTATTTGATTGTGCCTCTTATCATGAATTTTTCCCCTTTTTTCTATTGGTTTTCTTTGTTGGACCCATTTGCCCTTCTTTCAACCTATGAGACGATGTTCAAATGTTAGTTTTCGATACTAAGCTTAATCTAAAATGAGGTTATTTATGATAATTTTGTTATTATGTTGCTTTTGATAATTGTAAGTTTTTAAATTAACTTAGATATTTTATATACAAAACACACATTTTAGTCTCTCTAAAATTTCAAGTCAAATAAATTAGTTCCTGTAAAAAATAAACTCCCAAATTGGTTCCTGTAAAATTAAAAAGTCGGACAAATTGATCCCTGCAAAATAAAAATCCCAAATTAGTCCTTGTAAAATTGAATAGTCGAGCAAATTGGTTATTGCAAAATTAAATAATTAGACAAGTTAGTCCCTCTGTTAAGTTGGGTTAGGAGGACTAACTTGTCTAACAATTCATTTTTATAGGGACTAATTTGAAAGTTGTTTTTTCAGTGGAAACCAATTTTTTTGAATTTTTAATTTTATAGGAACTAATTTGAGAGTTTACTTTTTATAGGGATCAATTTGTCCGACTTGAAATTTTATAGAGACAAAAATGAGGGTTTTGTCTATTTTATGTTATTGATTAAGATTTTATCTTATTGATTGAGATATTTTGTTAACAATCACTTGATTTTTACCAATATATTATTATCAAGTCAATAAATATAATTGACTTTTAGAGTAACTATTTGACGATCGATATAAATAAAAAGATTTAATTAAATTATATATTTAAAATCTTTTAATGCATCAAAATTGAAGTCTATATTTAACTAAAAAAGTTGGCCTTTTAAATTTATTATTATTACTATTTAAAATTTATTAGATTTTAATTAACTTGATTTATAGATTAATTTTAATGTAGTATCAGTATAAAATGATTTGGGTAAATTATATTGATAATCCATGAGGTATTTAATTTTACATTTAGACCCTTATAATTTTTATGTTTGTATTAATGTGAAGGGAAAGATATGACCAAGGAGGGATGTGAAGACCCTCGTCACCACAGCACATAGTAAATGATCCCTAAATTGAGGGGGAAGGGGACTGAAGTCAAAGACATGCAAGACAGGGTGGCCTTTCCTTGCCCTCCTTGGCTTCCAAACACTATAATTGTCTATCATCGCTCATCACCTTTTATCTTAACTTTATTAATGACCCTTCCTTACTTTTACCCTCTATAAAACTCTAAGAAATAGCCTTAATTCTCTGAATTTGTTTGACATAATTATAGTAATTTTCCTTAATTTTAAATTATAAATTCACTAAATATCCAATTTGGTCATTCAAAAATAAATTGAGAAACAAATTAATTTACCAAAATTCAAAAGTTTTAAACTAGTCTCTCGAAATTGAAGAAAAAGACAAATTGGTCCTTCAGTATTTTTCCATACAATTTTTTTAATTGCATGGACCTGTCAGGTATGTTTGGATTGGTTAAGCATAATGGTGCGAAATGAGATGAAATAATTACTCTGCTTTGTTATTTGAATATTTTTTATTTCATACTATTTTTCTCAATTCAGGGCAAAAAAGTCAAAAAGAATGGACATAATTAGATAAAATAGAGTATATCCATTTTCATTTTATTCCATCTAAGTTTGATAATTTCAAATAATAGAGCAAATTAAAATCTCACTCGGCTCTGCTCTGATACTCCTAACCCCACCAATCAAAATATAACCAAAGGATCCAATTTGTCCCTTGTTTTTTTAATTTTAAAAAACCAATTTGATATTTTTAAATTAGGAGAGATTAATTATTTAAGGGCAAATTAAATATTTACTCTATAAATTATTTCAAAATTTAAAAAATAGTAAATCCCTATTTCACGCATGGTTCTCTTTCCATGGAAACCATCCCCATTTCATTCATCCACACCAACAGCCTCTGCATCTCCAGTCAATTACCAAACACTATAGCAAAGGCAAAATCAAATTCAAATGTACTTGAATCAAACCGATTGAACGGTGGCACCACTCCCAGCGATGGCTGTGGCGCGAGAAAACAGATGGAGCCCTTGAACAGTGGCGTTTTGGGAGAAAAGCTCCATGGAAGAAAGAAGAGGAACGCTAGAGCTGGACAAGTAACAGATCTGAACAATAAAGGTATGTGCCAGTGGATGTTGATGTTAGCCACAGAACAGGACATAATCAAGGCCTTCTTCCCCTTGAGGATATCCCCAAGCATGGCCCCTTCACCCTCGCTCCAACGGTCTCTTCTTTTATACCTCTTTTTTCGTTTCTATGCTTACAAAACAAGTTTTGAGGCATGACGAATATACGTCACTTAATTGTTTTTATTTTTATGAATAGCTATGTCACTCAATTGATCAATACATCAGTAGCTTTGAACAGTTCCTCTTAACTTCGGCTCCTTCTAAATACAGCTGATGATCGTAGTCATTGATGTGGGTATAGTGGAGAGGGAGGAGTTTTATGATTTTTAATAAGCAAGGGTAATTTTTGAATTTCATAGACATAATAAGAGATAAATGTAACTAAAAAATGATCAAAGGGTTTTAATTTTAGTGTAATATTATTATCGGATAAAATAATTTTATCTGTAAATTTAAATAGTCGGTGGTTGTGTGAATTATTTTTAAATACAGTAAATTAAAATCAAATTTTTTTTATTTATTAATTTAATTGAAATTAAAATATTAGATTTTTACCACCCTTATGCTATAAATAGATAGATTACCTTTATGCGATAAATGGACTAGGTCGATTGTATGGTTCAAAACCCTAAAGGGTTTCTCGTTCTTTCTGTGACGGCAGGTTGCCGATTCTACATTGATGGCCAGTCAGATCTGTATCTCAGGTAGCTTCTGCTTCGTTGATCTAATTCTACTACTCTTTTACCTTTCAAAATCTTTATCCTCTTTATTTTCAAAGCTTTTGAACCTCCTATGCTTAAATTTAAGCTTGATTTTGCTGTTATTCATTTGTTGCTTTATGCTAAAGTGAATTTTTTCACATTATAAAAGAGAAGGGGGCATGCATCTTTAGATTATTTAGGAAGATCTGACTGCTATTTGTTGATTTGTGAACAAATATATCTTCTTTATTTTTTTTTTTCACTTTTTCTTTTTTGGATAGGGGATGTTTGGAACAAATTGTAATGTTAGTATATTTGAGGCAGCAATATTTGTCATTATCTTAAGGGTATGTTTATGAGTTTAGGTTTTGAAGATAAAGAGAGGGGAGTAAAGGACTTGTAATATAATTTTACACTTCAAGTCCTCACATCCCCTCTACAATCTAAACTCACAAACATACCCTAGGATCTCAGCCACACTTTTTCGCTTTAGAGGCCTTTGTTTCAAGGTCTGATTATTTTATTTTCAAGAATATTATTCATGGAAATAACATTACCATGAATCATATTCCAAGGCAAAAAGTTTAGGTGTGTTTGATATGTAGCCCGAATTCTACTTGAGAATTTATCATTTACATGTTTGGTTAGTAATAATATTTTTGAAAATAATGGATAGTTTTACAAAAGTACCCAAACATAATGGTGGTGACTCTGGTTTGGTGTCTGTAGTGGTTTGGCAACCGGTGTCAGTGGTTCGATGTTGGCGGGGTCCAATAACAGCGGTAGTGCTCCATCAATTGTTGTGGTGGTTTTGGGGAAAGGACAATTTGGTCTTTTCGCTTTTGCTTCAACATTCCATTCCCATGGGAATATTATATTTCCATGGTGAAAGGTGAGAATGAAAATGGGTTAATTTCTATTCTTGGGAATGGAAGTTACCGAAAATATTTTTTGAAACCACCTACCAAACATCAGAATCTTACATTCCCATGATCACATTCCCTGAAATTAGGACTGTTCAAATAAACCGATTTAAAGATAACCAAACTGAATTGAAAATAAACTAGAAATGAGGCTTAGTTTTTTCGACCAAATTGATTTAAGAAGCCCAAACTGGTTTTGCACCGGTTCATGATCAACTGAACTAGTTTTAAACCAGTTTAAAAAATATAATTGAAGCCTCAAGAACTGAAGCTCATGCCATGCGGCTACAGTAATTGAAAGCTTCCATGACTAGAACCAAGCTTTCATCTTTAATATAAAAAAATAGAAGCTTTCATTAAAACCCATTCCCAATGAGCTCCGACGAAATAACATTTCTCTCTCTCTCTCTTTTAATCTGCTGTTGTGAGAAGGAGACTTGCAAAGATGGTTTTTCTTTTATAAGTTTTCATGTAAGATGCTGCAAATCAAAACCCATCGACGATGAGCTTCGATGACGGTAACTTCTCCGGTGACATTATCGCAAAGCAAACTGACAATGCACAACGACGAACCCAAATGGCGATGAGCGACAGTGATGACAAACAAAACAAAACGCCACTATTGCCATTGCAACGACAAAATAGAATGACAATGACGCCAAGGCACACAGGAACGATGCTGTTGCAAGGGTTGACATTGGGCATCGGCGCACCAAGAGGAACCAGTTCATTAGGGGGAAAGGGTTTGGTTTTAAGAGGGGCACCAATTTGGTTTTACAATGCGGTTCAAGTGAACCAAATTGTAGTGAAAAAGCAGATGTAGTTTAAAAACTACTTTGGAAAACCGGTTTTTTCAATATAGTTTGGTTTGATTCCAACCGGTTTATTTGAACAGCCTTGCTAGGGATGTGAATACATCCCTTGAAAGAAATACCCCTAGAGATATATTTATTTTGAAGAAACCTCATCATGGTTTTCTAGTGGACAAAGTCCTCCTAGATATGTCACCCATAAATCTTTGAAGAAGTTATAATGCTTTTATATAATGTTATACAAAATTTGGTTTAGATTAACTATAACTTTTTTCCCTAAAACTTTTGTGTAACTTTATAGATTTAATTGCGAATTTTTACATTATAATTCAATCATACATTGACACATTAGCCAATAATAATTGTCTTTGCATTCACTACCTGAGAGTTCAAGTTATGTAAATGGAATGATGTAATCGGATTACTGTATAAAGTGTATTAAAATTAAACTCTTAATTTTATTTGAAGTTTGTGTGACTTGTTTGACAGTCATTTTAAACGATGCAGGTTAGCTTTTTGTGACGAAACTTTAGTGAAGGTATGTTATATTCTTTTTTATTGTTTCTCCCTCCTATTTACCTTAGCTCTGTGTTTTTAATTTATTTATGGACCTCAAAAAGGCACACAAAACATTAATTATTATCATCGATTTTCTTGCTATCATTTTGATCTTCTTTTGCATGTTTAGCATGCCCCTCATTCATATACCCAAGAGTATTATCAAATATAGACAATGCTAAGGCAACGGACTTTGAATCATCAAAATAGTCATTTTCGCATTGAGATGAATAACATTATTCGCGAAAACTATTCATCCCCAATAAGAAAAGAAGATTAGATGGAGGATAACTCAATATTTAGAACTTGGAAGTAGAAATGATAAAGAAAAATTACACGTGAAATCATTAAGAAGGACTTCGATTTAAATGACTTGTCTATAGACATGGTTTACGATAAAGGGTGTCATTTTGTCCAAGTAGCTAACTCAGCTTAGGGTTTGTTTGGTTGGGAGGTAAATACATGGAACAAATTTTCATAGATGACATCTATGTGTAAAATTACACATGAAGATCATTTGTGAAAATTTTCACCTCATTTTAATTCTTAAACCTAATACACCTTAATGGTAAAAAAAACTCTATTGTTGTAGTTGTATTTTTTCATTTTGGGTGACGGCTAGTGTATGAGACTTCCATCTGATGGGCTCTGGTGGTGGTCTTTTTTCAATTTGATACATGAAAAATATCTGAAACATGAAAATCCTACAAGTTAAATTAGAGGTTAGTTAAATGGACAATGATAGCAAATTATTGTGATTTATATTAACCGTGCATTTAGATGTGGCTTTAAGTTGAAATTTCACTCTTGATCTTTAAAAGGTTACTTTTTTTTTTTTTCCTTGGATAGAAAAAGAAATTCATTGATGAGAATGAAAAATTTACAGAGAGAGAGGATAAGATATCCTCGGCCTCCTTGCTAGGAAAAAACAAACAGAGATCGTGTAGTCCTAAGAGATCGTGTAGTCCTAAGAGATTGGGCCATGTAACAACTCATATAAATCTTTTTGCACATCGACTAGAGAGACAGCTCTGAAATGATCATTTGCAAACTAAGAAAGTAACCTTATCCCAAGTGTTGGGGTAGTGCTTCTTATAGAAAAAATGGTAAAATCTCATCTAGATGGTTAAGTTGGACATGTATGGAGGAGATTTGTAGAGGCCATACCCACACTAGGGTGAGCAGATCAAATGGACGATAATCCTGTAACAAGAGGTAGAAGAAGATCTATGAAAACTATAGAACAATTAAAATGGTTTAAATGTTAATAGTTTAAATATAAATATGATATATATAGTGCACTACGGTGTCGTTTGATCCATTTAGCATACCCATCTAGTGGGACATAACTTCATTGTTGTTATTGTTAACCCTATCTCAAGTGTCATCTAAAGATGAAGTTTGCTCATAAATTCTAGCAATCCTTCTGCCCTATCACACATTCTAATAACAAAAAAATAAATATTGGCATTAAACCCTAGCTTGTATGTAAGTGCCGATACCTCCGGGTTCAAGGAGAAATTGTTGTAGGCATTTATGACAAACCTGGTTCTGCAAAAATGTTAACAAGCACGTTTCAATGATAATTCAAAGTAAAACAAGGCACAAATACATGTTAACAAGCACGTTTTTGAACATAACACTCATTAGGAGACAAAACAATGAGCCGCATGTATTTTTGTGGTATATTGTTAGTGTTGATCTTATTAAGAATGATTGTCCAAGTAACAGATTTGACCTTGAGGGGAGCAGTTGAATTCTAAATAGGTTTGTCCAAGAGAAAATTTCCTTTACTAGGGGACTTAGTCTGGAATTGAAAATACCATTTACAAGAGAACACCTCAATGGTTTAGCAAACCAAGTTCTTATATTATTATAAGAGGAAACATGAACAGATTCAACTTGTATCAAAGGAGAGTCTAACTAACTTCCCTCACATGAAGTTCGCGTAAGTTAAAACGTTGGAGAAGTTTGATGAAGTTAGTGGAAAACAACTATCATACCAGATTTGTAATAAAATGGAGAATCTTTTGTTTCTTTATTAGAGAAGGGACCCTTCTTAGGGAGTGGGGCTTTTTTCTTTAAAAAAGGGGTGAGAAAAGGGAAGGAAGATGATTGGAAGGAGGGGTGGGGAAGGTCTGGAAAGTCCTCACTTTATAGATGGGAAATTTGGATTCAATTTTCTTTCCTATCAACCCCTACCCCTAGTTCTGGTTCAGGAGAGGATCAAGGCAAGGATCTTACTTCAAAGCAATCTCTGGAGTTTTCCCTTGTCTGAATGGGCTTTGCAAGAAAAGATGATTTCATATTGAGTTCCAATTATGTGCTATTGGGACAAGATGGTTCCTACTACTTCTCCGCCATAAGAAGCACATGTGCGAGTTCCCCTATATATGGCTCAAGTAGCGAAGAGAATACTAGAATGGGCAGATCGGGACACTGAGAAGTGAAGAAAGCTTAAAAGCTTTGGAAAGTCTTAGAAAGAACATTTTTGACCCAAGTATCCTCCCATAATTCGGTTTAAACCCAGTTAGTTGAATGAATTGTTAGTAGATTAGGATTCTTACTAAATTTGGATAGTAGTTCACCTACACTAGTATTGTAAGTAGGATTGTGGTTTGTATCTAATACACTCGTTTATCTTGTATCATATCTAATGTCACCAAGGCTATGAAGCCAAATAGTATAGCCAATTTCTTTGACAGACATCTTGGTGGTTGACAAAATTCAGTTTGAGGCTCATCTGTTGAATGAAGTGGATGAAGATTAGGATTCTTATTTAATTTGGCTAGTGGTTCACCTACAATAGTATTATAAATAGGATCATGGCTTGCATCTACATTCATTATCTTGTATCGTATTGGATACCAATGTTGTTACACTGCCAAAAGAATATGGCTAAAATCTTTGACTCAGATTATGATAGTTGTTGGATGGTATGAAGCGTCATATCCTACATATTCATGCGAAGATCAATAATCATGGCACATCATTATGGCAACTAAGTTGTTGACTATGGCATTTTTCTTCTAATATTATTCAGAGGCCCCTCTCTTTTGCTCTTATTTCATCTAATATCTATAATTTCAAACATACACATCTCTAATGTAGATATGATTTTCTTTCAGCCAATATGGCCGTGAATACTTTGCCCACAGAAGGAAAAATTAGAAACAAAACATATGCTTTCAACTCGTTTGATGGTAGAAATATGTTAATATTGTTAAAAGACCTTGCTTTGGAACCTTGCAATATGATGTCATCGCACAAAAGACTTCAAAATCAGATGCTCAAAGTCCGCAAGCTTTTGAATGCTAGTGCTAGAAGATCACAGGTATAATGTCTGTCAGGGACCAACTATTCTAAAAGCTTATACTACTAGATAGAGGCTCCTAAATAGTTTATATCTTTGATTCAACTATAGTTGTGTAAACCTCTGCTT
This sequence comes from Dalbergia cochinchinensis, assembly GCA_031216125.1. NCBI lineage: Eukaryota > Viridiplantae > Streptophyta > Magnoliopsida > Fabales > Fabaceae > Dalbergia > Dalbergia cochinchinensis. Next base: position 71,144,592 of record CM062368.1, on the reverse strand, counting down.
GGCTTTTAAATTTTATGAGTTTATAATCATACTATTAAAAAAATGAATTAATTTGCATACAAAATCTCTTTTTGTCAAATTTAGTTAACTCTAATAAAATTGATAAAACTCTTTTTGCTAGCTAGTTTATAAGTTTAAATTTACACTTGGTTTTGCCTTCAAAATATAAGATTTTGATCTATTTTGTTAGATACTCGAGTTGACTTGCTTATGTTATTCATTATTAATAGATTTATTAAGCTATTATTATGTTCTTATTCTTATGTAGTTATGTTATTTTGAACTACAAAATATCGTACATTGCAAAGTTAGCTAGAGTATAACAATTGAACCATATTAAATTATGTTTTTGTGATATTTCTTTTATTTTCTTAGGTATAAAATTAAAATTTTTAATATCAATTGAATATTTTGTTTAGTTATATTTAGTTACTTAAATTTATATTTTAAATGATACTTCTGATGTATACTTTCACAAGTATATGAATCGAGTGCACGATTCAAGTTTGTAGGATCTCCACAAGTTTTCCTAAATCTATGAGCTTGACAACCTTGAATGCAATCCCTTCATCAATGAGACCTTTGGACTTGAAATGTGAATGCACTTGCCATTTTATCCTGTATTGAACGTCAACTTAGTAGATGATGGAAGGACAAGGATCAAACTTCTGACCACTTGGTTATAGAGGCTCTGATACTATGTCAAGATATATCTCTCCAAAAAGTCTGCAGACCCATAAATGATTTTATATCTCTAACTGTGTCGAAACTGTTTCTTTTTTCTCAGAGGAAGAGGAAATTTAACCCGTACGAAAATGGTAGTAAATTAGCTGCTACTTTTGGACTGATCAGTAGAGAGAAATATGGTAATAAAACTGCCAAAAATCGTAGAAGGGATGATTCCTCTTCCTTTTCAGGCTCACCCCTTTCCAAAGAAAAATGGGGTAGTTTACAAGGAATACAAGATCATGCTTTGCCTGCTCTAAAGGATAGAGCAGAATATTGCTGTCTTAGTAGGCAAGACTACTCACACTTATGTGATAAAACAGAACAATGGGGTAGTTTAGAAGGAACACAGGGAAATGATGCTCACCCTCCTCTAAATGATAGGACAGATTATGGCAGTCTTTGTAGGCAGGACTACTCTCACCAAAGTGACGTAGCAGAACCATGGGTTAGTTTACAAGGAGCACATGGAAATGGACCTCTCTCTGCTGTAAATGATAGATCAGAATATTCCTGTGTTTGTAGGCAAGACTGTTATCACCTTAGTGACTCTGATGAGTCTATTAAAGGGCCACACCTAATGAAACGCGGGAACTTGGAAAGCCATTGTGAAGATGTAGTGACTGGTTGTAGTTGTACTCATAGTACAGAGACATCAATCAAGGAAGAAACGAATATAGAGATTTTGGATGTATCAAAATCTTCGGTCAATGGAGATTTTGATGTTTCGAGTGAGGCTTCACATTCATTGTGCTTGGAAAAGGAAGACATGGAACTCAGTCAGTTGCACAAGAAGTTTTTACCTTCCAGGCTTGTTCATTTTCCAAGACTGGCTATTCCCATTGGACCAAGGTTTGAAGCTGAAGTTCCAAAATGGGAAGGCACAGCCAATGTAAGAGCTTATAATTGTGATGATTTGAAGTGGTTAGGCACCCGAATTTGGCCTATGCCTGATATTACAGAATCCAATAAAAAAGGAATTGGGAAAGGTAGGTCTGAGCCATGCTCCTGTGACATTGTTGGATCAGTTGGTTGTGTTCAACAACACGTTAATGAAGCAAGAAAACTCCTGCAATCCGAGATTGGTACAGCTTTCTCAAGTTGGAAGTTTGATGAGATGGGAGAAGATGTTTCAAAGTCATGGACACTGGGAGAACAGAAGGAGTTTGAATCTCTTGTAAAACTGAGTCTGTCGTCAGAGGACACAGATTTTTGGAAGCTTGCTATGGAGCACTTCCCAGCCAAATCTATCAAAAGCATGGTAAATTACTATTATAACGTATATATCCCTAGACGTATGAGCATGGAAACTAGATCTTCTTTTGCTGCACTTGATAGTGACAATGATCAAAATGAGGACTACAAGAATGAAGATGGCTGTTCAACTACACGGATGCGCATAGTTCCAATTTTCAAATTGCTCAAATTAAGGAAACTTTCAGGTGAGCACTCATATCGTTAAAGTTTTGTGCTATGAATGCATTTATCCTGATAATTTGTTTTCTTTTGGATTAAGTTTTTTTAAAATAGAATTCGATGGACTAGTGGTCATGGTGAATTGATCTAAGGAATGAATTCTTCAAAGTAGTTGTCATATTGAAGACGAAAATATGGATCATTTAACATAGTTGTCCTCAGGTTTGGGGCATATATTGTACTTTCGTGCATAGCAAAGATCATGCTGTAGCGTATGAATGTTCTAGATATTTCCAAAGAAAACTTTGATTACATTATTTGTGATGAAAATGTTTGACGCTTTAACTATTTATTTAAAAATTATATGGATATTTGTATATTTATTTATCTTAAACATTTCATATGCACTTTCTTTTTTGGTCGTATTTAGCATGTTAGAAATAAAGAAATATTTAGTAATATCTTCATTATATCTTAGAATATTTCATATCATATCTTCTATTGATTTAAATTTATTTAGATTGATTCTACTATTATAATTAGATTTTATCTTTAGTTTATAAATAGGATTATCTCATTGTATTATCACAACACAATATATCAAATATACTTTCATATTATTGAGTCTCTGCTCTCTTTCTCCTTTCCTCCTCCACTGTCTAAAACTCTCAATTTTAATATGGTATCAGAGCGGTACCATCCACCATGATCTGTGTCCATTGTTCCGCTGTAGAGATTCCACTAATTTGGAATTCACTTGTACTATGTCTCTACTATCTTTACTCTTTTTTCTATCACTCCATTATTTTGTCTATCAAGCCCTTCAATGTTGTTTTAGGTTTGACAGTGTTCTTGCTTTTCAGAAAATTTCAAACATTAAACCACTGCTGTTTCTGCTTCTAGCCACTTTTCCGGCAACCTTTCTATTCTCCTTCTTGCCGTGTCAACCTGTCCGACAGTGTGTCAATTCCTTCTGCTGTGTGTCACTTCCAATAGTAAGAAAACCGTGCCTGACATCGATTCACAGCGTCGACCCCACCACTAACCTCGCCTCGCCTCGCCCTGTGCGACTGCCTCCTGCCAACCGTGCCTCCAGATCTGTTGTTACGCACTCCCACACGCTGCTTCTTCCTTTTGCGGTGTTCTCAACCACCGCTCCTTTTGGCCATGCATGGCAGCACGTCCGACCTTCGTGTGGTCTCTGCTTGCTTCGTTTGACTCGCACTACTCTTCTCTTTCTGGATCTGTCCTTTGTTTTGCAATCTGTGCTCTTTGAAGACATCTCTTTTTTCTTATTTTCGATCCTACCCCTACTTGTGATCCATGGTTGTGACTTGTGAATGATGAATATAGGTTGTGCTCCCTACCAACCTTCTATTGTGAATACTACTAATAGTGATACTTGTCTTTCAATTAGTCACATTGATGATATGCTCTTTTGACTTTGGATCTCCAATCATTAAATTGTCTAAGGTTTACATATGTTATTCTTGCGATCTATTGTTGCATGTATAGGGAATTTACACCGCCTTCATTGTGTCTCTTCCAACGCTGATAGCTGTGTGTCTCTTCTTTTCCCAGTCGTGCAATTATCCAACAAGCTATTCAAGCTGTGTGTCATTCCAGCTGTGTTGTTGTGTTATCTTTTCAAATGTATCCAACATCCCTGAATTGTCTTGCTAGTATTTCTTGGAGGTTCTTTTATATTTTAAGGGTTTAATTGTAACAAGCTTAAAGCTTAGTAAGCTTTAGCTTGAGGGAGTGTGTTAGAAATAAGGAAATATTTAGTAATATCTTCATTATATCTTAGAATATTTTATATTATATGTTATATTGATTTTGATTTATTTAGGCTGGTTCTATTATTATGAGTAGATTTTATCTTTAGTTTATAAATTGGATTATCTCATTGTATTATCACAACACAATATATCAAATATACTTTCATATTATTAAGTCTTTGCTTTCTCTCTTTTCTTCCTCCAATATCTAAAACCCTCGATTTCAACACTATGCTTTTTTTCCTCGAATGATTACAATATATGTAACATAATCCTTATTATTTGTATTTCACTAGTTGATAATATTTGTGTATTTCTAAGTTTCCTTTAATAAGAGCAAATTGTGATACTTGGTAAATGATATGAAAATTTGTTAAAGAATTATATAATCTTTTCATCGAGCTTTATCTAGTGTGTTCTTGATATAAATTGACAATTGTTTTGCCAAGAATTAAGAATAGAAATTTTTTTAAAATTTAAATACATTTAATATGTTGGGAACTTAAACTATTTAGAGTCTATTTAGTTTGAAAAAATAATTCAGTTAATTTCCTCTTTTCCGAGATTTTAGGAATGAAACATCGAGAACTCGGAATTTCAGGGCTTGTTCGGTTTCTATTTGCATTTTCTGTTTTTATTTTCTGTGTCGTTGATTTCTATTTTTATTTTCTGTTTTCATTTTTTTTAGAATTTTGTTAAGGAAATAATAAAAATAAAAAATAAAAGTTGAGAATAAGATTTTATTATTTCTACTGTTTTTATTGTCTCTTTCTCAAAATTTTAAAAATAGAAAACATAGAAAATAAAAAATAAAAACAGTAGCCAAATAGAATTTTCCATTTTTATTTTCAACTTTTGCTTTTTTTTTCAGAAAAAATACTGAAAACACGAAATTAAATGAAAATAAAGAATGAATACAGTTTTTTTTTAACACACAAAACAAGCACTTACTTTTTCAATAGAAAGAACTTTTCTCATAGTTCTTTAGGATACTAGTTAGGAAAAATCAATTGTGCAAATCCTAGATGATACTTTTTCTTTTTCAAATATCTATTCATTTTTAGATGAAGTTATATTTTAAAATATCTGTATATTTTATATTCTAATAAAGTTTTTTTTTTATTTCAATAATATCCTTGAGTAATTAATGACTTATTGTAATTTTTCATTTTCAACCATATGGTGTGCTATACAATTAATGACTGTTAGGGTATATTAGTTCATATACCATTATTTTGTATAGAAATACTCTATTATCATATTATTTATCACCTTTCTTAATATCTATAGTTATCCAAATTTGACAAATATTTTACAAGGGAGGGAGTGAAAAACAGCAACTAAATTTGGAGTTGAATCTACTAGATATTGAAGCATTATTTGTGCTAGTTATGTATTTTAGAGCATAATTTTGGTAATGTAACTAAGGTAGTTTTTGGTGAGGGTTTTACAAGTCTACTAAATGTGTTCATGGGTTGAGTTAACCAATTCTACCTGAAGTAAATGGGGTTGAATTAGGTTGGGTTATTAAGTTGTTCAATTGCTTAAGGACGAGGATAAAAAAAAATGTAACAACACTCCCCTCTCTCGTGGAACTATTTTCTTCTCTCCTTAATATCTCACCCACTCTCCCATTTAGCTCCAATTACTCCATTGTTGTCACATCTTTCCACAATCTCAGGGAAATATTACATTGATTTCTCCTAAGATTTGGTAAAATTGATCTTGATTTTCCTCTATTTGTAAAATTTCATGAGTTCTCTGAGTTTGTGAAATTTTTTTACATAGACCTTCCTTCTATCGCATAATAAACGATGCATCAAGGGAATGCCAATGTTGCCCAGACGGACTGAGGGGAGTAGGGGTGAATTTCACCAATCCAGTTCCATTGCTCCCACTTCTTTCCATAATCTTAAGGAAAAGTTACATTGATTTCCTTGAAATTTGGTGAAATTTATCTTAGTTTTCCTAATTTTATAGAATATGCTCAAGAGATCCTCAAGTTTGTGAAATTATTACACAGATCACCCCTGAGTTTGTAAAGTCATTATCTTGCCCTCCCATCTACCATACAATGAATAATGCATCAAGGGGAGGTTAGTCTCGCCCAGACAAATAGGGGGGGTCGAGATAAATTTTACCAATTTAGTTCCGATTACTCTACTCTTACACCGACCTCCTTGAGATCTGGTAGAAGTTACCTAAACTCTCCTCTATTTGTAAAGTTTGTTCAGGAGATTCTTGAGTTTATAAAATTATTACATAGATTTTTATTGAGTTTATAAAGTCATTATACCACCCTCCTATCATCATACTATGGACAATGCATCTAGGAAAGATCAGTGTAACTTAAATAAATTGAGGGGAGTCGGAGTAAATTTCACGAAACCTTAAGACAGCTTGATATAGTTTACCATAATCTCAATATCTCAATCTTTTCGAGCTAAGGCACTTTTCCCATTCTCTAATCTCATCGTGGTGGTTTCCCAATTGAAAGCCAAGCTTCCCTCACCATATCCCTAATCTTTCTAGGCTATTAAAGCCAATCTTCACTCATGTATCTGCGATACGTGGAATTATTTAATCGTCCACACACACACACACACACACACACACACACATATATAATCCTATTTTCTCATTCCTATTCTCTTATTTTTCTGTGTTTATTGGTATTGTTGCTTAGTCACTTTTCACAATCATAACTTATCTTTGTTATGTCACCTGTCCAAAAATAAAAACATTGTTGGATTGGTTGAATGCTATTATTTTAAATGTTTAAATTGTTGGATTTAAAATGTTCTAAATTATGTTTGGATATTTTTAATTTACTAGATAAATTAAAAATTATGAAATTAGAATTTTTCTTCATTTATTTTATTTTTCAAAATTTTTTATAATTTTTATTGATATTATGGGTAGTCACGGATATATGTGGGTATCCATTTATCCACGGGGAAACATAATGGACATCTGCACGGAGATGGGGCGGGGATAGGGCAGATATTCATCCACCAGGGGGGGCTATTCCTACCCCACCCCGTTGACATCCCCACTTGTCTCTCACACTTTCCCTACCATTGACCTTGTGTGGTGGTTCTTATGGCATGCACAAGATGAAGAGTGGACTGACAATGGCGGGAATAGATGAAGGCAGTAGTTAGAGGGCTAATGGCGGAGGTAAGAAGCAAAAGTGACATCGGAGTTAAATACGTAGAAGACTAAACATTCAGTTTAATCCCTCAGATTTATAGTGAGAAACAAATTAGTTCCTCAGATTTAAAAAATCTTATATTTATCCCACAAATTTTACAAATGGAGGCTAGTTAGTCTCTCCATTAAATTGTTGTTTGAACTGTTAACAAAAATGTCCACGTGTTTTATTAACTTGTTTATGTGTTTTGTTAACTTGCTTACGCGTACTGTTGTTAATTTTCATGGTGGACCCTAATTTGTCCCGCTTCTCTATTTTGTACAGAACAAATGATAACTTTAAGCCAAAATCTTTCTTTTGAGCAGAGAGATATGGTGGGAGAGAAGATGAAGAAGGTCCAAACAATTTCGTTTAGAGAAATAAGACAAGTTAGGATCATTATGAAAATTAATAGTATATGAAAGCAAGTTAACAATATATGTAAGTAAGCTAATAAGATACAACTCATATAATTTTACAGAGAGATTAACTTGTCTCCATTTGTGAAATTTGAGGGATTAATGAGATTTTTCAAATTTAAGGGACTAATTTGTCCTTTATTATAAATCTGAGGGATGAAATTGGGGTTTTTAGTCTACCAAGAATGAAGTGTGATTAAGGTTTTTTTTTCTCACATTTTTAGAATGCTCGAAACAAAATCTTGTGGCATGCTTGAACAAATGATTGCAACATTTTCGTCACAATAATAAGATATGTAAACGACCTCTGTACTGTCATTATCTTTTCTACTCTCCTATTCTCATCTGTGACTTCGGCTCCCTTCTATGCTAATCAGTGGACTAGAGCCTTCTTCCCCATTTTTCTGTCACCACTCTGTTGTTTGCTCCATTTCTTTGTTGGTTTTTAGTGCTCCATTCTTCTGTGTTGTTTTTTCATTATTATGGTCCTAACGTGGCTCCAAAGGCTAAGAAAGGGAGCAAAGATGTTATGTGGGAGCACTGTACTTCTCTTGGCAATAGATTACATGTGAATTTTAAGTGTTGTCTGTTCTACAGTGATGAATTTTCCTTAAACCCTATCTTCTTACACTAAATAAGAAATTCACAATTCACACTCTATGTTTAGGACCAAGAAACCTCAATGCTGTGAGCAAGAAAGCCAAGGGAAAAAAGCTTGTTTATTGTGGAATTTCAAGGCACCAAAGATGATGGTGGTGGTGAAAATGGGGAAGAAGATGATGAAAAAATTGGCTATATGATTGATGATAGTACTCAGGCTATTTACGACTTTGATGATCTTGACCTTTAAGGGGAGGGAAAATGAAGAACATAAATTTATATAAAACAATCATATAAACTAATTATTAATTATTTAATTAATATTTAGAGACTAGTCTTTTACTCATTTTTTTTTGCTTCAATTTCATGAGTTCATTCAAGACTGGTCGCTTATGATGGTATTTTGGACTTTGATATTAGTGGATAAATTTGATTTAGTAGTTTTACTATTTTTTCAATGATGTAATGATGTTTAAGTATCCATTTGCATTGTTTTTAGCATTTTCTTTATATTAATTTTTTCATCCAGGCTTTTATTAGTATGCTTTTGAATTGTACGATACAAAATGATTCGTGATCAAAAAAATGAACAAATGATTCATGATATGATTCACAATTTCACAATTAATAAATTTAAAAAGTTAAATCTCAACTGTATTCTTAAAAGAGTTGTGAGATATTAAGGGTATGTTTGGTTTGAGTTTTAGTTTTTGCTTTCAGTTTTTCAGTTTTCAAGATTTTGTGATGGAAATAGTGAAAACTTGAAATGAAAATTGAAAATTGAAATTTATAATTTCAGAATTTTCAATATTTCCTTCATAAAATCTGAAAAATTGGAAAGTTAAAAATAAAAATTGAAAACTGGAAACTAAAATTAAATAAATCATAAATCACACTTCAAGGTAGGGCATTTCCTATTTTTATAAGAACTTTTGTGCCATAAATAATGGTATCTCTAATTATAGCCCCTCTAGGGTTAAAATATATATTTCCTCATCCTCATAATGTATGAGATAAATGTATGCATTTCACATATCAACTAAGGCTGTATTTTATGGTTACAATTCTATTGTATGTCTTTTTCATTATGTTGACATATTCCTTAATAGATTTGTGACACTAATTTAGTTCTCACAAGATATTTATTTCAATTTAGTCCAAATGTTAGTATTCGTGAAGAAATCAGTAAGTGGTGTCTGATTTGTCATGTTATGTGATGATGTATCGTGTTATGTAATAATGTGACTTATTATTTGTCAAAATGGATCCCAATTTTATTTTGGCACATAAGCTAAAGAAAAAGCTATCTTTTATGAAAATTCCCAATGATATTTCCCAGAAGAATAGCCTCCATTATTGATAGGGGAGTATTCCAAATAAGCTCAACTTATGTAGAAGTTGCCCCAAAGGAATTCCAGAATTCCCTTCTCACATGCTTCAAAGGGATGTCTCCAATTTGGGCATGATAAGATGATGGGGGTTTAGATTTTAGTTATAAAATATTAATTTGGTCATCAAAAGGAATTGAAATTAATTTCTCAAGGACCAAATTAACGTACAATGACTCTCTTGATGGTCAATGAGGTGTATATATGGAGATGATGTGGCATAGCATCACACAAAGTGACATCAAATACCAAAGATCATAGAGATGTTGCCAAAGAGGGGAAGACATGATTTAACAATACAAATATAGTCCCAACCCTGCCAAAAGGGTCATCTCCTATCTCCACACACCTCTTGAGAACTTCATTGACTTAAGTGTTAGAGTTATTGCAAGTACTCGTAGTTGGCGTTTGTTTCCTATCTCTAGGATAGAAATATAGAGATATTGAAGAAATACAGAGATATTGAAGACATAAACCTGTTTGGTGATGGAGACAGGAACAGTCCCCAAGACAGAAAAACGCAAAATTTCTAGGATTTGGATCCTCTAAAGTGAGAATCTCACTTTAGAAGGTAAAGTAAACAATTTCACTCCTAGATTAATAGAGTAAAAAGAGTCCCACTTTTAATTTTATTGATCCAAAAGTAAAACTTCCTTACTTTAGTCTCTAAAATGAGATCCTCACTTTAGAGGATTCTTACCCAAATTTCTATATCTTCAAAATATGGGGACAGGATGCAAAGACAGAAATTTAATATTTTTTCTTCCAATAATACTTCTATACATATTTATTATTTATATCTATGTCTCCACTATCTCTGTTGTCCTTGTATTTTTATCTTGTCCTCCTACCAAATGCTGCCTTACAACATTCCACAACCAATTAACGTAGGAAGAACAACAACTTTGTGTTTGGTGATTCCCAAGTAATATCTTTCCAATCTCTTACTTCTAAACATTGTTATTTTGTCATCCATTTTTCTTTTGGCTTAGGAATATCATGGCTAAGACCACAATCCCCAACACTAAGAACGTAAACGAGTTGGTTCGAATCTGTTTGGGTTTATTTTTTTATTTTTATTTTACTTTTTGACAAAATATGAATCAAATCGATCTAATCAAATATGGCTTGGTTTGAATCCGATCATTAGGTTATTTTTCTTTGAATAATGCTATCTTACCACCTCGCTGGGGTGTCTATATAGACACCATATGCAATTGTAGCGGGGTGCATGCATGGACAAATAAAAAATAGCACACTACAGTGGATCCCAAAATTTCATTTTCACTTTATTTCCTCTCTATCATGTGTTCCCTCCAATCTGCTTCTCCTTCTCAAATCCGCTCTCAAGCTTGTACTCGCTGAACCCATTCTTCGCTGAGAAGATCGTCGCCCCCTCCCCCACCCTCTCAAAATCACCTGAACTCTTTTGCTTCTCCCTCTCAAATCCGCTCTCAAACCTACACTCCCTGAACCTATTATCAAGCTAGCTAAAAACCTATGTCCCCCTCTAGCTCTAGCACATTTCTTCCCTGAACCCATTCTTTGAAAGTTCATGCGATGAGGCAAGTTGGATCCAACACAAGTTGCATTTTTTTCCAGACTGGAGCTAATCGAAGGTTCAAGGGATGTGGCTCTGTTTTCCCCCTTGCCGCCTCTAATTTCTTGGTTCTATGGTTTTCAGAGAAAAGGATTGTTGACGTATGCGTGAATTGCATTAGACAGCTTGTTGTTGGTAATGGCACTAGCTTCTAATTTCATTTCTCTATTTTTCCCCCTTCAGCTTTAGGTTTTGCATAATTTTGCTATGAATATTTGTTCTTGTGTGAGATTGATTCTGAAGTTGGAATTTATCTGAGTTTGGGTTTGCAGTGGTGTATTATGACTTGAGAGTTTGTGTACTTAGTAGATCCATGTTGGGTTCTTGCTTGAGTATGATGTTCTTTAAATGCTCAAAAGTGTTGGATAATTTGTTGTGAATTATTTATTTGGTTGAATAGAAGGAGATGCATAGTGAAGCGATGATATTGAGATGTTACTATAATGATGTTGTAGATGTTATAGTAATGATGACTCCATTTTTTGGTTGTTTCAAGGCTTAATAAAAAAAATTTAAGTTAATTGTGTGAAAATTCAGGCTAGAGTTAGTAAAGTTTCCTTCCTGATATCAATGATAATGTTTTCCATTTGATTTCTTATTGTAGAAGCACAAAGAGCTAAGTTTCCACCTGTATCGATACATTAAGAGAATAGAAAAAAGATATATGGAAAGTTTCCATATGTTTGATTACTCAAATTTGCATTTTCTTATTAATTACTCTATAATGTTTATGATTATTGGATGTTGTCTACATTATCTCTTCAGCATCGTTTAAGAGTGTCGTTACAATATTTAAATTTTTCTTACGACCATAACATGAAATTTATCAACATTTTGTAAACAACTGTTCAAAAAAGTATCTTACGAGCTAAAGCAAAACTTCTTGGGGAAGCTTTTTGCTGACTTGTAGCAAACTTATAGGCTGTGAGCAAATGCATAAGTCTAAAAAACCTATATGGAAAACAGGAACTGTTAATTGCCATTTTAACCGTGGTTGTATAGCGCGCGAAATGATCTTCTAGACATGTAAATTTGTTTGAAAAGATGCTAAAGTGCACTATGACATGTTTAAACACACTTGCACATGGATTTACTATACACTCATATTTTTTAGAAAGCTTTTTGCTGACCCGCAGCAAGCTTATATGCTGTGAGAAAAACTTATATGCATAAGTCTTTTCTAAAGACTTATATGTATAATTAGACTCCTTAACTTCCATTTTAACATAGTTGTAAAGTGTGAAATAACTTCCAAGACATGTAAATTTTTCTGAAAAAGATACTAAGTGCACTCTGACATGGTTAAACACGCTTCCATATGGATTTCCTATACACACATTCTTGTATAGGCCATGACCCGCAACAAAGTTATAGGCTATGAGCAGAACTTACATGCAAAAGTATAAAAAATTCACAGCAAGTTTATGAGGGTTGGGCAATGTAGAGCTACTCATGGTTAATTTCTTTTAAATTTGTTTGTGTGTGAACTATTTCCGCATTTATTTTGTTACCAATGTTATCCAATTTTCTTATACTTTTTCTTGAGGTGGTTTTGTAAGAGTTTTTTTCCCCCTTATTTTGTGCAGGTGGTTAATTTTCTAGTTAAAGTAAATGGAGGTGGAAAGGTCTATGGAGGAGGAATGAATCAATTATGGCATTGAGAATGTTATTGTGTCCGTTATTTGTTTATTCTTTTCTTCATATATATATATATATATATTCTTTATTTGTTTATTCCATTCCTATATGTGTGTGTGTGTTCTTTATTTGTTTATAGCTTACAGCTTTTTTTTTTCCAGTTAGTTTGCTTTCGTTCTTAGTTTCTTGTAGGTTCTCTCATTTTGATGTTGAGATTGAGTTTAATAAGTTACTTGATTCTCTCATTTGCTCACTTTAACGGATTTTATTGTGTGATAAACTTTAAAGAGAGAAGGTGGGGCAAGAGCATGGAAGAGATTTGATAATAGGAGATTCAGAACCTTGTTTGCATAATAATTAGATGTAACACCTTAGTAATTAACCAAATATATCTAGGTTGAATCTGATTAATGACTAGACTTTACTCCTTGCTTTGGTTCTTTCTTCATAATTTGAAAATACTTAGTGAAATTACGAGCTATTTTTTTTAAAAAAAAAACGTAATTGAAAACGTGAGCCGAGTACAACGTGAACGAGTAAGTGGAGTATAATAAGACGTTTAAGAATATATCATATCATATCACTTTGGCTCCATCATATAACATCCATAAGCATATTATAACATGTATTTACATACAATAACCTCACTCAAAGGGTGAGTTATGATCATACATCATTGTCTTTATGCAAACCCATAAAAGAAAATATACATAAGGAAATACATGCCCCTAAACTAGATAACTTCATAAGCCGGGAAGGTTATCCTAAAACTAGGGTGCATGAACACACATAAATCTACTAAGAACCTTCTATGACCACTGTCCTGGAAATAGGGGAATAAATCCGATCCACTGATGAGCTCCCTCGGGAGGGGATACACGAGATGCACCAGGCTGGGGTCGCATGGACGGCCTTCTCACTAACCTCGGCTGAACAACTGTTTCCTCACTACCCTCTCTTACACGTGTGGGAGTAGGAGCAGAGCTCTCAGAATATACATGAGTAGGAGTGTCCTCTGAAGGATCAGTTTCAGAATATCTCGTCTCGGGAACATACTCTGGAAATCCATGGCCAGCAGATGAAGTGGGATAAGAACGTAATATCCTTTCATCAAGTGGACGTGCATGTTCGAAAACCATTTCATCACCATAGGGAGAAGTAGGAGAAAATCGATAACTAGGGACAGGATGTGCAAATGGACGACCTATGTAAATAAAAACACGAACTGCGCACCTCCCTTCAAAATGATATGAGCGATGCACCGGATCATAATGGAATTCCCAAGTAGGGGTATCAACGAACAAAATGAATGTCGCCATTTGAATCTGTAGACAATGACGGAAATAAAGAAAAGGGAGTGAGAATCTTGCTAAAGAATTCTCAGTAGGGTACCTCCTTCTACAGTGACATTATCAAAGTCCCCAGGAACCTTGGGATTATTCTAAAATAGTGAGCACACAAAGATTCATTTTAAGTTCGGACAAATACTTAACCGAGGTTCGTCAATTTTTAATCATGCGTCTTATAATGCATTATAATCTTGACATGTCATATTTACAATGAACTTTTCCTTTATCATTACATCATATTCGTCATCATCATTATCAAAATAACATGCATAAAAGAACGTCATATAATATTAGCTACACATGGACACAATGCACATATTTCATTTCTTTAGTGCCTTAGGTGACTTAAAATCTTATCATCATCATTATTTTCCTTGGGCCACCCTATACTCCACCCTTTTGAGAGTAATTTAGGTTATGAGCTCATACTTTACTAGTCGTCACTAGCATATACTTATCCCTTTTGATAAGCTAAAGTCCCGACTCTACCCTTTTGAGAGAACGGGTTAGGGGGCTAAAATCGCCTTTTCACCACATATAGTCTGATGGTTCCAAAGGATCATTTTTTTATAAGTTTAAGTCACCATTAAATCTTTGCATGTTATATCACAATACAATTCATAAACATCATAGTATTTTCTCATTTATAGTCTTAAGCTAGAATAATATATATCAACTATAATCATGCATCTGGGAGATTCCCAGGAAAGAGAGGTGGGTCACAATAGACACGCTTAAATACTAAGTCTTTCCTTAGCCAGAACCTTTCCAAATTATACTTTTACAATGATACACTTTCTTCTAGCAACAAAGGTAAATTTTACATAATAAAGAATATTTTATGCATAAGCATTCTCATTATTTGCAACAGCAACTATAACATGCAAGCCGGGAAATCATTCAATTATAGAACTAATTAGTTATGCACCTAAGGGATTTATTACCATCCTTATGATTATTTATAGGCCTTAAGAACACTATTAAATCAAATGGGGTAGTATAGGTAGTAAGTTGTTCCTAAGGTTTTACGGTATGCTAGAAGTTATGTTTTAAATCCTTTCTTGTTACCAGCTTTCCCTATGATGCTGAAATTAGTTACTAAACCAATTATGAATCATTCTCCCTTATTTAAATATAATAAAACCTGGTTCTTATCGTTGCTAAAGATTCTGGATAGAATGCATAAATTTCATTCCCTAGAGTTCTAGAAATCTTATTTTTACGGTTTTCTAGTTGCTAAGTTCATTTTTAGTGTTCAGGATCAATCCTAGTCTAATTGATACCAAAATTTTCATGGCTAACTAATCCTAGACAGAATTATAATATACTAAAACAGATTTGGCATTGGCTAAACTTAAAGGGGTCAAAAACTAGGTAAATTCTAGCTCTTCGGTTGTTTTAGGGAGTTAGTTTTATCTTTAACATGCAGTGAATCATTCTCTTAACAATAAACCATAATTATCACAACTTCAAACATATCAAATCATTATCATACATTGATACTAAACTCAGATCAGTGGCCGAATCATGAACCTCATGCAATTACATAGAATCATATTTTAAGTGCATATAAAATACTAGTTCCGCGTAAAATCCTTGCAAAGTCTTAAAACTCATTTAGAAACTAGTTCTTTTGTCAAACTTGGGAGGATCTTCACAATTAAAATACTCACTTAAGATAAAAGGAGTAAGTCTTGAGCTTTAGAGATTTAGGTGACCTCTTAGAATTATAAACATGCTATGCAACCTTATTTTAATCTTATCTTTATAAGGTGATAGCTTGGAATTATAAACATGATATGCAATTCCATTTCTTTATCTTTAAGATTTAAGGTGATGACTTGAAAATTTAACATGATGCAAGAACTTGAAATATAAACATGATGCAAGAAACTGGAGCGGCGATAATCCGCACAGGACCAGTAGAGGGAGAAGAGAATATTAAGAAACCGGAGCGGCGATAGTCCGCATAGGACCGGTGAAGGGAGAAGAGGATTATTATTACATCTTTTTAAGCTCCAATCTCAAGACTTTTTAAAGAATAAATTCTTTAACTCCAATAATCATATTTCTTTGCTTGTGATACATGGCCAAGTCTTTGACCTCTAGGATCTTTAGGTGATGGCATAAAATAAACATGCCATGCGTTGATTTTTTTAGCCATTATAAAATAAAGTGAGAGCATAAATTAAATATGAGATGCAACCTCTTTATTATCTTGAAAGATTAAGTGATGACTTGAAACATAAACATGAAATACAAGCTTGGAAAATACATTTTTCAAGTTCTAAACTAAAAATCTTTGTTTTAGCATCATAAAGCATTATTCTTTAGAGTTTTGCATCAAGTGGAATTTTCAAGCTTTAGAGGCCTAACTTGTGATGGATTTACAACCCACCCTCAAGGTCCTCATCATCAAGCCATCATCTTAGTTCCACCTAGGCCATATGGCCGAATTGGTTAAAGAAAAATGAAGAGGAAAATCGAAATGAAAAGCTAAGGTAAGTTTATAATTTCATCATTTTGAGCTAAAAACACAACTCCTCAAAGCATAGAAATAAATTTAGAAACTACTCCCTATCTAATCTGAGTTGAAGAAGAGGAAGAGAACTTGATTTCTTGAAGTGAAATGAAACAAAATCTTTTTGAAAAATTGAAGAAAGAATTCAGCCAAAGAGGAGGAAGAAAGAAAGTTTTTGGTGCTCCTAAAAACTAGTTATGAACAAAGCATTCCAAGACCACTCAAGCAAGCCTATTTATAGAAGATTTTGAGGCTTCTAATTGGCCAAAATGAGGAGGTAGTTGGCGGAATTTTGTAGGAGAAATAAGGGAGGAAAAATCACTTTAGACAAAGTTGTATGAAATTAAGGAATTATGTCTCTCATGGTGACATTTTGGCATTTTGTTTTAGTGTAACTTATGGCAATAATTCAGCTGCATAATGGCATCAATAATTTCGTCTATTACAGCCCAAAGAAGTGAAATTTGTGTGTTCCATGCATTATTTAGGTGTAGGCAAGGTATTCATGTAATTTAGAGAATTTACGATTAAGGGCTTAAGTGAATTAGTAAGCAATTTGGGTGTTTTTGAGCAATTTTGGGTTTTAATCAATCTAAATACATAATTTTGACTCTAGATTAATATTTAGAATTTAATAAGCTTTAATTTGAGCCTAATATTGCTTAGGTTTCGGTATATGAATCAAAAATCCCGAAATTCGCAAAACTGCCCAAGAACAGGGGCAAAATCGTACTTTCACTTAAAAACTGCCCGAGGCCACCCGAGCTTAACCAATGGTTAATCATGGCTTAGAAACAAATTTTAAAACATTTTAGTGAGGTTCGGGCTCAGTCGGCACGTACATCGGAGTTAAAACAGCCGCAGGGCGTTTTGATCATTTCGCGCGTCGGAACTCAAAATTGAGATCATTCTGCTCTATTAACACACATAACACAAACAATCCCTTATTATCATCAAAACATCCCCTTGAGAATAGGTGGGGCCCACGATCCTCATTTTCTGAGTAAAATAACTTTAGGGGCATTTTGGTCATTTTATACGTACAGAAATTCGAGATTTGCGACTTTCGCATGAATCGCTTCTAACATCTCTTCTAATGTTATATTCCTTTATTGAGGATTGTTCGGCCTCAAATCTTATGTAATAATTACCTACAGTAATTCGGTAATTTCTAATGACAGTAAAAATTACAGTAAAAATTGGGGCGTTACATTAGAGATGATTGAGAATATCCTCCAATACTCTTATCTTCATTTTGTTGATTGTCACAAACATAGGTATATTTTTGTCCCTATAGTTTTAGACTATTGCTAGATTTTTTATTTTATGTAAATCATTTCTAGATGTTTTGATATTTTAGACTATCATTTTGGAAAGGCTTTATTAGGCATCCATTTGTATGTATATAGATTTGCAAATATAAGTTACGTGAGATTTATAGTAATTGTAAAATGGATGACCTCCTATTCGGGAGATGGATATTTAATTTTGTATAATGCTTTTATATTAACTTCATGATGATGTTATACAAGAAAATTTGTCATGTAAAGACATATTAAGGATAACTTATTTGCATAATATTAAAATTACTAGCATATTATGAACAACTTATTAGTAAATGTTGCTTACTTAATAGCTAAAGCAGTATCTGTACATGTCATTCCAATTTGTCAAATGCCTTGCAAGTTTTTCTTTTGGCTTGTTCACATAAAGCAATTTAAGATAGTTCATACAATTCAAACTGCTACAATAGTGGGCATAAACTACGAAAGGTACAAACCCCTAGGGAGGTCATTTCACACGCCATACCACTGTGTCAAATTGGTAACTAAGAATTATATTCTTGCATATAAGTCTTTAAACTCATGCATATAAGTTTGCTCATAGCCTATAAGTTTGTTGTGAGTCAGTAAAGGGTCTCCCCAAGAACGTGAGTGTACAATAAATTCATGTGCGAGCATATTATACATGTCATTGTGTACTCTAGTACCTTTTCAGATAAATTTACATATCCAGGAGGTTATTTTATACGTTATACAACTGTGTTAAAATGACAGTTAAGAATTTCATTTTTGCATATAAGTCTTTAAACTTATGGATTATTTTGCTGGTGATTTTGCAGTTTTTACAAGAGACCCTGCTAGATTATTGGCATTTATCAATATTTACTAGCTAATTTGAAATACGTTACCAGCTAAAAAGCTACCAAATTACCAACTTCTGCCAGTCCTATTCAAGAATCATTTTAGAATAAGTGTCATTTGTATTTGTTGGTGTTGGTCCTAAAAAAAGGGCTACATGCTAATGAAACCTTTAATTAAGTTGAGTAAGACTTATGGGAGTGGGTCTAATCATTTTCAAGAGACCCTACCAGATTATTAGCGTTTGTCCATATTTACCAGCTAACCTGAAAGAAGTTACAAGCAAAAGCTATGAAATTACCAGCTTTAAATAGTCCTATTCAATGGGTAACTCAAGATTTTCTTATTGTACCATTCACTACAAGCTATCTTATATAATAGCAATCAGTATTGTGCCATCAAATAAACTATCTTTGATTAGGTAACCATAGAGATTCAAAAAATAACATTTATATTGCTTTGTGAATCCTTTAAAAATATGCTTTAGCTCATGGGCATACTACTTCACTTGGCAAATAACTAGAGAATCTTCCAACAACATATCTTGAGTTTTCTAATATACCATGCACAGTGAATCAAAAAGTCCAAAACAATGCAAATTTAATTGTATTTAGCACAATCTGGAATATAGGACATCATCAATAATACTATACGTTGGGACTACCAAGCTCATTAATAGGCTCAACAACATTCTCAATGTCATGGTTGATTGATTCCTCCTCCATAGACCTTTCCACCTTCGTAGACATTTCCACCTCCATTTATTTTAACTAGAAAATTAACAACTTGCACAAAAAAGAAAGAAAAAAAAATAAAAAAAACTCTTACAAAATCACCTCAAGAAAGATATAAGAAAATTGGATAATGTTGGTAACAAAATAAATGCAAACACAGTTCACACAAACAAATTCAAAAGAAATTGATCATGAGTAGCTCTACATTGCCCAAGCCTTGTAAACTTGCTGTGAATTTTCTAAATTTGCTGGTATTTGTGCTAATTTTTGTAATTTTCAATTGTTACTGTTCAAATATAATTTTTTTTTGAGGCTGTAAGCTTTCCAAAAGCTCTAGCTCTATTTATTGGGTCTACTTATTAGAGTGCACTTAGTACCTTTTCAGACAAATTTACATGTCCAGGAAGTTATTTCACAGACTTTACAACCATGTTAAAATGGTAGTTAAGAATTCCAATTTTGTATAGAAGTCTTTAGACTTATGCATATAAGTTTTTCTCATAGCATATAAGCTTGCTGCGGGTCACAAAAAGCTTTCCCAAGAATGTGAGTGTATAATAAATCCATGTGCAAGCGTGTTTAACCATGTCAGAGTGTACTTAGCACCTTTTTCAGACAAATTTACATGCCCGGGAAGTTATTTCACACACTTTACAACTATGTTAAAATGACAGTTAAGAATTCCAGTTTTGCATATAAGTATTTAGACTTATGCATATAAGTTTTTCTCACAGCATATAAACTTGTTGTGGGTTAGCAAAAAGCTTTCCTAAGAATGTGAGTGTAAATTAAATCCATGTGCAAGCATGTTTAACCATGTCATGGTGCACTTCAGCATCTCTTCAAACAAATTTACATGTCTAGGAGGTCATTTCACGCGCTATACAACCGCAGTTAAAATGGCAATTAAGAGTTCCTATTTTCCATATAGGTCTTTTAGACTTATAAGTCTGCTATAAGTCAGCAAAGAGCTTCCCCAAGAAGTTTTGCTTTAGCTCATAAGTAAGATACTTTTTTGAGCAGTTGTTCACAAAATATTGATAAATTTTGTGTTATTGTCGTAAGAAAAATGTGAATATTGTAACAACACTCTTAAACAATGCTGAAGAGAGAATGTAGACAACATCCAGTAATCATAAACATTATAGAGTAACTAATAAGAAAATGCAAATTTGAGTAATCAAACATATGGAAACTTTCCATATATCTTTTTTCTATTCTCTTAATGCATCAATATGGCTGGAAACTTAGCTCTTTGTGCTTCTATAGTAAGAAATCAAATGGAAAACATTATCATTGATATCTGGAAGGAAACTTTACCAACTCTGGCCTGAATTTTCACACAATTAAATTAATTTTTTTATTAAGCCTTGAAACAACCAAAAAATGGAGTCATCATTACTATAACATCTAAAGCATCATTACAGTAACATCTCAATATCATCGCCTCACTATGCATCTCCTTCTATTCAACCAAATAAATAATTCACAACAAATTATCCAACACTTTTGAGCATTTAAAGAACATC
Organism: Dalbergia cochinchinensis; assembly: GCA_031216125.1. Lineage (NCBI taxonomy): Eukaryota > Viridiplantae > Streptophyta > Magnoliopsida > Fabales > Fabaceae > Dalbergia > Dalbergia cochinchinensis. Next base: position 71,123,557 of record CM062368.1, on the reverse strand, counting down.
ATACTCAAGCAAGAACCCAACATGGATCTACTACGTACACAAACTCTCGAGTCATAACACACAACTGCAAACCCAAACTTAGACAAATCCCAACTTCATAATCAATCTCGCACAAGAACAAATATCCATAGCAAAATTATGCAAAACTTAAAACTGAAGAGGCAAAAAAATAGAGAAATGAAATTAGAAGCTAGTGCCATTACCAATAACAAGCTTTCTAATGCAACCCACGCATAGATCAACAATCCCTTTCTCTGAAAACCATAGAACCAAGAAATTAGAGGCAGCAAGAAGGAAAACAAAGCGTCATCCCTTGAACCTTCGATCAGCTCTAGTCTAGAAAAAAAATGCAACTTGTGTTGGATCCAACTTGCCTTATCCTTTGAACTTTCAAAGAATTGGTTTAGGGAAGAGATGTACTAAAGCTAGAGGGGCACATAGGTTTTCAGCTAGCTTGAGAATGGGTGTAGGGAGTCCAGGTTTGAGAGCGAATTTGAGAGGGAGAAGCAAATGGGTTCAGTTGATTTTGAGAGGGTGGGGGAGGGGGCGGCGATATTCTCAGCGGAGAATGGGTTCAGCAAGTACAAGGTTGAGAGCGGATTTGAGAGGGAGAAGTAGATTGGAAGGAACACATGATAGAGAGTCAATGAAATGAAAATGAAATTTTGGGGTCCACTGTGGTGTGCTATTTTCTATTTGTCCATGCATGTACCCCACAACAGTTGCATACGGTGTTTGTATAAACACCCCAGTGGGTGTCAAGATAGCATTGTTGTTTTTCTTTTCCCAAAAAAGTTCAATACAAGTATTGTATATTGTAAAACATCAAAATTTTAAATAAGTAAAATTCTATATGCTAATATAATATTTTTAAAGTAGAATTATCATTTCAAGTCTCGAAAAAATTAGGTTACTGCCAAAATAATCTTAAAAGAAACTATATTTGTCCGTAGCTTTTAAAAGATCTACATCATTTGACAAATTCACCTAGAAGTTAACTAACCTTCATATTTGTTAATAGAAGTGATTATGTTTTATATTGTATGCCAATTTTGTACCATAAAACAACTACTTTAGTCTCTAAAGATCATATCTTTTTCAAAAATAGCCAATTTTTTTTGTCAAGTTGACATTATAGAATAACCATTTTAGCCCTTAAAAGATCATATCTTTAACAAAATAGCCATGAATAATTTTTTAACAGAAGCAAAAACTAGTTGACGTTTTGATGAATTTGTCAGATGAGTTGGGCCTTTGAATGGCCATGACTAAATAAGTTTCTATTATGTGCTATTTTGACAATGATATGATCCTTAGGGGATAAAATGGTGATTCTTCCTTATTTTAATACATCCAGAGGCTAAAAGTCTAGAAGATAATATCCAAATAACACAATTCTAATATCACAACGTTTAAATTTTGAAGTTCTTAGATATCCAAATAACAATTATAATATCAATAATTTCATATTCAAAACATTAAACAACACAATTCATATTAGATGTTTATAAAGCCTCAAAACACAAATTATAAATTGAAGGCATTCGAAAGAAATATAAAATAAACTTGTCATCTCCTAACTCAATTAACAATTTGAACACGTCATCTCCTTCGTACAACTTAAAGCAAAACCAAAAATATCTTTTTTATTTTGGTATTGATTTATGAAATATAACATGAGTAATGATCTTACAAAATAAAAATGTTACCTTGATATGCAATGAACATTTTGTGATTAGTTTGGGTCGAGTCTCAAGTTAGGGATGCAAATTCAATGACCAAACCAATATGTAATTAGTTCCAATTAAGTCAATGATTCAATCCGTACATGACCAATATAATCAGATCATTTTGGAATCATCGCATTCATTAAGTCGGCTCGATTCGCCTACAACCCTACCTAACACAAATCATTTAAGCAGCATAGTGACATCGTGGGATTGAGACCGACTTTAGAGTTAGGATTGTGTAGTGATGGACAAGGTGTAGGTTGAAATGTGCATGAGAAGGGGGGGTTGAATCTTGCTTACTTCATTTAACTTTTCTGAAGCATTTAAAACAAATACTACCAAGTATAAAACTTGTAGTGCCGTGAAAACTCAATTAGTAGTTTCAGAAAGTAGATTTCTGAAGTATAAAATAAATAACAGAATAGAAAGAACATTATTTCAGCATACGATGAATAATGAAATGCAATAGAGAAATATAGAGGAGGTGAAGGAGAGAAAGATGAGACACAAATATTTTTATACTAGTTCAGCCAAACTATCTACATTCTATATTTGAGGTTCCACTAAAACATCTTTCTCAAACCAGAGAAAGAAAACTGGATAATCTTTACATTAGCCTTCCTAAGCTTTGATCTGTGACTAACAGACATCACCTGCTGCCACAAATTGAGTAGTTCTTCACTAGCTTCTACAAGCTGAATCGAGTAGTATTGCCTAGCCTCTCCAAACTGCACGTAGTTTTGCCCCAACCCCTCCAAGCTGTAAATAGTCTTTGAATAGCCTTTCCAAGCTAAACCGTGATCAATAAAAGCGCCTTATTGTCATGTTGCAAGTAGTTTTATGTTAGCCTCTCCAAGCTATCTCACAGCAATCACTACTGGATCGAGGATACAAAGGTGTAGTGTTTGGGTTACTACTCAAACTAACCTATACTCAAGTTTCCTTAACATATACATGAAAAGTTCTTGGGAAAACTTGAGTGACTTCCTTCTATCATTTCTTCCCAAGCAAGAACATAAATCTATTTAAGAACGTAGAAGAAAGATTTTTACAAGTAAGGAATCTGATTATATAATGATATAAATCTTACTGGAGATGAGAAGAGATTTTTTCCAGAATTTCTTCTTTTTGTGCAGAGCTTCTCTCTTTTACATTGGAGAACAATATCTCTATTTAAAGAAAGTATTCCTTATGACCGTTGCCTATGATTTGTTTTTCCAGGGACACATGTTGATAATCCATTTGTGTCTTGGAAAGATAGTCTAGAAGTGTAGCCTGTCGGTCTGTTAGATCATTTTGCAAAAGCCAATGTGGAATAGAGGTTTCTGATATTCTTTAGAAATTACTCTTACTTTTTGAACCAAGGTTTCTAAACTTTTTCTTCCAAGACTTTGGATAGTTGACTTCAAAGGTAAGAGAGATGATTAGCTGATTCTGACACTGGATTTGACTCTTTGAATTTCAAAATTCAAATTCAAATTTTCCTCCATTTCTAGTAACACTTAGAGCTCCACAGTAACGTGAGCTTTCTGACATGGGATATTAGATCCTTGATGATATCTTCATTTTTTGATCTTTAGTCCAAGCATTTTGATGATGACTGATATGTGATTATGTTGATTGAGGATAATGTAACATTTGGTTTTTAGAGATTGCTTAATATCTTCATGTAAGCATACTTTCTGATGTCCAATACTACTTTTTGAAGTCTCAGGATTTGGTTTCTTATAGCATTGATATCTTATTCAAATCATTAGCTATCAATTGCTTGAATAAGGATATGATTTCACTTCCATTTTAGTTCATATGTCGTACCATAAGATAAACATGTTTACACATGCAGAGTGAAATATATTCTCATTTGATTAAACCTTGCTCTCACTAAATGATAGAAACCTGTTATAATGCTACAAGAAACTCAAGACAACCATTAGTCATTCTTCAAAGCATTTTCTTTAAATTGGATTTGTTGTCATTCAAAACTGATTAGCGTATATTGATAGGGTTCTGGAGCTAACACAAGGGCCATATCATAGTTTTCAAACTTGATTCGATGTTTGACTTGGACAAGGCACTGATTACTAGGTTACTAGTTCAACCAATGGGTCACTGGTTGAATTAGATTTAATTAAATAAATATATAAAAGTTAAAATATTTTAATTTATATGCCTATGATTTATTATAGGGTAAATGCATTTTACTCCCTTGAATTTTATGTTATGTGCAGTTTATAACATGACTTTTCATTTTTCAAAATATTTATTGGTACAAAATACCCCTCAATATAATTTTGGTAATTAGTGAAGGTATAGTTTATGTGAACTTAAACCCCTTTACGTTTCTAATTTGTGCAATCCAACATCTTGTATGTGAATTCTCATGTTCACTTAACCCTCTTTTTTATTGTGTGCAATTCGACACCCTGCTATGACCTAAAGTTTTGCATTATTTGAAAAGTCAATGTTTGTTTTGCACAGTTTGGAAAGTTTAGGGTGTTGCGATGCATGTTTTGAAATGATAGAGTGTAAACTGCACATGATATATAGTTCAGTAAGATAAAATGCATTTAATCCTTTATTATATAATATAAAATAATTACAAATTAATGAATAATATATATGTAATATCATGTAATCTATAAAATAAAAACTAATAAAGGTTTCTCTAGTACCCTAATAAAATTCAAGGGTACCCATATATTGTAATTATTTGTGGTTAAGATTTTGCCATGTGTTCTATTAATCCAAACTATTAAAACTTGGAAAAAGAAAGATTCAATCACAACCATGGATAATAAGAATGGAACCGATACTTGTAGGAAAATCCAAAATAGTAGTATATATAACTTTTGGCCTACATACTTTGTGCTATAAGTTAAAGGACGGTTTCTATTGATCGATTGTTTTATGATGATACATATGAAATGCTGAATTAGTTTAGTGAGAACATTTCAACATGGGGCAAGCCACTATGAGGGTGCCAGCTAATAGGGAAGCGCACAACAACAAAAGCTAGTGATAGAGAGATAAGCGATTGTGCAAAGGAAGGGATTTGATCAATATCTAGCAATTGAGTGAGTTTTGAGATGCAGGTTCGAGGGTCATCGAAGAAGATGATAGTGGCTCAGGAGAGTTGGTGGAAGAGCTCACATAGCAACAATACTATTTGTAAGCCTACCTTGATAGAAGGAGGTAAATGAGGCCAAGCTTTTCTTTTATAAAGGGAAGATATTTCAATTTCCAAACGTCATTGAAAATTTTGGTGGATGGACTTTTCCACTTGGTAGGGCCAAAGGTCTGTAACCACTAATAAAATGTTAAAAAATATTAAATTTAAATAAAATTAGTATGACCAAAGTAGTTTGATTAAATTGAGCTAGGTCACCAGGTTTTATGGAAATCGATCGAGTTAGACCGGCTTTTACTTACTAATCCTATCCATTAATAAATTCAGACTAGTTAGTTGGTCGGTTCATCGGTCCAACCAATTGGTTTGAGTCGGTCTTTAGAACACTGGCCAGTTGTTAAAGAGGCTGATGATATTATTCAATGACAATCAATGCTAGAACCACAATGATTCGAAAAAGGGAAATAGAAGGAAGGCGTATGATCCCAACATCCACCATGGAGGTTCTTCTGGAATTCATCAAAGCATATCACAAATTCCTCTAGTTGATAAGGGACCATGCTATTGGAGTTGAATATTTGGAGCACAAACTAAAATGCAGAGCTCACGATGAGGACATGTGTAGAGGGGAGGACGTTAGAGCAAGGCATGTCGAGACTAGGCTATGGAAATAGGAAGATCATATGAAGGAGTTAGAAGTGTGCTTTAAAGCCAAGGAGAACCTCTGACATAGGGAAAGAAACCCCAGCATTGAAAGAAGCCAATCAAGAATGAAGCCATCTCAAAGAGTATAGAATTCAAGCCCTCAATGTCAAGAAGAGGGGGTGGCAATATACTCGACTCGCTATAGATTAGAATTAAGCTCAGAGCGCACCCAAATTAAGACCAAGAATATGCACAGATAGATGACAGAGTCTGAGTTTAGGATATCGCAATTCAGCATAGAAGATGAGGTTGAGACGCCAGTCTAATTATAACATGAGCTTTCCTTTACCCAAGGTTTCAAGTCCCCTGCCAATGTTAGGCTATATGATGGCACGACGAATTAGCAAGACCATATAGACATCTTTTGAACTAGGATGTACTTGGATAGGACATTGAACTAAGGGAAGTGTAAGGCATTTCTAATTACATTGGAAAAATCTATGTTGTAATAGTTCAATCGCCTACCTTAGAGGTCAATTCAAAAGTTCCATGACCTCCCAACTCATTTTTTAGCTCTGTTCATGGTCAGTAAGAGCAAATCCAATTCAATCATGAGTCTAATTGTATTTGCAATCTTGGGTCCTTGAGGTATTATTTTGAATGCTTTGATAAGGAGACATTGTAAATAAAAAACTTGAGCCCCTACATGCCTTAGTCACTTTGATCAATGACATCAAAGTAAGAGTTGATCAACCACTCTTGTCTCAACCCAAAGCTAATAGTGGAGTTGCTAGATCCTCTAAGAGTAACAGTCTCAGGCATCCACTGGATGATACATTTATCTCAGATATTATGGATCTAATTGGGAAAAGTTTTACATATTTATTAGTTTGAATTTCTTTTATACATGTTAACTTATGATTTTATTATTAAATTAACTATTGAATGTTTGACATTGCCTATTATGTTTCATGTGTATAGTTGGATTCCTCCTAGTCAGAATTTGTATTAGAGCACTAGCATGACACCCTTGCAAAGATGCCTAACAAGACAATGAAGATGTGGTATAAAGGGTTGAATGTAATAAAATCAATTAATATATTCAATGTGTTATTGTGTGAAATGTTACACACACCACATATATTAACTATTTAATATTTGTTTAGAACAACTTTATCATAGACTCATAGGAGGACAACTTAATGTACAAGGATTGGAAGCATTGCATTGGGAAGCAGCTGTGGGAGATGTATCGTGACATTAGTGAGCCTAATGCCTCCACAAACTGGATAATAGATGCCCACCTATGGGTGTTGCAAAAGTATTGGTGTTCCCTTAGAATTTTTGAACAATTTTGGGAAGGCCAAGGTCAATAAGACATGTGTTAGAAGTGGCCCTCTACATACGGATGGTTTTATGACATTGACCGACATTAAGGCCACTTTGGTTAATGACTTATTATTCTTAAAGAAATTTTATATTATATTTACTTATTCTTTTGAATGTTTATCAATTATTTTATTTTTCAATTGTTTATTACTTATGTGGATTGGTTGGAAAAGGTCTTAAATAGGATACCTATGCAGGGCGAGGTGTTCAAGGAAATGCACACTTGTAGGCATGACAAATCACAGTGGGTTGACACTCGTTGTGAGGCCACATATGTAAGTATAATTATCAATTGGATTTCTAGTTTAGTACTTTAATTATTTTATAACTCTTAATATTTATTTAATTTTGATTACATGTAGAGGCTAGAAGAGGCTAGGATTCAATAGATGCAAGTATCTCAAGATGGGACCACTCTTGATGACTAGCCTCCTATTTGTGATAAGGCATTGTGGTTACAAACAAAGGGCGGTCCTTACAACAATCACATTGATGACAGTGGGACTTGTTATGCCGATTCATTATCCCCTACCTCTCTGGTCGGGGATGCCTTAGCTCCGGGGCTTTTGGTGGAGTACATTATTGCTCCTGTCATGAATTGTTAAGTGATCTCAAATTAAAATTAGGTTCCCCTAAACTTGTAGTATAGAAACAACCCAAATCGTTTCCCAATATGCCTTAAATATTATTGTACACAATTATAAAATGTTAGAAAAATAGGGGTTTTGATCAATTGTAAATAATAATAAACAATAACAATAAATAAATCAATATATGAAAACAATTAACCCAAGAACTATTTAGAGTATTTGAATTTTGCCTATTATGGATCAAGAGTAGGGCTGCCAAACAGGCAGGGCTTGCCCACTTAGGCCCGGTCCATTTTGGCCTACAAAACAAATAAGCCTAAATGGGCTGGCCTGTTTTGTCAAAAACTCATTAACACCTAGCATCAGCAAAAACATTGCTGCAACTTTCTTCACCAAACCCCCCAAAACAGAGAAAAATAATAAAATATAATGAAAAAGGAAGTCAAATCTAACAATTTCCAGTTTTCCACTAAAAAATCCACCAAATACTATTAGCTTTAGATCCTTATCTTTTATGCTAATCAGTTTTAAATAACAACAAAGCCAATTTAAAGAAAATGCTTTGAAGAACGACTAATGTTTGTCTTGAGTTTCTTGTAAGAGTATAACAAGTTTCTATCATTTAGCAAGAGCAATGCATACTTAAATGAGAATCATCTATTTTGCCGTTGTAGTCAATACTCCAAGTCTTAAAAGAAAGAGTTTAGAAACCACGGTTCAGAAAGTAAGAGTAATTTCTGAAGTATATCAAAAACCTTTATTCCACAATGGCTTCTACCAACTATTCTGACTGACAGACAGGCTACTCTTCTAAGCTATCTTTCCAAGACATAATGGATGATCAACACGTGTCCCTAGAAGAACATATCATAGGCAACAGTCACAAGGAAGACCTTCCATAAGTATAGATATTATGCTTTAATGAAAAAGTGAGAGACTCCGTGCATTAGAAAGAAAATTCTGGAAAAATCTCTCCTCATCTCCAGTAAGGTTCATATCATTATGTAATCAATTCCTTACTCGTAAAAATCTTCCTTTTACGTTCTTTATTAGATCTATGTTCTTCCTAGGGAAGAAATGATAAAAGGAAGTCATTCAAGTTTTCCCAGGAACTTTTTATGTATACGTTAAAGAAACTTGAGTGTAGGTTAGTTTGAGTGACAACCCAAACACTAAACCTTTGTATCCTCAATCCGATAGTGATTGCTATGAGATAGCTTGGAGAAGCTACTGTAAAACTACTTGCAACGTCAATGAGATGTTCTTGCTGATCAAATTTTAGCTTGGAGAGGCTAATCAAAGACTACTTGCAGCTTGGAGAGGCTGGGGCATACTTGCAGCTTGGAGATGCTGGGACAAGACTATTTACAGCTTAGAGAGGCTGGAGTAAGACTATCGATTTATCCTGGAGAGGCTTTACCAAAGAATACTCAACTTGTTACAGTCTCTGATTTTGTCTGCTGGTCACAAGGTTCAGCTTAGAGAGGTTGGGAAGAATTACTCGGTTTAACTTGGAGAGGTTGGTGAAGAACTACTCAATTTGTGGCAGCGGGTGATTTCTGTAGATCACAGATGAGAGCTTGGGAAGACTAATGTAAAGACTATCTATTTGTTCTTGCTCATGTTGAGAAAGATGTTTTTAGTGGAACCTTAATATTTGTTAAGTACTGGATGTAGGTAGTTTGGCCGAACCAATATAAAAATATTTATGTCTCATCTTTCTCTGCTTAATCTCCTTGATATTTATTTGTTGTGTTTTATTATTGATTTATACGCTGAAATAATGTTCTCGCCGTTCTGTTATTTATTTTATGATATACGTTTATTAACAAAGCTTCATAAATCTACTTTCTGAAACTACTAATTATGTTTCCGCTGTACTAGAAGTTTTACACTTGATAGTATCTTCGAGAAAATTTTCAGATAAGTAAAAAGAATCAATACATGATTTAACTCCTCTTCTTGTGCACATTTCCACCTACAAATGGTATCAGATCAAGGCCTCTGAATGGTTGAGCAATCCAACAATTGCGGAGGACAAAAATATAAGGGACTGAATGACATATATCCACTTCACAAGATTAGTCTATCGACTGAACATCTTTCGTTGATGAGATTCTAGGATCTGGCATAGTACACTCAAATGGTGAAAGGGATTCCAAAGGATCGATAAACAAGAACAACACAAAAGGAAAGAGTCCAGTTGTTCCACTAAGTCTAGTCTTTATTCATATATGCTCTAAGCTGAAGTTGAATATGCTACATATTTATTGCTTGTGACATATGAAAGGCTATACGAAATAGATTGTGCATGATGTCTGAAGATCTTAAACTGTTTCAAGAAATCCTTGATCCTGAGGTTGTCATATCAGATGTAATGCAATGCTAAAGCAATGAAAATTGCTAAAACTTCATATGAAGTAGAAAGATTTGATATTATTATCTGAGATTGAATATGGAGATGAGATCTTTCTGTCTGTGAAAAAATGTCAAATTCTGTAATGACTAGAACAAGGAGACATCAATCTCATGAATAACAAAACATGACAAAAATTATCTTGAGAAAGCAATCTACTTATTGCAGTGAAAACAGACATCATGTATTGGGAATTCCAAGTCTAGAGCTTAATAGATATATCCCTACATAAAGGAGAAGAATGTGCTAGACATCTAGAAAACGGATAAAACTGAAGCCTCTAAAAAGGCTACATGAAAACGCCAGGAAGTCATTTTTGAATTCTTGAGAGGACTTCATAGCTTCTAAAGACCTGACCTGTAACATTTGATATATATATTTCAAAAGCTTTGTCTTTGTGGAAATGGTCAAATTCCATAGTGTCAGAAAACTGGTATGGGATATACAGAGGAAACAAAATGTGAAATGCTACTTCATCCATTATATTTGTATTCTGTTTTTACTCTCAAATGATTCTTGAAAAAGAATTCCATTAGAAAGGTTAGAAAATCTCTTTTTTTGAAGCTAACCAAAAAGGACCTATGGAAGTCTAGGTACCAATATTATATCTTTTCTCCTTGCAGATATTTCTAAAAAGTTTCTTTGGCAGAAGTTTCAAGAAGCAAACAGATGATGATCTTTCTAGATGCCACGTACTGAACCTAAGAGTTATGTTAGATCTTGAAGGATAAACTACTCAAGAATCTCTCAAGTATGATGATGAAAAAACTTAAAGAAGATCTTGTTGATAATCTCAATGATCTTAAAGAAAAGTCCTGAGAAAATGAATCTCAAGAAAGTTCCCAGAAGCTAGCAGATAAAGGCCAAGGCTTCAGAAAATGAGCTCCAGAACATCAACACTTTAGAGAGTATGCTCAGATCTTCCAAGATGATTAGAAAGTAATCTTTCTGGACCACAAAATGAGTCGTATGAAGATGTCATAGAAGCTAAATGATCTCAATGTATAGAAACTACATGAGAGTTTCTGATTTAAAGATGGTCTTCTATTGTTTAAGTTCATAGATTGGCTCCGAAGGGTATGAGAACCAAGTCATCCCCTGGATGAATACGAAAACAGTGCTTTTATTACCATCATGGAACCTGAAGGTATTGAAAAAGCTTTGAGTATTGAAAGTTGGGTAGAAGCTATGCTAAATATGCTGATCAAGTTCAAGAGAAAGGCAAAATCTACACAACATGATGAAACATCATCACTAGTACAAAGAATGTGTTCAAGGATAATTTGGATAAAGCAGACAATATCAGGGCAAGCATGGCTGCACAAAGTTACATCTATCAATAGATAAGGGATTATGATGTAGCCTTAATGCTACTTTCTGCTTCTAACTTTTCCAAAGAAAGGGATAAAAGAAGGAGCACTAGTAATGCTATAATTTATCGCACCCAGATGCTGCAGATAAGGAATTAGCTTAAAGACAATCTCTTGAGGTATTTCTTTTTCCTTATCTTATGAGATAATATTAGTGTTAAATCCAAGTTTGTTTTGCAAAATCCTTTTTATGCTATATTTGGTTTAAAATGGAGATGTTGAGTAGTAAATGTGCATACTGAATACTTTGTGTCAAGATGTATTCACAATATCAATTGTTAAAGATCACTTGTATGTTTGTCTATTTTTTTAAAATATTTTTCATATCTGCATAAGCATTTATGGATAAAACATCTCTGGACATTCTCTCTGCATAACTCCTATTTGAAGACTATAGCAAAGTCATCAGAAGCCTTTAGATAAAATATCCTCTTGAAGATTCTATATGTTAGGTTGCAAAAACAGCAGTATATATGTAACGCCCTAATAGTCGACCCAATACTACTAGTACGTACTCAGGCCAAATATTAGTCGTTACTAACTGACATGGTTCTTTAAAAAGTAACTTAAAGAAAATACGAGCCAATTTTTTTTCTTAAAACATTACTTAAAATAAGAGCCGCGCGTATCCTGTCGGGTCGGTATTATAAAATGCAGAAACATAAACATAGAGGTGGCTCCAAAACGTAGCATCATCATGACTGAAATATTTCATTTTTATAATATGCATACCCTAAGGGGCAGGGCTCTTCAAGTACATAATAACATGAATACGGTAGAAAAACAGAATACATGGAAAAGAACTGGAAAGAAGCATCCCTACCCATGTGCAATCTAAGATGGATAACCTCAACACAAAAGAGGTTCCATCCATACTATGTGACGTGCGTGCACTAAGGACTACCCTCCAACCTATGCAGCGGGATCACGGGTACGGAGGGACGTAGCCAATCCACGGGCGGAGGTCGGCGGGTGCAGGCATGCCCTGTGACTGGATGTGTCGTTCCCGTCGGGGTCGTGGTCCGGGCACCGAGGCCCTCCGACGCTGAGTGACTGTCTCCTCGCTGCCCCTCGGTCGCGGAGATGGAGTGGGGGCAGAGTCCTCGTGGTCCATGGGGGATTCCTCTAAAGGGTCCTCCTCTGAGTGCTGCGACAATGGCACGTACTATGGCACGTCAGCTGAACCGGCAGAGTAGGTCCGCAGGTTCCTCTCATGTCGCGGTCGCGCATGCTCAAAGATCACGGGGTCACCATAAGGGGATGCTGGGGAGAACCGATAACTGTACAAGGGGTGTGCGAATGGCCGTCCCACAAACATAAAGATGTGCACAGTACACCGACCCTCAAAATGAAATGACCCATGCTCCAGGTCATGGTGGATCTCCCACTGTGGCGTGTCAACGTACAGCACGAACCGTCGCCATCTCGCTCTGAAGACGTAATGGAAAGAAAGAGATAGAGGGAGTGAGATTCTTACTAAAGAAACTCAGTAGGGTTTTCCTCCTATCCTAGGTGTCATCATTTACGTCTCCAGGAATCTCGGTTTATTTATGAAAACTATGGACATCTATTGGTTCAATTATGAGTTTTCTAAAGTCTCAATTTCCGAGATCCGTTCCTTTTAACATATCACTTGTATCATAGACATAAATCACATAACTTGAATCATAGAACATAAATCATATACCTTAGATCATGGAACATGATTTCCTATATCATGGGTCATAGCACATAAACTCATAACTTTATGATTCTCATATCATGGGGCATAGCACGCAAATTCATATAATTATGGGGCATAAAAACATAGCTCATGGAACATGGTACATATCTTGGTTACTTGAGGTGACATTAGAACATCATCATTATTTTCCTGGGGCCACCCTAACTGATCTCCCTGTGAAGAAAAATTCTAGGTTATGAGCTCATACCTTACTAGTCGTCACTAGTACATGGACTTATCCCTTTTGATAAGTTTAAAGATCCCGACCTAAGGTACGGGTCTAGGGGGCTAGAATCACCTTATCCCCACCCTTAATCCGGTGGTTCAAGGATCATCTTCTCATAGTCTATGTCACCTTAAGTCTTGGCATGTTAATGCAAGATACCACATAATTCATGCATGTCAAACATAATTACATCATAGGCATCTTTGAAGTCTTTAAAGAACAATAACATGCAAACATAAAACTATCATCGAAGAATAATAGTTCACATGGTATCATCATACTTGACTCATGGAGTAAAATCCTCATAAGGTAAGCAAGAGCAATAAGCCTCTTAACTTGATCATGTTTGAAATCGAACATATAAGATCATGTATTCATGTTAGGCTAAAGCATAGACTCATGTCATAACAATTCTCATATTCAAGCAATGCAAGATCATAGCTTCAAGTCATTAAATCAGAAAAGCATTCTGTTTGTAAACTTGGGTTCTGGTAATCGATTGCATAAGTCTTGTAATCGATTACACAGCCTCGAGATTTCAAAACATGGAGGTCAGGGGGTTCTGGTAATCGATTACATGGGACTTGTAATCGATTACACAACTTCGAGATTTCGAATCAAGGCAGATAGGGGTTACGTAATCGATTACATGGAATTGTAATCGATTATTTTGTTTAAAACACTTTCTTTGGGCCCTAGAACATCTGGGTAATCGATTACATGATTAGGTAATCGATTACTAGAATCCAGAATGTGTAATCGATTACACTATATAGTAATCGATTACTTTGGGCAAAAGTTCATATTTGAGCTCGTCCGAGCTCTCTGGTAATCGATTACATATGTTGTGTAATCGATTACCAGCATCTTAAAAATCGAAATATGAGGTCTAAACATATCTGAGTCATTCCTTTGAAATGCTTATGGTGGCTAGTTTCTCTTGGAACAATTTTGAACTTCAAAAACATCTTGTCAACCATTTTAACTTGTCAAAACCCTTACAAATCTAAGAACATACCCAAAATATTTGTGAGTACAACATATGTTCTAGAAAGACTTAAAACATGAGCTATAGGCTCTTGTGACTAATAAACTCCTCTTGGAGCTATCTTCATTACATGGCCAAAATGTACATTCCAAGAATGTTTCCATGGTTAACCTCTTCCCAAGATGAAATGGGCAAGTCTTTGAGCTCTAGTATCTTAGGTGATGACATAAAATAAACGTGCTATGCATTTCATTTTAGAGTCCTTTAGAAAGTAAAGTGATAGCTCAAAGTAAATATGAGGTGCATATCCATTTTCATTCTTTGAGTTTAGTGAGGACTTGAAATATAAAATGAGATGCAAAGCTTGGAATTTAAACGTGCATAATGCAAGTTCATTCTTTATCTTGGGATTTAGTGATGACATAGAAAATAAATGTGCCATGCAAAGCATAAACATAAACGTGAATGCAAGTTACTTTTATATCTTGTCTAGAGCTCTTACAAGGCTTTTAAGAAGGAACATAGTGTAACATCCTAATTTTTAACCCAATACTCTAGAACATATTTAGGTTAATCATTAGTCTGTTACTTCATAGTTCTCATTTAGCTTTGAATTACTTAGCGGAAAATACGGGAAATTTTTTTTTTGAAATAAAAGTGAGAGCCGCGTGATGCGATAAGCGGTAAACCATGCAAGGTAAAACAATCGTCTCACAATCATCATAACATAAGGCACATCATGAACATCACTGAATATAATCTCATATATATATAACTTGCCCACTTATAAGTGTGGGACTTAATTCAGTACAAGGGAAATACAACCTAAAACATAAACATAATCTACTCCCCTACCCGAGTGCATCTAATAGGATAACCTCTAAACAAAGAAGGTTTATCCCGTCTAAGTGGTGTGTGTGCTCTAACTTGGGTACTCCATGGACGATCGTCACCTCCTCTTTGGCGTCCATCTGTGACGAGGCAGATATCCGGGAAACTGGGCGAGCTCCTCGGACGTGAAGAAGCGGAATGGGGATCGAGGTGACCCCACGGTATGGTCGCATCTCCGGTGCGTCGCGTAAGCGTGGCTGAGTCGCGGTATCTCACTGCCCTCCCTTGTATGCGTGGTGGAGAGAGCGGGAGTCCTCGCTATCACGGATGGGTAGGCGGGTCCTCGGATGGGTCGGTCTCCGTGAAATAGGTCCGGGGCACATAGTCGGGATAATCTCGCATGGCTAAAGGCGGTGTGCCTCACGGGTACTCTCGTCATGCGTCTGCCTTGCGCTCAAAAACCGCCTAAATGTCGCCATAGGGTGCGATCGGGGAAGTGATGGGTGTGCGGGATGAGTGAAGGGGCGTCCTACAAACATGAAAATCCGCACCATGCCTTGCCCTCAAAATGGTATGACGTGGTCGGGTCATAGTGCACCTCCCATGTCGGGTGTCCATGAATGCTCTGACGTCGCCATCCCGAGCGTGACCGGAAGAAAGAGATAGAGAGTGAGAATCTTACTAAGAGATCTCGGTAGGGCCTCCTACTACCTAGGTGTCATCATCTCGTCCTCGGGAACCTTGGGTTTAATTATATGAAATGGCCATTGAACATGCATTTAGTTCATTTTAAACTTCAAAAATATACTTTAGCCAAGGTCCGTTCATTTTAGGATGATCTTAATGTCATGAATGCAACATAATGGAAAATGTATGCATGGCACTACCTAATGCACATACATAAAACATAACATCAAGCATCATCATCATTGGTGGCATAAAGTGGCAATAGTAACATTCATATGGGACAAACTTAGTGACATAATCATAATCATGAACTTTTCTTCCTCATGGGCCACCTAAAGACAATCGGCCCCAGGGTGCTTCGGCGAACCGGTGTCACCCGAGCGTGTCATACATCTAGGTTATGAGCTCATACCTTAACTAGTCGTCACTAGTTCTTACTTACCATAACGATAAGCGTATCATAAATCCCGACTATGCAGTGCGGGTTGGGGGGCAAAACTCTTGGGGTGCTCGGCCGAGACGGTGTCACCTAAGAGTATAAAATGATACCGATGTCACATGGAGTTCTATGGAGGTGCTCGGCCGAACGGTGTCATCCTAGAACCCATCTTAGTACCTGTAATTTTTAAAATCTCTTTAAGTCCCCAAATTTGCGGAATTCGGCGGCCAAAGCGGTCATTACACCGAGTTTCCTTCCAAATTTGTCCGGAGTCGGCCAAGCGGTCATTACACGAATTTCCTTCCAAATTGCTTTATGCCACATAAACATATAACCTCATAAATTCCTCATATGAATAACATCATCATCATTAGCATACTTCATGCATCATCATCATACATCATTCAAGCGCTTACCCTCACGATGGCTTATGCTTTGACCCTTACGGGTCTTAATCTTGAGATATAGCTCTCTAATATCCGTCGCTCATTTTTTATGCCCCTAAGGCTCATATTAAACATCATTCTTCATTCTCATGTTCATACTTAAATCTGAATAGCATAGACAGAATCTCTAACTTCGTTTTTACGGGGTTCTAGAACTACGTTTTAGACCACTTTCTCGGATTCCGTCTTCATGGCTATACATTAAATCTAAATCAATTATGAGACATTCCTATGCTTAAGGACTAATTATTAATCATGTTTATCATGTTGTAAGGTTTCTGGACAGATTCTAAAAATTAAATGTTCTAAGAGTTCTACATTTGCATTTTTCACGGTTTTCTAGCTACTAGTTTCCCCAGGTGCTAGAATTAGATTCTAACTCAAATGATACCAAGTTTTCATGCCTAAACAATCTAAATCTGATTATGTTCCCATTAAAACAGTTTGGATTGGTTCCATAAACAAATGGGTCAAAACTATGTTAAATTCTAGCTTTACGGTATTTCTAGTTAGCTAGTTTCTTACCTATCATGCATAGGTTAAGCTTCTACATCATCACATGATATTTTCACACATTCCAACACATTAAAACATCATCATACAGCATCACATTCATCACATCAGAACTCAAAACATCTTGCCTCAATAAGAGAATTAAATTGACATTTCTAGGTACATAAGTTAACTAGTTTCTCTTGGAATCAATTTAGAATTTCTAAAACTCTTTGCAAAACATTTTAATTCATCAAGAGGCTAAGTGAAGCCTTGGGTCACTCACCAAAACATATTCCATCCCTAAAGAGATTGGAATCACAACTTATAACGACATAACCTTATAAAGGATTGTCAAACTTTAAGGAAAACTCAAAACATAGGCTATTGGTCCTAGTAGCTAGATGAAAACTCATTGCAAGTCCATCTTCACTACTTGGCGAAAAACATACATTCAAAGTATGGTTTACATTAAACTTTAACTTGGAATGAAATGGGCAAGTCTTTGAGCTCTAGGTTCTTAAGATTCACGACATAAACTAAAGCGTGCTCATGCTCTTCATTTTTAATCTTGCTTTCAAGGTAAAGTGATGACTTGAAATTAAATATGCAAGGCATAATTTAAGCGTGTAAACTTCGAAAAGTAAATATCTGAAACATAATCTTAAACGATGCAAGCTTGAAAGTAAAGATGCAAAGATTCAATTCCTTATTTTAGTGCTCTTGGCCCAGCAACAATCGACTTTAAGGCGAAATAGATAGGCATTCGAGAAATTAATTAGGTGATAATGCAAGTTCAATTCTTTATTTTAGTGCTCTAGGCCCAACAACAATCGACTTTAAGGCCGAAATAGAAAGGCTTTGAGAATTAAGTTAAGTGATGATACAAGTTCCTTTTTAATCTTTATGTTCTTAGGTGATGGCTTGCAAGTAAAGATGCATAGCAAGAATGTAAATATGAATGCAAGCATAAAATAAATTATGCAAGTTCATTTTATCTTTCTAGAGCTCTTAACAAGACTTTAAAGGAACTTAAACCTCAACCCAAACTCATCAAACCAAGACAAGGTAAAAGTCTAGAGTTCTTAGAACTCAACATAACATATTTAAAAATCAAACATCTAGCATGAAAAGGAAAAGGTAATGGCCGAAACTTCAAGGAAAGAAAAGAAATGTTTGAAACTCTAGAATCCACGATCTTGGTGATATACAAACTCCAACATCATGAGACCTCATCATTGAGTCATTAGAACCATTTGAAACAACATCAAAGTTAAGGTTCTCAAAAGTTCAAGAAAGGAAAATCTAGAAACACTTTTGCTCAAGAACAAAAATCAAGCTCTAGAGTTTGTTTCAAGTGATGAACATCATCATGAAACTCTCATCATCAAGCTCTCATTCCTTTGTTCTCCAAGGCCCATGGCCGAAAATGAAAAAGGTAAAGGAAGAAAAGAAGTTCTAAAAGAATCAAGAGAAACTATGAACTTTAAAGCTTAGAACAAGAACTTTAAAGAAAGAACACATGAAAGAAAGTCCCTACTTGGTGTGATGAACTTGAAGATGGAAGAAGAAGATGAAGATGATGAAGAACTTGAAGAACTCCAAGAACTTGAAGAACACAAAGACTTTAAGAGAAAAAGAAAAGCTTTGAGTGTTTCCTAAACTTAGCAAATGATCTAAAAGTGGTGCAAGCTCCTCAAGGCATTCTATTTATAGAGAATTGAAACAAATGGAGGATGTATGTGGGGTGAGGATGGCCCGACCATGAGGTGCAGAATGGAGGCTCTCCATGAGTTCCATGAGGTGAGATAATGTGTTCTTGAGGTATGGTGAGGTATGGTTCAAAGCATGGTGAGGTATGGCTCAGGTATGGCTCAAGCATGGTTCTTTGAGTGAGAAAATAATTAAACATGTGGTCAATGGGGAAAGGTGCTGGCAAATGCATCAGCCCATGGGAGGATTAGTTTGCATTTTAATTGTGGTTTAGAGTTGTGTTTAGGTGTATCTTTGATTATGCTTAAGATTAGGAATTTGTAAGAAAGTGTTTAGGTAAGGTAAATGGGTAATTAAGGTGGTCTAGACATAATTAAGGAGTGGTCTTGCACCATTAGAGGTTAAATCCTCAATTTGAGTTTAAACAACTCTAGACTCATTTCCTTGATTTAAGGGAATTGGAGAGAGAAAACAACTATTCATGATTCCAAGACTAGGAATCTTGAGTTCTAAAAAGGGATTTAAGTTTAATCTAAGCAATTTTAGGTTCTAATTAACTTTAATAAATTATTTTGACTCTAGATTAATTAGGAAAATAAATTAATCTTCGTTTAGAGCCTAATATTGCTTAGGTTTGTAATTATTCGATCATTAAGCTTAAAAACACTATTATAAGGGCAAAATCGTAATTTTGCACTAAAACTGCCCAGGACCACGGGACTTGAGAACAGATACCTCTAGACACATGAAATCATGTTTTTAAACCTGCAGGAAAGTTAGGGCTCAAGCGGCACCTTTACGCAGTAAGCTATAGGGGTATTTTGGTCATTTTGACCCGAAAGCTGCGAGCAGAAATTTCGCTTCGAAAGCATTCAAAGGCCATTCAATCCCCTTTAAAGCATTGAGTTGACCTTGAGGATGGCCAGGAGTTAGTTACCCTCGAGTTCGGGTCAGGAAATGACCTCAGGGGCATTTTGGTCATTTCTCTCGGACAGAAAAATCGGGGTGTTACACATAGTCCCAACCCAAAACTCATCTTCACAGGAAAAGGAAAAACCATTGGTACTAAGGCATCAAAAGAAAACATAACTTCAAGAATCATGAACGTGGTCGAATCTTAACAAAAGAAAGGAACCATTTCTAAATCTCTAGGGACCAAGATCTTGATGATCCAAGCATCAACATCCTAAGTCTTCATCATTGAGTACATAGCTTCCTTCAAAACAAATATTTAAAACAAGGTTCATGATAAAGAAGAAAGCAAAACCAAAACCATGCTTGGTTTAGGGCCAAAGTTTCAAGCTTTAGAGTTTGTTCATGTGACAAGCATCAACATGAAGCTCTCATCATCAAGCTTACATTTTTCCCATGTAAAAAGGCTCCATGGCCGAAAACATAAGAAGAAGAAGAAAGAAGATCCAAAATGTTCAAGAGAAACATAAACTCTTTTAACTAAACTTGTAAAGAATGAAACTTTCTTTAAGAAAAACTCAAGCTTTAGAGGTCTCATGAGAGATGGACTCATGGTCACATCTAGAGAACACTCATCATCAAGCTATCATATTCAAGGCCTTGAGGCCGAAAACTAAGGGGAGGAAAGGAAGAAACCAAAAAGAAAGCAACATAGAGGTTCAACCATTCATCAACTCCTAAACAAGATTCAAGCATAAGAATCAAAGACATGTTTAGAAAGAGTTCCCTACATTGTGTCTTGGAAAAGGAGGAGAGAACTTGAGCTTGAGGAACTCTTGGGAACTTGAGGGGAAAAGAAATGAGAAAGCTTGAGACTTTGAGAGAAAACTAGCACCTACTCTTGGCTCAAATCTTTGCAAAAGACCAAAGTGATCAAAGGCTCACCAAGGCAAGCTATTTATAGACAACTAAACCATGGATGTGTGGATGGGAAGGCTGGCCGAATTTGTGGTCACAAAGAGAAGGAAAATCTCTTTGAGTTGTCATTCCAAAGTATGGTCATGAGTATAGCTAGGTGTAGCCTATGACATGTCTTGAAAATGTGACCTATTTTTTTAAAATCTTGAGTGAACAAAATCACTAAAATTGGGGCTGCAAAAAGGAGGAGGAAACCGTGTGGTTTCATGGCCCAAGAAGAAGAAAATATCTTTTTGACTTGTCAACTCAAAGCATGGTTTAGATGTAAAGGAAACATAGTCTATGTATAGCCTTTAAAGAAAACTTTGAATGACTAGATAAAATATAGTTCTTTTTGAATCTTGAAAAACATAAATATTTAAATTTAGAAATGAATTGAAAACCTTGATTGACTATACACTTTATTCTTTAAATCTTTGAATGACATTTTTTTTTCTTGAAAGATGGACATTGATTGAAAAGAGTACAAGACATGTGTCATAGGGTAGCTTGACAACCTAGACTAACCTTTATTGACTTCTAGAAAGAGGGTGGTGCCAATTGGGCAACCTTGGGGAGGAAGGATATATCCTCAAACCATGTTCTAGAAGTGTGCTTTGGTGTGATATAGATTAGGCTTAGGATTAATGGCCGTTAACCAGGTAATTTGAGTAAACTAATTAGTTAGATAAAGCTAAGATCCTCAAGGTTAGAAGTGGTCTTGTAGGTTTAATGGAGTCAAACTCCATTTGACTAGAGTTAAAAAAAAGGTGACAAATTCCTCAATTTAGGGAGTGAATAGTGAAAACACTATTCTAGGATGCTTTCTTTAAAGAATAAGACTAGAAATAGGTTTTGAGTTTCCTTGAGCAATTCTAGGTTCCAATCAATTTTAAATAATGATTTTGGCTCTAGATTAATTATGAAAATTAATTAACCTTTAATTAGAGCCTAATATTGCCTAGGTTCTGAGTTAGATAACTCATTAATCCCAACATGCACTAAGCCGGGGCAAAATCATAATTTTGCTCAAAAACTGCCCGGGACCACCGGGACTTAACCAAACCTTAAACAACATGGTTCATGCCTTAAAATCATAGTTTTAAACCTCGGGACAGGGTTCGGGTCAAAACAGAACTTTAAAACTGCCTGAAATCTGTCACAGGGGTATTTTGGTCACTTATGCGCAGAAATCCCAGAAATGAGGTTTTTCCGCTCCGTTAAACATTCACAATCATACAACCCCCTTCATATAACATATGAACCCTATGAGGATGGCCAAAGCCGGCTGTCCTCGTGTTTCGGGTGAAAATGACCTCAGGGGCATTTTGGTCATTTTGAAAGTTTAGCGAAAATCGGGGCGTTACAATATAAGTCTACATGATCAGTTGGTTAGTCAGAACTCTAATAAGTCAAGATACTTCTCTAGAAGCACAATTTTCAAGATCAGAATAAAGATGGGTTGATCAAATAGAAGAAAATTTGTTCAGAAATAAGACGGGTTGTTCAGAAAGAAGATGGGTTGGTCAGAAAGAAGAAATTAAGGGTTAGAAAATAATGGTTTTATGGGAGCATAGAATCCAGTACAAGAAGATGAGCCTGTGAAGGGTTTATAAAGATTCTTTAGAGGATCAAAAAGTAAACCGTGAAGTTCAGAAAGTAACTCTTTCAAAAAGTGATATCAAGAGTCAGAAAAAACTCTTTCTGAAAGCAGGATAAAAAGGAGGGATAATTCCCACTTTTTTTGAGTTTTTCTCTTCCGTTTGCTTTGCCTTCAGTCACATCACATCAATTAAAACCCCATGCCTCACACATCACCTTTACCTTCATCTTCTTGAATAAGTTACCTTTTTTACCATCACCTTTAACCTCAAACAATTAACTGTTTCACATTCTATCTTTTCCCTATTATTATAATCATTGCTTCACAAAATCCCATCTCTAACTTTATCCATCTTTTATCAAACCTTCATCTCTTCAACTATAACCACTCTTCATCACCTCTAAACCTTTTTCTTTGCTTCTTTTAATCCTTTTTCTAGATTAAATCTTTCAATTTCATCCTAACAAATACACCTGCCTATGGTAAAAGGAAAGAACGTGGCTCAATCTGCCTGTATAAAATCATCATTTCATATGTACAATGATGCTGAGATGCAGGATTGCTATGAAAAGTTTTTTGCTTCTAGAAAAATGGCACCCGAAAAATCTTTGAGAAAAGACCTCCGTAAAGAAATCACCATTCTTGATGAAGTCTTTACATTCTAGAAATGGGAAGAATTTCTAGAAATAAATGAACTAATCTTTTCAAGATTTGTTCATGTCCAGGTATTTATTAACGAATTCTATCCTCTATAAACCCAGTGAAATTACTACTGCCATGTTGAGTACTAGAGCAAGAAAGGTATATACAGTGGTTCAGTTTTCTATACTACCATAAATTAGTAGCACAGATGCCCTTGTTGGGATGGACTGTATGTTTCTTTAAAAGAAATGTGAATCTGCCTATGGTCATTTTGAACTACATGATGAGTGCAACAATAAAGAAGACACGGAGAACTACAAATATCCAATATGGAATGCTATTGACCAGACTGCTCCAATGCATGAACTTTCCTCTTCTCACGGAATGCTATGAGCTTCTGGAAGGAACCATCTTCACACCCTCCTTCAGAATATCGAGAAAGAGGTCAACCCTTCAAATTGCTAAACCAATAAGGCAGAGCCCCAGAACAAGGAGTGAACAAGCCCAAGACGTCTCTCAAAAGACTGAATCCCAACAACAAAAAGCAAAAGGAAAAAGAAAACTTGTCCTCATTGAGAGTGAATCTGAATGAGAGGATATCCCTTTAATTCAACAATATGAAAAAAGGACAAAAAGAAAAGAGGAGGCAGTCTCTCAAGCATCACAAGCTGTGGCCAAACATGAGAAAGTCATTAGTAAGAAAGAAGTTGGGTTAAGATGTATAAGAGTGTGTCAAGAGTCACCACATTGCTGCAGGAAGTTAAAAAATATCAGGAGGAGGGGTATCATGTAACTGTGGTTGATGATGATGATGATGATGATGAAGAAGAACAAGCAAAAGCATCATCGTCTGAAGAAGAAGAAAGCTTGTTAAGTAGCAAGAAGGCCAAACTGAGTACTATATTCAGTTCTAGACCCACAGCTAAAGAATCTCAGATGGAGCCTATCATTAAAGAACCTGATGAAGATGACCATGCAACTCATTCTGCTCTCATTCCTATGGTACCACAACCTTCCTCTTCTATTCGTATTTCTCTGGTGGAAGAAGAACATGACAGAACATCTGAAGCTCAAGCACCTCCAGTACAAAAAGCTGATGCCCTATACTGGTTCAAGGTGTTCCTACTTCCTCTGCTCTAGCTCAAGAGGATGCTGCTCCTTCCACTGCTCAGATATTAGATATTGTTGCCATTACTTCTAAGCCTACCACAGCTCCTGCTGCCTGATTCTGCCATTTCCACATCTGCAAATGTTTATAGACAACCTTATTCACCTCCATCTGCTGTACAAGATGAGTCTCAGGCTGTTTCACCTAAATCGGGGGAGATTGTACCTTTCAATATTCCTGAGCCATTTCCTAGAGTTGCTCCTACACCTATCAACTTGCAACCTTCATTCTCAACTGAGTATTCAGTAAGCTATCGGGTTATCCTGCGAGATTTGAAGGAGATTTCCTCCAGACAGGACAGATCCTAGGCAACTATCACAGAGCATGGTGCCCAGCTCAGACATACGGAAGATCTATAGCTTCAGTTTTTTAGATGTTATAGCATCTGTTTCTAGGCACACTTCTTTTTTGATGATGCCAAAAGGGGGAAAAGATGAAAAATAAAGAAAATCATGTGCCAATGGAATTCATGGGAAGCTATGTGCTAGGCTATGGTATAAGGGCTATGCTAAGAAAATTAAGGGAGCTTATGCTGAGGGGGAGCTCAGAGAATTCTATTTAGCATGACATATTTTCTTTTTGATATTATATATATATATATATATTTGTAAATGTCTTGACAGTTAGTTTCTTTTATGTTTTCATACAAATCATTTATCCTTCATATCTCTTGATGCATATATGTTATTTCATGTTTCATGCTCTAATTCCTTATTAAGCTTTGATTCATATAAATGCATTTTCTATGCTCAGTTAATCACATACCTCTCAGTTAAATGTTTTCTTCTTATCTTTTATGTGTATGCTCTAACCTATTTATTCATATATATGCTAGATACTTATCTTACAAATGTTTTATGCTTAGCTTTAGCCAAGTATCTTTAGGAGCACAAGTTGTTTGTGGCTCTGATACTTGTATTAATATGCTGAGCCTTGATATGTATGATAAGCTTAATCGTTTTCTTTAGCATTAACAGAACACATGATCTTTTGATAGACATATGAGATGTTTCTAAGAGTTGTGTATAACTTGATCAAAATATAGTTGTGAATAGTTTTTGACAAGTCTTCAGAAACTCGTGCTTATATGTTTTGAAACAACTAAGACCAATTAACAAGCTTTAGAACTATTTCTCGAAGTGTGCTATGTTTATATGTAAAAATGAGTTATGTTCTTTTTTTAGACAAAACTTCTTTTAAAAGGTCATATACCTTTGCTTTGAAAATATCTTTTCATGCTCTGATACTTATGAGAAAAGTTTCACAGCTCAATGCAAAAGCTCATCCTTTCTAATTCACGGATTGATCCCTAATGAGCTTCAGAAACCTCGCATAGCAATATGTTGATATTATCTTTTTAAAAAATCTCTCTGAGCATCAGAAACTACATAAGCATCAATGTGTTTTTCTCCAAAATCGCAAATGCTCTGCTATGTTTACCATATATCCTTGAGCATTCTTTTGAAAAATTCTTTTGGATAAAGAAGTACTGAAAATGAATCTAATCAAGACAAAATATCACAAATATTTCTTGTTAAGTTGTCAAGCATGAATATCTCAGCAATATTTCTTTCAATATCTCTTCAAAAGATTTTCTTCAAATTGGCTTATCATCATCAAAAAGGGGGAGAATGTTAGCTCCAGAACCCTATCTTATGCGCTAATCAGTTTTGAATGACAACAAAAATCAATTTAAATAAAATGCTTTGAAGAATAGCTTATGTTTGTCTTGAGTTTCTTGTAAAATTATAACGGGTTTCTATCATTTAGCAAGAGCAAGGCTTACTCAAATGATAATATATTTCACTATGCTTGTGTAAACATGTTTATCTCATGTTACGAGGATTGAACTGCAATAGAAGTGAGATTATATCCTTATTCAAACAATTGATAGGTAATGATTTGAAGAAGATATCAACGCTACAAGAAACCAAGTCTTGGGACTTCTGAAAGTAGCACTGGACATTAAAAAGTACGCTTACATAAAGATATCAAGCAATTTCTAAAGACTAGATGTTACACTATCTTTAATCAGCACAATCACAAATCAGTCATCATCAAAATACTTGGATTGAATATCAGAAAGTGAAGATATCGTCAAGAATCTAATTCTACACATCCAAAAGCTCATGTTACTGTGGAGCTCTTAGCATTATTGGAAATAGAGGAAAATTTGAATTGAATTTTGAAATTCAAAGAGTCAAAACCCAGTGTCAGAATAGGTCAATCATCTCGTTGCCTTTATAGTTAACTATTCCTAGTCTTAGAAGTAAGAGTTCAGAAACCACAATTCAGAAAGTAAGAGTAATTTCTGAAGTATATCAGAAACCTCTATTCTACAACGGCTTCTGCCAACTGTTCTAGCAGATAGATAGGCTACTCTTCTAGACTATCTTCTCAAGATACAAATGGATGATCAAAATGTGTTCCTGGAAGAAAATATCATAGGCAATGGTCACAAGGAAGGCCTTCTATAAATAGAGATGTTGTTCTCTAATTAAAAAGTGAAACTCCATGCATTAGAAAGAAAATTCTGGAAAAATCTCTCTTTATCTCTAGTAAGGTTCATATCATTATGTAATCTGATTCCTTACTTGTAAAAATCTTCCTTCTCTGTTCTTACTTAGATCTATGTTCTTCATAGGGAAGAAATGATAGAAGAAAGTCATTCAAGTTTTCCCATGAACTTTTCATGTATATGTTAAGGAAATTTAAGTATAGGTTAGTCTAAATGGCAACCCAAATAGTAAACCTTTGTATCCTCAATCCGATAGTGATAGCTGTGAAATAGCTTGGAGAGGCTACTGTAAAACTACTTGCAACGCGACAATGAGGTGTTCTTGCTGATCACAGCTTAGCTTGGAGAGGATAGTCAAAGACTACTTGCAGCTTAGAGAGGCTAGGGCAAGACTACTTGCAACTTGAAGATGCCGGGACAAGACTACTCGGTTTAGCCTGGGGAGGCTTTACCAAATAATACTCAACTTGTAACAGTCTCTAAGTTTGTCTGCTGGTCACAAGGTTCAGCTTGGATACGCTAGAAAGAACTACTCGATTCAGCTTGGAGAGGCTGATGAAGAACTACTCAATTTGTGGCAACAAGTGATTTTTGTATGTCACAGATGAGAGCTTGGGAAGGCTAATGTAAAGACAATCTATTTGTTCTTTCTCAGGTTGAGAAAGATGTTTTAAGTGGAACCTTAACATTTGTTAAGTGTTGGATATAGGTAGTTTGGCCAAACCAGTATGGAAATATTCGTGTCTCATCTTTCTTTTTTTAATCTCCTTTATATTCATCTCTTGCATTTTATTATTCATTCATACATTGAAATAATGTTCTCGCCAATCTGTTATTTGTTTTATGATGTATGTTTATTAACAAAGCTTCAGAAATCTACTTTTTGAGATTACTGACTATATTTTTGCTACACTACAAGTTTTACACTTGATAATATCTTTGTTAAAATTTTCAGATAAGTAAAAAGAAGCAATGCACGATTCACTCTCCCTTCTTGTGCACATTTCCACCTACAAATGCAACATTATGGTCACACACAAAAAAAGACCAACATCATCATGAACAATAGTACAACTTGAACAAAGAACCAGCAACATGATGATGTCCCCCCCCCCCAAAAAAAAAAGAACCAGCAATGTGACCAAGATTAGAATCATCTCCATCATAGGAGGAAAAATCAAGAAGAAACAGCGTGTGGTGAACCAGTCTCACTACCTCATCTTCATCAAAGAACAAGTAATTGGCTGCACACCATCGTGAGCATAACCATGGTCAATGGTGCGAAAATCCTAGATGCCATGGTCTCTCGATTCTACTGCTATTAACGTCTCTCCTCCCTTTCACTCTTTCAGTCTTGGTTTGAGACTTTGTTTCAGGTTTGCGTTTATTTTTTTTTTCATTAAGATGTGGGTTTGTTTAGTAGATTGAGGGATTAGGGCCATGACACTTGGACTAGGGTGTTAGGCTTTACAAGGGTTGAAAAAAGGATATTAGGTAATGATTTCCCTTTCTTTTGTTTCGTTAGAATATTAGGTAGTAGGTGGTAAATTAGAAAAAAAATAAGCGGGCTAAGGGGCCACATATTTACCTATGCGAGCTGGCCCATTTAACTCGTAAGTTAGATGGACTGGGCTAAAAACGGGTTTTTGTTAAATAGACTAAAATTTTTAGACCCGATCACCTTTTTTTTCGGGAAAAAGGGTTTAGCCCAATAGGTTTGGCCTATTTTGACAGCCCTAATAAAAAAGACATAATTTTTACTCATATTTTATGGTTTCCCGAAATTGAATTGAATGTTCATACTCAACCTGGAATTCTCATCAAATAAAGCTCCTAGGATTCAACTAATCAAAGATACACAAATCCATGAAGCCATTAAAACTCATGAGGATCAAGATTATTTTAAAACCCAGAATATAAAAACGTAAGGGTATGAAGCCGTTAACCCAAGCCTCTTCTTTAATCAACAAAATCAAGACTAAGCAATCATGTTTCATAACAAACACAATTCATAATTAACATAAAGGGAAACCTTATTAATGGAAATTGGGAGAAAAGAAAAAGAAGAGAATAAAATTGAAATATAAATGACATTAAGGAATAAAGATCTCAACATCAATCCAAATATCCTTCAAAGTTCTTAAGTTAATGTCAAAAGCTTAACCTTCTATAGACATGGAAGAAACCAAAAAAAAAAAATCATAAGAGGTGGAGAAGAAAAGAGAGTAAAATGTGTCAAAAATAATTTGAATTAACTTATATTTTCATTTTTTATCTATGCCTTGAATAAGAACACTAAAAATGTAAAAACACTAGATTGCCTTTTGTAGTGAACATAATCTTCTACTTCTTAGCTTTCACTTGAGATGCGATTTGGTATTAATTGGAGATTTAATAAGAGATTTATGATAAAAGCACTCCACTAATATCTCCCGTAGAAACTATGTTCTCCAAGTAATTTAACAACCTTCAAATGTGCTATGTCGGCTTAATGATATGAAAGAATGTTGTAGGCATATGTGTCTTAGCTTTCTTTTAGTGCCAGTTTCACCTTGATCTGACATTTATAACTTAAGTTATGGCCCAATTAGTGCACATTACTCAAGTTGCAGTGTCAACATATGTGTTCTGATTTTGCAGCCTAATTTGAGCCACTAAACATTTGAATTACCTTTTGATCTCTAGATCAAAATTATATATCTATCTCTTAGCTTTTCCAAAATATAAAATATGCAAGTTTTAGATGTCTGCAACTTATGATATGCCCAAAATATAGCAATGGTGTAAAATCTGAATATTGCTTAAAAAAATGCAATTAAATCCAATTGGAATCCAAACTTAGTGTGTTCAATATTGATTCATTATACACAAAAGATATGCAAAAGATTAAATATAATGCTTAATTAATATATTGAAATCTTACTTATTAAATTTCCCTGCACTTAGCTTTTTGAATATCCTAATGCAAAATCCAAGATAGGCTATCCAAGTGAAAACAATGCGACTTGAAAAGACTAAGAAAATGCTAGCCAATGATATTGATTAGCAAGAAGATCACTCAAGGCTTCAAGGAAACCTTCAAACAAGCAATTTCAATTGACAATCAAAGTGTAAGAATGGTAGAGTTTTCATGGGATAAACTCTTATTCTCTCAAGTGTTTAGGGGTTAATCATTACAAGAAAAAATGTTATTATTGACGGATTTTTTACCACTACCAACAGAAATTTTTTTTTCGACGAATTTTTCAATGGATTTTCATCATCGGAAATAACGTAATCAAAAATAATTATCGACAGAAAAAATCCATCGAAAACTATTACCAACGGAATTACCAACAGATGTTGTTTAACAAAATCCGTCAGTAATGAGCTGAAAAATTCGCCAACAAATTCGTCAACTATTTTCGTATTGCCGACGGAAAATCCGTCGGTAAATATACATTTTAAAAATTTTAGTTTTTTATGTTTTTATCGACGAATTTTTCTGTTGGTAATTATAAATTTTAAAATTTTTATGTTTTGTTTACTAACGGAAAAAGCTGTTGGTAATCGTAATTTTTATTATTTTCTTTAGTTTACCGACGGAAAAATCTATCGGAAATTGAATTTTTTAATTTTTATCATTAACTTACCAATAGAAAAATTCATCGGTAATTCAAATTTATTTTTATTGACCATTCATTGATTTGTGTGTTACCTGATTATATAAAAGCTTATTTTTTTAACACTAACTATAAATATATAAATATATTTAACACTGACAAATTATAAAAAAAATTCTTAATAAATAATAAACGCAATGAATTTATGCTCAAAATGTAAAATAGATAAAAATGTCTGAAACTCTACAGACATAAATATAAAAAATTCAACATATAACAAATAAAGAATACTTTTCATATGGTTAACATGGTAAACAAATGCTTTAAACTAATCTCTGTATCTTTGAACTAGGAGATGCTTGATTTTCCATCTTCAACATATAGAGCAAAAACTCATTCCACGTTCAACAGGGCCTGGCAAGCACCAGTGAACATAGTCATTTATTGTCATATTTTTGCCCTTTAAATGTCCATAGTTGTTTGGATGACCATTAGGCCTTAACAGCATAATTTCAGTTGTATCTATCAAAAAAAATTGCAAGCCCTTCTTTGTTGCCTCCTTTTGTGCTGCTTTGAATTCCTCCAGTTGACTCAGATATATTTGCATCATATAATCATCCAACTTGGTTTCTTCCTTGATAAATGGCCTTGAGCTCTACAGCTCACATAGTATATCGAAAATAAAGCTTATATTGAGTTAGTGAGTTAGTTCTTCAAATAACATGAAAAGATACAACCCTCAAGCACATGCCTATTAAACCACAACTCACAATTAAGTTCCCACACTTAAATACCTAATTCCCACCCTCAAACATCATTTTTTCTGCATTAGAAATAGCCCTCAAACCTTTTCATTTCAGCACATATAGTATCCCCTAAATGGCTAGAAAAGTGTTGGAAATTATTCATGAAACACAAGACTAAAGTTATAGAAGTTTTCTACACATGTAGCTATCAAACCCAATCCAATTCCTCCATGTTTTCACCCTTTTTGTCCCTCCCCCAAAATAAGAAAATAAAGGCTTACAATAGCCCAAAATAGCTAGCTAAGTGTTGGAAACTCACATGAATTACAAAGCTAAAGAGTTTGAAAATTTTCTCTACACTTATAGCAACTAAACCCAACATAATTCATTCAATTTTTTCTACATAAAACAACCCCAACCACAACCAAACAACACTAGCAGAAAATAGTAACAGATGCATAAAATGGCTCTTAGCTTGAAATCTAGCAACCCAACATTAATGTTCATGAGCCACAACTTTTAGTTATGTATTATCACCTATATTAGCAAGCCAACAACTCCCAAATGCCTATCAAAATAGTAAATTCGAGAATAAAATAAAACACAAGCTCAAGTTGAAACTTAGTGAACCATAGAGCATGAACTCAAAATTTCAGCAAGCATAAAACATCCCTCTTCTCCAATTAAACTCACACAACATTAATCCAAACCAATCAAAATGCCCATTTTCGGATTTAATCATGCCCAAAACAAGGATACCATTAAAACCCAATTGATATATTAAAGAAGGCTTAGATAGTGGGAAACTCATACACGAGAAGAAAAACATAAACAAGCTTTCCAATGGAGCCAAATGAACATAGAAAGAGTAAGTTTCAAAGACAACTCCTAATGCTCCATTTTACTCATATTCCAATGGCCCAAAGGTGTGAAAACACATAACAACCCCAAACCAACACTTAGCTTCTTTTAGGAACTATGTCAAACAAATGGCATACACTTTAATGAATTTTCGTGTATCAAATCCTACTCCCATAAACACACCTCCATAGGGCATATATCCAAGCTTTTATGCATAAGAAACAAAGGTATACATATATATGGGCTAAGCAGCTAAATTCCATCAAAACTCCACCAAAACATAACAAAATCATGATATAACAAGGGTGCTCACATTAAGTCCGAAAATGCACATTAATATAGAGACTCTAAAAATTGATTTCCTTCAACAACAATTATTCAACAAGGCACATAATCCCTATTAAAGACTAATTTTTGGATTTATCAAAGTGAGAACCACAAATCAAATAAACCCAAATTTAGGACACATAATAGCAAGATAATCCAAGTGAGAATGCGATAAAAACCCTACTATACTTCCAAGCTTTGGGCTTCAAGAACTGCCAGCTTGTTCCCCTCTCTCTGTCTCCGCCACCTTGCCTTGCCAATTGGAAACAGCTATAGAGTATAGACAAAGTGAAAAGTTGATCAATACAAAAAAGAAGTCCCTCACTCAATCTTGTCTATTTCTTTAAAAGTAACCACTAAATGCTCCCCAATTTGGTCATTCCTTAAAATGAAAAATCTTAACATCACAGATAAGGCATACTTGCATCAACTGAGATGCAGTTTTGTCCGATGTTGAAGAACCATCATCAAAGAATATATTCTTGAAGGAAAAATCATAACACATATAAATACATTGAGTCTATGATGAAACCAAACTGAGTTTTAAAGAAAGGAGGCAGTAAGCTACTCCTTTGCCTTTTTTACATCACAATCATCACAATAACTCCCAATAATGCATCACGAGTATGTTAATTCAAGCAAAACTCAGGCCTCTCACTAACAACAAATTATATTGAACTAGTGAGCATGATTAGAGATGAAAATTTCATAATCATACTGAGAAAATGAAATGTTTCAAATGGAAATTGCTAGAACAGGAAAATCATGGACTAAAAGCTCTATCTGAAAATTGGTTTGACAAAAACATAGCAAAGCAACCGTAATAATTATTAGGCCTAATCAAGTGCATAAAACCTCTCAGTATCCGCCATAAGAGTAATGAAAATTTTTTCCAATAGCAATGATATCAATTGAAGATTAATCCAAATTTACAACAATAACCATGCAACTACATTAACCATGTCGAGGGTTTTGGTGAATTGGTTCAAAGCTAGTGGGACCTTCAACCTTTGCTCAAGGACCTTCTTCTTCCTCTGGAATTGAATGGTCTGGGCTAGTTCATGAATCATGTCAAGTCTCTCTTTGGTGGCAATGCCCCTCTGATCCCGAACTGCTTCAGATGCTTCTCAAACAACGGGTTCATAACCTTCTCCTATGACATACCAAATAAAAAATGAACAATATAATTCAAATAAAAATAGTTTATCACAAAAAAATGATAATAGAAATTGAAAAAATGAAGAATCTGAAATGAAAAATAGATGAGTAGCTTACGGCCTTCTTCTTTGCAGCTGGAATGGGAGTTTTTCCACCACGTTTAGGAGTATAGTCAACAAAAGGAAGACAAAGCTTTTCCACCACCTCTGAATGCCTCCAGATCTAACATAGCGGCGGCCTCTGGCTTCCTCCACTTTGAGTGTTGTGGCGATAACTTCAAGCGGGTGGCAGAGTTGGGTGAGGGAAGGGGCGGCGTAGTATTGGCGGGTGAGAGGGTGGCCAACCTTTTACATAAAGTGTATGTGTGTGTATGTGTGAGAGAGAGAAAAAAATAAATGGATAAAAAGATTCATCTTATCTATGTAAGTTACTGGCAAAATTTTGAATTATCGATGAAAAATATCTATCGGTAATTAAGCAAGGCGAACTACCGATGGATTTGCAATTTTACCGATGGAAAAATCCATTGGTAATGACTGAAACCCAAAAATTCTCAAATTTCTTGATTTTCGTCGGTAAATCCGTCGAAAATATTGACCGAAAAATCCGTCGGTAACAAGCTTGTTTCTAGTAGTGAATGTTTCACTCAATTAACTCATGAATGATTGCACCATCGTAGGCTTGCCATTGTTTTACTTTTCTACTACTTAAGACACAACACACACATATCAAAAGGGCTTTATTTAATGTTGTAATGAGGTCAAGGCAAAGGTGGGAAATAATATAGATATATGATGTTAAGCACCAAAGGGATAAAAGAGCAATGGGAAAATTTTCAAAAAGCATGTGAGGACTTTACCTAAATAACAATACAATTCGCATTCTTTTACCACTAATTCATTCATCTTCTTCTACACTTTTACCATTATTTTTCTTTGCTTTGCTCTATTTTTTTTACTTGTTTTCCTTTTGTTTGTTTCAATTCTCAACTTTTTCAAGATCAAACTACAATTCTTTTTCTTCTCTCTCTTTCTCTTATTTAAACTTAGAATTTCACCGATTGGCATTTTCCCAACACTTGTTTATGTAGGTATAGATGTGCATGAGAAGAGGAGTTGAATTGTGCATTGATCTTTTTTCGATTTCTGAAACTTCTGAAAAGAATTACTATCAAGTATAAAACTTGAAGTGCATCAGAAACATAGTTAGTGGCTTCAGAAAGTAGTTTTCTAAACTTTGTTAAATAAAGCGCTCACAAATAAAAGAGATAACATAAAAAGAGCAGGCTATATATATATAAGACTGATTGAAAGTTAAATATGCAACAAAGGTAAATATAGGAGATCAGAGTAAGAGAGAAAGGACACAAAGGATTTTATACTGGTTCGGCCAATACGCCTACATCCAGTACTCAACAACTATTAAGGTTTCACTATAACAACAACTTTCTCAACCTGAGAAAGTAATAATGGATAGTCTTTGCGTTAGCCTTCCCAAGCTGTCATCCAAGGATTTTAGTAATCACCTATAGCCAAGGATTTTGAGTAGTTCTGTACTAGCCTCTCCAAGCTAACATGAGTAGTCTTGACTCTAGCCTTTCCAAGCCAACCCGTGACTGACAGGCAACTCCTTCAGCACGTTGTTAGTAGTCTTTTCCGAGCCTTTCCAAGTTGCACATAATCTTGACACTAGCCTCTCCACGCCGAATTGAGAAGTCTTGACACTGGCCTCTCTAAGCCCAACTGAGTAATCTTGACACTGGCCTGTTTAAGCCCAACCGTGACTGACAGGCAACTCCTTCAATATGTTGCAAGTAGTCTTTCCCCAGCCTATTCAAGTTGCAAGTAGTATTTGACTAGCCTCTCCAAGCTAAATCGTGAAAAGCAAGAACATCTCACTATCGCATTGTAAGTAGTTTTACCTTAGTCTCTCCAAGCTATGTCTCATACTGATCACTAATGGATCAAGGATACAAAGGTTAAGTGTTTGGGTTGCTACTCAAACTAACCTATACTCAAGTTTCCTTAACATATAAAATAAAATTTTCTGGGAAAACTTGAATGATTTTCTTCATCTACTTCTTCCATAGGAAGAGCTTAAATCTAGATAAAAATATAAAAGGAAGATTTTCTTTACACTTCAAAGATAAAACTGATTACATGATAAAGATAGAATGTTCTAGGAAGTAGGAAGAGATTTTTGCAGAGTTTCCTCTCTTGAA
Source organism: Dalbergia cochinchinensis (assembly GCA_031216125.1). Lineage (NCBI taxonomy): Eukaryota > Viridiplantae > Streptophyta > Magnoliopsida > Fabales > Fabaceae > Dalbergia > Dalbergia cochinchinensis. The sequence goes on along the minus strand of CM062368.1, from coordinate 71,088,030 downwards.
TCTTCAAATCTCTCAACGTTCTTCAAGCTTAGCATCTTCTTATATAGTGGTCTTTCTTTGTGACGTTGCCATAGATCAATTCTTCAAGTGACACATGTTGAACATCAGTTGTGTCTTGAAAAAAACAGCTAGAAGAAAGGTTGACAGAACTATCACATCGGTTGCAGAAGCCGTTGTAAATATGAGCTTTTTAATCTTCTATCATAAACTACTTTTCTACTTTCTAAACAAGCTTTCTGACCTCCTCCTTCATGAAGCTAGGGTTGTTGATCAAAGAGGCAGAAGAGATGACGTGCCAATTTGAAACTGGGTTTTACTTGATAATTTGAAATTCAAATTTCTTGTAGCATTCATTACTCCATGCACAGGTGAGCTTTCTGATGAGCACAACCAGTTCCTTGAAAAGTTCTTCACTTTCTAATTCTTCAATCAAATTTTCTTGATAATGATTTCTTTGCAATTATGATGATTGAAGATTAAGTAACACATTGCATATGGACATATTCTCGTATCTTCATTTTGAGAGTACGTTCTAATGTCCCTGCTACTTTCTAAAGTCTTTTTCCTTGGTTTCTTGTAGCGTTGCAACCTACCTCTGATCGTTAGCTTTTAACTGCTTGGATAAGGATACAATTTCACTTCTTTAAGATAACAAAACTTGTAACATGTCTACACATGCATAGTGAAATATATATTCTCATTTGAGTTTACTCTTGCTAAACAATAGATACCTGTTATAATCTTACAAGCTGTAACACCCTAGTAATTAACCAGATACACCTAGGTTGAATCTGATTAATGACTAGACTTTACTCCTTGCTTTGGTTCTTTCTTCATAATTTGAAAATACTTAGTGAAATTACGAGCCATTTTGTTTTTTTTTAAACACATAATTGAAAACATGAGCCGAGTACAACGTGAACGAGTAAGCGGGGTATAATAAGACGTTTAAGAATATATCACATCATATCACTTAGGCTCCATCATATAACATCCATAAGCACATTATAGCATATATTTACATACAATAACCTCACTCAAAGGGTGGGTTATGTTCATACATCATTATCTTATGCAAACCCATAAAAGAAAATATACTTAAGGAAATACATGCCTCAAATCCAGATAACTCCATAAGCCTGAAGGTTATCCTAAAACTAGGTGCATGATCACACATAAATCTACTAAGAACCTTCTATGGCCATCGTCCTGAAATGGGGAATAACCGATCCACATCGATGAGCTCCTGACGGACACACGAGATGCACCAGTCGGGTCGCATGGACGCCTTCGCTAACCTCCTGCTGAACAACTGCTTCTCACTACCTCTCTTACACGTAGGGAGTAGGAGCGTAGCTTCCTCGTAATATACATGAGTAGGAGTGTCCTTCTCAAGGATCAGCCGAATATCTCGCCTCGGAACATACTGAAATCCATGGACAGCAGATGAAGTGGGATAAGAACGTAACATCCTTTCATCAAGTGGACGTGGCATGTTCGAAAACCATTTCATCGCCATAGGAGAAGTAGGAGAAAATCGATATAACTAGGGACAGGATGTGCAAATGGACGCACTATGTAAATAAAAACATCGAATCACAAGACTCTCCTTCAAAATGATACGAGCGATGCACCTGATCATAGTGGAATTCATAGGGGTATCAACTTAACAGACGAATGTCGCCATTTTGAATCTGGAGACAATGACGGAAATAAAGAAAAAGGGAGTGAGAATCTTGCTAAAGAATTCTCATAGGGCACCTCCTTCTCACAAAGGTCATCATCAAAGTCCCCAGTGAACCTCGAGATTATTCTAAAATAGTGAGCATGCAAAGATTCATTTTAAGTTCTCGACAAATACTTAACCGAGGTTCACAATTTTTAATCATGCTGCCTTATAATGCATCTTATTCTTAACATGTCATATTTACAATGAACATTTCCTTTATCATTACATCATATTCTCATCATCATTATCAAAATAACATGCATAAAAGAACGCCATATAATATTAGCTACACATGGACACAAAGGTACATATTTCATTTCTTTAGTGCCTTTGATGACTTAAAATCTTATCATCATCATTATTTTCCTTGGGCCACCCTATACTCCACCCTTTGGGAGTAATTTAGGTTATGAGCTCATATTTTACTAGTCGTCACTAGCATATACTTATCCCTTTGATAAGCTAAAGTCCCACTCTACCTCTTTTGAGAGAAGTTGTGGGTTAAAATCACCTTTTCACCACCTATAGTCCTGATAGTTCCAAAGGATCATTTTCTTATAAGTTTAAGTCATCATTAAATCTTTGCATGTTATATCATAATACAATTCATAAACATCATAACATTTTCTCATTTATAGTCTTAAGTTAGAATAATATATATCAACTGAATCATGCATATGGGAGATTCCTGTGAGCAAAGAGGCGGGTCACAATGGACACGCTTAAATACTCAAGTCTTTCCTTAGCTTAACCTTTCCAAATTACACTTTTACAATGATACACTTTCTTCTAGCAACAAAGGTAAATTTATATAATAAAGAACATTTCATGAACAAGCATTCTCATTATTTGCAACAGCAACTATAACATGCAAGTCAGGAAATCATTCAATGATATCAAGCACTTAATAAGCATCCAATCCTTAGATAGAATTATCAATTATAGAACTAATTAGTTACTAAACCAATTATGAATCATTCTCTTAACAATAAACCATAATTATCACAACTTCAATCATATCAAATCATTATCACACATTGATACTAAACTCAGATCAGTGGTCAATCATGAACCTCATGCAATTACATAGAATCATATTTTAAGCATATAAAATACTAGTTCCCCAGAAATCCTTGCAAAGCCTTAAAACTCATTTAGAAACTAGTTCTTTTGTCAAATTTGGGAGGATCTTTCACAATTAAAATTCTCACTAAGATAAAAGGAGTAAGTCTTGAGCTTTAGAGATTTAGGTGACATCTTAGAATTATAAACATGCTATGCAACCTTATTTTAATCTTATCTTTATAAGGTGATAGCTTGGAATTATAAACATGATATGCAATTCCATTTCTTTATCTTTAAGATTTAAGGTGATGACTTGAAAATTAAACATGATGCAAGAACTTGAAATATAAACATGATACAAGAAACTGGAGCGGCGGTAATCCACACAGACCAAGTAGAGGGAGAAGAAAATATTAAGAAACCGGAGCGATAGTCCCAGACAGACCAAGAGAGGGAGAAGAGAATTATTATTACATCTTTTAAGGCTCCAATCTCAAGACTTTTTAAAGAATAAATTCTTTAACTCCAATAATCATATTTCTTTGCTTGTGATACATGGGCAAGCCTTTGAGCTCTAGGATCTTTAGGTGATCGTATAAAATAAACATGCCATGCATTGATTCTTTAGCCATTATAAAATATAGTGAGAGCATAAATTAAATATGAGATGCAACCTCTTTATTATCTTGAAAGATTAAGTGATGACTTGAAACATAAACATGAGATACAAGGTTGGAATTTAAACATGAGAAATGCAAGTTCATTTATTCATTCTTGAAAATTTAGTGATGACATAGATAAACATGGTTATGCAAAGCATAAACTTAATCATGGATGCAAATTCATTTGTTTCTTTACTAGAGCTCCTTCAAGACTTTAAAAGAATTATAAATTCAACCCAATACATATCTTAACAAGAAATAAAACATAAAAGGAAAAAATACATCTTTCAAGTTCTAAAACTAAAAATCTTTGTTTTAGCATCATAAAGCATTATTCTTTAAAGTTTTGCATCAAGTGGAATTTTCAAGCTTTAGAGGCCTAACTTGTGATGGATTTACAACCCACCCTCAAGGTCCTCATCATCAAGCCATCATCTTAGTTCCACCTAGGCCATATGGTTGAATTGGTTAAAAAAAATTGAAGAGGAAACCAAAATGAAAAGCTAAGGCAAGTTCATAATTTCATCATTTTGAGCCAAACACAACTCTCAAAGCATAGAAATAAATTTAGAAACTACTCCCTACCTAATCTGAGTTGAAGAAGAGGAAGAGAACTTGGTTTCTTGAAGTAAATGAAACAAAATCTCTTGAAAATTGAAGAAAGAATTCAGCCAAAGAGGAGGAAGAAAGAAAGTTTTTGGTGCTCCTAAAAACTAGTTATGAACCAAGCATTCCCAAGACCACTCAAGCAAGCCTATTTATAGAAGATTTTTGAGGCTTCTAATTGGCCAAAATGATGAGGTAGTGGACGGAATTTTGCAGGAGAAATAAGGAGGAAAATCATTTTAGACAAAGTTGTATGAATTAAGGAATTATGTCTCTTATGGTGACATTTTGGCATTTTGTTTTAGTGCAACTTTTGGCAATAATTCAGCTGCATAATGGCATCAATAATTTTGTCCATTACAGCCCAAAGAAGTGAAATTTTGTGTGTTCCATGCATTATTTAGGGTGTAGGCAAGTATTCATGTAATTTAGAGAATTTACTGCTATGGGTTTAAGTGAATTAGTAAGCAATTTTGGCTGTTTTTGAGCAATTTTGGGTTCTAATCAATCTAAATACATAATTTTGACTCTAGATTAATATTTAGAATTTAATAAGCTTTAATTTGAGCCTAATATTGCTTAGGTTTCGTATACTAATCAAAAACCCAAATTCAAAATCGCTTCAAAAACAGGGGCAAAATCGATTTTCACTTAAAATTGCCCGAGGTCACCCGAGCTTAACCAATGGTTAATCATGGCTTAAAAACACATTTTAAAAACATTTTTAGTGAGGTTCGGGCTCACTGGCACGACTAATCGGAGTTAAACAGCCAAGAGTGGGCTGGTCATTTCTTCGGTCTAACTCAAAATTGAGATCCTTCGCTTATTAACACACATAACACAAACAATCCCTTATTATCCTCAAAATATCCCCTTGAGAATAGGTGGGGCCCACGATCCTCATTTTCTGAGTAAAATAACTTCAGGGGCATTTTGGTCATTTTATACGTACAGAAATTCGAGATTTGCGACTCTCGCATGAATCGTTCCTAACCTCTCTTCTAATGTTATATTCCTTTATTGAGGATTGTTCGGCCTCAAATCTTATGTAATATTACCTACGGTAATTCGGTAATTGAGTAATTTCTAATGACAGTAAAAATTGGGGCGTTACACAAGCAACTCAATAGAGACATCAGTCATTCTTCAAAGTATTTTCTTTGAATTGGTTTTGTTTTCATTCAAAATATATGAGCACAAGGGTTTTGGAGCTAAAAATCTCCCCCTTTTTGATGATGACAAACCAATTTGAAGAAATTTTTTTGAAGAGATAATTGAAAGAAATATTGCAGAAATGTAAACAAGATACGCATATTCTTTCAATCTATTAGAAAAAGAGATTTTTAGGAAGTTCTTTTTCTTAAGGCATTATATGAATCATATGAAAACATTTTTGCTTTAAGTGACACTTAATCAAGTACTGCAGTTGTTTCGATTTAAGCATAGGAGAAACTTAACGTAGTTTCTAAACTTTGTAAGAGCAGCCGTTAGAGAGAAAGACGTTCAAGTTTTGGATAAACAACCAATCATGATTATTTGTCAAAAGAAATAAACTTTCTGAAGATTCTCATGCTTGAAAACTCAACAAGTAAAAATTGTGATATTTTATCTTTACTAGATCCGTTTTTGGAAAAAACTTAATCCTAAAGAGATTTTGAAAGGAATGCTTAAAGATATGATAAAAGATACAGAACATTCATAACTTTTGAAAAGCTAACTGATGCTTGTGAGGTTTCTGAAGCTCAGAAAGACCATAAGAAAGATAGGATCATCATATTGCTATGTAGGGTTTCTAAAGTTCATATGGGGATTAATCCCTAAATCATCAAGAATGAGCTTTTGAACTGAGCTATGAAACCTTCCTACAAGAAACAGATTATGAAAACAAGGTTTTCACAAAAACAGAAGATATATGATCCTCTCTTTTTTTTAAAAAAAAAGCAGGTTTTGTGAAAGCAAAGCACATTACTTTATGAGAGATTTCTAGAACTTGTTAACCAATCTTAATCTTTTTAACATGTGTAAGCGCAGGTTTCTGAAGACATGTTAGAAACTTTATACATCAGACTTTGATCAATTTTAAGCACAGAACTTTTAGAAAACCACCTCTAAAGACAGTGAAGAGAAAAAAAAGAGAATGACTAAGCTCATTATGTGTATCAATACTCAACTTATAAAACAGTATCAGAGCAACAACCATTTTGTGCTCCTACAGATACTTGGCCAAGACTAATCATAGAAAAGCATGTAAGCTAACATCCAGCCTATATGAATAGACGTGTCAAAGTATACACATTCAAGATAAGAAGCAAACATATATATGTGATTAGCTGAGCTTTGATAGAGCTGTGATATAAATCAAAGCTTAAGATAAAGCAAAACATGAAGCATGATAAAATATGTAACAAAACATATAAGATAAGAAAGATATAAACGAGGCACCAAAGAACTAAAAGAGATCATGATCAAAGAAACTTTTATAAACATGAAAAATAGTTTAAAGATATACAGAAAAAAAAGTTGCTAAAAACATGCTAAACAAAACAATAAATCTCTGGGCTTCCCCTCAAAATCTCCCCCTAAATTCTTGGCATATCCTTCATATTAGCATAGCTCCCCTTGAATCCTTAGCCCAAATTTTCTTCAATCCTTACTTCTCCCCTTTTTGGTATCATCAAAAAGGAGGTGTGCCAGAAAATGCTTACTGCATCCACTGAAACATCTGGAGTTATAGATCTTCCATTTGTCTCAGTTGAGTACCATGTGCAACTAGGGTTGCTTCAAAGCTATCTTGTCTAGAGGTAATTTCTCTAAGGTTCCGCAGGATGACATGATAGATTGTTGAAGTTTCAGTTGGGTAAAGAGGTGGCAGATTGATAGGAGCAGGAGTAGCTCTGGTAAAGGACTCTGGAATGTCTAGAAGTATGGTATCCCCTGATCTTGGCGACTTGCCCCTGGTGTCATCTTATACCTTTGGAGGAGGTAAGGATGGTTGTCCAGGAACATTTCCAGAAGTGGCATAGATCAAAGCAGAGATTGTGGGAACAGAGATAGGCTCAGCATCATCATCATTTAACATGTAGACAAAAGAAGGGTCAGGAAGACCTTGTCCCAAAGCAGATAAGTCAGGAACATTTTAACCCAGTATGGTAGCATCATCTTCCTAAATTGTAGGAGCTGGACCCTCAAGAATTCTGTTCCTTTCTTCAACTGAAAGGATATGAATGGAAGAAAAGGGCAAAGATTCAAATGGTACAAGAGCAAAATAGGTTGCAAGGTTTTCCTTATCTGGCTCTTCAATGATAGGCTCTATCTGAGGCTCTTCAGGCGCAGGTCTAAAACTTGTCATGGCACTCAGCCTGATCTTTTTACTGCTCAGGAGATTTTCCTCTTTTTCAGAAGATGATGTTGCAGCCTGTTCTTTATTAGCTTCTTCTTGTTCTTCAATATCACTCAACACGGTTACACGATATCCTTCCTCCTAAAATTTTTTGACTTCTTCCCACAGTACCATAACTGGTGAGACGCTTTTGTGCATCTTCTTGCATCTCAGCTCAATCTCCTTTTTGCTGATAACCTTTTTCGATTTGGTTACTGCTCTTGATGCTTGAGTGCATTGCCTCTTCTTTTCTTTTTAATCTTCTTTCATAATGTTGGATTAAGGGAACATCCTCTTCATCAGATTTGTTATCAGGAGGAATAAGTTTTCTCTTCCCTTTAGCCCTCTCTTGGTTAGATTGAGACTAATGAGAAGCTTCTTGAGCTTGTCCTCTTCTTATTCTGGGGCTTTGTCTTGTGGGCTCAGATATTTGGAGGATTGACCACTTTCTTGAGGTTTTGAAAGAGGAAGGTATGAAGATGGTTCCCTCCATCAGCTTATACTTTTTATTGTCAAGAAGGAAGTCCAGCTTTTAAAGTATCTTTGTCAGAAGCATCCCATAAGGAATGCTTGCAATTTTATAAGTTTCCTCCGTTATAGCACTTGTCATGTAGTCAAGAATGAGCATTGGCAGTTTACTTTTCTTTTGGCCATCAGGCAATAAAGAAGCATACAATTCATTTCAACGAGAGTATCTGTGCTACCAATTTGTGGAAGGATAGAAAACTAAACCACTGTGACTACTTTCCTTGCCCTAACGCTTAACATAGCTGTAGTAATCTCACTGGGCTTGTGAATTATAAAGTCAGTGAGATATCTGGACATGTCTCCTTCATTTACACCAAGAGATTTTGTCCAGTCAGATGAAGATTTGCATATGATTCCTTCACTTGGGGCTTTGTTAGTTTTGTTCCAGAAGCAGTGATTTTCATGGAGCAATCTCTATTTATTCCTCTAAATTGTGAAGGAAAAAATCTCTCTAGATGAGAGTAAAAGGCATTAACCAACCGAGGAAAGATGAATTCATTTATTTTCAGAAAGTCTTTCCATTTTTGAAATGTAAAGACTTTATTGAGAATGGTGACTTCTTCTCGTAAGTCTTTACACAAAGATTTTCCAGGTGCCATATTTCTATTCATGAAGAATTTTTCAAAGCAGTCTTGTATACCAACGTCTTCAAACATGTAAAAGGGTTTTTCTACTGAGGCAGTTTCAGTCACATTCTTTTCTTTTACCATTGAAAATGTGTATAGGTACAATTGAGAAGATAAGGTTGAAAGAAGGGGCACAAGAAAGATAAAGGAAAAAGGAAAGAAGACAGTTCAAAGGTGAAAAAAGCGATTAAAGAAGCAGGGGTGAAGCTTTGAAGAAAGATTGTTGTCAAGTGGAAGAGGAAAGGTTCAGGTTACACAGAGGTGAAAGCATATATTTGAAGGTCAAGTTAAAAAAAAACTTACTCAAGAAGATGGCGGTTAAGAGCAAAGTGAGACATAGGAGTTTAAAGAGATGTGGCGTGACTAAAGATGAAGTGATGTGGGAGAAAGAAACTTCTAACAACGTGGATAGAAGCTCCCACCTTTTTATACATCATTCAGAAGGAGAGCCTTTTAACTCTTGATCTCATTTTTCTGAAGAAATTACTTTCTGAGGCGTTTACTTTCTAATCACCTGAAAAACCTTTGAATCTCATCCCAGATACTTCTTTTAGTGCTGAGTTTAATGCCTTCATTTAACCATCATACACTGACCTTCTTTCTGACCCAACAATCTCCTTATGAATACATAGTCCTCTTTCTGATCGATCTGTTTTCGAACTAACTAACCTGATTTTTTTCTAATCTTGCAAACTGATACATCATACCTCATGGATAACTGTGGCCTTGCAAACTGATATGTGTAACACCCCGATTTTTCTGTCCGAGGGAAATGACCAAAATGCCCCTGAGGTCATTTCCTGATCCGAATTTGAGGGTAACCAACTCGGTCATCCTCGAAGGGTCAACTCAATGTTTGAAGGGGATTGAATGGCCTTTGAATGTTTCCGGAAGCGAAAATCTCGTTTTCCGCAGTTTCGGGTCAAAATGACCAAAATACCCCTATAGTGTTTTTACGCGGATAGAAGTGCCGTTTGCACCCGAAACTTTTCCCAGAGGTTTAAAAACACGTTTTCAAGTGTCTAGAGGTCTCTGTTCAAGTCCCGGTGGTCCCGGGCAGTTTTAGTGCAAAATTACGATTTTGCCCCTAGAATAGTGTTTTTCAGCTTAATGACGTAATTAAGCAAACCTAAGCAGTATTAGGCTCTAAACGAAGATTAATTAATTTCCCTAATTAATCTAGAGTCAAAATAATTTATTAAAGTTAATTAGAATCTAAAATTGCTTAGATTAAACTTAAATCCCTTTTTAGAACTCAAGATTCCTAGTCTTGGAATCTTGAATAGTGTAACACCCTAGTAATTAACCAGATACACCTAGGTTGAATCTGATTAATGACTAGACTTTACTCCTTGCTTTGGTTCTTTCTTCATAATTTGAAAATACTTAGTGAAATTACGAGCCATTTTTTTTTTAAACACATAATTGAAAACGTGAGCTGAAATAGTACAACGTGAACGAGTAGTGTGAGGTATAATAAGACGTTTAAGAATATATCACATCATATCACTTAGGCTCCATCATATAACATCCATAAGCACATTATAGCATATATTTACATACAATAACCTCACTCAAAGGGTGGGTTATGTTCATACATCATTATCTTATGCAAACCCATAAAAGAAAATATACTTAAGGAAATACATGCCCCTAAACTAGATAACTCCATAAGCGGAAGGTTATCCTAAAACTAGGGTGCATGATCACACATAAATCTACTAAGAACCTTCTATGGCCACTGTCCCGAAATGGGGAATAAATCCGATCCATCGATGAGCTCTCTGAGGAGGACACACGAGATGCAAATTCAAAGTCGCATGGACGCTTTCTCGCTAACTCAATAACAACCTGCTTCCTCACTACCCTCTCTTACAGGTATGGGAGTAGGAGCAGAGCCCTCAGAATATACATGAGTAGGAGTGTCCTCAAAAGGATGAGTTTCAGAATATCTCGCCTCGAACATACTGAAATCCATGGACAAAGCAGATGAAGCGGGATAAGAACGTAACATCCTTTCATCAAGTGGACGTGCATGTTCGAAAACCATTTCATCGCCATAGGGAGAAGTAGGAGAAAATCGATAACTAGGGACAGGATGTGCAAATGGACGACCTATGTAAATAAAAACACGAATCACAGACTCTCCTTCAAAATGATACGAGCGATGCAACCATCATAGTGGAATTCCCAAGTAGGGGTATCAACCTAACAGATTTAATGTCGCCATTTGAATCTGGAGACAATGACGGAAATAAAGAAAAGGGAGTGAGAATCTTGCTAAAGAATTCTCAGTAGGGTACCTCCTTCTATAGTGTCATCATCAAAGTCCCCAGAACTCCTGGATTATTCTAAAATAGTGAGCATGCAAAGATTCATTTTAAGTTCGGACAAATACTTAACCGAGGTCCGTCAATTTTTAATTATGCGCCTTATAATGCATCTTATTCTTAACATGTCATATTTACAATGAACATTTCTTTATCATTACATCATATTCCTCATCATCATTATCAAAATAACATGCATAAAAGAACGCTCATATAATATTAGCTACACATGGACACAAAGGCACATATTTCATTTCTTTAGTGCCTTTGGTGACTTAAAATCTTATCATCATCATTATTTCCCCTTGGGCCACCCTATACTCCACCCTTTTTGGGAGTAATTTAGGTTATGAGCTCATACTTTACTAGTCGCTACTAGCATATACTTATCCCTTTTGATAAGCTAAAGTCCCGACTCTACCCTTTTGAGAGAATCCGGGTTAGGGGCTAAAATCACCTTTTCACCACCTATAGTCCATGATGGTTCCAAAGGATCATTTTCTTATAAGTTTAAGTCACCATTAAATCTTTGCATGTTATATCATAATACAATTCATAAACATCATAACATTTTCTCATTTATAGTCTTAAGCTAGAATAATATATATCAACCGTAATCATGCATATGGGAGATTCCTCAGGAAAGAGGTGGGTCACAATGGACACGTTTAAATACCAAGTCTTTCCTTAGCCAGAACCTTTCCAAATTACACTTTTACAATGATACACTTTCTTCTAGCAACAAAGGTAAATTTTACATAATAAAGAACATTTCATGTACAAGCATTCTCATTATTTGCAACAGAACTATAACATGCAAGCCGTGAAATCATTCAATGATATCAAGTACTTAATAAGCATCCAATCCTTACATAGAATTATCAATTATAGAACTAATTAGTTACTAAACCAATTATGAATCATTCTCTTAACAATAAACCATAATTATCACAACTTCAATCATATCAAATCATTATCACACATTGATACTAAACTCAGATCAGTCGCTCAATCATGAACCTCATGCAATTACTTAGAATCATATTTTAAGTGCATATAAAATACTAGTTCCCAGAAAATCCTTGCAAAGCCTTAAAACTCATTTGTAGAAACTAGTTCTTTTGTCAAATTTGGGAGGATCTTCACAATTAAAATTCTCACTTAAGATAAAAGGAGTAAGTCTTGAGCTTTAGAGATTTAGGTGACATCTTAGAATTATAAACATGCTATGCAACCTTATTTTAATCTTATCTTTATAAGGTGATAGCTTGGAATCATAAACATGGTATGCAATTCCATTTCTTTATCTTTAAGATTTAAGGTGATGACTTGAAAATTAAACATGATACAAGAACTTGAAATATAAACATGATACAAGAAGCTCGAGCGCATGAACTGCATTGAGAACCCAGAGAGGGAGAAGAGAATATTAAGAAACCTGAGCGGTAGTCCCACAGGACCAGTAGAGGAGAAGAGATTATTAAGAAACCGGGGCGGCGGTAGAGTCCGCACAGACCAGAGAGAGGAGAAGAGATTATTATTACATCTTTTTAAGCTCCAATCTCAAGACTTTTAAAGAACAAATTCTTTATCTCCAATAATCATATTTCTTTGCTTGTGATACATGGGCAAGTCTTTTGAGCTCTAGGATCTTTAGGTGATGGCATAAAATAAACATGCCATGCGTTGATTCTTTTAGCCATTATAAAATATAGTGAGAGCATAAATTAAATATGAGATGCAACTCTTTATTATCTTGAAAGATTAAGTGATGACTTGAAACATAAACATGAAATACAAGCTTGGAATTTAAACATGAGAAATGCAAGTTCATTTATTCATTCTTGAAAATTTAGTGATGACATAGAAGGTAAACATGGTTATGCAAAGCATAAACTTAATCATGGATGCAAATTCATTTTGTTTCTTTACTAGAGCTCCTTCAAGACTTTAAAAGAATTATAAATTCAACCCTAATACATATCTTAACAAGAAATAAAACATAAAAGGAAAAAAAAATACATCTTTCAAGTTCTAAACTAAAAATCTTTGTTTTAGCATCATAAAGCATTATTCTTTAAAGTTTTGCATCAAGTGGAATTTTCAAGCTTTAGAGGCCTAACTTGTGATGGATTTACAATCCACCCTCAAGGTCCTCATCATCAAGCTATCATCTTAGTTCCACCCTAGGCCATATGGTTGAATTGGTCAAAGAAAAATTGAAGAAGAAAACCAAAATGAAAAGCTAAGGTAAGTTCATAATTTCATCATTTTGAGCTAAAAACACAACCCCTCAAAGCATAGAAATAAATTTAGAAACTACTCCCTACCTAATCTGAGTTGAAGAAGAGGAAGAGAACTTGGTTTCTTGAAGTGAAATGAAACAAAATCTCTTTGAAGAAATTGAAGAAAGAATTCAGCCAAAGAGGAGAAGAAAGAAAGTTTTTGGTGCTCTTAAAAACTAGTTATGAACTAAGCATTCTAAGACCACTCAAGCAAGCCTATTTATAGAAGATTTTGAGGCTTCTAATTGGCCAAAATGATGAGGTAGTGGACGAATTTTGCAGGAGAAATAAGGGAGGAAAAATCATTTTAGACAAAGTTATATGAAATTAAGGAATTATGTCTCTTATGGTGACATTTTGGCATTTTGTTTTAGTGCAACTTTTGGCAATAATTCAGCTGCATAATGGCATCAATAATTTCTGTGCATTACAGCCCAAAGAAGTGAAATTTGTGTGTTCCATGCATTATTTAGGTGTAGGCAAGGTATTCATGTAATTTAGAGAATTTACTGCTAAGGGTTTAAGTGAATTAGTAAGCAATTTGGCTCTTTTTGGGCATTTTTGGTTCTAATCAATCTAAATACATAATTTTGACTCTAGATTAATTTTTAGAATTTAATAAGCTTTAATTTGAGCCTAATATTGCTTAGGTTTCAGATACTGAATCAAAAATCCCGAATTCGCAAAACTCGCCCAAAACAAAAGGGGCAAATCGCATTTTCACTTAAAATTGCCCGAGGCCACCCGGAGCTTAACCAATGGTTAATCATGGCTTAAAAACACATTTTAAAACATTTTAGTGAGGTTCGGGCTCACCGGCATGCACATCTGAGTTAAAACAAATTGCAGGGCTGCTTAATATTTGCCATTTAACTCAAAATTGAGATCCTTCTGCTCTATTAACACACATAACACAAACAATCCCTTATTATCCTCAAAATATCCCCTTGAGAATAGGTGGGGCCCACGATCCTCATTTTCTGAGTAAAATAACTTCAGGGGCATTTTGGTCATTTTATACGCATGTTGTAAATTCTTTGCGACTCTCGCATGAATCGTTCCTAACCTCTCTTCTAATGTTATATTCCTTTATTGAGGATTGTTCGGCCTCAAATCTTATGTAATAATTACCTACGGTAATTCGGTAATTGAGTAATTTCTAATGACAGTAAAAATTACAGTAAAAATTGGGGCGTTACAAATAGTGTTTTCTCTCTCCAATTCCTTAAATCAAGGAAGTGTGTCTAGAGTTGTTTAGACTCTAAATTGAGGATCTAACTCACTAATGGTGCAAGATCACTCCTTAATTATGTCTAGACCACCCTAATTATCCATTTTTCCTTACCTAAACATTTTCTTACAAATTCCTAATCTTAAGCATAATCAAAGATACACCTAAACACAACTCTAAACCACAATTAAAATGCAAACACAACCACACATGGGCTGATGCATATTCGGCCATCTCTCTCCTTTTACCACACATGTTGAATTTTTTCTCACTCAAAGAACCATGCTTGAGGTCATACCTTGAACCATACCTCACCATGCTTCAAGACCACATTATCTCACCTCATGGAACTCATGGATGCCCTCCAATTCTGCACACATGGCCGAAGCTCTTCTCCTCCATGAGCACCCTTCATTTGTTTTATTTCTCTATAAATAGAATGCCTTGAGGAGCTTGCACCACTTTTAGATCATTTGCTAAGTTTAGGAACACTCAAAGCTTTTCTTTTCTCTCAAAGTTCTAGTGTTCTTCAAGTTCTTCAAAGTTGTTCATCATCTTCATCTTCTTCTTCCATCTTCAAGTTCATCACATCAAGTAGGGATTTTCTTTCAAGTATTCCTTTCTTTAAAGTTCTTGTCCTAAGCTTTATGTTTATAGTTTCTCTTGATTCTTTTTAGAACTTCTTTTCTTCTCCTTTTTCTTTCTCATTTTCGGCCATGGGCCTTGAAGTTCAAAGAAATGAGAGCTTGATGATGAGAGTTTCATGATGATGTTCATCACTTGAAACAAACTCTAGAGCTTGATCTTTGTTCTTGAGCAAAAATGTTTCTAGTTTTTCCTTTCTTGAACTCTTGAGAACTTTAGTTTTGATGGTGTTTTAAAATGGTTCTAAGGACTCAATGATGAGGTCTCGTGATGTTGGTGTTAATATATCATCAAGATCATGGACTCTAGAGTTTCAAAATGTTCTTTTGTTCCTTGAGATTTTGGCCATTTCCTTTTCTTTTACATACAAAAGTTTTGATTTTCTAGAAATGTTGTGTTGAGTTCTAAGAACTCTAGATTTTACTTTATCTTGGTTTGATGAGTTTGGGTTGAGGTTTAAGTTCCTTTAAAGTCTTGTTAAGAGCTCTAGAAAGATAAAATGAACTTGCATAATTTATTTTATGCTTGCATTTGTATTTACATTCTTGCTATGCACCTTTACTTTCAAGCTATCACCTAAGAACATAAAGATTAAAATGGAACTTGCATCATCACTTAATTTAATTCTCAAAGCCTTTCTATTTCGGCCTTAAAGTCGATTGTTGTTGGGCCTAGAGCACTAAAATAAAGAATTGAACTTGCATTATCACCTAATTAATCTCTCGAATGCCTATCTATTTCAGCCTTAAAGTCGATTGTTGTTGGGCCAAGAGCACTAAAATAAAGAATTGAACTTTGCATATTTACTTTCAAGCTTGCACGTTTAAGTTTATGCCTTGCATATTTAATTTAAGTCATCACTTTGTTTTGTAAGCAAGATTAAAAATGAAAAGCATGAGCACGTTTAGTTTATGTCATAACTTAACAACCTAGGGCTCAAAGACTTGCCCATTTCATTTTGAGTTAAAGTTTAATGTGAATGCATTCTTTGAATGTATGTTTTCGGCCAAGTAGTGATGATGGACTTGCAATGAGTTTTCATCTAGCTACAAGGACCAATAGTCTATGTCCTAAGTTTTTCTTAAAAGCTTTACAATCTTTACAAGGTTATGTTATCATGAGAGATGACTTTATTCCCTCTTAGAAGATGAAATATATTTTGGTCATTGACCTAAGGCTTCTCTTAGCCTCTTGATGAATTAAAATGATTTGCAAAGAGTTTTAGAAATTCTAAATTGATTCCAAGAGAAACTAGTTAACTTATGTACCTAGAAATGTCAATTTAAATCCTTACTGAAGCTAAATGTTTTCGGTTCTGATATGATGAGTGTGATGCTGTACGATGATGTTTTGATGTGTTAGAATGTGTGAAAATATTATATGATGATGTGGAAATGATTCTATGCATAATAGATAAGAAACTAGCTAATTAGAAATATCGTAAAGTTAGAATTTAACATAGTTTTGACCCATTTGCTTTTGGAACTTATCCAAACTGTTTTAATGGGAGCATAATCAGATTAGGATTGTTTAGACATGAAAAACTTGGTAACATTTGGATTAGAATCGAATTCTAGCACCTATAGGGAAAGTAGTAACTAGAAAACCGTAAAAGTGCAAGTTTAGAACTCTTAGAACATTTATTTTTCTGGATTCTGTCCAGCACCCTTACAACATGATAGAAATGATTAACAATTAGCCCTTAAGCATAGGAATGCCTCATAATTAATTCAGATTTAATTCATAGAGCCTTAGGCGAAGACGGAACCAAGAAAGGGTCTAAAACGTAAGTTCTAGAACCCCGTAATCACAAGTTAGGAATTCTTCCCTATGCTTTTCAGATTTAAGTGTGAACATGATGATTATGAATGATGTTTAATTATGAGCCCTTAGGTGCATAAAATATGAGCAACGGATGTTAGAGAACCATATCTCATGATTAAGACCCGTAAGGGTCAAAGCTTAAGCTACCGTAAGGATAAACGGTTGAATGTTCCATGATGATGTATGTGTTATGTGAAGGATATTAATGTTATTCATACGAAGAATTCATGAGGATATATGTTTGTGTGGCATAAAGAAAATTTGGAAGAAATCCGGCGTGATGCCATCGTGCCGCCGAATTTCCGACAAATTTGGGGACTTAAAGAGATTTTGAAAATTAAGGTACTAAGATGGGTTCTAGGATGACATCGGTTCGGCCGAGCACCTCCATAGAACTCATGTGACATCAGTACCCATTTATACTCTTAGGTGACACCGGTTCGGCCGAGCACCCCTAAGAAGATTGCCCCCTAACCCGTACTCAGATAGTCGGGATTTATGATTTATGATACGCTTATCGTTAAGTGGTAAGTAAGAACTAGTGACGACTAGTTAAGGTATGAGCTCATAACCTAGATATGTGACACGTTCTGGGTGACACCGGTTCGGCCGAGCACCCCCAGTTCGATTGTCTTTTAGGGTGGCCCAAGAGGAAGATGTTTCATGATTATGTTTATGTCACTAAGTTTATCCCATATGAACATTACTATTGCCACTTTATGCCACTAAGTATGATGATGCTTGATGTTATGTTTTATGTATGTGCATTAGGTAGTGCCATGCATACATCTTTTATTATGTGCATTCATGACATTAAGATCATCCTAAAATGAATGGGCCTTGGCTAAAGTATATTTTAAAGTTTAAAATGAACTTAATGCATGTTCAGTCATTTTGTGTAATTAAACCCAAGGTTCCTGAGGACGTAGATGATGACACCTAGGTAGTAGGAGGCCCTACTGAGATTCTTTAGCAAGATTCTTTCTCCCTCTATCTTTTTCTTTTTGTCACGTCTTCAGATGGCGACGTTCGTAGTGTTCGTGGACAAGCCGACGTGGGAGGTGCACCATGACCCAGACCACGGGTCATTCCACTTTGTGGGTCGATGCACGGTTAGAGTATTCATGTTCATGGGTCGACCCTTCACTCCCCCTGTACATTCCCATCATTTCTCCCCCGTCTCACCTTTTGGCGATGACCTGATATTCGAGCGCGCACGTCCCCTAGAGGAGAGGCTTCGCCGTATACCACCGTCCACGTCTGCCACTCGAGACTACCCCCAGTATGTGCCCTGTTGCCCGTCGTCTTTTTCGAAGACGGATCCTTCCGAGGAGTCGGCAACACAGGTACCCTCCGAGGGATCTTCCCCCACCATACCCATGGACCTTGGGGAGGGTAGCGAGCCTTCCGTGACTCAGCCGAGGCTTGCACGACGACCGGAGATGAGGCCACGCCGTGGAGGTCACTTCCGAGCCCCGTCCCGCCTATTCACGCCTGAGGAGCTTGCTCAGTTTCCTGGTTACGTACCACACTCGAGGAATAGTAGCCAGTAGGAGGCTGTGGATGGCCCGGGTTAGAGCACACACCACTTAGATAGGGATAAACCTTCTTTTGATTTGAGGTTATCCCATTAGATGCACTCGGGTAGGGGAGTAGATCATGTTTATGTTTATGTTGTATTTCCTTTCATGTATTTCCCTTGTACTAAATTAAGTCCCACACTTATAAGTGGGCAAGTTATATATATATGAGATGATATTTAGTGTTATTCATGGTGTGCCTTATGCTATGACGTTATGAGATGTATGTTTTGTTTGTTACATGATATATCGCATCACGCGGCTCTCACTTTGTTTTTCAAAAAAAAAATTTACCCGTATTTTCCACTAAGTATTTCTAAGTAAAATTGAGAACTATGAAGTAACAAACTAATGATTAATCTAAGTATGTTCTAAAGTATTGGGTTAAAAATTAGGATGTTACAATATGCATAGTCTTCAAGAGGATATGTACCATGATGAATTCTGATTACTTTGCTTGATGTTCAGAAGGGAGTAATGTAGAGAGACCATCTAGAGAGTTTTATGCGGGAATACTTATGCATATGTGAAAGCTTAAAAACTTTTTAAAGCAGCAGAATGACCAGGAGATCCTCAGCTATAGATATTTTGAATACATCTTGATGCAAGATCTTCAGTAAACACATTCATTTACTAAGCATCTTCATATTTTTTAACACAAGAAACTTTACAAAAACATACTAGGATAAAGGGTGCTTGAACAAATTCTTATAAAGATAAATAGCACAGAATAGTATCAGAAGATTGGAAGGCAACTTACCTTAAGAGATGATCTTGTAGCTAATTCCTTATCTGTAGCATCTGGGTTCACAGATCTTAGCATGCTTTGACCTTTCCTTTTTGATTTTTACTCCTTGAAAGTGTATGCGGGCTCTAATGATATCAGATTCAACCAGATGATCCTAGAGCTTCCTTTTAAAAGTAGATGATGATGTCCTTAACATGATAAGTAGACCTTGCCTTTCTCTTGAGCTTGTATAGCTCATTCAGCATAACTTCCACTAAACTTTGATAGCACAAAGCTTTCTTAATAAATATAGATATAGTGGTGGTCTTGGATTTCAGGTCCTTGGGAATACTCTCAGAACTTAGACAAAAGAAGATTATCTATAAAATAGAACTTTCATGAAGTTGATGTCTATTTAGATCTTTCAGCTTCTATGTTGTTTTCACACTGCTTATGTTGTATATTAGAAGGATTACTTTCTAATCACTTTGAAAGGTTTGAGCAAATTCTCTAAAGGACTAAGGTTCTGGAGCTCACTTTCTGATGCTTCTGACTTTCGTCTACTAGCTTTTTTGGAGATGCCTTGAGATATAAAATCTCAGGATTTCTTCAACATAAACAAGATTATCAGCAAGGTCTTCCTTAAGCTTTTCTTCATCATCATTATCATGAGAGATTCTTGAAAAGATTATCTCTTAGGAATTATGACACACTTTGAATCAAAGCCTGATATCAGAATGGATTATCATTAGAGTGCTTTCTTTAAAGGTTCAGGTAGAGAGATATACCAGAAATACCTGCAGGAAAAAAGTATGACTTTTGGTACCTAGGCTTCCATGGGTCCTTATCAGTTAGTTTTAGATAAAGAGATTTTTCCAACCTTTGTAAGGAAAGTCCTTTCCAAGACGCATTTGTAGTAAAGGTGTCCCTTTAATCATTTTAAAGAACAGAACTAGAAAATATTAAATAGATGAAGTTGCATAGATTTCTCTTCGGTTGTTTCATTTGTATATCTCAATTCAGTTTTCTAAAGCAACAGATGCTGACGATTTTTTACAAAAACATAGTTTTTGCATTTTGTCAAATAAAACAGATTAGATATTTCTATGCTATGAAGTTTTCTCAAGGATTCAGAAGAAATTTCTGACATGTTCATATAGCTTCTTGAAGGCTTCAGGAACATATAACTTGAGAAAAATAAACTATCTTGGAGTATTTCTCTTTTTCAACTTTCTAGCTTTAGATTAGATCTTTTCAAGTGATCATGGCAACTCTATGAGTCCTTGGATAGTTTGAGATATATAGATGAATAGACTTGGAATATTTCCACCAACTCATCTCATAAGAAGAATTAACAAAGATAGGATACAGAAACTTTTACCTCATGAGTTATTTATGATGTTCTTCAACTGTGAAGCACAGAATGGCAGCAAGTTTTAGCATAATAAATCCTTCTAACTAAGACTTTATAGATGATTGGCAAATTCTTTCTTTTTGCACAGGGATATAACATGTAAGTGTAGATCAAATACATGATGTGTTGCATCACTACTATAAGCAGATGTTCTTTTTCAAGATGATCTTTGTCCAGATGAGATTGTTATCTTCTTGATATAGTCGCTACAGACTTCAGATATACTTTACAGACAGAGAGTTCATCTCTAAAACAATCTTTGACAACAATATCTGATATTTCTACTTCACAGAGAATTTTTAGCAATTTTTATTGCTTCATCATTATAAAACATCTGACATGTTACACTAAGGATCAAAGATATCTTGATAAGCATTAAGATCCTCTAACATCATGTTCTAATTGTCTCACGTAGCCTTACTTATGTAACAACCCATACAAAGGTGACATATGAAGTTTAGACATGAGGCTTTAAAAGAGCAGAGACTTGACCAGATTGAAAAGCTAAACTTTTCTCCTTCGAAAGATACTTGTCAACAATTTTTTTTGAATCCCTTTCATTATATGAATGAATTGTGCCATAACTTAGAGTCTTGTTAGCAAAGGATCATCAGATAAAGACTGATCAACAAAAGATGATATATGTCATTCTGTCCTTTAGATCTTTGTCCTCTGCAACCGTTGGATTGCTCAACCCTTTAGAGACCTTGCTTTGATACCACTTGTAGGTGTAGATGTGCACGAGAAGGGGGTTGAATCGTGCATTGATCCTTTTTCGATTTCTGAAGCTTCTGAAAAGAATTACTATCAAGTATAAAACTTGAAGTATGGCAGAAATATAATTAGTGACTTCAGAAAGTAGCTTTCTAAACTTTGTTAAATAAAGCGCTCAGATAACATAAAAAGAGCAGGATAAATAAACATACATATATATTATGCAACAAAGGTAAATATAGGAGATCAGAGTAAAAGAGAAAGGACACAAAGGATTTTATACTGGTTTGGCTAATATGCCTACATCCAGTACTCAACAACTATTGGGGTTTCACTATAACAACCACTTTCTCAACCTGAGAAAGTAACAATGGATAGTCTTTACATTAGCTTTCTCAAGCTATCATCCAAGGATTTCAGTGATCACCTGTAGCCAAGGATTTTGAGTAGTTCTATACTAGCCTCTCTAAGCTAACATGAGTAATCTTGACTCTGGTCTCTCCAAGCCAACCCGTGACTGACAAGAACTCTTGTAGCACATTTTTAGTAGTCTTTTCCTAGCCTTTCCAAGCTACAAGTAGTCTTGACACTAGCCTCTCCAAGCCCAACTAAGTAGCCTTGACACCGGCCTCTCCAAGCCCAACCGAGTAATCTTGACACTCGTTTCTCCAAGCCCAACCGTGGCTGACAGGTAACTCTTTCAAAACATTGCATGTAGTCTTTCTCCAGCCTCTCCAAACTGCAAGTAGTCTTTGACTAGTTTCTCCAAGCTAAACCGTGATAAGCAAGAACATCTCACTATTGCCTTGCAAGCAGTTTTACCTTAGCTTCTCCAAGCTATCTCACACTAATCACTAATGGATTAAGGATACAAATGTTAAGTGTTTGGGTTGTGACTCAAACTAACCTACACTCAAGTTTCCTTAACATATACAATAAAAATTCCTGGGAAAACTTGAATGACTTCTTCCATCTACTTTTTCCATAGGAAGAGCTTAAATCTAGCTAAAAATGTAGAAGGAAGATTTTCTTTACACTTCAAGGATAAAACTGATTACATGATAAAGACAGAATGTTCCAGGAAGTGGAAAGAGATTTTTGCAAAGTTTACTCTCTTGAATATTCAAATCTGTCAACGTTCTTCAAGCTTAGCATCTCCTTATATAGTGGTCTTTCTTTGTGACCATTGCCATAGATTAGTTCTTCGAGTGACACATGTTGAACATCAATTGTATCTTGAAAAGAACAGCTAAAAGAAAGGTTGACAGAATTGTCACATCGGTTGCAGAAACCGTTGTAAATATGAGCTTTCTGATATTCTATCAGAAACTATTTTTCTACTTTCTGAACAAGCTTTCTGAACACCTTTTTCATGAAGCTACGGTCGTTGATCAAAGAGGCAGAAGAGATAACGTGCCAGTTTGAAACTGGGTTTGACTTGATAATTTGAAATTCAAATTTCTTTCCCTTTCCTATAGCATTCTTGCTCCACACACAGGTGAGCTTTCTGATGAGCGCAACCAATTCCTTGAGGAGTTTTTCACTTTCCGATTCTTCAATCAAATCTTTTGGATAATGTAACGCCCCAATTTTTACTGTAATTTTTACTGTCATTAGAAATTACCGAATTACTATAGGTAATTATTACATAAGATTTGAGGCCGAACAATCCTCAATAAAGGAATATAACATTAGAAGAGAGGTTAGGAGCGATTCATGCGAGAGTCGCAAATCCTGAATTTCTGTACGTATAAAATGACCAAAATGCCCCTGAAGTTATTTTACTCAGAAAATGAGGATCGTGGGCCCCACCTATTCTCAAAGGGATGTTTTGATGATAATAGGGGATTGTTTGTGTTATGTGTGTTAATAGAGCAGAAGGATCTCAATTTTGAGTTTTGACGCGCGAAATGACCAAAACGCCCCTGCGACTGTTTTAACTCCAATGTGCGTGCCGACTGAGCCCGAACCTCACTAAAATGTTTTAAAATTTGTTTTTAAGCCATGATTAACCATTGGTTAAGCTCGGGTGGCCTCGGACAGTTTTTAACTGAAAGTACGATTTTGCCCCTGTTTTTGGGCAGTTTTGCGAATTTCGGGATTTTTGATTCGTATATAGAAACCTAAGCAATATTAGGCTCAAATTAAAGCTTATTAAATTCTAAATATTAATCTAGGATTTAAAACATAACTTCTAGCATACCGTAAAACTTTAGGAACAACTTACTACCTATACTACCCCATTTGATTTAATAGTGTTCTTAAGGCCTATAAATAATCGTAAGGATGGTAATAAATCCCTTAGGTGCATAACTAATTAGTTCTATAATTGAATGATTTCCTGGCTTGCATGTTATAGTTGCTGTTGCAAATAATGAGAATGCTTATGTATGAAATATTCTTTATTATGTAAAATTTACCTTTGTTGCTAGAAGAAAGTGTATCATTGTAAAAGTGTAATTTGGAAAGGTTCTGGCTAAGGAAAGACTTGGTATTTAAGCGTGTCCATTGTGACCCACCTCTCTTTCCTGAGAATCTCCCAGATGCATGATTATAGTTGATATATATATTATTCTAGCTTAAGACTATAAATGAGAAAATGCTATGATGTTTATGAATTGTATTGTGATATAACATGCAAAGATTTAATGGTGACTTAAACTTATAAGAAAATGATCCTTTGGAACCATCAGACTATAGGTGGTGAAAAGGTGATTTTAGCCCCCTAACCCGTTCTCTCAAAAGGATAGAGTCGGGACTTTAGCTTATCAAAAAGGATAAGTATATACTAGTGACGACTAGTAAAGTATGAGCTCATAACCTAAATTACTCCCAAAAGGGTGGAGTATAGGGTGGCCCAAGGAAAATAATGATGATGATAAGATTTTAAGTCACCTAAGGCACTAAAGAAATGAAATATGTGCACTGTGTCCATGTGTAGCTAATATTATATGACGTTCTTTTATGCATGTTATTTTGATAATGATGATGAGGAATATGATGTAATGATAAAGGAAAAGTTCATTGTAAATATGACATGTTAAGATTATGATGCATTATAAGACGCATGATTAAAAATTGACGAACCTCGGTTAAGTATTTGTCCGAATTTAAAATGAATCTTTGCATGCTCACTATTTTAGAATAATCCCGAGGTTCCTGGGGACTTTGATGATGATACTGTAGAAGGAGGTACCCTCATCGAGAATTCTTTAGCAAGATTCTCACTCCCTTTTCTTTATTTCCGTCATTGTCTCCAGATTCAAATGGCGACATTCGTCTTGTTCGTTGATACCCCTACTTGGGAATTCCACTATGATCCGGTGCATCGCTCGTATCATTTTGAAGGGAGGTGCGCAGTTCGTGTTTTTATTTACATAGCTCGCCCATTTGCACATCCTGTCCCTAGTTATCGATTTTCTCCTTCTTCTCCCTATGGCGATGAAATGGTTTTCGAACATGCACGTCCACTTGATGAAAGGATGTTACGTTCTTATCCCGCTTCACCTGTTGTCCATGGATTTCCAGAGTATGTTCCCCAGACGAGATATTTTGAAACTGATCCTTCAGAGAACACTCCTACTCATATATATTCTGAGAGCTCTGCTCCTACTCCCACACGTGTAAGAGAGGGTAGTGAGGAAACAATTGTTCAACCGAGGTTAGTGAGAAGGCCGTCCATGCGACCCCAGCCTGGTGCATCTCGTGTGTCCCCTCCCGAGGGAGCTCATCAGTGGATCGGATTTATTCCCCCATTTCCAGGATAGTGGCCATAGAAGGTTCTTAGTAGATTTATGTGTGTTCATGCACCCTAGTTTTAGGATAACCTTCCCGGCTTATGGAGTTATCTAGTTTAGGGGCATGTATTTCCTTATGTATATTTTCTTTTATGGGTTTGCATAAGACAATGATGTATGATCATAATCCACCCTTTGAGTGAGGTTATTGTATGTAAATATATGTTATAATGTGCTTATGGATGTTATATGATGGAGCTAAAGTGATATGATGTGATATATTCTTAAACGTCTTATTATACTCCGCTTACTTGTTCACATTGTACTCGGCTCACGTTTTCAATTATGTTTTTTTTTAAAAAAAATGGCTCGTAATTTCACTAAGTATTTTCAAATTATGAAGAAAGAACCAAAGCAAGGAGTAAAGTCTAGTCATTAATCAGATTCAACCTAGGTGTATTTGGTTAATTACTAGGGTGTTACAGATAATGATTTTTTTGTGATTGTAATGATTGAAGATTAAGTAACACGTTGCATATGGACACATTTTGATATCTTCATTTTGAGAGTACTTTCTGATGTACCATGCTACTTTCTAAAGTCTCTTTCCTTGGTTTCTTGTAGTGTTGCAGCCTACCTCTGATCGTTAGCTATCAACAGCTTATATAATGATATAATTTCACTTTTTTAATATAACAAAACTTGTAACATGTTTACACATGTATAGTAAAATATATATTCTCATTTGAGTAAGCCTTATTCGTGCTAAATGATAGATACCTATTATAACCTTACAAGAAACTCAATAGAGACATCAGTCATTCTTCAAAGTATTTTCTTTGAATTGGTTTTGTTGTCATTCAAAACATATGAGCGCAAGGGTTCTAGAGCTAACAGTTTATAAAGCCAAGGTTCCTTGTTCCTAAGGAAATGGAAAACATGGTTTGGCTCTTCAAGGCTTGTATTGTGATAAAAACAAATGAATAGTCAATATGAATAACATTCAGGGTTGGCCATTTGGCTAATTGGCCACTTCAAGAAAATAATACCTTTATCATATTTAGACATGCATGTGAAAATATAGCCTAAACAATAACAAGAGCAATTTCTAGTGTAACAAAATTCATGAGTGAAATATCACACACAAGAAGAAGCAAGCATGCGCCATCCACGCAGTTAGGCTCAAAACCCCATAAGGTATGTCTCTACTAATCTCAACTTTTTAAGTTCATTTCCATCACCACTCTGTGCAATTTAAGATAAGTTATCATTTATGTAGTCATGCAATAACCTTTAACCTCATTACCTAGGCTCACAGCATCTTTGGAAGTATCTTTTAATTTTATTTTTTTTTTGAAAAAAAACTAAAACAACTACTAAATAAACCGAAAAACAAAATAGAAAAAATAATATCCAAAAAACAACTACTAAAATAAATCTAAAATCAAATAGAAAGTAAGTTCTAGAAACTTTGAAAAGATCTTCAAAAGCTTGATTTTGAATGATAACAAATCAATCTTTAGGATAAATCATTTGAGAAAGATAACCAATTCCTATATATATATATTTTTATAACTATAGGTAGAATATATTGCAATTTGTGATATTAATTCTTCTAGAAACTTAATAAGGATATTGAATAAACTCACATCCATATTCATTGTTGAAAATTATTATTCTATTAGATCTGGATGAGTTTGATACATAACGTGTCTCAGAAAAGTTCTTTGAAATCTTAAGAAAGTTGCAATATTGCTCAGAATATTTCACGATTAGAAAGCTACTACTTTTCCAGAAATATGAGTTTTATGTCTGAAGTTGATCCTAAAAGAATAAGAAAATGATGAGAAATTTCGTGAACTATAAAGAAGCTCATTTCAACCTCAAACTCCATTAAAAAGATCATTCAGAAGCCAACATGCACCATGTTATAAAAAAAAGACTATTACTACTACAGTCATTTTATTATGACAGCTACAAAAAGGAATGTCGCTCTGTGAAGAAGAATGAAAGGCCATTCCCATGCAACGGATCCTAAAAAGACACATGTAGATTGATCCCATAATTGTGGAACAAACATCAAATCTAAAGATACCTATAAAAGGATAATCATTTGAAGATGGATTGCTTGCTGTTACTGTTACAAAGATTATTCTTGAGCAGGTTCATCATTCTAAACCTTTGAAAATATATTTCTGTTGTTGTTCCATTAAATAGAAACCTTTACATATTATTAGCTTAGTGAATATTCTCCTTTAGGAGTTATTCTTTGTAGAAAGTCATTCAAGTGACTTTCTACTCCTTTGTAAAGTCTAGAGAGCTTAAGTATTTTTGAACTATGAGTATCCTTAAACAAACACCACCTAACTCAAATTTGTATCCTTAGTCCAGTAATGGTCACTGTGAGAATAGCTTGGAGAGGTTATTATAATACTACTTGTGGGCAACTTGAGAAGGCTAGAGAAAAACTATCGCTTGTTAACTTGTAAAGGTTTGCACAAAAAAACTTGTGAAGTTCTCCTCTTGTGAAGTCTATTGGCTAGGCTAACATCTTATCAGCATCAATCTCTAGGACTGGAGATACCATTATCTTGTCTAATTGCTTGTACTAGTTGGTAGCCTCCACTTTTCTAGGTGAGGTCCCTTATTACCTTTTTTGCCTATCCTAGCTAAGAAATAGTATTTTTTTTTTAACTTCTCAATTGACCTCTCGTGCTGCAGCCTTCTTTTCTAAGATTTGGACAAATGGTCGTTGGCTATGAGGTCCACCTTTTTCTATATAGGATGTTGATTAATTGACCATTCTCCCTTGTTTGTTACAGCCTTGGATTGTTTAGGATGTTGGATCATCAACTATTTTCCTTTGTTTATTTCAGCCCTAGACTTTAACATCTTCTTATCCTGCTGATGTCCTTTGCTCTGCTAGTTATCTTCATAGTGGCCTCATTTTCCTTCAAGTTCATTTCCACCATCCTCTTTGATTCTTTAGGTAGAGGATCATATGTGACCTTTAAGAACGTGGTCTGCATTTCCCTTTGGATTTTCTTTTGCTATTGTTTCTTAAGACTTCCCAATCGTTGGCTAATATGAGGCTGTCGTTTGGGTGCCTTATCAAGATATTTTAGCCTGTAGGTTGTCAGAGCTTTCCCTTCTTCTAGGGATTCTGGAGAAAACTGCAGCCTACCAAGCCCATTGGAGTTTGACAATCGCAATTAGAGCTGGGTATACGGACTGTGATCCACAAACCAACCTATTTAACTCGCAACCCACATGAAAATGGACCAGAAAATTTTTAACTTGCCAACCCATGGATTTTTTTGGCCCGCTCCACCTAGCCCGCGAACTAAATGAGCCTAGCCTGTGGATTTGCGGACCAGCTGCCTAACCCGCATAAGAATACTGTAGTCCACTAAGTCCAGTCCAATGCTTCATTAGCATGGCACTAATCCACTATTTGAGCATGAAACATCTACGCCCAGCCCAATTAGTGGCCCATTCACAACAAAATGAAAACAAAAGGCTACATTACCTACATAACACTAGGGTTTGCTTCATTCTTCACTCCTTACTCTTCACTCTTCAAATAAGGCGCCATCAGCCCTCAACCTATCACCTACTCCCCTCAGCGTCTAAGCTCAGCGACTGCCATGGTGCTGCCACCGCCTACCTCCTCGCGCCGGTCAATCCAACTCATGCCTTCTAGCTCTCTCACTCTTATCTCTCAACTATCTATCTTTCTCACTTAAGTTGTTAAGGATGGAGTCGGCGTGTAGTGAAGAAGGTAGTTTCACGGCTGAGGATGGGCTCTAGAGGACATTTCAGGCACGGGGTTGAGGCGAATGATAGGCGCCACCACCTGATGGAAGGTCGATCTGCCACGGTCTATGTGAGACTGTGGCAAAGGGGGCTAAGCAGAGGCCATGGTGGTTACAAAAGAGTTCGCGGTGACTGTAGCTACACGGTAGTTGCAAAGGTGGAGGTCACAGATCCATAATGGTGTGAGGTCGTAGGCCGCGATCTCGCGACAGTGCTTGTTTTTTCTGACTGATTTCATCGGTGCCAATGGCGGTGGTTGGATCCTGTAGCTGATTTCTGCTTGCAGTGTTGATGCCTAAAGGGAAGAGATGATGATGATGGGAACAGCCGCTCAGGAAAGGAAAAAGTAGGAAGGCCACTATGGGGAAAGGAAGCCGCAGGTGACCGCGCCGGAGGCAAAGAGAGGCTGTGGCCGCGGCTTTTCTTTTACTTTTTGCTTCCTTTTCCTTTTTGTTGTTGAGAAATTGAGATTATGATCTGCAAATTGAATTTTTTTGTTAAGATGGACTATTGATGATGATGACTTGGTCTGATTTGTATTTTGGCTGAGAATTTTGGATTTTGGTTTTGGGTGGGATTTTGTGAGTGTTGTCTCTGGTTTATTTTGTCTGATGACAAGGGTTTTGGTTACTAGGAATATGTTACTGGGAATGTGTTTTTGCTGGGCTAAAAATGCAGACTAGTCCGCAGACTTGTGAGCTTAGATGGAGCGGATGCGAACAAGGCAAAATGCTAGTCCATTAATGAAGCGGACTGGTACAGTCTAGTCCATTTAATGTTGGTTCATTGCGGACAAGGCTAAACGAAGCGAACCGGTACGCATTCCCAACTCTAATTGCAGTCTTGGTTCATGATCCAGTCTAACTTCCAATTTTGGTCTTTATTTTAGTTTAGTAGCTTTTTTCTCCACTTGCTTGTTCATTTTTTCTTGTGTTTTTTTTGTTTACTCTTCTACTGGGTTCACGATTTTCTCACCTCAACTTCTTGTTCCTTTTCTTCAAACATTATGGAGACCATGTTAACCAAGGTTGATAGAAAAGAATTCGTATCAACATCCTTGCTTTCTTCTCAGTTAGTTTAAATTTCCCCTCTTTAATTGCCTTCTGGATAACGCTTCTGAACATGTTGCAATTATTGGTGAAATGGGTATACGCGTTGTGCTATTTACAATATTTGATATTTTGCACCTTTTCCACGGGAGCTAGTTCCGTGCTATCAGGGAATTTGATTTGCTTGTCTTTGACTAGATAGCCAAAGATTTGATTAGCCTTTGTAATATCAAACAAATATTGCTCGCTTTTTAGCCTTAGCCTTTTCTTTGCCCTCATCCTGTGTAAGATTAGGACATAAGTAGGGTTTTCCCCTAGTAACTTGGCTACCATAACTTCAACCGAGGGAGTAGCCTCTTCTTCTTGTCCTTCAGCCGCATCGGCTAAGTCACATTCCACAATGACCACAATATGGTAGCCTTTAGGGCCTGCCTTTCTGTACGCCTCTATTCTTTCTCAATGATGAACTGCTGCATCCTGGTAGTCATCCAAGAAAGCTGGGCCAAATTAGAGTATTCTGTCAAGATTAACTTTCCTTGAGCATAGCGTTAATGTTGTTCACGGCCATAGAGGTGCACTCAACCTTAGGTATGTGGAGGTTACAATGGCCCCTGGTTTGGCATAAAAGCTCCAAAAACTCAATTACTAGTTTGTTCGCCTTTTGTTTTATTCACATGAAATCCAAGATAAATGTCTTAGGCTAAGGCTTATAGAACCTATCATGGAAAATCCTTTCCATCTCAGCCCAATTTTGCATTGAGTTGAATGGCAAAGAAGAATACCATGAAAAGGTCATGCTTGTGAGGGACAAAAGGAACAGCTGCAGCCTACAACAGTCATTCTGGCTAGCCTCTGCACACTATGCTATGAAGCAACTAATGTGTTCCATAGTAGACTTGTCATCTTCCCCAGACAATGTTGTGAAATTGGGTGTTCTAAATCCCTTAGGGAATGGTACTCAGTCCACATAGTCAGGGTAATGCTTTCTATATACTGGTCGTTCTAAGAGTCTCAATTGGACACCAAAGTAATGTCTCATAGTTTCAACCAAGGTATGAGGATCCATTGCTAGGGGTAAAGGGTCACATATCCCATGAAGATTATCTTCTTGCCCTTGTTTAGGGTAACCCTTACTCTATGGCTATATTGGCTGAGGATTAGGTCCTAAGTTTCCCTAAGGTTAATATATTGGGGGATGGGGATTTGTTACTACAACTCCATAAGGCTACTGTGTTGGCAAATGATACCCATAGATAGGTGGAGGGGGTAGTAGTGCATGCCAAGGAGTTTCCACCATTGGCTGCCCCATTGGTTCGAAATTCCCCCTAGTTATAGCCCAAATGAGTCATTTCAGAGGACCCCATAGTTTCAATTATAATTGATGAATTGGGGTAATATTATTGGGTGCCCTCTATACCCTTAGGGGGAATATCCATCGGTTGCCTCTTAAGGATATAGACATTTCCATTATTCAAAGGAGGTTACCCCTCCATGCTCGCTAGTATATGGCAATCTTCCTATGGTGGGAGTCCCGCCATATTATTATTCTGGCTAAGGATTACAAGTCTAAGTGCCTTGACTCAATACAAGAGTAGTCTGTAGAATATTATAAACTATAGGCCTCACAATGCCCCCTGGCTGAGCTGATAATTGATACAACAAGTTGTGTACATCCTAATTGATTTGCCTTTTGATGAAGGATGCTATTATCACTATGGTTTGGCCTTCACTTTCCTCCTCTATAGAGGGAGTTGGTAGAGATTGGGAGGTCATGAGTAATCTAATTAGAATGACAACTTAACTACCCTCTATTAGGGTAATGTGTTAAGATCCTACCTTGCTACTCAACTGTGTCAATATTGCCAATGGCATTGATGGAACGGGAATAGACTAAGTCACAACGACTGAACCGTGTATAAGGCAGCATTTTGTGGTCCTACAATGCTACTTGGTTGTACCAATGCTACCAATGGTTGTCAATAGGACATAGATAGGTTAAGTCATAGTGTCTGCAGATGGTGGCGGGCCTGTAGTCACCCTTAGAAAGGAAGTTAGTGCTACCACATGTATCACATGAGGACTCGTGCTTGTTTAAGTCGTAGCACATGGTCAAGGTTGTGTTACCAAAGTCATATCAGTTTTCCTTCCTGACCTCTAATTCATACGCCATGTATGAGCTGAACCAGGGGATAAGAACTTCTCATAATTAATCTTGGAATTCCCACTGGGCAAGCCAAAATATATTTGATCCAAGTTGAATCATCTAAGATTGACTTGATTCGATTAACTTAAACACATAAGAAATCTCGTGAAATAAGGCAATTTGTGCTAAAGTCAGAGATTAAAACTTTAGCCTATAGGTTTTTCAAATCACTATAGAAAGGCTTTGGACAAAATCAGATTAAGAGAAGTAAAATAGAAAGCGAAACCAACTTGCATTAATGTAAAAGAGTAGTATAAAAACCATTAAAAAATGTAAACAAATAGCTAATTGGTTGGAGACTTGTAACGTGTTTTTTTACACAAAAATGAACTCCTATTTATAATTTCTTAGCTAAGCCTTATGCATGATCATAGCTGCTCCTATTTTTTAGCAACCATTACTCATGTTCTCACATATGTTCTTTCAGCCGTAGCATCACTTTATCTTGTTGGACCAATGCTTTTTCGAACTATGCAAGCCTATTCTTCAGCCATTGTCTTCTTTGAACTATGTTTTTCCATTAAGCCCAATCCTTTGCTTAGCCATGGCAGTCTCTAGCTTTTCTGTTTGGGCCTACATTCATTGGCCCAATAATTTTGGGTGTCCAACAAGATCTTGATAATTTGTAGCATTGCAATAATAAAGAACATAAGTTAGATAACAATCAATTATTTTTATCTAGAAACATACCTCGTGGTTGATCGAAATATTGTGATACCAACATGGTCAACAGGATTGAGCGATGACACTTTATACCATATCCACAACTCCAAAAGACAACGACACCCAACAATATTGCCACATGCATGTTAACTGCACGGCACATATCGTGGGACACCGTGCATAACATTGCCAATCCCCAACTTAGCCTCCCATATTAGGAGAGAAAAAAAAAACTATATAAATGCTTATTTTCCCTTCCATTATTTCCAAAACCCAAGCAAACATACCCTAAGCCTCCATGAATTAGTGACCCATATCCAAGACCCATTCATTGCTAGGGGTATTTGTAATTTGACTTAAATTTGTAGATAAAAATCCAACTAGTCCAAATAATATAATTCATGTGGGGTTTAATTTCATCAATTTATTTTCAAACCAATCAATTTTTATCAATTCAAATTGGATTTGCTTGATGAGTAGTTTAACAAACAATACTTTTAAGTATAGAGTATTAGCTAAAAGTAATTTAAGTCAACAAATTGGAAAAATAATAAAAAAAACAATTCATTTAATAGGAAAACATGATATTAAGCGAAAATCATACTAGTAAAAAAAATCTGTGATAAATTAAAATTATTATAATTATAAGAAAAAGTATAAATTTAACTAAAAAAAGGAATAATTCCAAATCATTCTACAAAATATGCCTATAAATCTTTCTACAGCTAAATAAAGTAAGTATTATTCACTTTTTAAGTTTTCAAGAGATTAATTGTATTTATTCTTTTGCTTAGTAGTAGGAGGACTAATTTGAGGATTGGTAGGAGGATATAACCTAAAAATATAAAAAGAGTAACACTATACTACTTGAAAAAATTGCTAAATTTTTTTTATAGCAAAACATTGGTAGTTGTTGAATGAAATAAAACGGTATGATTCACTTAACTATCCAAAGGGTAACATGTGCCCTACATCATTATTGCACATGAATTCAAGCAAGCACTTTTCTAAAAATTTTATTGTGTAACATTATTCAGTTTGGATTGATTAGATCAATTTTGGAAGATTAAATTTGAAGTTCCAACCTAAACTATTTTTTTTAAAAAAAATGAATCACTCTAATCCAAACTTTTTGGTTTGATCAATTTTCAATTTCTTGAATCAATTTATCCATTTTAATTAAGTTGAATTAAATTTGAATAATCCT
Source organism: Dalbergia cochinchinensis (assembly GCA_031216125.1). NCBI lineage: Eukaryota > Viridiplantae > Streptophyta > Magnoliopsida > Fabales > Fabaceae > Dalbergia > Dalbergia cochinchinensis. The sequence goes on along the minus strand of CM062368.1, from coordinate 71,054,010 downwards.
AGTCATCTCAAATTCGAAGATATAAAGCTTGTTTGTACGTAATTATTTTAATAAAAATTTGATTAAAATAAGTAATCTCTAAGTTTTTTATACGGTTGAGTAAGTTTTTTTGGTAAATACATCATTGTTAAAAAAAAGTACAAATATTTTTTAAAAGATATAATTTTCCTCTTCCAAATATTTTTAATATGAAAAGATGCTTACAAATAAAAAAAAGATTTATTTTATAAAGTTTAGAATGAGGGGAATGTTTAACTCAATTCAAAATATTTTAATATTGACAATCGAATCTAGATTATGATGATGCAATAGCGAAAAGCTGACTGAATGAGTAAACCCCTATTGATAGAGAAGGTTATTTAATATCATATTTAAATATAAATTAATTTTATATTCAATACATAATCATCGGAAATCTCTGCATATCTTGAAATTAAGGTAGCATTTGTTTATTGCCTTCGGGACAGAATACAGAGATACTGAAGACACAAACTTATTTGATGGTGGAGACAGAAACAAAGGACAGAAGAATGTGGGGACACAAACAGGGGACACAAACTTATTTTCTGTCCCTAGGACAGAAAAATACAAAATTTCTATACCTCCAAAATGTGGGGACAATAAGGACAGAATACGGAGATAGAAATTTAATATTTTTGTCTTCAAATAATACCCTATACATATTTATTATTTATATCTCTGTCTCCACTATCTCTATTGTCCCTATATTTCTGTCCCTGTCCCTGTATTTTCTGTCTTGAAATAGTAAACAAATGCTACCAAAGAGATAAGATCCAAAATTGATCACAATAATTCCTGAATATTAGGGATCATCATAAATCAAATAGAATCACCCTCCAAATAACAACCACCCACTATAAATATGGGGTTGAACTCCAAAGTTATATATCCAATTTTTTCACACTAACCATTCCTATTTTTATTTTAAATTTTTTATTGTTAGAAGGTACTACAAGTACCTTGTTTTGCCACTAAATCGAGTCTCATTAAAATACACACACACACATAACATATTATCTATTACAATACTTAAACATCTAGTGAAATAAAAAGTTGAATTAAAAAAAGATTTTAGAAAGGTTGAATTAAAAAAAAGGGTAAATTACACTCACATTCCTTGAGTTTTGTGAAAATTGAACTTACCTTCTACTTAGTTGTCTAACATACACTTACTTCTCTTCATTTACCCAATTTTTAGGATTAATTACCAAAATCATTCCACCCTCAATCTCTCTTGCTGACATGCTCCTATTCTTTCTTCTAGGGGTGGCAATTGAGATCTGCACATGGGGATATAAGTGGGGGTCCTTGTATTCGAATCCCCGCAGGGATGGGGAAAAGGGATTAAACCTTTCCCATGGTGAGTTCAAGGACAGGGATGGGGATTGTGCTCCTAGCCTCGCGGAGACCCCACCTCAAGGAGTAATTTGGTAACTTCATGTATTAATGGATATATACTATTTTTTAACTGAAAAACACTATAACCCTAATTTATACTAACACATCTCATCTAGTCATCCCTATTTGCATCGTGCACAACATTGAGAGAGAGTGTGTCTCTCAGATATTAGTACAATAATCACCTACTCAATCTCACTTTCTCTCTACTCTTTGGCTTTCAACCTTTCACTCTTGATCATGACTCTCTACAGTCTTACCCTTTGGCTATACCCTTTCTCGACAGAAGATTCACATATCTGTGATGAACACAATGGAGCTATGACCTAGATGAAGTCAATCTAAATTGCAAAGAAGAAGAAGAAGAAGCTCTGAACGAACGGCTTGCACTAGTGACAATTGATGGCTTCTAATGGCAACAAATGAATGCGATGAAGAAAAAGCATCTTTGAATGGCGACGAATGATGACGACTGCAAAGAAGAAGAAGAAGAAGCTCTGAATGGCGATGAACGACAATGACTATGAAGAAGCTTCGACAGTCTTTATTCCCTCTCTCTCAATCTCAGCTTTAGTAACCCTAGTCCCCAAGATCAAGCCCTAGCATAACACAATATCCATCTTTGTTCTTTTCTTTTTTTCTTATGTTTAACACCAATATTTTCAGTTGAAGTCCAATTTTTTATTGAATATTAATCATGCATTCGTTATTTTGTTGATTTGAGATTGTTCCTTATTTTTAAACACTGGAATTGGAAGCTCTCTGTCGAGAGATTTCTCAGTGGATTTTTGGTAAGGCTAGTTTTTGTTCAAGCTTTTTGTTGATTAATTTTAAGGCTGAATCTGTTTTATTTTTTATTTTTTTTCAATTTTGTGTATATCCACAAATGCCCGCGGAGAATGGAGATTTGTGGGGATCGGGGATGGAGGAATTTTTCTCCCTATCACAGGGATTAGGGTGGGGATAGGGACACTTGTGAAGGTTCAGGGCGGGGAATAAGAAAGTACTCCCCGTACTTGCCACACCCCATTGCCATCCCTACTTTCTTCCCTATTCCTTCCTTCTTTCGACATCCCCAAAAGGAAAAAGGGTTTAGGTTTACAGATTCAAGGTTAATCTTATTCTAGTTCCATTCGCAACACATGTTTCAACAAAAAATTGTCATAGAATTGATTCCTATCCTGTTATTTACCTTTTTTCTTTCCCTCTCATATTGCTAATATGCTCAATTTTAGATACCCTTTTTTTCATTTTTGTTCTAATTTATCATTGTTGAAATCTATGTTCATACGCAAGACACATAAAAAGTTAGAACAGCTCAAAATTGAAGAAAAAAATAATAAATAAAGAATAGAAAAAGCAAAATCCACAATGCTATGGACATGAAAATGATCTGCAAAAAGAAATCTGGAATTGTATCAAAATAAATAAAAAATTGTAAAACCCCTATGAGTTAGAAGTAAAAATCCTACTAAAAAGTAGGCATATTTTGCCTCAATGGATTTGGGAATAAGGTTTTTGATAAGGTAGAATCAAATTATAAATCAAGTGAAGATGAAAAGCTCTGGAATGTTCACCTGTGTTCAAGGGGAGGAAGAGAGAAGAGAGAACAAGAGAATGAGTGAAAGGGGGCGAGGTTGAGGGTAAGGACATTTTTGACAGCTTATCAAAAAAATGGATAAAATATGAGAGATTAGAGTAGATTAAATAATTACATGGGAGGTGAGTTCAATTTCAACAAACATCAAGAAGATAATTGTAATTTATCCTAGAAAAATTAACAAAATTATTTAAAAAATAGAAATCCTAGAAGGCATTGCCCCCTTCCTACAAGGAGACTTTGCACCCCCGTGTAAATGTACTTTGTCTTTTTTGTATTTATATGATAATAGATGATTAGAAGACTATATAAAACTTTTGAGTTTATTTTTTATTCATCTTTACAAATTAAATTTTTTCATTTATATCTTGAGTATAAAAGTTAATTATATTTTCTTATTTGACACTATCACAATGATACCATTTTATATTCAATGACTATGATTTCACCACGAGTTTCATGGATCTTAAGAACTTAAGTTATGAAGACGTGGCTAATTTTTAGTTACAAATAACTAAAAGGTATCAGCATCCGTAGAGTTTATGAGGTATCAGACAAACACTGATAATACATAATTAAATAACAACATAAAATTTTCAATGCATCATTATAAATCCATTTTTTAATATTAAATGGCTAAAGTAAAACATACATACATTTTTAAGGACCGAAATAAATATTTACTCCTTGTCAGCACAAATTTCCCTCTAAACAAGCCACCGTTTCCTTAGCAGTTTGTCATATTTTTGTTTTCACTTACTCTTTTGTGTATTCGGTCCTTCCTCTACTTTGGCATCCTTTACTTTCCTTTGCTATGTAGGGATTGTCATCGCATTCTTTTATGTCATTTTGGCTACCTACTGATATGCCCAACAATCATTTTGGCCAAAAATTTCAAATGTTAATCCCTTCTATACATACCCTTTCTTCTTCAGCCCTATTCCTCACCACTATTCCACTTCCTTTAATAAAATAGACATCAAAGGAGGTGGAAGAAGCTAAGGTCCTCCCAATATAAGGCCTTTGACATTTCATACAACATTGTTTACCTTCTTTAACGACTCTATCGATGGTGCAACACCATTATGAACGAAACGTCTTGCCATTGTTTTTCTGCCCAAAAGGCACTATTTGGTTTTACTTCTCATCATGAATTGTTAACCTTTTTCCCTTTTGTTTTCTTGGTTGGACCCATTTGCCTCCTCTTTCAACATAAGAGGCATTGCTCAATTGTTAGTTTTAAACACCAAGCTTGATCTAAAATAACGTTATTTAAGATGATTTTATTATTTTTGAATTATTATGTTGATTTTATAATTGAAATATTTTTTAAATTATTTTAGAGATTACATTAATTATTTCACAAATAATATAAATGAAAAGATTTAATTGAATTAGACACTAAAAATATCTTAATGCATCCAAATTGAAGTCTAATAGGGTTTTTGGGAAGTTACCAAAACATAATCTTTTCAAGAAAAAAGTTGCTTTGGAATGTGAAAAAATGATTATAAGAAAAAAAATGATAATTTTAAGTCAAAGAACAACTTATAATCACAAACAACATTTAGAAACTTTTGATTATAAGCAAAAGCTGATTATTTTAGAATCATGGTGCTTTTATCAAATTAAGCCCAAGCTTCAGATGTTGTATAATAGGTTTAATTATTCTTCAGATTCTTGTAATTTCATTCAATTTTCAATTTAGGTCCCTATATTTTAAAAATTTATAAATAGATTTTTATAGTATATGAGATTTTTCTATTAGGTTTCTGCTATTATAAAAAAATGGAATATTCCATTGTTTATAACGGTAAGGACTTGATTGAAAAGTTTCGTACACTATAGAGACCTATTTATAAATTTTAAAATTATAGGGACCTACATGGAAATTGAGTGAAACTACAGGGATCTATAAAATAAGTAGACCTATACAATACAAATGAATTGGTTTATACTTTTTTAGTAATAAAAGCAATCTTTTTAATACAATCGAAACAAAGTAGAATATCTCTGCATCACTTTTTAGTTAAGTATCCAAATTTTATTTTAGTGAAAGATAATTTTATTCATATGTAAGCCTAATGACGCTTACAAATCCAAAAAGATATTCTAAATCTAGATTAAAGAAGAAACCAATACATTCTAATTCTGAATTAAGCAGCAATTTGTGGCTCCACTCCTTGTTTGAAGACTATTAATATCAATGCATTTTTCACATTAAAGACTAGCATGAAAAGTGCTATAGCTTGAAAAATATATTAGGTCTTCTTCTAAAGTAGATCTAAATATTCTTATATTTGTAAGATAATCAAAAGAAAAAATACCAACAGCTGGAAACCAAACACCCTCAAGGAAGAACCAAACACCCACGAAAGGATCGAAAAACACCACAATAGGGACAAATGAAAGCAAAAGGAAAGACAGAAATTTGATGAATGAAAAGAAAAAGAAAAAAAATGGTAAGGCCGTTACCATAAAGAAAGTGGCAGTCCCACTCAACGGCACTCACATAAGAGAAGATTAGAAGAAAAAAAAAGAGAGAGAGAGAGAGAGAACGAAGGATTATGACCGATAGTGTTCAAAGATAAATTGATTATCATATAATCAATTATATAAACAAAATTATAAATAAGTAATTATTGAAATAATTTTAATTTTATAATTTTTTCAAACATACATTAATTAGAAATTAATTAAATTGAGTTAATTTTAATTTTTTATTATTGTTACTATTTAAAATTTAATATATTTAATTAACTTGATTTAGAGATTAATTTTGAGATAAATTTTATTGATATTCCTTGAGATATTTTAATATTACATGAGTTTAATTCTACACTGACAATATAAGATTGTTTTATAATATCATTCAATTAAAATATTTTATTTAGATGACTTTTTAAAATAGTGAGTATAAAAATTAACTATCATGACTTATGTGGTAATATATAATTGGATAATTTTGTAAAATTTTGTTATACTATCAGTACATGATAATTAAATCCATGAGTTTAATTTTGATGCACTGACAGTATAAAACTATTTTATACTGTCATCCAATCAAAACACTTAGTTTAAATGACTTTTCAGATAATGGATATAAAAGTTAATAATCATAACTTATATGATAATATATGATTAAATGACTGTATAAAATTTTTTATACTATTAGAATATGACAATTAAATCCTAAATCCATATTACATTGAGACCCTCTTAATTTTTATTTTTGGTGAGCTGAACTCTTTTAATTTTTAAGTTGACATTTAAGACGTGTTTGTGATTTTTTTTTTCTTTTTAGATATTCAACAATAACCTCCCTTGCTTCCAAATTTTAAATTTTAAAATGTTAGAAACAATAAAATGACTATTTTTCCTTGATTTCCATGGAATGTCATTCCACTCATCTCTTTATCCCCATCCACAGATCCCCTTTATCTCGAATCAATCAATTACCAAGCATAAAAGCAAAATCAAATGTTCTAGAATCGATAGCTTGAAGCCCTCGAACGGTGGCACCACTTGCCACCGATAGTTGTGGCGTGAGGAAACTGATGGGCTCCTTGAACAGTGGCGTTTTGGTGGGGATGCTCCATGGGCCAGAGAAGACGGCTGCAGCTAAAGTTTGATTTTAACAAGCAGGTGCGCGAACGATGAAACAGATTTCAACAATCAATATCAAATAATACAGATCTGATCAGTAAAGATACCCTTCACCCTCTCTCACCCCTAATGGTCTCTTCTTTTATACATTTTTTTTAATTTTTTTTCTTTTCCGTTACTGTGCTTAGAATACATTGGAGGTATAAATATATGTCTACTGATTGATCAACACACTGGGTAGATTTGAACAATGTATGTTTTAACTTCGGCTGCTTCTGAATACCACTATTCTTGTGGCTGAGGATTGTAGTCAATCATCTGGGTAGACTTTAATGATTAATGAGTAAGGGTAATATTGGAATATGAGAATTTTTTACTTTAGAAGGGAGATAAGTGTAATTTCAAATCAGTTGAATGGGTCAAATGGAATAATGATTTATGTTAGAGAAGGTCAATCTAATTTTCTTCAATATTTTCTATGAACATCTAATTATGCATTTTTTATTAATAAGATATGTTAAAATAATGGGTGGTTGATTGCTTACGTATCAATATATACTTAAATGTTCGTGTATTAAAATTAATTTTTTTTATTTCAAGTAGAATGTTTTAATTTAATTAAAATCATTAGATTTTAATTAACCTTTATGTCGCTATAAATTGGGCTTTTATGTCAGTTGTGTGATTCCAAACCCTAATGGTTCCTCGTTCTTTCTGAGGGCAGGTTGTAGATTCTACATCAATAGGTGGTCAGATCTAGATCTCAGGTAGCTTTGGTTTTTGTTTATCTAATTCTACTACTTCCTTGTCACTTTCAAAATCTTCATCCTCTTTATTTTCAAAGTTTTTAAAGCTACTAAGCCCAAATTTACAGTTGATTTTGCTGTTACTCATTTGTTGCTTTCTTCTAAAGTGAACTTTTTCACAATTTGAAAGAGAAAGCTGCATACATCTTTCAATTATTAAGATCTGACTGCATTGTATTTGTTGATTTGATAACAAAAATACTTCTTTACTCTTTTCCTATTTCTTTTTTGGATCAGAGGAAGGGGGCATATTTGTGGGAAAGGGGAGGCTTAGATCAAACCCTAATGTTGATATATTTGAGGCAGCAGTGTTTGCCATTACCTTCATGCCTCAAGCACACTTTTTCACTCTAGAGATATATTTGTTTTTAAGAAACCTCATTGAGGCTTTCTAGTGGATAAATCCTCCTAGATACATCACCCAAAATTCTTTGAAGAAGTTATAATACTTTCTAAATAATGTTATAAAAAATTTGGTAAAAAAAAGGGTATAAGTATTGATATTGAAAATCTAGAGTATATGTAACTTTTCCCCCCTAAAATTTGTGTACCTTTATGGATTTAATTTTGAATTTTTGCGCCGTCATTCAATTATGCATCATCATATGAGTTAGTCATAGTTGACTTTCACATTCACTATCTGAGAGTTCAAGTTATACAAATAAAATGATTTAATTGGATAACAGTATAAAATGTGTCAAAATTATACTCTTAACTTTGTTCGAAATTCATGTGACTTTTTTGACATAGTCATTTTAAACGATGCAGATTAGCTTTTTGTGATGAACCCTCTATTGAGGTATGTTGGATTCATTTTATAGTTTTTCTACCTCCTATTTACCTAAGCTTTGCGTGTTTTCTTATTTATTTATGGCCCTCAAAAAGTCAGGCAAAAACATTAATTATTGTCATCAACTTCTTGCTATTATTCCCGATCTTCTTTTGCATATCTGGCATGCCCATCATTCCTATATCCAAGAGCATTATCAAATATAGACCTTACTAAGGACACATACTTTGAATCATCAAAATAGTCATTTTCACATTAAGATGAATATATGATTCACGAAAACTATTCATCCTTAATAAGAAGAGTAGATTCAATGGATGATGACTCAATAGTTGAAACTTAGAAGTAGAAATGATCAAGAAAAATTACATGTGAAACCATTAAGAATGACTTCAATTTAAATGACTTGTCGATAGACATGGTTTACGATACAAGGGTGTCATTTTATCTAGGAAGCCAACTCAGCTTATGGTGTATTTGGTTGGGAGGTGAAAATGTGGTGAAAATTTTTGTGAATGAGATCTATATATAAAACTGCACATGAAACTTATCTATGAAAATTTCCTCCCCATTTGTATCCTCAAATTTGAAATACCTTAGTGCAAAAAAACTTTGATGTTGTGGTTCTTTGTTTTTTATTTTGGATGGCCATTGCATGAGATTCCGCTTGATGGGGTCAACTGGTGGCTTTTTTTCAATTTCATACATGAAAAATATTTTAAGCATGAAAATCGTACGAGTTGAAAATTAGAGGTTAGTTATATGGACAATGATAGCAAATTATTGTGATTAATGTTAAATGTGTATTTAGATGTGGTCTTAAGTTGAAATTTTACTCTTGATCTTTTAAAGTAACTTGTTTTTGGATAGAAAAAGAAATTTATTGATGAAAAAGAAAAATTTACAAAGAGAAAGGATAAGATATCCTCAGAAGGAAAAAGCAAAAAAAATCGTGTAGTCCTTAGAGATTAGGCCATGTAACAACTTAAATCAATCTTTTTGCATATCTGCTAGAGAGACACCTCTAATATGATCATTTGCAAACTAAGAAAAGTAACCTTATTTCAAGTGTTGGGATAGTGCCTCTTATAGAGAAAATGGTAGAATCTCATCTAGATGGTTAATTTGGACATGCATGAAGGAGATCTTTAGAGGCCACAGACCATAGTAAGGAAAATAATGAAATGGTGAATCTTTTGTTTCCTTCCTTATTAGAGAAGAGCCCCTTCTTAGGGAGTAGGGCTTTCTTCTTGAAAAATGGGTAGTTAGAGGGGAAGGAAGAATGAAAAGACGAGTGGGGTTTAGGTCCTAAAAGCCCTCACTATATAGATGGGAAATTTGGATCCCTTTTTCTTTCCTCTTAACCAGTTTTGGTTTAGGAGATGGCCAATGCAAGGATGTTACTTTGAAGCAATCTCTGGGGTTTTCCCTTATTTGGACAGGCCTTGCAAGAAAAGCTGATTTCATATAGAGTTTCAAATATATGTTGGGATAGGATGGTTCCAGCTAGCTCTTCGCCTTAAGAACTGCATGTGCGAGTTCCCTTGTTTAAGGTTCAGAACTGCATGTGCGAGTTCCCTTGTTTAAGGTTCAAGTGGCGAAGAGAATAGTACAATGGGTAGATCGGGACACTGAGAAGTGGAGAAAGCTTAAAAGCTTCAGAAATTCTTGGAACATTTTCCACCCAAGCGTCCTTCCAAAATCTGATTCAAGGAGAGTTGGTTGAATGAATTGTTAGTAGATTAGGATTCTTATTAAATTTGGCTTGTATTTCACCTACAATAGTATCATAAATAGGACTGTGGTTTGTAGCTAGTACACTCATATATCTTGTATCATATGATTCTTATGAAGCCAAATAGTATAGCCAATATCTTAGTTAGAAATCGTGGTGGATGACACAATTCATTTTGAGGCTCGTTAGTTGAATGAAGTTCAAGAAGATTAGTATTATTCTTATTTAAATGAGTAAATTACACTTACCTCCCCTGATATTTGTTGAAATTCAACTAAACTCTCCTCTAGTTGTCCAGCTTATAATAACCTTCCCTATTTTACCCATTTTTCAGATTTGTTATTACAAAAAATGCCCTCATCTTCACCTTTGCCCTTTCATTCACACTTTCCCTTCTCCCTCCAAACCCCATACTCTTCCCTCTCCACCCTCCTTCTCATCTGCCATCACTACCACTACCACCTTCATCATCATCGTTCCCACTTTCATGTTTAGATTTTGTAATTGTGCTCCATATTGAAATTAGTGGTTAGTGTTCAGTGTTTACTTTGGAGCTTATCAGCCCAAAATACAGAGAGGGTGTTATGACCCGTCATTACTCAATATACTCAACAGTGCCTTGAGTGAGGTTCACAAAATTTACAGCAAATTAGATGAGTTGTTGCTCTGCCATGGCCTCCCTTCTTAAAGCACCTTCCTTTGTTTCTCATCTGCACACAAATGTTTTTTTTTTTCTTTTTGATTCATGATGTTTAGCAATCTCATGTTACTTGTTTGTGGATATACCATAATGGAAACTTGTTTTTGGGTGTGATATATTTACACTTCGATGGTCCTTTTGGGGCATGATGTTTTGTATCTCTTCTTATCTATTCTTTGTTGTAAATATGATCATTCATCAATATTGCCAATCAAAGGAGGGGTTCTCTCTTTAAAGCATTTGATAAGAGGGGGGAAGAGAAGAGGATGAGGATGAGGGTGAGGGTATTTTTGTAACTCATTTTAAAAGTGAGTTAATTAGGGGAGGTTAGTGTAGGCTGAACAATTTAGGGGGATGTCAGTGTAATTTACCCGATTTAATTTGGCTAGCGGTTCGACTACAATAGTTATATAAATGGGATTATAGCTTGCATCTACATTCATTATCTTGTATCATAATGGATATTAGTGTTGCTATACCACCAAAAGAATATAGCAAAAATCTTTGACACAAATTATGATGGTTGTCGATGGTATGAAGTTGCATGGTCCACTTATTTATCCAAAGGTTATGGCAACTATAAGTTCTTGACTCTATATCATTTTTCTTCTAACATTATTCAGAGGCCTCTCTCTTTTAGTCCTGTTCCATCTAATATCTATAATTTCAAACATACACTCTCTAATGCAGATGTGATTTTCTTTCAGTCAATATGGCTATGAATACTTTGCCGACAGAAGGAAAAATTTCAAACAAAACATATGCTTTCAGCTCGTTTGATGGTAGAAATATGTTAATCTTGTTAAAAGACCTTGCTTTGGAACCTTGCAATATGACGTGGTCGCACCGAACACTTCAAAATCAAATGCTCAAAGTCCGCAAACTTTTGAATGCGGGTGCTAATAGACCCCAGGTATAATGTCTGACAAGGACCAACTTTTCTAAAAGTTTATACTATTAGGTTGAAGCTCTTGAAAAGCTTTATAGCTTTGATTCATCCATGGTTGCAAACCTTCTACTTGACTTTTAAACATTTACGAGTTTATGATCGTAATATACATAAATTAATTAACTTGTGTACAAACTCTCTTTCTATCAAATTTAGTAAACTAATAAAATTAACAAACTCTCAATTTTACTCACGAGTTTATAAGTTTAAATTCACACTTAGTTTTGCCTTAAAAAAATATAAAGGGGTGTCTGGTTGCCTTAAAAATATAAAGGGGTGTCTGGTTTTAGAAAACAATTTTCATTTTCTATTTTTAGTTAGTTTTCTGTTTTTCAGGATTTTGTGAAGGAAAAAATGAAAACTACAAAATATAGTTTTCAATTTTCATTTCTAGTTTGCACAATTTTTTTCACAAAATCATGAAAATAGTAAACAAATTGAAAACAAAAAATCGAAATTAAATACTATTTTCTGAAACCAAACATGCCCTAAGGTTTTGATCTATTTTGTTAGATACTTGAGTTGACTTGCTTATGTTATTCATTATGTAATAGATTTATTAAGATAATATTATATTCTTATTATTATTTAGTTGTGTTATTTTGAACTGCAGAATATGGTACATTGCAAAGTTGAGTAGAGTATAACAATTGAGCCATATTAAATTTTGTGTGATATTTCTTTTCTTTTCTTAGTTATAAAATTAAAATTTTCAATATTTATTGAATATTTTGTTTAGTTGTATTTAGTTACATAAATTTATATTTTAGATAATACTTTTGAAGTATGTATACTTTTTTGAGTCTATGAATTGTGAGTGTACAATTCGATCTCTAGAAGTTTATCTAAATTTTCGAATTTGACAACCTTGAATACAAGTCCTTCATCATTGAGACCTTTAGACTTGAAATGTGAATGTACTTGCCATTTTATCTTGTATGGAAAGTCAATTTAGTAGATGATGGAGGGACAAGGATCAAACTTCTGACCGCTTTGTTATAAAAGTTTTGATACTATTTCAAGAGACATCTCTCCAAAAAGCTTGCAGATCCATGAATGGTTTTATATCTCTAATTGTGTCAAAATTGTTTCTTTTTGCTTTTCCCAGAGGAAGAGGAAATTTAACCGGTACGAAAATGATAGTAAATTAGCCACTACTTTCGGATTGATCAATAGAGAGAAATATGGTAATAAAAATGCCAAAAATTGGAGAAGGGATGAATCCTCTTCCCTTTCAAGTTCACCCCTTTCCAAAGAAAAACAGGATAGTTTACCAGAAATACAGGAAGATGTTGCTCTCCCTGCTCTAAATGATAGGTCAAAATATTGCAGTCTTAGTAGGCAAGACTATTCTCACCAATGTGATAGAGCAGAACAATGGGGTAGTTTACAAGGAATGCAAGGAAAAGATGCTCTCCCTTCTCTAAATGATTGGGCAGAATATTGCAGTCTTTGCAGGAACTACTCTCACCAAAGTGAAAGTGCAGAACCATGGGGTAATTTACAAGTAACACATGCAAATGTTTCTCTATCTTCTCTAAATGATAGATCACAATATTCTTGTGTTTGTTGGCAAGACTGTTCTAACCTCAGTGACTCTGATGAGTCTATTAAAGGGCCAAACCCAATGAAACAAGGGAACTTGGAAAGCCATTGTGAAGATGTAGTGACTTGTAGTAGCTGTACTCATAGTACCAAGACATCAATCAAGGAAGAAACAAATATAGAATTTTTGGATGTATTAAAATCACCGGTCAATGGAGATTTTGATGTTTCAAGTGAGACTTCACATACATTTAGCTCACAAAAGGAAGACATGGAACTCAGCCAGCCACCCAAGAAGCTTTCACCTTCCCGACTTATTTGTTTTCCAAGACTGGCTATTCCCATTGGACCAAGGTTTCAAGCTGAAGTTCCAAAATGGGAAGGCATAGCCAATGTAAGACATTATAATTGTGATGATTTGAAGTGGTTGGGCACCCGAATTTGGCCAATGCCTGATATTACAGAATCCAATACAAAAGGAATTGGGAAAGGTAGGTCTGAGTCATGCTCTTGTGACATTCCAGGATCAATTGGTTGTGTTCAACAACACATTAGTGAAGCAAGAAATCTACTGCAATCCAAGATTGGTACAGCCTTCTCAAGTTGGAAGTTTGATGAGATGGGAGAAGATGTTTCAAAGTCATGGACACTGGGAGAACAGAAGGAATTTGAATCTCTTGTAAAACTAAGTCTTTTGGCAGAGGACACGGATCTTTGGAACCTTGCTATGGAGCACTTCCCAGCCAAATCTATCAAAAGCATGGTAAATTACTATTATAATGCATATATCCCTAGACGCATGAGCATGGAAACCAGATCTTCTTTTGGTGTACTTGATAGTGACAATGATCAAAATGAGAACTACAAGAATAAAGATGGCTGTTCAACTACTCGGATGCACATAGTTCCAATTTTCAAATTGCTCAAATCAAGGAAACTATCAGGTGAGCACTCATATCGTTAAAGTATTGTGCTGTCAATGTATTTATCCTCGTTATTTGTTTTCTTGTGGATAAAGTTTTTCCGAAATGGAATTCAATGGACTAGTGGCCATGGTGAATTGAACTAAAGAATGAATTCTTCAAAATAGTTGTCATATTGAAGACGACATATTTGTCATCAGGTTGGATTATAAATTATACTTTTTGGGCATAACAAAGATCATGGCTCTAGCATATGAATGTTCTAGATATTTCCAAAGAAAACTTTGATTGCATTATTTGTGATGCAAATGTTTAACAGTTCAGCTATTTATTTAAAAATTATATGGATATTTGTATACTTATTTTATCTTAAACATTTCATATACACTTTCTCTTTGCATATTTCCAGTATTTGAAATCTTTATGCCTTTTTCCTCATATGATTAAAATATATGTAGCATAATCCTTATTATTTGTATTTCACTGATTGATAATATTTGTTTATTTATAAGTTTCCTTTAATAAGAGTAAATTGTGATATTTGGTAAATGATATGAAAATTTGTTAAAGAATCTTATAATTTTTTAATCCAGCTCTATCTACTGTGTTCTCGCGGTGCAAACTGAAAAGGGTTTTGCTGAGGAGTTAAGGATGGAAATTTTTGAAAATTTTAATGCATTTAACGCATTGGGAACTTAGGGCCTGTTTGGTTTGCTGAAAACAGTTTTCAGTTTACCAAACAGGCCCTTATAATTTTTAGAGTGAATTTGGTTTGAAAAAGAAATTTTCAGTTAGTTTCTTCTTTTTTAGGATTTTATAAATAAAGCAATGAAAACTAGTTCAAAGCTTGTTTGGTTTCTATTTTCATTTTATGTTTTCATTTTCTGCCCGTACGTTTCTATTTTATTTCTTGTTTTCATTTGCTTTATTTTTTTTGTTTTCAGGATAATAGGTAATAAAAATTGAAAATAGGATTTTTACTGTTTTCGTCGTCTCATAAAATTCTGAAAATAGAAAATATAGAAAATGAAAACAATAACCAAATAGGTTTTTCCAGTTTTTAGTTTCAATTTGCACTATTTTCTTTATGGATCTTGAAAATAGGAAATTAACTGAAAACAAAAAAAGTGACAATTGAAAACAAATTTTTTTACACACGTGCTTGCTTTTCAAATAAAAAAAAAAAAATTCACATAGTTCTTTAGGATACTAGTTAGCCAAAATCAACTGTGCAAATTGATAGAAGACACCAATTAAATTTGGAGTTGAGTTTCCTTGGTATTTGAAATATTATTTGTGCAAGTTATGTATTTTAGAGCATAATTTTGGTAATGTAATTGAAATAATTTGTTTTAGTAATGCTGGTCTATTAAAAATAATGTTCATGGTATGAGTTGGATTAAGTTGGGAAAAATAAAAACCAATTCAACCTTAAGTAAATCAGCTTGAATTTGGTTGGGTTATTAGGTTGGTTTATTGCTTAAAAAAAAAGTAAAAAAAAATAAACAACACTCCCCACTCTCAACATACTGTTTTCTTCTCTCCCTAATATCTCACCCACTCTCCCATTCAATTGCAATTACTCCATTGTTCCTATATTTGTATCTTGAGATTTTGGTGAAATTTATTTCAACTTCCCTCTATTTGTAAGGTTCGTTCAGGAAGTCTTTGAGTTTATGAAATCATTATACAGGCCTCCATCAAATTTGTAAAATCATTACACTGCCCTTATCTCTATTGCACATTGAATAATGCATCTAGAAGAGGTAACTGTAGCCCGTACAAATTGAGGCCAGTCGAAGTGAATTCACAAAACATCAAGGGAGGTTGGTGTGATTTACCATAATCCTAATATCTCAATCTTTTCCAACCAAAGCACTCTATGTTCTTTGATATCATTGTGGTGGTTTCCCTTATGAAAGCCAAGCTTCCTTTGCTATTTCCCTAATTTTTCCATCTTATTAAAGCCAAGCTTCACTCATTCATTGTGGCGGGTTTCATTTATTTTGTTTGGTTGTGAACAAAACTAGGGAGTCTTTTGTGAGCAATGACATTCTTTGGTTGGTAGGTGGAGTGCAAATAGAAAGGAATTGTCATTGCGGGTTGTCGCTTACACACTATACCATTAGCTTCGCGTAGTGGTTCTTTTGGCATGCACAGGAAGAAGATGAAGGGTGGATTGACAATGGCTGGAATAGATGAAGGTAGTAGTTAGTGTGCCAATGGCGGAGGTAAGAAGCAAGAGCGGCATGAGGGTTGAATACCAAGAGTGAAGTGTGATTGGTTTTTTATTTTATCATAAATTTTTTTGTGAATGCTCTAAACAAAATCTTGTAGCGTACTCGAACAAATGATTGCAACATTTTTACCATTGTATTAAGATGGTATGTAAACGTCTATACCGTCTTATCTCTTGTACTCTCCTCCTATTCTCTTCTGCGACTTCTGTTCCCTTTTTTCCACCATCGTTCTGCTTCTATGCTAATAAGTGGATTTGAGCCTACTTCCCCATTATTTTGTGACCACTCTGTTGTTTGTTCCATTTCCTTGCTATTTGTTGTGTTCCATTACCTATGTGGTTTTTTCATTATTATGGCTTTTAACATGCCTCCTAAGGCTAAGAAGGAGAACAAAGATGTTACATGGGAGCATTGTACTTCTCTTGACAATAGATTACATGTGAATTTGAAGAATTGTCCATTCTAGAGTTATGAATTTTCCTTAAATCCTATCTTCTTACATTAAATGAGATTCATAAATCACATTTTATAGTTAAGGCCAAGAAACCTTAATGCTGTGAGCAAGAAAGCCAAGGGAAAAAAGCTTGTTTACTGCAGAATTTCAAGGGACTAAAGATGGTGGCAGTGGTGAAAATGGGGATGAAGAGGATGAAGAAATGGCTATGGTTGATGATAACACTCAAGCTATTCATGACTTTGTTGATCTTGACCTTTAAGGTATGTTTGTGAGTTTGGATTTTGGATTTTGGAGGGAAATGAAGAACTTGTAATATAATTTTACACTACAAGTCTTCCTCTTCTCTCCTTTTTCCTTTATAATCCAAACTCACAAACATACTCTTAAGAGAAGGGAAAAGGAAGAACGTAACTTTATATAAATATTTATGTAAACTAATTAGTATTTATGTAATTAACATTTAGAGACTAGATTATTTTACTCTTTTCTTTTTGCTCCAATTTCATGTGAGCTCACTTATGACTAGTGACTTGTGATGGTATTTTGGACTTTGACATTAGTGGATGAATTTGACTTAGAACTATGCTTTTACTATTTCTTCAAGGATGTAATGATGTTTAGGTACCCATTTGCAATTTTTTGAACATTTTCTTTATGTTTTAGGTCAAACTTTTTGTTGAAAGGATCTCAGGCATATCCTAAATATTATGGCAGTAAATATTCTGTCATAACAGTTATATATTCCCTAATTAGGATAATAATATTCTTTCCTTATTTATAGAGATCGTATAGCTAATTATATTTAAGAGGAGAATATTTCCCTCCTTGTTTTTAGGAATAGGATTTGATTCTGTTTGTATTATAAGCCTATATTAATTCTATCCTATACATAATGAATTTATATGAGAGAAATCCTTTTCTACATGGTATCAGAGTGCAATCTGTACCATCAGTGATGCCCTCATGTTTCCATGGCAGAAAGGAGTGAAAAACTAGAGGAAAGACCTAAGGTAGAGGCTGGTGGCGCAGCGTAAGCTAGCCCAGTAGAAAGTACCTCTCTCCTTATTACTGGTCACAAACACCCAATTGGCTAGATCAGTTTGAATCTTCCTCCAAGGCAAGGGAAAGGAAGAATATATCAATGGTGATGCTAAGAAACCACCAAAAAAGAAGGAAGCTGAACTGAAAAAGTGGACGCTCAAAAACAGCCTTGTGATGTCATGGTTGTTAAACACTATGACCAATGAAATCGGAGAAGATTTCATGTACTTCCAACACTTAATAGGAGATCTGGACTGCAGTAGAGAAAACATACTCAAATATGGACAACACTTCTGCCATTTTTGAGATTAAGAGCCTTCTCCACGATTTGAAATAAGGTAACTCAACCGTTACTGAGTATTTCAATACACTAACTTGATATTGGCAGCAGTTGGAAATATATGTGGAGAATGACTAGAAATGTCCAAAAGATAGCAGGTTGTACAAGTTGCTGGTTGAAAAGGATCGTATATTCAATTTCCTCCTTGGTCTAAATCGCGACCTTGATGAAGTTCGTGGTAGAATATTGGGCATCAAGCCTCTGCCCAAGATCGGAGAAGTGTTCTCTGAAGTTAGAAGAAAAAAGAGTCGAAGGAAGATAACGTTAAGAGACCAAAATTCTGGGCATGCGACAGAAAGCTCAGCCCTTGTTGTAAGAGGACCAAGAATCTAGTCTTAGCAGAAAAAACTTAAGCCTGTATGTGAACAGTACAAAAAGATTGACCACACAAAAGACACATGTTGGTTTCTCGAAGGAAAACCATCAGATTTCAAATTTCACAATAGAAAAGTGACAGAAGGTAACGAAAGCCAAGGTTATTCTGCCTCACTTCATGTAACTGACAGCAGTTCAGAAAGTGCAGAATTTGAAAGGAGTCCTTTTAGCAAAGAACAAATGGAGATGCTGCAGAACTTCTCCAACAAACCCTGAAACCAGATACCTCAAGTGGTACTGCTACCATGGCACAGAAGGGTAAACATTTATTGGCTTTATCTGTTAGCAAATGAAGAAAATCAACCTACTGGATTGTGGACTCAGGAGCTTCAAACCACATGACAGGAAATGTTACTAATTTCAGCAAGTATTTCAGTTGTCATGACAACTCCTTAGTCCGCATTGCTGGTGGAACTGATGCAAAAGTCGTGGGTAAAGGCTTAGTGAATATCTCACAAGATATCATCCTACAAGATGTGCTTCATGTCCCTCTACTTGAGTGCAGCTTACTTTCAGTTAGAAAAGTGACAAAAGATCTAAATTATGTTGCTAAATTCCTTCCTTACCTTTGTGAATTTCAGGCTTTGGATTTGGGGAAGAAGATTGGCATTGCTGAAGAATATGGGGGGCTCTAGCTTATTCAGATCGATGACACCAAGGGTGATCAGAAAGTGGAAGATCCTCCCTATGCAACAACTAGATTTGAAATTGACTTTGTAATGCTATGGCACTACTACCTTGGCCATCCAAATTTCATGTACCTGAAAAAATTATTTCCTTCATTATTCAATAAAGATCCTAAGTATTTTGATTGTGAAGTGTGCCAATTATCAAAACAAATCCGGAATAATTATTCCACACAACCTTATAAATCTTCGCATCCTTTTTCTCTAATCCATAATAATGTGTGGGGACCCTCTAAAGTAACAAATGTCATGGGCTCTAGGTGGTTCGTCACCTTCATTGATGACCACACAAGAATCACATGGGTATTTCTTATGAAAGAAAAATCAAAGGTGGCAAATTTGTTTGAACATTTCCATAACCTAGTAAAGACCTAGTTTCAAGCATGAATTCAAGTCCTTAGAATTGACAATGGCAGGGAATACTGCAACTCTGAACTCAGCCCCTACTTACAAGAAAACGGCATTGTGCGTCAAAGCTCTTATGTCAACACCCCTCAACAAAATGGGGTGGCTAAATGCTAGAATCATCACCTTTTAGAAGTTGCTAGGTCCCTTATGTTAGCTACCAATGTACCCTTTAGGTTTTAGGGAGATGTTATGCTTACAGCCACCTACCTCATTAACTAAATGCCCTCCAAAATCCCTCACTACAATACCCCACACACTACCCTTCAAACCCTCTTTCCCCACACCAGAATCCTCATATCCCTACCCTTGAAAATATTTGGCTGCACCACCTTTGTCCATAACCATCACCCCAGTTGTGGCAAATTAGACCCTACCTCAATTCCTTGCATATTTCTGGGCTTTTCCGCTGCTACCCACAAAGGATGCAAATGTTACTCACCTTCCACCAACAAATTTTATCACTCCATGGATGTTACTTTCCTTGAACATAAGCCACTCTACCCCAAAACTCAAATTCAGGGGGAGAGGAAAGATGAATTTCAGTTATGGGAATATGACTGTACAGTCTCGATTTAAGAAGGACACTAGACCAGCAGCCACAACAATAGACCAGACCTACAGAACATCACTCTAGCAACTTCTAAATCAAAACCAGCAACTGCAAACCTACAGAACTTCACTCCAGCAAACCTTGAACTAGAAATAGCAACTATCCCAAACAAGAAGGACACACACCTAACTGCACAAGTGGAGAAGCCACTCTTGGTATACTCAAGGAGGAAATAGGAGACTCGACAGGAGGCAGAACCCCCTATACTTCTGTAGCAAATCCAAGATTCCAACTGAATACTAAAGCCCATGGAAACCTATCAAGGTATCATACCTCATAATCCAAACTCTCTTGGTACTTCTGTTAATGAACCTACTGATCTTGATTTACTAATTGCTATAAGGAAAAGTGTGAGATCATGCACTCTTCACCCCATTGCAAAATTTGTTTCACATAACAAATTATCACCACATTATAGAGCTTTTGTGACAGCACTTGATAGCACTCAAACACCAAAAGGTATTCAAGAAGCCTTGCAACATCTAAAGTGGTAAGCAGCTATAAAACAAGTCCAAGCTCTAGAGAAGAATGGGACTTAGGAACTCTCTTTCTTACCAAAAGGTAGAAAACCAATTGCGTGTAAATGGATTTTTTCTGTAAAGCACAATGAACATGGGAGCATTAATAGATACAAGGCATGACTAGTGGCAAAAGGGTTCACACAATCCTATGGCATAGACTATGAAGAAACGTTTGCCTCGGTGACAAAACTAAACTCAGTTCGTGTCATCTTATCTCTTGCAACTAATCTTGATCGGCCCCTACACCAGCTTGAAATAAAAAATGTCTTTCTAAATGGCAAGTTAGAAGAGGAGGTCTACATGAACATACCCCCAGGTCTTGAGACACCAAAGATAGCTGGCAAGATTACACAAGTCCCTATATGGTCTCAAATAATCACCCTAAGCTTGGTTTGAGAGGTTAACCAAGGTGGTCAAGGGCAATGGCTTCATACAGTGCCAAACAGATCACACCATGTTTGTCAAGCATTTTCTTGAAGGCAAGACAGCTTTATTCATTGTCTACGATGATGACATTGTCATCACAGCAAATGATCAAGAAGAAACAAATTGGCTAAAGGGACTCCTAGCCAAGGAATTTGAAGTTAAGGATCTAGAAAAACTCAAATACTTATTAGGAATGGAAATTGCCCAGTCACAAAATAGGATTTCAATGTCCCAAAGGAAAGATACTCTGGATCTCCTAAGAGAAATGGGTATGCTGGGATATAAACCAGTGGATACTCTAATGGATCCAATAAGGAAAAGTGGAGAAGAAGAAGAAGA
This sequence comes from Dalbergia cochinchinensis, assembly GCA_031216125.1. Lineage (NCBI taxonomy): Eukaryota > Viridiplantae > Streptophyta > Magnoliopsida > Fabales > Fabaceae > Dalbergia > Dalbergia cochinchinensis. The sequence goes on along the minus strand of CM062368.1, from coordinate 71,032,494 downwards.
AAGCCCTCCAACTGATAAGGGCAGGCACCAAAGACTTGTAGGAAAGATGATCTATCGTACTCATACTAGGCCTGATATCAGTTTTGCAGTAAGTATGGTAAGCCGCTTCATGAATAACCCAATCGAGAGCCACATGAAAAGTGTCAACCGCATCCTCCAATACTTGAAAGGATCACTAGGAAAAGGATTGCGCTTTGGGAAGAACCAAAATAGGAATGTTGAAGTGTTTACTGATGCTGATTGGGCTAGATCAATAACTGACAGAAAATCCACAACGAGATATTACTCCTTTGTGTAGGGCAACCTAGTCACATGGAAAAGTAAGAAGCAACAAGTAGTTGCTAGAAGTAGTGTTGAGGCAGAATTTAGAGCCTCTTCCCATGGCATTTGAAGGGATATGGCTCTAATGGATGCTTAGAGAACTAGAATTTGCTGCAAATGATCCCATGAAAATCTTTTGTGACAATAAAGCTACAATCAGCATTGGTAAGAATCTTGTACATTATGACAGGACCAAGCATGTAGAGATTGACTGTCATTTCATAACGGAGAAGATAGACAATGAGAGTGCAAGTCTGGAATATATTCCCTCAACTAAACAAATATTAGATATCCTAACGAAGGGCCTCTCCAAGCCTATTTATAAGACTCTTAGATCCAATCTGGAAATGGTAGACATCTACCACCCAACTTGAAGGGGAGTGTTGAAAGGATCTCAACCATATCTTGAATATTATGGCAGCAAATATTCTGTCATAATAGCTGTATATTTCCTAATTAGAATAATAATGTTCTTTCCTTATTTGTAGAGATTGTATAGCTAATTAGATTTAAGAGGAGAATATTTCCCTCCTTGTTTTTAGGAATAGGATTTGATTCTATTTGTATCATAAGCCTATATTAATTCTATCCAGCACAGAACATTTTTATTAGCATCCTTTTGAATTATAGGATAGAAAATGATTCACAATTCAAAAAATGATCAAATAATTCATGATTTGGCAATTAACAAATTTGTAAAATCTCAAATTTATTCTTAAAAGAGTTCTAAGATAGTAAGTAACACTCAAAGGTAGGATATTTTCCATTGTTATAGGAACTTTTGAACCATAAACAATGATGTCTCTAATTATAGCCCCTCTGGGTGTAGAATATATCTTTCCTCACCATCCCTATAGTGTATGAGACAAATGTAGGCATTTCAATTAGGGTCGTATTCTATGGTAACAATTCTATTGTAAGTTTTTTTCATTTCGTCATTCCATAGTAGATTTGTGATTTGCCCTCAAAAGATTTTCATTTCAACTTAGTTCAAACATTAGCATTTGTGAAGAAATCACTAAGTAATGTCTTATTTGTCATGTTATGTGATGATGAATTATGTTATGTAATTATGTGACTTGTGATCTATCAAAATGGATCCCAATTTATATTTTTTTGGCACTTAAGCTAAAGAAAATAAAGAACAAAGATAAGAAACCCTAATGATATCTCCCAGAAGAATGACCTCCATCCCCAACAGGGGAGTATTCAAGATAAGCTCAGCTTTTGTAAAAGCTTCCCCAAGCTTGGCAAGGAAGTCTGTAGCTTGATTCCACTCTCTATACACAAGCTTTAAAGAGATGTCTCCAACTTGGGCTAACAATCTTTGGATGTTCAATATAATAGCCTCATACAGTTGACAAGATGATTGAGGTTCAAAGATGAGTTATAAAATATTAATCTGGTCATCTAAAGAAACTGAAATTAATTTCTCAAGGACCAAATTAATGTACAATGACTCTCTTGATGGTCAATATGAGGCGTATATCTAAAGATCGCGGGACATATCATTGCACAAAGTACATCAAATACCAATTGATATTTTCTTTATAGAGGCTAATGTTTGGCTAAGTTGAAACATATTAATCTTCTTGCAACTAAGTTGATGTCCCCTGATTCTTCTGAGAAGTTAGTCGGGTTTTACTCTAAATTTGAAAGTGCTAGAAGCCTACACCGGGAAGTATGGACCTCAAAAAGAGAAGCCTATTAGAAGGCAACCAGAAAGGTCTAAACGAAAGATTTGTGGATAGGGCACATGTTCCCATGGAATTAGAGAGGGGGATGTGGCTCTGAGAGCTTTACCCCTGTTCCGCAACCTCAAAGATCGTGGAGGCATTCCCAACGAGCGAAAGACTAATTTAATAATATATAGTTCCAACTTTGCTAAAAGGATGTAATCTCCTATCTCTACACAAACCTATTAAGCAATTAATTAATTTAATTATTAGAGTTCTTGCAAGTACCCACCACATTCCACAACTAAGTAACATAGGAGGAACAATAACTTTTCGTCTAGTCGTTCCAGGTAACATCTTTCTAATCTCTTCTGAACATTGTTATTGGAGACATGTTTGTGTTGTTCTATCCATTCTCCCTTTTGCCTCAAGAATATCATGGCTAAGACCAAGAAGACCAAGTCCATCATACCCTGCAATCCCCAACACTAAGGATGTAAATGGGTTGGTTTGGATCTGTTCACATTCTATTTTTTTGGGAAAAATTTGACCAAATTGAATCGATCTAATTTGGGTTGGCTCAGGTCGGGTCGTTAGGTTTAGTTGTTTATTTTCTTTTTCCAATTTTCACCAAAAACTTCAATAAAAGTATTGTCTATTATTGTAAAACAACAAATTTTACATAAGTAAATTTTTATATGCTAATATGGTATTTTAAGGAAGAGTTATCATTTTGGCCTCTGGAAGATTAGATCATTGACAAAATAGCCCTTAGAAGAAATTGTATTTGTCTATCGCACTCAAAAAATCCATCTCATTTGTCTAGTTCATCTAAAGATAATAGATCTCCATTTTTGTTAACAGAAATGATTATTTTAGGTTAAAAAGTGCAAGAGAATGAGGGGTTGAATCTTGCTTTCATTTTTCTTTTCTTTTTGCTTTCTGAAAAATTGAAATAAATACTATCAAGTGTGAACTTGAAGTGCAGTCAAAATATTGTTAGAAAGTGTCAGAAAGTAATTTTTTGAACTAAAATAGAAATATAAAAAACTGATTTAAAGATTTTTTTCATAAGGACGTTGATAATAAGCATAAAACAAATTGTAAAAGAGATTCAGGAAAAGAAGAGATACTGCTTAAGAGATTTTATATTAGTTTGGCCTATTTGCCTACATCTAGTTCTCAACAACCGTTGAGTTTCACTAATCAATCATTTCTCAACCCCGAGAAAATCATATAGTCTTTCAATAGTCTTCTCAAGCTATTTTACCTTACCTGTAGGACACTCTACTGTCACTCTCAAGTAGTCCTTGACTAATCTTTTCAAGTTACTTCACAATGATTACTATTGTATCAGGTGCAAAGAATGTTCGTAGGTTGACTTACACCAACTATCAACACTCAAGTTTTCTCATAATAAAATAGTGTATGGGCTGAAAATTTGAATGATTTCTTTTTGACAATTCTTTGTAAGAAGAAGATGATATCTAATAAGAACTTAGAAAGAAGATTTGTATAGAAGAATGAAATTGATTACTATCAGTAATAACTTTACAGAAGATGAAGGGGAGTCTTGTGTTCTTGAGAGTTTTTCAAAATGAATCAATCAAAAGTCTTATGTTGTAAGCACATAATCTCCTTTTATACTTAACCACTCATTTATAATCGTTGCTCTTAATCTATTTTTCCTAGTGACACATGTTGATCTTCTTTTTGTGTCTTGGAAATGCAGTATAGAAGGGTAACTCGGGGTGTCAGAGCCACTTTTGCAATTGCAGAAATCATTGTCTAATAGGTAGCGTTTGTTTACTGTCCTGGACAGAAATACAGGGATAAAGACAGAAATACAGAAACAATGGAGACAGAGACAAAAATAATAAATATGTATAGGGGTATTATTGGAAGACAAAAATATTAAATTTATGTCTCCGTATCCTGTCATCACATTTTGGAGGTATAAAAATTGTGTTTTTCTGTCCCCTGTTCTTGTCTCTACCACCAAATAGGTTTCTATCTCCAGTGTCTTTGTATTTCTGTCCCAAACACAGTAAACAAACACTACCATAGAGATTTTTAAGTCCATCTTTAGAAACTACTTTTTGATTTCTGAGTGAGGTTTTTGAACTTTTTCTTCTAAAAGCTAGGAAGGTTGACCAAATTGAAGATGAGAAATCATTGCTAGTCCTTGATTGATCTTGATTTTGATTTTAATTTGAAATTTGAAGTTTACATCTCATTTATGTAAAGTGCACTGTTTATAGTAAATGTACTTTCTGAAATGCTGTTTTAGTTTTTGGACTTTCTTTTGATATTCCATGCTTCAATCAAAGGTTGTTGTAAATGAAATATTACGATCATGAATATTAAAGATGGTAATTACACTTTGCTTCAGAGGAGGATTGAATTCTTCACTTGTATATCACTTTACGAAGATGAGGGTTACTTTTTGAAGATCTGAAACTTAGTTTCTTGTTCTTGAAAGTTATTCCTTCATGCGTTTGATATAATAATGTTCATTTCAGGGATTATTTTTCACTTCATTTACGTTCTGAATCTCTTTGAATGAAATTTAACATGTTTACACATGATTGTGTGATGTATGTTAACGAGAATGGTCCTATTTGTAAATTTAAGAAACTCAAGCAAATGATTAGTCTATCTTCAAAATATTTTTATAAGATTGGTTTGTTGTCACTCATAATCTTAAGCATTGATACTTTTTGAAGGGTTCTAAGGTTAACAATTATGTTTTATGTTTTATCCAAAGTTTGAATTGTAAAACTATTACTTTAATTCTAAAAGATTTTATCTTTAAAAATTAGTCAATTTTATGTTAAGTTGACATTGTAGAACGACCATTTTAGTCTTCAAAAGATCAAATTTTTGACAAAATAGCCTCTGAAATAATTATTTTTCTTAAGAAAAACAAAGGCCAATTAATGTTTTGGTGAAATTGTCAAATAAGATAAATTTTTGAAAGCCTACGGGTGAATATAGTTTTTTTTATGGGCTATTTTATTAGTGATATAATCTTGAGGGATAAAATGATGGCTCTCCCTTATTTTAATATCTAGAGGTTAAAATTCTAAAATATGGTACTCAAACAACACAATTTTAATATCACAGCATTCAAATTTGAGGTTCTTAGATATCACATTATCACAACATATTATCCAAGCAACACAATTCTAATAGGTTTAATTATACTGAGGTCTCTATAGTTTCATTCAATTTTCAATTAAGTCACTATAATATAAAAGTTTCTAATTAGGTCCTTATTATTTTGGAAAAACTTTAATTGGGTCACTGTTATTAATCACCATTATAAGAATATTTCCAGCAATGTTATGGTACATTTAATGAAGTCAGGTGTATCATAAAACTTATTGATCTAAATAATTCAATGTATGTAAAATAAAAATCTATGGCTAAAAATAACATATATATTAATATACTCTCTTAATATAATTCTATTATATCACCACCTGAACCCACACTATTAACCATACCTCTAACCACCATTGCCTCTATCTCATCCACAACATCCTTGATTGCACCACCATCATCACCACATTCCTCACAACTTCATTCTTACCTGTTCACCTTGCCTGAAAAGCTGCAACCTTTGCCTTTACATTAACCTCGGCCTTAATTTCGACGTTGTCACAGCCTTATCATATCACCACTTATTAGCTCAAGAACCCTTCTGAAAGCTTTATTGAAATATGTTTTGATTGACAATAAAGCCAATTTAAAGAAAATACGTTGAAGAATAACTAATGGTTGTCTTGAGTTTCTTTAAGTAAAAAATAGGTTCTATCGTTAGCATAATAATGCTTATTCAAACAAGAATAATTTTACTTTACATGTGCAAACATGTTTTATCTCATTTTAAGATATAGGAATTAAATGAAAGTGATAATTATATCCAAAATATGAGCTTAAAATTCCTAACGATTGAAGAAAATCAACCAAAACAAGAAACCAAGGTTCAGGACTTTAGAAAGTAGCATTGGACTTCAGAAAGTACACCTAAAATGAGGATATCAATCAAATATTGAAGCCAAAATGTTCTACTATCTTCAATCATCACACTTGTAATGATTCGTTCATCAACAAGCTCTGATTGAAGATTAGAAGATCAAACAAGCATTAAGGAAATGATACCGCACATCAGAAAGTTCAATTGTAGTGAAACAATGCGTTGTACAAGAAAATGAGAAAAATTTAAAATTTAAATTTGAATTTGAAAAGTCAAAACCTAGTATTAGAACTGGTGTGATATCTCTTCTGCCATCGTGATCAACTACCCCAGCTTCTAGAAGAAAGAGTTCAGAAACCACGTTTAGAAAGTAAAAGTAGTATCTGAAGGGACATTAGAAATGTCAACCTTGCAACGGCTTCTGCAACAGCTCTGACAAACAGACTGGCTACTCTTCTACACTGACTTTCCAAGACACAAATAGATGATCAAAATGTGTCACTTAGAGATCTGATCAAAGGCAACAGTCACAAGAAAGACCATATATAAACAGATATATTGTGCTTTCAAAGAACAAGAGACTTATGCTGAACAAGAGAGCAAAAATTCTGCAAAAATTTCTCCTCTTCTTGTAACACATTACTTCTTGTAATCATTTCCTTTGTTTGTAAAATTCTTCTTTCTCAGCTTCATCATTGTTTATATGTTCTTCCAAGGAAGAATAGGTGGAAAGAAGTCATTCAAGTTATCCAAGTTGCTTCATTGTAAATCTTAAGAAAACTTGAGCGTAGGCTAGTTTGAGTTACAAACCCAAACATAAGCTTTTGTAACCCAATCCAGTAGTGATCAGTGTGAGTTAGCTTGGAGAGGCTAGTCAAAGACTATTTGCAATGCGATAATAAAAGTGTTTTACTAGTCACAGTTTAGCTTAGAGAGGCTGGTTAAAGACTACTAGATTTAGCTTAAAAAGCTGTGAATAACTATTTGGTTTGTGATAGTTGGGGGTTGTCTACTGATCACTAGTGAAAGCTTAGAAAGACTATTATAAAGACTATTATTGTTCTTTCTCTGGTGAGAGAAATGTTTAGTGGAACTCAACGGTTGTTGAAAACTGGATGTAGGCTGGTTGGCCGAACCAGTATAAAAACTCTTAAGCAGTATCGCTTTTCTCCTTCATCTTTTATTTTATTTCTATATTTAGTTTATTTACTGTGTCATTTCTGGAAAGCTTTTTTTCACGCATACATTTTATATCTAGTTTAGAAAGTACACTTTCTGAAGTTATTAATATTGTTTCCATTGCACTTTAAGCTCATAGCTTGATAGTATATTGATTGATTTTTTCATAAGTAAAACAGAGAAAGAAAAGGCAAAACACGATTCAACCCCTTCTCGTGCGCATTCTTACCTACACCACTAACACAACATTCTTTTTCCCTTTCTAACAACTGCCCGCGACCATGTGAGGTCATGACCACCATCTGACACAACCATGCAGCTACTATATTGCTACACGCACGTTGTCTAGAAACCCATGGCAGATAGCCTACGTCGCAGTCGTGTCGTTTGCTGCTTTGTGGTCATGAATCTCTGTCAATGGTGTAGCCTATTGTGGGCAACCAGAGCTCTCATTGAAATCAAAGCTAAACCCCATTATTATTTCACTTATGTAACCTTCTTTCCTTTGTGCTTTTTTCTTATTTGTTTTGTTTTTATTTAATTTGTGGCTCACAGTGAAAGTGGCTCACAACTTTCCTACCTTCCATTTTGATTATTTTCTTGGTTTAGGGGTGTTTGCTTTGGGTTTGATTATGAATGTTGGGATGATTTCTAATTGATTATGTATAATGGGTATTGTTATTTTGTTGGATGCTTTTTAATCTTTCTAATTATTTGATGGTTTGGATAGATTGTCTATGGTGGTGTAGGTGATGAGGAGGGAAGATGAATGAGGTAGAAGGAGATAGAATATGTTAGGAATATTATGTTTTTTGTAATTGTTATTATTCCCATGAACTTGATTGAAAAATTTGATATATAATATAGGGACTTAAGTAGAAACTTTTAAATTATAGGGACTTAATTGAAAATTGAGTGAAATTATAGGAACAGACAGTATAATTAAACCATTATAATATTACAATAATTTCAAATTCAAAACACTTAAACAACATAGTTCATATTAGATGTCTATAAATCCTCAAACACAAATTATAAGTCAAAGACATTCAAAAGAGACATAAAATAAACTTGTCATCTCTAAATCCAATTCACAATTTTATGCACTTTATCTACTTTCTACAATTTAAAATAAAACAAAAATATATTTTGGTAATAATTCCTGAGATGTAACATAAGTAATGATCTTACAAAATAAAAATATTACCTTGATATCAAGAGCATCAAGTGATTGGTTTGGGTCAAGTCTTGAGTTGGCATGCAAATCCAATGACTGAACCAATATGTGATTGGTTTTAATTAAAGCTGAACCTATTAAGCCAATGTTTTGATTCGTACCAAACCATCTAATTGGATCAGTTTGGATTCATTAGGTCGACCCGATCCATTTACCCCCTTACCCAACACGAATCATCTGAGTAGCATGGTGACATTGTCGAAATGAGATCGACTTTATAGAGTCAGGATCGTGCACTGATGGGTAAGGGCTAGTTGAAAAGGCTTATGGCATGAGTCAATGACAATTGATGCCGGAACCCCAATGAATAGAAAAGAGCAATAGCAGTGAGGCATATGGTCCCAATATCCACAACGGAGGTTCTCCTGGAATTCACCAAAGCATAAAAGAACTCCTCCACTTGATAAGGGACCATGCCATTCGAGTTAAATATTTGCAGCGTGAATTGAGCGCAGAGCTCACAATGAGGGTAGAGACTAGGCTAGAGCAAGGCATGTCGAGACTAGGCTATGCAAAGAGGAAGATCGTGTGAATGAGTTAGAAGTGTGCCTTAAGGCTAAGGAAGGCCTCTGGCATAGGGAATGAAATCATAACATTGAAAGTGGCCAACCAAAAAGGGAGCCATCTCTGAGAGTACAGTCTCGAAACGAGAGCGAAGCTTCCTTATCGAGAAGGCCATGGCAAAATTCAAGCCCCCATTGTCAAGAAGAGGGGGAGTAACATACTCAACTCACCATAGATCGGAACCAAGCTCAAAGCATACCCAAATTAAGACAAAACACAGATAGATGAATGAGTGTGAGTTCAGGGCACCATAATTTAGCACAGAAGACGTGGCTGAGACGCTACTCTTTGACTATAATATGAGCTTTCCTCTACCTAAGGTTTCACATCCTTACCGATATCAAACTAAATGATGGCACAACAAATCTGCAAGACCATGTGGACGTCTTTCTATCTAGGATGTACTTGGACGTGGCATTGAATTCGAAGAAGTGGCATGCATTTCTAATTACATTGGAAAAGTCTGTGTTGCAATGGTTCAATCGCTCGCCTTGGAGGTCAATCCGGAAGTTCCCTAATTTCTGACTCAATTCATGACTAGGAAGAGAAAATCCAATTGATCACGGGTCTAATTGAATTTCAACAGCAATCCTTTGAGTCCATGAGGTATTATTTTGGGCGCTTTGCTAAGGAGACATTGCAAATAAGAAACTTGAGCCCCCACACTGCCCTAGTCACTTTGATCAACAATCTCAGAGTTAGAGTCGATCAACCACCTCTATCTCAACCCACAACTGATAATGGAGCTGTTGTATTCTCCAAGCAATAGGCACAATCTCAAGCATCCGGTAGACAGAAGATCCATCTCAAATATGATGGATCCATTTGGAAGAGTTTTACATATTTATTAGTTTGAATTTCTTTTATACATGTTAGATTATGATTTTATTATTAAATTAACTAATGTATGTTTGGCATTGTCTGTTATATTTCATGTGTGTAATTGGATTCCTCCTAGTTAAGGTTTGTATTAGATCATTGACATGATTAAGAAGTTGTATGATGTGTCGCACAACGAAGAGGATTTGGTATGAAGAGTGGAAGGTAATAAAAATCAATTAATGTATTCAATGTGTTATTATGTCAAGTATTATACTTAGCACATATATTAACTACTTTATAGTTGTGTAGAACAACTTTATCATTCACCCGCAGGAGGACAGGTTGATGTACAAGGATTGGAAGCATTGCATTGTGAAGTGGCTACAGGAGATGTATCACTAAATTAGTGAGTCTGATGCCTTCATGAACTACATAATAGATGCCCATTTACGGGTGTTGCAAAAGTACTAGGGTTCCCCTAACATTTTTGAACAAGTTAGGGAAGGCCAAGGTCAATCGGGCATGTCTTAAGAGTTGGCCTTCTACATACAGGTGGGCTTTACAACATTGGTCGACACTAAGGCTAGTTTGGTTAGTGATTTATTCTTTTTAAAGAATTTTTATGTTATATTTTCTCATTCTTTTGAACTATATATCTATTTTGTTTTCAATTGTTCACTAATTATGCGGACTTGTTGGCAAAGGTCCTAAATAGGACACCTTCGCGAGGCGAGGTGTTCAAGGATATGTACACTCGTATGCATGACAAGTCACAGTGGGTTGATACTCGTTGTAAGGCCACATATGTAAGTGTAATTATTAATTGTATTTCTTGTTTGTACTTTAATTATTTTAGAACTCTAATATTTATTTCAATTAATTACATTTTGACTACATGCACTTGAGGAGGGCAGGATTCAGCAGATGTAGGCATCCCAGGATAAAAGAGAAATAATATACAATCATTATCAAACTTATACTACACATTTATACCAAGCTAAACAATACAATAAGCATATGTATATGTCATGAGATACAGAGAGGTAATTTGGGCAAACAAAGAAAAGAAAAGGATAAACAAAAATGAAAAAGCAATGTTCCTTCAACTTGTTCACTCTCTCTTTTTTGTTTATCTTTCTTACATACCAAAGCTTTTATTTTCTCTCTCTTTATCACGTTTCTCTCTCTAGTTTTTTATCGTTTATTGGAGGAAGAAGAAGGAAAATCAAGATCTATTAGCAGCGCACAAAACTTATCCTCACATACGAAGGTTTAGCTTATTCCATTTGATTTTTTATGTGTTTGTGATTTATATTCTAAGACATAGATGATTTTTTTTTTTTCAATTTTTCTAACAACAAACGAATTGAGAATGACTTTGATAGAAACTGAGATTTGCTGTTATTGTTGAAAACTAAAGTTAAAAAATTATAAATGTGTTACGAAAAGTTATAAACTAATAACAAACTATTATAAACCAATTGAGGACATATATTAAATAGGTTATTGAAAACAGGAGCTGAAAAAGTATAAATATATGTTATAAAAAGTTGTAAATCAATATTAAAAAGTTATAAATCAGTAACAGAATGTTGTAAATTAATTGAGAATACATACTAAACAGGTTCATGATTAAATGTAAAATTATATTACAGAAAGGTATAAACCTAGTATGCAAAATGTTATAAACCAGTGTATAAAAAATTGTAAATTAGTATACAAAAAGTTATAAACCGATTTATAATTAATCATGAACCTACTTAGTATTTATTCTCAATTAGTTTTCAATTTATTGTAAATCGGTTTACAATTTTTTGCGTGCTGATATGTAACTTTTTGTATACTAGTTTATATCTTTTTGGAATATAATTTTACATTTAATCCTGAACCTGTTTAGTATATATCCTCAATTGGTTTATAATATTTTACTACTGGTTTACAACTTTTTATATAATGGTTTACAACTTTTTGCATACTGGTTTACAACTTTAAGTAATATGTATTTACAATTTTTCAACTCCAGTTTTCAACAATTTATTTAGCATGTGTCCTTAATTGGTTTACAACATTTTGTTAATAGTTTATAACTTTTTGTAACACGTATTTATAATTTTTTAACACCAATTTTTAACAACCTATTTAATATATGTCCTCAATTGGTTTACAACATTTTACTATTGGTTTATAATTTTTTACATATTGATTTATAACTTTTCATAACACGTATTTATAATATTTCAACTCTAGTTTTCAACAACCAGTTTAGCATGTGTCCTTAATTGATTTATAATATTTTGCTACTGGTTTATAACTTTTTACGCAATGGTTTGTAACTTTTTGTATATCGGCTTACAACTTTTCGTAACATACATTTACAATATTTCAACTCTAATTTTCAACAACCAGTTTAGTATACATGCTCAATTAGTTTATAACATTTTTTTATTGGTTTATAACTTTTAATACAATGGTTTACAACTTGTTGTATACTGTTTATAACTTTTCATAACACAAATTTATAATTTTTCAACTCTATTTTTCAATAATAATAACAAATATCAGCTTCTAGTAGAGCTATTCTTAATTCGTATTGCTGCTGAAAAAAGTAGAAAAAAATAATTATCCATGTCTTAAGATATAAATCACAAACACATGAAATATCAAATGGAATGATCTAAGCCTTCATGCGTGAGGACAAGTTTTGTGTATTATCAGTAGATCTTGATTCACCTTCTTCTTCTTCTTCCTATGAATGATGAAGAACTAAAGAAAGAAACGCGATAAGAGAGAGAAAATGAAAGAGTTAGTAGGTGAGAAAAAGAGAAATAAGAAAGAGAGAGTAAACAGATGTTGCTTTTTCTTTGTTTCCTTTGCTTACAAAAATTGCTCCTCCGTATTCTGTTCCATCTCCATACGTCACTTTTGTCGATAGTGCAGTGTAAGTATGTGTAGGTATTATAATGGTTGTGTATCATTTCTCAAGATGGAATTGCTCTCAACGTCAAGCCTCCTATTTATGATGGGGCATTGTGGTCACTTAACGGTGGGCGCTCCTTACAAGATTTGAATTTGTGACAGGGGTACTTGTTATGTGGATTCATTATCCCCTGTCTCTCTAATCGAGGATGCTTTAACTTTGCAGCTCTAGGTAGAGGACATGGTTTGCTCTTGTTGGGATGTCAAGAGAACTCAAATTAAATTAGGTTCCCCTGAGTTTCTAGTATTGGAACAATCCAAATCATTTTACAAAAGATCTTAAATATTATTATAGTTTTTTGTTATGGTATCGCAAGGGTATCGGTACCCTTTTGAATTCAAGAGTTGTGATTTAGTCATAAATATTTAAAATATTAAGAGATTTAGTTAATGAGATACGTGATAAATTTTTAGCGACAAATTATTTAGAAGATACTTATACCCATAAATTTTATACGGTATCGGAGAAATTTCCATTATTGTATGCAATTACAAACAATTACAAAATGTTAGAAAAAAAAGGGAGTTTGATCAATTCTAAATAATAAAAAGCAATAACAAATTAATCAATATATGAAAACAATCAATCAAAGAACTATTCGGAGTAGTTGAATTCGGCCTATCACGGATCATAGATATAATTTTTATTCAAATTTTAAAGTTTCCTAGCATCGAACTGAATGCTTGTACTTGACTTGGAATTCTCATATAGGAAAACTCCTAGGATTCAATTGGTCAACGATACATAAATCCATAAAACTGTTAAAACTCATGAATATCAAGATTAGTTTAAAACCCAGAATATAAAAACCTAAGGGCAAGCCTTTAACTCTAAGAATGTGTTTAGTTTGTGAAAATATTTTTTATTTTCATTTTATATTTTTATTTCCTGAAAAGTATTTTTATTTTCATATTTTCAAAATTAAAAAATACGTTTGGCTTATAAAAGTAGATCCTATTTCCAGAAAGTAAAAATCATCAAAATGTGTTTGGCTTATCTATTTTCAAAATGTAATTCTCAAAAGAGAGATATACTACCATCCAATCAAATTTCTCATGTTAAGTTAAAGCATGATTCAATCTCTTTCTCGTGTTACTTTCAACCTACACTTTCTTCCTCACAAATATTTTCGATGCCTTAGGACTGAAAACAACTCCTGTTTGAATATGCATTTGCAAAACAAAATATAATAAAGTATGTCATCAGTTAGAAGCCACGGCTAGCGGGCCACCATAGGGGAAGACCAATTGTCAATATGGAAAATATCTTGGTTCCAACTCCACCAAGTCCACCACAAAGTAGCCAAAAAAAAGAACACTATTAGCATCAAGAGCAATATCTTTAACCCAAACAACTGGATAATCAATCTCAAACTGAGAAAAGAGATGCGTTTCAGGAACAAGTTAATACTATTAGTGTTTGTGAAATAGACAGTGTCTATGAAACATACAGTTATTTCCTTAATATATGCATTGTTTTATTTTTAACAATTATTATGAAACGGGGAGAGTAATAGTTATTCTAAAATCGGAGGAGTAGTATCTATTTTCTTAATTTCATGGATTTATTTATTATTATTATTTTTTAATAAAATATATTTTAATTTTGTGACCATTAGCATTTCAGTATATTTTAAAATCATTTGAGAATGTTGAAGTGTCAATTTTATCTTTAGAGCTTTATTTTTTTTCACGAGGGAAATGAATTAGAGAGGGAGAGACAGGGAAAGAGAGAGGAAGATATACTAAATTTGGAAGAAATGATTTTTTAAGAAATTGTAATTAAAATTACGTTGATTACAAAAAAATCAAATATATCAAATTTGGAGGAAATAATTTTTTTAAAAAATTATAATGGAAAGTTGTGATATGGCGCTTAGGAGTGGTTTGGATAAGCTTTTACTTCCTCCTTCCTCAAATATCTGTCTATTTTAGAAATATATTTTGTCTAGAAATAATTGTCTATTTTACAAACACTGATAGTATTAATTTTTTTCTTCCATCTACACCCTTGGTGTAAATATATTAGTTAAGTAATCAACAATTTATTAAGAAAGGTAAGAATAACTATACAAGAATAATTTTATCAACTCATAATTTTTTATATTTATCAAAATATTTTTTATTTTTCTTAATATGTGCTGTTTTATTTTTTATGGTTATTCCGTAATGGAAGGAGCGAATTAAATTCCTAAAGTGATACTACCTCCATTTCTTAATAATAATCGTGGTAGGATATCATGTCATTTTAATACATTGAAAAGCTAATGTATCTAGTCACAATAAACACTAAAAATTTATGCAGTCACAATTGCCTTAACAAACCTTCACATCTTCACTTACCAACAGAGTTATATTATTTATACTTACAATATATGAAATATTGTACTGACTCGTATCTTATCTATCATTGAATGAGGTATGAATTTTATTTAAGTACGAGTTATATCTCATCTAATAGTAGATGAGATGTGAGTCAGTATGATGTCTCATATCTTCGTACTACAAATAATATTTTTCTTACCAAAATGAGCACCGAGTCAAATTAGACATTGCATTAGGTTATGAGGCTCGTTTACTCCATCCCTTGCTTTCTTTATCTCTTGTTATCTCCATTGGAGCGCAACAAGCTGGCGTTTTTCTTGTGCTTTTTGACTTTGTGGCAAAGTCGGTGATAATGGAGCTTTACAAACTGTATTGAAAAGGGTGAAAGCACAAATCTCAGACTTGGTAATTGGAACGGGGATAGATTTGATTCCTTCAATATCCTAATGTGTCAACACTCAACACTATAATCATCTCGTGTGTGAAGAAGCAATCCGCATTAGCTTCTATTTTACTTTGTTCATTCCATATTATTAGTGACTCTTGAAAAAATCATGCAATTTTAATATATTGAAAAGTAAATATATCTTGCTATAAATTATAGTCAAGTTAGACAAATTCATTTTTTAATATATTAAAATTATATGATTTTTCAAGAGGATTTTTACTATAGAATGGAGGGAGTATTGTCTGTCTAACCGTTGGGATTTGAGTTTTGTATAATCTTCATTCTTGTTATATTTGCAAGCTTGATTAAGCCATCTATGGTTTGAGCCAAGCCCCACATGCCTGGCATGAAGAGTTGAACTCCTTCATCACTTCATATGGTTTTGTCACTAGCAAAAGTGATCCTTCCCTGTTTATATATTTCAATCGGGGCATTACTGCTTATTTCTTGGCATATGTTGATGATTTATTGATTACTAGTAATAATTCTCAATTTCTTAGCACATTCATTCATGGGTCATGCTCTATCTCACAGGTTCTCACTAAAATATCTTGGCAGGCCTCATTACTTTTTAGGAGTTGAGATAATTCCTACCAAGTCTAGTCTTCCTTATCTGATGAGCACAAGTTTATCAGGGATATATTCTTGACAGATTTGATATGATCGGTGCAAAGCCTTCTCCTACACCACTCTGATCTTCTACTGCCAAGCTTCACCTACGTCCTCAACTGATGCTACTCATTATTGAAAGACTATTAGTGCTCTCCAGTATCTAAATATGACATGACCAGATTTATCCTTTGCCATTAATAAATTATCTCAGCTTATTCACAAGCCTACAGTGACACATTTGTAACAACCTCAAATGTTCGTTGAGGTATCTTAAGTCGACTATCAACTTTGCCCTACAACTCAACAAACTAAGCTCCTATAATCTCATCACATTTTCAGACGCTGACTGGGGAGGTAAGTCTGATGAGTATACCTCATGTTCTACCTTTATAACCTTCTTTGGTGGTAACCCAATTTCATGGAGCTCCAAGAAGCAAAGGACAATTGCTCGCTCTTCTACAGAGGCAGAAAATTGAGCGGTGGCTGTTGCCACTTCAGAAATCATGTGGCTGCAAAATATTCTCAGTGAGCTGCATGTACATATCACAGTCTAACACTCCTTTCCTATTCTGTGACAGTGTGTAAGAGCTACATATTTATGTTACAAATCTTGTGTTGCATTCAAGAAAGAAGCACATTTCTCTTGATTTTCACTTTGTTAGAGAACAAGTTCAGGCGGGTAATCTTCAGGTTTCTCATGTGTCTATCAAAGATCAAATTGCTGATCTCATGACCAAGGCACTGCCACACTCCAAATTTGCATATCTCAGAGACAGGATGAACGTTCTTGATGGAAATTTCATCTTGAGGGGGCGTAAAATAGCAAAAAGTTAATTTGGACTAGTCAATCCTAATTTAATGTAGCACATCCCTATAAATTAGCTACTATTTTAGAATTGTATAGCTGTGATTATTCGCATAGGATCAATTAGCTAATAGCTAGGAATTCTTGTACTAGCTCTAGTTATATATGTACTGCACAGTGGAATAGGATCATTTCAATTCATTTTCTTTATACATGTGAACTCTTTCTCGACCATGTGTATTCTTGTAAGGTTGTATGCATGCATGTCTGGATATGCATATGTGTATGTGTGAGTGCGTCTTTATGTATAGCATCTCATAACCTTTGCTCCAAGTATTTACTAGCAAGATAAAGTTGATATAAATTTGGGATATAAATATAACTATGCTTTTGTTATCTTCATAATTAATATATTTATTCATTTGAAGAGTTCTTGAGTTGCTAGAAGAAAATTTCCAATGAGATCAATATGAACTGTTTCATAAATGTTAACATTCCTATAATGTTAGAGATGAACCCATTGCCATTATTGCATTAGTTACTATACCAATTTCCCTAGTTCTCATCCTTTTCTCCCGTACTCGTTCCTTTTCCAACACCCTTTGCTCTATACTTTCTTCTTGGTTTTGGGCATAGCTAAAATTTTCCTACATATGTTGCAAGTACCAACTAGTTGCAACGGTTTACTTCTCTCTCACAAGAACAATTATTATTTTTTTTTTTTTTTGAATTTTTTTATAGGCTTGTTTCCATGGGAAAATCTGTTGGTAAATTTTTTGCAATGACGAATTTTTTCAATCTATTTTCAACGGATTTTTTTTTAAGAAAAATTTGCCAGTAATTCCCTCAAAGATTTTACTGAGGACGTTATTAGCATGTGTTAAAATCTGTCGAAAAAAATCCACCAGTAATATAGATTTACCAGGGAAAACCCAAAAATTCACCAGTAATAGGCGTTTTTCTAGCAGTGAAGCCATTCTATCTTACAACTTCAGGCCCCGAAGCAAGAGACCCAAAGTGGAACACAACCGATTCAAAACCTGGAAGATTAGGTGGGGTAAGTGATGGGCTCAAGACCAAAGCTTCGGCTGAACTCACCTACGATGCCACACCAAACATTACCCTCAAGAAGTCCAAGGTCCCTGCAAAATTTGAACAACACTTCCATGTTAGTACAAGGTGGCTTCCTCGAAGCAACAATGAAAGGTGCCATGTTCTCATGATTATTCTATCTATTATGCACCACCCCACCACTAACTAGGGAAGGATTTAATCTTTGAAGTCATCAACTTCTTCACCAATGGTTTTTCTCAAGTTTGTCAAAATCAACAATCTTGCACAACTTTCACCGTTCTTACATCAAATCCCTTGACTTTGCCATATAGATTTCCAATATTGATCATGTTACAACTAGACTAATCAGAGGGAGGTAGGCTTGGAACTTCTACCTACACCAGCCTCGAGAAGGCCCAATCCGCCAACCTCCACCTTTTCAACTTAAAACAGCAAGACGAAACAGGATCAATCCCGGTGTGAAGAGCACAAAACATGGCATCATAAGAAGAAAAGGACACCAAGAACTATGAGTGGTCTGGCTTATTTTGAGGATATCTAAAGTCTCATCCCAAGCATCATAAGCCAAACCAGATAATAAGGAATCAACATTCATGTGAACATGGATGTTGACAAGCAAGCTTCTATCGAGCCAAGATGAATTAAAAGACACACTCATAATTGTAGGATCGGAGTTCATGATGGTGATGCCTTGGCCACCACCGAGTGACAACCATTCACAATCGCAGCATTAAAATCCTCAATGGCCTTACGAGACGCCTCACTAGAACTAAAACAAACAAAAGCAAAGCACAAAGACGTAGGTCTTTTTGGCTTCTTGGAGAGAAAAGCGTAGACTTCACGAAAGCGGACAAACATATCACGTAACTAATGCTTGGATGATGAGACTGGAATAGTTTCCAGCAAAAATTGAGAAAACATTGAGATAACCCTTGAATCCACCAACATTGCATGGCCACGTTTTTCAACACTACCACAAACTGGTATTCCATTCAGTACCTTGGGCCTAGGTGATGAGCGATGATCACCAAGAGCAAGGAGAATGGATAGCATTACAGGCTAATTGCATGATTATAGGCTAAGCTCCCTTAGTAAGTTTTTGCTGTACCGGATGCATAAAATTTAACTTTAAGGGTGAGTTTGGTATGACAGTAAAAACGAGGTGTAAATTTTTATGAATACATTTGATATATAATTTTATATATTTATAAAAAATTTCACCCGATTTTCATCCTCACACCAAATACAATCTAAATCTAAAAATCTCATGTTAATAACTTATCACTATAATTCCTTATAAATGTATATTCACATTTAAATATATAGGAGTTGTTCGATTTACATGCCATTGAATAGAGAAAAGGGTAAACTTTAAGGCCTATTTGTTTATTATTTCCATTTTTTATTTTTAAAATTGTTCGAATAAAATATTGAAAACAGTAAAAATAATAAAATCCTGGATTCATTTTTCATTTCCTATTTTTATCATTTTCTTTCACAACAGACACTTATCTTCCCTACCACTCCAGATGAAATCATATTTTCTTATTTTTTTGGGGGAAGATAAAGAAAATGATAGGCAAATTGAGATAGAACTTCTCATTCAATACTAATAAACTCATTTACTTGGACCAAAAGCGGACCATGTGATCTATGGATCATTGGCATATTTTCTTAGTTGTTCTCGATGGTTTATGAAACCTGCAAGATGTTAACCAAACGGGCCAATAGTCCGTTCTTAAATGTGTAACTCTCAGCTTGAGCGTTTTGAAGCAGTCGATCCACCAGAGTACGGATACATCATGGTAAAACTTTTGGGCATTTTATGAATAATTAAGAATGGACCGACAAAACACAAATATTTTTCGCTAGGGACCTACCCATACGTTGGGTATCATTTTCCTTTACCTGTAGCTATGAGTCTGCCAATTAACATCATTTAAAAAAGAGTCTACCAAATTGTGCATCATCTTTCACTAGAGGCCAATCCATATATTATCCAATTCGTGTTCAGAAAACTCCTACCTTTTTTCTTTTTTGTGTGTAAAGTTTCAGAAAACCGTTCCGGGGCTACCAGAAACTACTTACCTTAATCTGCAATTTCAGAAAAGTGATCATCTCCGAAGTAATGATTTTCAAATAAAACGAAATAGTTGAAAAATTCAATAAATTCTCAACTGTTTAAGCACAGGCAAGCCAGGAAAGACAAATTTTCTGTTGCATATTAGCCAAACAGATATGCTAGATAACATGAAGCCAACAGTACAAACGGATTGTAGATTAAGGGGAGCCAATTATAATAAAGAACAAAAACAAAACTCAGCACAGCATAACTAATCCAAGATGGGTAGATGTTAAAACGTTCTAAAAACATAATATTTGAATTAGTGCATGTTACACTTTCGGGTAAACTAGCATTTCTCTAGGTAACAAAATCCTAAGCAAGTAGCTCGAATTGTAATCTTGAAACTCCTTATAATCGGTACAAGAGTTTGGCATATATGGAGAAAGTATTACAGTATATTCTAAAGAGGTAGAAAATAAGAGTCAGTTTAATAATAATATTTTAGGGAAAAAAAGGGAACATAGATGGTAAGTTAGCAGCTTCTTGTGCATTCCAAATAAATGCCTAAATTAAGGAAAAACATACCAAGCTTCAAATGATATTGATCTAACATGCCAGTTGCAATAATATTCCTCTAGTTTCAAGTCAAACAGTAACTCCCACACAAAGAATCCGCAAAATTGTTCTTCTACAAAACATGGAGGGCCAACCCTTCTGCAAGCTTAGTTCTATTTACTCTTATTGTTTCTCCTGTTTTGCTTTTAAACCGTTAAAGCCTTTGCTAAGGCTCATGTCATAAACCCCATTGTTGTCTTAACACACTGACCTAGCTGTGAATATTAATGGAAATATTTCAGCTTCTCAGAACCGTTTCAATATCAAAACAATTTCATAACACCAAGTGACAAAACCTCAGAAATTTGGTAGACAGAAGTCCAAGCTCAAGAACTCTTCACTGCAGAAAATTTCAAAGCTTCAAATTTACCTCCAGTCACAAGAGCATAGAATGGACACAAATATACTGATATGACAAATCTAAGCTAAGTGATGTCTTGTTCGGGACCATGGTCTGGACTCTGGAGTAAGGCACATGTAATAAAGTTTGATTAATTGATATCAAAGGAAAAAAGCACTCGACCACACCTATTGTGCTGTACTCAAAACTACAACTAATGACAAGCAGCAAAATCAGGTGGCATAAGCCCACCTTGTTATCACTTTTGCAGGAAACTTCATAACATGCCAAAAATTCAAGTTAAAATGCTCCCAAATTATAAGCCTTCCAACCTTACACCATTCAGCTAACCTTTTGCAGCATAAAGACAGAAAAAGAAACCATATCGTGTCCAAAGGAAAAGCATAATTTTCAGGAGCGCATTATGTTCTATCAGGCCATATGCCCCAGCCTTTTTCTGGCAATAAAAGGGAACACCATGGAACTGGAGGGAAATGATTCAAGCCATTAACATCATCAGCATATAGTTGGAGCAGAAAAAAACGCTGAAAATTATTGTTATTAAGGATAACATCCTAATTACTGTAAAAGAGAAAAATGCAGGGTGCTTTGTCCAACCAACCAACCATCAAGAATACATAGGCATGTGTGTTTTACACAACAGATGCAGCAAATCTAACAACATCAAACCAAAGAAGACCTTATGGCCGTTCAATTTTAATACAATCGAAGTACACTTCTTGCAATCGAATGTGCCTGGTTCGACCTGCCTTTCCCGGACCAATTCCTCCGGCTGCCCCGCATTGGTGTCAGGTAGAGCCGCAAGAGACCATTGTCTACGTTGTTGTTAGGGGAGTACCTTGCACTCCTGTTCCTTTCCAATACAATGTCATCCCTGGCCTTCTTCCCATGCCCATTAGCCTGAACATCACTTTTCCTCATGGTCCCCAATGGTGCACCACCAATGCCCTGCGCATTCCTCCAGCTAACGCTGCTATTGCTCCTCAACGCACTCCGATTGAATCCGCCTCTAGCATCTCCATTCCGCTCCCCTCTAAAGTCCTGCCACGACTCAGAAAAAGAACGCTCCACCCCATTGCCGCCATTACCTCTACAATACCGATTCTCCTCATCATCATCCTTGTTAGCACCGCCACCACGCCGATGAATCAAGCCCCAAATGTTCCAGGCCTTGCTCCACCTGAAAGACTTCTTAGACCCTTTCCGCTCGCAGTTGATCCCAGCCCCCTCTCTAGACCCCAACTCAAAGGTCTCAGAGCAATCATCCCTCAAAGAATTTGAGTTCGAATCCCTGTCCCTCAAGTCCCTATCAGGAAACACCGCCTTCTGCCCATGATGCAAGTACTCAACACCACCACCAACAGCAACAGCAACAGCAGGAGTGACCTTAGCATTCACAGCCGGTATCGCCCCGGAAACCGGCTTCAACTCATCCATCTCAGCCACAACAGCAGCCGCAGTCTTCCGAATTGAACTAGACCTATCAAGACTCTTCCTCCTCCTCGACGAAGAATCCGAATAATACTCCCTTGTCTGCAAGGACCCACCAGGAGCCCTGGCCCCATCATCATTCTCAATAATAGCATTCATCATCACAGGCTCCTCAACAGGAATCTGAGTATCAGTCCTCAGAACCTGGACAGGAGCATCTTCCACCACAGACAACATAGTCGGCATCCTAGGAAATGTCCTCCCGATTAGGTACCCATCCCACGAGGCCCTCGGCTCGTCGAAGGAGTGCCGAGGGTCATCGAACGACACCCGGCCGGCGTCGAACGACATCCGCCCGATGTCCAGCGAGAACCTCGGATCGGTGTCGCAGGACCGCCTGCCGAACCCATAGTCAGCGATCTCGGACTGCGTCTCCCGGAATTGCCGGCCTATGGGCTTCTCCACGGGGAGAAGAGTCGTGGCCGA
Source organism: Dalbergia cochinchinensis (assembly GCA_031216125.1). Lineage (NCBI taxonomy): Eukaryota > Viridiplantae > Streptophyta > Magnoliopsida > Fabales > Fabaceae > Dalbergia > Dalbergia cochinchinensis. Next base: position 71,009,515 of record CM062368.1, on the reverse strand, counting down.
CCCGACCGAAACGGCGCCGTTTCGGCAGCGCTGCTTCTTCAGCTTCTGCTTCTGCCTCCATTTCTGAAGCTTCTTGCTGAACACCGAAGCTGCGGACCAGAAGCTCCCAGCTATCTCCTTGAAATCGCGGCCTGAACTCTTCTTGGCATGCGAATCGAGATCGATGTGCTCCTTCATCGGCTTCAGCAAATCCTCTTCACCAACAACCACAATCTCAGGCTCGGGTTCTGGCTCTGGCTCTGGCTCTGGCTTTGGCTCTGGCTCCGGCTCTTCTTCAACTATCTCCGTAACCCTCCCTTCAATCACATTGTCAGGAAGGGTCACACTGGAAGGTTCTTCAAGAACCCTAATTTCATAGTCGTTTTCTTCTTCTTCTTCTTCTTCATCTTCTTCTTCCTCTACAATCTCCTCCTCCTCCTCCTCCTCAAGAACAGAAACGTTGTCCTCTGGCTCTTGCTCTTCGGTGACGGGTCCTTGAACGACTGAAGAAGAGGAAGCTAGGTTCCTGGTTTCGACCTCGAGTGAGCTTTCCTTCTTGGGTATTTTGCGCTCGTCGTCTTGGTTGAAGAGGGAGAAGAGCGTGCTGCGAACCCTAACGTCGCAGGACTTCCTCTGCGGCTCGAACGCGCCGGAGAAGCCCTCGTTGTTCTTCGAGGCGGAGAAGGACTTGGTGCGGCGGAGCTCAGGGAAGAATGAGGAGGAGGACGTCGGCGGAAGGCGGCTGCCGCGGGCGGTCGAAGCGGAGGGGCGGAAGATGGCCCTAAGGGCGGCGGCCGCGGTGGAGGAAGAGGTGGACTTGCGGGCGCCGGAGGCTGAGGAGGAGGATGAGGCGCCGTTGGGATCGAGGACGGCGAGGCGCTCGCAGAGACATGAGGGGCAGAATCCGGTGAACTGCTCCTGCGGGTGGCGGTCGCAGGAGGTGGAGGGGCGGTGGGGCTGCAGCAATTGCGGCGGCTGCTGCTGGTGGAGCGGCGGCGGAGGGAGCGGTGGCGGAAACAGTGCCGGCGGTTGTTGTTGTTGTTGCTGCTGCTGTGGGTTGGGTTGTTGAGTGGTGGGTTGGGCTGTGGGATTCATAACCGGAAGTGGTGGTGTTTGAAGATGGTTAAGAATGTGGTCATGTTACGGTGGAAAGAAGAAAAAGAATGAGTGAGAAGAGTGAGTGAGAGGAGCAGAGGGGGAGAGAGAGAGAGAGAGAGAGAGAGAGAGAAGGAGTGAAGCGAGTGAGTGAGTCAGTGTGTGCGTGCTTTGTCTCTGTCTCTGTGTGTGTATGACAGGGAAAGGGAAAGAGAGAGAAACGGGAGAGAGAAGAGGGCACTGTTTGGTTCCCAACGGACACAGAGAAAGCGAGGAGAGAGAGATCTTGTGATTTTGTGAAGGATGGAGAATCCGAGAGTGCGGTCGAAAAATATACTAACAAGGGAAGAAAAAGGAAAAACGTATGTTGCATGGAATAAATACAAATATTTAAATTTTCGATTATAATATATTAATACGATGATATGATATGTTATTTATTTGTTATATTATTAAAATTTAATAATTAATATACGTTTAATTGTATAATTTTTTTTTCAGTTTCCCGCACTGAAGAATTAAATGTGTTCAGTAGCTAACTTCAAAGGAAATGAATGAAGATTGAAACCTTTGAGAAATTAATTATTGAAAAAAACCGTGTAGTAGTAAATTCATTAAATTAATGACAAAAGAAAATCATTATTGTACCTAGTATTGATATAATATTCCCTCTATACTCAAATAACTCTTCATTTTAGAAATGTGTTTTATCTAGAAATAGCTATCTATTTCACAAAGCCTAATAGTATTAAGTATTTTTTTTTCCCCACAAATACTCTTATTAAACAAGGAGAGAGAAGGATGAGAGAGAAATTAGTGGAGAAAAAGAGAGAAATGTGGAGTTAAAAAGTAAAAAAATAATTTAATAAGTTATTCCAATTTTTAACTAATATTGATATCTTCTCAATCATTACTTGAATTTTGATGCACATTTATAATTGGACAGTCATTCGAGAGCAAAGGGAGCAATGCATTATTTTATACGCCTTAATTTTTTCATATTTCATAATATATGTCTATTTACAATATCTAGAGAGTATTTATTTTTTTTATTTATACCCTTAATGTAAATATATTAGTTAAATAATTAACATATTTATCAAGATGAATAATAGTGACTATGCAAAAATGATTTTATTTGTTTAGATTTTTTTTACAATTATTATGAAACAAATAGAGTCCTATATTATACAATTAAATGCACTATATCATTTTAAATATTTGATATAATTTATTAATCTAATAAAAAGAATTTACTATTTATTATTTTATTTTAAGTATTACATAAAATAGTTGCTATCATTTATTAATGAATTAAATAGAATTTAATGTTTATTAATGTTTAAGCACTACATGTAAAATATTAGGGTAAATATGTGTTGGGTTTGTCTAAAAGGCACTAATTAAGCAAACAAAAATGGAAAATTTTGTGCTAAGAATATGAGTTTTTAGGATTTGTTTGGTTTGAATTTTCAGTTTTCAATTTTTCAATTTTTTCTGATTTTGTGAAAGAAATACTGAAAATTTTGAAAACTAATTCTAATTTTCAATTTTTATTTCTAGTTTTCAATATTTCCTTCACAAAATCCTGAAAATTTTGACTAATGATTCCAATTTTTAATTTTTATTTTCAATTTTCAATATTTTCTTCACAAAATCCTGAAAATTGAAACCAAACATGCTTTTTCCAATATATGACATTCATTCAAAACTTTTGAGACTTATTTTTTTGGATTCCTTCACCATTATTCTTAGGACATTAGTTAGCAAAACAGATATGTTTTCAATCCTTGTAAATATAGGTTATTGGTTTTGGTCCCTCCCAAATTTTTGTTTTGGTTTTAGTCCTTCTTTTTCCATTTTCTTTGTTTTTGATCCCTATTGTTTTAAATTTTTGTCTCAATAAATATTTTTGAGTATACATTTAGTTGTTACAAATATTAAAAATTTTATTTTTACCCTCTAAGTATTTCAAAACTTTTCTTTTGATCATTATAAATACCATCATTTAACATTAAATTTACACAAATTAAATGGACTAAAAATATGACAATGGAAAAAAAGAGGGGCTGAAATCAAAATAAAAATTTTAGATGGACCAAAATCACAATGACTCATATTTATGAGGAGTAAAAACATATTTTAGTCTAAAATATTTTTATATTTTATCACGTTATCAAACTCTCAAGTTAACGTATAAACTCAAGTGATACTGCTTGAAAACTCATACATGGGTAAACTTGCATAAACTTATAAGTTTATTCTTTTAGTTAGAATTTGCTCTCATAACTAGCAAATCATAAATTTCACAATAAACACTCTTAACTAGATCTTCTAAAATTGAAATTATGACATTTTATATTCAAGTTATTTGATTTTTTATGTCTTAAAGTCTTTATCTATTACATTTCTTGGGATTTTAATATCTATTTCATATTTTATAACTTATTTACTTCATTGTGGTGTTTTGCATTTTTGGTCCTTGTTGCCTCTCCATTCAAACCATGTAGTCTTCTTACTTCCTATTCATCCTCAACACAAACTATTTAATTAACCTTCCCACTCATGGTTTTCACTTTAAACAAATCAAAATAATTCTAGAAAAGAAAAAACACACCTATAAAAATATAGAAGAATAAAGTAATTAATTCTAATTGTTTAAATCACATTTTAAGCATTAATTATCCCAGTAATTAGATATGGTTTATCATTTAACATCTGTTAACATTATGAAAGGAACTTTTTATTTGAAATTTAAAATTGAAATCAGTTTTTTTTCAATATAGTAAGTTCTTTTTTTATATTTTAAGATTCTTTTAATTGAGCAACATTTGATGAAAAATTTTCAAAAAACAATTCTATATTATAATATGTGTTGATAGTTTTTTGAAATATTTTTAAATACCCTTCAAATCCTTGACATAACTTTCCTTATTTGTTATAGTAGATTTAGAGAGAAAAAATATATGCATTGAATGCTGTTATGGAAGTTTGTTAAAACACTTGCTAAAATCTAAACAATTACTTTTAAATGCCAATTTTTTGAGAGAATTTTAAATGATAAAATTGAGTTAAGCAAAATGAATAATTTTTGTAAGTAACATATTGAAGAAACTACCAAAGATTCAAATTGAGAAATGAATTTTAAAATTTTGGTTTAACTCATTATTTTTGTGGTGGTTTGTTGAAAAAATAAATAAATGCATTAATTTTGTATTTTTTTAACTTCTGTATCTATGATTTCTGTACAATTGAATGCATTTAATGTAAAATTCATTTGATCACTACATGATGTAAAATTTTATATGTTATTTCTTCTATTTTATTAGTAGTATAAATTTGATTTATGCATGTGTGTTATATTTGAAACTCATCCATTTCAAATTGATAAACTGATTTTATGTATTTATCATATTAACACAATACAAATAATGTGTGTGTGTGTATATATATCATTATCAATATGGAAATTATTAGAAATTAAGAGAGAGAATCACCTAAGGACTACAATAAAAGAAAAATATATATTAATTTTTCAAATAAAATTTTCTCTTTAAAAATATGCAAATCAAAATTTAGATTCCAAATATTAGATAGAATATAATTGAATATATATATGTACAATATTGACTTCAATAAAATCTAGATAGTCCTCATAAAAAACAAATTGGATGATAGCATAGAAAGTATGCGAGATAAAAATTTAAAATATTATTTAATACTTAATATAGTAATTTTTGGAAATCAATAGAGTGAAGTATTAAAGAATTAAAGTAAAAAAATCATAGATTAATTTTTTTAGTCAAATATTCTAAAATTTATATTAATATCTATAAATTCATATATTATAAATTAAAGTAATATATATCATTTGTTTTACTCGAAGTTACTCAAAGAAGAATTATATTCATCCCTTGTATTTTATTCAAATTTATGCTAATTATTAGAAATCAAGAGAGAGAAGAATTTAAGAATTAAAGCTAAAAAGTCATATATTAATTTGTAGAGTCAAATATCATAAATTTTATATTAATATCTATATATTCTAAAATAATCATACATTTTAAATTATATTAATATCTATCATATGTGTTTCTCGAAATTACTCAAAGAAGAATTACATTTATCCCTTGTATTTTCTTCAAATCTATGTTAATTATTAAAATGAGAGAGAGAGAAGAATTAAAGTAAAAAAATCATATATTCTAAATTATATTAATGTCTATCATATATTTTGATCAAAGTTACTCAAAGAAGAATTACATTTATCATTCGTATTTTCCTTCAAATTTTGTATGAGTGATTCTGTAAATAATTTTGATTTTGAATTAAGTTTTACTATTCATCCTTATTTAGAGAACGATGAATAATAAATAGATAAACCTTAAGATAATGTAAATGGAATTCATAATAATATTGAAAAATAATTACAATTATTTCGTTGTTTTCATCATATAATAAATTATTACAATGTCAATATAAATTATTTGTATTAGAAACAAACATATAAACCTAAAATATTAAAGATACATTATTCCAAGAGAATTTCATAATAAGGAAAACCATTATAAAATAACATAATTACAATTATTGGCAACCATTGTATGTTGAATCTCAAACAAAAGTTCATCTTTTTATCATTATACTTTGAATTACACATATAAGCACTGATAAGATAATGTAAAGTAACTTTTATTTGCAATTAATAAAAATAAAAATAAATAAGATAAAGTGAAGTAATATATATTAGAACAAATGAAAATATGAATAAGAAACTCATATCAAACAAATATTACTTATAACCTTATCATCAAATAAGAATAAAATCAGATAATATAATCATATATATAATAAAACAAAACAAAAGTGGGAAGTGATGGATCATTATCACGGAGATTTGGGCCTAGCAATATATGGAATAATCTACATAGTTTTAATCTAGATCATGATTTAGATGAAAATATCATACTGAATTACAAAATATACAACAAATGTTATAGAACACAATAACACTATTAATAGTAAAACATAATTAAAAAATCTTAAACATAAGGATTGTGAAAAAAATCATCATACCAAAATGAATTTGAGTTTATAATTACAACAATAAATTAAAAGAAAAGAGGGATAGCAATTGAATGCATTACACACGTATATATATGTGGTCGCAAAGCAAAATAATATATGCCAAGTAAATCATAGAAAAATAATGCAGTATCTTTTGAAGATTTATCTAATAATAATAATTATTTATTATTTTGATGATTTGATTCATTAGTCATAATAATATTATGCCATAGTAAAAAGATTTCATAAAATATTATAATAAATTGATATGATATTCAGATTTTTCAAAAAAATAATTGCCAATTCAATTTCTCATTGAAAAAGAATTCGATACATGTAAAAACTTTTCCGATAATGACTTCCAAATTGTATTATTATAGGATTCAAGTACCGAGTTGAAATTTACGTTTTACTCAAACTAATATCATAATTACCAATTATTTTGAATTTACAGTTTGATTTATGCATTGATATCACTTAAGTAAATTTTAATAGATTAATATTTACACGATGTTTTGGTAAAATATTCTATACCGTACCAACTATGTATACTTTATTTTGTTTTTTTTAAGAATTTTATCTATTATTTAATTTTTTACTAAATTATTATATTAAGGATTAAAAACTTGTAATAATCTGATTATTGACAAGTACATTACATAAAATAATTTCACACTCATGATATGTTAAAATTATGTACATTTTTAAAATGTTTTGTTAACCTTTCATTTTATTAGGAATCATGAAGTCCATACCTAGAAATTATTTACAATTTTTTTTCCTTTTCTTTTGATTTCATGGGGATGCTTCCGATTTTCAAAGATTCTCGTAGAAAGAAAAAGCAAAACTTAATCACGCCATTACAATTTGCATTTCGAGAGAGAGAGAAAATTAGAAAGGGCCTTCTTTCGTCTTGTTTTCTTCCTCTCTCACATCTCACTCTCTCTCTTTCTCTATCTTTATTTTTTCTTTTATTTATTTTTTACTCTGTCTTTCACTTTCCTTTCCTCTTTTTCTTTTTCCTGTTTCAAGTTCCTTTTTGTTTTTCGGCTTTCTTTCCTCCAAACAGCTCCAATTTTCACACTTGGGCACTTGGGTTATGCTTCGCAAGCAAAACAACTGTGTTTTCATCTGAGGCCTAAAAACAAGGGCACATAAGCCAAACCCCATCTCTTAACATAGCCTAAAACAGTATCAAAAGTTTAATGGAAAATGATATTTGCAGAAAAATTATCCTCATAAAAATACTCAAAAAGACTTTTAAGGTATATTCATGCAAACCATTCAAGATATTAAGGAGTGAGAATCATGTTGTATTTGATAACTTGCATTGGACTCTGTAAAAGGTTTATGATAAAATAAAGTTTATGCAAAAATAATATTAGTCAAGTTAAATATATTATTAAATTAGACTTAGAGTCATGATAAGCCTCCTCATTTTAAAAAGCTAGTTCCCCAAGTTTGCTTTCCGGTCTTATCAGTCTTTTTAATTTATGAGATTAACTAGTCTTTTTAGTTTTACTAACAGGAAAAAATGGTTTATACTAACTTTGATTTAAGTCAATTTTCTCCATTTTGTATTCATTTATCAGATTTTGATTGAAAATGTCCTAGCATGTTCGATTAGATTGAATGGATCAGTTTAGTTAATCTAGGTTTTACAGCTCCAAATATAAGTAGTCTTTGAAAGAAGAAATTCTATGGCATTTTAAGATAAATATACCCAAAGGTTGAAATTTAATCTAAATACTATTAGTAATTTATTAGTAATGTAGTCCATCGGAATCTCTCCCTGAGAACAGATTATTTTTGCTAATTTCTTTGTCCTTAAACAATTTAGAACGCATTTGAGGAAATTGTCACAGTTTTGGTCTGATTGAATCTCAGCCTTTGTTAAAGATGTTTTGCCTTATGTGAGTTGAGGAATGGGACATAAGGGAGGGATTGGCTTTAGTGTGGCCTGCCTTTTTAGGTTTGCGAAGAAAGGGTATGTAGGAGACTATAAATACTAGACAAATTAATGAACCAAGTCCCACCCCCTAAAAGACAAAAATGGTATCCCTCAAAGCATAATGTGAAAGGCCACAAGCTCCTTCATCCATCAATATCAAAAGGAAACCTGCTTTATAATACTCTAGTTTCCCAAACGGCAAACTCATTCATGTCAACTTTGGGGATAAGCAAATTTCCTTCCTAATTGTTTCCAAGGGGGAGGCTTCTCATGTGGAAGCAATGAGTTTGTCACCATATGGTGACTGAACCACATTCATTGAATATCAAATCCAGGGGCTATAAGAAAAACTTAACAAGTAATTAAATTTTAATATTAAGTTCATCAACTCTTACTCTTAGAATTAAATTTTAATATTAAGTTTACCAGCTCTTACTCTTGGAATAAATAAATCCTTGCTCTTAATTTTTATTTTATCGCTTTACTCTTCTCAATAATATTCTACTCTTTTCCCTTTGAAGGTATCAGAGACTAACTTGAAGAAGAAAAGAACAAAAAGGGAGAAGAGGAAGAAGAAGAGAGAAACTAAAAAGCTCTTGAGATTGAATTGTGAATTATGATTTCCGATTACAATGGATTCTATTTACATGAATTTATATGTTGAGCTGAGCTTAACTAACTTCTAACTACTTGTAGCTGAATGATAACAAACTATAACTAACTCATTTTAGCCTATACTACTTTACATCCCCACTTAAAGTCATGGATTGCTAATAAGCAATTCTGAGTTTGTCTCAAAATTTAGTGAATAAGGTAAATGAGATAGGCTTTATGAAAATATCTACTGCTTGCTGCTCAACTGGTATGTGATGAACTTGAACTCTACCCTTTGCCACATGATCTTTCACAAAATGCAAGCCTAACTCAAAGTGTTTTGATTTGGAATGCAGAATAGGATTGGCTACTGTAAGCACAACACTCAAGTTATCACAATAGATCTTCAGAGTAACAGAAAAAGGAATGTGCAGCTTATGTAATGAGTTTTTAATTCAAAATAGTTCAGCAATTGAAGCAGCTAAACCTCGATACTTAGCTTCAGTGCTACTTCGAGATACAACATGTTGCTTTTTGGAAGATCATGAGATAAGATTTGGTCCATGAAATACACAGAACTCGGTGATGGATTTCCTATCATCAGGATTAGATCCCAAGTTAGAATCTGTATATACTATAAGAGATCGATCCCTAGCCTTTTGATGTGTAATCCATGATGAGCTATGCCACTGAGATACCTTAAAATTCTTTTGATCACTTTCTAATGATCTTCAAGTAGTGTCTGCATGAATTGGCAAACCCGATCAATGCAGTATAAGCCAACTTAAGTCTAGGGATAGTCAAATACTGTAAGTTGCTAACCATAGCTCTGTACAAAGCTAGATCAAAGGAGGTCGGGCTACTGTACCATCCCCTGCTACTTTATGGATTGACGACTGTCCCCACAAACCAACACGGGTCCTTTCAGTGTGCTTTGTCCTCACTCACATGCTTCCTAGGAAAACTTCTCAGGAGGTCACCTATCCCAAAATTGCTCCAAGTCAAGCACGCTTAACTGTGGAGTTCTTTAGTGATAGGCTACCAAAAAGAAGATGCATCTTGTTGATATAGGTAGTACAAATCAATTCATATAAGCCCTCCTTAACTGTATAGTCCTATACCTATACAGTCTCAGGATCACTCTCATTTGGATGTGTAATCGGTTCATTCATGTATCCCTCCGCTTTCAAAGTCCGCCAGAAGCCGCTCCTTGTCCGTGCCTCCTTGCACCGGCGATCACTCCCTGACTTCGCAATCCCCGGCCATTACATGCCCACCAGCTTCCGCTTGGTTCGTTCCCGAGCCATACCGTACTGGGAGAGATGTAGGCTCTGATACGATTTGTAACATCTCTTACTGCTTTATGGATTGACGACTATCCCCATAAACTAACACAGGTCTTTTCAGCATGCTTTGTCTTCACTCACACTCTTCCTAGGGAAACTTCCAAGGAGGTCACCCATCCCAAAATTAGTCCAAGTCAAGCATGCTTAACTGTGGAGTTCTTTAGTGATAAGCTACCAAAAAGAAGATGTATCTTGTTGGTATAAGTAGTACAAATCAATTCATATAAGCCCTCATTAACTTTATAGTCTAATACCTATACAGTCTCATGATCCCTCTCATTCGGGTGTGTAATCGGTTCATTCATGTACCCTTCCGCTTTCGAAGTCTGCCAAGAGCCATTCTTTATCCGTGCCTTCTTGCACCAACGATCACTCCCCGACTTCACAATCCCTAGGCGTTACAGCTACCATTTGCAAACATCTTCAGAGAAGAGGGAATTAGAGTAGTATAAGGCTTGCAACCTTCCATATTAGCCTTTTTCACTAAATCCTCGACATACTAAGCTTGGGAAAAGAGTAAACCACCATCAGTGTATGTAACACCTCAATGCCTAAAAAATAATGCAAACTCCCTATATCTTTGAGTGCAAAAAAAGAGTTGAGATGCTGAATCAACTCAGAAATATAAGTAGATGAGCTCCCTATAATGACAATATCATCTAGATATATAAGAATATAAATAGATATTGTTGAAGTGATTTTAGTAAAGAGTGAAACATTTGAGTTGGTTGCAGTGAATCCAAGCTGTTGTAAGGCTATGGAAATCTTGTGAAACTAGGCTCTTGGGCCATGTTTGAGCCCACACACGGCCTTAGTGAGTTTGCATACTAGTGAACCATCTCCTGCCTCATAACCTTGAAGTTGCTTCATGTATACATCTTCCACTAAATCACCATTTAGAAAGGCATTATTGACATTTAATTACCTAAAGGACCAAGAGTTAGAAACAATTAACGATACTATTAATTGGATTGATGTAGGTTTGATCACAGGACTAAAGGTCTCTTTATAATCAAATCCAAGTCTTTGGTTAAACCTTGAGCCACAATCCTAGCTTTATATTTTTGCAAAGAGCCATTAGAGTTATATTTAACTCACCACACTTTCTTCCTATTAGTTCCCTACCATGTGGCAAAGGAACAAGCTGCCATGTGTTATTTCTCAACAGAGCACTTTATTTCACATCTATGGGTTGCTTCCAATGAGGAATAGTGAGTGTTTGTTTGGCAGAGGATGGCTCTAGACTAGTTGTAAACACCTTAGGCTTATGAATGCCTTCTTTAGCTCTTGTAATCATATTGCGATCATTTACAGGAGTGATAAGAGGTTTGACATAATTCAAAAACCTGGAATAGTAGCTTTAGGTAGCACAAAATCAGGTTGAGAAGTAGCTTGGACTAACTTAGGCTATACAAAAGTAAGAACTATTGGGGGTGTTGGAGGTTGACTTAAATAAAGCAAATGAATTTCAATGTCTTAGTTAGGCACAGATGAAGAACTGTGAGATAAAACTGACTTGGTAGGCATTGAAGGAACTTGGGAATAATAGCATTGAGGAAATCGCCTTTAGTATTGAAGTAGCAAGTGCTACAAAACCAAAACAAGTCATAAAGGGAAACTTGTACTCATAAAAATGGCATGTCTACTAATAATCACTTTGCTTGAGCTAGTAAAGCACTCCTAACCTTTAAGCTGCAAGCCATACTTAGAAATACACAAGGTATGGACCTAAATTTCATCTTATGCTTATTATAAGGTTTGGTATAGGGAAAACACAAACAACTATATGCCTATTCTTCCTCTTAGCAACTGTATGCCTATTCTTCTTCTTAGCAACTCCATTTTAGTAATGAATGTAAGGGAATGAAAACCTATAAATAATTCCTTGAGCCTACAAAACATTATACAGACTAACAAATTCCAAGGCATAATCACTTCAAACAGCCTTGATTTTAGTTCCAAGTTGCAGCTCAACCATTTCTTGGAAATTACTAAAAGTAGTTTTATTCTCAAATTTGGATTGAACTAAGTACAACCAAGTAAATTTAGATTAAGCTTCAATGAAATGAATGTAATACCAAACTCCATTTGTTGAAGGGATAGGGGTTGGACCCCAAATGTTTGTATATACAAGATCTAACGGATGATCATAGATTGTATTGGAAACAGGAAAATAAAGTTGATGAGATTTTCCTAAACAACATGAGGAACAAATAAATTTGTCAATAGAATTAGAAATATTACAAGCTTTCAATACCTTAGATACTATATTAGTTGAGGGATGTCCAAGCCGTGAATGCTCGAGGGAGAAATTTGACCCATTAGTAATAGCAGAAGAGTGAAACACAGTAAGCACTTGCTTGGGTCTAAAATTTTGAAACTTGTAAAGCCTATTATTACATAAACCTTGGAGAATTGTCTCCCTGGTTTCCTGAGATTTAACATAACATTCATAAGGATGAAACTCCATGAAAACATGATTATCTCGAGTAAACTGATGCACACTCAACAAATTCTTGGTTAAATTAAGGACATGCAACATATTATCCAAACTAAATGTGAAATCAGTTAAATCTAAGATGTATTTAGAATTTCCAACATGAGTAATAGGGGGGAGAGCTAAACCTTTACCTACAAGCACCTTTTTAGATCCTGGATACTGTTGCTTTTACATCAAGTTCAGAGGATTTGGATCCTAAATTATGCTAGGTGTGGCTATTGTGATGTTAGCTCTTTCCTTTATAAAATTATGATCAAAATTGCTCTTGCCTCCAACATAGTTGGAATCAAATAGATCCCAGCAATTCAGTGGAGTATGGCTTGCTTTTCCATAAACTTGACATGAAGGCCGATTAGAAGTAGAAAATTGTGAAAAAGATCAAATCATCCTCTATCTCTACCTTTAAATGATCCTTGAAAATTTCCAGATTTGCCTCCTTCTTCTGTAAATTCTTGCTTGTAACAAAATTGAGCCACATTTGCATGTACCATTGAATTATTCCTTCTATACTTCTCAATTAGCTCTTCTTGTGCCATGAGAAAAGCTTCTAATTCTCCAATCGAAATAGAACTGGCCTTGAGATGATAGTGATGATAAATGGAGAATATTCTCTGGGCAATCTAGTTAGAATTGCTTCAATGTGATCAGCATCATTGACAGTTACTCTACAAAGATTAATACATCAATAATCTTCTTAATCTCTAGCAAGTAATTACTCATTACTCATTCTTTCTCGATGCTTCACAATTTGTTTTTCAATTGATGCACTTTTGCAATAATTTGAGAAGTGAAGAAAGTTTCTTACTTTTTCCAAATGTGGTGAGTAAGTTAGCACCCTACCATGTAAGTGGTGAAGGGTTTTGACAACGATGATAGTAGCCATGACTTCAATAATGCATCTTGCTTCTTCCATTTTTGGTAATCTGAGCTTACAATTCTAGCATCTTGATCTTCCTTGTTTGCAAATTTCTTGGGAACAGGTTGCCAAGAACACGATCATGCAGATTGTATCCCTCTATGGTAGCTTCTACTTGCTTTCCATGGAGAAAAATGCTCTTCATCCAATTTCTGAGACATTAGATTAGAAAATGTTTGCAGTGGCATTGATAATGAACTTTGTATAGTTTGTGAAGAATCTGGTGAGTTCATGGTGGATCAAAACCATAGCTTTAATACCATGAAGATATCAGAGACTAGGTTGAAGAAGAGAAGAATCAAAAGGGAGAAGAGGAAAAAGAGAGAAATTAAAAATATCTTAAGATTGAATTGTGAATTATGATTTTTTTATTATAATGAATTTTGTTTACATGAGCTTACATACTAAGCTGAGCTCCACTAACTTCTCACTACTTGTAAATGTATGACAACCAACTATAACTAACTCCTTTCAGCCTATACTATATTACACCCTCTTTGCAAATCGGTCCTTCCCCCCTTATACCCTCTCTTTCATCCCTTCAGAACTCAAACATAGATCGATGATGACTTGGAGGTGTGACAATCAATGATCAAGTTGGAACCTCCATGACAACTAGGATGTGTGATGGCCTATAATGCATAAAATCTACAATTTTAGTTCAAATATTTGAAGATGTAGATCAAAACTAAAACGAAAAAGAAAAAGAAAAAGTATGTTCAAACAACAAAAATATAACAAGGTTTAGCCAGTATCATACACCAATAACAACAACAACAACAATGATCAAGAATAATACGGAATCACAAATCTAATGCATCAACAACAAAAAAACAATGTTAAAAAAGGAAGAAACCTAAGAGATGAGTGGGATTGAAATGAAAAGAAATTTATAGAATAGTAGGTGGCGTTAAGGTAGAGCAGGGAGAGAAGGATCAAACACAATCACAATCATAGATAGGGAAATGAGTGCTGATATCGGTAAGCACTTCATACCATTATTTGTTATATTTTGTCTCATTGCTATAATTTGCTGGTCAAGATTATGATGCCCATGTTTGGTATCTTAGACATTTAGTGATGGAAAATTATGGATGCCTTGGACAAGATATCTTAGTAGCAACAACATTAAATCTTGCGAAATGGTGGTGCTGAGGGACCACGTTATAGTGTTGATGATGGAGTTAGAGGAGACAAGGGGTGGCGACAGAGGAAACTTAGTGGAGGAATTTCATTACTTATTGCCATCATGGTGACAAACTTATAATGGCCACATAAGTCCCTGCTCTTAACTCAACTAAACTTTCATATGTTTGCATTTAATTTTTTCTAAAAGTTGATCAATTCATTTAATATGATTAATCACACAAATTGGAATTGAAATTATAAATGTATATTATCTTAGCTTCTAATTTTGCTAACAAAGAGCAAGCGAAAACTTAAAAAGGAAAGAGTTCCATTATATGCAACATTTTAATTAAGTTCTTAATTATTTGTAAACGTGTTCCAAAACACATATTGGTTTTACTCCATCTAGCTTTGGGTCACCACTATCCTTATTCATTGCTCTACTAGTTTACTTATAAATAGTTGAAAGAAAATCTTTTAAAGGAACTCTTAAGAACTCCTTTTTTAGGAAGCTAAAATATAATTGAGTATAATAGCGCCTTCTAGAGCATTATATACTTCAATGTATTTCACCAAAGCTCTTACTTTTTTAATAAATAAAAGAAATTTATTTTTATTTTTTAATTACTCTTTACTTCCAAATATCGATAATTTGTTTTTAAATTGTGTTATTTATATTGATGGAGTATGGGACACCGCATTGATGCACACACCATCCTCCATTAGATTGGGTGTGAACCCTACTTGAATAAGGATCCACATTTCATCCAATGGTGGATAGAATATGAATTGGCATAGCGTCCCACAACCGATGAGTACAAATAATATCGTATTTTGCTTTTTTGGCTTAAATATGTTCATAGTCTCTGAAAAATAAGCAAATTTTAGTTTTGTTCTTGAAAAGTATAGATCATTGCCAGACGACCGTCAAAAAACTACAAACAGCATGCCATACTAGTGTTGACTATTAATAAACCATTACCAGCCACTGTTAAACCATCACTAGACTATTGCCCGTCACCATCAGACCACTCTAACCATCATTCACCCTCAAATCGCAATTAGTTGTTGTTAAACCACCGCCTGATTGCTGTTGATTGCTATCAAACCATTATTGGCCAATGTCAAACCATCATGAGACGTCGTCGGACCATTTTTGGCTTAAGGACAAAGCAATTTTGTCAATGGTATTTTTTTTTAAGAAAAAATGTACCATATTCACATCATTGCCATTAGGAATTTAATTTGCATACCAAATGCCTCTAAAATGTGCTCTTATAAATCTAGACTAATACACCCATAAGGTAAATCAATTCACTACAAAGAAAATGTTAAAATTTTGAATAATAGATATAGTTTATTTTGAATCATCATTCAATATCTTTTGCAACTAATATGACAGTTTTTTTTTAAGCAACACTTTTTTTTCTTTCATTTTGTACAATACCACTCATGCACTTTCCTGTAATATGTAAACAAACAAAAGTACATCATAACCCTTATTTCATGCATTTATTATTTTGGTTTTATTAATTTTATATAGGGCCCATCATAAATTTCTAACATGACTTATTATTAAATTACCAAAATGATACTATAATAATGGTCCCTATTAGAAATTTTCTAATATACATGAATCCCATTAGAAATGGATGTTTGAATTTGTGCTAATCTATATTCCTTTTCTAAAATGATTTGTGTACCATTTTATCATCAACACTATAAAGTTAAAGAGTGTTGTAGGATGATCATTTTTGCAAGGATAGAAGCTAATTCCTCTCAAGAGTGAAGAATGGAAAGAACTAGGGCTGTGTCCTACTTGTTGATGCAAATGACAATGCAGTCAAGTCATATTGTTATTGAAAGATATAGACAATCTCTCATTTGAGAATGGGCCATTTTGCTATGCAGTGAGTTTGACTACAATATCTACGTAAAGGAGGTGAGTGATGTTCCCTCATATTGCCATTACACTATAACTAAGACAACAAAAAAATATGTGCTTTTGCAACCTGAGTGGGCACTACCTTTCCAAGGTAACCAACATGCAAATAGTGGGAAGCCCAAAAATTGCTTAACTAAAGGAGCTGTGGGTGGTATTTTTAGGTCAAATAGTCAACTCTCAACTCATGTTGAATGACCATGGACGCACAACGATAGGCATCATGTAGAAGTGGCTTGAATGTGTCATATATATTGATCTTTTCTACTATTAGCATTATACAAGAGATATGGTGGTTAGGATTGTTCTTCCTAAGTTTTAGTTATATTTGTGTTTTAAGTACTTAATGTAAGAACTATCTTTATATTAATGAAAAGTGAAGTTATTCAGTTCTATTCAGTTCTTCTATTGTCTCTATATCTATTGATTATGGCTTATGTTTTCAAGTTTTAAAAATAAAAATTACTATTTTCACTTGAACTATTTTCCAAAGTAAATTAAAGCTAAAGAAAGCATAAGTGACATCGATAATGATAACCATATTATAGCTTAAGAATAATGTCGTTATCATGAGGGTGTTATAGATTCCTCCACTCTCTCTCTACACTTTCTCTCTTTACCTTCTCTTTTCTCTAGGATTTTTGGCTATTCAAGTCTTCATTTTGGCTCTTGTTTGATATTATTTTCCATTACTTTGGTTGTAATTCTTCATTTATGGAGGAGTAGTTTCTTTACCTAGCGCAAGGATTTCAAGGATTCAAGGATTATGTTTTGAGACTCCCATTATTTTATTTTAATTCAATTTAAGGTTTGGCTTTTCAATTCTTCTTCTACTTCTCTGTTTTATATTTTTGTGTTGATTGATTCAATTATATTTTTAAAATCAACTTTGATTATGTGTGTTTATGATTGTGAATGTCATGCCTAGTTAGGATTCCAATTAGGCATATTTTAACCGATAGTTTGAAGTATATTTAATTTGTAAAGGGCATTAAAATTAATTCTCATATAAATTAGATTATTGTGATTATGATTTCCTATTGTTCAAGTTAGCCAAACCCTTGCTCAGTTGTGTAATTGTGTGAATGATAAGAAGAATTACATCAATGATTGTGTGACTGTGAATTAGTGAAAATATCTATATATGTGAATTATTCTTTTGGGTTAGTGATAACATAGTCCAAGATCTATGGGAATTCCTTGTATGGGTAATTTAATTGAATGAATTTTCTTATGATATTTTATTAATTTCTTCCAAAAAACCCCCTAATTTTCATTTGGTTAGTAACACTTTCTTGAGAGATAACCTAGGTTGTGCCATTTACTACATTATTGGTGTAACTTAGTATAAAATAAATTTTAATTTGTTTGTAAGTTGCAACAACTCCCATTAAGTCTCAACCAAGTCCAAATTCTCTGTTCTTTAGTTAATTAAACACACATCAATTAATCAATCAATATATATTTAATCAGTATCTTATTCATGCATTCTCACCTCAATATCATTCAATAAAAATACATAATCAAGATTGTCCCATATCATAAAACTCAATATCAATACCATTAAAATCAAGCTTCATAATTAGGAATACTCAATACTTATTACTTACCAATATATAAATTCCATTTAATGCAAGCATGTAAAAAGAGTAAGAGCAAGAATTAAGAAAACACAATATGTAATGAAAATAAAGAGTCAGATTTCAAGATATAACCCTTGAAGCCCTTTAGTGAATTCCCAAGCTAGCTCTAGTCTCTATTCCTCTATAGGAAATTACAAGGAAAAAACAAAATTAAAACTAAACCTAAGAAAAGAAAAGAAAAAGGTAGAAGAGGAGAGAAGAAGAGAGGAAAAGACAAGAAACGATAAGAAAAAGGGGGAAGAATGGTGGTGAGGAAGAAAGAGGAGAGAAAAAGAGCAAAATTCCAAAAATTAAGCCTAACCTAACCTAAAATTGAGCTAAGGGTCATGGTTCACTATTTAAAGACAAAAAATTAAGGCCAAAACACGTATAAAACACATGTTACAGACTTTGGGGGCTCACTATAGCGAGTCAAGCTTGCTACAGACTCGCTATGGCAAGCCTATTTGAACCAAAAATTGGGAACAATAGCATGGGGGTTGTTATAGTGAATTTGACTTGCTATAGTGAGTCTGCTCTAGTTTTTATTGAGATTTAACTCAAAGTCCCACATCAATAAGAATTATAAGTTTTACAATTACTTTGGCCTATAAATTTGGGTTTTTACTGTTTGGGATAGGCATCCTCCAAGGGCGGGAGTGATCCATTGTCTGGATAGTTTTTAGGAACTGTTCATGTAACGAAATATTTGTAAGAATAGTTTCTAATTTTAGCCATTCAAAAGTTGAAGATAGTGAAAGATTTGGATTTATTTGTGAAGTCATGGAATAAAGGTGATGAAGGTCGAACCACATTCAATTTTGGTATGTTGTTTGGAGTTTCTTTCTTTTGCTTCCACTGTCTAACAAATGGTATAAGAGCCAGTGGTTGGGGTCGTTGGGAATGGTAATTTTTGGATCCATGTGTGGGATCCTTTCTATAGAAAGTTTTCCTAGCAATGTGGAGATTTGGCTGCGTGTTTCATGAGTAGTGACAGTGCAAGTGAGTAGAGGTTGTGTTAAAAGTCTTCTTGGCAATATGGATGCCAAGTGGTGTGTTTCGTGTGTAGTGAAAATACAAGTTTTGCGAGAAGAATATTTGGAGAGTTATTGCAACTACCTTTTGGCAGGACTTTTGATTAAGAGGAAGATTTGTTAGGATTTAATCCAAAGTCCTACATCAATAAAAATTATAAGTTTTACAATTGCTTTAGCTTATAAATATGGGTTTTTACTATTTGGATTAGGCATCCTCTAAGAGTAGGAGCAATCCATTGTATGGGTAGTTTTTAGGAGTTGTCCATGTAATAGTTTGTAACTTTAGCCATTTACAAGTTATAGATGGTGAAATATTTGGATTGATTTGTGAAGTCATAGATGTAGCCATGAAGGCCGAACCATGTTAAATTTTGGTGTGTTGTTTAGAGTTTTTTTAATTTTCTTCCTCTGCCTAATAGTTTTGACCTTTGGAACGACCAACTTAGTTCTTGATGTCTTCATGAAAATTATAGATATTTCTCTTCTCTTCATAATAGATAGCTTATTTGTCTTATTTAGATTTCAGATGAGTGAGATAGGCCTTAATTAGTGAAACATGTCCAATTTGAAATTTCAGCAGCCATATGCTGATCTTCAAGCTTATTTCAACCAGCTAAATATTTGATCTGGCTTTTGTATTCTTCTTGAAAGTTGTAGATAATCCTATTATATTTCCTACAAGTCAAAGAACACAACTTTTAGAGGTCCACAACTCCAGTTATGCTCAAAATATAAAACAGGTCTAGAAGCATAATTATGCAGAAAATTCTCATTCATACTCAAATTGATACTCAAACTAAAATATCATACAACTACACCCAATTAAGCTTAAAAGAGAGTTAGGACACCAATAATGAGGATTAAATATGTATAAAACCACATACTTTTTCACTTTTCCATACTTAGCTTCTGGCATATCCTCATGCAAGAATGAAAATTAAGCAAAGGTCAATGTTTGAAAACACATCAAGCTATTCTAAAGCCAACTACCAAAAACTTTCAAATCCCAAACATGACACAAAGTAAACAAGATAACTAGAATGCTAATTCCAATGAACTATCAGGACACAAGTATGAAGGCCAAAACCACACCAAGCATCAATTTCCTAATAAGCAAGACTTAACCAAAAAGCAAGCAAACATGACAAGATTCACTCAACACACAAGGATCAAGCACAATGGACCTCATAAGGCTAGTGTTTAGCACTCAAGTCTCTCAAATTTACATTCAATTCATCTCAAACGAAAATGAACAACCATAGACTTGCTAGTCATCTCACTCTCCAATAGTCACATACATGCATGCATTAATCAAAAAGACTTATTCAAGGGTGTAATGGGGCTTAGGTGAAGGGTAGGAAATTTATAAATGCTACAAAGGACAAACTTAAAGTGTAAGAAAGCAAATGCATGTGCACAAGAGCAACAATGCAAGAGTGCAATTACAAATAAAACCTACTCATACAAGCCTCATTCCCACCATTCAACCAATTTCCCACAAATTTTATTTATGAACATACATTTTTCTGATTTTCTTCTTTTCCTTTTTTAGTAAAAGAAATTTCTACTTTTTTTGCATTATATACATATTTTATTTTTCTACATATTTATTGCCAGAGTTTTGCCTTTTATGGCTTTCTTTTATAATATCACCCTCTATCATACTTAAAACAATGCATGTCCTCATATAAACCCCTATACTTATGCTTAAGCACATATGAAAATGGCATAATATATTGCTCTCCTAAGCCTAGAGGTTGGGTAATTTCAGTTGGGCTCAAACAAGGGCAAAATGGAAGGTTGGCCATGTAGTCAAATAGCTCTAAACAAGAAAAACTTGCCTTTATCATCTTAATGCACGCAACATGTAAATGACAAAGCCTCAAGCAAGACAAAAATCAAGTTCTAGAGTGCATAACCTATGAGAGAACACAAATTAGAAATAAAAAGAATGAGATGCGTCGTATCCATCCATCAAAGGCTCAAAAGCTTATCCAAGGGTCATGTCCATATACTCAATCCAAGCAGCAAAGAGCAAATTACCAAGCATGCATTGCACAAGCAGAGCAAGCATGTCAAGAAAAATGCCAAAGGTACTAAATGTAAAGCAATTAATCCTCAATATCATCAAAGAAAAGACAACCAACACAACTAAACAACAACTGACAGTCTAAAGCTAGTAGCATGTGAAAAATATACTAAGCATGCTTTATTGAAAATTAAACACAAAAAGTAAAAGAAAATGATGGTGAGAACTCCCTCATGGTGATTTATGCTTGAACTACTCCTAGAACTCCTACTGAGATTTTCTTTATCATCCTCCCCTCGGATCCCATATAATCTTTTTTTGAACTTTTGGACCCAAACATTGAGGTTTCTAGTGATTTTCTTGGAGCCTTAGGGCTCCTCATGGTCCGAACATCCAAGTAGCAAAACACTTCAAGTAAGGAGGGATGTGAATCCCCATAAGAAGGCTTCCACCAACACGTTCTAGGGGAAAAACTTTAGTCTCAATGGCAACAACTAGATAGAAAAGGAAGGCAATTGGGTGGGCATGATAATCTCTGCCTTGGCAATCTTTATAGCATGAACCTCCAATGTAAAAGTTTTTGCAATAGCCTCAACACCCAAAGATACATCGTCTGCTAGCAAGACATCCTTGTGCTCAGCCAGTTCAGGTGTAGTTCCTCATATATGATCTCTGTATCAGACCCCTCATTAAACTCCCCTAATAGTGCCTTAGTTAATGTCTCTTATGGCACCTTAGCAAGTTGCTCCAAGACATAGTTGTTCTCATCAAATGATTACTCAATTAGCTCCTCAATTATGCTAGTATTTGCATCATCTATCCACTTGATAGGCTCAAGTGATGGCTCCTTATGGACAATTTCCATGTTAGACTTCTCAACTTATGGCTCAAGATATGGCTGTGTATAATAGGTTAGCTACATAGGCAACCATTTGCTTTAGTATTTCTTCCAAAGAAGGCTCTGGTGATGAACTTTGAGAGTGTAGTGGTTCAAAATATGGTAATGTATATGGGTCAAGGAGCATTTGTGTGTATGGTGGAAGAGGTGGTGTTGATGGTGGATAGAATTATGGTTAGTAATAAGGGGCTAGCCAATGGTATGGTTGTGAGCGTGGATAGCACTCAATTCCTTTATAAAGATCATATGTTGCGTTATATGCTACAAAATTCCAATAACCACGCCACTAGGAACTAGCAAGTGGATTAGTATCCTTGTCAACTCAAGTGAAAAACTTAAAAACCAAAGAAATAATAAAAACAAGCAAAGTAAAAATATGTACAAAACAAAACAAGCCAAAGAAAATATATACATGTACAAGAAAAATAGCATCAAACATCCCTAGTAACGGTGCCAAAACTTGACAAGCCCTGAAGTGTTGCAACTTTGGCTCTTATGAAATTGAAAAATTTAATCAAAACCGAATTGCAAAGATCACATAGCACAATAATGCAACTTTGGTCATTTCACGTAAATGTTCAATCACTATTTAATTTAGTCAAGAGGTACACGGAAAAGGTAAAGGAAAATTAGGGGGGGTTAGTTTTTAATGTGCAAGAACTAAAATGAAGATAGAAAAAGAAATTAACTATCACAATTAACTAAAATAGACACTAGCTCAAGGATTTCTAAAGGTGAAAGGCATAGTTATCACAAACACATATTCTCAAACACATGGAGCGCAACTAATTTAAGTTACTAGTGCAACAACTATTAACAACTCTACAAATCACTTAACTGCTGCCAAATATTCGATTAATACATACAAATTAACTAGATGATCAAGCCCTCAATCTCCAATTAACTAGTATTAACCTTTAGTACCAATTTCATTAGCCTAAGTCTCAACTAAGATCCAATTCTCAATTCTTTAGTTAATTAAGCACATATCAATTAATCAATCAACATATTAATCATGCATTCCTATCTCAATATCATTCAACAAAAATACACAATCAAGATTGTTCCAAATCATAAAACTCAATCTCAATACCATTACAATCAAGCTTCATAATTTGTAACACTAAATACCTATCCACATACCAACATATCAATACAATTTAATACAAGCATATAACAAAAAGAAAGAGATAGGAATTAAGAAAGCACATATATTGAAAATAAATAGTAAGGCTTCAAGATACAACCTTTGAAGCCCTTTGGAGAATCCTCAAGCTAGCTTCAATCTCTACTTTTCATGGGAAATTACAAGGCAAAATTAGAAATTAAAAATAAACCTCAGAAAAGAGAAGAAGAAGGGAGAAGATTAGGGAAGAAGAGAGGAAAAGAGAAGATAAGAAAGGGGGAGGAAGAGTAGATACGTGGTGAGGAAGAACGAGGAGAAGAAGATAGTAAAATTCCTAAACCTAAGCTTAACCTAACCTAGAATTGAGTTAAGGGTCGTGGTTCATGGTTTAGGGATGAGACATGGAATTTAATGATAGAAAATTAGGGCCGAAATG
Source organism: Dalbergia cochinchinensis (assembly GCA_031216125.1). Classification (NCBI taxonomy): domain Eukaryota; kingdom Viridiplantae; phylum Streptophyta; class Magnoliopsida; order Fabales; family Fabaceae; genus Dalbergia; species Dalbergia cochinchinensis. The sequence goes on along the minus strand of CM062368.1, from coordinate 70,985,849 downwards.
CATAAAACACATGCTTAGACTTTGGCAGTTTGCCATAGCGAGTTTGGCTTGCGATTAACTAAAAACTGGGAACAAGAGCATGGGGGTTGCTATGGCGAGCCGAACTCACCATAGCGGGTATGCTTCCACTGCAATTCATAAGCAAGTACCGAATTATACAAATTAAAAACATTAAGGGGGTTAAATGTGCATAAAGCGTACCTTCATCAATTACCAAAATTATGTTGATGGATCTTTTCTATTATTTGAAAAATTCAAAGTGTTGCAATAGATGTTTTGGAAAATCATGATGTAAATTATATATGACCTAATGTTTAGGGTGTAAAATGCATTTTACCCTAAAAATAATACTATTCTAGATATATTGGTGGCACAACAGCGACATTACTAGTTAAGTTTTTTTAATACCATGCAGACTTGATAATAAATATGGTTCCACCATTAATATCAAGGGTTCCATCTTGGCTTAAAATCACATAATTAACTATAAAAATTAGAAAGTTATTGACAATGGTTAAATGCATTATATGCTTACTTGAAAAGGAAAAACTATTAAAATTCAAACCCCCAACAAAGTAGTTCTTCACCAAATTGAAACCCAATATCCAAATAGTGCCTCATTTCTTGTATCATCAATAATTTATGAACATCTAGAAAGATAAGAATTAAAATAAATTTAAAAATTTATAAGTTATTAAATATATAATACCTATATGACATGTGTTAATAAATACTTAAAACAACAAAAAATTAAACATCATTTAGAGACAGAAGATTTTGATTTTTCTTGACGAGGCTAGCTAAATAAATGTCAAGTGCTATTATTTTCTAAACTAAGAAAGTAAGTGCATTTATCTTTAGTTTTTTATTTTCCACAAATATTCTTCACTTGAGATAGTCCCCTTGGAGAAAACTTTTATTTTTATTTTTTTCTGTAATTAAAGAGCTAAACTTTCATTTTCGAAAATAAACATGGTTGAGAGAACGAGCAACGACATGAGCAGGGTAGCTGATCATCGAGAAGGTGAAACACTTATGAGGGTCGAACAATGGCAGTCAGTGAGGATCAACATGGCACAAACAAGGGGGTTAGGAGGGCTGGATGTGTCTCTTTTCGAGATAAGGTGTTATGAAGAGGTGAGCGGCAGTTCAAGAAGTTCCCTTGGGAGATGCTATAGGAGAAAATTAAGCTAAGTTTTGAGAACACAAGAAAGCCAATAGTGCTCTTTGATGATTCTCTTGTGCTTGATATGAGTCTCCCTCGGAGAGAGCCTCTGGTGTTTAAGGTATTAGGCCTATTCCTAGGCTTTTCGGCAATGGGAGAAAGGCTTTCTAGGAATTTTTTGGTCTTCATGACTTTGCGTTGCATCAGCTCTTGGGTGTCCTATGTGGGGTCAGGAAGAGGAGACAATGCTCCTCCATGTGCTCCGAGATTGTGCTGGCATGGATGTGATGTGGAAGAGCATCGTAGATAGTTTGTCTATGGGGGGACTTCTCATTTCATTTGATGATTGGGTCCTCATGAATCTTCAATGGCGAACACGATCCTTTCATGGGGTGGTGTAGGCGTGCCACTCCTTCTGAGAATTGCTATTCTAACGACTAAAAGTGATATCCAATTGAAACACCTATTTTATTATAGATTAGTGAAAAAAGATTCAGGTCACAATTACATCCAACAATAATAAATAGGTGTCCTAATTGAATATTCACTATTGGATGTTGAAATAATATTTTTAATATCAGGAATAAAGTTGTTTGACCAGCCCAAGATTACTCTAATGCTTTGGGTTTATCATATCATGCAAAGCAAACTGTTGAGGTCACTTCGAAGTGGTTAATATACGTTGGAAGAAAGTCAATTTGGATGGTTCTTTCTATCCTAGTACTCCCTCGGTTTCTTCTCTGGGGTTGTGTTGGGGAACCAGGTTGGTCAATTCGGATGCCCGATTGATTATAAAGAAAGGGAAAAAAAAATATGAAAATGAATTAGGTTCTTGTTACTAAAGACTAATAATATTATTTCAATATCCAAAATCTCAAATATCCTAAAAATCCTTTTTATAAAAATCATGGAATGCATTTTTTTTTTATTCTCCATTTATTTTCTTTCATAATCTCCTTTATTTCTCTCTCTGAGTTATTGGGTGTGCAGCTCTTTGACAGTTAGAATATCTTTACATGCTGAAAGACCAGTACAGACTTGTAATAATATTTAACATTAGCAACCCTGTAAAAAATTTATAAACTACTTCATCACTTTATATTTTTATTTTGCCTCCATTTTTGCAGCTTTTTGTTGAGAATTGAAGTCACAGTCGAGAAGCTCCGAGCGATTTCCTTGAAATTACGACGAAAACTCCTCTTCGCATTCGAATCAGGATTGATGTGCTCCTCCGTCGTCTTAAATATTTTCTCCTTTTTATCACCACCAACAATAGTGATCATCATCTCATTTTCTAACTCCTCCTCCATGATTTCTGTGGACCTTTGTCTGACGACATTGCCAGTGACAGTCACGTTGGACGGTTCCTCCACAACCGTGATTTCATCATCATCATTTTCAATTTCAACCGGAAGAGCAACGTTCTCACGCTCCTTGTCGTCATCATCTTCATTCACAGGTCGTTGAATGGTGGAAGAGGAATCTAGATTCCGGGTTTTGCATTCATCCTCCTTGTTGAAAAGGGAGAACAACGTCCTCCGAACCCTGACATCGCAAGCCTTCCTTTTCCGCTTGAACACACCAAAGAGTCTCTCTTTCCTCGAGTCAGAGAGAGACATCGTGCGACGAAACATCGAGAAGAAGGAGGACGACGATAATCGGTTGCTCTGGCTGTTGGACGCAAAGGAGCGAAAGCTTGCATTAAGCGAAGGAGCCACAGAGAAGAAAGTTGTCGGGTTTCGGGTCGTAGAGGACAAGGGAGCGTTGTTAGAGTCAAGAACTGTGAGGCGTTCGCGGAGACATGAAGGGCAGAATCCGGAGAAGTGCTCGTGAGGGTGCCGATCACAGGAGGTGGAAGGACGGTTGGGTCGCATCGATTGCGGTGGCCGTTGTAGGTATATTGGTGGTGGTTGTGGGTTGGGTTCAGGTAGTGTAGGCTGCATGGGTTGGTGATGTGTATGACAGGGAATAAGAAAGAAAGAAAGAGAGAAAAAGTGCACCGTTTGTTTGTTTGTTTGTTTTTTTTAATGGACACAAAAATGGAAGCGAGAACTATTATGATACTGTGAAGGAAGAAGAAGATAATTGTAGAAAATATATAAGGGGAAGAAAAATAACGTATGATGCTCAAGAGTAAAGGCTAACATTTATTTCTCTAATATAATATTGTTATCATCATATTTTATCTATCAATTAAATATTAATTAATAACAAATATAAATAAATATTTTGATGACAATAAATATTTTGTTTCGGGGTTTGACCACAAGCTTGTGCGAGCAGTTATTTAAAGTTAATTAAAAAAAAAAAAGATCAACAGAAATTAAATGGGTTTGATAGTTGACTTCAAAGGAATATAAATTGATATTCCAGTCTTCAAGAACGTAGTTACCATTAATATTAATTAATGATGAAATAAATTCTTAAGTATAAATATATTATTTTGCTTTATAAAATTCAAAGTATGTTCGAGCTGTGATGGTGTGTATAGAAAGAATCTTGTGGCCAGAGATTTATTTCTCAGAAGAGCTCTCATCTCGAAAGAATTAGTCACTATGGTTAGCAGCGAATACCCTGGACAACCAAAAAAATATGTCATCATCTTAAATAGGTGATTAAATATCACGTAAAAAAAAGTGATTAAACATTACCATTAGCTGATTTATTAAATAATATTGTACTTCCTTTGACCTTAATTAATTGTTCTTTTGAAAATTTTATTTGTCAACAAATAATTGTCAATTTAGAAATTTTAGACACTATTAATTTTTTTCAATCATACCCCTATTGAATAAAGTAAGGGGATAAATAGTGAAAAGAAGCAAGAGTAATTTAATAAAATATACTTAACTTTTTCTAATATTGTCGCTTTTCAATAATTTTCAATTCTTGTGAGCATTTAAAATTGAACAGTTAATTGAGAACGGAGGGAGTGTGTCTCTGTGTGTGTATATATATTTGGGGCGTATCAGATGAGATGGGTGGTTTATTATGAAAGTAAGAGAAATAATTATAGGCCGTACAACTATGCATGGATGGTCAGAATTAAAAGTTGATTAATGGTAATTAATACTCATATACTTATTTAAAAAAATTATTTGACTTTATGTTTTAATCTTGATCATTCACATAAGATCCAACAGTCAAGATTCACTTATCTCACACTCACAATAAATTACTTTTCTTATATGATACGTTTCTTTTATATATATAAGTTAAATATAATTTTAAAAAAATGAAATTTTTGCAATTTGTGTTGATATCTAAATGTTTAGCTGAGTAATATAGGTTATTTATAATTCTTTTAGATTTATTTTCTTGTTGTTTATCAATAATAACAAATTTAAGCTGGTAAATATGAAAAATTCAAGTCAGAAATTGCCATTGTTATAGTATGGATTAAAATTTGTTAAATTTAAGTTTTTTTGGTATTAAAACAATAAAATACAGTATTTCATATTAAATTTATTTTACTCCTCGTTATACGCTTAAAAATGTCTATTTGTGTTTTTCTTCTTTTCTTGTGAGGTTTATTATTTTGTTGGACATCGACCAAATCCCATTTCGAAGAAAGGAAATAACTTATCCTATAAAAATTGAAAAATATTATTTGTATTCATAGTCATTATAGAGCTTGGGATACCGTGCTAACTCACATTCTATCCACTATTGGATGGGGGTATAAACTCTAGTTGAATGGAGCCCACACCCCATCCAATGATAGATAAGATTGAGTCAAAATGGTATCTCATGCTTTATGAATATAAATAACATAACTTATAAAAATTAGAAACATCTTAAATTTTTCCATTTCAAAGAAATAAAATAACTTGTCCTATAAAAGTTTGAAACATCTCAAATTTCTCATGATACATAAACTATTCAAATTCCAAGTTTAAACTCAAGTTAAAATATAACTTCGATTCCTATACAAGTTAGACCTCTACCCTAAAAATGTTTTAAAGATAGTTCCCAAGTATCATATTTTGTGAATAAGTCCTATAGTATGTCATTTGTCATATAATAGTCAACTAAGCAAGTGAAATAGCCAACTTCGATGTCAATAGAGTTGTTTCTTCATTACTAAGTCATTTGATCCGACGCGAGTAATCAAGTATGATGTAATTATTTTACTTGCTGAATTAACTATCATATGACAAATGATAAACTATAAAATTAGCTATGTACTGAAAAATCAGCACAAGTTCTAGAAGCTACCATGCTGGATGTTTCTTGCAATTAAATAGAAGTAACTAAAACTTTCCAATCAATATTTTAATGGTAAAAGGAAAAGAACCACCTAGAAGCAAAGAAAATCTCAGAAGCTTCCGGTCGATATGTTGGCATTAACTCCACCGCCTAGTATTTCCTGTAAATAGGCTCAAAAGTGCAATTGTGTGTGTCTGCTTGAGATATAGAGTGCCAATGTATGGAGAGTAAAATGCACTAAGACCGCCTTGTAAAGTATAGTGCATGGTCACAATGTGTGCAAAAGTGAAAGTAAGTGATGTTATTATGTGTGTCGTGAGTACAAAGGTGAGATAGTCCAAGTGAGTGTTCTAGTGTACACAGTTATAGTGTAGTGCACAAGTGGTCTTGTGTCTTTGTAACAAAATAAAATATTGATATTTATAAAGAGTTTGTGCCTTTTTGCTTAACAATTTGGCATCAGAGCTTGATAGTCTGGGACTGCTCAAGTAAGAGGATTATTAGTTTTAGGGGAGCTCTTGTAAAATCTCAGTTTGAGACTATGACACTATTGGTTTGGAACCAAAGCAATGTTGAGATAATTTTAACTAGTCACTATGGTGGATATCCAAGTAGTTGGTGGAATTAAGAAGCTCAATGCCTAGAATTACAACACATGGCAAACATGTATGGAATCATATCTCCAAGGCCAAGATTTGTGGGAAGTTGTTGGGCGGAGTGAGACCACACCACCTCTTACAAATAAAGTCAAGGTGCTACGAGAGTAGAAAATTAAAGCATGGAAGGCGATGTTTGCATTAAAAATAATTGTATGCTAGAGCACATAAGGAAAGCATCAATGCCGAAAGAAGCATGGGACACATTTGCAATGTTGTTTTCGAAGAAAAATGATAGAGGCTACAACTCCTAGAAAACAAGCTCTTGTCAACATCATAAGGAGACATGAATATTATCCAATACTTCACTAAAGTAAAATTTCTCTGCCAAGAAATCTCTGAATTAGATCTTGACGGTAAAATATTTGATTAATGTATGGAAAGAATTATTATTCATGAGTTAAAAACAGAATATAGAGGTTTTATTGATGCAATTCAAGGATGGCCTACCCAATTTTCCCTTTTCTAATTAGAAAATTTGTTGGCTAACCAAGAGGTGTTAGCCAAACAAATGGCTGACATATCAATGAAAAGTGAAGAAGATGCACTTTTCACTAGTAGAAGAAAGGGAAGAAAGAAGCCACATCTTAGTAAGAATTTAAATAACATGAATGACAATTCGAGAAATGAGCAAGAAGGAGATGCCTAACTTGGAAAAGAAAAGAAAAGAGATAATTCCTGCTTCAATTATGGAAAGTGAGGACACTTTGCACGAGCTTGTTAGTTTAAGAAGAAGATGGCAGAGAATAATACTGTAACCTTAAGTCATCTAGTGGAAAAAGAAAATGATGTCGAACAAGATTAGGACATTTCCACTTCATTGGTAGTAGAAGAAGACATTTGTCAATAAGAAGAAATAAATTTTGACAAGGTTGACAAAGAGTTCGAGGAGTCACCAAAGATAAAGGTGGCACTCATAGCAGCTCACCCAATAGGTGTTGATTATTACATGGGTTGGATTATTAATTTAGGTTGCTCTAATCACATGACAAGCAACAAGGAGAAGCTAGAGATCACAACGGAGTATAAAGGTAATCGAGTGGTGGTGACAGCAGATAGTTCAAGGTTCCCAATTGCCCATGTTGGGAAAACAATAATCTCACCTCACTGTAGTGACAATAAGGCACGGTTATAGAACATCCATTGCATGCCTAGAATGAAGAAAAATCTACTCTCAATGTCCCAAATAACAAAGTCGGGAAAGTATGTGGTATTTGGCCCAGAAGATGTTAAGATTTATGACAAGATAAAAATTATTGGGATGTCAGTGCTAAAAAGTTGGCATTTAGAGTCAATCTATGTAATGCTTGCAAAATCTGCTTACGTAGATAAGACTCGAAAAAATGAGATAGTGGATTTGTGGTAGGAACGCCTTAGGCAAGTGATCTATCACAAGTTGAAGGTGATGATGGAAAAGACGATGCTCAAGGGTCTATCTTTGCTGGAAGTATGAGAAGACATTATATGCATTGGATGTCAATACGGTAAGGCTTATCAACTTCCATACAAAATTTCAAAGTTTCAAGCCAAAGAGCCGCTAGAGCTGATTCACTTAAATGTGCTTGGACTAGTTAAACAACCTTCAATTAGTAGATATCATCACATGGTAAATTTCATATATCACTACTCAAGGTACGTATGGGTATACTTCATGAAAGACAAATCATAGACGTTGTGAAAATTTCATGATTTTAAAGATAAGGTTGAAAGTGAAGTTGGAAAGAAGATTTGATGCCTTCGCACAAACAACAGGAGAGAGTAAACTTCAAAAGAATTCCATGAATTCTTGAAGGAGTATAAGATATGAAGACAAATAACTTGTCTGAACACTCCTCAACAAAATAGGGTGGCAAAGAGGAAGAACCGACATCTGACAAAGATTTATCGAAGCATGTTGCATGATAAAAGTGTCCAAAGTAGATTCTAGGCCAAGTGTACGAAGACTGCAACACATGTGATCAATCGATTTTTGCAAGTCAAACTAAGGTTCATCTCATCATTAGAGAAGCTATGGAAGCTCAAACCCATGGTAAGTCACTTTCGAGTATTTGGCTGCGTATGTTATTTCTTTGTTCCAGATCATTTAAGAAGCAAAATGGATAAGAAGGTCACTCACTACATCTTTGTGGGATCTGACAGTCAAAAAAAAGGATAGAGATGTTGTGATCCTACAACTAGCAAGTGTTACCTATCAAGAAATGTAGTGTTTGATAAAGCCTTCTCATGGTGATTGCCACAACAGGTAATTTTAACATACTCTAAAAATATTGAAAGCATGATAGAAGATAAAATGAGGGAGCAAAAATAGGGTAAAGATCTGTGGTCTTCAAGTCCATGTAAGGTGGAGAGATATACATAGAACCCTGGAAAACTAGAGTTTATCAAAGAGAACAAGAAGAGCCTAAACAACAAGAAGAAAAAGTAACCGAGGAGCAATTGACACTCAAGAGATCTACCTGAGACAAGAAACCAAATCCAAAGTATGCAAATATTGCAATGGTCAAGGAAAGAAATGAATCTTCAATGAAAGTGTCTCATATAAGAAAGAATGGGACAAAACTAATAGTGTGTGTGTGTGTGTGTGTGTGTGTGCGCTTGAGATATAAAGCGCCAATGTATTGAGAGTAAAGTGCAATAAGAGTGCCTTGTGAAGTATAGTGCACGGTCACACTGTGTGCAAAAGCGCAAGTGAGTGATGTTATTAATGTGCATCGTGAGTACAAAGGTGAGATAGTCCAAGTGAGTGTTCTAGTGTGCATAGTCATAGTGCAGTGCACAAGTAGTCTTGTGTCTTTGTAACAAAATAAAGTATTAATATTTGTAAAGAGTTTGTGCCTCCTTTCTCAACATGTACTTATTTAATAACAAATATAACATATGTAGGAATTGTTTTATTGTCACGACCCAAACCAAGCCAAGACTAGTGCATCAGGAGTCTTAGCTGCCTAGCAAGCCTAACTAGACTTTTATTAAAAAAAAAAGAATAAAGTCTCCACTAAAAATAAAACTTTTCCAAACACAATTCATGTAAACACCACTACAATAGCTTAACTAAGATAATAGATGGCTATTTGTACTTTTACAAATCCTTAAACAAAGAGGTGCATACATACATATATATATCCCAACAAGAACTGCATGCATAAACATGATATAGACATAAGCATAACCAATCTGGTCGCTGCCTATAATTCAATGGAGAATCAAATCTTCTAAGATTTCAATATAGTTATGACATGTAAGGAATACAAAAATAAAGGCCCATGCATCAATGTGGGGCTCACCAAAAACGGAATGTCCTAGTCTTAATGAGTTGGGCTTAGATCTACACTTGAATATGAAGTAGAAGGAAAATCAACAAAGTGAGATATAAAACTCAATGAAAAGTAACATATCTATAATACAACGAGAAAAGTTTCATAACCTAATAAAGAAGCCATAAAACCACGTTTCATAAATCCTTTGATAGAAAAAACATATATGCATAGACGTAAATCATGTTGATTAATATCTTGTGATTTTAAAAGTCATGCAACATGGAAAATTAGAGCAAGGTCTCAATGACAAAACATTATCCATAATAGATGCTACAACTAGGCAACCCTTTCTATGTTTATATTACACCTAAGCTGCCCTTATACATGTTCCCAGAATACTCAAGAAGATTTGGGCGGCTCTCCTATCCCCAACATGCCCATAACTTATGGCATGTCAACCAAACAAACTAGGCTAGGACCCCATGCTAGTAGGGGTTTTACTCAAGGTGTACATGACTAATGCCACTGCCATTAGCCACAGTTTGTGACAAAGATACTTCCCTTCAAAATCATCGTTTCACATCAAGAATATAAAGGTTTTCAATATACATTTTATTTTGAAAAAATGTGAATAATCATATTAGACGAAATTATGTTAGCGATATCATCTATACTAGTTAGAGCCATCAGGTGCAACATAGCACAAAAAATTACAGATGCACCTACTAATGAAATATTAATAAGTTAATTAGGGTTTAGGATTTATGATTTAAGGAATTTTCGATGAATCAAACTATCCATAACATATTTATTTTATTTATTTTTTGAAAATTTTTTTATGGAATAACGATTGCTAATATATAATTATGGAAGAGAAAACCGAACCGGTCTAACTAGGAAGCTCCTAAAACTCAAAACCAATCAAGAATAAGGGAAAACGAGCGAATTGGACCAAGTTGGTAGGTTTGAAACTTTTGATTTTTTCTTTTTTTCAAAGCTTAAATACTGATACCTTATGGCAGCCACAAAGCAAAAACAAAAAACAAGGAACCAAAGAAAGGCATTAACAAAGACTGTTAGATTGTTATTCTTCTCTCTCCATCATTCCCAGGCTGCTCACCATAAACCCTGCTTGTCACTAACAAATATTATCTTCAAATGCTTTGTAACCACGTTGTGAGGCTAAAACCCTATATGAATATACAAATTTTTTTGTGTTGATCATGTTAATATTAATGATTTAATATTTTTTTATATTCTAATAATCATATGTGTGTGTGTGTCTATATGTATATATATATATATATTTCAGTTGAACCATGATTAAACTGGTTGGACCTCTAAATCTTTGAAACAGTACTTTGACCGGTTCAATGCCCGGTCTGATTTTCTCTTCCTTGTATATAATACGTTTTTCGACTACATTTCGGCTAGAGATTGATAAATTAATCTAGAATTAATAGATTACCAAAACATATTTCATTGATTATTTGAATTTCAGAATTTCGTCACTTTAAACAATTCAAATTTCGAATCAGATCATGTGACAGATCAAAAATTTGATTGTAGTATTGAAAATGTGCATTTAAATATGTGGAGCCCTCTTTTCTTCCCTTATTCTCTTTTTTCTTTTCTCCCCCTTTCCTCTCTCCACCATTAGTCTATCGCTTGCAATTACTATTCACCATCACTGGCACTGGTCTGCTACTAGAAATTTGCAGTATACCGACAGGTATCAAACCCGACAAAAATATTGACAAGATGATGCATTTTTTTTATGTGATTTAAAAAAAATAGACGACAACCCACTGGTAGTGATTAGGCCAACATGCTCCATGTGGCGCGCACCAATTCTGAGGTGTTTACTGATGGGATTGCTAACTATGTGGATATTTATTATGAGCCTATCAAAAACACGTCAGTATATGCTTCCGTGCCACAAGGCATGAAAGGGATACCAACGGGTTTATGGGTTTTGTTTTTTTATATATTTATCATACTGATGGGTATAAATTAAATTGTCTTTTTTTTTTTAAATCACAGCACCAATGATTGCTTGATGGTTTTTTTTTTAATTTGTTTGTTTATTATTAATTACCAATGGGTAGACTAATGAGATTTTGAATTTTTGGGATATTGGTGCACATAGCTTGGAATTCTCGTTGCCCGTTAGTACACCCACTAATAATTAGTGAAATTTGAAATGCATCGTTTCATTAACTAATTGCCTGGGGTTTACTAGTTAGTAACCTATTGGTAAGCTGTGCATTCGTCGTTTACAATATCCTACTTCTTCCACATTCTTCAACTTCTCTCTGTATTCCCCCTTTTTCACCATTACCACCTTTCTTTGCAGCCACCGAATCTCCATTTGGAAAACCAGGGCCACCATTGCAATCCAGGTACATTTCTGAACATTTTAATCGGTTTATTTTTTTATTTGACTTAGTTTTTCCATTTGTTTTTGCTGCCCAAAATGTTGAGCTTTTTAATGCATTGGAGAATGATTGTTGTTGATATTTTGTCAATGTAGGAGTTCTATTGGAAAGAGCACTGACAGTGTTGGTTGTGGTAGCTTTTGGCTTAGTTTTTTTCTACTTTTATTGTATATTTTATTTTTTTAATTTTTTTAACTTTGTAAAATTAATTATCAGTTCATTTTGGATTTTTTAGGATTGGATTTAGTTGGGTGCTGGAAACTTTTGATTGTTTACTTCTGCACTACTTTATAAGTTAATAAAAAATTCATGTTATTTATATGCTTTAATATATATATAGGATAGAGATTTATGATTTCTAAGATAGATTTGTAGGAAATAGGGATTGCATGACTAGTGGGAAGGGCGTCAAAGTCATTCCTTGATTGTTTGAGTTATTTGCCGTTAAGTTTAATTGTATCTACAGAGATTGCAGGGTATGCATGATGTAAAGCTATATAGGAGATGTACTCTAGAATGGATTTTAGGATTACATGAGTTGTATGCAATTGTTAAGTTGTGATTGTTTAAAAATGTTTGTTATATTGTTGCTCTTTAATATTGTCTCTGAGCATTGAATGCATTGATTAATTGAGGGCGATGGCTCTGAATTTAAGTAGAGATGCTATCAAAATTTTGTAAACTTTGTCCTTGGCAAATATAATTAAAATTAATTGGATTAAAAAAATTTAAAACAAATAGAATGTGTTAAAGAATTGTAGGGTTTAGGGTTACTGATCATATACACAATGTTTCCTTCAAACCATCATGGATGTATGATTGATTGCATCTTAATAGAGGGGGTGTTAAATCAGAATTCTATGATTGTGTTGAAGAATTTATGAGGTTAAGTTGTCAAATACAATAGTTCATTTATAAGGAAAAAGTTCAGTGTCTATGTAATAAGTGCAAATATAGGAAGTATTTAAATTATGATACCATAAGAGTTCATTTGTACTAGTGGGAATTCAAGCCTCACTATTGGATTTGAATCAAGCATGGCAAGGTAGTTAATGCAGAGAATCAAGTAGGTATGTTATAGGATGGAAGTAGTTCTGGTAAGGTCCACATAGCTTAGCACAATATGGGTAACATGTCATAGGAGGAGAATTTATCTAGATATCATGAGATGGTTTTTGATGCTGCTAGTCCTGCTTTTGTGGCATATTATTCTTAGCCTTCAATTGAGGAGCCTGATAAAGATGCCACTAGATTTTATAGCCAATTAAAGGCTGCAAATTAACCTTTATCGGAGGATTGTGTACACTTCAAGTTGTCATTAGTAGTTCAGATGTTGACTATTAAGTCTAAAGGGAACAAAAGCCAAAATGCTTTTGATCAGTAGAAAGTACTGATTTGTGAGCTAAGTCTAAATCTTGATGTAGTTCCAAAAGATTTTTATCAAAATAAAAATTAGTTTTTAAACTTGGGTTTAAGGAAATAAAGATTGACTACTACTTGAAAAATTGCATGCTTTATTACAAAGATGATGTTGCATTAACTGAGTGTAAGTTCTACGATGAGCCCAGGTTTAAACCCTAGAGACGTGGAAGTTATAAGGATACCACTAAAAAAAGAAGCACTATTTTCCCTTAATCCTTAGACTCAAGAGATTGTATGCATTAATGAGCACAACTTCTCATATAAGGTGACACAATGAAAATTAGAGGGGTGATGGTGTGATGACTCATCTATCGCATGGTGAAGCATTAAAACACTTTGATCGAACATATCTTGACTTTACCTATGACACCCCAAAATGTTAGATTAGGATTCTGTTCATATAGATTTACTTTAAATAACCAATTTAGCTAACCCTATTCATGTTGGCCGTGGATTTACTTGTTCTTAACATGTATAATCCCTGGCCTTGATAATTCAAAAGCTAAGATTAATGTATATCTTCAACGCTTAATTAATGAATTGAATGAGTTGTAGTGTGATGACTCAACTTCTCATATAAGGTGACACAATGAAAATTAGAGGGGTGATAGTGTGATGACTCATCCATCGCATGGTGAAGCATTAAAACACTTTAATCTAACATATCTTGACTTTACCTATGACCCCCAAAATGTTAGATCAGGATTCTGTTCATATAGATTTACCTTAAATAACCAATTTAGCCAACCCTATTCATGTTGGTCGTGGATATACCTGTTCTTAACATGTATAATCCCTGGCCTTGATAATTCAAAAGCTAAAATTAATGTATATCTTCAATGCTTAATTGATGAATTGAATGAGTTGTAGTGTGAGGGTGTTCTTACTTACAACATTTCAACAAAGTAGAATTTCATGATGAGGACAATATTAATATCGACCATCAATGACTTTCCAACTTACAGAAATTTGTTTAGATGTAAGACACCAGTCAAATTAGCTTGCCCAATTTTCATGGAGGGTACTTAGCCATTCACTTTGAAGCACAGAGGAAAAAACTCTTGGTTTGATTGTCATAGGAGTTTCCTAGATGTTGATCATCCATATAGGGAAAGTAGATATGGCTTTAAAAGTAATGGTGTTAAATATGATGAGCCTCCAATTAGACTAAGAAGTTGCCAAATGTGGAATCTAGTAAAGGATTTTCCAAAAATAATAGAAGTCAAAAAGATAGTATGATTGCCAAGCTATAGGGTTAGGCATAATTGGATCAAGCAAAGTATTTTCTAGGAGTTGGCATGTTGGAAGGATAATTTAGTGCGTTATTATTTAGATATCATACATATTGAGAAAAATATGTTTGACAATATTATGAACACTGTAATGGATATAGATTGAACTAAGGATAATAACAAGATAAGGGATTATCTAGTTTAGTATTGCACATGGTCTAATTTGTATTTATAAGAATTAAGAGATTGTTATTTCTATAAACTAAAGGCTAAATATACTTTGAATTCCACTCAGAAATAAGTTGTTTATCAATGACTTCATGAGTTGAGAATGTCCGATGGTTATGCTTCTAACTTGGACAGGTGCATCCATGTTGTACAAGGTAAGTTTGTTAATATGAAAAATAATGATTGTCATGTCTTCATGGAGTGTTGGTTTCTTTTTGCATTCCGAGAGCTACCCGATGTTGTTTGGGAGCCCCTAACCGAGCTGAGTTAGTATTTCAAGGATTTATGCTCTTCTACTCTTATAGTTAATGATATACTTGTCATGGAAAAAATTATCCCCTTATTATGTGAAAATTAGAAAGAATATTTCATGGAACACTTGCCCATACATTTGGCATATAAAGCACAAATGTTGTGGACCAGTTCAATATAGATGGATGTATCCACTTGAAAAGAAAATATGAGGGTTTGAAAAAATTGTGAATAATAGGTCTCAAGTAGAAGGATTAATATGTCAGACACATCTATTGAAGAAGACTTCAATTTTTTTACTTTCAGCCACATGTTCAATCAAGAAGAACTCAAGTTGGTCATAATGACAATGGAGGGGAGTGCTCTATTGTACCAACATTGTCTGCCATCAACCAACCTAGTCATGCTGCTAGAAAGAACAAGCCATGATGGTTGACTTTTGAGGAGTGAAATTTTGCATACTTACATATTTTTGTAAATTGTGATAAGTGCAACCATTCAAAATGCAAGTCAATAATCCATTTTCTACATGGTAAATTGTGATGTTATGTATCCTTAAAATGACATAAAAGATATTTTCAACAACAGATATTTTCAACAACTACATGGTCAAGATTCTCTTTAACAATTTCTAGACTGATTCAGATTACATGTAAGTCCATTTTATTAAATTATGCAGCATAACCTATGTAGGTGCATGATAAAAATAATCATGTAACATTTTCCTATTTGTTTAATTTAACTTGGAGGCCCAAAAACAAAGGTGTAAGTTAGCCCATGTACTATGTTAATGGGTACAAGTTCCACACAACCGAATAAGGGGTGGAAAAAAATAGACAATGCTGGTGTTTGTATTAAAGGTGGCATTGGGGACAAAGAATATGATTGGTATGGTGTTATTAGAGAAATCCTTAAGTTTGAGTATGTTGTCAGACCCACAAAAAGATGTATGTTATTCTAATATGAATATGGTATGATCCAATGCGACTAACTAAAACACAACAACACAACAATTACAAAATCATTTAATCAATTACATCAAAAGGTATGAAAATTATGATTGTAACACCCTAGTAATTAACCAGATACACCTAGGTTGAATCTGATTAATGACTAGACTTTACTCCTTGCTTTGGTTCTTTCTTCATAATTTGAAAATACTTAGTGAAATTATGAACCATTTTTTTTTTAAACACATAATTGAAAACGTGAGCCGAGTACAACGTGAACGAGTAAGCGGAGTATAATAAGACGTTTAAGAATATATCACATCATATCACTTAGGCTCCATCATATAACATCCATAAGCACATTATAGTATATATTTACATACAATAACCTCACTCAAAGGGTGGGTTATGTTCATACATCATTATCTTATGCAAACCCATAAAAGAAAATATACATAAGGAAATACATGCCCCTAAACTAGATAACTCCATAAGCCGGGAAGGTTATCCTAAAACTAGGGTGCATGAACACACATAAATCTACTAAGAACCTTCTATGGCCACTGTCCTGGAAATGGGGGAATAAATCCGATTCACTGATGAGCTCCCGTGGGAGGGGACGCACGAGATGCACCAGGATGGGGTCGCATGGACGGCCTTCTCGCTAACCTCGGCTGAACAACTGTTTCCTCACTACCCTCTCTTACACGTGTAGGAGTAGGAGCAGAGCTCTCAGAATATACATGAGTAGGAGTGTCCTCTGAAGGATCAGTTTCAGAATATCTCGTCTCGGGAACATACTCTGGAAATCCATAGATAGCAGATGAAGCGGGATAAGAACGTAACATCCTTTCATCAAGTGGACGTGCATGTTCGAAAACCATTTCATCGCCATAGGGAGAAGTAGGAGAAAATCGATAACTAGGGACAGGATGTGCAAATGGACGACCTATGTAAAAAAAACACGAATCACAAGACTCTCCTTCAAAATGATACGAGCGATGCACCGATCATAGTGGAATTCCCAAGTAGGGGTATCAACGAACAGACGAATGTCGCCATTTGAATCTGGAGACAATGACGGAAATAAAGAAAAGGAGTGAGAATCTTGCTAAAGAATTCTCAGTAGGGTACCTCCTTCTACAGTGTCATCATCAAAGTCCCCAGGAACCTCGGGATTATTCTAAAATAGTGAGCATACAAAGATTCATTTTAAGTTCGGACAAATACTTAACCGAGGTTCGTCAATTTTTAATCATGCGTCTTATAATGCATCTTATTCTTAACATGTCATATTTACAATGAACTTTTCCTTTATCATTACATCATATTCCTCATCATCATTATCAAAATAACATGCATAAAAGAACGTCATATAATATTAGCTACACATGGACACAAAGTGCACATATTTCATTTCTTTAGTGCCTTAGGTGACTTAAAATCTTATCATCATCATTATTTTCCTTGGGCCACCCTATACTCCACCCTTTTGGGAGAAATTTAGGTTATGAGCTCATACTTTACTAGTCGTCACTAGCATATACTTATCCCTTTTGATAAGCTAAAGTCCCGACTCTACCCTTTTGAGAGAACGGGTTAGGGGCTAAAATCACCTTTTCACCACCTATAGTCTGATGGTTCCAAAGGATCATTTTCTTATAAGTTTAAGTCACCATTAAATCTTTGCATGTTATATCATAATACAATTCATAAACATCATAACATTTTCTCATTTATAGTCTTAAGCTAGAATAATATATATCAACTGTAATCATGCATATGGGAGATTCCCAGGAAAGAGAGGTGGGTCACAATGGACACGCTTAAATACCAAGTCTTTCCTGAGGCAGAACCTTTCCAAATTACACTTTTACAATGATACACTTTCTTCTAGCAACAAAGGTAAATTTTACATAATAAAGAACATTTCATGTATAAGCATTCTCATTATTTGCAACAGCAACTATAACATGCAAGCCAGGAAATCATTCAATGATATCAAGTACTTAATAAGCATCCAATCCTTACATAGAATTATCAATTATAGAACTAATTAGTTACTAAACCAATTATGAATCATTCTCTTAACAATAAGCCATAATTATCACAACTTCAATCATATCAAATTATTATCACACATTGATACTAAACTCAGATCAGTGACCGAATCATGAACCTCATGCAATTACATAGAATCATATTTTAAGTGCATATAAAATACTAGTTCCTCGTAAAATCCTTGCAAAGCCTTAAAACTCATTTAGAAACTAGTTCTTTTGTCAAATTTGGGAGGATCTTCACAATTAAAATTCTCACTTAAGATAAAAGGAGTAAGTCTTGAGCTTTAGAGATTTAGGTGACATCTTAGAATTATAAACATGCTATGCAACCTTATTTTAATCTTATCTTTATAAGGTGATAGCTTGGAATTATAAACATGATATGCAATTCCATTTCTTTATCTTTAAGATTTAAGGTGATGACTTGAAAATTAAACATGATGCAAGAACTTGAAATATAAACATGATACAAGAAACTGGAGGGGCGGTAATCCGCACAGACTAGTAGAGGAGAAGAGAATATTAAGAAACCGGAGCGGTAGTCCGCACAGACCAAGAGAGGAGAAGAGAATTATTATTACATCTTTTTAAGCTTCAATCTCAAGACTTTTTAAAGAATAAATTCTTTAACTCCAATAATCATATTTCTTTGCTTGTGATACATGGGCAAGTCTTTGAGCTCTAGGATCTTTAGGTGATGGCATAAAATAAACATGTCATGCATTGATTCTTTTAGCCATTATAAAATATAGTGAGAGCATAAATTAAATATGAGATGCAACCTCTTTATTATCTTGAAAGATTAAGTGATGACTTGAAACATAAACATGAAATACAAGCTTGGAATTTAAACATGAGAAATGCAAGTTCATTTATTCATTCTTGAAAATTTAGTGATGACATAGAAGGTAAACATGGTTATGCAAAGCATAAACTTAATCATGGATGCAAATTCATTTTGTTTCTTTACTAGAGCTCCTTCAAGACTTTAAAAGAATTATAAATTCAACCCAATACATATCTTAACAAGAAATAAAACATAAAAGGAAAATACATCTTTCAAGTTCTAAACTAAAAATCTTTGTTTTAGCATCATAAAGCATTATTCTTTAAAGTTTTGCATCAAGTGGAATTTTCAAGCTTTAGAGGCCTAACTTGTGATGGATTTACAACCCACCCTCAAGGTCCTCATCATCAAGCCATCATCTTAGTTCCACCTAGGCCATATGGTTGAATTGGTTAAAGAAAAATTGAAGAGGAAAACCAAAATGAAAAGCTAAGGTAAGTTCATAATTTCATCATTTTGAGCTAAAAACACAACTCCTCAAAGCATAGAAATAAATTTAGAAACTACTCCCTACCTAATCTGAGTTGAAGAAGAGGAAGAGAACTTGGTTTCTTGAAGTGAAATGAAACAAAATCTCTTTGAAAAAATTGAAGAAAGAATTCAGCCAAAGAGGAGGAAGAAAGAAAGTTTTTGGTGCTCCTAAAAACTAGTTATGAACCAAGCATTCCAAGACCACTCAAGCAAGCCTATTTATAGAAGATTTTGAGGCTTCTAATTGGCCAAAATGATGAGGTAGTGGACGGAATTTTGCAGGAGAAATAAGGGAGGAAAAATCATTTTAGACAAAGTTGTATGAAATTAAGGAATTATGTCTCTTATGGTGACATTTTGGCATTTTGTTTTAGTGCAACTTTTGGCAATAATTCAGCTGCATAATGGCATCAATAATTTCGTCCATTACAGCCCAAAGAAGTGAAATTTGCGTGTTCCATGCATTATTTAGGTGTAGGCAAGGTATTCATGTAATTTAGAGAATTTACGGTTAAGGGATTAAGTGAATTAGTAAGCAATTTGGGTGTTTTTGAGCAATTTTGGGTTCTGATCAATCTAAATACATAATTTTGACTCTAGATTAATATTTAGAATTTAATAAGCTTTAATTTGAGCCTAATATTGCTTAGGTTTCGGTATACGAATCAAAAATCCCGAAATTCGCAAAGCTCCCCAAAAACATGGGCAAAATCGTACTTTCACTTAAAAACTGCCCGAGGCCACCCGAGCTTAACCAATGGTTAATCATGGCTTAAAAACACATTTTAAAACATTTTAGTGAGGTTCGGGCTCAGTCGGGCCACATCGGAGTTAAAGCGACCAGCAGGCGTTTTGGTCATTTCGCGCGTCGGAACTCAAAATTGAGATCCTTCTGCTCTATTAACACAAATAACACAAACAATCCCTTATTATCCTCAAAATATCCCCTTGAGAATAGGTAGGGCCCACGATCCTCATTTTCTGAGTAAAATAACTTCAGGGGCATTTTGGTCATTTTATACGTACAGAAATTCGGGATTTGCGACTCTCGCATGAATCCTTCCTAACCTCTCTTCTAATGTTATATTCCTTTATTGAGGATTGTTCGGCCTCAAATCTTATGTAATAATTACCTACGGTAATTCGGTAATTGAGTAATTTCTAATGACAGTAAAAATTACAGTAAAAATTGGGGCGTTACAATGATCCATTTATTACTGCCCAAAATGTTAAACAAGTTTATTATATGTCTTATTCTAGGAAAAATATATCAAATTGGAAGGTTGTAAATAAAACAAAAACAAGAGACAAGGTTAAAGTTGATGAAGACACTATTGAAAAATCTTATCAAGTGGACGATCCAGCCTTCAAAGGTAATAATAGATATAGATAATCTCAGAAATAATCTTTCTTTGACTATTGAGGAAGTTGACATAATTGAATGCATAAGTCACCTCCTAATTAGAAATCACAAAGATGAAAAAAAAATGATAGTAGTGATGATGAAAATAGCCCTTAACTTTTAAATTAATTGTGTTAAATATTATATGTAACAATGTTTTAAACTGACTTTAGATTTATATATGTAATCATATCTTTCTGTGGATTGTGTAATTGTTTTAATTTTATTGGTAGGAGTAGAGGATAACCTGAGAAGGTCAATTTACCCATTACAACCTCTACCACTAAGGCCACTACGTCTACTAACACCCTTACCAACACCTCCCCTGCCACAACCTCTACCACCTTCTTTACCACCACCTCCACCACTGACCTTACCACCACCCTTTCCTTTTGGATGATGTCCACTCCTAGGTAAGTTGGCCCTCAACCTCCACCCTATTCCCAATCACATCCCATCGATTGCAATGACCCTAGCCCTTGCTCTACCACTAGCTTGACTCCTAGCCCCAAATCTCATCAAACATCTACTTTCTTATATGGTTATAGACACGAGGACCGGATGTTAGGCCATTTAGATCAGATGGTAGGTAGCTCCCCTAGCTTAGGTTAGATGATAAAGAATGGTAAGTTGAAACATATTTTCAATTACATATTTTAATATTTGATTATGTATAATGCTTAAAAAATTATCATTGTATCTAATTTGGTTAATCTACATAACAGCTTTGATCTTTTTTATGAGGCCCCCCACCATATTACAGAGGTTATACAAGGCAGGTATAACCACCTATGCCCTACATAGACTAACAGTTAAGAGTTTTACATATTAATAGGTTGTATTTATGAACCCATTTTCCTGTATAACTGTAGGCATTTTGCATCCTATTTGTGCTTAATTGATTGATAAATGGTGGATTTGTATTTCATCCTCATCAAGCATCACTAGATAAATTCATAGCTATCAGCATTGTTTCTAATGAATAATTATATTTTGGAGTTACCTATGCTTTTAATCTCTTTATGTGAGTATTATTTTGTGACAAAAACTTTCAAGTTGGTGCATTGGAGGAAAAATGACTAAGCAAACTTTTAGGTGCACTTTGGTAATAGTGGAACCGCCACGGCAATCAATAAAAGAGGCAACTGAAGGTAGGACTGCCTAAGCAGTGAACCACCTTTACCAATCATTAATTATCCGGTAATGGACAACAATGACAACAACTCCAGAATTTTGTATGACTGTCCTAGCAATCATGTGCTACACCCCAACATCAACAATGGCAACTCAAACCCTTTAAACCCCACTTTTTTATGTTATTTTTGCTACAATATAAATAGGGATAGGTAAAAAATTATAGACAGTTTTGATCATTATTTTTATTTTTACCGTCAATCACTCTTTCTCTTCTCTCTCTCTCTAGGTTTTAAGAGCTTACAATCCCTGTTTTGGCTCTCATTTGGGATTACAATTGCACTTCTCCTTAATATCGATTGTGAACCTCCACCTATGGAGGAGTAATCTTTTTACCTTGTGCAAGAATAACTGAAGATTGAGATTACTTTTGAGGTTCCTACTTTAATTACAATTTATGGTTGATTTTTCTCTCCCTTTTGTTATCTCTCTTTAATATTGGTTGTATGAATTATTGTAATTATATTTCTAAGAGCTTTCTCATCATTTTTCATCCGCGTTGTGAGTTGCATGCATAATTAGGATTCCATTGGGTATTTAGTTAATTGATTAATTTACACCGAATTGGTAAAGGATTCAAATTAATTCTATTTGGAGATTAAGTTGTTGTAATTAATAATTAAATTGACATAGGTTTATAGAACCATCAATGTGGATTATTAGTTCGTATGTTAGTCAAATCCTTAGTAGGAGTGCGTAATTGCTTCATTGTTATATGAAGACATAATTAATGAAAGTAACCACCACTATGAATTAATCTTTTGAACTAATCATTAAACAACTCTTAATCTAAAGAAGTCCTTATGCAAGGAATTCTTATATTATATTTCCAGTTAGTTTTTATTCTCAACAATTTCTAAAACCCCCCAATTTCTTGAATTGATTAGAACCTTTCCATGTGAAACGACCTGAGTTGCACTCTAAACTACATTTTGTGCAATTTAGCAATTACAATATTTTTAATTTGTTGTAAGTAATTATAACTAAGAAAAACAAACAAAAATGGCACACTAAGAAAACAAAAAAAAAAGAATAAACAAAGTGGATTGAAACGAAAAAAATGCAAACAAAAAGACAAGAAAATAAAAAGGTTGCAAAAGTTTGGATGAAGGTGTGCCACATTGCAAATTAAGGGCCTATGAATGGTTGAGTTGGATAAAGTGTACCCTTAGGTACTTATGCTCTTGGTGTATGCATTTGCTCTCCTTTGACTAAAGGTTTGGCTCTATTGACCTTTATATTCTTCCACCTTCACCTAGGCCTCAGTACAACCTGAAACAAGTCCTTTTAATGCAATATGCATGTGTAAGTGAAGAATAGAGAATGAGATCTATGACAAGCTTATGGTAATGCATTTTCATTTAAGGAGATTGAGGTGCATCTTAGCCCAAAATACCTGAGTTATTGAGTGGCAAACACTAACTTAGGAGGATTTTTGTACTTAATTAATGCATCATGTATGAGGATTCTACCTTGTGTGCTATATACATATTCATGTCTTGCTTATTGAGATCCTCTTTGATTGTAGGTGTGAAATCTTATTACTTGTTGTAACACCTCAAATTTATTCAAAAATTAATTTAATCTTTGTTAATAGGAATTTGAGTATTCTGATAGACTTAGTGAAGATGAGGACGACTGAAAAAAAAAATATGAACCAAGCATGAATAGTAACTTTTTGGGCCCTTAGATGAATAGTATCCCTAGAATCAGGACCAAAGGTGTCTGAGGACGGGAGAACTTAGACCCGAAGACTAGGATAGAGTATTAGGCCTGGGGTCCAGGTAAAGATATTTTAAGCTTCAGGTAGAGATATTTTACCTATTCAGTGAAGTTTTAATGTGCGGTTTTCAACACCATAAAAGTGACTTTGTGGCCAAGTAACTACTACCAACCACATTTTGCCAAGTGGATGGCATGGATTAAAACTTAGTAAGAAAAATTTAATCTTGGCCTTTCATTAATTTTAACTTCACCCTGGGCCAATGTCTCATCTATTCGGTAAAATTTCGATGTACAATTTTAAACAATGAAAAAGCAACTTGCTCACCAAGTTTAAGTGAGCCATATATCTTGAGCCAAATAGATGGCCAAGATTCATTTTTTGACCAATAAATCAATCCTAGCCATTCATATCATTTTCTTCAGAAAGAAAAAAATAAAAACTTGAAACTAGATAAACACTACAACCTAACCTACGATAAGATTAAAAAACCATCACCACCCTTATGTGTCCTTTATTTTCAGCCAGTAGCTGTAAAACACAACCCTCCATTGTTTTCTCTCTCAAAACCCTAACCCTTGCTTTAAACCCTCAAAACCCTTGCCCAAAATCACTAAAACCCCAAGTTTCCTTCACTACACTTACTCTATTCTTCAAAATATACAAAACTAACTGATTAAAATTTTGTTTCATCAGTATTCTACACCTTGATTTATCATATATCACTGCTTGAAGAAGGATTAAGGGTTGTTTGGAAGAGCTTGGAGTGAAGAAAATCATTTTAGAGAAGATCGCTTTAGGCTAGAAGCCTTAAATTATGACCTTTTTCTTTTCCAAACCTTATTTCTAAAACTACAAAAGAGTTGTGTCAAATATTTTTTATTTTATTTCATGTTCATATATAGAACTTGATGTTTTTGTAGAGGTGTAGTTTGATGTTGTTAGAAAAGCATTTTGCCAAAACAAGTTTTAAACTATGCTTTTGAAAATGTCATTTTGTCCATTGATTTTGTATAATTTTTTACCTAGCTAGAAATGTCATTTTTGCGTCAAATTTTTTACAGATTAGCATAGACATGTTGAAGTATCTCTGTGAATTATTTCACCTGTATTGATGATGTTTGATTAATTAATTAGAATTTTCTCTGAAACTAAAAGTATGAACAAGATACTGGTGAGTTAGAATTATGATTATGAGGAAAATGTTAATGATTTTGTGACTTGTACACCATGAAATTTGTTGATGATGCTATGTACATATGATTACGAATGCTTATTACAATTGCTCCCATGTTCCAGAAAGTTGAGATTATGTTTTTCTTGGGCCGAAGAAAGTAAATCTGGTTAAGTCAGAGAAAGTAAACCTAACTACCCTTGAATTGAGTTAGGAAAAATAAACCTCAATAAGAATATATCTGTGTGAGAGTTGGAGAAAGTAAATCTAATGATTATATATAGAAATGCATTCAGCCCTAAAAGGTAGTTTACTACCTATGAAATTTATCAACCACCATAAATCAAGGGCTAAGACAGTTAAAATAGCAGTTATCCTGAGTTATTCTTTATGTTATATACTAAGTGGATGAATTTATTGTTTATATTGATACTAGTATGTTTAAGTTTCAATTTGACAATATATGCCCTATATGATAATGCTTGAATAAAATGATTATGATGATATGTTTATGCATGGAGTGCCCCTACTAAGAATTTTATAATATTTTCATCCCCATTTTGCATGTACCTCGTGTTATCCTCATATCTTGCAAATGTCACGCTTATGGACATTTGTTGACTTGCTACAGTAAAAGGAGCATTATGATACAACCGGCTCATTTGCCAAGTCTATTTTCAGTGCTGTTTATGATCCCGAGTTTTCATATGATGGTGTGCTCTGCTCCTAACATACCCAGTTTTTATTTTACCCCTGCTTGCACCATCAATAACCTGCGGAGGATGTACCAACTTAGTCATCATTGTCTGACTTTGACACCTTTATTGACTTCGATATTTCAAAATAAAGACGATGTTATCATCTCGATTGGCGAAGAGTTTGTCTTTAGAGATTTTAGGAGATATATTAGACGACCATACCTATCTGTTAACTTGATAGGTTATAGCTATTGATGTACCACTTAACATATATGTAAACATTAAAGGGCTATTGACAGTTGCTTTAAACAATCAACGCTAGGTTTATTTCACTTTATTTTCCTGCTTTATGACTAGAATAAGTTAGTACATGAGAGTGACACACTTCTAATTATTGTATTAATACTCGAATAACACATAGTAGTTAGGAGGATGTTACACTTGTATCCCTAGATCCATTGGATTAGTGTATTGTTATTTTTCATGCATCGTGCATTTTTAGAGTTAGGAGCCCAATCTCTTTGCTACTTGCATTTAAGCCTCTTACACAAGGACTTGCAATTTCTAAACTTGCATTTATGCACCTATTTTTCTCTATAACTCTAGGCATTTTGCATCCTATTTGTGCTTAATTGATTAATAAATGGTAGATTTGTATTTCATCCTCATCATGCATCATGGGTAAATTCATGGCTATTAGCATAGTTTCTAATGAATAATTATATTTTGGAGTTACTTATGCTTTTAACATCTTTATGTAAATATTATTTGGTGACATGAACATTCAAGGTTGGTGCATAGGACTAAAAGGATTCAGAGCAATTTTCAGGAGCAATTTGGTAATCAGGGAGGAGAAAATCAGATCAGACAGGCTAGTCCGATTAGTTTAATCAGGAACCTATCACGTTGCTAGTCTAATCAAGTGCTTTCAACTGCTAGGGCCCAAAACTGATCAAGAACCGATCAAAACTGGGCAAAACTGTAAAAATCGATGAACCGATCCTGTTTTTCAGGTTGGCTAGTTTGGAACTGTTGAAAAAACAATTCCTTTCAAAGCTTAAATACTGACATCTTTTGACAGTCACAGAGCAAAAATGAAAAAAAATGAAATCAAAAAAGGGCACTATATGTGTATGGATTTGTGTGTGTGTATGTGTGTGTATTGATCATGTTAATGCTAATGGTTTGATTTTTTTTTATATTCTAATTCATCATATGCATACATTTATATACATTTTATTATATTCCAATTGAATCCCACTTGAATTGATTAGATCTTTCAATCTTTGAACCAGTGCCTTGACCGGTTCAATACCAGGTCCGGTTTTTTCTTCCTTGTTGGTAATAGTGGGACCACTATAGCAGTCCATGACCACCCCAGTGGCCAATAGAAGAGGCAACTGAAAACAGGACCACCTCAGTAGTCATTTATTGCCCTAATGATGGATCACCCCCAGTGATCATTCACTATCCTAGCAATGGACAATAGCAACAACAACTCCAAGATTTCACATGACCACTAGGGTGGTCATGCTCCTATGCCCTAACACCAACAACGAACAACTCAAACCCTCTCGACCCTACTTTTTTATGTTATTTTTCCTACAACATAAATAAGGATAGGTCAAATATTATAGACACTTTTTATCATTATATTTTTTATTATTATTATCAAGCACTCTCTCTCTTCATCTCCCCACTCTCTTTCTAGGTTTTGGGGGCTTACAATCCTTGTTTTAGCTCCTATTTGGGATTACAATTGTACTTCTCCTTAACATCGATTGTGAACCTCCATCTATGGAAGAATAATCTCTTTACCTTGCTCAAGGATAACTGAATATTGAGATTGTTCTTGAGGTTCCTATTTTAATTCCCTTTTGTTATCTCTCTTTAATATTGATTGTATGAATTATTGTAATTGTATTTCTAAGATATGCCAAATTGTGTGTTCATTCGCATTGTGAGTTACATGCATTGTTAGGATTTCATTGGGGTATTTGGTCAATTGATTAATTTGCACCCAATTGGTAAGGGGTTGGAATTAACTCTGTTTGGAGATTAGGTTACTAAAGTTAATAATTAAACTGGCATAGGTTCATAGAACCACGATTGTAGATTACTGGTTCACGTGTTAGTTAAATCCTTAGTGGGAGGGCATTTGTATGACCATTAAGTAGAATTGCATCATGATTGTGTGGAAACATAATTAACGAAAGTAACCATCAGCATGAATTAATCTTTTGAACCAATGATTGAACAAATCTTAATTTGAAGGAATCCTTGTACAAGTAATTCTTCTCATATTATCTTCCCAATTACTTTTTATTCTCAAAAATTTTCAAAACCCCCTGATTTCTTGAATTGATTAGAATACGTAAGAAGACTTGAGCTGCACTGTAAATTACTTTTTTCTGCAATTTAGCAATTACAATATTTTTAATTTGTTATGATTAGCGATAAGTCACATCACATATGCAGAGTATGAGGCTGCCATCAAGAAGACTTGGAGGATTAGGTCCTCCAAGCACTTGTAAGACATGTTTCATGATGAACGCAAAGGACATATGAGCACCTCTTGGCTAAATTATGCCACCTTTCATGAGCTGTAAACCCACTGGGCATCTACCCCAAGCTTCAAAGAGAGATCCTAGAGGGGTAAGACATACTGACCTTCACTAAAGGGTGAATGGCTACATACTAGTGGGTTGAGCACCCAGGAAGGGAACCAAAAATGGATGGTAACTTTAATCTCTTTAGATTTAATATATTATTAACTTACTACATTTGAATTGTATTAAAAGTTATGTTATTATGATTTTAATGTACATTTTCGCGTAGGCTAGGGAGTTCAACCTCCTTCCGACCCAAGGGAGCTGTTCCGAGAGACCTATACTCAAAAGGGCGAGAAAGGAGAGACAAGAGAGGTATGGGTTGACCTTCACTTCGAGATGATGTACATAAGGCCAAAATTGAACACCGTATTATTTAATTTTTATTACTTCTTCATTTATGCATAATTATAACTTACAATGTGTTTTTCCTTTTTTTTTCTCTATAGCGTGAATACACAAAGCTGTAGGAGCAAGCATAGACCTAGTTAATGGAGACTGGGCCTGATGCTAACATCCCTCCTCCAAATGAGGAAGCTATTTGGGCCCAGGTAGTTGGCGGCCCTTAGAAGAGTTACATATCTGGGATAGAGTACTACCTTGATAGTAGGTCCCTATTCTCCACTACTGGGTCATTTGTTGGGGATGATGCCTTACAGGAACGTGTGCATGCCTTAAATTAGGAGCTACAACAGCAGCAAGAGTAGCAGGCACAACTTATCCAATAGCGCTAGAAGCAGTTAGCAAGCCAAATGGAGGTCAAGGAGAAGCTGAAGGAGATCCGACAACTGAAAATCTCCATGGAGCAAAAACGGCAACTAGTGGCCAATAGAGAAAAAAAAAAGTAAATTCAAGAAGATGAAGAAAAAGATTACGGCCAATGTAATGAAATTCTTCAACAAGATGAACAACTTAAGATGCTTCTGCAAGCAGACCCTAAATGTCACTCTCATCCATTACTGAGGGCTCTTATCTGATGATGGCGATGACTCGAACAGATCAAATGAAGATGATGATGAGGATTTTAGCTAGTCTTTTTTTTCTATTTCTATTATTTTCTGGATATTTTTTATTGTTATCGCAGTTTTTATTTGTATTTAATATATTCTGATAACTTATATTGTTTATTTACCGTTTAATTACTTTTTTATTTCATATCATCTTAGTTTATAATAAAATAATTATAGAATTGAAAACTAAATGAATAAATGTCAAACAATTTCATAATTCATATAAGTATTTCATATATGGCAATTTAATCTATCCCAAAAAAAACACATCATTGACAGGTAAACCCGTTGAAAATATATGAATATTTTAATTGTAAAAAAAAATGCAAACTCATCGGTACAATTAAAAGAATCCATCAATAATATTAATTTCCTATTGACTAAATTGATACCTTCAATACACGATTATTGATTGTTTTTTATTTTTTTTCTGTTAGTATTCCCATAGTTAAATACCGACAACTAACACTACATGTTGGTAATAGTCTACCAACAAATGAAAAATCGACATCCTATGTCTATCGATGAACCCATGGGTAATATTCGTGGCCATTGGTATACCTGTCGATATTCTGCACAAGACATAATGAATTTTTCTAAAAAAGGATATAACAAAAAGAGTTATAGAGCTAAGTAGGTCTTTTAGGGATAGAGGGACTTGAACCCTCATGATTTCTTAAAACGACCAATTTTTCTCTTCCTATAAATTTCATTATTTTTTAGTAAAAAAAAAATCCAATCGTTAAAACATGAACTAGTACCAATTAATTGAGCAACAAATATATTCACATTGTTTGATTAGGCGGATAGGATTTATTGACTCTCAATTATTTGTTTTGTGTATATATATTACTCAACTTTAATTAATCTATTTATTATATGTAACGTGTTAAACTCATTTACAATAAAGAAAACGGCACTTGTTGTGTTGTAGAATTGAATGTGGGGTACAAATATGAAACAAAGATTAAAATGCATAAATAATGTCAATGGGTTGACTTAATTGATCCATCTTGTGCTCGTGCGTCGTTATAATTTAGTTTTGTTCTTCAAGTTTTTCCTATATATATATATATATAAACCAATGCTCAATAAATGTGAAAACGTTTATCCAAAAAAAAAAAAAAGTGAAAACACTTCTTGACCTTTAACTAAGGCATTCCTCTCAACCAAAATTTATTGTGTACCAAAAACAACACATAAATAATGTCAGAATGTGATAAGTGATATAATGTAAAAATAATATAAAATAAAACTATGTCACATAATAGACTACCTCGTAGTCCAACTAAGAAAAAATATAAAAATAAAATGTTTAATTAAGTATAATAGAATTATTATACCAATTTTGATATCTTATTACAAAGAGCTATATTATTAGTATTGAAAAATTTATATTCTTGCCAAATTAGGGGTTATTATAATTGCAACTTTTAAAAGAATAATTTTGAAAAAAATAACGTTCAGTACAGAATGATTTTATACTTCTAATAATATTAACAGTGTTAATTTGATTTCTCTCTCGTGATTTCTGCAAAAAGTTAATTTCACTGGTTGCATTTTTCAGCATAGGCTCTTGTATTAGTTTTGTACCAAACAGCAGAACTCTTTTTCGTTTTCAAAATGAAAAAAAAAAACGTAGAAATTGCTTATTTACAACTTTGTTCTAGAAATGATAATTTATTATGGGATTAATTTTCATATACGTTGACTATTATCCAATTAAATCTCTTTGTTTACATAATTTTTTAGTAGAGAATGTAAAAATTAATTATAGTTACTGATATAACAATATATGATTAAAAATTATATGAATCTTTGTTACTTTGTCAATATATATATATTAAAAGTAAATCCTTCTTATAAATAAAACTACAAGACTCAAATAGGCTTTTTTTTATATCTCTTATCTTTATTGAATTTTTTAATTGGACCCTTGCCTTTTATTTTTCTCAATTTAGTTTCAAATCATTGTTATGTTATATAACTTACGTAAAATGCTGACGTGACGCACATTTGGATTTGACATGGATTTATAATTAGTTATATGACGGAATAGTGTTATGGTACTAAATATAAGTGACCAAATTGAAAAATAAAGGAAAAGGAGTAAGAGACTAAATTTAAAATTTGAATAAAAATAAGGGGCTCAAACACTTATTTTTGCCAAAAATAATATTTACATTTGCCAATAGATTAGAGATAAATAGATAAGTTACTTAAAAATGAGTTTTTTTTAATCAGTAATCTAGGGATACTTTTTTTATTCGGAAATATTCTAAACATACTGTTTACAAAATTATTAATAAAGAGATTTTTTAAGTTTTAATTGTATTCAATGTATTAAAAACTTAATTTTCAAAAGAAAAGTTAAGCAAATAATGTGTTTTACCTTTCTAAACTATAGGTCATATACACTTTATTAGACCCTAAACTTTAAAAATATGTTGTTTGACTTCTTGAACATTTTTTAATGTGCAAATTGACCTTTCTATTAATTTTTTTATCATTTATTAACAAAAATATTATAAATTTAGGGTATTGAGCACATTTAGAAAAGTTTAGGTGGTTAATAATTTGTATATTTTTTAAAATTTAGGGGGGGTATGTACTTTCTTTGGCCATAATGTATATTTGTGAAGAATAAATGTTAATTTTATTTCCTAAAATTATAAACGTGCTTCCATTTAGTCATTGAAATTTAAAAATTAACTCTTTAGTTCATAAAATTTCATCTTATAGGTCACTTTAGTCCTTAGTTAAATAAACATTAGTCGACTATCACTATTTTATTGATGTGGTAGGTTAAGTGACACATGGCACCAAATTAAAAGCAGGTTCAAACTAGTTCGTGAAAGTTTCAAATGTGAGACCCTCCATACTTAGCTAACATACTTTATTAGCTATTACATTTCTTGGAATAAATTAGGGTTTAAAATATGAAAAATAGGATGCAGGGGTAATATTATATTATTAAGAGTTTATCAACTGACTATTTGAAACATTTTAGTTTCAATTTGGAAAGGAATTTGATACCAAATGAATCTAGTATGACAAGGAAAAAACCTATACTCTCATGTCAAATATACTCACAAACCATCTCACGCATAAGGAGCTTTAATTGAGCTCAAGTAGAGAATCATGTCTTTCCACCTCAACGATAGTAAATCATAAGGAACCACCATCTCTTAGGATATACAAGTTGAATGACAATGGTGCCACATTTGCAGATGAAGATGCATATGGACTGGGAGCTATTATTCGTGATTGGCATAGCATGTTTGCCGCAATGACAATGGGGAACACTACAAGAAAAATGGTTGTTACTGGCAGATTTTTTGTGTTACGGGTGGAAAATTTTGTTACCAGTGGATTTTGATGCACGATAATAACCTCGCCAGAAGCTATTACCAATGGATTTTTCCATTGGTAAATATTTCTGAGGGAATCACCAACAAAGTTTACAAAAAAAAAAATTCCATTCGAAACAAGGTGAAAAAAAATTCGTTAGAAATTCATTAATGGTTAATCATCACCAGCGGATTGTTCCCTCGGTAATTCATTTTTTAAAAGAAAATAAAAAAATAGACTTACTATTTAGAATTTTTTATTTAATATTATCGGCCAAAAATCTGTCCAAAAGGATTTTGTTTTTCAAAAAAATTAATTTCCTGTGCGATTACGATGTTGGTAGCGACTTCAATGGCAATAGAGGCGATGGCGGTAGAACTGAAAAAAAAGTAATTATCCCTTGAAAAATAATGCACCAAATTAATAATTTCTAAAAAAAACTAATTAGTACTGAAAAAAAAAAGACTCACCTCTGGTAGCGTCTCCAGTAGCAATGATGGTGAGCAGTGGTAGAGCCAAGCAAGGACAATGGTGGTGGTCGAGGCAATATTACTCATGAACATTAAAACAAAAAGGAAAAAGTAACAAAAATAAAACCAAATCAAAAACAAAACCGATTAAGATGTAGATGACTGCAAGACAAAGACAATGGTGGTTTCCTTATAAAAAATGTTGGTAGGATGGCGGAGCAATGGTCGAAAAATTGTCAGAGATGGAGAGGAGAGAGAAATTAACAGGAGAAGAATGAGGGAGAAGGGTGGATAGTTGGATATTTAAAATACTTACTGACGGATTTTTTGCTGGTAACTTAAGTAAAAATGCATCGTTTCACTTAAACTATTACCAGAAGATTTATCCACCAATAATATTACAATTTTGTTAAAAAAAATATTTTTTAATCCAATCATAGGCAATTTTTCAGCTAGTAATATTAAAAAAATAAAAAAAATTCACCAGTTACTAGGGGATTTTTTTGCTGAAAAATCCACCAATAACTTCAATGGTCAAGTGCAATAGTTGAAAATTCAAATATTGATAGAAAAATCTATCGATGAAAGCAAAAAAATCTGCCAATAATATCACCGAATTTTTAATCCATCGGTGACTTCAACAGTCAAGTGGAGTTTTTTGAAAATTTAAATACCAAGGAAAAATTTGCCGATAATGTGCTAAAAAATATGTCAATGATATTACAGGTGGAAAAATCTGCCAGTAACAGGATATTTTTTTAAAAAACAAATTGATAAATTACCAGTAGAATTTTTCGTCAATAATGGGCATTTTTTAAAAAACAATTGTTTATAAATTACCACAAAAAAATCTATTGGTAATGGTTTTCCAAAAAAATTTTATTAGTTCTTTCTTTCTTTCTTTTCCGTCAGTAAATCTGGTGAAAAAAAAAATTTGCTAGTAAAATCCACTAGAAACATGCATTTTTCTGGTAGTGAAGTATTCTGGAAATGTTGTTACAAATAGAATAAACACAATGACATTGGATTAAAATAGACTAGTTATGTTTATTTCCCCTCCCAACATGTCCTCATCTTTATGGGGGATTAACTTGCTTACCACTTGTCCTACAGTAATAGCTTGGTGATACGTTATCTTCTTATTGTTATTCTATATGAGAAAGATCTTTGTCTAAGTAGGTGTAAGAATGAGATAAAAATAAATGGGTTTAAAAAATATTAAAGATTTAGATTTTATAAAGCAAAATATGAGAAATTTGGGGATTCAAAACTTTTTGAACACATTTTAAAAAATTTTAGAAGTTGTTTTGATATATTTGAAAATTTCAAGAACTAATTTAAACATATTTTAATTTGGTACCACATCAAAATGTCACATGGAATAAACATAACATGTCATTAATAGGTGTGATGTCATGTGTTACTTAACCTGCTACGTCAGTAAAATAGTAATAGTTGATTAATATTTATTTGATAAAAAATTAAAGTAAACTATGAAATAAAATTTCAAAGACTGAATAATTAATTTTAAAATTTCGTGAAACACACTCATTTTAGAGATAAAAATGAATCGTTAATCTATTTGTGAAAGTGCATAAAGTGAATTTATATATTTTTAAAATATAAGAGTTAAAGTGCGCATAACTTACGCTTAAGCAAAGTAAAGTGCAACTTTACCAAAAGTTAATTTGCTTGTGCCCTTAAAACCCTTCGAGAACTGATTAATTTCAAAATGTGATGCTGTAGAATTTTGGGTAGGAGAATGATTGATGGGATGCATGAGGTTTTCGAGACCCCGCCGCTAAGTCACGAGAAAAACCTGGCCACGCAAGAGGAGCAAACTGTCCATTGTCTACCCAATTCGTTTTTGGGTCCCAAAAACACACCACCTCTGCAGTCCCTGCAGTGCAGTGCTGTGCCGTGCAGTGTGTCTTACATTACATTGCAAAACACCAAACAAAAACTTACCCTTAACCCTGCATCCTCTGATCCATGCCATTTGGCAAAAAATGGGTCCACTCCCGCAACCGCGAAAACTGCCCTTGTTGCTTCCCTAATCTTTGTTTCTTTTCTACTTTTGTGTGTTAGCTCTTCATTGTTCCATTCGTGATGTTCAGCTCAACTTCAAATCCGTGCACAACAATGCAATAACCTCCTTAGTCATTCCCCCTTTATTTTCTTTTCTTTTTTTTCTTCCATTCAGTTGCAAATCACGGGTTCTCATTAATACGCTTCTCTTCTGGTCGTCTTCTCCTTCTTCTTCTCTCTCTCTCTCTCTGTCCAAGTGGTGACCCCTTACTTTACCACTCACACGCGTTGCCCATTATATGTCCAGTGAATATTGAATGTGAGGGTGGCTTGAGAAGGATAGGACCCTTCAAAGCAGGTTTTGGGGTCAGAAAATATAGCTTTTTTTCGTACTTGTGTATGTCTTGGTACGAATTTTGGAATGGTGCATATAATGTGTTATTTTTAAGAGGTATAAGTTCATGCTTTCTAAGATTTTGTTTATATTTTGTAATCAGTGCTTAAATTGTAAGATTTATATTAAAATGTTAATTTCATGAGTAAAAACTCATCTGTCTCATTATTAATAAAGTTATTTTTCTCCCTCCATGTACGTAATTTGATCATTCAAAAACTATTCATTTAAGATATTAATCCAGTGTAAATTCACTATTGAAAATCTGCAATATTTGATTCTTTAGCTAAAAATATATTACGGCTCTGATGTAGTTCTTTTTTAAAATATAATTTACTATAAAATTCGCTTTAACGAGGAATAGTCATTGTATTTTCGAACACGTCATTAGGAATACACTTAACACATTAAATCTATCTTATACAAATGAAAAAAATTAAAAATATTTTAATATCAACTATTTATTAAACTGATTAAAATTTGTTATAAATGCATATTATTTTGTACGCATATAAGCCTTATTAATTACAGTGATGAATTTTAAAAATCTTTTTGGTCGTATAAATTAAATGATAATAATAACATAATAATGGTATAAGAGTCTTTTCTGAAAAAATAATTACTTGTCCAAATGAAAGAGAGAAAGACCACTATTATTAATGTATGCATATATATTGTATACTGATTCGATTAGAGGGTATATATTGATTGGTACGTGTGGAATGAGGCGTAAAGTGTTCCGCTGTCCTCTCTCCTACTCCTTTTTCCTTTTCCACAAACAAAAAACAATTTTCACCAAACAAAATGGGTTTGTGGTGTGTTTGTCTCAAACTACGTCACACACAAAGGCATGGGTTTTGTTTTGTCTTTCTATGCTTAATCAGCTAATTTGGTTGGTTGATCTGAATCTGATAATTCCAATATCCAAAGTGGATAGGGCATGCATGTGTTGTAGTATTTGGTGGGACAGATATGGATAGTATACATTTTGGGACAAAAATTCTCCCCTTTAGGCTGTGGCCCCAGCTTACTTTGATCTCTTTATTTGCCACTTCCCTATCTTCCACTAAGAGCACAACCATTGCTTTCAACGTGTATAACTTTTTTCAATGGGGTGCATATTTGTGTTTTGTTGCCTGCTTCAGATTTGAACCCCGTTCAAACTTCAATTAAAGTATACCAAAGTCACATCTCCAACTATTTATGTGCAAGCGACTACTATGGCAATCAATTTCTGTCTACATGTGTATTAATGAATATAACTTTAATTTTTTATCATTTATAGCACAGGCACTACTCCAAACAATGGCGGTCCAACAATTAAACATCTTATTTTTTGGTTGGGAAACATCTTATTTCGTATCCTCTCTTATAAATTATATATAAAAGAAATTATTACGTAATAAATTATATACTATTCTCTGTTAATAAATCTTTTCACACTCCTAAGGGGGGAAAAAGAGAAATCTAAATTCTTAGAAGGAAACTACGCATGATGAGAATGAAAATATAAAACACGGGATTAAAAAAAGAGGAGGCTTCTCCAATACATCTATAAAATTTAAAGGTACCAATATATCTGAATTGTTTGTGGCTAAGAATGAGTCACGTGTCACACTAATCTAAATATTTTGAAATCTATCAAATCACAGCCATTGATTACATAAATAGTACAAGTACTCCATGAGTACCGAAACAAAAATAAAAAAAAATAGCATAACATTAAAAATATGTGTGAAGGAATTTAATAGATTCAACAAAACAAACAAGTATAAAATTCTCAAATTTAGACTATCAATTAATCCCAAATATAACTGTCATTACATAAATGAGATTGGAAATTAGGAATACTTGGAAAGGTCGAGGAGATGATGGACCCATAGTTATCTTCTGACCTAACAAAAGAAAAACATAGAAGACAAAATCAAACACCAATGTAGGATTTGGGAGAGAATCTCCTCCTGTCCCATATCAGGTCTATGCATGTCAGTATCAATGGGGCATCAAACACCCTATATAAAAGGCTATGAGCATGGGTCTCTCCATGTTGTAGTAAAATGATGGGTTGAACCTTCCCATTATAGCTAGTCCATAGAGAAGGACCCATAATAATAGCCACAATGATCAATTATTCTTAATAATAATTGACCTAATAACAATGGTGATCACAAATTTCAAACTTATACAATAAATTCTAAAATCGACATCCAATAAATTTAAGTCTAAAATTAAATTTCACGTTGATTTATGTCAATACACAAATTTTTTTTCCAACAGTCTCCCACTTAAACAACATAAATAAAAATAATACAAAAACAATGCCCAAACTAATTCGCAATATTTAGGAGCAATAAAATGTCAAAATTAATATGACACTCTCAACCAAAAGATCCAAAATGGGATAACAAGCACCTCAACAATGCAAAAAATTATACTCCAAGGAGTGTTGATATCATACATGCAATGTACCCATTTCTCGGTGATCCAACAAAATGTCTTACAAGCATAAGTGAATGCTCAAGAAAATTATGCATAAAATCAAAGCGCAATTCCCAACAAAATGACTCAACGTTTGCCTAATATGCCAAAATAGATCTAATTAATCTCTAAAAACAATAATAAAATAAGACTGGGTCTAAAATGTCTCCATTATATGCTACC
The DNA here is from genome assembly GCA_031216125.1 of Dalbergia cochinchinensis. Classification (NCBI taxonomy): domain Eukaryota; kingdom Viridiplantae; phylum Streptophyta; class Magnoliopsida; order Fabales; family Fabaceae; genus Dalbergia; species Dalbergia cochinchinensis. The sequence continues at coordinate 70,947,945 of CM062368.1, read as the reverse complement.
TCAACACCTAAGTGTGCATAACAATAATAATATATAGCAACATAAGCATCCATTCAATATGCTCTCTAAGATCTAACAAATATCCCATAATGATAACAAAATTGAGACTGAGTCCAAAATGTCTAAAAAAAAATGTCATTACACCAATTCTATCAATGGTTAAGTTGTGCAGGCTTATAATGGCATCACAATACTATGAGATCATAATGATCTATAGAACTAGTTTGCACTAACCCAAACTATTAAATAGACTTCAACATACCCATATAGGCTATATAACCAACAATAAAACTTTAATAGCTAGTCTTTAGTTAGAGGATCAACAATAATAAATTCTGTAGGAACTCGAGAATAATTTATCATAGCATACCAAATAAATCCCGAGATAACAATCAGTAGTGCCTATTTCTCCCACTAATTCAACATATCAAAACAATATGAAAATTTTCATTAGAGACCACAAATTTCAAAACTCTAGTAGTACAATAATCAATAGTGGGATCAGTAATAACTTTATGGTAGAGTGATCAATGTAAGTTTGAAACTCATAATTATTCTCTATAGTGACAAAAGTATAAAACAGAGAGAAACACAAATACCATGAAATCATCTCTCCCAAAACCTAAGTTGCTGGGTTGAAGTAGATGAATGATTTTATATCTAATAAATCCCTTCATGCAAACGTCTATTTTGGGTTGAAGTGTGGAAAATGCATGTGCCCACATTTACCTTATACTAAAATATAATTATTTTTTATTTAGAAGAATGGAGAGCATTATTCATAGAAGCTCTCATATCATGTTATGAAAGTTTTTGGAGGATATGGTTTTGTGACAATAAAAAATGTAGAGTCATCTAAATTTTGTTTATCACAATTACATAGAATTTAGTGCACATACTCAGGCTACACAATTTGAGGATGGCATGAGTGTTTACTTGACACTTTACAATCATCACAAACTCAAACAACAATAAAATTAGTGTACCAGAAGCATTTTGGACCTCTATTTCACCATTAGTAAGGACATATATAACACAATATGAAAATTTTAACTCCCACTATGACTAAAGTTTTTATATAAATGGGAGGTCACAATAGTTTTTAAGAGACTCGACAATGTACTCTATATAGGCCTATATAAAGCAATGACAATAAACCCATAAGAAAGAGAAAACCATACACCAAAATATTATCATATGGGCATAAATTAATGTTCAATTAACTAAGTAATTAATTAAACTAGAGCTCTTGCATCATTGCAATCATGTCGAAGGATCTCATATCACAATATACAAAACTGTCCTACTTAATAGAGAAAAATAATAACAATAATACCAAAATTCTATCACAAAATAGTTTAAATTATTTTTTGCTATCATACAATAATCATGTCAAATTATGTTGCACCGAAGGATATGTCTATTATCTATATAATTCAACAATATTTTCAATCCATTCAAATAAATTAATTCACTAGAGGTGAGAGCAAGATTCAAAAAGTATTGGATTGCTATACAAAATACGCAAAATTGGAGGTAACTCGTCCAAATATAATACCCTTTAGGGTCTAAAATTTTAACACATCAGCGGACATCCACAAATTAAACCATTAAAATCGTTTCCCTAGAACTAGCATCGATAGAATATTGAGAACTCTAACTAGATCATAGCAAAATTATCAAATCATTAAGAATTACATTAATAAAGACAAATCGAATGACAAGTTCATTATCAACATAATTCTCAATGCAACATTAGTTACGATATTATTCATGAATAGCAATATTGAAATAGCCATAGTGCGTATAGTAATACAGCCAAATGGGAGAAAACAAAAATTGAGTATACAAGTAAATGCCCACAATATATAACTAACAGTAAGCTCCCCTTAAAATGAAAATGACACTGGCTATAAAACAAAACACAAAAGGATTTTCACATAATTTTTTTTCTTACTTCTATAATGGTGCATGCATTACATCACCTAATCCAAAATTTCTCTTTATCTCAAGTGGGATTTTATGCAGCCAAAATCCATAATCGCAAGTGGCATAAATATAACTTGGAGTTTAAAATTAATCAAATTCTCATTTATGCAAGTTTACAAAATTTACAAAATTATCAAACAATGTGGAGACAAGTAGCATGGCTTATTATATTCCAAATTTTGTTATTTTTTTCACTTTTAATTTTGCTAGAATGAACCTCAGCATAATGATAAGATTACTACCTTCTAATTACCTAGAAGTTATGAGTTCATATTATGGAAACAATTTTTCCATTTGTTCAAATAAGATTGCATATATCTACTCTCCTTAAACCCAACTCATAAGATAGAATGGACCGCCCTTTTTCTATATTCTTTCTTTTGTTCATCGAACAATAGTTGTGAGACTTAATTAACATATTCAACTTTGATTATCTGAACATAACAAAATATTGAATGGAATACAGCCAATTTTTAATCACTGATGCCAATTTAAGGAATATATATATATATATATACACATGAGACAAACAGGATGTTACAGTAAAGTAGTATGATAATTTTATCTGCATTTGTGTGCCATTTGGTGGGTTCCTTAGAAATTTGCGGTCTATAGAGACATGGAGTGCTAATTTTTTATTGTATGACATGGAAAGTAGCTGATTAGTACTATTCAAGCATGCAAACAAAGATTACAGGAAGATAACACTTCGTGATTTGGAGAGACAATTTTTTTAATCTTCGTTTTCTGTTCTCTAGTGAGGAACTGAAGATTCGGTAGCAGACTAAATGGTTCTGTCCCCTCCCTAAAGCTTTTACACAGTGAGAATGAGCTTTCCCATGCTTCTTTATTATTTTGTCATTTTCTAATTGAAAACAACAACTGAAATACTCAATGTTTCAATATATTTAGAGTTTTATTTAGAAAACTGGAAAATGAACAGGGTGTCAGAACCTTAATAATTCCAAAACAATGATAAAATTACCCTGGTGATATGGTACTTTATTGCCATTACATTGGTGTACATAATAATAATGATGTTATAAGCCTAGGTTGCAAGCAACGGAGAGAGTCAAAATAACTACAGCGTTATTTACCACTTCATGTATGTTAACCTTCGGCTATATTTAATTTTGTAAATAATTAAAGGATTTTAGATTCTGAAGTATGCACTTCAATCTTATAGCTGGAAAATATTCGGAGGCCCAAATTTCAAATCTAACTTTGTTTCAGGCTTTTATTTTCTGGGTGGCATTTCCAATAAAGTTTGTAAATATATACTCAATTAATGAGATGTAAAATCTATACATAGCCAGTGGTTAGATTAGGCACTCCTGTTAACATTTGAGCCATATAATAACAAATTTAATGGATCTTACGTTAGGCTTAAATCACAAGTGAGAATGTAACCAAAAAAAAAAATCACAAGTAACAACAAAAATATATTAGCATTTTTTAAATCCAAGATTGTCTACGTAGATATACGGAGTCAAAGTTATTTTCAAAACAAAAAAAAAAAAAGTAACTTTCTTCTTATTTTAAACACTGATCTTCTGATGGTATATAACCATCAAGAGATGATTGCTTGGGCAACTAGCGGTTTTTATATCATACGGTTTGGCCGAACAATTGACTTATACACTTGGATTGTGGGCACTTTACAAGCATGATAGCAATAAATAGTCCACCGTGCCGGTTATCCTGGATCAGCTAATGGAGATTTTAGGCTATGATGCACCGGTTAGACTTAATGTGTTAGATAAGATTAAGATATTACTTAAAGGGTTATTCGTTTCAAGGTTTCAAATTACATTATCAGGAATCACATTCAAGAATTGATATTTCTGGGAATATTATTTATGAATATTTTAAGTAAATTATTTGTTTAATATTTAATATTTCCAGAATTATTTATTGAGATTTCAATAAATAAACTTAAAAATTATTTGTTTTATAATATCTATTCCCGAGAATACATATTATAATTTTCAAAATACTCTAACACATTGATTATTATTATCATCAAAAATAAAAATTATATTTCTAGAAAAATATAAAATTAACAATTAATTTCTTAAAATTTGTTCATCTCAATCAATATAATAATTAATAAAAAAAATTAAATTGAGAGCTTAATGGATATATGAATTATATATGAGTGCAGATAAATGAAAACTGTGGAAGGAAAGTCAAATAATTGAGGCATATTTTTATATTTATGCTTAATAATTATCATTTTTAAGTCATGAGAATTTTTTATTCTCACCTTTCATAGTGAAAATGAAATATCACTAAATTGTGAAAAAATCTTTTTCCAAAAAATAATTGATATCTAAGAATAATTTTATAAAATTTGTAACAAACATACAAATAAGTCATTTCCAGGTAGTTATTATTTCTGGAAATAACTAAATATATCTTAAAACAAATGACCCCTGAGAGTTTTTCTAGTAAGTGCCTTGGGAACACTAATAAAAAAACAAAAGTAGGAAATTTTTTATTTTTTAATGAGTGTATTTAGGATACTTGTTAGGAAAATTCATCACTTAATCAAGGACGGATCTATGTACAAAATGTGGTAGCTTATTCCCCTCACTACAATTTGATAGTTTTTTTAGGAGTACATAGATATGCATATATTTTGCGCCCAATATTTTGTTATGTTTAATCCCACACTAGATAAAAATCATGTGATCATGTGAAACAAGTTGTTATGCTAGTATATATTATATTTACAACTACCACCAAAATTTTTTGGATCCGTTTTTTCGATTAATAATTTCACTTACTTAATTTGTTTAAAAGCCCTATGCTCATATACATTGACTTATAAATGTACTCAACAGAGTGCTGGTTCAATATAAATGTTAGGCATTTAAGGAAAGGAAAATACTCCAATTTCGTATTGAATGGGATTGAATGATTAAATGTAAGTATAAAAAATAGCAATAATAATTGCTCTGTAATTTTTAGAGCAACAACTAAACATATGGGCAGTAGTACAATATGACCACGTGACTGATGATTTGAGAAGAACTTTCTAGTTATCAAAGATTTTACCAGCCATATGAGTTGGCCCATTCGTGTTTTACTCAAGGATAATTAAGGGAGTGATGTAAAGTAAAGATTGACTGAGTTGATTTTTTATGCCTTTGTTTTGCTTTTGAAATTGACCCAGAACTCGATATTACTAAGCCAATTATCCTAAAGTGTGATTATAGTGCCATTATCAGGGGTTGTAAATTATCTTACCTTTCTTACCAAATCATAGATTGCTTTGAAGATATTAATAACAGCTATCTTGCCAATCAATATTAGAATACTGTGGATATAGATGTGCGCATCCAATCCATAGTAGATTCCACTAATCTTTGCTTAGGTCATTATATTCAATAATGCTGTCTAAGTATACGTTTGGGTAATTATTGTCCATAATAACAAACCATTTGCACACATAGAAAAGTCTCTTCTTGGTTACAAGGTTCTAATTGGAATAGTTATTTTCTGATTTCGTGGATATTTTCTTTGACAATAAAACAAAAAGAATTAAACCACTGTACAAATCCATGCCTAAATGTGTGAAATGAAAAGAAAAAGATGGGGCAAAAAAGAAGAAACTCATCATTACAAAGAAAAATTTGATGCAAAAGGACAATTTAATTGAGGGTACTTTACCCCACAAACAGATACATCACATATAAATTATCAGAGGCTTTTTTGTTTTAGTTAATGAAAAAAACAAATGCAGAGAATGATACGCTACTTTAAACAAAGCCTCCATCTTGGACCCAATATATCTGTGCAAAACTTCATTCACATATTTTCCATTTTGCCCCTTATGATGGGATGCATTATTTTGGCAGCATTTAATTGATAATATTAAAACCACAATAATGCCTTTTGTTGATCATATGTACAAAGAAAAGTTTTCAATCCATGTCTAACATAGTAATAGAAAAATAAAAAACAAAACCTCTTTTTTGCCGCTAATCACTCCACATGGCATCCATCCAACTCAGATGGCATCAAACGAATGGTCTTTATGCCGTTTGATTGAATTTGGAGATTCTAGATAGACGATTTCCTAATTAGCACCTATTTATGGCCCTAGAGGCATCAGTGCCTCCAAATGGCCATGATTGCGCATTTCTTGGGCAATTAGGCTCACATGATGTAGGTTTATCATGGTACACAAATTAAAGTCATAGTATACAACCCACGAGTTCATACCTATCATACCCTTGAGATATGATACATAATTCTACATTTATAATGAAGGAATCCCAATAGAGAATGTAAAGTTTGGCATGTTACTAAAGCAAGACAAAGGAGGCAAATAAGCATTAGAGCAGAGAGATATCTAGGGATGCCTTTCTAGGGATTTATAAAATATTACAATATAGAACAGCGTGCCTATTATTTTAAGAGTAGAAGAGCTACAATAGTCACTGCAAATCTTGAAAATGCAAAAAAAGAGAGGGGGAAAAAAACCAATAAAGGTATGATAAGATAAACAAAGTAGGAAGTGATGAGATGGGAAGTATACCTGTATTATAGTTTAGTATTCAAAATGCATGAAAATCATCAGTGAAATTGGTTTTCGAAAGTTGAAAGGATAGGAAAAAAGAAAAGTTGATCTTTGCTTTTGCTTTATGCCCCTTTTCTTTTTTAATGGTAAAAGTGGAGAGAGACGGATGAAGGTGTACTTGAAAGGATTTACATTGAAGAGTGTTTACACATGAAGGAATATATGGCTGTAAAATATTAAAGAGCAACGCCATCCTTCGGCTAAAACTAAGCTGCACTTGCAGCTTATAATCTTGAGAGTTGAGACTTGTGTTATTAAAGGATTTTGTATCATGCATAATGTAATTTACATAATTATGTGTATAAGTTTAGATTTGAGTAAAATACTGTTTTTATCTTATATAACTGTTATTGTTTAAGTGTTTGAAGAAAAAAAATCAACATTAATTTAGTCTTTAATAATTAAAGAGACATTACTACAGTCCTTAAATATTTTCTATATTAGTTTAGCGGCTCTAATAAGTATCATCAAAATAGCTCAATTATACTAAATGTTAGCAAATTATTAGCTTCTAAATCTAGGCTCTTTTTACTTTGTCGCTCAATCTAACAAAAACATACCAACTTGATAATGTTTTGCAAGATTGAAATCAAAATCAAATCGATGATAAATTTTTCCAAGCATTAAATAAACGACACTTGTATCTTTATATAATGAAAGTAGATGTTTACTCATTTAGTTTTTGAAAGTGACTTGTATAACTATTCTGTTTGCAACTTTGACAAAACTATTCAAGCGCCTTTGTTAGAATAAAAGACAAAAAAATTTAATTAGACTACCAAAAAATTTGAGAATTTGGGACTTCAGCGTGCCCTTTTCGTACTTTCTTCTTTTTTGGCTTTCTTCCTAACCATGACATATATGACTCTTCATGCATCAACTGAGCGAAGAAAATCCATGACGAAGAGCTATAAATGGGAAGAGCTTTCCTCATTTATGGAATTCGTAATCCTTTACTAAATTCATTTACAATGCTTGGCTTTAACTTTCTTGCTGAAGCGATTCTTTCGCTTTGTTTAGTACGCGTCACATATCTAGGCATAAGGTGGACTATGCCATTAAGTCCCTGCTCTCGAGTGGAGAAATTCTTGGGATGAGCCAATTCAAACTGTGTTCAAATTCCAGAAACAAATAACCATCTATTCAACTCAAGAACGAGCTGCTCGCAATAGGCTATTAAGTTGAAAGCTAGATTGGTTTAGTAAAGGGAGAATGAGTAACACATTCAACTGGTAAGTTTAAACAACTCTTGAGAACATCAACAATTATTGTTTTGATTAACAAAAAAAAATTGAGTTGAGAGGATGACGCCTCACTAGGAAAAGTCGCCAGACACAAAAAAACACTTACATTTACTTTACCTTTAAAAGACGAATGAAGGTTCAAACCTACAACCTGTCAAATACAAAACTACCATGCTCCACTCAGCTAACCTCTCTTGGATTACAACATCATCACTTGCAGGATATAAGGAATTAGACCAAGATTTTTTTTTTTTATCAAAAAGGTTGTCTCAATACCACATCAATGGTCAAGATAAAATGTTATTGCAGTGAAAGTATCAGGTTTTGATCATTGAACGAGATTCGTAAAATTTAAAACAGACAATATATATCCGTTTTCTAATAAATACAAAAGGTTGGTCACATTCATCGTAATCTCTAGTTTGTTTATTTTTTATATTGAAATTACTAATTTAAAAAAGAAAAATCTTATAAAGCGTCCTAGTGGGTATTAGTGAGCACAGCAATTCATCGATTATTTCCACTCTAGTAATTAGCTTATCGACTTGGAGTAGAATGTACGTTTTCGTTAACCAAGGGAACATTTTATTCTTCAGGGGAGAATGAAATACATTTAATGAATGCTGGTATCTTCCTTCGGTATTTCAACAATTTTGTCTGACATGCCTTCAGAAAATCTACCAAACAACTGATCCAATCGTGGAACACCTAGGCTATTTCCGCACGGATCATTCTTCCTGCATTGCACCAATTTAGCAACTGCGTTAACTTTCTCAACAATTAGTGGAAGTAGCTGAGCTGCCTCATTCAAGAATTGAGCTCCAGCTCCTCTCGAAATGTCCCCACCAGAAACCTTTTCTAGTTTTGAAAATAACTGCACCGCACTCTCAGCTGCAGCATCCAAGCTACCAAATGCTTCCTTGCATGCAGCTATGATTTCTGCTAGCTCACTCCCTTCACAAACATCTTGCTTTTGATCTCTGCCTTCCCTCATCTGATTGTCAGCTGAATTTTCCTCCACAGGGCGTCTGGTTAATTCACATGTTGGATCTGCTAAACCTTGTGCTGAATTATTGAGGTCCTACAATAAGCATTTTGAGCACCAAATATTGAGTCAATCATGGTGTTACAATTCATAATAAATGACTGGCTTTTCAAATAGCATTTTTAAGTATTAAAACAGAAAGAATGAATTCGAGTCACAATGAATAAAATAAAGAGACAGACTGAAACTTGAAAGTACTGCTGATAATCGGTGATTGTGGGTTCAGCAATGCTAATTAAAACTACATGACCCCATGAGGGGTAATTTAATTTCAAAGAACAAAATACCTATCCATTTAGTACCAATGCTGATATTCATCAAACTGCTTTCATCATGTTTGGTTGCTAAAAGGGCATAATTTTATATATCTGCATAACACCCTATATATACCTGCTCAGAAGAATCTCTTACTTCCTCACTTTCCATTTCCTGCAAGGATCTGTGTTCAGATATATTATGATTTGAAGCTTCACCCTCAGAGCTCTTGCTTTTATCAATCTTATTGCTGACAGGACTGCCAAATAGTCTCTTGCAGTTCCCTGGGTAATCCCGCTGAACAACATACTTTGCAGAAAACCTTCTAACTAAGGAATTTCTTGACTCTATCTGCACAAATAACACACAAAAAAAAAAGGGAAAAAGAATACTGTAAGGTTAAGAACTTGAGATACTTCAGCTACTGTAGCCTACGTCAATAATAAAATCTTAGGACCTATTTGATTACTGTTCTCATTTCCTGTCTTCAGATTTCAGAATTTTATAAAGAAAATACTAAAAATAGTAAAAATAATAAAATAGATTTTACTATTTCTTTCATAAAATTTTGAAAACAGAGCACAGAAATAAAAATGGAAACCAAATAGGCCCTTACAACCTTAAGTTTTAGAACAATTCAACCCCACCAAGGTATATCTTTTATATCCAAAATTTGCCACTAGACTCTCCCCATGAAGAAAGCTTTAGTTTTTATTTTTGCAACAAATTAATTTTTACTGCTTTTGTACTCTACTTTTCTTGAATCAGTCCGCCAGAAAAGTATGATAACAATCTCTTTCCACTTCTCTTGCTAAATGTGATTTACAAACAAAATCTTCATAGAAATCACGAGAAACTGTTGTAAAACAGAATCCTCACCCACAGGTCCTTTAAATGATTTTCCAATAAGAAAATGCATGAAATGTTCAGAACTGATAGATCCCCTCATCCATCAGTTGGGAACACCACTGTGCAAAGCTGAAACACTAGTACATTTTAGAAACTGAAGATATTAACTAAAACTAACAACATAAATCAGCTATATTGCCAACACTATATACTGAAGTTCAAAATAGGCAGCTTACTATGAGGTTCCCTTAAAAAAAAAAAAAAAGGGACAAACAAATCATGAGATTAATAAAAAGTAATGGAAAGAAGACTCTACTATTTAAATTCCCCATTTCATCAAAGACTAACCTTGTGCGTGTTAGATAAGCTGCCAAAATGTTGCTTAAACATATCACTATCTTCACAATGCAGACTGCCCAAGTTAACTTCGTGAATTGTTTTTGACTGACTTCCAGATTCATCTAAATGAAGCTGCTCTGCTTTTCTGTCAGAAACTTCTTTGGCCGACCAAGAAACATCTTTGTTATTGCAGCCAACTTGCTGCTCTAAAACAAGACCCAAATTTTCATTTTCACAGTGGCTGCTGAGCCCAAAGGAATTCTGGTCTCCGCTGATTGCAGCCTTATCTTGTTCTGTAATGAGCCATATTTAAAATTAGTTCCATATTTATTTTAGCTACAATGCTTGGTGCCTTGGCCTGGATCATGCACGTTCAAATTCATAACATTGTGCAAAAAGCCCGAATAGACCAGGCAAGGGGCCAAAGTCACTAGAAGATAATGCACTTTACATAGATGTTGCTAAGTGATTCTTCAGTAGCATGCAGACAACAATACTGGCTGGTTTCCATTGAATATGCATCAGTAGCAGCATTTCTAGAAATTATGGTCATTTATGTTGGTAGGTTTTTTTTGGGATAAAAGAAGAAATTTCATTAATAAGAAGAGAATAATAATACGGATAGAGGACAAAAGATCGTTAAGGCAAAAAGAAAACAAAATAAAGCATAAAAAATATTAAAGCTTTCTAATCTCTTTATCATATCAGAGATAAAAACCCCTCTGAAAAGGTGATGTGCCTTACACCAAATAGATGTTAAGCGTCTAATCTTATCCCACAAAACCTGCTTATAGCGGTAGTTAATTTGAGAAAACCACTTAGTCCTCAAAGATATAAGAGTCACCATATTAGTCCTCCAAAAGTATTGTCATCAGATAAGTCCCTCAAAGGTGCAAAGTACAAAACAGTTATGAAACTCAGCGTTTTTTGTCACCAATTTATTCTTCCATAAAGATAAACATGGGATGCTATAGATAGTTAAGGGGGGTTATTTGGTGACAATGTCATTAGGAGGACAAAAGCAGTGACACCTATATCTTTTGACAACAAAAACAAAAAGGTTTTAGTGTTAATTGATTTATCCAATTATAGTGAGCAGACTTGATTACTAACACCATATTTATTTATTTGGCCCCATAATGGGGACTTTTACAGCTTTACGAGGACAAGCCTAAGAGAAACGAGTAATGTAACATATATTATTTCTTCTATCGTGAAACCAAACCACAAACCATCACATTTTATTCTCTAATCAATAGGCGTAAGCTGGAAGGAGACCAAGTGTTTTAACATTGTTTGAATTCGGGGCCAAAACACAAGGCATGGTATCCGCCATTATTACTTGGATGTGACAGTGAGATTCTTAATAGTCGCCACAAGTAAAGGGTTAAGAGCTACATAAGATGTAACCGTGACCTAATCAATAGTGAGGATTTATACATGATCAGGTCATGTGCAATTTGCACGCAGGTCCTCACCAGAGATTGGCTGCATATTTAATTGAAATGTCACCCATAAGTTGCTATCCATTAATCAAACAGAACAGGCTTTACATACTCCAATAACAGGAGGAATTAAACAAATGATCTATTGCATTTTGACAGACCACATTAAGCTCTCTCTCCTAGTCTATGTTATGTCTTCCTCTTATTCTGAGAATAAAAGTCACTTATTTAGAATGGACTGCCTGGTTGGGTTATTGGAAAATGGATTTGTCCAGAATTTGGACTTCGGAGCAACTATGTCATACCATACTGAGATTCTGTAAGGTGTAAAGAAGGCATGGGAGGGAAGAATTCTAGTTCTCAAGGATAATTTTCCTCTGCATTTTTTGTCTTTCTTTTATCATCTGCTCAAGTAATACTTTCTTCTCCAGTAAATTTTCCATTTTCATTTAGGAAGAACAAGATAGAGCTTAGAAACATTTTATAATACACACAAATAGAAATAGTGTGAATATATGTCGTTTATAATTGTTCACAAAGCAAACACATACAATTTGCAAACCACTCTGCATGCAATATCAAACGCCTGTTAATTATAATTACTTTGCAAAGCTAGACATGAAACTATAGTGTATATAGCCCAAAGATTTGTGTTAGATACAATAGCTGTTCATCATCAAAACCATATTATTCAAACCAAATTTGAAACAAACTTGATTGACAAGATCAGGTCTCGTGCTATCAAGAGTAAAGATGAAGATTTAGAAATGTGATGTAAGCACAAGAGTTCGACTTACTTAAAGAAATCTCTAGAAACTTTTTGTCCATCAGATTTTGCATCTCTGGGGAGGAAAGAGCATCCATGCAAACAGTGTAAATGGAGAGCCAATGATTGTCCATAGCACTGTTGCTGAAAATTTATAGTGACTTCAGGAGCAAAGACCTGATACACCAACAAAAGTTCAAGATTTAGTTTAAAGCCTTACCTAAAACCTCCTGCAGGCCTTGAATAACATTGAGAATTTACAGTCTCTGGTGATGAAGCAGCATGAACTGATGGCATTTGAATTTCTGGGGTTGAAGGAGCTTCTGCCTGATCATCATCAAAGCAAGAGAAGAGATATTAGAGAGTTACCTTCTTAGTCCAAACCTAACACCATACGTTGTCATCGAATAGCTGAGAGACGTGTTTTTTATTCCAGCACCTACATTGTAGACATGACACTAGACTCCCGTTCCTAATTTTTATAAACCTTCACACCCTCACATGAGAAGCATGAAAAAGAGTTGGTTAGGGTTTCATGCAATGCCATCATGACAAATATGGAACATCACCTCAAAAAGCTAGTCATAGATGTGTAGGTTTGCGCTCAATATATACTTGGTTGTTAAAACTAAGTGAAAAAGAAAATTAAATAAATAACAATCAGAGGCAAATGCAGACTTCGTTAACACTCCAATAACTGAAACTTCAATCACCAAAGGACATTTGACACAGACAGAATTTTCTCTCCTACAAATGACATGGACATACTAGCTTAGCCCAATTTAATTTCATTGAAGGATTAGTTGATTCAAAGGAATTAGCTTTCTCTTGCAAATTCCAAACTGAAATGTCAATTGACCAGTTTCCAACCTTAAATAATTAATTCATACAGTTACACTCTCCAACGATTGCGATATACAATGAAGTTTATAGGATAGGGAAAATAAATAATCCAGAGTACAAATACCTCTGACGAAGTGTAGCTAGGATTCTTGCAGACAATATTGGAGCTGGTCACTTTCACTTGTGCCCATTTTGGAAGTCTGGAAATACTAAATTTAAAAGATGAAGCCTCTCTATGACAACTTTCTGGACAAAGCACTACATCTCCACTTTGGTTGTTGTTTCCTAACAAGCACACATCCTCAGGATTGACCTTGGAGTTCTGGCAGTCCTCTTCACAAAATGATAGATCACTAGAAGCAGGAGGCTGAGCAAAGCTCCTTGTACACAGTGGATTACCTCTCTCCATTATTCTCTCCAAGATTTTAGAAGACAGTGGAGCAGGCAATTTCCATACAAAAACACATCCATCACCATCTACCTGAATATGAATATGTTGATAATGGTTACAAAAAGGCAGGCATCAGCACTTTTCCTTTTCAATCATCATGACTAAAGTAAACCTACTTAGTCAGTGGCTAGGACACCAGAGAATTTGCACATGTGAGTTCATCTCCCTCGTCATTTATTGTCTAAATGCACATTTAACAAAAAATAAAAAATTTCATAACCCCATGAAGACTTTTCTGTTGCGGCACCATTTTGCTCGTCAACTCATGTTTGGAATCATGGTACATAGTGAGATTGTGGTACCAATTGAAAATCATCAAATCATATTAAGAACTAGTCTTTTCAGTGAAAATTAAGAAGACTATTATTGATAATGGAATTAATGTTGAAAAGCTTGCAAGTCTACAGTTTACTTCCCAATTAGCCACATGATGTGTTAATGTTGTGGATGTTTAACCAAATACATGGTTATACATATTTTCAAGTCTCCATGTATATCTTTTTCTATTCTTTCTTTAACATGATGCTTTAATGTTATCCTAAAACAGCCTTGACTAATTTCCTAAATAATAATAATAGTCATAATAATATTCACCTTGTAAATGCAAAACATAGCCTACATCTCGTTTGTTGTCTAGAATTAAGCATGGAATTAGAGCTTGAAATTAAAATTGGATGGTCCAATTCCAATTTTCATGTTTGGAGTAACATATAAAATTGGCATTATAATTCCACAATTCAATTTCATGGAAAAAAACAATGGACTCTTCTTAATTCCTGACTCATACCCTATGAATTGTCAATTCCAAAACTTCTTAAATGTCCCTTTCCTCATTAAAATTTATATAGTCCTATCTCTTTCTCATTTATTTTCTAACAATTATATTACAATTATTTAGTAAATCCAAACATAAAATTTAAAAGATTCTAAGTCAATTTCAAATTTCCAATTCTGAAAGAATTGGAAATGAAAATTGAAATTGATTCCAACATCCAAACAGACCGAAAAGTATAGAATGAAAGAAATAACCATTAAGCATAAAAGAATCTCACTGAAACTATGCGCTTGCAATCAGGCAAGAAGATGACACCAGTTACAATTTCAGCATGCCCCGTGGCCTTTGCAACCATCTCTCCAGTGATAAAGTCATAAATACAGATGGACTTAGTAGAGTACAAGCAGACAACATAAGTGCAGCTTGGATCCATTATAACCTGTCAACGTTATTAGCTCCTCGAAAAGTAGGATAGCATCTGTGAGTATTCTTTAACCATAAAACTCACCTTTATAGGTTCTCCAAAATTTTTATCACGAGTGTATGACTTAATTAGCTTCCAAGAATCTGTGTCAAACATCTTTATCTTCTTATCCTACAAGTATTATAATGAAATTAGCAATCCTGAGCACCGATTTCTGCAAATGATGGGTGACGACCTTATTGAATTGACATATAGACAAAACTAATTGGATATTTGTTTGAGAATTTATTTGGGAGGTCTTCTACAGCCAACAACCCCCCTCGAATTGACATGTGTACTGCTCTTAACAAACGTATACTATACCTGTCCAACTGTGACAACAGTCTTACATGTCCAATCCACAGCCATATCATAAACAGTTCCACGTGTTGAAGCCTTTTGACGATGTTGCTGCAAAATTTTATAACCATTATCTGCCACCACCACATCACGAAGCACCAGGAAACTGTATAAAAGAAGTATTCATTAACCATAGAGGATACCATATGCCATAAAAATAATATTGGGTTAACTGGTTATCGTATTATGGCTGGAAACCAGAATGTGATGACCATATAGAATAAGGCAAGAAGCACATGAGATCCAGAAGGAAAAACTAGACTTATCTAATTGACATTTCTAAATGGTGACTGGAGGTCACGGGTTCAAATACTGAAAGCAGTCTCTTTGCAAAGTGGGGATAAGACTGCTTACATCTATCTTTCCCAGACCCCATTAGGTGGGAGCCTGGTGCATGTGATTCGCCCTTTATTTAATTGACATTTCCATGCAAAACATATGCAGAATTTAAGGCCGTCTACTGGCATCTATGAAACTAAGCCATAGAGAACAATGTTTAAAATTATCCGGGAACTAATCAAAGGTTTAAACAGATTTTCACAACTTTAACAAATCAGGAACTCAGGATTAAAAATAGATATTCTATATGTTTACATAAGCTTGATTTATGTACAGAACATCTTATAACCAAAATCATTGAGAGAGCATTTAAAAATAAAAGGAATTATTTCCCCATAATGATCAAAACCCAATATAGGAGTAGTCAATCCCGGATAGCGGCGCGGAGCGGCCAGCTCCAAAACCGCTATAGTGGGATAGTGCATAGCAGAATAGCCACTATTTTAAAACATATAGAAAAACATTATGTAATTTACTATATACATATATATATATACTGAAAAATAAGAATATTACCAAAAATTTTACCTATATTTATTATCAATAATCAAAAGTTATTGCAAAATATATTAAACACATAATTATCATTGATTTACTGCATAAATAAAAGTGAATAAATAAAAGCATAGTGCATAACGAAAAATAAAAAACAATAAAAGCGCAGGGGTTTCTTTTTTTTTTTGGGGTGGGGGGCGTTGATAAGTTTAATAGTATATTAGAGGAATTAAATAAAACAGCATACTCAGGAACTTAAGCCTCTGAGACTTAAAGGCCCAACAATTCTTTTTTATAAAAGAAGAGAAAAAACTATCAGCCAAAGAGAAGTAAGCCCAATAAAAGTTTCAGCACATTAAAAAACCCTAAACTATGCAGATAAAAGAAAAAGAGTTTAATTTATATACCCTAACAGTATAAAAATATTTTACATTATCATCTAATCAAATCACTCTATTTATTTGATATTTTAAGTAATGGGTGAGAGACTTAACCACTTTTACTAATGTAGTAATAGATAATTGGATAATAATATAAAAAAAGTTTACTGCGTACAAATTAATCTCAAAGAAGGAAAAAACCCAAAACAAGACAGCTCTACTGCGCCTTCGGGAAAGACTAGAAGAAGGGAAAGGGTTCATCAAGATGGGAAGCCGGAGAAGAAGGGGTTTCTATCTGAAAAACTCTCCATTTCACTGCGTCTCTTGCAATTGCAGCCGCTATTCCGCGATTTGGCCCGCAATCTGCCGCGACTAGCTCCCGCAACGGCCGCGATCTCCATACGCGACGCAATGGCTTCCTTGTAGCTGCGGAGGGCTGTGACGCGACGCCACGGTGCAATAGCGCCGCTATCGCACGCTTTTGATAACTAGTCAATATATTTTTTGAAAAGGCACTGTCAGAAACTTTTCAAACATTGTTTCAGTGCACAAAGTCACATTTCACTGTCTCTGTTTCTCCACTTGACTTTTGAAGGAATTGGGTGGGACTGCTTTCAGACCAAATCAGATCATCTGAAAATTACTATCCTAATGTCCAGTTCTTGCTGTAGAACCTCTAAACGTTTGAACTTTAAAATTATCATAAACTTCACACACATTACTATTGTTTATGACACAATGATAATTTTAAATTGAAATGCACTGGTCTAGTATATGCCAGTTAGTTTACGCAGATTATTTGAAAAAAAAAAAAAAATGTTTCCCTTCACGTCCCTCATATTCACCACATATGTGCAAAACCAGCCAACCTATTTTGTTATTGATGTGACCCATCGAGTAGACAAATAAAATACTGAAGCAAACTAATTTGTTTTGGCTTCAACAATGTCTCTCTGGCACATTTTGACTCCCACGAGTCAACCATGAAGATGTTGCATTGAACGTTGACCCAGTCGTACTTGTCAGTTGGTAGACACCATAGACAAATTCCCTAATTGTATTCACAAGATTGGTTAAGTTCAAAGTTATCTAAAGCTTTTTATGGACAGTTTCAATTTCCTTTTCTTCAATAGTTCAGCAAAACTCACATAATCCATTTTACACTTTTTTAGTTTTAAATTTGGTTAATGTTTGTGAAGCCAAAACTGTACTAGCATACCTATCAGCACTACAACTGAGGATCCTGCAACTGTTGCTGCTAATTTTGACCGATGTCACCGCAGCCAAATGATCATCAATGCTTTTAATGAGATCAAAATTTCTGCCATATACCCCCAAAGAGTCATTAACATGCATAAAAAGCTAACTAGAGTAACCTAAAAAATTGTGAACCCGCACCTGTTCACATCATAGAGATGGATCATACAATCCCGTCCCCCCGAGGCAAGAAAGTAATTATTTTTTGCAATGTTTTCATGCATGTCTTGTGTAAAGCTTAATGTAAGAATCTCTGCATCATGAGCACCCTGAAATGATGTGGAGGACATAAATGGCTATTAAAAATAATGCAGAATACCTTCAAACATAGTTTTACTGCACAACAGTTTTAAGATAATCACAGATGCCTGAACTCACCTGAAAACATGTGTAATCTGAAGTTTGAAGGTTGTATACATGAAGGTTTCCCCTGCAATCACCAGCAGCAAGATACTTTCCATCTGAACTAACAGCAAGTGACCGAAACTCTTGACTTGTAAGATCTGCCTTAACTGCATCACGTTCAAAAGTCCCAGCACCAACTGCAGCAATAGACAGGAAGAGCACAACATGTAGGACAGCGAGAAGAAGAAAACCTTTTTAAACTTGAATTAGTGATTAAGAACTTTGTCCACACTCCTGAGTTACCTAAACATGAAGAACCCAATAGTTCCATCTTTAACAGGTGATGCTCTTTAGCGTCTTTTGATGAATCAGATTGCAAAGCAAGATCCCATAGCCTAATCGTACCATCAGCAGAGCATGTTGCAAAAGAAATTCCCCCTGAACAACCTCTAGCAGTGCATGCAAGAGCTGGATCATGCATGTTTTCACAACATAGATTCTTGATATCCCATATGCATGAGGAATGCGAAACTAGCACAAAACACCTTGTGGCCTGAAAAAAATGGAAAGATTTTTCTGCATGAACCACTAATAAACCTATACCCCACCTTGTTGGCCCAGAAAATATGGTGAAAAAATTTGCTGCATCAGCCGCTAATTTACAATCTTAGGACTTTGGTAGCAAGAAGCTAATCTATCATGAATAGGTAACCAAATTTATCTAACAAGTGAACTAATAACATTCCAAAGAAATCATTTACCTGATTCACATCATGGATGTCCCAAATGTAGAGACTATGATCTCTGTAAATGACCACTGTAGGGTAAAAAACAAAGAATATATAAACCTGCAATGCAAAATTATGTTAAATACACTAACAAGTTGAAAGTTTAGCACTCACCAAGCTTTTCAAAGGCTGAAAACTGACACGCAACTGCATCAGGCAGTGCAAGCAAATTTTGAAAATCCTGTTCGCAAATGGTATTGTTTTCTTCATAAAATATTTTGGCCTTTGAATATAATATCTTGCCCACGTATTCTAGAGACATCGGGGTAAATAATTGGACTGCTCCATTATTGCAAGCACAAGCAATTAGCTTTCCTGATGTTGATAATGCAAAAGCTTTTTGGACCTGAAAATGATAATTTTGGTAATTGTCAAAACTTACAAGTAATTAACACCATAATGATTCCCCTAACAAGTAACAACTTCAAATTTGATACGGTACAGTTTACAAGGGTGTGATCAACTCTACTTTAATCTACAGTTGCTGAGCAAAATTACTTAAGGCATTTAGAGAATATAAGTATATCAACAATCAATGACAAAGACCATGTATACTGTAAACTTCAGACCATTCACAATCAGATTCAGAAATAAATGTCACTCCAAGTCAATAAATTAGGAAACCTCAAGTTGGCCATAACTGCAGCCAGCATCTTAGAAACTAGAAACATTATAAGGATGTTCCAGCCTAAACTAGAAATACATTATGTTCTAGCCTATACTGGAAAATATATTTTAAGTCTATATAGGTCAGTTACAAGTTGAGGATGCTGTGATGAGTGGACACAGCATTAGAAAAAAAGTTGGGATAGGGCCTACTATAGAGAAGATAGTAGAATCTTGCCTTAAATGGTTTGGACAGGTATAGAGGAGAATTGCAGAGACCCCAATAAGGAGAGTAATCCTATAATTATTAATTAAAGGTAGAGGAAAACCTAGGAAACTATAGCGAAAATAATTAAAAGATATTTAGATGCTAACTATTTAAACATAAATATGATATATGAGAGAACACTATGATATCATTTAATCCATATAACCAACCCTATCTAGTGGGACAGGGTTTTGCTGTTGTAGGTTATTTACAAGTTACTAGTGAAACTTAACATATCGTCCCTTAATATTTCCTCTTTCAAAAAGATATTTTAGCATGCTTAGATATATTAAGAAAATGATATAAGCATACCTTCAAAGCCACTGACTTCTTCACTGACAACCCAGAATGAATGAGGTGCAAAATTCCTGTAAACAGAAAAATGGAGCTATTAGATAATGCATCATGTTGGTCCAAGAAACGCTAATGCCTCAAAATCTCAAAAAATTATCAATCTTAGACCCAATCAGAACCAAATCAAACCTGAATCAGTCAATGCATATATAGGAAAGCAATCACCAGCTTGTTTGCAATTATAGCCGCTGTTACTCCCCACAGAAGAAGCAATATATAAAGAGCTTCCTTTATGAATAGCAAGATTGGATGGCTTTTCATGTATCACTATTGATGCCGACCTGCTAAATCCTCTATTTATTTGTGTCCTTTTAGATGATCTTAATACCCAGAATTTCAAGTGTTTTTCACCGGCAGTTATAATAAATTTTGCATCCGACGAAAAGCTAACACTTGAGATGTCAGAAAAACTTGAAGCTGCTTGAACCTTTGTTACCAGCTCACAACTCCGCCAGTCCCAAAGGTAAATATATCCCCCAACAGATACCAGATGTTTACCTAGGACAGAATACTACAGAATAAGTAAGAAGCAATGAGTAATAAAATTCAAGTAGCCAAGCATATAGATTGCTGAAGTGTAACCAACCACTGGGTGAGAAGCAGATGCATGCAACTCCATATAGATGACCTTTTAGTTGTGAGACAACAGACAATGTAGACCAATCCCATACTACTACCGAAGACTGACTTCCTACCTGCAAAACCTAGTTAGATTATTGTAAATACAATGGATAAAACATGAAGCCATTATATTCTCAATCTTTTTCATATCCATAAATGTGGAGAAGAAGAGATAAGGGGAGAAAAGAAAGGAATATATGTCATCAGTCATCCTTCCGCAGCCTGAATGAGGAATGCTCCAGTCATGCATTAATCAAGTTCATTTACTGAAGACATGACTATGCAAATTACATCTTTACTATATTATATCTCAAGTTCTCAAGTTCAAAAATTCTTGTCATAATGCTTTTTTCATGAAAAAGAAATTGGTTAAAAAGAGTAGAGTACAGAGAAAGAGGATATCCTCACAAGAAGAAAGTAAAATAGAAAGCAGATCCGGGATTGAACCTTGTAACAACTAACAAGGCTTGTCAGTTTTTCCACATATCTAACAGAGAAACACCTCTGAAGACAACCCTATCCCAAATGATGTATAAAGACAAAAAATGTACCTTGAAAATTTTAGTGCCTATTTGGTTTGAGTTTTCAGTTTTCAGTTTTCCAGATTTTATAAAGGAAATACTGAAAATTCTGAAAACTACAGCCCTGTTTGGTTTGAGTTTCCAGTTTTCATTTTCAGGATTTTGTGAAGAAAAAACTGGAAACTGGAAATGAAAACTGAAAATTGAATTTTGTAATTTTCAAAATTTTCAATATTTTCAATATTTCCTTCATAAAATCTGGAAAACTGGAAAACTAAAAACTGGAAACTCAAACCACACAGCCGCTATAAATTTCAATTTTCAATTTTCAGTATTTCCTTCACAAAATCTGAAAAACTAAAAATGAAAACTGAAAACTCAAACCAAATAGGCTCTTAGCATTCCTTTCAAGCCAAAGAAACTACAAAATATAAATGCCTAGCACTGCCACAGAACCTTGGATTGTTTACGAAAGCCAAAACCAATAAATTTAACAAGAAACTGATGCAGGTCCTTAGGGGTAGGGCAGACCCAATGCTCTCCAAAAACCACAAAAGTTAGTGCTAGAGGCAATTTGCAGCATAACAATGTAAACAAAAAGATGAGTATCACACTCAGCTTGTTGTAAACACTCAATTTATTTGATAGTTATCAATGAGACATTATTTTTTAACCTTCTAATTATTCCTTATTGAGTTTTACAAACATCCTGTGATTCTCTCCTCAATTTAGAATGAAACATTACCCCTCCCCTCCCTTCCCACCCAACCTCCTCCGTCCACACATACCCCTTAGGCTCTGTGAAAAAAACATTACTAAGCAAATAGAAGTCAGTACACACAAAAATTTTCTGTAAAATAAAACTCTAAAAAAACACCATCCTTGTGGTAACATTCTCAGCAAAATGAAGCTATATTTATTCATTTGTCAAGACTCAACAACTGATTGCGGCATGTGAACGTACAGAACATTAATACAATGATCAAGTTACAATAGTTGATTCTTACCTCTGCAGCCGCAACAAAGCACCCATCTCGTGACAAAGCCACACAGCTCAAAGGCTTTGGCGGTCTATGAGACACCATTAGGTGTGACTGAGTACCCAAATTCACATCATAAACCACCACCACGGAACCCGCCAAATAAGCACATTTGGAACTCGAGCCATTCGAAGCTAACCCATTGCCATTCTTCGTCGTCAATCCAATTACCTCCTCCAAAACCAGCTGCAGAAAATAAAATTACAAAAAAATAATAATAATAATGATAAGGAGCACCCTAAACAGCGATTGTGCATTGGTATGGAAACAAAATCACTGCTCAATACAGCTCAATAAGCAAACTATCCACGAAATTTTTAATTAGCACACTTTTTCTTGCTCAATATTCTAGGAGAAACAAACAGTGTTAGGGTTTATGGTTCTGAAAATCAGAAACCACCTTGACGAAAATCTCGAACATAAGAAACACCCAGAACAGCAATTGAACATTGAATTTTGGAGGGGAAAATAATCATAACTCAGCACTACTACTAACTACGCAAATTTACCGTGGAAGTTTTACTTAGCTCACAGTTTCTGTCTCGATTTTCTAGGGAACAAATATCGATAGGGTTCATGAGCCACAAAATCAAAACGCACGTTGCTTTATTTACACAACAAACCAAAAAAAAATGTGCATACGAGAAAAAAAAAAACCTTTGATGCTGTATCAGGTTTGTTGATTCTGCAAGTGGATTTCATTCTGATCAGAGAACGAATGCATCCCCAATCAAGTAACCTTGAAAATCACAACCACAATGGCAATGTGCGTTTGAATTTTTGGAGAGAGAGAGTGAGTAAACACTGAGCATTGAAGAGAGAGGGGGCGGGGCGGGAATTTTGCTCAAATGCAAATGAAAGTGACTGTACCTTTTTTTTTTCTCTTTCTTTTTGGGTAAACGATACAGTCCAAAATTACAATAAACTCTACTCTACACCAGATTAAATTTAAATAACTATTAAAAGTAATTATTTTAATACAACTTTAGTTTTTATATAATATTAAATATAATAATAATAAATAAATAAATACAAATAGAAGATTCATAAAACATAAGGTATAATATATTTAATATTTGATTTGATTAAAGGGAGTGATTATCGTCACTCTTATTTATTTATTGTCATTCCATAGTAATTGCACTCAATTTTATCATTCTCGAAATGCCGTTAAGGTTATTTTAGTGGTTTTTTATTTTAAATTTTTCAGATGTAAATTAAAAATTGTGTATTAAAATTTTAATTATTATTACAAATTTTTTCCTTATTATTTTTATTTTTTGACATTTCTAAATATCTTTAATTAAATTATGTTTTTCGATGTGGCATCTCTTTGTTATATTTATTAATTAAATAAATAAAATTTAATTAACACATAATTTCTTAGATTTTTCTGCATATAATTCATTAGGAAAATGATTTTTGATACAAAGGGATATATAATATATGAAAATAGCATGATTACATGTATTTAACATTTTACATCTACCTCACCATAATTTCTGCATTCTCACAAGTAATTATATATATAACCCGTGCAATACATGGATGATTTAATCATATGCTCTTATTTAAGATTAAATATGTGAAATAAGTTTTAATTAAAGATTAATAAAGTAAATAAAATTATTAAAATATACAGATACAAAATTATGGAAATATATTATACATTTAATGGTAATAAATCATGATAATTTATTATATAATCTTTTCCCCTTTTTTCTTTTTGAATGGAAAAAACTAAAAATTATATTAAGAATAAAAAATTATATAAATTGATAATAATTACATAGCAAGTAAATCATTACTTGTACATTGACATGTTTGTTATCACTTGTTTTGGGTCTTTGGCCTTGAAGTAAAAAAAAAAATCTTTGTTATTACAATAAAGTCAAATTCCCCTATCAGAATAACACGAAATAATACATTGTATCCAGCAAATAACAATAGAGTATACATAGAAGAAAGCCCTAAAAAACTTGGATATAATGACAATAAAAATATAAAAACCCAATATTCATCTCTAGATATTCGAAATTCTTGATAGAATACAGTCTTTATTAGCTTCAATTTCAATGCTAAAACTCTCAGTTTTAACCTTAATTGCCCCTATTCAACACAGAAAGCACAAAAGTAAACTTAATTCCTAAATGTTATGGATTCTAGAAAGTAGAGTAACCAAAATCTCAAAAATCTTACCAATAATCCATCCACATGTGCAATATTCTACTATGGATCAACCAATGCATTCAATGCATTATTTATATCAAACAACATCATTTTCCCAACAGATCCAACTATGTAGATAAACCATAAACCGTTTAAAGCAATTATAAATGGTCTAGACAATATAAATTATCTACTATTTAATATACGGTAGCCAGTCAATACTAAAAAACATTTAAAATGATCCCGTATACACAAATCATAAACATATTTAATATGAAAACATTCCAACCTTTGGGAATTCGGTAACTTGCATCATCTAAATGCAGAGTGTACATTCCTCATTTTCACTTATCTCGTATAAGAAGATTATTCTAACACCAAAAGAAGAATTAAATTGGCAAATCTTGGACTAACTATTTAAGTTTATATCTTTCTTTGCCTCTCGGAAGGTAATAAGTGACCAAGTAACATAACGCATTGTTTCATCAATAGCCTATGCACTTCATAAAATAAAAGAAAAAAAAGTAGATTAATAAGATATGATTAGTTTATATAAACCTTAAAAGCTAAAAGTAATGGATATCTACCTTGGAAAACAAAAAAACTCCTATGTTAGTGGCCTTTTGCTTCAAGATTTCTTCGTGTTCTTCCTGTTTAAAGGTAAAAGGTAGAAGAAGTTAAGCATACTCAAAATTGAAATCTAAATTGACCGCTGCTGTTAATCTGCAGACAAATACTCATAACAAAATAATAATAATGATTAGGATTCTAAGAAAATTGTGTAAGAATAAAATTGTGAAATAGTTAGGTTTGATTAAAAATGTTGGATTATTGTAAGAACATAAATTAAAAAAATACATTTTCGTACCAAATGAAAAGAGCAATAAAAAAAGACAATGTATGAGACTGTAAATGGAAATAGGACTAACGCTACAAACAGAGCTTCTTAATGGTGGAATCATTCTTGTTGAGGTGCAGCAGCATGGATATGTTTGTAGTCGACACCTTGGCTAGCCAATGGTTGTAGGTATAAATGTGCACAAAAAAAGAGGGTTGAATAGTATTTTACTTCATTTTGCATATTTGAAACCTTTAACACAAATAATATCAAATATGAAACTTGTAGTGTAGCGAAAATACAGTTAGTAGTTTCAGAAAGTAGATTTCTAAGTCAATGATAAAAAACGTAAAAACTTAAAGCGTTATACCAGCATAAGTTCAATTAAAAACCATAACAGAAAAATAAAGAAGATTAAGGAGAAGAAGATGTAACACAAATATTTTATACTGGTTTGACCAAATATGCCTATATCCAGTACTTAACACATGTTGAGGTTCCACTAAACATCTTTCTCAACCCAAAAAAGGAAAAATTAGATAGTCTTTACATTAGTCTTCTCAAACTCTTATTTGTGACTGGCAAACAACCCCTACTGTCACAAATTGAGTAATTATTCATCAATTTCTTCAAGCTAAATTGAGTAGTTATCCACCAGCCTCTCCAAGCTGAACCGAGTAGTCTTATACTAGCCTCTCCAAGCTAACACCTGTGACCAGTAGATAACCCCTACTGTCACAAACCTGAGTAGTTATTCACCAGCCTCTCTAAGCCGAACCAAGTAATTATTCACTAGTCTCTCCAAGCTAAACCAAGTAGCTATTCACCAGCCTTTCTAAGCAAAAACCGTGACGTAAACCAACTGTTACTGTCATGTTGTAAGTAGTCTTTAACTAGCATCTCCAAGCTAAACCGTGATCAGTAAGAACATCTCATTTTCGCGTTGCAAGTAGTTTTACATTAGTCTATCCAAGCTATCAGATAGCGATCACTACTGGATCGAAGATACAAAGGTTTTGTGTTTGGGTTGCCACTCAAACTATCCTACACTCAAGTTTCCTTAACATATACATGAATAACCTGGGAAAGCTTGAATGACTTCTTTCTATCATTTCTTCCTAAGAATAATATATACATATTCAAGAACGTAGAAAGAGGAATTTTTACAAGTAAGGAATCAGATTACATCATCATATGAACCTTACTAGATATGCGAAAAGAGATTTTTGTAGAGTTTTCTCTTCTTGTGCAAAGTCTCTCTCTTTTTCGTTTGAGCACAGCATCTTTATATAAAGATGGTTTTCTTGTGATCGTTGCCCTTGATCAAATCTCCAAGTGACACTTGTTGATCATCCATTTGTGTATTGGAAAAGTAGTCTAGAAGAGTAGGCTGACAGTTTGTCAGATCTGTTGCAGAAGCTGTTGTGGCATTGAGGTTTCTGATGTCCCTTCAAAAACTACTCTTACTTTCTAAATATGGTTTCTGAACTCTTTCTTCTAGAAGCTAAGGAAGGTTGATCTAGCTAGCAAAAGAGATGGCGTGCCAATTTTGACACTGGGTTTGACTTTAAATTTGAATTTCAAAAATTCAAATTTTCCTTCTTTTCCAGTAACGTCCAATGCTCCACAATCAAGTGAGCTTTCTGACATGCGGTAATAGATCATTGATGATTCTTTGATCTTCGGGTCTTCAATCTAAGTTTTATGATGATGAAAGGATTGTGATTATACTGATTGAAGGTAGTGTAACACCTGGTTCTCAGAGTTTACTTTATATCTTCATTATAAACATACTTTTTGATGTTCAGTGCTACTTTTTGAAGACTCAAAACTTGATTTTTTTGCAGCATTGATTACTTTTTCCAATCGTTAGCTATTTTAAGCTTGAATAAAGGTATAATTTTACTTTCTTTTCAGTTCATATCTCTTAACATAAGATAAAACATATTTGCACATACAAAGTAAAATATATTCTCGTTTGATTAAGCTTTGATATGCTAAACAATAGAACCTGTTTAATCTCTGAAGAAACTCAAGATAGCCATTAGTCATTCTTCAAAGCATTTTTTTAAAATTGGCGTTGTTGTCATTCAAAACTTGTTAACACTTCTTTGAAGGGTTCTGGAGCTAATAGTGGTAACACAAGAAGTGACTGTGGGTAAAGACGCATTATGGAGTAGAAGCAAGGGTTTTAAAAATGAGGAAACATTCATTGAGTTTGCAATATGATTGAGAGAGGAAAAGAGAGATATTTGAAAGAAATTGTCAAAAACTAGATAGGAAAGATAAAAGAAGAAGAAGAAAAAAGAAAAAGAGAAAGAGAAAGAAGGAAGCATCAATTAAGAAATATTACCCAGTAACAATTCATCATTAGAATTTGAAATAACTAAGAAATATTACCCAATAACAATTCATCATTTGAGATAAATACAAGTTGTAGCTAAACCAAATTTTAAGATAAGAATAAATATACCCATATTGATAATTTTAAGAGATGTAAGATTCAAAAAGTTTTAAGATTCATTGATAGCCATGTTATAAAGTAATTGCCATGATAGTCCGGTTTTCTCTAACTACTATCCAAACTTTGCAATGAATATAAATAATGAATATACTCCAGAAAGCATAAAATTATATATAAAAACCCCTGATGAAATAATAGATAAAAAATATGATCCTTTTCAAATTATTTGTAG
This sequence comes from Dalbergia cochinchinensis, assembly GCA_031216125.1. NCBI lineage: Eukaryota > Viridiplantae > Streptophyta > Magnoliopsida > Fabales > Fabaceae > Dalbergia > Dalbergia cochinchinensis. Next base: position 70,919,816 of record CM062368.1, on the reverse strand, counting down.
CATATATTATAAGGTAACAAAAATAGATTACAACTTTAGGGCTATAAGACAATCTTCAAGAGATGAAACAATATTAGTACAAACAAATTTGAAAAAGACTACAATAAAAGCCCTAAAAAATTGAAGCATGAATAAGTAGTTAAGAATGTACCGCAAGAATGCTTATTAGAAAATTAATAGAGCAACCAAAGATTGAAAATACTCATATAAGAGAAATAATTCAAGAAAGTAATGATATACAACTAAGGATAAATAGACTAGCATCGATAAAAATTCAAGAACTTCAACTATTAAAAGCTGAATCATTTAGGCATTCAATAGATGGTTCAACTATTAATGTACGTATAACAGGAATTAATAATAGTATGCCAAGGGTAATGACACCTGTTTGTAAGGATAGGATAGATTATTCTCTACCAGCCACAAGTATTAAATGTATTAACCAAAGAAGAACCTTTTAAAACAGATAAAGATTATATAAGAGCGGATTTTGAATCTGAATATTATCAGGATTTGAGAAATTGGTTTTTTTCGGCCTTTGCCAAAAATGAATCGGAAGAGATTAGAAAGATATTTTATCAGTATATGGAAGACAATGGAATCAATTTATACTTTTTTCACTAGTTAAAAAAATCATTATGAAAATACAAAAATAAAAGGAGTTTATCCTTTAATAAAAACTACAACTACATGGAAAACAGTTTCAGGAAAAATTATAGAAACCAAATACCCTCCAAAAGAACCCACAATAGCACAGCTATCAGAAAATATAGAATTAGAAGCATCACCATATAAGGATACAAGTGTGGAAGGCAACATAGATAAAAAAAAAATATATAAAAATGATACATCAACAAATAAATTATTCAAATGTAATGCTAGAAACTATAGGCAAGCAATAAATAAGAATAAAAAATGAAAGAGACGCTAATAGTTCTAACAGCAGCTCTGGTAAAACTAAGAATCAACTGACCCCAAAACAGATAGAAACCCCTATATACAAGATAAATGGTAATCCTGATGATGATTAAATCAAATCATAGTAACAATAAAAAGTGCAAAATCCAATGGAACCATTAGGAAAAATTAAAATAAAAGAAAAGGCAAAGGAATTATTTAGCCATGAGGACAAGTATAGCAAAGGAAATAAGCAAGCCATACCCATAATCCAATTAAATATAGTTCTGGAAAACTATGACATAAGTGAACACATAAATAATGTGTAAATTGAACTCCTAAATTTGAACTATAACCCTTGTGAGGACAGATACTGAAAAAGAGAAGGTAGAGGAAGAATGGGAGAAGAAAAGAGAAGAGGAGAACATAGATTGGGAAAAAAAAGTTTTGGAGTAAAAAAATAGAGAGATTTGAAATAGAAGTGTAGTGATTCAGGAGCTTTGGTGATGCAAATGTATAATTAGTGCTTCTCGTAAATAATAAAGTATAAATTTGTTAGTTGAGTTATTTTCATAATAAATCATCTTGAATTAATAATACTATTTCATTTTCTTGTTTCAATATTTTAATGTAGTATTTTGTAAATCTTTATTCATATTTCAAGTAGATAAAATAAGTAATCTTTCTTTTAACAATTTAATTCTATGTTCAATTGTAGTAAGTTTGGAATACAAATGATTTATAATTATTAAAGTTTGAAAACTAATTCTATTTTCGTTTTCCAAACTTAAAATATTTTCTAATACTTCTAAATGGATCTTGTCAAGCCTTTTTATTTCTTATCTGATCAAACATAAAAGGAACATAAAATATGAAGATAAGAAACTCACAAATTTTTGTTGAAGAACTCAAAATCTTTGAAATTATATTCAATAACTAAGAACTAGGGGGATACAATTTTTTATGAGAGTTTAGGCAGATAGTTTTTTTTTTCTGATACTCCTTCTCTACTTACCACTCTCCTTGTGTAGACTTCCTAAAAGGCTTACAATTATTTTCTTTTGAAAAAGTAAATTGTAATAATTCTATTTTCACTAAAGTTGATTATGCTACTAACACTACTTTCACTATTGAGAGATGCTACCAACACTACTTTTATTATTGATGTTTTATCTTTTTCTTCTTTTGTTATGGCAGGATTTTGCTAACATTACAGAGTGCTTTTAAAAGTTATACAGGTCTTCAGTGTCTTCAAAATTAACCTTGGTTGGAATTGACATCTTCGTCATCTTTTGTTTTAGATGACATAGCTTTTAGATGCTTTTGCATCTCTTCTTCTGATGTTGCTGCTATTAAAGTTTCTAAGAGTTGTTTTTTTTTTTTGGGCTAAGAACGGTGATTCCTTCTTGTATTCTTCTTTATTTAATGTGCTGGTAGAAGTGCAACTTGCTGGTGGACTAATTATTTTGTTTTGTGAATATGCCATCTATTCATCAATGGCTTTCAGAGGATTCATTGGAGGTAGAGAGACAAGCTTGGCGAGAAAATACTCCCTACGCGCTGTCATGTCCAGGGCTTCTCTCACCAAATATACCCCTTCCAGAAACCCCTAATAATATCATTCTCTGCTTCTGATTTTAAAGGAATTGATGAAAATTTGCATGATCCCATGGTTATTTCTTTGATTGCTGGAAACTTTCTTGTTAGGAAAGTCCTAGTTGGCCAGGCATGCTTGGCTGACGTACTTTTCTATTTAACTTTCAAGAGGATGTAGCTGAGAATTCCCTGCTCTCATACCATGGCTACCTCATTGGATTCATAAGAGAACGAGCTTACGTTTTCGGCTATGCCTAGCTGAGAACCATAATAGGAATAGAGCCCCTTACAAAAACTGTCCAATACCTAGTAATCGATTGCCACAGGCTAGAACATATCATCCTCGAATGTCTCGGCATCATTACTCTAAGGCTGCAGTCTTAACCCCCCACCTTGCCATGAAGTTGTTGGTATCCGAGACTGAAGTCAGCATTGTACACGCTGATCACAAAGAAGCATGACTCTACTACAATGAATGCCCCAAGTAAAAGGTAGCAAAATCTGAAGAGCCCAAGCCACAAGTCAACTCGATCTTTCATACTAATTAGCTACGTAAAATCTCTGAACTCAACCAAATAGGCAAACTTAAAGAACAACCACAGCCGATTGACTAATTTTCCCCAGTCTAGATCAGGGAGCAATAGAAAAAGTCATCTACATGGGAGCCGCCTCCCAACAGACTTCATATTTGAGCTCATTTCTTTCCTCTTGGAATGCTAACTTCTTCGCCTAGACACCAGCTAACATGCCAGGCATAGACCCTGATGTCATATGCCATATGTTGGCTGTCAATCATAAAGCTTGACCTATAACCCAAAAGAAGAGAATGCTTATGGCAGAAGGCAGTAGGTTGCTCTCGAAGAAACTAAGAAGCTCTTCAAGGCTAGTTTCAGAAGAGAAATTAGGTACACCACATGACTAGCAAATATCATAATGGTTAAGAAAAGCTCGAGTAAGTGGCGCATGTGCATGAATTACATTGACCTCAAAAAAGCTTGTCCTAAAGATTCTTATCCACTGTACAACATCAACAAGCTTGTCAACAATGCCTCATGTTATCAATATTTGAGCTTCATGGATGCCAATTCAGGCTATAACCAGATGAGAACGCACTAGGAAGATGAAGACAAGATAGCCTTCCAGTCTAAGTAAGAAAACTTTTGCCACAAGGTCATGTCATTTGGGTTCAAGAATAGGAGCCATCTACCAGGAGATCATGAACAAAGTTTTTAAAGACTAGATTAGTCGAAACCTCGAGGTCTATATGGATGACATGGTAGCGAAGACCTTTCTAGCAGGAATATATCTATGATCTCAAAGAAATCTTCAGACAGCTTAAGAAATTCAATGTGAAACTTAATCTAGAAAATTATGTCTTTGGTCCATGGCGGCAAGTTCCTCAGGTTCATGTTCTTCCACAAATGAATTGGAGTCAACCTAGACAAGTACCGAGCTAACAGGTGAAGAAAGCTCAAGCTCGGTAAAAGAAGTCCAGCAGCTAACAGGTTAGCTCACAACCTTTTCTTGATTCCTCTCCAAATTGGCTGAGTGAGCTACATGTTTTTTCAAGACCCTAAGCAAATAGGCAGCTTTTGAGTGGATCAACAAATGCGAAGCCTTATTCACAAGCATAAAAACTTCTTCACTACTCCCTCGGTCCTCACCAAGCCTCAAGTTGGAGAACCTCTTTTTCTCTACTTCTCCGTCACCAAGCATGCCATAAGGTCGGTCCTCATCACAGAAAGGAAGCAAGAGCAATAGTTGGTCTATTTCATGAGCAAAAAATTCTAAGGACTCAAGCTAAGATACCAAAAGATATAAAAATTATCCTATGCCGTAGTCACATTAACTAGGAAATGAAAATCATATTTCCAAAGCCACCATATCATGGTGAGAACGGAACAGTCCATCAGGCAGGTCATTATCAAAGCTCATTGGGCAAATAATTGTCGGGTCTGTCAAACTTTCGGAGTTCATTCTTGAGTACTGACCATGAGGCCCAATCAAGGCACAAGTCCTAACTGACTTCATCATCGAGCTAACCCCTGAAATAGTTTAGGAACTAGGCATATGGATCTTCTATATTGAAGAAGCCTCGAATAGAAAAGGAAGCGGAGTAGGCATAACACTCGAAAATGGAGAGGGGATCCTCATCAAACAATCCTTCCAGTTCCAATTTTAAGTAAGCAACAACTAGGCCGAATACGAGGAGCTCAAAGCAGGTTGGAAACTCAAGACTACAAGTTACATCTATTTCCAACTCATTGTCGACAAAATTAACAATGACTTCATGGCATGAGACCCCCTCTTTGAAAAGTAATTGGCTAAAGTCAAGGCCCTTAGGAGCAAATTCAAAAATTGCTAAGTCTCTCACATCTTTCAACAGCATAACACTTGGGGGGACATACTCTCCAAGCTTACCAGTACCAGTAAGCCACAACATAACAAGTCTGTTATTTAGCCAAAGTTAAAGAAGCGAGTTGCCTTCAATCCGAAGTATACAATACCAATGTTAGCATTAGCTATTGGAGAACTCCACTTTTCCACTACCTAATGCAAGGCTCCTCGAAAGGACCACTGATAATAAAAATTTTAAAAAGTCAGCAAGCCACTACACCTTCCTTGAAGAAAAGCTTTTTGGACAAGCATACTTTTTACCATTCTTGATATGCCAAGGCCTCAAGAAACCAGAAATGTCATGGCCAAGGTCAATGAAGGAGTCTGCGATAACTGCATTGATAGGCGAGCTTTCACCACCAACATCCTTAGGGCTAGATATTTATGCCTGACCATGAAGACAGACCGCCCCAACTTCGTCCATGGATGCGATAAGTGCCAAAGGTTCTCGGAGGTTTCCTAGCAACACCCCAAACCTTTAAACTTTTCAAAAGCAAATGACCATTCTATAGACATGGGATTGACTTGCTCAGTCATTTCTCCTAGCACTCGGCCAACTCAAACATTTGGTAGTAGCGATTGATTACTTTACTAAATAGACCAAAACCAAGCCACTAGCCACCATTAAAAAGTTTATCTAGAAAAGAGTCATTTACTAGTTTGAACCCCCTCAAAAACTAATAAATGATAATGGCACCTAGTTTACAGACAAAAAGTTTAAAAAGCTCTGTAATAACTTCCAGATCAGGTACATCTTCACTTTAGTCGAGCATCCTCAAACCAACGATCTTGCCAAGATAACCAACAAGGCCATCTCTCAGAGTTAGTGTTATTTACCTCAGATTCACTTTCTGATGAATATCTTGCCATGAAGCATAGGTTGGCAACATCCATCTCTTCCTGATCTTCTAATCCTTCCTTTTCTTTTTCAGATTCGCTCTAGCTGGCTAGCATCCATTTCTTTCTGGGCATGAACCTTTTCTATGGGCCGTTGAGCTCAGGACAATTTGGTTTGAAATGTCCTTTCTCTCCACAGCAATAACAAATGACACTTTCAAGCTTCATCTTGCTTTTTCTGTCCTTCCTAAGGTTAATGTCCCTTTTTCTCTTTATTTTGCCTCTCCAAACCTTGGACATTTTTCTCACCAGCATGGAAAGCTCATTTCCATAATCTTCTTCTATCACATCATCAATTTCTTCCTCTTTATCAAAGGTTTCAGAAACTTTCACTGCTTTAACTTTGTTTACTTTTTGATGAGATGGCCTTAAGGCCATGGACTTACTTTTCTTTGTGGGCTCACGATGCATTTCAAAAAGCATTCCCTCATGAGTCTTAAGTTACCTAATAAGTGCATCCAGACCAAGAGTTTGAAGGTCTTTTACCTCAGTAATGGCTGTGACCTTAGGCAATCATTTTGCAGGAAGGCTTCTTAGGATTTTTCTAACCATTTTTAAGTTAGATATCTTTTGCCAAATCCCTTTAGCTGGTTTATGACATGCATAAACCTTGTGGTTATTTCATTAATATTTTCTTGATTTGTCATTTTCAACATTTCATATTGATAAACCAGCATACTGATCTTAGTTTCTTTTACTTGATCAACGCCTTTGTGAAGTATGTGTAGTTTGTCCCATATCTCCTTTGCCATGTCACAAGCAATGATTTTGTTATATTCAACTTTGCTTAGTGCACATGTGAGTAGGTACTTAGCTTTTGAGTTCAGTTGAACTCTAGCCTTGTGTTGCTCTATCCACCTACTTTGGAGGACTTCTCTTGAAGATGAGCATGCATCATTTGTTCCTAGAACTTCCACTATTCGAACATAATCTCCTTCTTGTATGATCTCCCACAAATCAAGACTTTTGTATTTCATGAAAAGCTCTATTTTGTCTCTCCAATAGGCATACGAGAAGGGGTTTGAATCGTGTTTTGGCTTTCCTTTCCCTAATGGACTTCTAAAAAACTTTGTCAAAAACTATCAAGTTGTGAACTTGAAGTGCTGCAGAGAATAGCATTAGTAACTTTAGAAAGTGAACTTTCTGAACTAAAAGGGTACAAACAAACGAAAGAAAGTTTTCCAGAATAGATACTAAAAATAAAATAGATATAGAAATAAAATAAGAAAAGAAGAAGGAAATGAGAAATACTGCACAAGATATTTATACTAGTTCAGCAACCTACCTATATCTAGATCTCAACAGCTATTGAGTTTCACTAAATCTTTCTCAAACCAGAGAAATAACAAGAATAGTCTTTCCAATAGACTTCTTAAGCTCTCACTAGTGACCAGTAGATAACCTCTACTGTTGCAAACCAAGAAGTTCTTCACTAGCCTTTTCAAGCTGAACCAAGTAGTCTTAGATCAACCTCTCCAAGCTAAAACTGAGTAGTCTTTGACCAGCCTTTCTAAGCTAAACTGTGACTAGTTAAAACTCCTGTCGTACTTGCAAGCAGTCTTTGATTAGCATCTTCAAGCTATTTCACTTTGCCACTACTGGATCAAGGATACAAAGGTTATATGTTTGGGTTGCCACTCAAACTAACCTACACTCAAGCTTTCTTAAGATTTACAATGAATGATTTTGGAAATACTTGAATGACTTCTTTCTAGCTACTCTTCCTTGGAAGAACATATGAGCAATGAAGAACGTGGAAAGAATATTTTATGAACATGGAAATGATTACAAGCAGTAATGAACTTTACAGGAAGATGAAGGGAAAACTTTGCAGCGTTTCAGCTCTTTTTTAGTGTTCAGTCATATATCTTTGAAAGCACAACATCTCTATTTATAGAGGTCTTCCTTGTGACTGTTGTCTTTAATCAGATCTTCCAAGGACACGTGTTGTTCTTTTATTTGTGTCTTAGAAAGATAGTATAGGAACATAGCCTGTCTGTTTGTCAGAGCAGTTTGCATAAGCCATTATGGAGTTAAGGTTTTTAATGTCCTTTTGAAACTACTCTTATTTTTTGAACCTTGTTTCTGAGCTTTTTCTTCTAACACTTGGGGTAGTTGTCTTCAGAGGCAAAAGAGATGATTAGCCGGTTCTAACATCAGGATTTGACATTTTCAAATTCAAATTCAAATTTGAAATTCAAATTTTCCCTCATTTTTTCTTATGAAGCACACTATTTTATTGAGTGAAGGCTTTCTATAGTGTACTAACATTTCCTTGACAAAATTTCAGTCTTTTTGTCTTTAATCATTGTTTGTTGATGATCTAAACTTTATGAATGTGATGATTGAATATAGTAGAATACTTTGGCTTCAGGTGTACTGTCTGAAGTCCAATATTACTTTCTGAAGTCTCAAAAGCTTGGTTTCTTGTATTGTTGATTCTTCTTCAAAATGTTGGCTATTTCACGTTTGAATAAGGATATAATTTCATTTCCTTTTCAGTTTATATCTCTTAACATGAGATAAACATGTTTGCACATGCATTGTAAATTTTATCCTCATTTGAGTAAGCCTTGTTCTTGCTAGACAATATAATCCTGCTTTAATCTTATAAGAAACTCAAGACAATTATTAGTCATTCTTTAAGCATTTTCTTTAAATTGGCTTTGTTGTCATTCAAAACTTATTAATGCTTCTTAAAAGGGTTCTGAAACTAACAATTAGTAAAAACAATAATACAGAGTACAACTTGAGTCATTCTCATGTGGATACTAATGTTAATTGATTGAAAAAAAGGGTTTGTTGTTTGAAAACAATAAAATTAATTAAACTAGAATAAAATTAAATTAATAAAAATAGTAACCTAAGAAATTCATCAAACGTTGGCATAAATAATCATCAACAGACATAAAATATGTAATTGATGTACAGTTAATTAGGATCAATTGGAAGACCTCCTAAACAACCCTTTAGTTTCTCCTAGAAACCTTTAGGCAGTTAACTAACAAGCAATAGATTAGACAAGCTGAGATCTCAACCTCTCATAAATTTATGTTAGCTTAAAAACCAATCACTTAACTGTGAGCAACAATTGGTAACCTAGTTTTCAATCTCCTACCCAATTGAATATTAAAATCAACATATTAATACCACTTAAAAGGTTTCCTAATTGAAAGTAATGTATCAATACCATTCAACATCAATAGCAATTAGCATAAAGAAAAGAGGAATTGAAAAACACATGAAGAACATTAACAATTAAAAATAGAGTTTCATGCTTACAACCAAGCGTCCTTAGAGACTCCGTAAGCTAGCTAGAAAATTGCTCCTCCATGGCCCAAGAACAAAAAAGAGTGCAATCATGTTCTTCAAGCAAGATGATTGTAAAATACTAAAATAAAAGCTTGATTCTAAACCTAATGCTAAAGTATAAATAAATAGGCTTAATTTTGTGTACAAGACAAGCCAAAACAAGCCAAAGGGCCCAAAAACTAAAATAGAGAGAAAGAGGAGTCCAACTAGGTGCTCTAGCAGCATTTAGCAAATTTTGAGCTCGTTTCGAGCTTCAACTAGTCCGAATTAGCTGTTAGTGTCTCATGAAAGTTGTAAATTTTTTTCTTCTCTTCAAAATGGACACATTATTTGCCTTATTTGGACTAAGCGTGAAGAAGTTATGATCCAATTAGTACAAGCTGCTCAGGTTCCAGTTGTAGTGACTCTGTTTTAACTTCATAGCCCATTTAAATCCAATAGAGATCTAAATTAGCTTTTGGCCTCTTCATCAAAGTTTTAGAGCTTTCTTTTTTCCTACAATATAAAATTTGTAATTTTTAGATGTCTATAACTTAAGATATGCCCAAAATACAAAAAATAGTGTAAAATCTCAATAATGCTGAAAAATTGTAAGTAAGCCAAATTGGATCCCATGCTCACAAAACATGTCCAATGTTGATCCATTAAACATAGAAGAGGCACAAAATACTAAACATGAGGGTTAATTAATATATTAAAATCTCTTTTATCATTCATTCCCTAGAACATGATCTTATTGAAAATGCAAGTTGAGAATGATTTATTGAAACTATTATAGACGAATAGTTGAGACATTTGGAATGATGTTTATGAGACTTATTACGAACCCCCTTTTTAGCATAAACACAAATTTATGAAAATTTGATAGGAGTTAGAAGAAAACGAAGCTGAGTTAATGATAGTGATTTTGTTAACCTTGGTATATCATGTTACCTACAATGGGCAGTCACCCTTTTTCTAGATTACAGATAAGGGACCTAGTTAGGTGGACACAACTTATCCATGAGGGATACAATTCATGAGGGACTGTTTTTATATCAATTAGATGATCATATTGTGATGAACTAAGTATCGCCTTTTATAACCTGCTTGAAGTTTTGTTTCTTCCCTATTGTCCTTAGAATCCTTTATATTATGTTTTCTTATAGTGATTTTATGATTTGCTATTATTATGTACTAGTTAAAGCACCCATTCTTTTCACGAGTCGCAAGTAAGTAAAGTATATTTAAAATATTATTTAATTTGTAATTAATATTATCTATTATCACATATCATATAAATTTAACAAAAAAATTTATAATCAAAAAATAGAGAATATGAATATAATATGTGAATAAACCTTTAACAAATTCGAAACAAAGAATTAACTACAAAGTTTATATTATAAAAATATCACAATTTGATCACGTCTAAAAATTAATTTAACATCCTTAAATCTTTTTTAAATGAATAACTAAGTTGAGTTCTTCAACAATTGAAAAGGTTTGAAGGTTACCTATGTCAAACTAAAAGTATTACATATTTATTGATTTTATATTTTGTTAAAATAAAAGATTTTAATTTTTGTGCATTGATAGTGTAAAACTTTTTGATACAATTATCCAATCATATAATATTGCTACATTAGCAAAAGTAGTTGAGTTTCATACTCACTATTTGAAAAGTTATCAAAACGAAATGATTTAATTAGATGATAATATAAAAATACATCAAAATTAAACTCAAAATGAAAATAGTTATTGTAAATAATATAAAAAAAGATATAAAAAAAAAGTTCATATAGATAAGAAGGTTCACTGATATATTTATAGCATATAGATTATTGTATATAAATTATATACAATTTTAATAAAATCATTGGTGTTGGGCATTGGGAGGAAAATAAATACAAAACAAACTATCCCAATAGAGGAAACAATACAAAAAGAAAAATAATATAAAAGAGAGAAAATTTAACGTGATTCGGTCTTAAATGTCTATATCCACAAACTTTATAAGGAGTTACAAAATCTTCTATTATCTGCAACTTTTGAATGAGTTCAGTTGCTAACAATCTTTACAAAATATTACTTCACATGGATAATGCTTAAAACTACCCATAATTATCACTCCCACTCTTGGGCGATATCTAAGCCAACCAACCAAAGGCTCTATTTACAATCCAAACCTCACACAAGACTTTTAACTCTTTTCCGATATGAGACTTTGAGTTAAATCTCAACAAAACTTCCCCTGTAATATCTGGTGTACAAGTGTTAGTAGATAAGTTCTGCACGGCCTCAGGGTCCTCCATGACCCATCCATGTTGCCAGTTCCTGAATTTCACAAAGTCTAGATCCTACACCTCATTGGAGGACTATATAATAGAACCACATTCTTAGGATCAAAAGTCCTGAAAATTGTTTCCTAAAAGAAAATAAGTTAAAGAATGACTTTTAATGAATTTTATAAAATCTTTAAACATTTCATTTTTACCTCACAAGTTTAGAAAATATTGAAGATTCCCAAATTTGAACTAAAATGCAAAATTTTGATTTTGATTTGTTGGGATTTTATTTTTTATTATATTTTATTTGAATTCAAAAGGGAGGTATTTCCTTATTTACATTTATGTTTTAAAGTTAATGGATAGTAAAATAAATGAGTAAAATAAGTAAGTATTGAGGCAACCCAGATTCCAAATGACAGAAAAATGTTGAAGCTGGGGTGAACTGTCACCGATATAGCGGTCACAGTGCATGACTTAGGGTTTTGATGGTTTGAGGATTGCTATAGCAATCATAAGTAATGAGTTCGAATGCCCTGACCGCTATAGCAGTCATAGAAGGCTATAGCGGTACCCTTGGAGTCATGAATAATGTAAAAATGATATAGTTTCACTTAACTGAGCCCCTTCCTTTATTTAAACACCCAAACTCGGATTCCTCCACCCATTTCCATGAAAATCTAGCTTCTAAACACCCTTCCCCCGCATTTTCTCTTAACCCACTCAAATATAGTTCCCCCAAATCATTAAGGTATGTGTTTGTTAATATATTTTGTCTCTTTCTTCCTATTCTTCCATATTCTATGGTGTGGGTTGTTATTATTCTACATTGTTGTCAAGCGAGGGTACTTCCCTAATGTTGTTAAAATTGTTTTAGGGTTATCTAGATGTGATTAGAGTGTGATAATGAGTCTATGTTGTTCTATGGCAGTTGGTGCCATCCCTCTTTCTCGGAATCCCCGTGGTGTTGGTGCTTCACATTCCACCCTTCTAGGTGAGTGAGTTGAAATTCAGGAGCCTATATGTGGATCACTATAGCTATTTCTTTATATGGTAGCATTATTGCGTGATTTTGGAAATGATTTTAAAGAAATTATAAATTATTATTGGTTATGCCAAGTTTATGAGATCGTGGTTTTCAACTATCATAAATTGTATGACTTGAGGCTATTTTAGAAAAGATTGGAGAGTAGTGATGATTTTGTCAAGCTTATGAGATTATAATTTCAAGAGTGTATATACATATATATATATATATATATATATATATATATATATATATATCAAGGTATGTTTTGGCTTTTGAATAAATATGTTATATGATTTTTGAGTTGGATGATTATAGACCCCAGTGTTTTGAGCTGTGATTTTAGAATATCAAGTTTATGAGAATATTTTAACATAAGATATGGATTTAGAACTTTAGTATTATGGTACCAAGAGGTAAAGAATTCAGTATGATTCGTAGCAACTACCAGATATATATTTTGTGGGCTTGAAATTGAAATGCCTACAAGCAGGTGATCCCTTAGGCATGATTCTCACATTCGCAGTTATGTTAAAGTCAGAGTGTTAGAATTATATAAGTCTAGAACTCTCAGAATACTAAGAATGTAGGGGTTCTTGTTCACTAGGGACAAAACACCCACCCTTTTAGTTATGAAATTTCAGTTTTGTTGATTATTAATCTGTTGAGTTATGTATGATCAGAAGTATGAAACTGCCATGGAGACCATATAGTAAACAACCATGGAGACAATAGTATTAAACAGCCATGGTGGCAAATTCCAGGAAACGGGACCTAATTAGGTGCCCATAGCTTGTTCGCCAAGGACATGGTTCATCAGGGACCGTAAGATTATAGATAAAAGCTCATGTTCACCAGGGACTGAGCATTACTTTCAGTTGATAGGCACAATAATTATATCTATGTATATTTATAAATATGAAGAATAGTTTAGAGTTTGTTTATTTATTTTATTAGTATTATCATTATCATGTTTTTGTTATTGTTGTTATTATGATTTCATACTTCTTGTTGATGTTGTCCCATGAAAGAGGTACAGGTGATAATTCACTCACTGAGTTTTAGATGAAATTCACTCCTGTCCTTTCTCCTATTACAGATATAGTAGTTGTTGCGGGTCTTCCAGTCACCTTTCCTTCTAGTAGTAGAGATGTCAGTTGGTAAGTCTCACTTCGAAGTGAAGCACCCATTTGTGTTCTTAGAGTGCTCCAGTGTCAATGCGGGCAGGGCCCCGAACCATGATATTATTGCATGTCTTGCTTCATAATTTAAACTTACACTATATTTTCATGAATATAGTTTACTTTGTGCAGAGAGCAACTTATTATGTTTTTATTATAGAGATAGATTCAAATTTGGCTTATGAAATTATTATTCATGATAATCTTGTTTTCAAGAGAAAGAGTTATATTAGAAATGAAATAATGTTTTATTAAATAGGTTTTATTAGTACGCTCTACATATAGAGAGATTCAGAGTTCATGAGGCTTACGTGGGGATGAGATTCCTCACGTACTAGCCATGTTCCCAAGTCAGGTCGTGACATCCCCTTAAGCCAAAGTCCCGTAAAAAATTTGCTACAACATCTGTCTCCATGAACATTCTTCTTGCAAAAATCTTGTATTTCATGAGTGTTAAATGGTGTAAATAAGAATCATACTGCTTCCTCACTTGTACTGCCGATACATATGAAACAAACTGATTGGCCTACACTTTGCCAAAAAGGCTTTCAACACAAGCTCTCTTCATTTGCACTGTTGTTGCTCATGGAACATACAGGAAGACTTTTGACACAAGGGGCCCCACAATACTTGACCAAATCCAACTGACCAAAACCATTAGTTCTGATACCACTTGTCGGGTGGTGGAAGCAAAAGAAATACAAAAACAAAAGCAGTGGAAGCAAAAGAAATACCAAAACAAACTCTCTTAATATAGGAAACGTACAACACAATAAGAAAAACAGTACAAAAAAGATAAAATTTAACGTAATATGACCTTAACTGTTTACATCTATACTTACTATAAGAAATTCCAAAATCTTCCACTGTTTGCAACTTTTGAACGACTTAAATTGTAAACCATCTTTACAAAATATTACTTCAGATGGATAGCTGTTAAAACTACCCATATGAATCACTCACACTCTTAAAGAATATCTAAACCAAACAACCAAAGGCTTAAATCCTAACAATGGGAAATGATATATTTAGTCTAATATAAAAGAAATATTAAAGTTGATATAAAATAAAAATATGTAAATTTGCAGTTACTTGCCATCGACCATAATAGAAACGAATGCAGTCATAATATTATAATAAGTATATGTGTGTGTATATAAACAATCAAATCAATGAATAATAATAAGAATAATTCAATCAAGTTTTTACATTGTCATTGAATATTATTTAAATATTATTATTTACTTATAAATATACAACCAAAATAATTAAATGAAGTTAATAAAATTTTGACTATAATAATTTTAATTATTTGATGAAGTAAAAAGACACCATCAAACCTAATACAACATATGTACCAAAAATAAAGAAATACAATGCTGGATCAAATTTTAAACATAAAATAAAAATTCATCTTTTCATTGTCCCAAAATATTTTCAATATGTAAGAGAGGGGATGCAACCAAAAAAAAAATTATGAAAGTATTATTAATAATTTAGTCAAGTAATTTTCATGTTGCAATTGTATGGTATTTAAATAATATTATTTACTTATAAATGTATAACTAAAATAATCAAAGAAGTTATTAAAATGTTGTCTTAATAATAATAAGACTAAATATTTATTGTGTCTTATTTTATTGAATTATGAGGAACTAGTAGTGGATTTTTAAATTCCAAGAGGCTAATTTAATTTGCCTTTTAATATACTTCTAATGCACCAAAATATGGATTAATTCTGGTGATGATGATGATAAATAAATAAAGCATCATAAATGAAAAATTAAGTAAAAAAATCATAAATGAAAAATTAAGTAGAAAAAAATTCTATATGTAATACTTGCAGTTTTTAATGAATTATGTGGTTATGCGGATAAGAAGATTTAACGATATATTTAAAGTATATGGCTAGAAAACATTGTACATAGATTATATTCATACTGCAAATGATATATTTAGTGTAACATAAAAGAAATATAAAATTTAATATAAAAATAAAAACGTGAAAATTTAAATTGATTTGTCTTATACAGGAAAATATAATAATGCAGTCTTAATATAATATGAATGCATGTGTATTATCAACATCAAATCAAAATTTATCCACTAAAACAATAAATCAAAAGAAAATTTTATTATAATAATGATGAAATAATGATAATAAAATGTTTAATAATTTTCGGCGGGAAAAAACACTTTATACAATGTATGCAGATTTTATTAAATAATTAAATAATAATATACAGAATATAGATTATGTATAAAAATTGATTTCTCTCTTTCCCTTTTGCTGAGCTTCACTTTAAAGTGAAGTGATATTTATAGTTTATATTAGCTGAGTGATCTAGTAGTGTATAGGTAGAATATCGGACTATGCATCCTTTATTATCATAGTTTGGGACAAATTATGTTGTTTCTTTTGTAAAGACACAAACCAGAATGTTTTAGATGGATTATAAATTTATATGCCTGGAAGCAACTCATATTTTAAAAATGCTATTTATAGGTTTTTTTTTTATAATGTTAAAACTTACTTATGGAAACGGGTTTGATTATGTCTTCGAAGTGAAATTATGATTTTTATGCATGATACATTATTAGAAAGATTTTCTTAAAGTCAGTTCCTCGTATGTTCGTCACGATCCAAATCGACTATGACAATATCCTTCTAAAAACCGTATTTCAACAAGATTCAAGTGAGGTCAGGCCATCAACATTTACTAATTAATGAATCCCATTTTAAGGAAGATTAAAATAATACAACATGACAAATGTTAACTACACCACACACCAGATTAATCCTAAACCGTTCATAAAAATGAATGACCGAGATTTATACGGATCACCTATGGACTAACAGACTCTTGGTCACTGTAGAGTTCTCTCATCCTCTTCTACTTCCCTATCTGTCCCAAGCATGTTGTCGCCGCCCCTGAACACGAGCTTTAAACTATTTTTCAGTTTTTAAAATTCTAATTTAAAAACACAATTGTCTAATAAAAAACTCAGTTAATCAATAAAAAATGTGGATAGTATAAATTATTGCAGTAACAAAGAAAACTGTTATTTTAAAGGAATAAAATAATATAATCCATTTTTTAATTTTATATCTGGTTTAAAATATAAGTGTTTCACGTTCTAAGAAAGTATTAATTATTTTTTTACTTATTTTATTCCTATATTTATCATGAATGAAAATGAATAATTATGAGTGTGATTATTTGATAAAGAGATAATTTATAATGAGTGATAAATAATACCTTTATCTTTTATTTTTATTTTTTAAAAGATTAATAAAATTCAATCACTACCTTAATTTTCATACATAACCTTAAATAACTTATATTATGAATTAAATATAGTAGTGGTATTTGCCTAAGAAAACATCCACATAAAGAGTGATACATAACTATCATTAAACTTACACCATATACTTATATTAAGTTAAAATATTATAAATTAGTGTATAAAAAATTATAATTTTTTATATATTAATTTATAATATTTTATATACTGATTTATAATTATTAATTTGAAATAAGTAGCCGGTGTAAATTTAGCGTTGGTTATTTATTATTCTCTATCAACATTTGCCTATGCAGGAAGCCAAAGGCTGGGGTTGTATTTGGTTTTGTTTTTATGTGGTTGGTGGAACTTGGATTTTGGAGCATAGAAAAAGTCAATGCATCTTACTGACCGACTAAAGGGTGGAGGTTGGTGTTGTTGGTAGTAGTGGTATTACACGCACATGCCAACACAAACACCTACACGGACAAATTGTGCTCATATCATTGTGCTAAATGAATTTTATATTATTTAATTAATATTAATATCTTAGTTACAAATTTAAAATGATTAAAATAAAAATTAAATTCTAACTAAAAATGAATTTGTCACGTATTATAGTATAAATTTCTTTTTTTTATATTGATAACAATGGGATTTAAATATATAAAAGCTCATGTAAACTATCCAAATTCCTCACTAATAAAAGATGAGGTTAAATTTTCACAAGAAGAAAAAATAATATTAATAAATTTTATGTATAATGAGTCAACTCAGTTTAAACTAAAATTAATTAAAATTTATTGTATTCTCACCATTCTTATCAATGTCAAGTGAATTGGATAAGAATTACTATCTAAAGTAATTATTGATTAGATACTATAAATATTTTATTTAATTCTTTCTCTATTTCAAAATAAATTTCATTTAATTAATGCTGTTGTTTAGAAATTAAGAAAATAATTGACTAGTCTTGATTCCTTAAAAAATATTGCAGAAAAGATTATGATTGACCAAAAAAAATGAAGAAAAATATTATCTAATTTAATGTAGAGAGAGATAAAATTAGTATAAATTAATAATTTATTGAAATTTCAAAGGGTCAAACGTTTTAAAACAAAGAATAAACTCAAAAATGATATTTAATTTGAAATGGACAAGTAAATCTAGGTCGTTTAACTATATATAAATGGTTAAAATTAAAAGTTCATTAACGATAATTAATATTTATATGTTTATTTAAAAATGTCATATAATTTTATATTTTAAATTTGATCATTTATATAAAATCTAATAATTAAGAATTATTCATTTAATTCTCACAATAAATCATCCATCTCATATGATATCTTCTATAATACAATCAATTGAATTAAGGATATTCCTTAAAAAATAATGCTATCTTAATACCATAAATAAACAAATGTTCTAAAATAAAAAAATTAATACATAAATTGAAACGAAGTAAGTAGTGTATATAAAGCACTAATTATCCAACATTAAATGCAATAATTAACGCACAATATGCATCACACTCAAATATTTGCCGTTATTAGTTTGTATAATTACCATAAAATTATAGGTTTAAATATTGCTATTTTTAAATTCTGATATTAGAAGAATAATGTCCGATGCATTAAAAGATTGAGGTTAATTTTGACGTATTACAATAATTTATTAGGAAGATTTAATTTTAATGAATTGATCATGTAAATAAATTAAATAAATATCTAATCATATCATACATAATAAAAATGTTGGATGAGGACATATTTAGAATAGTGCCTATTACTATTCCATTTTGACTATTGTCACTTTCTATTTATTGAGCTTTTGTATAATTGTACAAAATTGCCCTTCTAATCTAATCTTAATTTTGGTTTTATCCATACTAATTAATATTTTTGTTCAAATTTTTCTGCTTTTGTAATCTTTTATTTTATACAAATTAAATATTTTCATTTTTGGTCAATTTTTCAATGAAATATATTAAATCTATATTTTTACATCATAAACAAATAAAAGTAACCAATTGATTTTGTTAATTTTAATAGTTTTCAAATTGATTTTTTTTTTACTTAACATAATTTCTGATCTTTCAATGAATTTATGTGGGATGCTGGTTTATTTTATATTGGTGTTTCTCAGAATTTAGGAATAAATTTTCAGTTGTATGGCTCTTGGCTGAAATATCTACTTGTGTTCACCGATATGGGATAGGAGTAGCAAATGGGTTTGACTCGCTGGGTTGGCCCGCCAAGATGTCAAATTTTGATAGGACGGGTTGGCATTTCCAACCCAAATAACTATGGCGGATCAACCCACCTCGCTTTGTTTTTATGGCCAACTTGTGGCGGGATGAGGCGGGTTGGCAAAATAGTTAAAAATATAACAAAAAATAGGTTGACCCACTAATCCACCATTTTTGGACAGGACGGGTTGGCACTTTCAATCCAAATAACCAAAACAGGTCAACCCGCCTTGCCCCTTTTTATGACCAACCCGCAAACCATATTGTCCCATTTGCCACCTCTAATATGGGGTGTTGCTATCGATTTATAGTATCTTGGGTCCACGTGTCAGTAGATAAGTTTAGTACAGTCTTAGGGTCCCCAAGACCCGCCCATGTTGCCAAGAAAAGCTCAAATACAAAAGTCAGCAGGAGGTGCAACTCTGGCATATCTGACGTTATAGCGGTCAAGGATGACTATAGCAGTCAGGTTGTTGGTGGGGAAAAGACAAGATCTCTAAAGACCACTATAGCGGTCATAGACGGCTATGGTGGTACCCCCCAATGTCAGCACAGTGTTAAACGACATAATTTCGATTAATGATACCCTAACCCTATAAACACCCTCCCCATTATGCATTTTCACCCCCAAATCATGAACCCTAGCTCTCCTAAGCATATTTCGACCTTTAACTCTGTCACAACCCAACTTGGATCGGCATGTGAGGAACCTTATCCCCACATAAGCCTCGTGACCTTTGAGTTTCTCTATATACAAGGCTTAAATCATAAAATCCATTTTCAAACATAATTTCATATCTAACATAAATCATTTTCTCTTTGAAATCTAAATCATTATAATTAGTTTCATAATCAAATTTTGAATTTGTAGTCATAATACAACATATATTGAATTGCTCACTATACAGATTTAAAAAGAATGAAAGCTATAATCATGCAAATACCATATAAATCTAAATCATGATGCAACACATACAATTAACTTTATGGTCCGGGACCCTGCCCGCATTGACACTAGAGCACTCTAAGCACAGCAAAAAAGGCGCTTTACTCCGAAGTGAGGCTCACCAATTGGTCTCAACTATTGGAAAGGGGTGGTCCAAAAACCCACAACAACTACTATATCTGTAATGGGAGAAAGGAGAAGAGTGAGTTTCATCTAAAACTTAATGAATGAATTCTCACCTGAAACCCTCTTCGTATAACAACAACAGGATACATGAAAATCAAGTTAACAATAATAATAATAATAATAATAACAATAATAATAATAAGGAAACAACTCTAAACAATTTCAAGCAATCCCGTATACATATATGTATAAATGGTCTTGGTTTTCCAAAATCATCTCTGTTCTCTTTGGGCACCTCACTAGGTCCTGATTTGTTCTATTCTCTAAAAGCTCTGCATCTATGGCCATTTAAAGGGTTTCCCTCCATGGCTGTTTACTGTATTGCCTCCATGGCTATTCACTATGTTTGCCTCCATGGTTGTTTAGTATATTTGCCTCCATGGCTGTTTAATGTTATTGTCTCCATGGCTATTTAATGAATCTCGTCATACAAAGCTCAATAGAGATAAATAAAATCAACAAAACTGAAATTCCATAACTAAAGGGAGAGTACTCAGTCCCTCATGAACAAAAGCCTCGAAATTCTTAGTACTCTGAGAGTTTTGGATTTATACAATCTAATAATCTGACTTTAGTATAACTGTGGCTGTGAAATCATACCCAAGGAATCACCCGCTTGTGGGCATTTTGATTTCAAGCCCACAGAATATGTAGCTGGATTGAATTTCGTATCACTTGGTACCATAAAACTGAAGTTCTAAATTCATATTTTAGGCTAACATAATTTTCATAGTCTAGATAACTCTAATATCGTATTTCAGAACCAATAGGGCTCTAAATCATGAAAACTCTAAGATCATAATAGCATAGGCTTTCAAATGCTAAATCATACTTTGCTATATATATATATGTTTTCTCTAAAACTCTGTACTAAGCTCTTCTCTGGATTGAAACCTCTATCATATTCTTGTGCTCTACTCTGGAAGTCATTATGGAAATTTATAAAATCTCTAAATCAAGTCTATCTTGACCTTACTCTAGCTCTTTAATAAAAATCATTTCAACAATAATGGCCCATGACTTTACCTTAAACATATATTTCATGCTCTAGTTAATCATCATTTTCATAACCTAGTAAAATCATCCATAATCTCTAATATAATCATAATCATAACCTCATAACTTAAACAAAATCAATAATAATTTATATCTCCTTAAAATCATCTTTAAAAACATGCATTAGTGCTACAATGTAAGGAAAATATCTCCAATGACTAAAATAAAGGTCATAGGATTGAATCCACTCACCTGAAGGGGTGGAACGTGAAGGACCAACTCTGAAACAGCTCCAGGAAGGAGGGATGACACCAATGTCTACCATTTCAATCATTAAAATCATGAATACTCTATGGGTATCTCTAGATTGCTTTAACACAACTCTAACAATATGGAGGGAACACTCTCATTGGATAATAATGAGAGAAATAACAAAGTGTAAACCATGGAACATGAAGTGCTAAGGAAGGAGATGACAAAAACCAACATAAACCCTTATCTTTGATCTTGGAGAATGAAGATTTGATTAGAGATTGAGAGAGGAATGGAGGAAAGGGTTTGGGAGAGAGGGTTTTTTGAGTTCTGAATAGGAGTCCCCGAACTGGGGTTTTTATAAGGGGTTGGGTCTCACTTATCAAAACTGCATCGTTTAGCACTGTTTCTGCACCAAGGGACTTGGTTTTAAGTTAATATCCTCATTTATTTTATTCTCGATTAACTTTAAAACATAAATATAAATAAGAAAATATCCTCATTTGAATTCAAATAAAATATCACAAAAATCAAAATCCTAATAAATAAAAATCCAAATCTTAGATTTTAGTTCAAATCCAAGAATCTTTAAGATTTTCTAAATTTTTAGGCTAAAAATGAAACATTTAAAGGTTTCATAAAATTCATTAAAAATCACTTTTTAACTTATTTTTCTCTTGGGAACAAATATCAGGACTTTTGATCTCAAGAGTGTGGCTCTAATATATAGCCTCTCTAAGGAGGTGTAGGATCCACACTTAGTGAAATTTAGGACTCGACAACAATGGGTGGGTCCTAAGAGACCCTGAGGCCGTACAGAATTTGTCTACTGATACGTGTACATCAGGTATTACACAATCTCATTCCCACTCAATCTTACCTCCAAGCTTCAAAATAAGAGGGTTTTTTTTATGATTTATGCCTTCTTTCTCTCATCTCTTCCATATTCTTGAATTTGGATGTTGTTATTTCTCATTATTGTTAAGCTTGGGTACTCTCTCAATGTTCATAGTGTTGATTTGAAGTTGTTTTAGAGTTATTATAGATTATCCATTGGTTTTGTTGCTTCTATGATAGACATTAGTGTCATCCCCATTCACAAGAGCACTTTAGGTGTTGGCACATCACATTACCCCTCCAAATGACTGGTTATGATTCTATAATCTTATTTTGATCATTAGAGATATATTTTCTCGCATTATGGAACATTTTGGAGATTAAAACTTGTGTTTTATCATGATATAAATTTTATACATATTTTTGCAAGGATTAGATTACATGTTTTACAGTTACCCATGAAAATTATTGATTTCCCAAAATGTACGAGGCCATCCTTGAATTCTAATTGTTTAAACGTGAATTATTTCATGATCCTAGACTTGATTTATGATGACAAGAATTACCATTATTTGATGGAGATTGTGAAAGTAGATTGATGCATGATGATTAATTGTTGTTGACTCTGGATTCATAGAGTCCTTTTTTATGTTTATAGCATGATTTTAGAATAGAGAGTTACTAAAAGAAACAGAGTTGTGAGTTAATGACAGTTAAATCGTTAACCTTGGTATACCAAGTTACCCACGAAGGGTAAGTTATCCTCACTCACATTAGTCCATAAGGGATGCGGTTTGTGAAGGATTGAGCACCATCTTATAATTATTAGATATTTTGTCTCTTTGTTGGTTCCTTAGAAGAATGTCTTTTGTTTTCTCGTGTTTTATACAAAACCAGCATTATTATGATTATTATACACTGCGAATGAAAAAGATTTTTTCTTATTTATACATTATTATGTATGCACTTCTTTCTTGTTCCATATATAATTATGAGTGAGAATCCACTCATTGAGTTTTAGATAAAATTCTTCCTTCATTTCCTTTCCCTTTACAGATACAACGGCTGCATCAGATTCTCCACACCCTCCTCCCTAGCAGCTATAGTTTCTCAGCTTGGTGAGGTTCATCTCATAGTGAAGCATTAGCATGTTTTTGTAGAGTGCTCCAATGTTGTGCAGGCAGGGCCTCAAACCATACATATTCTTTTGTATCATGATTTGGATTGTAATTATGAATTTATAGTTTTTATGATTCTTTTGTATTAAGGGCAACTCGATTTCAGCACAAATTATGATTATGGTTCAGACTGGATTTATCAAATGAATTTATATTTGGTATTTATGATTTCGACAAAAAAAAACCAACTTGTATTTGAAAATGGAAATTA
The DNA here is from genome assembly GCA_031216125.1 of Dalbergia cochinchinensis. Taxonomy (NCBI): domain Eukaryota; kingdom Viridiplantae; phylum Streptophyta; class Magnoliopsida; order Fabales; family Fabaceae; genus Dalbergia; species Dalbergia cochinchinensis. Next base: position 70,896,100 of record CM062368.1, on the reverse strand, counting down.
TGATTAAATCATGAATATAGTATGACTCAGCAACTATAAGACTTACGTGGGATGGAGTTCCTCTTGTGTTGGTCATGTTCCCAAATCGGGTCATGATACGATTGGTTTTTCCTGCAACATTATCTCTTCTGTGGGCCATCAAGTCTAATATTGTGTTGGCGTGAATTTGTGTTGTGCTCTCTTTTTTTTTTCCTCTTTCTTTTTTATTTTTGTTTGTATTGGTGATGGTATAGGCTAAAGGTTTGGTACTTATTTTTCTGAGCTTTGTGTCTTAAACTTGCTTTTTTGCTTCCCTTTGTTGTTAAGCCTTTTCTTTTTTACTTATCATAAGTGTTAATGTAACATATGGCCACTACAAGAAATAAGGTTTTTCATGATGACTAAAGTCGTCACTAAAAAATTTTGATGCCGTCACAAAAGCTTTTAATGACGACTTTTATACTTGTACAACTAAAAGTCGTAAGTCATACTTCGTAGCTTAAAGGTCAAAAGTGACGACTTTAAGCAGTCCTCACTAAAAGTAATACATTTTGTGATCATTTAAGTTGTCACTTATATTTTTATAGTCGTCACAAAAAGTCATACAATTTTTGACAATTTAAAATATCACTAAATAAATAGCTATGTAGTGACAATATAAACCGTCGTCATAAAAAGAGCTTTTAGTGATAATAATTTTTATCATTAAATGTCTGCACTGAAACTTATTGTTAGTTTTAGTAACTACATATAGTTGTCGTTCTATCATATTTTAGTGACAACTTATTTATGGTGTAACAAAAAGGAAGTTTCGTGACCATATAAAAATCGTAACTAAAGTTACATATTTAATGGCAACAAAAATAGTCATCACAAAAAGAGCCTTTAGTGACAACAATTGTTCATCACTAAATGTTTGCACTAAAAATTATTATTACTTTTAGTAACTACACATGATTGTCACTATAACATCTTTTAGTGACGACTCATTTGTGGTGTAACGAAAAGGACCTTTCAGTGACTATCTATACTTGCCACTTTAGCCTGTTTTATTTTTTTTACTTTTAATTATGTATTTATTGTTTTTCTCATACCATATTACTTCATCTGATAAAAAGTATAATAAATTAAATTTTCTTATGAATATATCTAAAGTCATATTCATTAAATAACATTAATAACATCAAATGTAAGACTGTAATCTTAAAGTCAAGTACTGGGTAGATTTTAAAAGGCTATTATTTATGCTAGCTATTAGTTCTATACAAAAGAAAACAAACCTACAACTCAAATCCAAGGTACTTAGTTTTTTTCCAAAAGAAAAAAGGAAATTAAAACATAGGATCTTGATGTCATTCCAAATGACTTTAATCCAAAGTCAAGTGCTTGGTTCCTTGTTAGGACAACTTGTTGTAGGATCGTGTGCATTCTTGTCTATACAAAGAGCCTGTAAAAGAGTTATTATAACTTCATTATAAAATGTAAATAAACTCTTGCAGCTATACCAACACAACAATAGATAAACATAGTTGAAACAAGAATAATTAAAGTTTATCTACAATTAAAATTTTAGCAGAATATCTTTTGTAAATCTGACACTCCAAAAAGTAGAAGTGTTTCCTTTTTTATAATTAAATAGTAAAATCAACTCACAAAATCAAGTGAACTCTGAAATGACAGTACAACCAAACATAAACCAAGAAAATAGATCCTACACCAATTCAGATCCTCCAAATTCATATACTAACATAGTACACCTTTCTATATAGGAAAAAACATAACAACAAGATATAACGGAAAAACACACCAAAACTAGCATATTAGAGGTTAGGCCTAGCATAACCAAAATAACCACAAACTAGAAAGACTCAAATGCAAGCAGATAAAGACAACAAAGAAGATGAGGTTTGTTTATAATCTCAACTTGTGCATAAGACCAAGCACACAACAAAATATGTCTACCAATTTGATTCTAGTGCAACTAGGACAGATCATCATAGAAGATAATTTTTTTTTTCAAGGCAACTTTTGTAAATTGTCAGTAAAAGCCAAGTCTATGGTGACAACTTTATCAGATAGTCACAAGATATTTTTTAGTGACAACTATTAAATGTCTTCACAGAAGGATTTTTTTTGTGACTGCTTTTATAAATTGTCACTAAAAGTTCACTCTACTGTGATACTTTTTATCAATTGTCACATATAACCTAATCTATTGTGATAACTTAATTAAGTGGCCACAAAATATATCCACTAATTTGATTTTGATGACAACTATTAAAGGTCGTCACAGAAGATTTTTTTTTTGTGACTACTTTCAAAGTTGTCACTAAAAGTTCGTTCTGCTGTGATAATTTTTTATTAATTCTCACTCATAATCTGATCTGTTGTGATGATTTAATTAAGTAGTCACAAATTATACTCACTAATATGAATCTAGTAACAATTATTAAAGGTCTTCACAGAAGATTTTTTTGTTTTGTGACCACTTTTATAAGTTGTCACTAAAAGTTTACTGCACTGTGACAAATTTTATCAATTGTCACTTATAATTTGATCTACTGTGATGAGTTAATTAAGTGATCACAAAATATATCCGTTAATTTAATTTTAGTGACAACTATTAAAGGTCGTCACAAAAGAGTTTTTTTCTTTTTGTGACCATTGTTTTAAGTTGCCATTAAAAGTTCATTATAGTGTGATGACTTTTATCGATTGTCACTTATAATATTATCCATGGTGACGACTTAATTAAGTGGTCACAAAATATACCCACTAATATGAATCTAGTGACAACTATTAAAGGTCTTCATAGAAGATTATGTTTGTTTTGTGACCACTTTGTTAAGTTGTCACTAAAAGTTAATTGTAGTGTGACAATTTTTATCAGTTGTCACTTATAACTTAATCTACTGTGATGAGTTAATTAAGTTATCACAAAATATATCCGTTAATCTGATTTTAGTGATAACTATTAAATGTCATCACGAAAGAGTTTTTTTTTTTGTGACCACTTTAAGTTGTCACTAAAAATTTACTGTACTATGATGACTTTTATCAATTGTCACTTATAATCTAATCTATTGTGACGACTTAATTAAGTGATTATAAAATATACCCACTAATATAAATCTAGTGATAACTAGTGAAAGTCATTACAAAATCATAACTTTAAGTGATGACTTTATGGTCGTCACCAAAAAAAAAAAAAGAGTCGTCACAGAAGCCTTAATTTCTTGCTGTGAGCGTAATTATATTTTTACATATTTCGATTAAAAAAAAAATACAATAACTCATCAATCATTTAGAACTTATTTAAAAGAATTGGAGTCTGTGGATAATCTTCGGCAAAAACATAAGGCTACAATATGAGAACCAGTTTCGCTCATTTAGATTAGCTTTTTAAAAAAATATTTTTCAAAACAAGTTTTCAAAATTTTTAAAAATAAAATTTATTCTACACATGAATATAAAAGTAATTTGTATTTTAATATAATATTGAAAGTTCTTTTAATCTTAAACACCTTTTTCATGTTAAAAAATGTTTTTTAATAATTTGGTTTTTACTTAAAATTTCTTCCTAAACTTAGTAAAAATCATAACAAAGTATTTTTAAATTTAAAATATTTTTTTCATCAAATAATGACATATAATGGGCTAGTTCTTAGTTGTAATGAGTTATTTTTTGAAAAATAGTAATTCTATCATTAAAGCAAAAATATAAGAAAACGTATTATTAGCAAAAACTTATTCTATTATTTGAAGAAAAATTTTCCTCTCTTTTTTTATTATTTTAAAAGAAAATTTATTTTAGATTCTAATACACAATTCTTGATTTAATTTTAAAAATTAAAAAATGTTAACATAATAACTATTAAAATAACTTTATCAACATTTTAGGAATCATGTAAATGAAAGCAATTAATATGAATAGCAAACGAGAAATGAGAGTGGCTATTGTCACTCCTTATATTTAAATATTGAAATTGATATTATAATGTAAAATTTTAATTTTAATTCTAATTCTTTTATAATTGAAATTAATTTAAAATCTTAAATTTTATATTTGTATATACTAAAAATTGTAATCTAATTGTTTAAAAGTAAACGTTAAAAAAAAAGAAATAGATAGACACTCCTAGAGAGATACGTAAGTTTTTGAATTGATAGTTCATAGGATATGGATTAACAAGATTCCATCTATCTTAGTTTTTTTCTTTTCAAATTCTATAAAATTAAATAAAAATCTAATTCTAATTCTATATATTACTCTAACATACACATTGTGATTGTGGCATTCGATTTCAATCTCCAATTTATGTTTAATTTCAAAGCCTAAATGCCGAGTTGTAGTCATTATTTTTACACAGATTCAAATCTTCTAAAATGAGAATCTTATTTGATAAAATAAAGTGAAGAGCTTCAATTTTAAGAATATGTTTATAAATTTGAATTTAAAAAAAAAAAAAGAGGGGAGTGAATGATTTATTATGTAAAATTATATTACAAGTTCTTTTTTTTTCACCTTTTTTTTTCTTTAAAATTCAAACTCATAAATATATCCTAAATCAATGGAATAAAAAGAGACTCACATAAAATTTATTAATTTAAACATAAAACTCCCCATTTTATTTTTTAAAGTGAAAATATTATTAAAGGAACTAAATCTGTTTCAAACGTTTTACATGAAATAGCCTGTGATGAGTAGATGACAGTTGGAATATAAATTATATTTCAAGAATTAAATTCAAACGATCGGTGATGATATATATATATTATTTCGATAACATTGAAGAACGACCACAGGTACACGTGCCGCCACGTCATGCGGTCACTAACCTATGACACTTAAAATTCCTGAATTGCCCCTGAGCACGTAGCTTGGAGGCACCAAGAGGTACTCACTCAAACCTCTTTTCATTTCCTCACCAACCCCCTCCAAAACTAAAACGTCCTCCCATCTTTTATTTTATTTTTCTTTTCTTCACCTTCAATTCTTTGAGGGGGTTGTTGTTGTCCAAAATCCAAATGCATTACGCTACTCTCTTCTCACCAACCTCACCCTTGTTGGATAAACTCGCAATGACTTCAACCGGGTTTCATACAAAGACAACAACCTCTTCAACATGACCCCGCAACACTCCCAACATATTTGATGAGTTTGTGACACAACTTACCCTTTTTTGATCGTCACCGTTTTCATTTCTAAGTAAATGGCTGCAACAAACTCAGCTCCACGCATGTTTTGCACCTCACCAAGGAGTTCTTCTTCTCCTTGTTCCTTGGCACCCCATTTGAGTTTTAGGAAGACAAGGTTGGGATTTGAGTCCAAAGTCTCATCAAAGAGTTTGGTGTGGAGAGGGTGGAGCAGAGGAAAGACAGGGCAGTTTGAGAGCAAGAAGAGGAGGCAATGGGGTGTGAGGTGCACTGCAGAGGGCATAGATGGAGGGATGCTTATGGGGGGAAGAAGGGCTAGAGAGGATAATGGTGGTGTTGCTGCTGCAGCAGGTGTTGCTAGCAATATTCCAGAGAGGTTCAAGGTGGTGTGTTTGGTGGCATGTGTTATGTGCCTATGTAATGCTGACAGGGTTGTTATGTCAGTTGCTGTTGTTCCTCTTGCTGCCAAATATGGGTGGTCCAGTACATTTCTTGGCATTGTTCAGGTACTGCTACTGCTACAGATGGATCCAAAACTTCAGATCACAGGGGTCATGAATCAAAAAGGACAGAAATAATCCAGGATTTGGAAATTGAGGAATGTTATTTTGTTTGGCAAGGAATGAAAGCATTTATATTTATTATTATTAATCATTAATTTAGTTCTTAGTTATTGTATAAAGAATTAAAATATTTATTTCATTTTATTCTATTCAATAACTAAAGTTCAAAGTTGCTAGTATATTTTCTTAATAATAAATTATTTCAATGGGTGTTCTATAATAAATAAATACATACATACAACTCTCTTTTAAAACTAAATCAGTTTGTTTTGTTTTGTTATATGGATTGCTTTTGGAGGAATGAAATCACTAACATAAAGATGTTGTCTTATGCATTATCAGTCATCTTTCCTGTGGGGATACATATTCTCTTCTGTGATTGGAGGAGCTTTGGTAGACAGATATGGAGGAAAGAGGGTGTTGGCTTGGGGTGTGATTTTATGGTCTTTGGCAACTATTCTTACCCCTTTGGCAGCTAATCACTCCACAATGAGCTTGTTGGCGGTTCGTGCTTTCTTTGGACTTGCTGAAGGTGTGGCTCTTCCATGCATGAGCACTCTCTTGTCAAGGTGATGCCCTTAAAATCCTCTTGGACCTATTAGATATTAGAGCTAATCTTGGATGTGGACATGAGAAATTAAGTACTCAAGATTTGTGCATATCAATCTTGTTCTAGGTGGCCAATAAATATTAGTTTGCTTGTTTGCCTAAATTATCTCTTTGTCGAATTTTTCCTTTATAGTTCGTATTGAAGAAAGAATTAGATTTTAATGGAACAATATAACTTTGTTTTATCCATGTATCCGACCTCATTCTGTGAGACAAGACTTGGTTGTTGTTATCGAAGAAAGAGATGCTCTTATGAACATCTCATTGTTGTGGATGCATGTGAAGCTTGTTCTCTAGAAATTCAAAGCTTATCTAGTCTTTATATTTGAATAGGTGGTTTCCAAGTAATGAAAGGGCAAGTGCAGTTGGAATTTCAATGGCCGGATTTCATCTTGGCAATGTCATAGGCTTGGTGTTCACCCCATTGATGTTGTCCACTATTGGAATCTCTGGTCCGTTCATCTTATTCTCCTCTCTTGGGTTGCTCTGGGCGACGACGTGGGCGTATCAAGTTACAGATGATCCTAAGGAAAGTAATTTCATCAGCAGATCAGAGCTGAGGTTAATACAAGCTGGAAAAACTGCTTCTCCCACAAAAAGTAGCAAGTTTCCCCCACTAGGCCTTCTGTTATCGAAACTACCGTCATGGGCTATAATATTTGCAAATGCAACTAACAATTGGGTGAGTTCTATTTGCCTTTTGAGTGATAAAATTGGCTTGCTATTCAATTTTGGATAACATTACTGATCTTGACCTTGCTTAATTTGCAGGGCTACTTTGTTCTCCTCTCATGGATGCCAGTTTATTTCAAAAGTGTAATTACTTTCTTAATTTGTTCTTAGACATTTACATTTACAAACAACCTTATATTTTTGTTTCTTATGCTGTGTTGAAAATCCCCTGTAAAGTAAGTAACTGTAGATCCCTCTTCATGCTTATTCATCACAGTTATGCCAGGCTCAAATCAGTCAAATTATTAGTTTAGTGGTTGACATCATTAATTGAAAAAGACAAAGTCAATTTAAGTGGCTCTGATGCATTGCTGGTTGGTGATGGTACAAAATTTGAAAGTCAACTTACAAGTGCACTGGAAATTCTTTTATTGACCTTTTTGTGTATTCATGTTTCGGAGAAATCATTGATATTCAAATTCTCAAAATGCTGGAAGTCTAATTTGAAGCCTGGATCTTTCAATCTTGACTATTTTTCGCCCCTTCTTTCTGTAGGTATATAATGTGAACTTGAAGCAGGCGGCTTGGTTTAGCGCAGTTCCATGGGCTACAATGGCAATTTCCGGCTATCTAGCTGGTTCTGTATCAGACTCCTTAATCAACAAAGGTTACCCCACTACATTTGTCCGGAAGGTCATGCAGGTAACTCTTTAAGTACCATCATGCAGAAGGATGAATTTATAAGTCTAAGATATGCTGTTCCCTTGTTTTAGATTTAAAAATCAATTGTAGTGCTTGATAAAATGACCATTGAACAGCTATCACCTAGCCAAAAAGAAAAAAATGGAACATATATATTCACTTTGAAACAGTTGGCGAACGAATAAGACTACTCTAAAGCAAGTTTGTTTCAAAAGTAAGGAAGTTAGGAACTATTTGCCCTTAAATCAACAGAGTGGTTCATTATCATAATCCACTAAGTAAGCTAAGGGTGGAATCTACCTTTTCCTTTTAAAAGCAAGTTTACTTTAGAATGATTTTTTTTCCCCCTTTCAAAGATCAATATCAAACCGAATCCATATACCATGTTGATTTTAGTAATATACATGAAGTACAACGGCATGAATCTGCACCACTAGTCTGAACCATTATTGGTAAATTACAGACCATTGGATTCATTGGGCCGGCAGTGACCTTACTGTGCTTGAATTATGCCAATACACCAGCAACTGCTGCTACACTCATGACTGTAGCTTTGAGCTTGAGTTCTTTCAGCCAGGCTGGCTTTATGCTAAATATACAAGTAAGTTCAACCCTCAAAATGTACACATTCCCTTTAAAAGGTATATGCAAGACATTTAGATGAACTTACAAACACATTTGTAAGACCTCAACCTCACACCTTTTACATTGTACATGACCAGGACATTGCTCCCCAGTATGCAGGAATCCTACATGGTAAGAATTTACGCCAATGTATTATTGTAGGGAATTAAATTTTACTTCATCCTTTTTATTTTGGATTTAATTTCTATGTACATAGTTATCTAATCATATATTGTCACATTAGCCATGACAGTTGACTTTTTCACCCATCACTTGAAAAGTCGTGCAAATAAAACACTTTGATTAGATGATACTGTAAAAGTGTTTTACAATGTTTGTGCATTAAAATTAGATTTATTATATTTTTTGGTAGCATTTTTTCATAATGGTTCTGTGTTTTTGCAGGAATCTCAAATTCAGCAGGAACTTTAGCAGCTATCATAAGCACAATTGGAACTGGTTATTTTGTACAATGGCTGGGATCATTTCAAGCATTCCTAACTGTAACAGCAGGTCTCTATTTTGTGACAACCATTTTTTGGAACCTTTTTGCCACAGGCGAGCAGGTTTTGTGAATAATTCCCCATCGGAAAATTTCCCACACCTTGCGTTCCATTAAACGCAGGAATGGAGTTATCCTCTAATAGGAATGAATGAAGAGCATTTTTTTGTTCTTTTTAGTTTCTCATTAAAATGAAACTTGTCATATATTTAGTAGCTGCCGACCCGTTGGCCCCACCACTAGTTTGTATAAAAGAAATTTGTCTGTTAAAACAAATGATCAAAATATGTGCGGTATGTGAATAACCTATATGATTTTTATAGAATGACCATGGCCTGTAATTGTTGAAAGCGTAATGCCACATAAGAAATAATTCGCTCATATGTGAAAGTTAATGATTTCTGTTTCTGTACGGCTTCTTTATTTTATTCTTTCTTATTTTGGAAATTACACTTGCACTGAATTCCCCTCATATGGGGTGAAATTCTCCTTACCTTATATGTATTTGTAAAATTTACTTGTAAGATTCCTGATTTTATGAAGCCATTACATTAATTTTTCTAAGATTGTAAAATCATTACATCATCATTTTTTTTTTATATTTGGAAATATATTATCAGATAACATTGTTAAAAAGTTTTTCACTGTTAATATATATAAATATATATAAATTAAAGTTTTCACATAGGAGTTTAATTTTAATGTATTGATAATATAGATTTTTTTATGTTATCATCTAATCAAATCCTCTCATTACTGATTTGGTAGTATAAGATTAGATAACAGTGTAAAATTATTTTACATTATTAATATATAAAAATTAAACTCTTCAAAATCTACACAATTGCTAGGGTACGTTTGTTTTAGATTTTTAAAAAAAATTATAAAATTTAAATTTAATATTTAATTAAAAATTTAAAACTGATTTTTTGATTTTTTTTTAAAAATTATTCAAATAAAAAAAAAATTAGTGAAAAAAATATTCTAAGGTGGAAAAAGCATAAACATATGCGCTTAAAGTGCACATATTTGAATGTGCTACAATATTTAGGGGAATCCCTAGACACGATAGGTTGCTTTAGGAATGAACTAGCGTCGCGCGTTGTGCTACACTTGCAGTCTTGCATAGCTTTAACTTGAAACGATACTACTATAGGGTGAAATATAATGCCCTCTTACGAGGTTTTGTGATCGCGTTTGATATTATTTCATTTGTAAAATTGTACCAGAAGTCATTGAGATTCGTTATAATTATACGACCATTTCTGTAATTACTAATTTATTAATTTAAGTTATAAAAATATAATGACATATATATAGTTATTTGCACTTGGATCATCTAAAATAAGAAATGATTGTAAGGTAAGAAAGTGAGAAATTAATCACCAATAGATTATTTAATAAGACTCACATGCAATTGTATACATTATTTTTTTGTTATTAATAATTATATACATATTATATATTATTATTTTGTTATTTAAATAAATGAATGAATTACTGCATGAGAGACTAATGTAATTTTAATGAACTTTGGTATCCATTAGTGACAATTTTATAAATAGGGGGCGTTAGGTTAGAGTAAATTATGCTATAACTTATAATATACGTAAAAAATTAGAAGTGTTATTACTCTTCTTATAATTTAGGTAAAATATTTAATTTTGAATTGTTTTTGGTAGCATTTGTGTGATTTTTCTTTAATCTAAGTCATCCTAACGATAGTCAAAATGTACTAGATCTCAACTAATTTAATTTAGATCGGATCCATTTATTATATAAATTAAATTCTTTCAACACTAATTTATTTGTTTAACTTATCAAATGTGATTTGGAAATTAACGGCAGATCATGTTTTGATATTTTGGCTACTAAGGAGGTTAACACAACACCCCCACCCCCCCAAAATGAGTCAGAGGCATTAATTGGCGTGGACCCCGATGTTACCCATGGGGGTGTGGTTAATCTTCAATCCAACTCAAGATCGGGTCAATACATGAAGTACAAGCTTCGAGTCAATTCAGAGGCCCAATAAACTGACCTCTTAGTTCAATAAATAAAAATTGGTGCGTTCTCACATACAGACGAACTTCTATCTGTATGCTGCAGAAGTGTGCTGAACCAGTGAATAAAACACACGTGTACTTAAGTTAAGTTGGGGGATTCAGAGTTAACAATTGTTAGGACGTAATTAGCTTTACAGTTAAGTTTAATTATTATTTTTTCCTATTGAAAATAAAAAAGAAAAAAAAAAGATGCAGAATTCTCAGATCTGGGATGTGTTACGGTCTGAGTAATCTTGTCACCATCACTTCTTTCTCTTCTTCTCCAACGCTTTCACTCTCCACCCTCCCCTCACCCTCTCTCTCCTCTACTCCTCCACCTCCAACTTCACATCCTCTTCCCCAACATTTTCATACTGTCATAATCTTAGTCTCTGTCTCTCTCTTTGCCGGACTCTCTCTCTCTCTCTCTCTCTCTCTCTCTCCAGCTCGTGCCATCTCTCATGCGAATCTTCTATTTCCTATTCCATGTGCACACTGCCATACACATAAACCCAAACACAAGCAAAAACAAAAACACTCTCTCTCTCACGTAAACCCCACTTCAGTTTCCACTTCAATACTTCCTCCACCCACAAGCTCCAAACTTTCATGCGTTATTGGACACCCATTTGCCCCAAACGTTGAAACCAATGTAAGTGTCATGACACGGTGGCTGTGGAAGAGCTGTTTTCGATTTGTTCTTCTTCTTCAAGGTTTTTTTTTTTTATGGGCCACCACCGAACTCCACCGTCGACATCGTGCGTACTACCATGAGAACCCCGCGTCGTCACCTAGCGCCCCCACTGCGCTGTGTTGCTGCTGTCCTTCGTGCGGTGCCTGCGCCGAGCCTATGGCCGTCGGCGTGTCATCTGCGGGTGGAGAAGGTTGAAGAACACAAACTAAAAGAATCTCAGATCTGGGAATTTTTTATTTTTTTAATCAAGATCAAGGTTAATTTAAGAAGATAATAGTTTATTATTTTAATTTTAAACTTAACCTCAATAAAGGACTATATTATTACTTCAAACCACAAATTATCTTAGTGTCATGTGGGCTCCACATTATACATATGTCATTACACCATTTGATACACGTAAGATATGCAAGCTGCAGATTTTTTTCAATTTGTATGTGAGAACTCCCCATAAAAATTTAATCGTCAGCTACCTAAAGGGCAGGAAAAGGGCGCTAAAGCCCACAAGCTAGGTCCTACGACCTCAAGTATTTCCCATGCAGCAGTCGAGGCGTTAGCACAACGGAAGACCATTGCGTCTCCAAAGCAACTGCACCCGGGATCGACACACAGCAGAGCTGGTGTGCGACCCATTTCCTCCATCCCCCCTCCCTCTCCCCCGCGACCAAAAAAAAAAAAGTATTTCCCATGCAGATATTATAATCCCCCACACGCAAACTAACAGCAAAGGTAAAAAGGTGGCCTGTGACAACTTTGTAAATCATGTTCACTGGACGCAACAACCAGCGGTTACTCACTAAACCTCCCTCCACAACGTCTCGAGATTGATTGCGCAGGCACTGTTCGAGTCTATGGTCCTACTAAAGAAGATATGGAGTTCGTTGCTAAACTTCGTGAGAAAACTCTAACTTCGGGTGGATCTCAGAACCTGCCAGACCCAGGAGCAGAAGTTACGATGTCGAATTCTGGGGGTAGAAGTTCAGAAAATTATCATCCGATTTCAGGAGTTATCGGGGATGGATGTGCATCCTACTCTTTTCTCCCAAGTTATTCATGAATATTATTGTCTGGAACTGTCGTGGAACGTCCAGCAAAGGATTTGCATACTTGCTTAAAGATCTTTCTATTCGATATAAAGTCCATTTAATGGTTCTTATCGAGACCCATATATCTGGAGAGAAAGCTAGACGTTTGATATCCAAATTTGGTTTTGATGGCTTCCACATACAAGACAGTGTAGGGTTTTCAGGTGGCATCTGGGTAATGTGGAGAACTTCATCGTGGAAAGTGGAGGTATTGGTGACACACAGTCAGTTTGTTCACACTAAAGTTTATCATGGTAATGATCCTCCTTGGTTTTTCACAGCTGTTACTGTAGCCCTCACTCTAGGGACTGTAGAGATTTATGGAATCAGATTGACTCTTTGGGGAATATTACTGTCGGTCCTTGATGCATTGGAGGTGACTTTAATTCTACTCTTTCTCTAGCAGATACGGGGGGTTCCTCCCTGTTAGCGTGCGATACTAATAATTTCTTTGAATGCATGTTGAATAATGGCCTTCACGACCTTGGATATATTGGCCAACTTTCACATGGCATCGTAAAAATATCAGACGGCGCTTGGATCGTTTTTAGGGTACCTTTGAGTGGATTAGTCGTTTCGAAGGGGCTGTTGTTAAACACCTCCCTCGTCTAAAATCCGACCATAATCCAATCTGCTTGATCTTAGAAGAATACTCTAATTATTCTCATGGGACCCCTATTTTCCGTTTTTTGGCTCCTTGGCAACTGCATGCAGAATTTCCTAGCTTTCTCGAGAAGTCTTGGAATAAACATGGCGAGTTGTTGCCAAACATTTCAAACTTTACTGTCTAGGTACAAGCCTAGAACAAGGAGGTGTTCAATCATATTCATCGTAAGAAGCTAGAATTCTTCTGAGATTAGAAGGAATTTCGAAGAAGCTTTCCTTTGAGTTTAATCCATTCCTGGAAAAGCTTCAGAAGGATCCTTGGCGAGATTATGAGCAACTTCTCATTCAAAAAGAAATTTACTAGAGACAAATGTCTAGGTGTAAGTGGCTTAAGCTTGGAGTAAAAACACTCGTTATTTTCATGGCAAAGCGACAGGAAGAACGCGTCGTAATTGTATTCCAGCTTTAAAAAATGAAGAGGGAACTTGGGTTGATGATCCGGGTATTCTTAAAGAAATGGGGGTTAACTTCTTCTCCAATCTTTATCGGGAAGATACTCATAACGAGTCTTTTATTATTTTTAGGGCGTTTCCCCATCTAACCACCGAGAATAAATATGATATTAGCAAGAATGTTACTCCAGAGGAAATCAAAACTGCCATTTTTTCTATAGGAGGTTGGAAAGCTCCAGGGCCAGATGGGCTACCGGCCATGTTTTATCAAAACAACTGGGAGCAGATCGGTGATTCTCTGTCAAAGTGGGTTTTTCATGTGTTTTCTAACCCATCTAGCATTTCTTTGGTTAATCAAACTTTCATCTTCCTTATCCCTAAGGTGGATTCGCCAAAAAGTTATTCTCAGTTTTGTCCTTTTGGGTTATGTAACGTGAACTACAAAATCATAACCAAGATCATCTCCCCTCGCATGAAAGCCATTATGAACAAACTGATATCTCCTACTCAGTGTAGCTTTGTTCCAAGCAGGCTAAGCGCTGACAATATCATCACTGCTCAAGAGGCCATTCACAGAATGAGTCATAAATATGGCAAAATGGCTTAAATGGCTATCAAAGTGGACTTTGAAAAAGCCTATGATAGACTTAATTGGACCGTCATTCCGGATACTTTACACGATATAGGTATTCCCACTAATCTCATTGAGTTGATTTGGCAGTGCATTTTAACAGCTTCTATGCAGGTGGTTTGGAATGGCTCTGTTAGTGATTCTTTTGCTCCTTCTAGAGGGTTGCGGCAAGGAGACCCTCTCTCCCCCTATCTTTTTGTTCTTTGCATTGAAGGACTTTCTCATCTCATTTCATGAGCAGTTGATCAGAAAATTTGGGAGCCTATTTTCTTATCTAAAGGGGGGCGTCCCCTTTCTCATCTTTGCTTCGCTGATGATTTGGTCTTATTTGCTAAAGCCTCTATGACCCAGATGAATGTTGTCAAAAACATATTGGATATTTTCTGTGCCAGCTCTAGTTAGAAAGTTACTATTGCCAAATCTTGCATCTTCTTTCCCAGGAATATGAGTCACCAGTTGAGAACAGAGATTAGTAATGCTTTTGGTTTTCATCTCACAGCAAATCTTGGTAAATACCTTGGGGTTCCTTTATTTCATAACCATTGCAGTGGAAATGATTTTCAGTTTAACATTGACAGGATGAATGCCAAATTAAACGGTTGGAATGCTTCTAGCCTTTCTTTAGCAGGTCGTATCACTCTAGCCTAATCAGCCCTGGCTACGGTTCCTTCCTATATTATGCAAACAGTTAAAATTTCGGTTGGTGTTTGTAATAAAATTGACAGCATTTGCTGGAATTTTATTTGGGGAGGCACTGACAGCAGAAGAAAAGTGCACCTTATTGGCTGGGATAAAATTTGCCAACTTAAGAAGTTTGGTGGGTTGGGATTTAGGAAAGCTAAAGTAATGAATGAAGCCTTTCTTATGAAATTAGGCTGGAGTCTGATTAGCAGGCGAGATGCCTTGTGGATGCAGGTTCTACGAACCAAATATAAATGCGAGAGCGATGACATTCCCATTGTGCTTAATCAGAGTTCAGCCTCAAATGCTTGGCGAGGAATAGTTAGAGTGTAGCCTAAGGTTTTTAATAATACCATCAGACGCTTGGGGGATGGTGCTAATACTAGGTTCTGGAAGAATCATTGGCTTCCTGGGATTCATAACCTCCAGGATTTCTCTCTTACAGCTTTGACCTCAGACGAATCTGAGGCTTATGTCAAGGACTTCATTGATGTTAATGGTGATTGGGATTGGGATAACTTGCATCTTCTTCTTCCTCCCGATTTCGTGGTCCTCTTCGAGCCCATGCCGCGGCCTCATTCAGATCTGAGTCTAGATTCAATTGCCTGGCACCCAGACCCTTCAGGATGCTTCTCTATCAAGTCGGCATACGAAACTCTTCACGATATAAATCAGACGGATTATGTGGCTACTTATTCTCGTATAGGATTCTCTGGTTGGTTCTTCACAATGCCCTTCTCACCAACCATGCTCGCTGGAAACGAAATATGTCCTCTTCTCCTCTTTGCTCGGCTTGTGATTATATGAATGAAACGGTGCTCCATACCATTCGAGATTGCTTTGTTGCCAGAGGGGTATGGAAGAGCATCTTACCTAGACCAGCTTGGGGCGCCTTCTTCTCTTCTTCCCTGTCTTCTTGGGTTTCAGAGAATATCAAAGCTGGGTCTCAAAAATCTTTTGGGGTAGATTGGCCCCTTTTCTTTACCGTTACTTGCCATACTCTATGGCGTACACGTAACGAATTTATCTTTGAGAATAAGACCCCTACGAGAGCAGAATCCATGCAAGGATGTTATCAATGGCTCGTGACTATTCCTCTGCTTTGAGCTCTCTTTCTGATCTCCGGCTTCCTACTTGGCAGGTGATTCATGTGGCCTGGTTTCCCCCTCCCGTAGGTTGGGTAAAAATTAATGTAGATGGTTCTGTTTATCAAGACTCGAATCCTTCTGCTTGTGGAGGTATCTTACGGGACCATAATGATCGTTTTATTCGCGCCTTCAGCGCTGGTCTGGGAAGCTGCTCCATTTTGTTAGCTGAACTTTGGGGAGCAGCTATTGGCATTAAGACGGGCCTAGATCTACTTTTTGATCAGATTATGGTGGAGATGGATTCCAAAATCGCTGTTCAATTTATTGTTGAGGGGGTCGCTTATGGACCCCTTGGTGAGTTATATTCGGTCGCTTATGGACCAAGTGCAAGTGATTCGCATTGTTCATGTCTATCGGGAAGCTAACGGATGTGTGGATCTAATCACGGTCACTCCACTGATAATAGGACAGTTTTTTCGTTCTCGAGTATTCCTCCTTTTCTTGCTATTGCTTTTCTAGCTGATACTATAGGTATTTGTTCTACCCGTTTTGTGGGTAGGTAGTCTTGTCTTTTCTCCTTTGGGCTTTAGCAATATATATATATATATAATGATTGTGAATCAACACTAATTTTCGATTAGTAATTCAATTTGATTAGTAATTTATGGTTAATTAATTTCAAATGACTTTGATCATAACAGGTTAAATAATTAGTATTCAGTTGAGTAAGTATTCTCAATTCTTGCGTATTTATTTCAGTATATAACAACAGCCTATCTATATTGACCATTCTCATTTATAAAACATTAAACAATCTAACTAAACATATTATCTAAAGCTCTTTATCTCTTTGCCTTATTAACCCTTCACAATGTCATCAATTTATGATTTAGCAGAAGATATAATAGTAAGCCCCAACATATTGAAGCATAATTATTTTCCATATATGCTTAACTCTTATTTAATTAATATGTTATTGTCCGCATCTCTTTTATATATATATATTGAAAAAATGTCATGTGTATAATTAACTAATATGTCAATATGTTCCTATTTTATAAAACATGAACGCATGACATTATGATGTTGCAACTTATTATCATTGTAATGTTGATTATTAGTTATCGTTTCCTTTTCTTCATAATATGTATGCTACATGAATTATATTAAACAAATTATTTATTTAATATTGTACTTCCTTTTTTTCTAATTATTTATTTTCCATTGTATTTTATAAAATTAATATGTTTGTATAAAGAAACACAATAATTTATTTAATTGCATGAATATGTATAAAGCATAATTTTTTAAAAGTTTATAAGTGGATTTAATATTTAATATTATATAATTTTTACTATAATTATCCCATGCATCACACAGGTAATAGACTAATTATAACTATTAAATGATTATAAAGTGAATATTTCCAATCAAAAAAGTGAATACGCTAGGGAGCTTGATGTGCTCACCTACATATTAAATAGACCAAATTTGTACCAAATGTTCAATTGGTTTATTTGAGTAAATAATGTAATTTTTTATGTTATTGGGTTAAAATTATCTTATTAAATATGAGCAAATAATTTTTTTATTAAATTTTTTACACTAAAGATATATTAAAATTAATTGTATATGATAAAGTGTGCATAGATGTGTCTTAAAATCTTCAAAAGGATAAAAATTATAAAGCATGACATGATTCACAGCTAGTCTTTTTTCTTAATAAGGTGTGGAGTTCAATCTCCCCCTAACATTTTTAATTTTCTTTATAAGTATTTCATTGTTCAAATTTAGCCTCCACTAAAATTTTATTTAGTTGATTTTTATCAATTTTTTAAAGTAAATCTTCAAGTTAGTTCCTGACAATATCAAAAGTTAAACACTTAATAATCCCTGGATGGAAAACATTAACAGTGTTAGTGATAATTTCATTACCAGATAAATTGGTCCCCAACACCATTTACAAAAAAAAAAACTCAATTTCTTATCCCTTTCCTTCCTTCTTTACAATAACACTGTTAATGTTTTCTTTTCAGGTACTACTAAGCATCTGACTTTTAACATTGTCAATGACTAAATTGACATTTTCTGGTTGTCAGGAATCAATTTGTTCAATGCTGAAATTGTCAGGGATTATCATCCTAGTAAAATAGTTTAGGGCTGTTTGGAAAGTGTTTTGAAGAACAATTTTCAGTTTTTAAAACCAAAAAATTGAAAAAAATTGTTTGATTTGTTATTTTTTCAGATTGATTTTAAAAATAAAAAATTTTGTATTTTAAAAGCAAAAGTTAAAAAATAACTAAAAGATATTTTTAAAATTCTATTTTTTATAATAAAAAATACAATAATATAATTGAAATTAATTGATTTTATTAATTACTAAACTCAAAATATTAAAAAAAAGGGGGTGAAAAATGATAAACTAAACCACAAAAGATGATAAGAAGGCTTGACCTTGACGTCTCCGGAAGATCAATGCAAAGTACAAAAACACCAATCCCATGACAAAGACCGATCACACAACACAACGCAACACAACACAACACGACGCCCAATTCACCTTCGTCCTCTACTCCCCAACATCGAAATTCCCATACTTCGCCGCCAAATCCACCAATTTCACCAACACCCTTTTCATTTTCTTTTCCCCCTCAAAGCTCCCTCAAAGCTCACACCCTTCACAGATTTCATCCATTCTTTTTCCCCAAAAGGTCTTTAAAGAATAAAAATCTGATTTTTTTTCTTTCTAATTTTGTTCAAATTGATTTGGCCTATGCGTTTGTGGAAGCCATGAATTTCAGGGGCTTGGAGGATTTCTGGGCTTTCTACGTGAACCAGCATTCAAAGCCATCCACGAGGCGCTGGCACTTTGTGGGGACGCTCTTCAGTATCTTCTTCTTGCTCTGTTCATTCCTCTTCAGCTGGTGGTTCTTGTTCTTTGTGCCCTTCTCAGGGTATGGATGTGCCTGGTACAGCCATTTCTTCGTTGAAGGGAATGTGCCAGCAACCTTTGGGCACCCTTTTTGGTCACTCTTTTGTGATTTCAAGATGTTTGGGTTGATGCTTACTGGCCAAATGGATAGAGAGATCAAGAGGCTGGGGAAGAGACCTGTGCTGCAGGTGTTCTGATTTTTGCCCCCCTTTTTAGCCTGCTCCTTCTTGTTTGAGGTGAGTTTGCATCTGAAATCTTTGTGAGTTTGTTTTTGTTTCTTTTAGAGTAAACCCCTTATTTTGCTCCTCAGCATAAATTAGTCCCAGGATTTAAAAGTCCCTTATTGTTCCCTCACTGCTAAAAAAAAGGGGAGAATTTGATTCCTCTATACTGGTCCATCAAAGTAACAAACACTCTCAGTACAAACGTGTGTACGGACACCAATTTTTTCTCTTTTTTGAATGGTGAGGGGGAACGGAGACTTTCAAATCCCAAATATTTCTGAGAGACCAAAATTGGTATTTAATCTTTTCTTTAATTAATTTTTCATATTTTAATAACTTCTTTTGTGGGTGGCGATGTTTTTGTCATTAACTTGGATGAGTTTGGATGATTTTAGTAAAGTACTATTGCTGAGTGAACCCTATATGTGATTGAGTGTGATACAGCAATCTGGTGGATTGAGTGGTTTTGCTAAAATATTATAGCTGAGTGAATGAACCCAATGTGAGACATGTTTGTGGCGCTGCAATGTGATGGATTGAATGATTTTGCTGGAACATCATAGCTTTAAAAACACATGAGCGTGAAGTTTATTCAAGGAATGTGGTTTTACACTTTAACTCGTGCCACTTGTTAAGATACAAAGGTGTTGAAATTTGAAATTGTAATGGTATTGTCAGATACCCTGGAAAAGCAAAAGCAGTAAAACTTCTTCTAAGTAGACATTAAAGTCCCACATCAATTGTTAAGTCCCACATCAACTTGGCATATGACCAAGATAGCCTTTATTAGTTTGGGCAATTCTCCCCCCTTGAGCTAGCTTTTGAAAAAGTTAGGCTCCCAATTCTAGGAGAGTATCGGAGCCTATCCTAGCATTGATGCTACACCACCCACAGATGTCCAATCTTGGAAACTTTACGCTCTAGCTTTCAAATCTTTGGTGTGGGGGGTGTGGGTTATGTCCCACATTGATTAGACATATGGCCAAGATACCGTTTATAATAGCTTCGACAATCCTCCCACATTGAGCTAGTTTCTAGGAGGAGTCAAGTCCTCAATTCTAAGAGAGACATACAAAACAGTACAACTTATAAAGGATTAAGCTTTTGAGTTATACTATGAAACTATGGAAGAGACTAATTGAGCATAAATTAAGAAGAAACTTGTGTTACAAATAATAAGTTTGGTTTTATGTCTGAGAAGTCTATCGTGGAAGTGATTTACTTGCCACCAAGTTTGATGGAGAGATATTGGAGGAATCAAGGAGATTTATATATGGTTTTCATTGATTTTGAAAAGGCATAAGATAAAGTGGTAAGGGAGAGTTTATGGATGGCTCTAGAGAAGAGATAAGTTTGGATTGCCTATATCTGAGTAATCAAAGCTATGAATGATGCACCACAACTAATGTTAGAACACAAAGTTAGATGGGGTAAAAGATGTTTCTATAACTATAGAACTGGACAAACAGTCAACTTTGAGTCCTTATCCTTCTACCTTGGTCATGGATGTGCTTATTGACCATATCTAGTATTTGGTGCCATGATGCATGCTTTTTATAGATGATATAGGATGTGTTTGCTTCAGCTTTTTTGGACAAAAATATAATTTTTCAACTTAAAAATATTACTTTTCTTAGAAACCACTCATATAAGCTTCTACAAAAAAGATAAAAACAACTATTTAAAGTTTTTTTTTTTTCCTTCCCAACTTGAGTAGAAGCTAACTTGAATATATTCTATCATAAAAAACATCACTTTTAAAAAAAATCCTGCACCCATAGTCATATTTGGAGAATTAAGAGAGGAAATAAATAGGAAGTTGGGAGTTGTGAAGACAAACTTTGAAAGCACATGGTTTCTGTATAAGTAAGAGGGGACATATGGAATGTATGTTTAGCAAAAGGTGCAAAAATCCTTGCTGAAAGTTGAAAATTGGGAAGGATATCATACCTCAAGTCACATAGTTTAAGTACCTTGCATCAATCATCCAAAATGATGGAGAAATGGATAGATATGTAACTACAATATTTAAGCTAGGTGGACGAAATAGATAAGTGCTTGAGTCATCTATGGTAAAAGGGAAAAAAAAAAGTATTACTTAAGTTTAAGGAAAAATTCTATCACAACTATAAGATCATTAATGCTCTATGGCATGGAGTGTTGGGTAAAAAGCAAACAAAATAGTAAGATTAGTGTTGCAGAGATGAGATATTATGTTGGGAAAGTGAATACACTAGTGGAACAAGGTTTTGTTGTTACTGACCTTATGCATTCACACATTGCTAAAGTATGCATTTCTTTTATCCTATGAAGCATAGAAACGGACACAGGACACGATATAGATATGGACATGGAGACACCAAACTCGAAAACTTATAGGACACAGACACAACACGCGTGCGCGCGCACACACACGCACACTGTGTGTGTGTGTGTGTGTGTATATATATATATATATATATATATAAGGAAAAAAATTCACAATTCATAATATCATATATCTGATGTTCATAGATGTCAAATTACCAATATTCATCACTTTCTAAACCCCTTCCAAAAACATGGAACGTTCTTAGTATATGTCCTTTGTATTTTCTATTTATATACGCCTTCCAAAAAATATGGGCATCAATTCTATTAACATTTGCAAAAATTACTAAATGAAGTTGTCTTAAATAGAACTAAGTCATGTACAAGTACATGTTCATCAAAAAACTAACTAGAGTGATCATCTAAAGATTAAGTTCATTTTCTTCATTGACAAAGCGTAGGTGTTCCAAATCCACTTCATAGAGAGAAAGATTAGCAACTTCTAAGATTCCATAATCTTCATCAATTGGTGAAAATTCATCTACCGTAATATCCCACATCATATTTTCTCCTTTCTTGTATTTGGGAGTTTACCTTGACATAAGATGAAGATTAGTATGTACAAGTACTAAATTCTCAGCATGTTTGGGCTTCATCTTATTTCTTTTAAGGGAATGAATAAAAGAGTATGTGCTCTAATTTCTCTCACAACAAGAAAATGAGGATGGTTTCCCTAGAAGCTTAAGAGCAATCTTTTGAAGAGTTGGAGCATGAACACCATGAACTAGTCACTAAGATTTTGTACTTAGCACATCTCTCTCATTTAGAGAGGTACAATCATCAAACCCCTCTCTACCAACTCAAAAATTTGCAAACTCCAAGTTCACTTTTCTCCTTTCTTTAGCATTAGGAAAATACCTCTTCAAGCATTTCACTATCTCATTAGTGAGGTCCATACCTTCATGTAGAGGAACTTGTTTGGAATCTTAGCCATTGAAAGCTACAACACCTATATATTTGTCATGAAAAAAATATTTTAGATGATTTAAGTATTTATAATTGCAAAGGAAAAAATTGTAAAAAATTTTGAATAATCAACTTGGGTTCGCTAAACAATGAAGAAGTGTGCTACTTTTTGTCCAATGCTCAATTAGTATTGAGTCCACAACATTGTACAAGGTTGATACCTCACTTCCATTTTTTCTCTCATAATGATATATGGCCTTTTTCACCTTCTCAATCATTGAATTCCACATCTCATTCACCAAAGAGAGAGTGGGTGCATCCGTATTAATGTTTCTTAGAACATCATAGATAGAATTGGTTAAAAAAAAGGGTATACCCAATCTTTTGCCAGCAATTATCACTCAAACTCTTCTCCTTAAAAAATTTAGCCTTCCCAACATCATCTTCCTTGTAGAAAGATTATTTTTCACTTATCACCATCTCTGAGTCTACGCTTTATCTATCCAAACTTCTTGAGCATCACAATGGTAGAGGCAAGTTGTCTACGAGTAACAGTAAGCAATTTCAATACTACAAATTTGTTAAAAATGACAATATTTGTGCAGCTAAGAACACAAAGGGGAACAATCTTGTTATCAAGAATGTTCTTGGATTACATGAGTTGTTGAAGATAGTACTTCCGTAGAAACTTCATTGTGAATCATCATATGAGATTATCCATTTTTACCAAATTTGTAACACTGAAATTGCTTAACGTTGCTCCTACAGGATTTGCTTTTACCGTTGCGATGCTCAAAAGGTTTAAATAGACAAATCATGAACTCAGAGAGGGTGATAAGTGAAAAGTGATTTTCCTATGCGGAAGATGATAAGGGGAAGGCTGAATTTGTTAAAGAAAAGATTTTGAGTGATAGTTGGTGACAAAAGGTTGATTACATCATTTCTTTTATTGATGCTATCTATGATGTTCTAAGAAGCACCAATACGGCTACACTTACGCTCCATTTAGTGTATGAGATGTAGGATTCAATAATTGAGAAGGTGAAAAGGGCCATATATAATTATGAGAGAAAAGATGAAAGTGAGGTATTAACCTTTTACAATGTTATGCGCTCAATATTACTTGAGCATTGGACAAAAATTAGTATTCCTCTTCATGTTTTAGAACATCCATTGAATTGAAGGTGATCATTCAATTTCTGTTAGAAGTTTTTCCTTTGCCAATAGAGATGCTTGAATCATACATGATTCTTTTTCTTACAATTAGGTACTGTAGCTATCAATGGCTAAGACAAGACTCCAAATGGGCTCTTCCTCATCAAGATAAGGAACTCACTAATGAGAGAGGAAAATGCTTGACAACTTGAGTAGGTATATTCATAATATTGAAGAGAGAAGAAAAGTAAACTTGAAGTTCGCTAATTTTTTGGATGGTAAAGAGGGATTTGATGATTGTGAGACCCTAAATAATTGAGGTGTGCTAGATGCAAAATCTTGGGGGCTAGTTCATGCTTCAACTCTTCAAAAGATTGCTCGTAAGCTACTTGGACAACCATCCTTATGTTGTTGTGAGAGAAATTAGAGCATGCATTTTTTTTATGATGAAGCTCAAACACGTTGAGAATTTAGTATTTATGCATATTAATTTTGATTTTATGTCAAGGAAAACTCCTCAATATAAGAAAGGAGAAACAATAATGTGGGATATTGTGGGAGATGAATTTTCATCAAATGGTGAAGATCATGAAATTTGAGAAGTTGCCATTCCTTTGCTTGATGAATTGGAGTTGGAAGACTTATTCTTTGTCAATGGAGTCAATCTTTAGGTGATCACTCTAGTTAGTTTTTTTGATATACTTGTACATGACTTAAAATCTAGTTCTATTATGAGTTATGACAACTTAATGTAGAAAATTTTTTGAGATGTCAATAGAATTAATGCCTTGTGTTTTTTGAAAGGGGTGTAAAAATAGGAAGTAAAATTGACAGGCTTAGAAAGTGATGAAAATTAGTAATTGGACATCTATGAACATTATATATATGATGATAATATGAATTGTGAAATTATTTCTTAAATTTTTTATTACATATATGCCATGTCCTATAATTTTTTGAGTTTGGTGTCTCTTTATGTCAGTGTCTATACTCCATAGCATGCAAAGAGATTGAGCTATTTTGCAAGGATGACCTTTATTTGTTTATTATTGGTTTTTTTTTTTTGGAAGGCCTTATTCCTATCCTCCATTTTTGTGATCTTTCTTCACCAATAAACACCCCTTACTAAAAAAAATTCTACCTAGAAGTCAGAGCTTTTATTGGCTCTGATTCGGTATGTTTTATAATTGTCCATAAGCCTCTAACCTGTTGTGAGGGGCTTATAGGAAGCTGTCACTCATTTTGTTCTTATTATATGAACAATGTGTGCAGATCTGTCAAGTTATGATTTTTGAAATTTGACATCTTTTGGGTCAACACAGGTACAGGAAATATTGAAGTGCAGATGGATCTATTCAAAGTTGTCAGTGGGGAGGATAGTCCTTTGGTGTTGGCTGACCAATCTTTGAAGAGAAGGAGAGAAGGCTGTGTGATGTTCAAAAAACAATGCTATGAAAGTGTACGTGACAACAATCAGGTGGACTTAACTGATCTGGGAAAGCACATTTACTCTTGTGATATATCTTGGTGTTTGCATGATCTATTCGGAAATTGAATGTTGAAACATTTGATGCTACTTTCTGCCAATATTTACGTCTCAATTCAATAAAAACTACTGGCTATCACCTTGAGTTTCCCGGCAAATTTTGCTTAGTAGGTTGTAAAGTCCTACAATGGCCTTCACTTACCTGGGCTTTCTTTTAACAGGTAATCCTCGAGCACTATTCTTTTTGGATCCAGTGGTTTGTAAAATTTCTAGGTTAGATCATTAGAAATATGTTCTTTTCTCTATGGGAGGTCGACTTTCACTCCCCATTCTGTATTCGGGTAACTCTCAGAAAATTGAGAAACTGATTCAGGATTTCCATTGGTTAAGGGCAGGGGATTCTAAAAGAGACCACTAGTTAGTTGAGAGGTTTATTGTAAACTGAAAAGGAGGGGGGATTGGGCATATTGGTAATTTGGGGTCCAAGAATATGCCATTGGCAGTCAAGTGGCTTTGGCGTTTTCCCTACCACCTGCTTCTTTATGATACCAAGCCATTCGAAATAAGTATGGTTTGCATCTGAATGGGTGAGGGCCAACTCAGCGAGCAGAGTTATTTATACAGTCCTTGAAAATTTATTTCTTAGGGTTTGCCTTCTTTTATCTCTCACTTTTCCTTTCATTAGGCGATGACTCTGGCATCTACATTTGATGTGGCTTCGCCATGTCTTTTTCTCTCATCATTTTTGCATAATTCCCAGTTTCTCAAATTTTCTTCCAGGATAGTCTTTCTTGGAACTTCCATTTCCTATGGTCTTTTATGCTTTTGCTTAATCCTATTCATCTATCTGATTTGGACTCTTGCTTTCTCGGGAGTTTTCTCTAGCAAATCTTATTTTCAGCTCTTGACTTCTTCTCCAAGTAGAGAGAGAGAGAAATCAATTTGAAAATAGAAAGCTCTCTCGAAGGTTAAATAAATAACATGTTTCAGAAGTGCAGAGACCTCAAACCGGATGGGTATTATGTGTGGTTTGAATCCTAATCGTATGCATTGCGCCATAGCAAGGTCACTTTGGAACGTGCTTTTTGAAGAAGTGTGAATCATGCCTTGCTTTATTGTACTTGGCTTGAAAACAATACTTGTAATTTTAGTGACTCCTTTCAGCTGTAGACTTTTCATTTGGGACAAGATAACTTTTTTTCTCGTCTTTAGGGCTCTGCTGATGGTTTGTCGCATGGAGTGTCGTTATGTGATATTAAAGGGATTGGCTTGCGTGCATGATCTATCTTCCTAAAATTTAGCTTCGTTATTTGCTTATAGAAATGTCTCATCGTTTCATACTCTTATTCTAATAAAATTTCTTTTCCAAAACAATTTTTTTTTGTCAATCTACAAATGAAAATATGTAAATTAACACGACAATTTTAGCATTAAAGCAGCGTAAATGATTGCTTTTATTCTAAATCATTGACTATTTGTCACACCAGTTCTGAAATTCACTTCTCATTTTTGAATCATCACATCCGATATAAGAAACAATGAATCTCACATAGCAAGCAATGGTTTCGCCAGCGCGCACACAAATTTCCACGACGTAAGAGGACTGTCTTCACAAATCCAGCAACACTACGACGTAAAGCAGTTGAGAAACGACAATCAAAGGTCGTAAATTTCGTGTCTTCTATGTTATCCACAGCGGCCTTTTAGCTCAATAATTATATTGCGTCACTCTATGCAGAGAACGGAACTGAAGTCCAAAACCAAGCAAAACAGATAACCCTTTGCTAATAATGGTTTCATATGATCATCGCGTCGGAATCAGTGAGGAGAAGGCAGGTCAAGGTAATTTGTCAGGAATTCTAAAAATAATAGTCCACACGTGTAATGAACTAATGATACGTATTTTATGTTTAAAAATGCATTTACCTCCACGTACATTTAGATATATAGTTAACTCTGCCCCACTATTCGAAATACAAATATTTTTTTCAACAAACTAATACTAATGATCATTGGTTACTCTACCACTTCCCCCTTGAACCCATTTACATCTTCACCCCCAGTCAACAATTTTGAAACAAATTGCCTCCCTCCGCATCATACCTAGACAGTACAATCTTTGGCAGTTTCCAACAGCTGCTAGAGAAGAATAAGCAGCAATTGACTTAACTCATGCTAACATACACTGGGTGCAAATACAGAACAACATCCACAGTAAAGAGAACGGAAGGCTCCTTAGTACTTCCCAACCTAATATTCACATACAAGGAAAATTCTGACCAATGTAATGGAAGTTGACTCTAAGAAACCACTACGCTTTACAGAGCATATAACAACTAAAAAGAAAACTTGTAAAATAATATACATATACACTGTGATCCTAAACCTAACTCCTGATCTAGACCATAGGAAAACTCAGGCTTGAATTGAGCGGTACAAACTGCAGCAAATAACAGTAGTAAGACCACCTCAAGGCCTAACAAATTACGTTATCTAATCAAGCTTTAGATGATGGCCACAGGCAGCATTGCTGGATACATTTGATCTTGTTTTCAGCTGATGTAATACAATTTCAACATCTGAGTCTCATACCAGAGAAAGAATTGCAGGCCATGAGTATCTGATAGATTACCTTCGCCGTGCTGTATTGGAATGGTGATGGGCTTTGCTATCACTTTTTATTCTGTCGGCATACATGGGAAGGCAAATTATCTCATTTATTTCATTCAACAGGATATCCTCTGTGATATTGTCCTTTATACTCCGCATCACCTGTAATAAATGGCGTGAATGGCCCAAGTCAAGTACAAATTGACAGATAAGAGGGAAACTAAAAATCAAAAGAGCCGGCACAGGACCTTCTTATAAGTATTGAACTCATTTGGAGTTGATTTATCTGTCCTGATTCGCAAGCAAACCCATTCCTGGTTATCAGAATCCCAAGAACACTCAATGATCTTTCCTGAATAGAGAGAGGGATCTGATCCGTCTGCGAATTTTACATGTCCATTAAGCATTTGTAACAAGTATAATTATAAATAATCGGATGTGGCAACAAGCTGCAGACTTAAAAACATAGATTCATGCATTCAACAGTATTACTGAAGCATTATCCCATGAAGATGGTAGACACTGCTTCCAATACCAACTTCTCTGGGGGGTGCCAGAAGATAGTAACAGTAAAAAGAAAATAACCAATCTGGATATCAAATTGGAATATGAACTTGTGCCATGCTGAAACAAATGGGGCCACATCTTGACTTACTAAAATTTCCTATTCTACAATGATATTCAGCATTAATGCTGTGAATAAAACTAATATCAACTTCATCTTATTTGAAACACTGAGGTAGGGAAAAAGGGAAAGAGAAACCAGTATTAAGTCTGAACAATATTCCATTGAGATTGATATGGTGCGTCTGGTGTAATAATGTGTTGTGAAATACAAGTACAGTGTTACACTAATAATTGGGTGAAGTCCTAGTATAGTACCACTAGCACAAACCCAAACTAATACAATAAGATTAATAGCCCTAATCAAACAAGGAAACAAAAATGGAAAACATAACAAAACTAGGAAACAATGTCTAAGATTGCTTCAACAAATATTTTGATTCCACAATGCATTCTAATGATCTTTTATGACAAAAATTTCAAGATAGACTGAAGATTTTCTAGGATATTTAGTGGATATTCCAAGCTTCCCCTCAAGCTATACCATAGAAAGTATTAACCTTGTTTTATTACAAATAAAACACACTAAAAAGAAAATAATCCCAAAATATATGTGGATTCCATAAACCATAGTTGGGAGCAGAACCCAAGGATACTGGACATGAGCTGCAGGAAGACTAAGGTATGATTGTCAATGGGTATCAAAGTCCAGTCCGGAATGATCGTCATTAGGAAGAGATGTCATTGTGGAAATAAAAGTTAGAAGAAAGAGATGCCAGAATGAATTGTTAACAAGCAAAGAGAAATGTCGTTACCAAATGATTCATCGGCAAATTTTTTTTTTTGTTCTAAGGAGCTCCTAGTGAAGCTAAGGGGGAAATGAGAAAGGGAATCGGCAAACAGGGATAGAACCCCTGACCCAATACCAACAAATTCCTAATAACTTGAATTAAGAGTAATGCCATGTGAGCTCTAGTTCATTGGCAATTTTAATAGAGGAAAACGATCAAATATGCAGATTTTAATAAAAGGCCGAACTTGCTCAACAACTGCCATACAGTGGCAGATCTAATCAAACACGGGTTACAAGCCCAAGCCCACTAATAAACATTACTACTATCCCTAATTCAATATGGAACTAAATAAGGAAACATAATACAATCAGGAAACAATGCCTAAGATTGCTTCTTCAATTAGATAAAATTGATTCTACAATATATTTTAGAGATCTTTTAAGATATTTTCAAATACTCCAACAGAATGACTTGGGCAGGTATGGTTAAACAAAAATCTTCCTAACCTCTGAATGCAACCCTATTTTCTTCCATGAGTCTCTTCTTTCCTCGTTCATAGAGAAAAAGTAGTTGACGATCATCATCAATCTGTACATGCAAGCAGCCAGGAATTAAGTGGGGGCACCAGCAACAAACTAAAAGTAGCATGGATAAATGAAGCAAGGGTGATCCAACAACATATGTAGTAAGACAATGATACCACCTCAAAGAGAAAATCAACCGAATTCAGATTCGCATATTTCCACTTTAAGAGTCCTTCATGAGTGCGTGGTTTATAAGGATCGTCCCAACCCTGGTGATAAGTATTGCCAGAGACAGCCTCCACTCAGTTCAATATATGAAGAGGGACGGGGACACTGTGTACTCACTAAGGAGGATTGGAAAGGGAAAAAATGGAATGGACCAATGTACATAGACTCAACGTGAGAGTACAACAATACGTAAAGATATTAAAAGGCTACAGATCACACGAGGATTAAACGAAGTGACTTGCTAACTTGGCATCAGGCCAGAAGCAAGTTATCCAGCCTATTATGAGATAATCTCATCCTTTTGTTTAGAACAATGAATGTAATCCAAACACACCTGAAATATGAGACCATCTGCATCATGTGATAGTCTCGGAATGAATTCGTTTAAAAGCCTTGTGACAGTAGAGAGCAACCAGAAATCTTTCCTCCTCACCTAATCATTCAAACATATCAATTAGACAAACCACTAAGGGGGAAAATGAAGCTTAATAGTTACACAATTTAAGGTTAGAGACAGATACCCTGAATGGCTCCAGGTCATATCTATAGTACAGATTTTTGCTGTAGTATCGTTCATGGTTCCTGGGTTCGATCACTTCTTTCTCAAGCATTTTCCACCGTTCATAGAAAGGTCGCTGCACCAAGTTTAAACCATTAGTCATACATAGTAGGTACACTTTCTATAAAAGAATCAACAAAATCCAGTAGAAAACAGAGCAAAGCAGATAATAATTTGGCAGAAAAACTATTCAGACATTTTAAGTTGATTAATCTGATAATCAAATGTTAAATTAATAATAGAACACACCATCAGCATATGCGAAGAAATTCTGACTCCCACCATATCATTGATAGATATAATCACTATTGAGAATGACATTAAGGAGATTAACAATGAAAAGACTTTTTTTGGTTCCATAATATACACAACAAAAAGAGAAATTCAAAACCACTACCAAATAGGATGGTCAATAGTAGCAGCTTCAGCAGTCTCTATAGCAGCTTAGAAGAGCAGAGTGGAGCTTGTCTGCTCCAGAATGCTCATACCATGCAATAGTAGGCAACAAGAAGTGGACACCAACAACTCTGGCTATTTAATTAATTAATTTTTAAGAAAATGGAAAAGCCAATATGGCCCAAACTCCCTTCAACCGTGTCAATTGTCTCTTTCTTGATTAGATTGGAGCACTGCCAACAGCAACTAGTGGCTCTCTGCTCTTTACCTCCCCAACCACAGCAACCCATGCCACACCTCTCACTTAGTTCTGCTCCTTACCACTGGCAGTAACTCCAGGAGTAGCTCTGTTCTCTGCCACATTTTTGGCAGCAACAACACATTAAAATTCCTACATGGTTCTCTGTTTGCTGAATCTATTTGTACATAAATCATGTGTCTATCTTGTTCTGGTGGGATGCTTTTGGATGAGCTTTTTAAGAAAGTATTTCTCACGAGTAGAATTAGAAGCAGAAACAGAAGCAAGAAGCTGCTTTACATTTAGATGTAATTAAATCATCAAAATTATAAGCTATTAAGCTGTTTGAATGTGATAAATATGAAATTAATTTCTTCTTACAAAATTACAACTGAGGACATGAAAAATCACGTAAAATAAGTTTGGATAAAAGAACATGTTTTGCACATGGTAAATCTTTCCAAAAAAATTCATAATTATTTTGTACAAATTATTTTTATTAGCAATAACTTAAGTATAGTCTCAATATAAAATTACTTTAAAGCATAAAAAATTTCTGACAAAATCCTGGATTCATAGGTAAAGTGTTCTCTAGCTCACCAATTTTTATACTATTATTTTACATTTATATAGCTTTAATATTTATCAAAACAAAATTACAAGCAATTCAAAAACGAAATAGAAACATAGCTAAAAGTAATAATTCAACATGAGGACATATATAATTTTGTTCTATAGCTCTCTATTATTCTATTTTAATAACTTTTTTGGACCAAATGGTAATGAGGGTAAATGATTTTAGGGAAAAAAACAATATCAACTATTATAAGAAGTATTAAAGTGGGGAGGATAGACATTGTCTTTTTCAAAGTATTGTGTGTGTGTGTGTGTTTGGGTGGGGGGGGAGCTGTTTCAAATCTTTTGGTGATTCTCTCTCTCTACAGCAGTAACTCCCTTAGTCCCTATCATCTGCTTCCAGAAAAAATAACATAGATAATTTTTTTTTTTTTTTTCAAAGCTTAACCAAGCAGTCAAAATAACTTATTCTCTTTGAGAAGCAGAAATAAACGCACCATATATACCGGTTGCAAAGAAGCTTAACCAAAAAGTCAAAGCAAACTTGGTTCTCTTTGAGAAGCAGAAATAAATGATATATCTCACTTGCATACCTAGTTTAGAAAGTCCCCTATTTTTTTTTTTCTAAACCACTAAACAGACTTCGGAAATCCTTTCTCAGCTGTTTTTGCCATTTGGGTTGCTCTGCATAGGCTATTGCATTATTTTTTGGGGGAAGCCACTCCACCTGGATTCCACTACTAATTATGTCAAGGATCAACCCTCTTAAAAGGTATAGCTATTAGGTGAAGAGTGATGAATAGCTTTGTTGTATCTCTTAACAAAAATACTTTGCTTCAAATTCAAATTTCCAACTATTTGTCAGACTTCAGTAGACCTATACAGAAGTTTCAAATGATGGTTACTAATAGGTGCTGCCTTGATAAACCCAAGGATTTAAACACATTAGTAAATAGATCTGATGAACTGGCCCAGTTCATATCAAAATCCCAGACTTAACATTCATCACAGTAAATGTAATTGCTTAGCCGAGGGAATAAGGCAGTTTTTCTATTTATATTAGGCAGGCAGGCTGGCAGGCAGCATTCAATTAATGTTTCCTGTACTGGTCCAACTTGGAAAGAAAGAGACACCTCAAATCTACGGGTTGAGGGCAGAAATAGGATATGCTTGACTAAGTGATTAAATCCCTGGTTTCACATCATAATATATAGCCAGCAAGAGTACAAACTCGTCTGTTGACAAGAGAGATGAATGGAAGACAACTAAACATGCAATCAAATACCAAATAAAGTATAGAAAAAACAATCATTTTAAATCATAATTTTAACTGGCGTGAAGGAACATAATTCTCTTCAAGTCTCACCCCCAACCAGAAAAGAAATAAATTTAAAAGTGAAAATGATGAGAAGCATATTCAATCTTGAAGCCACTACAGAAACAATGCTCTGCTGCTTTAAGATAGAAAATGTTTAAAGAAAATATGAGAATCCTTACATTATTCACTGGTAAAAATTGATGAACAATAATCTACAATTTATAGACACTACTAATTATTGCATAAATTTTGAGCAAAACTACAGGCATCATCATCTGATAAAAAACAATTCATGAAATAAAGCAAAACAGAAATATAGAGATCAGCTAAGATACTCTCTAATATTCTATTATAATCTAAGATACTCTCTGGCATTTGAAGATATGGTAAAGATAATATGAGATGGTTTCATATACTCTAAAACCCCCTCAATCTAAAGCTTACTAAGCTTTAAGCTCACAAATAAACTCCCTTAACAACCTCTGGGTGATGCAGAGAGATATAGGGTGTGATGATGAAACCAGTTTCAGCAATAGCAATAATGGGTGGTTAGTGTGGTTCTGGTCTCACTGATGAAGGCGTGACACCACCAATTCCAGCACATGAAGGCTGGTCTTTACGGCTGCACAGAGGGCACACGGAACGTGCATACACAGCAATTAAGTTTGTGATGCTCAATGAGGTCCAGCAACGAAAAGACTGGAATGAGCTGCTATGAAGGCTGCATAAAGGAATTAGGCTTGGGAAAAATTGAAAAAACAGCAATTAAGGTTGTCATGCCCCCAACTAGGTCCAGCAATGACAGTGGAAGGGGATGCTGAGAAGATATAGGAAAGTGCAGAGCCTGGAAGAAACAAACCACCGGGCCCAGGCTTCAAGGAAACAAACCACATGAGGCCAAGCTGTGATTACCAGGAACAAACCAACAGGGGGAGGGGGCCAGGCTGAGGTGCATGGGAAGGCAAATACAGGAGGAGACCGGAAAGACAAATTCAGGAGGAACCTGAGAAGAGAAGGCAAACATACAAGCGCTTAAGAAATGTGAAACGAAGTAAAAACAGAAGAGCTCCAAATTATAGGAGATTGAGATACGGAAAAACAAGTGCATAGGGTGACCATGCTCTGGCACTATGTCGAAAGGGTTATGAGATTTTATTCACAGATAAAAACTGTTGTACAATAGTTTACAATATACAAACATCTCTCAATAATTTCTTGATAATTACGATATTTGAGTCTCTGCAACCAAGTGATCAAAAGTTCAATTTTTGTTGTCCCTCGTTCTTCTAAATGTAAGTTAAATGTCAAACCATGAGCTTACTTTTGAGTTAGGCCCACAATCTTAAGATGATGTCAGAGCCTATCTGCTTTATGTTGGGCCACCTGCTGATATATAGTCCTAGATGTGAGGTGGGTGTATATTGAGCAAGGTTCTGAAAACCGGACCGGACATCGAACCGGTCGGGACAAGTGTTCAGAGGTTCAACCAGTTCAATTGGGGGTCAAACCGGAATATAATTGGTATATAATAAAACATGTATTTCTATAAATATATAAAAATATAAAATAAAATGTCATAAAATAACTAAAAATTAAATTAGGCATCAACAAAACCCATAGAATATAATATAATTTATCTCTTAATCAAAATAAACATTATTCATATGGATTAAATATCTCAAGTTACTACTTCCCATATTATAAAAGGAAAAAAATTAGAAAATAAGATTTTAGGTCGTATTTTAAAAGAAAAAACCCTCAAAATGATGAAATGTTGCATTTTTTTACCAAAAAAGAAAATGGTTGGTTCTGGTTTTTTGGCCGAGTCGGTTTGCCCGGTTCCTGGACGGTTCTCAGCGGTTTTTGGACAATTCTTTGCAAGGCGGTTTTCAGGTCCAACCCAGACCAGACAGCAAGTTGGTTTCCGGTTCAACCGATCCTACCTGCCGGTCCGGTTCGGTTTTCAGAACATTGATATTGAGTCCCACATTGGTATGGGGTAAGGCCAAGACATCCCTTATAAACACTTGACCATTGCTCCCTCCATGAGCTAGTTTTTTGGGTGAATATAAAGCCATGTACGTGCCTCTACCTAATAACTAAGTTTTTTGGGAGAGAATTTTCATGACAGGAAATAAATTGAAATATATGCAACTGCTACATGACACACACGAAAAATTGCTATTATGCCCACAACAACAAGTAGGGTTGCATTTGCTTACTCGCAAGACCTTGAAGTTGGGAAAGAAAATAGGTTGCATTAAAATTTTATTTTACAAAATCTAGCAGTATATTGTGAAATGACATTGACAAATAAATCAAACCTCTATTACTGATGCTTGGTTGACTGCCATTAGATCATATATAAGGTATCTCCTCTCCTGCTTTTGTGAATCTGGCAATTTATCAATAATCATCTCCCCATCAAGTAATGTGAAGTGGTGGGTATGATGAGCCACGCCCTTAGAACCAAATAAATAAACATATTAGTTTGTGCCCCAATAAGTCAAAACAGATCCAACAACAACTGGCAGAAACTTCACTATAAATTAGCACATGTACATCATTTGCAACCCTGCATGGAAACCTCATTTGGACCCTCCGAAAATTGAAATTTCTATCAATCAAGTAACATCCATCCATGGTTATTAGCATCATATATCTTGTTCCATCAGCTTTCCATGTTGCATAATAGTAACGTTGTCGTAACAGCTGTAAATTATCCCTGCATACAACCAAGGTGATTGGACAAACAGATAAGATAGCCAAATCAATAAAGAACAATGTCTTGAAAATAAATGCTGCAATCAATTAATACAATTCCTACATTCACAAGACTATGGATGTGTACAAAACAACTTTAGATACTTAGTACATACTCCCTCCGTTTCACAATAACCGTCGGTTTTTGACTTTTTCATGTTTCCGAATATCTATCCATTTACAATATCTAGATAGCATTAATTTTTTTCTTCCATTTATACCCTTAATATAAATGTGTTAGTTAAGTAGTCAAGACATTTACCAAGATGAAAAATAATGACTATAAAAGGATAGTTTTGTCAATTCATATAATTTTTTACATATACCAAGATTTTTTGTCCCCCATAAAATGTGTATTGTTTGGCTTTTGGTAGTTATTGTGAAACAGAGGGAGTAATAAATATAGAAAAAGTATTTCACTAATTGTTGTTATTGTAAGAAAAATGAACAAGAATTCGGATATGAGTCCAAATGATATAAAATAAGTCATAAAAGATGAAATTTTTAATTTTCTGATAGAATATCAGGAAACGACCATTAAGTAAACCACTACCTTTTTTCTCATGGAATTAAGAACAAGATGTTTATTTATGAAAATTCAACCCTTGGTAAATCCAGAGATAAAATTAATTTCTGTGCAGTACCCTCAGTAACAAGTCACAGGCATGACTCATATTTAGACATTAAGCATGAAGGACAGAAAATGCAATTAAAGGTGCATTTGGATGTGATTTTTTGGAGTATAAACCACTTTCACTTTCCATATAATTGGATAATTTTTGAAAAATATTCAAAATCTCAAAAAATAAAATGTTCAGTTTTTTTTTTTTTGTTTGGTAAAAGCTAAAAATAGTAACTTCTGAAAAAAGAATTTCAGTTTTTTCAATTATATATAAAGTTTGAATGGAAATTTTTTGGGTGAAAATCACTTTTCATATATAATTTTTAAAACAATAATCAAAATATCAACAAAATCAATTTTTAGTTCTTTTTAGAAGCTAAAAAGATTAGCTTCTGAAAAAAAAAATAGTTTTTAGTTTTTTAGTTATATACAAATTTGGGGAAAATTACATTGACCTCCCTTGAGGTTTGGTGAAATTCAAACTGACTCTATTTATAAAATTTGCTCAAAAGGTCCGTAAGTTTGTAAAATCAATACATTGACCTCCCCTGAATTTGTAAAATCATTACACCGCTCTTCCCTCCATTGCACATTGAATGATACATCTAGGGGAGGTCACCGTTGCTCGAACAAATAGAGGGGAACCAAGATAAATTTCACCAAATCCCAGGATATCAATGTAATTTGCCATAAAATTTAATCTTTATAATCACTTTTTTTAATAATTTGAAATAAATGCACCAAAACTTTTTCATAATCACTTTTTCTAAAAGCTGAAATGAACACACCCTAAGAAACCCAATGCTAACCACCAACATAATCATATAATTAGTCTTATATCAGCACAGCACAAAAAATATGGTAGCTAAAGAACTAGCAGCCCTAGGTTTACTGTTTAATTAATATAAAATATCACAACATAGTATGCTAATAGATCATATAAGTAGGACCTGTTTAAAGAAACTGGGTGTGACCCTGGAAACTGCATGTGTCCCCTGGCCTGCATTCTAAGAATTAGTAAATGGATATAACAAATATAAGAGTTATATTAAGCAGGTAAACCACAGAAAAATCAAAAGGGAAAGGAATAGGAGTGATACTATCAACTGCATTTTAAAAGAAACCATGCTATTAGCAGCTATGAGATACATTAATGAAACCAAATAGACACAGAATTCAACAAAAATATAGGTATTGATAGGTATCATATTTGTTTCAAGAACATTTTAAACTAAATAATGCCCAACAGGTATTGTTGCACCTGCACAAAAATTAAAGATTTAAAGAACAACGAAACATCTTGAAACTATAATACGCTTTCTAGCAACAAAAATTCGTAAGTTATTGATAAATGTCTTACCTGACTTGAATGACAGAAACAGAAATATGAGTACTTAAGGAAAGATGTAGCATGCCATTAGTACTGAAACTGAATGATACTCTTTATTGATGAGAACCCTTGGTAAATCCCCAAAAACCTTAGAAGTTAGAACGATTACAATGGTGTGAGGAAGAGTGAGAGCTCCTCTACTCTCTCAAGAGTCTAAACTTGATTACAAAATGATCAAAGACACTCTAACTAAACCATATTTTCCTTATTTATAGTCAACGAATCCCCTAACAAACTAACTTCCCTAACTAATCTCTAACTAGTGGATCCTAACACTACTCCCCCTAGAGGTTCACCTTGTCCGCAAGGTAGGGTACAAAAAATTCACCCCAAAATCCACCAGGGTCTCACTACCTGAAAAATAAAAGGCTAAAGCTTTCCTTTACACTTGTGCTCAAAACAGCAAAAGTAAAACAATAATTTTCTTCAACTAAAACCTCAGATAATTGCCTTCTTAATATTGAATACAGCCCAATCCAATTTGCTTCTGTAGCTTCAACTGCTAAGGGTCCGTTTGGTTTAGATTTTGGTATAATTGCTTTTGAATAATTGATGTTGAAACAATTGATTTTGAGATAATTGATTTTAAAATGATTTGTGTTTGGGAATGATGTCAAAAAAGTGAGTTCAGAAGAATTTATGTGAGATGTAAAAGCAAAAGCTAATATTTTTAGCTTTTACTGGAATCAATTCTTATAAAAGTGATACATTTCTTCTCAAAGTGAAAAACTAAAGCAAACAATTTCACTTCTTTCCAAATAAACTGGGAAAAATTGCCTAACCAAACAAGCTGTAAGCCAACTTGAGCTAGGCCCGTCGAAATAGAAGCTGAGCTCCCTACAGGTTTTTGGAACCAAACCATAAACTTCCCTTTGTTATGAAATTGGGTTTGGTTTGGTCCATTAGTGTAAAGGTATAACATTCTAGGCTAGACCCCCAATCCTTCCCTTTACCAATTTGGGCTTGTCCTGTTAGGATGGACGACAAC
The DNA here is from genome assembly GCA_031216125.1 of Dalbergia cochinchinensis. Lineage (NCBI taxonomy): Eukaryota > Viridiplantae > Streptophyta > Magnoliopsida > Fabales > Fabaceae > Dalbergia > Dalbergia cochinchinensis. Next base: position 70,857,367 of record CM062368.1, on the reverse strand, counting down.
CCCAATGGAAAACCCACTTGTGCCCTAATCTTTCTTTTCTTCATTGTCACTGTTGCTTCAGCACCGCCACCCCTTCTCCATGTGTCTTCGTCCATAGCCACACTGCCACACTCACCGCCAGAGAAACCCTGCCGGTTGCCACCCTAGGGCCCGCTGCGGTGGCCATTCGATCCGACCATCCAATCCTGTGAAGGAAAGATGCCGCAGCCAAAGGAAACACCATGCCCGTTAGCGCCCTCACCACTGCACAAATCGCCTGGGTCACTGTCGTGTAAACCCCGCAATGGCCTATGTTGTCGTCTTCTCTTCTCAGGATGTGCGACCCACCTTCGGATGCTTGTTCTTGGCCTTGGGTTTCTTCCTTGCTATCGAAACCTTTGTTGCCGCTGACTTCTATGCGGCCACTTGCATCTCCGCCCAAGAAGACGCCGCCACCTTCAAAAATGGCATTCTCTCCGTCACTCGTTCTGCCATTCGGCTTGTACTGCCCAGTCTTCCTTCGCAGTCTCATCCGCCGTCGATGCCGTGTCGCCCACTGTCATCAAAGGCCAATATACTCCCCCCAAACTCCTTCTGTTGTTGCCTTCAATGTCCGCCCTCAAGATGCACCACCCATTCCTTCGTCTCTTCTTTCTCTAGTTCCTCTAGAGGTGGTGGTTGTTGGAGGCTTACTAGCATTGGCTGCCGACATTCAACATGCTCTGTCACTGCATTCATTGATCGTTTTGCTCCATTATTCGTATCTAGCCATGGTTGCACTTCTTTCCTTTCTCGGTGTGAGACTGCCTCAGAGGTCCCATCAAGAACGGTGCCAACGACCTCTTTTACACCTATTTCCTTCCTGGTTTCTACTTCTTTTCTTGATTCAAGAAGTTCCAGATCAGAAACTTCATACTGAATAATTCTTGGCAAAATGGGACTGAAATCCGACTGGTAGCATTGGAGAGATGCAACTTCAAAGGCAGACATTGTTGTATGAGGATTGTGCTGCTTCCATAATTGGCACCATTTCAGTGGTTGGCCGGATAACCCCTTCTTTGCCTCAAACAGCCTTTGTGCCTCTAGTGTTCCAGTGGCATCCCAAAACTGCCCTACACAGATGATCCACCAGTACCCATTTTTTCCACCAAACACAGGAAACTCATGATGTTTCATTGCCTCTATGGACGCTTTTCCCAGGAATCCTAGGATGATACAAAGCTTTTGATACCAATGTTAGGACTAAAACTAAGTGATACTCTCTATTGGTGAGAACCCTTGGTAAATCCCCAAGAACACTAGAACGATTACAATGGTGTAAGGAAGAGTGAGAGCTCCTCTACTCTCTCGAGTTTGATTACAAAATGATCAAAGACACTATTAACCAATCCCTATTTTCCTTATTTATAGTCAACTAATCCCCTAACTAACTAACTTTCCAAACTAATGGATCCTGACACATGCTAGTTTGGCACAATAGAAAAACTTTGTTCTTTTAAAAACATTTGTTTATTAGAAAAGAAAAATGAAAGCACTGTCAGAAAAACAAACTAATTTCTCATCATGTAGCAGGTTTGTATGCCACATAAAGCTCATTCCCCTTATATGTATGGTAATATCAGATACCACATAAGCTGTTTAGCTTTATCCCCCCCCCCCCTGCCGTTTTATGTTCTTCCTTTCAATTTAGTTGATTCCCTTGGAGAGAAAAATTAGTTTTTCTGTGTGACTTTGCTTCCTAGAAGAAGCACCAATGTTTGCTTCTTTCTAGCAATTGATTTTGCCTCTGCCATATTTAAATGCATTTTATATTTTGGCCAAGCACCATGAAAAATACAAAGCAATTTTTTTAACTAAAAAGAAAGCTTTGTTGATTTCACAGGACGGTCAAAAATGCTCCAAGTAACCAGGAATGACAATCTTCTGGCTTAAAATAACATTTTTAAACGCGAGAAAGACCAAAATGTCTAAAATGGAATAACACACATTTTGCAAACATATGATGGCATGTCAAAGCACACAAAACTACAAACATAACCCAACAATGTGCCACAATTAAAAAGGCACAGTATTCAAATAATAGAGCAACAACTACCGAATACATGTCACCAATTTTCCCTTCATCGTAATTACAAGAACACACAACAGCAGCAAGGTTATTAAACGAGAAAACATCCTAGTTCCATAACTGAGTTGTCAACACAGGAAAATTCAAAATAAACACACACATGGAAGACAACCGTTCAAAATGCTTACCCCAACACCCAATTTAAGTGTTTGATAGCAAAACAGTCGAAATGCCTCTTGCTGATCGCTGGGTATCTCATCACCCAAAACATCATCATTTGTCATTACTGTGTCCACCTCATGGTTCTCCTGAGAAAATTTACAATTTAAAGAATAGTCCAAAGGCTGAGTCAACTTCTCCAATATGAATATTACCATTGAACAAAAGTATGTAAAGTACATAAAACTAAAAACAAGTATGATTACGAATGTAATACAGTAACATATCAGGTATTTGAGAAAGGCCTAGATTTAAAATGAGCAAGCTTCAGAGTCAAAGTCTTATTGACAGACATAAATGAGTTCAGCATTATGTTTCTTCAATGACACATGGACCTGCAACAGTTCTGGTGCACTTGATAGAAGTAAATATGAACAGAAGGAAAAGATGAAAATGGACAAAAAGAGAGGCAAATGCAATATTCAGAAATCCCTTAACTTTTCAGGACCATCAGAGTATACATGTAAAGCACAACTAGGAAGAGGATAAGATGTCGCCCAAGATGAGCAAGAGACCGGAGGACAACTATAAAGTATCTAACAAGGCTGCTCAATCCCTTGAAATAGCCATGAACAGAACGCCAGAATGAGATGCAGCAAATACAACCATACCCTAAATCAGATCTGGGGCAGAGGCTCGCTTTTATTCTACTCAAACCATGTACATCAGAGAACAGAAAAATTTAGCACAATGCCACCAATTTTTTTTGCCCTCTCGCTTCTTCCAAAACAAACAGACAGAATCGACTCCAAAGTAAATGAGAACTGCCAATATTCCAGCACATTAAACAACTTATCCCAAAGGAAAGAAGCTGCCCCATATGTAGCAATAATTGGGCCACTTTTTCTGAACTCAAGCTGTGCATAACAGTGATACTGGATGACAGAAATATATTGACTAGGCAGCAGCTCCCTAAAAAAAACTGATTTTGAAAAATTACATGTTTACATTTTTCATTTTTAAAAACATAATCTTTAAGTTGGTGCCCATGCCACAAACCATACCCCCCCCCCCCTCTCTCCCTTTTGGCCCCAGTAGAAATCCAGTACCCATAACTCCACCCTATAATATGTCACTTTATTAATCCTTGAGGATGCCAACAAGGCAAAGGACTTGACTTCAATGAGACATATAGATTTCTAAATGAGCTTCTCCAAAAGAAACCTCCTTATGAATAAAATTATTAAGATATAGGAAACAGATAAGAAGATCTACGACCCACTAGATAACATTAAGAGCCAAAATATCTAAATTCACTTTCTAAAGTATCCATACATGCAATGGAGAGCCTGGTACTCCATCATCATCATCATCTGGCACTGCATCACCATTGAGATCGACAAGCTCAGGAGTTCTCTTCCACTCAGGAGTAGGAGGACAAACTACCATTTCAGGCCTTTTTTCATGATAAAATGCATATAATGCATCAATGTACTCAGGTTTGTAGATTCCTGGAGGCCGTGCTTCAGAAAATATTTTTATTGCCTGAAGAATAGGCAAATTAAAAGGGTAAATACTGAACATAAGCAACATCCTTAACAGTAGGATATAAAATCATAAGGTAACTCCTTAGCCAACCTGAGTAACAGACATTGACATAGCACGCATTAGATAATGGATGATCATGTATCCTGTACGATTATGCCCATGTGTACAATGAACCAGAATATATTTCTTAGTGTGTTTTTGACGTGATAGAAATTGTGTAACCTGCAATTGAAAGCTCATTTTGCTTAGAAGAATGAAAGTAGCAAAGATCAAACTCTAGGTTACTCGGTTATAAAGGCTTTGATACCATATTATAAACAATCCCTCCCAAAAACTTAAGTGGTTGAGTAGAGGCAAATGAATGGTTTTTATATCTTAAAGCACATAAAGATATTATATATTAAAATAAATATAATGATAATTTAAAATAAAAAATAGAAGTCCAGATGGTATAAGCTTATTACAATCAAATTTGCTCAACTTTAGCTTCCATTTAGCTTATATGCTACAGAATGGCTTAAAATGGTAATTTTGTAAAAGAAATATAAATTCAGTTCATCAATAGCTTTAATCGTCTCAGGAATCCCATATTCTGAAACATGTTGCTCAAGCAATGAATATGTTCAAGTAAAGAATGAAATGCACGGCTTCCCACAAAGAAACAGATGTCACAGTAACTGTGATAATATAACAATAATATTGAGAAAGAAAAAAACCTCATAGACAAAATGATTAACGGATAAATTATCGGGTACAGAATCGCGGCCCTTGCATTGGATCTGGAGCACAAGTCCACAACAATGATCTTCAAATGTAAGGACAAGATGGAGGCGTCACAGTTTTAATTACATAAAAGAACTCTGAAGAAAAAAAAAGATGGTTGGTGAGCAAAAGTTGCCTACTACAAACCTTAACATGCTTGATACCCTCTTTCTTAAGATCAGCCACTGGATAGTACCGAGTAGTATTCGTCAAATCAATCACCAGACCAAGCTGCAAGCAACAGAATAAAATGTTTAAAGGCAGTAAAAGTTAAATGAAAAATCTTCAGGTACAAAATATATTGTACTGCTGTAGACAAGCAACAGAATGGTATCTCAAAGGAAAAAAAAAGAACATTACATCTAAGTATTATTTTTCTTCTTTCCTTGTTTTTCAAGAATCTAGAAATTCCTTTATTCCGCATCACTTCAGCTCTTAAAATTAAATGAAAAAGAAGCAGATGGAACAGACTGAAGGCTTGGTTACATTTCATGATCTGAATGATAAAGGATTTTCTGAACGGGAGTCCCTTTTGGGGCTTCTTGACTTGGTTCATTTGCCTTGTCACCCTAACCAAAGAGTTTGGGCCCCTAACTACTACTAGGGATTTTTCGCATAATTCCTTTTGTCAATTCCTTACTCATTCTTTGAATAGGGATACTTTTCTTCTTGATAAACCTGTGTGGAAATGTAAGACTCTCTCTAAGGTCAAGTCCTTCATTTGGACAGCAGTACTTATTAGGATTAACACTATGACATGTTTAGGTTCATAGACTTTCCTGATATGTGTATAATGTGTGCTAGCTCATACTCTATACCACATTTGTTCTTGCATTGCTCTGCTGCTGTAATGGCACTCCTAGTTGGTATTTTCAATGAATGCTAGGTGCATTCCAGCTCCTTGGATCAGTGCTTAAGGGTTAGTTTACACTTTCCATGGCTTTAGGAGAAGAAAAGAGGCTAACTTTTATGGCAATCTGCAATCTATGCTACAATATGGTGTATTTGGAAGAAGACAAACTCATCTTTTAGGAAATTTATATGAAACCTCACTTTATTTTTAGATAAGATTCAGCAGCTAATGTCTAGTTGGTGCAAAGCTCACAGTCTTTCATCAGAGGATTCTATAATCGATATGTTGAGGAATTAGAAAGCATGGCCTACATTGATATTTTTCCCTGCATGTTTTTTGTTCTCTCTTTGGTTTAGGATTCATTACCTTCCTCACTATTTGAAAAACTCTATCTCTTTTCTCAATAAAATCCTTTCTACTTAAAAAAAAATCTAATGACACTTAACATTGGTTGAAAAAATTCTACTTACTTTTCTCCCTAAAACTCTCTGTTGATGTATCACTTGTTTAAATGAATATCTTTTACCAGGAGCAATGCAGTCATTAAACGATTCACCAAGCGGAACCTTAGATGGTATCATGCAACAAATTTCCTGGCCAAATGAAGGGCAATCCAACCAACCTGCATTAAATAATCAAATGAAAATATAGAATCATTTTCCCTTCCACATACAACCATGAACCATCTAAATCTGTCACATAAAATGCAATGAAAGTATCTCAAATATGAATCAAGCCAAGAATACAATAGCCATCCATCAGCATTTCATAAATAAAAAATACTACAATACAATGTACTTGATCATGTCACTATGCCTCCAGCCCCAGCCACAAAAGAATTCATATTGCCCGTAAATTCAATAAAATTTCTAGCCAAATTTATTTACCCAAAAACAAATTATAGTAGAAATCTAGCATGTACAATCCGTGATACGTAATAGATATACTGTAGAATAGTTCAACGTAAGTACAGAACTAGTTAATCTGAATTTACCATTTCTTTGAAGATTAGCATAATTTGAATATATTAATTATTCGGATGACTTATAAATGGATTAGCATCATTGAGTACACTGGCAAGGCAGCAAGATAGCCAGGGAAATAAATACTCACCCGGAGGAAGCTTACTTCTGTCATATGATTTAAGGGCCTTAGCATGACACAGCCGATCATAACCAGCTGACTGCGATACTTGCACAGGTCTGTCATCTGAACGTTCCCTCTTCAACCGTCTTTTTCTTTCTTCACGTTCCTAAAAAGGAAGCATAAAATCAGCAAATGTATTATTGAAAAGATGTTAAGGTGAAATACATCTAAAGTACTCATGAAGCCCAAAGAATCAGTGAAAGATGTAGCATACAGGTACAAAAATTTTCCAAAAATAAGAGTAAGCATACGAAAAGATATATCATATAAAAATATAAAATTATAACCGTTAAAATAATTATATCATAAAATAAATTATTTCTTATGATGCTTAAGTAAAAATATATAAAGAAACACGATATTTGAAAGAATAAAATAGTAGTTTAATTTAGTTAATTGCAAAATTTAATGTCTTATAAGGATTAATTTATATTTAAGTAATATTTACTTATTGGAATTGTTGACTAACAAGTACCTAAAGTACCCAACAAGTACCGGTACTAGGCAAGTATAGGGTACGGGTACGGCAGTCATTTTGGAGTACCATACTTCAGAGTTAACCATACAATAAATGAGCGACTACAATCACAACAGTCCATATAATCATGCATCATAGCCAACTTAGGCCATCATGACATCGTAAGGGGAAAAAAATAGAACAGTGAAAAAAAAAAAACAGAACATGACCCATACAATGAAGCTGAAAATCTCATCGACTCAACCTCACAAAAATCCTATATGAAAAAGAAAAAAAAAAACCCTTCATACAAACCATACAATAAATGAGAAATTACAATCACAGTAGCCCATGTCATCATGCATCATAGGCAACTTAGGCCACCATGAGTCCATGACATTGCAAGGGGGGAAAAAACAGAACAGAGGAAATGGTACCCGGCGCGCTATATCAACTGCAGTTTCTATGCGCTCTTCTGGTGCATTATATTCTTCGAGATGGCCTTCAAAAGGATCTTCATCTTCCTCCGGCACCGGTGAGGCATTCAAGTCCATGGCAACTATCATTAAGCAGCACCAAGCAACATTCGCCAGCCACAATATACAATTCCAAAAACCCACACTTACCTACGTCAGCCAATACTCACTACCTAAAAATCCTTATGCCTGCACAATTCAAATAGAAATAATCCTGTTAAACCAGCATGCCAAAAGAAAAGTTAAAAAAAAAAAAAAAAAATTCTACTAGCCTATTGTTCCAAAATTACAATAGAACATGCTAACACCCCCTTCTATATTAACCAAACACCAAGGGTGCGTTTGGTTTCAGAAAACAGCTTTTAGTTTTCATTTCATAGTTTCTGGATTTTGTGAGGGAAATAATTAAAACTGTAAAAACTACAAAATACTTATTTTAATTTTCATTTCCAGTTTTCAATATTATCTTTACAAAATCTTGAAAACTGAAAAATTGAAACACACCCTAAATTAGGCAAACACTAGTAGGCCTCTCTGGTTTGAGTTTTCAGTTTTCAATTTTTCAGATTTTATGAAGAAAATACTGGAAATTCTAAAAACTACAAATTCTAGTTTTTATTTCCAGTTTTCAGCATTTTTTTCACAAAATCCTGAAAATTGAAAACTGAAAAACTCAAAACCAAACAGCTTCTTTCCATTTTTAGGGGGTCATATCCTGCCAAGTCCTAACTGTGAAAAAGCAACACATTCTTAAACCCTAGCTAGCAAAATTCACCTCAACATTCTCCACCTAAAGTTTCAAAATATAGCAAAATTGAACAAGGGCGAGAGCTTTAAAAGAGTGCCAAATACCTCAGCGGGCAAAGACGACGAGTTATCCTCTCGAAACGAACAAGCCGAGCACGAATTAGCAGCAATCCCTTCTTCGGCGTGAGACAGTGAAAGCCGAAGCTGAGCTCGATCACAATGAGCGAGGGCGTGAAACTTCCTCTGTTACGCAGTTACCGAGAATTCGCACGAAGTGACAGCGAAAGGAAAAAAACCCTACCACACAATTGAGGCGTGCAGTGATTGCTGTTCAAGGCCACTGAAGAGTTGGTGTTGAAGCTCGAAACCCTAGAGAGAGAAACAGAAGAAGAAGAAGAAGAGAGAGAGAGAGAGAGAGAGAGAGAGGGAAAGTTTGTGTTTGTTTGGTTGTTGGTTGGTTGGGGTCATGTGAGAGAAGCGAGGGTTGTTTGTTTTGTTTGTTGCTGCCCTGGCAAGAGAAAACTAAGCTGGGGGGCAGACGAAGAAATAAGACGCGATTCGAAGTTCGCGAGTTTTTATGGCAACATGAAAATATGTGAAAATATATAAAATGAATGAAGATGCCAATGTGATCTAGGAGTAATTCAGATTAGAAAAACCCAGAAAATGAAGCGAGTTGATTAATCAATCATTTAATTAGAACAGAGGTTAGATGAATGATATTTGTCTTAAAATTGGAGAGTTACAAAAAATAAATAAATACCTACCCCATTATTTATTCTTTAATTACCCTTACACCTATCTCTCTCTTAAAGACTGTAAAATAAGTCTAAATTTTGAATACAATTATCATATGACTAAGAAAAAATTTAATTTTTAAGGGATAAAAGCATGTTCTTGATCGGAGATAAAAGTTCTGTTAGGATAAATAACTTATTTAAACTCTTATATATAAGTAACTTTTGAAAAATAATTTATGAATAAGATATTTTATATTTAAATATTTAATAATAAAAATGCTTATTTTTAGTATTTTAAAATGTGCTTATTAAGAAACCAGATATTTTGACTTCTCAAAAACTAATAAGAATAACTTTCAGAAGTCATAGTGTCTAAATGGACTCTAAAAGCTGAAAAATGAAAGTCACTTTAGTGATATGAATTGCATGACACTTTATCTTGGAATCTTTGCGTATATAAAATAAAAGAGATGTAATTATATATATTTATTTGTTCCCAATTCATTTATATGTCCTAATTTTTTTAATATAAGACTATTTAAATCAACATCCATTTTAATTTCAAATTTCTCATCCAAAATATCAAGAAGTCTATTCAAATCGATTTTCCACCAGATTTGCTATAACAGTTTTGCAAGATGTTTCTAAAGTCAAGTTGAATAGACTTCTAACACCAACTTGCAACATCAAAAATTTGATTTAAATCAACCTTCTTTCAAACTTTTGACATTAATATGACTAATGAAGCAGTTGACTTGACCGCTGTAGCATGAGCATTACTATAGTCGATTTAAATCATCTTCTTAATGTTTTCGATGTAAAATTTGAACTTTATACGAAAGTCGGTTTGAATCGACTTCTATTAAATAAAAATTAAGAAATATATGTAATCAATTGAAAACTGGGAAATCTACATAAGTACTCCTCTATTTTATTTTATATGTGTAAAAAATACAACAGAAAAAAAAAAACATGTTCTTAAGTATGAGATTAAATGCTAAAAAATAAAAGTTACTTCGGTGTCACAAATTGCGTTTTGACGAACCACTTACCACTAGCTATCACTACAAGTTGTGTCATAAAATAGTATTAATTTAAATATATTTTTTGTTCTATAAAAAAAATAAAATCCTATTTAAAATGAAGGAAAAAAGTGTGAATGTTTATATTTTAGGTTTGGATGATGCCAAAAAGCAAATGACAAAAGGGTGGAATAATAGCATGAAGTTTCTTGAAAATGAACAAGTCAAATGGCTAGAATAATTAGGATTTAGACCATTTTGTTAAAAGGTTTATATTTAGTAAGATTATTTGGCCATTGTTAAGTTAATTAAAGTTTTAGTCAAGTTCTTTTTTGATTTTCTTTTATTTGAAAGAAAAATTGTTGAAAGAATGATATAAATGTTTTAAGGATAACTTTGATTTTTTTAGTGAAATGTTTGATTTGAAGAAAGATGTTCTTAATATGTCTAAAAATGTTTTTTTGAATGAAAGAATGACTTAAGATATGTTAAAACTTTAATTTTTCAATTTCTAGAACTATTATAATCGATTACCATATCATGTAATTAGTTACCATGTTATTCATGTGCCTAGAAATTTGAAATTTGATCTTTGTAATTGATTACTAGTGTTGACTATCACCAAAATTCAAAATTTGAACTGTGTAATCGACTACTAATTTATGTAATCGATTATCAGATCCATAAATGTGCAAATTAGTGTATTTTTTAAGAGACACATCTTTTGGAATTAATCCTCAACAATATACATGATTTTTATCTATAAATACCCATTCTTTAACACCTTTTAAGGCATGAAAAACATGTTGCAAAGATCATTTTAATAATTATTCTCATTCATCAATCATTTGTTCAATACTTGATCAAATATACTTCTTCTTGAGAAACCTTCTAATGCTTCAATTTGTAATATTTTCTCTAGTGAGAGAATAAGTTTTTGTATTCTATTATTGAGTTTGTGTAAAGAGTGAGGTACTCCTTATAAGAACAAGAGTGTGGTATCTTTTAGTTCTTAAGAGATTCAAACACAAAGAATGAAGAATCCCAAGGTATAAGAGTGCTTTTCGATTGTAAGGAATTCAAAGTTAGTAGAACTCTCAAGCAAGTTCCTTGAGGGATTAGATGTAGGCCACAAGAGGTGACTAAAGAACCAGTATAAACTGAGTTTACATTCTCTCTTCCCTTATCTCTTTACGTTTATTGCTAGTTTACTTTTCATTATCTTGCTATCTATATAATTAGAACTCTAAATCTACTGCATTCTCATCCATTCAATTAAATTTTCAATTCAACTTCTTATATTTTATTGGAAGAGGAATTAGAGTGCGAAAATAAAGAAAAAATTTGATAACTCAATTCACCCTCCCTCTTGAGTTCATTAAGGCCACTTGAATAAAAAAAAATAGGTTATACATAACCAACTTAAAAGGCTATAAATTACTTGGATAAAACATTATTTGGTCCTAACCTATGCAAATTGCAAGTTAAGTCGATTGACTGACAAACTACGACCTATATATCAAACTTTAACTCTAGTGTTGACTTCTTTGCCATTGAGGTCAATAAGGGCATTGATGAAAGAATCAAAAATGGAAGTTTATGTATTGAGAATGAGTTTTGATATTTTTAATATATAGAGCCCACTTAAAATCTTAGAAAAACCCATATATACAAGAAAGATGGAAATTATTGTAAACCATTGATGTATTAAGGTAAAAACAAGGGTGAGAGAAAAAGAAATAGTTATTAAATAATAGTGTTTATCCAGGTATGTTTAGCAAATATTTATCATATTGATTTAGATGTGTATAAAAAGCATATTATACAATTTTAAACTAATATAAAATTTTATTAGCATAATCTATAACATTTTTTTTATCTATTAGTAGGCATAGTTATCAAACTTGACTTGAATCTAACTAAGAATCTAGCTGAGTAAGCCAGTAGACCGGCCTTCCATTAAAACACGATTAATCTGGTTTGACTCAACCAATTTTTAGTAAAATCAATTATTTGGCCGATTGTGGTAAACCGTATCAAGATAGAATACAAGCAAAATGTTAACTTTTAAAAAATAATAATTCGACAACAACTTTTTTCGGCCCAGTTAGTATTTTTTAAGCCTATTTGTCAAAGATGACGTAACTTCTTTTGATTGCAAACTACTACTATACTCGTGGTATGCATGGCAGAATGAAAGAAAATTTGGAAATTCAAGTAATTAATATGTATATATTAAAATATATATTATTTATTTAAATTGATTTGATAATAATTTGTATTGGTGAGTGATTTGTAATCATGCCTTCAATTTGTAGCATGAAAAATGTGGTTGTACAAAACCAAGTAAATATAATTTGTTAATAAACCTTGTGCTGAACATGAAAATTCACAATTAAAAATTTGGAATAAATAATAAATCTCATATAAATATTCAAAAAGTTCTTCCAATTATTTTTTAGTAAGTGATGAATAATAGCTGACTATTCATAATAACATAATTACCACATATCAATTGGATCATTTTATATACGTTTCAAAATTTAAATAAGTAATGTGAAAAGAAAGAAACAAAAAACTCATACAGGAAGACAAACTTCATTGTCATAAAAATTAAAACATAACCAAAAGAAGATATAAAATTATATATCAGGGGCAAAAACTTTATTGTATAAATGACCATGTTCGTTGTCAACCTAAAAAAAAATGCATTATAAGTGTCTAAAGTTGCTCAACATACAAAATTACAATTAAGATTAAAAATGGAAGAGAAGTACTTTTGAGGATAAGTTCTAAAAGCAACAACCAATTACTCAAACCTTAACAACAATTGAAGAAATAAAGAACTATAATAACCACTAAGAAAGAACTCATCAGTTGAAGCAAATATTATTAACAACTAACATACTTATCATGCGGCCTAGAAGAAGAAAACAATAAGCATCATGCCCAAGTTACAAGATAAGTAATAAAATTTTGTATCCACATTGTAATCAAGTATGAGATTCACAGATTTTGATAGTAATTTGATGTTGAAACAAAATATTTTCAGAGTCATGAAGTCCAGAGCAGTGTTAAGGAAATCCAAGAAGAATAAATTGAAGGGTGAATTCTTATAATAGAATTTTGCTATATAATATATCCAGTCCAAATGTAGATATCATATATAATTGTCTAAACACATCGTGATTAAGTATTGATCATTGTCCACCACACAATTAGGAGTACTTATAACATATTTGTAACAGACTGGTTGCAATAAAAATATGAAATAAATAGTAAATATTTAGCAAATCATGATCATGGGTTTATGAACATATCCATCATGCGATTTGGACCATCAATAATTCTACATGTGCACTCGTCATTTGTTTTAAGAAAGTTGGCATTGCACAAATCATTCCATCCTTGTCCGAATTTGGCTTGATTGTCTCTTGAATTTAGAAGCTTGCAAGAGAATTGTTGGATATGTAGACCATTGTGAACAATAATTTTCCATAAACCCTCTCTTTCATATTTGAACAATTGTTCTGAAAAGTGCACAAGGAATGTCTGTACAAACAAATAAAAAGCATATAATATTTATTATTAACACATACCATATGAAGAGGGTATGAGATATGTTTTCATTTAACTTCTAAAATAAGTAGTAGTAAGATATGTGTGATTGATAGAGACATAGAATATACTAGTTGGCTCCTTGTAGCTTCATAATTAGTCAAAGATTTTTTTCAATTCCATTTTGTTGCATAAAAATTGAAGGAATTCAGTGTCATATCAATTAAAAGTAATCAAATTATAAGAAGAGTTTTTGTAAGTGATAAGATGGATTTTGGAGTTTATTATATATAATTTGGTGGAGTTTGTGGAATGTTAGGCTTATCAAGTGATTTTTTATTACAGAAGTTAGGTTATAGATAAATTTATGTTAAGTATAATGTTAATAATTAACATGATTAACACAGAAAGACATAATTTACCTGTCAAATGAAGCATCAATATGATCTGGTGTAGCATGGTGTAAATATAGTTCATAATTAGGATCTATTGGGTCTTCAAGTTGTTCCATAACTTGCCTGTAATTACTTAAAACTAAAGTATATAAACTTGTTAGTAATATGTATCTCATATGTTTAGCAGAGTCAGCACGAAAATCCAAGTGATATTCCATTTCATCAATGATATCAACATAAAAGATCCCATCATAAACATATAGCAACTCAAGAGCATAATTATGTTTTAGGTTATAAAAATTTGTTAGTTGAGAAAATCCTTCCCCTAAGCAAGCTCTTGTGGCACCAATCCTCAAATTAATGTGGAAGTAGTTGTCCTTTCTATCAATTGTGTAAACTTTGTCCCAAATATCATCGTTGTGGGTCTTTATAAAGCTTAAAGGGAGTTCTCCTATATTCTAAAACATTTTCAAACAAATAATGTATCACATGTTTATGTGCAACAGAAAGCTATGACATGAAAGTGTAATATGTAGTTGAAGGAATGTAAAGTTTTTTAGAACTAATAAAGAGGGTTGATTTGTGGAGCTATATTTTAATATGTCCAAAGTCTATGTAATTTGATTTGGAAGTGCATGAAATAAAATGCTGTTAACATTTTCACGTATCCTTAGAATTATTTCTTTGCCAAAAAAATAAAGATAAGTACCTTAACTTTAAAAAATGAAAAAAAAGGGATTTACTAAAACAAAAAACTTTAATATTATAAAAATATTTAGTTTTACAAATATTTGAAAGATAAAAAAGGTGTATTTGTTATCACTTTAATGAAACTAAAGCGACTAATAATTTTAAAGTAACTTGATTAGTTAACAATTACAGTTTATATGTCAAAGAAATTGTGATGGAAAGATTAACACGGGTACGTTAAAAAAAATATGTAAATGATGATAAGTTTCTTCTTAATCTTTACTATGAAAAAAGCCAGTGATTTATGGAACTATTTTTTTACATGTAGTAAGTGTCTTTAATTGTATTTGGAAGTCCTAAAATTTTAGGTAAATAGTCATGCATGCATCACATGTACTTAGAGAATAAAACACACCTTTAATTTAGTAAACTTGAAAGATAATGAGAGGAAATGAAGAATAAGAAAAGAATATTAGAAGAAGCTCCAATTTAGAAAGTTGCAAAGTTGTGGAGCTATATTTTAATATCTCCAAACTCTATGTAATTTGATTTATAAGTGTATGTAATAAAATCTTGTTAACATATTCACATATCCCTATAGTTGTTTCTTCGGGGAAAAAATATAAGTACCCAAACTTAAAAAAATGAAAAGAAAGGGATTTAGAAAAATATAAAGGTTTAATAGTATAAAAATATTTAGTTTTAAAAGAATTTAAAAGATAAAAAAGGTGTATTAGTTGACATTGAAGCGACTAATAAATTTAAAGTAGGTTAATCCGTTAACAATTACAGTTTATGTGTTCAAGAAATAGTCATGAAAAAATTTGCACCAGTGCATTAGGAAAAATATGTAAATGATGATAAGTATTTTCTTAATATACAAGATAAAAAAATTCATTGATTTATGCAACTATTTTTTAACATGTACTAAGTATATTTTATTGTGTTTGGAAGTCCAAAAATTTTGGGTAAATAGCAATGCATGCGTTGTATGTAATTAGAGACTAAAAAACAACCTTAATTTTCCAAACTTGAAAGATAATGATACGAAATGAATAATAACTTGAAGGAATGTAAAGGTTCGTAGAACTGAGATAATTAATAAAGAGAGTTGATTTGTGGAGGTATATTTTAATATGTCCAAACTCTATGTAATTTGATTTGGAAGTATATGTACTAAAATCCTGTTAACATTTCACGTATCCCTAGAGTTATTTCTTTGGGGAAAAACAGATAAGTATGTGAACTTAAAAAAAATGAAAAGAAAAGGATTTAGAAAAACATAAAAGTTTAATAGTATAAAAATATTTAGTTTTACAAATATTTAGAAGATAAAAATAGCATATTAGTTGACACTGAAGCTACTAATAATTTTAAAGTACGGTGATCCATTAATAAGTACAAATTATATATTCAAGAAATTGTGATGTTCAAATTTGGACTGGTACATTAAAAAAAATATGTAAATTTAATCTAGAATATTAAAAAATCCATTAATTTATTGAACTATTTTTTAACCTATACTAAGTGTATTTTATTGTGTTTGGAAGTCCAAAAATTTAGGGTAAATAGTAATGCATGCATTGTATGTAATCGAAGACTAAATAATGCCGTTAATTTAGTAAACTTGAAAAATAATGACAGGAAATGAAGAATAAGAAAAGAATATTAGAAGACGCTGCAAATTAGAAAGTTTGAATGAGCTATGAAAGGCAATTAGGTTCATTGAAGTAGTACGTTAATAATATATTAATCAGGTCTATAATGACAGGAAGTTGTTCAGTAAAAAATATAAAAGATTAAAACAATGCATATAACACTAAAATCTACTACTTAGTTTAGTAAGCAACCTAAGGAATATGATAAAAGCTAGGTACAACACACACATAGGAGTGATTAGTTGAATATATCTATCATTATTAGTTTCTGATTAGTAGCAAAAACTGTCATGATTAGGACATTGCCTTTGCTAATATTATGTTCCACAGCAAATGTCTTTTAATCTGTTGTGATAAAGAGTTCATACTCCCAATGGATACCCCAACGAAAACCCATTTGATAAAGCGTGGCCTGTTGATCTATAACTTATAAATCTAGAAGCCATTGAGGGAACACTAGTTTCACCAAAATAGCAGGAATAACCTACGTTTAGCCTAAAAAAATAAAATGAGCAATTGGTATGCATGGTACTTGACCAAGCCAAAATAGAGTATATAAAAAATAATGCAAGATATATTAAATATTCACCAAAGAGTGACCATCTACAGCCTAATGACCAGTCATAATTTTTGTAGCTATATAGAGTGTAGTAGCATTTGGGAACACATCAACCCTAACAGAGCCTTGATAGAAATGATGCGCATTATCTGCAACTATATTAAGTTGATGAAGATTAGAATTTAAATTTACTACTTGCTTACTACGTCCATTGCTATCCTTGTCTGGTCCACCAACACTAACAATTAGTCCCATCCGCATGAATATTGTCATGTGCCTATGCTGTTGAACCTATCGAATCAAGTCCTTATCCAGGAAAGATTAATGCTGCATTATTCCATTAGCATTAAGTTTGACAGGTTCATGAAGTTTACCCCTAGGGAAGAAATATAAGCCTGTCGATAAGATCCAAAGTAGGATTTGATTGTGTGGCACAAATGGTAGAGGATTGAGTAGAAATAGCTTGATAGGCAACTTGTTCAGTAGGATGAGGATCAAGAGAAGACAGTTTACAATAATCATTAACACATATATTATCAGAGTTTTAAACATTTGTGTTATTGTTAAGTATGGGGTGCACAACGTGATTTTTTTTTTAGTATCCATCACCTTTATAAACCATGTATTCTCTCCTACATACCAAACATCTAGCCATCCTTTGTGAGGTAAATTATATAATGCCATTATGACCAAAAAACCATGATGTACATGTCCATTGTTAGTGTCTTTTTACATGATGATCTTAAATTGATTGCCATCCAAGTTGATGAATAGCATCGGTGAGGATATTTCATTACAAAATCCCCTATAAAACATAGAAGGAAGTTGCGGTGAAATAATCTACAAAAGAGGATGCACATATAAATATAATATCAAGTCAGATTTAGGTTGGGGCTAAAAGTAGAGTGTAAACATGTAACAACATGTTATACTCATTGCATGAGGGTTAATCTCCATGTAGAATTTGCAATACAAAGTGTGATCCTCATACATGCTAGTGAAGGAAGATAAAGCCTTGTAGTTGTGTTGGGAACAAACATACAACAATAACTTGTAAGAAGAAAGTAAGAACAACAGCCTTCATTAGAAGTCAGAGTTGAAGACAAATTCAATGAATAGAAAGGAGTTGATATGCTAGCTATGTATGATGTATAAAAGAGAAAATGAAGAGGACTTTAATGCATTAATAAAGCACATATCAGTGATGTGGGTCTGAGGAAAAGTAATGACAAATTTTATTGTATCTTGTAAAAGTGATTAACTATTTGAAAATATTACTATATTAATATTGGATGTGATAGAATTTTATATTTATTAAAAATTAAAAATAATTTCTAATATTCAATAATAATAAAATGTGTATCTTAATTAGACACGTTTTTTTTTATTGTTTCGATAACAAATGAGATTCTATCAGAGAATAGAAATATTGAAGTTCAATGAAAAAGTGGAAGCAAATTAAAAATGGTTGGTTGTGGTATATGAGAATTGACAAATATGTAATGATGTTAGTACATTTTTAGGTAACCCATTTAAAGCAACTTTAAGGCGCCATGGTTACAAACATAAAAGGATTTTAGCAATTTGAAGTGAATGACTAATAGAGTACAAAATATCTTTGATATAATGACCCTCATATTAGTTCAATGCTAAACAACAATAGTTAGATGCAGACGCAGACAAGACGAAACCAATTAGGTATAAAGGAAGAACTGGATGGTATTTAATACTACGAATAGATGAAATAGCATCTTCAATATCACCAATACTTTTAAGCTTGTAGGGTTTAAGTTTTCAAAATAATAAATGAAGTTTTCACAAAAAAAAATTTTTTGTGCAGATAAATACGAAGGACATGCATGACACAAAGAATCTGACATTTGGTAGAAATCGGAAAAATATTTGGTTGAAGACATTTGTGTGAAAGCAATTTTTTTAAGTTTTATATATCATACCTAATACTCATGTTATTTTAATGTTTTTCAAATTTAATTTATAAGGTAGGTTGAGGTATTTATAATATCAGATCTAAAAGGCAACAAATTACCTTTTATCATAAAAATTGTATGCAGCAGTCCTATTAACTTTATTATTAAAAAAAACTTTGTAATAATTGGGTTTTGAAGAGTGACACTTGTTAAACTAAAATAAAGCTTGGAATTAATTAGATAAGTAATTTGGATCTAGGTAAAAAATATGAAAAATAATAAGTTGAAGGCGCATTGTTTAAAAGTATTTTTTAAACTTTTATATATGATAGTTATTGGTCATGTTATTTTCATATTTCAGCAAACATAATTTATCAAGTAGTCTAAGCTATTTATATTATCTCTTTAGCGTTAAAACTTATGTTCATTTAATATACTTATTTTTGAAACTGTATTTTTTGGTTCCAAAGGCAATAAATTCCGTGTTATGATATAAATTCTATGTAATTAATAAAAATTTAACTGCAACGGCCCTAACACTAATTTCATGGGTATTAAATTTCAATTTAATTGTCTATTGGTATGTATGAAAAAAATGAAATGGAAAAAAATTAGACATCTTTGCTAGAAAAAAAATTATTTTCTGGTGTGCTTAACTTAAATATTAATCAACTTGGTAATAAATGGGTTTTGAAGAGTGTTACTTGTTAAACTAAAATAAAGTTTTAATTTAATTAGAAACGTAATTTGGCTTTCGGTAAGAAATGTGAGAAATAATAAGTTGAAGTTTTTGTGTATGATACTTGATATATGATACTTGATACTTATTAGTTAATAGTAATTTTATTTTCATGTTTTATCATCCATAATTTATCAAGTTGTGTAAGTTGTTATGAAATGCAAAAAAATTAGAGTGAAAATCAAATAAGATAGCATCTTTGCCGGGAAAAAATTTGTTATGGTGTGTTTAACTTTATTATTAATCAACTTGGTAAAAAATGGGTTTTGAAGAATGTGAATTGTTAAACTAAAATTAATTTTAAAATTAATTTGAAAAGTAATTTGGATTTTGATAAAAGATCTTAGAAATAATATGTTGAAGGCACTTTGTTTGGAATCTATTTTTTCAAATTTTATATATGATAGTTAATGCTCATGTTATTTTTATATTTTAGTATACATAATCAATTAGGTTGCTTGAGCTATTTATATTATTTGTTTAGTGATGAGACTTGTCTTCCTTTACAATATTAATTTTTCAAACAGATTTATCACTTTCCTAGGGCATTAAATTTGGCTTTATGATATAAATTATATCAAAGTAATATGGATTTAGCTACAACAGTCCTATTTATAATTGTGTTGAAGTTTATTTTCAATTTAGTTGTCCATTGGTATGTATGAAATAATTAAATGGAAAAAATAAGAGTCAAAATAAAATTACATTATATCTTTGCCGGAAAAAACTTGGTAATAAATGGGTTTTGATGAGGGACTCTTATTAAACTGAAATGATGTTTGAAATTAATTAACAAAGTAATTTGGATTTAGGTAACAAATATAATAACTAATAACTTCAATACACTTTGTTTGAAAGCTTTTTTTAAAGTTGTTACATATGAAACTTAATAGTTAATACTCATTTTATTTTCGTGTTTCAACATATATAATTTATCAAGTAGAGTGAGCTATTTATATCAAGTAGTGTAAGTTGTTTATTTTATATCTTTAGTTTGAGACTTGTGTTCCATTTACATGTTATAATTTTTTAAACAGTTTGTATCAGCTTGAAAAACCAATAAAATTTCATTTTATGAAATGAATTATGTGGAGTTAATAAAAATTTGCCATCAACAGTGTGGATTTAATAAAGTATAAACATGTAAAATAAAAGCATTGCAAAGTTGATTGTTGAATACACACCAGATATGTAAATTCTAGATTGGTCCTAAAAATGAAGAACATACAACTCCCAAATCCTACACTGAACCATAAATCACCATTCTTGATAGAAAAGCTTATTGGTAAATAAACACTTAATGAAACATAGAAAGTTGGTCGTTGCCTATAAACATCTTGAATACAACAATGCTACCCTCCCTTAGCTGATAATCTCTAGCATATTGCCTCCACCCTTTTGTGAGATATAGTTCTCGAGATCTATTTGAACCCCATTGAAGATCCATGTTATATGGCTTGGAATTAGAATCTTTAACCAATATGGTATTAGGCCTGTTGGGAAATGCCTGAGACACAAAAGCAGTAGGGAGAAGCTGTAACAATTTATGGTACCATAAAGAACTGCATTATTAAAGAGGAGGATACATACATGTTTTGGAAAACAAAGATTGAAGAACATAAGTTAGGAAAATTAACAATTGATGTATAGAAATTATTACCAACTTGTGACTTTCTACTTGATAAGCTATGATAAACTTCTCACAAATAATAAGTGAAGGATCTTGGCTGTCAACTAAACTAATAACACCTTCATGATAGTTTTCGTCATCTTGAGCAAAACCAACGTCAATAGCCACAAATTGGACTTCATCATCAGCAACATGTGGTAGAGGATGTTCACTGCCAACACCACCATTTCCTCTAAATATTTCCATGTTTCCATCAAAAAATGTTTCAGGTTCAAGCAAACAATCGATTAAACTAGTTGATTCAACCTTAGTAGGTAAGATCTCATCAGTAGAGTGGAAAACATTCCCACCAATATTTTGCACATGAACATCATCAAGAGCATGGTTATAAGGTTTAAACGAAGTATCAACAAAGGATTGAGATTCAAGTACAAAGGGTTACACTAGAAATGCTGAACCTGCTCCGAGGTAATATCAAAAACAAAATCATGTGGCAAGATGTGAAAAGGTAGTTGAGAGTCTAGTAGATTAGCATTATCACCACAGGAAGGCCAGAAT
Organism: Dalbergia cochinchinensis; assembly: GCA_031216125.1. NCBI lineage: Eukaryota > Viridiplantae > Streptophyta > Magnoliopsida > Fabales > Fabaceae > Dalbergia > Dalbergia cochinchinensis. The sequence continues at coordinate 70,835,695 of CM062368.1, read as the reverse complement.
GAAGATAACGAACCAAAATAAGGCACAAATTCAAGGTATTGATGAAAAGAAACAGGCTTCATATTTCCATCCTTAACCTTTACGTAGAATGTGTTTGTCCCTACATACCAAAGTTTGAGCCAACCTCTACATTGAATATGATAAAACTCTATGAGGTCCTTCAATCCACCAACAATATAACCCCTTCTCAACCCTTTGTCCAAATTAATAATAAATATATTGCGTTGATAATCTATGAATGTAAGTTGTGTGCCTAACTCATCTCGGTACTTCTTGTAAAATAAAGCAGGCATCTTTGACAATACCTGCACAGAATATAAGTAATTTAGAAGCTCAGAAATCCCAACTTTCTATAATGGAGAGAAGGTTAGAACAATAGATGATAAATAGTATTTGTATGGAGAAACTGACGACTTCAGAATCGAGTTCTATGTGCAAAACATGATAGTAGAAGTTGGCGCACCAGATGGTGTCCATTAAAACAAAGATAGATTCGTCAATGTGTAATCGAAAGTTCGAAATATTTCAGATTGAAAGATATAACTTCAAATATTATTTGATGAAGATAGAAATGAAGATACATAAGCAGAAACTTTTCATGCATATGCAGAAGTAGGGCTTTTGTTGCTGCTGGGATGAATTTCATTATAGTTTATAGGTATCCAACCTGAGGCTTATGAGCATTACCAATAGGTATAGTCCTTAAAGTACACCATTGGAAGGTAGTGTTTAGTACAAAACATTTATTACTTACATTGAATATGGTAGCATGGCTTTTGCTGTGTTATCCCTTGAAGATATTAGTTGCACAAAAACATTTTTAAATTTCAAATTTAGGACATCACTTCTAAAAACTAACATAACCTTATGATTCTTTTACCATACTGACATGGAATAGTTGAGATAAATGAGAAAGACAACAGCCACATCTTGGGATAAATATCATAAGAGAAGGATATGGAGCATATAGGGAAAAACAATCATAACTTTGACAAATGTCATGAATGCAACTCCAAATCCCTCTTTTAGAATAATAGTAAGGATAATGAAAACAATCCTTTCATTGCATGATAGAATCATCACTACCTTCAATTTAACTTTCCACCGATATGGGACTTTGTCAATGAAAGAGAATAGGTTGCTTTCCTCATCTGGTAGCTTGCTGCTCTTCATCTTTGAATTCCATTCCAACCATGATCTTCACATTCTCAAAGGCTCTATTCATGTTTTCTATTGTTGTTCTCACATTTTCTCAAAAGCTCCATTCATCTTTTCCATTGCTTCACTGTACATAATTTTGTTGGAGACATAGCAACCTTAGACAACATTTGTTTCCTATCCCAAAATAGAAAATACAGGGACAATAGGGACAAAAAGATGTTTGGTGATGAAGATAGGATTTTTGTCCCCAAGATAAAAATTTTCTATATTCTTGTCCCTCTAAAAAGTGGGGATGAGATACAGAGATAGAAATTTAATATTTTTTCAATAATACTCCTTAAGTAGCAACCTCTAACGGCTATTGAGTTTAGTAAGCAGACAAACATAGAGAGAGTGTTACAAAAACAAAGAGGTTGTGAAAGACATTAAAGGAGGCAATAGTGCATTGGAATTGAGTTGGCTCAGAACCAGTAGTACAAGTTTCTTTTTTTTCGCATATGATTTTGCATTTTATCCTATATTTATTTAGTATTTGTCCTCAATTGCTTTAAAATTTTTCAAAATTGGTTTACATATTTTATGAATATGGTTTATAATATTTTGCGTATTAGTTTATAACTTTTTTGTTTGGTTTCACTTTTAATCATTAACTTGTTTAGTATTTATCCTTAATTGGTTTATAATCTTTTAGAATTGATTTACATGTTTTATGAACATTTTGTGTACTGATTTATAATTTTTTTGCATATAGTTTCACATTTAATCTTGAACCTGTTGAGTATTTGTCCTTAATTGGTTTATAATTTTTCAAAATCAATTTACATGTCTTTTGAACATGGTTTATAATTTTTTACGTATTGATTTACAACTTTTCTACATATAGTTTCATATTTTATTCTGAACCTACTTAGTATTTGTTTTCAATTAGTTTACAATTTTTAGAACTTATTTACATTTTTAATGAACATGATTTACAATTTTTTGCGTATCGGTTTATAACTTTTTATAGTACACATTTACAATTTTATAACTCTAGTTTCCAATAATAATAGCAAATCTCAACTTCTAACAGAATCATTCTCAATTTTTTTTGTTTAAAAAAAACTAAAAAAAATATCCATATCTTGGAACATAAACTATAGACATATGAAAGATTAAATGGAATGAGCTAAGCCTTAATGTGTAAAGATTAGTTTTATATGCTATCAATAAATCTTGATTCTCTTTCTTCTTTTTGTTCTTTTTCTTTCTGTAAACAATGAAGAACAAGAGGGAGAAATGTAACAAAGAGAGAGAGAGAGAATGAAAGTTTTTGGAGAAATGTTAGGTGAGAGAGAGATATAAGATAAAAGGGAGAGAGAACGAGTTCTGAAATGAAGGGGGAAGCTTTTTCCTTTTCCTCTTCCTATTTTATCACTCCATATCTCATACTCTTATTTTGTTTTGTATAGACATGAAAATATATGGTGGCTTTGTGGTAGTGTGTATATATTGTACCTCTTCATTTGGATATCTAAAAAATTAAAGGAAGAAAAAGTAATGGGGAAGAACATTGTTTTTTTTTTTAGGATGAGCGATGCAAACAAAAGAGAAGAGAAATGTACAAGTGGGTCCCACATGAAATATTTCTCTTCTCTCATTTCATTTGCCAATTTTACCCGTACTCTGTTATGTTTGATGGTTGCACATGTTCATCTGCTAACTACTGTACTTAATTTCAATAATGTATGAAAGTGATCATAGGTTAATAACAAATTATTTAATTTTTAAAACCAAATATTTATTTTATTTATTTATATATTCATTTAAATTAATAAAAGGGGAGTTAACCAAAAAATAAAAATTAATAAAGAATATCTTATGTTTAATTTTAATATACTAACGATCTAATTTTTTTAATCACCATTTAATTTCTTATATGAATTTTCAAGTAACAAGTATTGAAATCAATCATATTTATTGATATAACAATATATATAATTATATGACAATATAAAACTATTTTACAGTATTAGTGTAGTAAAATTGATTCCTAATTTTATTCCATTTAATTAAAATAAGGGTATAAAAGGCACTAAATAAAATTACATTTTATTTCATCTATTCTTTTTCTCAATCAAACAATATGAGAGCTTTTCCTCTTAATTTCTCTTTTCAACCAAGGAAACCATAAATAGAATTGTCACGACCCGACTTAGGAATGTAACCGGCACGTAAGGAATCTCATCCCCACGTAAGCCTTCTGGGTGACGTGTCTCTCTATATGCATATAATAACATAATATTATTCTTAATACATGATTTTTTTTCTTCTTCTAAATCAATATCCATTTCTTTATTCAAAACATATTATTTAAATTCATAAAATTAGAAGTATTTAATATTCAAGATCTGAAATCCTTTTTTAATCCATTCTACTAATCACGAAATCATAATTATCTCATCACATAGCATGAATCTTGATCTAAAAATATGTTTAACCCTTGAAAACTGAATCATAACTACATAACTAATCTATTACATAATCTAATCAAATTTCATAATTTGAAATTCATACTTAAACTCTGAAAACATATACATAGTTATTTTAAATACTGAAATAATATACAACATTTGAAACTAAATGCATAGCCGGCATCCTGCCTGCACATCTACTAGAGCACTTCTACTATAAACATAATTCTAAACTAAGCCTAACTTCCAATAAGGCCTGCCACTGGGGAAAAACTGAATCAACTAAGCTGGATAGAGACTGAACCTGTACCTGCAACTATGAGAGGAAGGAAGAGGGGTGAGTTAACGGACTCAGTGAGTGAGCTCTCACTCATCACCTACATGGGACATCCAAGGAATATATAAATAATACCAGGCATGCAACAATCATAATCATTTGATATTTAAATATATAGCTATATAAGAAAACATTTCTCATTTCCTAAATTCATGAACAAACAATTGTAAACTTACAAGCAATACAAAATCATTTTAACTAAAGTGCAGCAGAGCCTAGGGAAACAAGAGATTCATCGAAATAATAAATACATATATAATAACTGAAGCTGTAAAGTCAAATGGTCCCTAGCGGACGAGCTATGGGTACCTATCTAGGTCCCATTATCTGTATCTGCTATGGGCTTGGTACCAAGGTTAATGATCTCATATAGTCGTAAACTAACTATTTGTTTCTTGATCTCTACCGCCTAAACTAGTTTGATAAAACCATAGCTGAAAAATGGGTACTCAGTCCGCGGTGAACAGAGCCCCTAAATTCTTAGTAAACTTGGATGACATTTACTGCAAATTATAAATGTCACTTTTACTTTTTGATACATTTAGAAATCAATGTATCCAGAAACAAATAGTGTGAAAGTAATTGAATCTAGATACATATCTTCACGATATTTGGATCTAAATACATTAATATATCAAAAAAGTAAATGAAATGTTCATTAGTCGACCACTTTTAGAATATATTTTCAGATAAAATTATCTTTCAAAATATTTATTAATTTCACATTTTAATAAAGTATACATTTTTATTTCAATAGTATCCCTAGTATTAATAACCATAATTAAAAATCATGACTGTATTAAAACTATTTGTTAGAGAATTTATAGTAGTATATTAGTCTATACATTATAATTTTATATAGGTGTACTCTATTATCATCTTATTTTTAATTTTCTTAATACCTGTGTTTGTTCAAATTTAATAGAAATTTTATAAAGAAGGAAGTATTAAACAAATATATATACGTATTTTGGTATAAGTTATTAAACAGATATTCATTACAATAAATTCACGAATAAAATCGATCTAATAGTTGAAACCAAGGGGATAGTCTCACTAGTCCATTTGTTCGGGTGGACCTTCGGATCAGAATTAGGCAACATAAAATAGTGTGCCAGTGCCACTCGAATTCAAATATTCTCTCCCAATTTTCGGTCTCTTTTTTGTCCCCTCACAAATGTCTCATTATTAAATAACTACTTATAATATACACATGCTATATTTTTATTGATGGACGCAAGACACCAAATTGGGAAAGATGATTTCTTTCAGTGCCACTTCACTATTCTTTGTTTAATTAGAGTGCGTTCGATTTGTGAAAATATATTCTGTTTTCATTTCTTGTTTTCATTTTCTGAAAAGCATTTTCATTTTCAGATTTTCAAAATCACGAAATGCGTTTGGTTTATAAAAGCAAATCCTATTTTCAGAAAGTAAAAATAATGAAAATATGTTTGGTTTGTCTAATTTTAAAATATATTTTCAAAATCAAATTTAAGATAATAACATTATATTTGTTACTGAATAATAAAAGACATATATATATATATATATATATATATATATATTTGATTTGTATTGGTCCATCTACTAAATCAATTTATAAAATTACCTCCAAAAATATTAAGACTAAGAATAAAATAAATTGCTCACTTTTAAGTCATTTTTATTATAGTTATCAATTATTATGTTGTGATTTGTACATGGATAAATATTTAAACACTATAGTATTATTTCAATGTTTATTTGAAAAATTGATAGAAAAATTTGCTTTAAAGTGATAAATCATAAATCATAAATATTACAAGTGTGATATATAATATTAATTAAATACAATAAAGGAAACTTTCACTATAGAATTTACATGTAATAACAAATATATGTGTAGAATATAATTGATTTTTAAGTAAATCATTATTTTTATTGTACTTCATGTATTAATCCGTCAAAAAGATACAAAAATAAAAAGAAATGTATCACATAACCAAAAGATTAAAAAAAAAGGATTGTCTTCAATCATCTATGATAATTATTCCACAACTCATTGGCTATTGTCTCTGTAACTTGTGCCATTTGAGCTGCATCAGTAACATTAGGTCGTGTTTGGTTTTGCCTTTTCTGTTTTCATTTTCATTGAAAACAGAAAATAGAAGTAAAAATATGTTTGGTTCTCTTTTATCGAAAATATTTTCAGGAAATATTTTCAGAAATGTGTGGAAAAATGGAAATAAGAAATCATCCTTTTCAGTCTTCTCTTTGAAAACGTTGAAAATAAGAAAAGAGTGAAAAGGTGAGGGCAATTTTACAATTCTTAACACATTCCAATTATTTTCCTAGAAAGTACATCTTTCCTTTCTTCCTTTTCTTCAGAACACGTACACAAGTGTGGAAGGTTGGAACCCTCTCATTCCACAGCTCGCTACCATCTTCCCTGCTCGGTCGAGTTGCCAGTTCTTCCTTGCTTCATCACACCGCCAGTTCTTCTTCCCTGCTCTGCCGTGCCATCAGTCCATCTTCTTTTTCTTTGTATTTTCTTTTTCTTTTTCTTCCCTGTTATGGTTTTCTTGGCAACCTTTTATTTCTTTTTTTTTAGGGTTTTCTCATTTGTTTACTTGGTGCTCAATCACCACTCTATTTCCAGCAATTAAACGATGGTGATTTATGAATCTGGATCTCGGCGATTTTGGATCCATTTTTTTTAAATAAATCTCTGTTTTCTTTTGAATAGGCATAACAATGATATGTAGATTTGATGCTTCTGAGGGATTTATTACAATTGGAGATTTGTATGATTTTTGTTGTAGTCTTGCATCATGTGATATTGCTAAACAATTCTATTAGACTAGTTGGGAATTCATGGTATTGAAATGGTAGTGTTTTGAAGGCCGCTCACTGTGTTTTTATTCTAGTGGCCAAACAAACTCTAGAAGCCAATAACCCAGAGAATCTGAATAGTGACTTACTAGAATTGAATTTTACGGTTAATTGTTGGCCATTATAAACCCCCTTTACCTTTTTCTTCTTTCCTTTTATTTTGTTTTAATGAAAATTTCTTTCTTCTCTTCACCTAGATCACAACGTTAAAGCATCAATTCCCTTTGGAATATCTCTCTGTGTGACTTTTAATGGAGTGGAATCTATTTTATAGTCAGTGAACACTGAATGAACGCATATATTGATTAGTCAGTGACATTAATCTAGAATTGGTATTCGTTTTGTTCCAAATTATGTTGTCTTTGTTGGTCTTTTCGGTAGTGGATCTTTTTCTTTTTGTTTTTTGATATTCATTTTCCACATATGTGATTTATCAATCATATTAACTTATTACTGATATGAAATTTAATGTTATTATCTGGGAACATATGAGGTTCATGATTTAAAATTTTATTTCAGAAAGAAATTGATGCAAACACATGAATCATACATGACGAATGGTTATATATGAATTGGTTCTATTCTATAACAGGGGGTGCAACCTTGACATGAAAAATAAAATTATGTAGTTAATGTTATGTTGCTGCTTATCAAGGATTATTTTTGTGTTGTGCTTTTTTGTCAATAATGCCTTTTATAGAATTTGAATGTTAATGAACAATGGGAATCACATTTTGCGCTGATAGGGATATTAAATTAGCAATATGCTGTAGAATGAGAAAAACTATTCTTAACATGTTCAAAAATTTTGCTGATAAAGTTTTCTTTTCCTGTGTTTTGCTTACCTATTTCTAGTACATTTCTCATAGATAAACTATATCCATTCATCCTTAGTATTCTTTTTTCTCTCTGAAATGGTTCATCTTTGTGATGTATGATCACTGCTTAGGCATGTGGGATTTAATCAAATACTAAATCAGGCATCAATGAAGATGAAGAAAGTTTAAGAGTGGTTCAAGAGGTCATGGTCTTTTTCAAGAGATCTTGTCCTTTTTACTTACTCTGCCACTCAGAAGCTTCGACCTTTTTCAAGACTCCCACCACCAAACCAAACCAAACATGATGATTTTAGACAAGTCCCTCTTCTACTATGCCCCGCTCACATTTTAGCTCATAGCCCCACCAACCTTCATCTCCCTCCGTTTCCTCCAAGCCCCATATGGGAAACACCACCAGCCAAGGTGGGGCCCAAACTTCTGCCTGCCACTCACATGGTTCCTAATGGAAAGCCCAATGCTCTGGCTAACCCTCCTCTTCTTCCCCCATGGCCAACACTCCAAGAACCCAAAATTTGTCATCCTCATCACCCATTTCCTCCTTCACTACCTCAATCGCACATGTCTCTACCCTTTGAAACTCCTCCTAGTAAAATCCTTTCAAAAAAGCACTTTCTCTCAAGGGTTCCCTCTAAGTGTTGCTCTCATAGCCTTTGCATTCAACTCGCTCAACTCTTACCTTCAGGCCAGATATATGTCTCACTACAAGGACAACTATGATGGTTCATTTTTCTAGTTGGCTTTTGTTTTGGGGTTGTGTGTGTTCTTGTGTGGGATGAGGACCAATGTTGTGTCTGATAGGGAGTTGACGAGGCTCAAGGGTGAGAGGAAGGGCTATGTGGCCCCAAAGGGTGAGTTGTTTGAGCTTGTGGCTTATCCTAACTGCTTTGGGGAGATCTTGGAGTGGCTTGGTTAGGCTTTGATGACTTGGTCTTGGGTTGGATTTGGGTTCTTCGCGTATACTTGTGCCAACTTGGTGCCTAGGGCTATGGCGAATCGACGATGGTATTTGGAGAAATTTGGGGAGGATTATCCAAAGAATAGAAAAGCTGTTATTCCGTACTTTATTGATTTTCAAGTTACCCCCCACCCTCTTCTTTTTCTTGCCCTGTACTCAATTATTATTGCTTATGAATTTGCAGCAAATGTTTGATATATATATAATCTAATACAAGGTTGGTTTTTTATAATTCTAATGTTTTCTTTCCTTTTTTTTAATGTTTTTAATTACTGTTTGAATATTATTCTGTGTTGTTTAGAGCAGTATGTTATTGACTAACACATGATCAGTTGGAGTGGCAGATGCTCATTCTCCTTAGTCAATAGTCTTTAGTTCGAGCCCTGAGTATGGAGTAAAAGGTGTTAGGAGATTCATGTCCCTATGAGATTCCAAATGCTAGAATAAGATTGCCTCCCATGGGAGGATACTTTGGGGAAAAAAGAGCAGAATGTTACTATGTTAAGTTCACCTCTTTTGTACATCTTAACACATGTGTGAGATACATTAACTACTAAAGAACAATATAGGCATTAATGGTAAAAGTAGATTAATATTTTCTTATACTAGACATATTGCATAATTCATGGTTTGATATTTCATTATTTTAAAGTGAGAAAAAAGTTGTCACATAAGTTGTAATATGATATTTTCTTGTGTGGGTCAGCAAATATGATAGATTGGGTCAATTGATGTGATTATGATACCTTACTACTGCGATGCACGCAATTTTGATTGAACATTTTTGAGCAATGTTGTGTATCTGCCTATATACAATAAAAATTGGTATCAGAAATGATCATGTCGAGTATTAACTAATCCTTAAAGTTGTTGAGCACGAGTATGTTGTTCTAGCTTAATAGCAAAGGACGTCAAACAACACAAGACTCCATCTAAGTAGTGTTGATGTTACCTTTTGTAATCCAACACATGTCGTGGCATCTTCCTCTTGAACTCTATGCCAGTTATCTTCTCTAAATCATATCTAATGCTCTGAACCTGCAATATTGTGCTATGGTGAGAGAGACAAGTAAAGAGAACCTCCAGGTGCTGGCAAAGGTAATGTGTGTGCCATATGGCTAAGGATTGCAATCCTTATAAGGAGGAAGAGAGAAACATTTGTAAGTTTAGTTGTCGATAGGTACTGGGAATGATGACATGGTTTATAAATTATAATAGAATATTATGGTGTCGTTTGATCTACATAATTGACCTCATATAGTGGAATAAGGCTTGGTTGTTGCATACGTATTGGGAACTGGGACTTACAAATGAGAACTCTGAAACTTGTTTACATGTTCTATTTCTGCGATGTTAAGCTGGTGCAAGAGATAATTATATATAGAAGCCACCAATGGACCAGTAAGGTCTAGTCAGAAATAGCTTAATAAATTGTGTTGCTTTTATTGATATAGGAAACTTTTATGTACCTTTCCATGCTGTTATTTGATAGTTGATTTAATTCAACTCCATCTCTATTTTGGATGCGTTATGGGAGGGTAAATAGATGTGACGTGGAAAGATTGCTGGGAACTTATTTCATTGGATGTTGAAAATTTTTTTGATTCCAAGTGGTGGATGCTTTTGAACTAAACGATCCAAAAAAGGATAGGATGAGGGAAAAAGTAAGCTTGTCAATTGCCACAGCTGGAAATTGATCCTTGACAAAATTGACAGTTGTTTCTTTTCTTATGAGCACTTTAGGATGTAGTCTTCCCAGGTTTCATTTCAGGTCTTGCCCAATGACTAGAACCTAACACAGTTCACCATAGAAATCAAAAACATTTTCAACATCCAATGAAATAAGTTCCCAGCAATCTTCCCATGTCACATCTATTTACCCTCCCATAACGCATCCAAAATAGAGAAGGAGTTGAATTAAACCAACTATCAAATAACAGCATACAAAGGTACATAAAAGTTTCCTATATCAATAAATGCAACACAATTTATTAAGCTATTTTTGACCAGACCCTGGTGGCCCATTGGTGGCTTCTATATATACATATCTCCTGCATCAGTTTAACATCGCAAAAATGGAACATGTAAACACATTTCAGACTTCTTATTTGAAAGTCCCAATTCCCAATATGTATACAATAACCAAGCCTTATTCCACTATATGAGGTCAGTTATGTAGATCAAACGACACCATAATATTCTATTATAATTTATAAACCATGTCATCATTCCCAGTACCTATTCACAACTAAACTTACAAATGTTTCTCTTTTCCTCTTTGTAAGGATTGCAATCCTTAGCCATATGGCACACACATTACCTTTGCCAGCACCTGGAGGTTCTCTTTATTTGTCTCTCTCACCATAGCACAACATTGCAAGTTCAAAGCATTAGATATGATACAGAGAAGATAACTGGCATAGAGTTCAAGAGGAAGATGCCACGACATGTGTTGGATCATAAAAGGTAACATCAACATTACTTAGATGGACTCTTGTGTTGTTTGAAGTCCTTTGCTATTAACCTAGAACAATATACTTGTGCTCAGCAACTTTAAGGATAAGTTAATAGTCGACACAATCATTTTTTATACCAATTTTTGTTGTATACAGGAAGATAGACAACATTGCTCAAAAATATTCAATCGAAATTGCATGTATCATAGTAGTAAGGTATCATAATCATATTAATTGACTCAATCTATCATATTTGCCGACCCATAGAAGAAAATATCATATTACAACTTATGTGACAACTTTTTTCTCACTTTAAAATAATGAAAGATCAAACCATGAATTATGCAATATGTCTAGTATAAGAAAATATTAATCTACTTTTACAATTAATGTCTCTATTGTTCTTCAGTAGTTAATGTATCTCACACATGTGATAAGATATATAAAAGAGGTTAATTTTGAGTAAGTGCCACCATAACACAGTAACATTCTGCTCTTTTTTTCCCCAAAGCATCCCCCCTTATTCAAGCATTTGAGATCTCATAGGGATATGAATCTCCTGACACCTTTTACTCCATACTTAGGGCTCAAACTAAAGACTATTGACTAAGGAGAATGAGCATCTGCCACTCCAACTGATCATGTATTAGTCAATAACATACTGCTCTAAACAACAGAATAATATTCAAACAGCAATTTAAAAAAAAAGGAAAGAAAACCTTAGAATTATAAAAATCCAACCTTGTATTAGATAATAGATATATCAAGGTTTTGTTGCAAATTCATAAGCAACAATAATTAAGTATAAGGCAAGAAAAAGAAGAAGGTGGGGAGGGGGGGTAACTCGAAAATCAATACAAGTACGGAATAACAGCTTTTCTATTCTTTGGATAATCCTCCCCAAATTTCTCCAAGTACCATCATCGACTCGCCATAGCCCTAGGCACCAAGTTGGCACAAGTATACACGAAGAACCCAAATCTAACCCCCCAAGACCAAGTCATCAAAGCCCAATCAAGCCACTCGAAGATCTCCCCAATGTAGTTAGGATAAGCAACAAGCTCAAACAACCCACCCTTTAGGACTACATAGTCCTTCCCCTCACCCTTGAGCCCCAACAACTCCCTATCAGACACAACATTGATCCTTATCCCACACAGGAACACACACAACCCCAAAACAAAAGCCAACTAGAAAAACCAACCATCATAGTTGTCCTTGTAGTGAGACACATATCTGGCCTGAAGGTAAGAGTTGAGCAAGTTGAATGCAAGGCCCTGAGAGCAACACTTAGAGGGAACCCTTGAGAGAAGGTGGTTTTCTGAAGGGATTTTACTTGGAGGAGTTCCAAAGGGTAGAGGCATGTACGGTTGTGGTAGTGAAGGAGGAAAAGGGTGATGAGGATAACAGATTTCGGTTCTTGGAGTGTTGGGCATGGGGGAAGAGGAGGAGGTTAGCTAGAGTGTTGGGCTTTGCATTAGTATGCATGTGAGTGGCGGGGGGAGGTTTGGCCCTCACCCTAACCGCTGGTGTTTCCCGTATAGGGCTTAGAGGAAACAGAGGGAGATGAAGGTTAGTGGGGCTATGAGGTAGAATGTGAGCAGGGCGTAGTGGAAGAGGGACTCGTCTGAAATCATCATGTTTGGTTTGGTTTGGTGGTGGAAGTCTCGAAAAAGGTCGAAGCTTCTGAGTGACAGAGTGAGCAAGAAGGACAAGATCTCGTGAAAAAGACCATGACCTCTTGATCCACTCTTAAACTTTCTTCATCTTTAGTGATGCCTGATTTGGTATTTGATTAAATCCCACATGCCTAAGCAGTGATCATACATCACAAAGATGAACAATTTTAGAGAGAAAAAAGAATAATAAGGATGAATGGATATAGTTTATCTACGAGTAATGTACTAGAAATAGGTAAGCAAAACAAAGGAAAGGAAAACTTTATCAGCAAAATTTTTGAACATGTTAAGAATAGTTTCTCTCATTCTACAACATATTGCTAATTTAATATCCCTATCAGCGTAAAATTTGATTCCCATTGTTCATTAACATTCAAATTCTAAAAAAGGCATTATTGACCAAAAAGCACAACACAAAAATAATCCTTGATAGGCAGCAACATAACATTGGCCACATAATTTTATTTTTCATGTCAAGGTTTTGCCCCCTGTTATAGAATAGAACCAATTGATATATAACCATTCGTCATGTATGATTCATGCGTTTGCATCAATTTCTTTCTAAAATAAGATTTTAAATCATGAACTTTATATGTTCTCATATAATAACATTAAATTTCATATTAGTAATAAGTTAATATGATTAATAAATCACACATGCAGAAAACGAATATCAAAAAACAAAATGAAAAAGCTCCACTATAGAAAAGACCAACAAAGACAACATAATTTGGAACAAAATGAATACAAACTGTAGATGAATGTCATTGACTAATCAATATATGCGTTTATTCAGTGTTCACTGACTATAAAATAGATTCTACTCCATTAAAAGTCACATAGAGAGATATTCCAAAGGGAATTAATGCTTTAATGTCGTGATATAGGTGAAGAAAAGAAAAGAAATTTTCATCAAAACAAAACAAAAGGAAAGAAGAAAAAGGAAAAAGGGGTTTATAATGGCCAACAATTAATCGTAAAATTCAATTCTAGTAAGTCACTATTCAGATTCTCTAGGTCATTGGCTTCTAGAGTTTGTTTGGTCACTAGAATAAAAACATAGTGAACGGCCTTCAAAACACTACCATTTCAGTGCCATGAATTCCCAGCTGGTCTACTAGAATTGTTTAGCAATATCACATGATTCAAGGCTACAACAAAAATCATACAAATCCCCAACTGTAATAAATCCCTCAGAAGCATCAAATCTACATATCATTGTTATGCCTATTCAAAAGAAAATAGAGCTTTATGTAAAAAAATGTATCCAAAATCGCCCAAATCCAGATTCATAAATCACCATCATTTGATCGCTGGAAATGGAGTGGTGATTGAGCACCCAAGTAAACAAATGAGAAAACCCTCAAAAAAAAAGAAATAAAAGGTTGCTAAGAAAACCAGAACAGGGAAGAAAAAGAGAAAGAAAATACAAAGAAAAAGAAGACGGACCGATGGTGCGGCGGAGCAGGGAAGAAGAACTGGCGTGTGATGAAGCAAGGAAGAACTGGCAGCTCAACTGAGCAGGGAGGATGGTAACGAGTTGTGCAATGAGAGGGTTCCAACCTTCCACACTTGTGTGCGTGTTATGAAGAAAGGAAGAAAGGGAGGATGTACTTTCTAGGAAAATAATTGGAATGTGTTAAGAATTGCAAAATTGCCACCGTCTTTTCACTTTTTTTTTTATTTCAACGTTTTCAAAGAGAAGACTGAAAAGGACGATTTCTTATTTCCATATTTTCACATATTCCTGAAAATATTTTCAATAAAAGAGAACCAAGCATATTTTTACTTCTATTTTCTGTTTTCAATGAAAATGAAAACAGAAAAGGCGAAACCAAACACGACCTAATGTTACTAATGCAGCTCAAATGGCACAAGTTAGGGAGACAATAGTCGATGAGTTGTGGAATAATTATCATAGATGATTGAAGACAGTCCTTTTTTTTTAATCTTTTGGCTATGTGATACATTTCTTTTTATTTTTGTATCTTTTTGACGGATTGATACATGAAGTATAATAAAGATAATGATTTACTTAAAAATCAAATATATTCTACACATATATTTGTTATTACATGTAAATTCTGTAGTGAAAGTTTCCTTTATTGTATTTAATTAATATTATATATCACACATGTAATATTTATGATTTATGATTTATCACTTTAAAGCAAATTTTTCTATCAATTTTTCAAATAAACATTGAAATAATACTATAGTGTTTAAATATTTATCCATGTACAAATCACAACATAATAATTGATAACTATAATAAAAATGACTTAAAAGTAGGCAATTTATTTTATTCTGAGTCTTAATATTTTTGGAGGTAATTTTATAAATTGATTTAGTAGATGAACCAATACAAATCAAATATATATATATATATGTCTTTTATTATTCAATAACAAATATAATTTTGTTATCTTAAATTTGATTTTGAAAATATATTTTAAAATTAGACAAACTAAACATATTTTCATTATTTTTACTTTCTAAAAATAGGATTTACTTTTATAAACCAAAAACATTTCCTGGTTTTGAAAATCTGAAAATGAAAATGCTTTTCAGAAAATGAAAACAAGAAATGAAAACAGAATATATTTTTGCGAATCGAACGCGCTCTAATTAAACAAAGAATAGTGAAGTGGCACTGAAAGAAATCATCTCTCCCAATTTGGTGTCTTGCGTCCATCAATAAAAATATAACATGTGTATATTATAAGTAGTTATTTAATAATGAGACATTTGTGAAGGGACGAAAAAGAGACTGAAAATTGGGAGAGAATATTTCAATCCAAGTGGTACTGGCACACTATTTTATGTTGCCTGATTCCGAGGGTTCACCCGAACAAATGGACGAATGAGACTATCCCCTTGGTTTCAACTATTAGATCAATTTTATTCTTGAATTTATTATAATAAATATTTGTTTAATAATTTATACCAAAATACGTATATATATTTGTTTAATACTTCCTTCTTTATAAAATTTCTATTAAATTTGAACAAACACAGGTATTAAAAAAATTAAAAAATAAGATGATAATAGAGTACTCTTATATAAAATTATAATGTATAGACTAATATACTACCATAAATTCTCCAACAAATAGTTTTAATACAGTCATGATTATTAATTATGGTTATTAATACTAGGGATACTATTGAAATAAAAAGTATACTTTATTAAAATGTGAAATTGATAGATATTTTGAAAGTTAATTTTATCTGAAAATGGAGAAATATTCTAAAAGTGATGGACTAATGAACATTTCCTTTACTTTTTTGATATATTCATAAATAAATGTATTTAGATCCAAATATTGTGAAGATATGTATCTAGATACAATTACTTTCACACTATTTGTTTCTAGATACATTGATTTCTAAATGTATCAAAAAGTATAAGTGACATTAATAATACAATAGAGGGAGTAATTTGCAATAAATGTCATCCAATTATGTATTATTATAATAATTAACAAAAGTGATTAAATATCGCATTTACTATTTAAAATATCATATAAATGAAAGGATCTAATCAAATCACTATATAAAAAAAGTTTTATATTATGGATGTTAGAATTGGGAAATGCGATGTATGCAAGGAAGAATCTAGAAGAGAACGAGGGCTAGAAAGGCATGCCATTAATTACCATGAAATTATAATATTAATGGATTCTTGTAATACCCGGCGTACACGTATCAGTGGACAAGTTTCGTATGGCCTTAGGGTCCCCTGAGACCCACTCATGCTGTCCGGTCCAGGATTTCGCTAATTCTGGATCCTACACCTCCTTGGAGGGCTATATGTTAGAGCTACATTCTTGGGATCATAAGTCCCGATAATTGTTCTCCAAAGAAAAATAAGTTAAAGAGTGATTTTTAATGGATTTTATGAAGCCCTTAGACATTTTGTTTTTAGTCCGCAAGTTTGAAAAATCATAAGTTTTCCCGAATTTGAACTAAAATCCAAAATTTGGATTTTGATTGGTTGGGATTTTGATTTTTGTGATATTTTATTTGAATCTAAATGGGGGGTATTTCTTTATTTAAATTTATATTTTAAAATTAAGAAATGTAAATAAGTGAGTGCTGAGACAACCCAGATGCCAAGCACTTTGAGTGGTACTGTTGCTGCATAATTCTGCAAAATAGCCTCACTGCAATGAGTTATGTTTGCTGCAGCGAGTAGACGAGCTAGAAAGCTCGCTACAACGAGATATGTTCGCTGCAGCGAGTTGTTGTTTCCCCATGTTCACTACAGTGAAGAAAGTTCGCTGCAGCGAGCAGCCGATGACAACACAGTATCAAAAATGATGCAGTTTTGGGTTAGTGACCCAATACCCCTATATAAACCCTTCCCTTCCAGTTTCCTTGGCATAAACCGAAGCTCTCCATCCCCTAACCCTCATTTTCTCTCTTTCTCTCAAATCTACTCCATTCCTTTATCCCCAATCATCAATGTATGTTTATGTTGTTAGATTATGTCTCTATTCTCTCCATTCTTTCATGATCTTGGGTTAGGTTTTGTTATTTTTCTCGTTGTTGTCAAGTGGAGATGCTCCCTCAATGTTGTTAGAGTTGTGTTAGGATAATCTAGAGGTACCCATAGATCATTAATGAGTTTTATGGTTATAAGGATAGACTCTGGCTCCATCCTTACTCCCCGAAGCTCTGCCAGAGTTATCCTCTCTTGTTCTCCTTCTCTATGTGAGTGGGTTTGATCTCATAATCTTAGTTTTATCATTATGAGTATATTTCTTGCATTATGGTTGTGAAACATGAAAATATGATTTAGATATGTATTTACAAGTGATGACAAGACTAGAAGCATATGATTTTGATTCTTGGCATGAAAAGTGTATTTTGGACAACCATGGGACTATGATTACTATATTGTGTGTTATAGAAAATGTTTTACAGATTTGAGAAATGATTTATTAGGAAGGTATGCATTGTAGCAAGTTTGCTATTTTATCGAATATGTTTTAAGAGTTATGATACCATTATATATATATTCCAAACTATGGATTTCAGAAAGCTTTTGGAATATTAAGTTGATCTATGTTGAATAAAGCCAGATTAGTTTTACAATAAAATACGCTATTATGGTTTTAGAGTTTCCATGATTTAGAATCCTAGTGTTTTAAGCTATGATTTTAGATTTATCCAGTATATGAAGGAGATATGATAGTTTAAGATTTGAATTTAGAACTTCAGATTTAAGGTACCAAGAGGTACGGAATTCAGTATGATTCTTAGCAACAGCCAAATACATATTCTGTGGGCTTGAGATCGAGTTTTCTACAAATGGGTGATCCCTTGGGTGCGATTCTTACAACCACAGTTATGCTAAAATTAGATTGTTAGAGTTATATGAATCCATAACTCCCAGTGTACTAAGAATTTAGGGGCTCTATTTGCCCAGGACTGAGTACCCATCTTTCAACTATGGTTTTATCAAACTAGTTTAGACGGTAGAGATCAGGAAACAGACAATTAGTTAATGGCTGTATGAGATCATTAACCTTGGTACCAAGTTGTCCATCAGAAGACAATATCGCCCCACAAAAGATACAGATAACGGGACCTAGATAGGTACCCACAACTCATCCGCCAAGGACCATTTCACTTTACAGCTTCAGTTATTATATATGTATTTATTCAACTCAACAAATATTGTTTCCCTAGGCTCTGCCGCACTTTAGTTAAGATGATTTTGTATTGTTTAAAAGTTTACAATTGTTTGTTCATGAATTTATGAAATGAGAAATGTTTTCTTATATAGCTATATATTTAAATATCAACTGATTACGATTGTTGCATGCCTAGTATTATTTATATATTCCTTGGATGTCGCATGTGGGTGATGGGTGAGAGCTCACTCACTGAGTCCATTAACTCACCTCTCTCCCTTTCTCTCATAGTTGCAAGCACAGGTTCAGTCTCCATCCAGCTTAGTTGATTCGGTTTTTCCCCAATGGCAAGCCTTATTGGAAGAAAGGCTTAGTTTAGAATTATGTTTATAGTAGAAGTGCTCCAGTAGATGTGCATGCATTTAGTTTCAGATGTTGTATATTATTTCAGTATTTGAAATAACTATGTATATGTTTTCAGAGTTTAAGTATAAATTTCAAATTATGAAATTTGATTAGATAATGTAATAGATTAGCTATATAGTTATGATTTAGTTTTCAAGGGTTAAACATGTTTTCAGATCAAGATTCATGCTATGTGATGAGATAATTATGATTTCTGATTAGTAGAATGGATTAAAAAAGGATTTTCAAATCTTGAATATCAAATACTTCTAATTTTATGAATTTAAATAATATGTTTTGAATAAAGAAATGGATATTGATTTAAAAGAGGAAAAAAATCATGTATTAAGAATAATATTATGCTATTATATGCATATAGAGAAACACATCACCTAGAAGGATTACGTGGGGATGAAATTCCTTATGTGCCGGTCACGTTCCTAAGTCAGGTCGTGACAATTCTATTTATGGTTTGCTTGGTTGAAAAGAGAAATTAAGAGGAAAAGCTCTCAAATTGTTTGATTGAGAAAAAGAATAGATGAAATAAAATGTAATTTTATTTAATGACTTTTATACCCTTATTTTAATTAAATAGAATAAAATTAGGAATCAATTTTACTACACTAATATTGTAAAATAGTTTTATATTGTCATATAATTATACACATTGTTATATCAATAAATATGATTGATTCTAATACTTGTTACTTGAAAATTCATATAAGAAATTAAATGGTGATTAAAAAAATTAGATTGTTAGTATATTAAAATTAAACATAAGATATTATTTATTAATTTTTATTTTTTGGTTAACTTACTTTTTATTAATTTAAGTGAATATATAAATAAATAAAATAAATATTTGGTTTTAAAAATTAAATAATTTGTAATTAACCTATGATCACTTTCATGATAAACGTGTGCAACCATCAAATATAACAGAGTACGGGTAAAATTGGCAAATGAAATGAGAGAAGAGAAATATTTCATGTGGGACACACCTGTACATTTCTCTTCTCTTTTGTTTGCATCGCTCATCCTTAAAAAAAAAAAACAATGTTCTTCCTTATCACTTTTTCTTCCTTTAAATTTTTAGATATCCAAATGAAGAGGTACGATATATACACACTACCACAAAGCCACCATATATTTACATGTCTATACAAAACAAAATAAGATTGTGAGATATGGAGTGATAAAATAGGAAAAGGAAAAGCTTCCTTTTTCATTTCAAAACTCGTTCTCTCTCGCTTTTGTCTTATTTCTTTCTCTTGCCCAACATCTCTCCAAAAACTTTCATTCTCTCTCTCTTTGTTATGTTTTTCCCTCTTGTTCTTCATTGTTTACAGAAAGAAGAAGAAGAAAAAGAAGAAAAAGAATCAAGATTTATTGATAGCGTACAAAAGTAATCTTTACACATTAAGGCTTAGCTCATTCCATTTAATTTTTCATATGTTTATAGTTTATGTTCCAAGATATGGATCTTTTTTATTTTTTTTTAAGAAATAAAACAAATTGAGAGTGACTCTATTAGAAGTTGAGATTTGCTATTATTATTGGAAACTAGAGTTAGAAAATTGTAAATGTGTGCTATAAAAAGTTATAAACTAATACGCAAAAAGTTGTAAATCAAGTTCATTAAAAATGTAAATAAGTTCTAAAAATTGTAAACTAATTAAAACAAATACTAAGCAGGTTCAGAATAAAATATGAAACTATATGTAGGAAAGTTGTAAATCAATATGTAAAAGTTGTAAACCATGTTCAAAAGACATGTAAACCGATTCTGAAAAATTATAAACCAATTAAGGACAAATGCTCGACAGGTTTAAGATTAAATATGAAACTAGATGCAAAAAGTTATAAATCAGTACACAAAATGTTCATAAAACATGTAAATCAATTCTAAAAAATTGTAAACCAATTAAGGATAAATACTAAACAAGTTAAGGATTAAAAGTGAAACCAAACAGAAAAGTTATAAACTAATACACAAAATATTATAAACCATATTCATAAAATATGTAAACCAATTCTGAAAAATTTTAAATCAATTGAGGACAAATACTAAATAGATATAGGATAAAATGCAAAATCATATGCGAAAAAAAAGAAACTTGTAGTACTGGTTCTGAGCCAACTCAATTCCAATGCACTATTGCCTCCTTTAATATCTTTCACAACCTCTTTGTTTTTGCAACACTCTCTCTATGTTTGTTTGCTTACTAAACTCAATAGCCGCTAGAGGTTGCTACTTAAGGAGTATTATTGAAAAAATATTAAATTTCTATCTATGTATCTCATCCCCACTTTTTAGAGGGACAAAAATATAGAAAATTTTTATCTTGGGGACAGAAATCCTATCTTCATCACCAAACATCTTTCTGCCCTTATTGTCCCTATATTTTCTGTTCTGGGATAGGAAACAAATGTTGCCTAAGATTTCTATGTCTCCAACGAAATTCCAAACAAAATTATGTAAAGTGAAGCAATGGAAAAGATGAATGGAGCTTTTGAGAAAATGTGAGAACAACAATAGAAAACATGAATAGAGCCTTTGAGAATGTGAAGATCATGGTTGGAGTGGAATTCATAGATGAAGAGCAATAAGCTACCAGATGAGGAAAGCAACTTTTTCTCTTTCATAGACAAAGTCCCATGTCAGTGGAAAGTTAAATTGAAGGTAGTGATGATTCTATCATGCAATGAAAGGATTGTTTTCTTTATCCTTACTATTATTCTAAAAGAAGGATTCGGAGTTGCATTCGTGACATCTGTCAAAGTTATGATTGTTTTTAGAGCTGGGTATACGGACCGCGATCTACGGACCAACCCGTTTAACTCGCAATCAGTATGAAAATGGACTAGAAAATTTTTAGTCCACCAACCCACAGACTTTTCTGATCTGTACCGCTTAACCCACGGGCTAAATGGGCCTGGCCCGTGAGGTTCGCGGATCAACCCGCTAGCCCGTATTAGTGAGAGAATGCTTCCATTTGTGATATTTATTTCTATTATTGATGGATGGACTTTGGTGAATTGGTTTATTCTATTATTTTTTATACTTATATTTGGTAAAATATATTGTATAAATATAAATATATAATATAGGGTATAAAAAAAGGTCAAGAAAAAAATATGAAAGAAAAAAAATGGGGTTATGTGGGCTGGTCCGCATGATCCGCGATTGGTCCGCGTTCGGTTCGCGGCTAGTCCGCAGGCTAGTTATGTGGACCGGTCCTCTGGTCCGCGGGTTTATGCGGGCCGGACGCGGACCACCCTAAAGTCTGGTCCATTTATTAAACGAACCAGTTTGGTCTGGCTCGTTTAATGGTGGTTCGTCGCGGACCAGGCTAAACGGACCGAACCGATCTGCATACCCATCACTAATTGTTTTTCCCTGTATGCTCTATATCCTTCTCTTATGATGTTTATCCCAAGATGTGGATGTTGTCCTTCTCATTTATCTAAGCTATGCCATATCAGTATTGTAAAACAATCATAAGGTTATGTTAGTCTTCAATAGTGATGTGCTAAATTTGAAATTTAAAAATGTTTTTGTGCAACTAAAATCTTCAAGGGATAACACAGCAAAAGCCATGCTATCATACTCAATGTAAGTAATAAATGTTTTGTACTAAACACTACCTTCCAATGGTGCGCTTTAATGACTACACCTATTGGTAGTGCTCATAAGCTTCAGGTTGGATACCTATAAACTATAACAAAATTCATCCCAGTAGGAAAGAAAGCCCCACTTCTGCATATGCATAAAAAGTTTCTACTTATGCATCTTCATTTCTATCTTCATCAAATAATATTTGAAGTTACATCTTTTAATCTAAAATATTTCAAACTTTCGATTACACATTTACGAATCTATCTTTGTTTTAATGGACACCATCTGGTGCGCCAACTTCTAATATCATGTTTTGCATATAGAACTCGACTCTGAAGCTGTCAATTTCTCCATATAAATACTATTTATCATCTATTGTTCTAACGTTCTCTCCATTATAGAAAGTTGGGATTCCTGAGCTTCTAAATTACTTATATTCTGTGCAGGTGTTGTTAGAGTTGCCTGCTTTATTTTATAGGAAGTACCGAGATGAGTTAGGCATACAACTTACATTTATCGATTATCAGCGTAATATATTTATTATTAATTTGGACAAAGGATTAAGAAGGGGTTATATTGTTGGTGGATTGAAGGACCTCATAGAGTTTTATCATATTCAATGTGGAGGTTGGCTCAAACTTTGGTATGTAGGGACAAACACATTCTACGTAAAGGTTAAGGATGGAAATATGACACTTGTTTCTTTTCATCAATACTTTAAATTTGTGCCTTATTTTGGTTCGTTATCTTCATTCTGGCCTTCCTGTGGTGATAATGCTAATCTACTAGACTCTTAACTACCTTCTCACATCTCGCCACATGATTTTGTTTTTGATACTACCCCGGAGTAGGTTCAGCATTTCCAGTGTAACCCTTTGTACTTAAATCTTAGTCTTTTGTTGATACTTCTTTTAAACTTTATGACCATGGTCTTGATAATGTTCATGTGCAAAATATTGATGGGAATGTTTTCCACTCTACTAATGAGATCTTACCTACTGAGGTTGAATCAACTAGTTTAATCGATTATTTGCTTGAACCCAAAACATTTTTTGATGGAAATATTTGGAGGAAATGGTCGTGTTGGCAATGAACATCCTCTACCACATGTTGCTGATGATGAAGTCCAACTTGTGGCTGTTGACGTTGGTTTTGCTCAAGATGACGAAAACTATCATGAAGGTTTTATTAGTTTAGTTGATAGCCAAGATCCTCCACTTATTGTTTGTGAGAAGTTTATCATAGCTTATCAATCAGAAAGTCACAAGTTAGTAATAATTTCTATACTTCAATTGTTAATTTTCCTAACTTATGTTCTTCAATCTTTGTTTTCCAAAACATTTATGTCTCCTCCTCTTTAATAATGTAGTCCTTTATGGTACCATGAATTGTTGCAACTTCTCCCTACTGCTTTTGCGTCTCAGGCGTTTCCCAATAGGCCCAATACCATATTGGTTAAAGATTCTAATTCCAAGCTTTATAACATGGATCTTCAATAGGGTTCAAATAGATCTCGAGAACCATATTTCACAAAGGGGTGGAGACAATATGCTAGAGATTATCAGCTAAGGGAAGGTAGCATTGTTGTATTCAAGATGTTTGCAAGCAACGACCAACTTCCTATGTTTCATAAGTGTTTATTTACCAATAAGCTTTTCTATCAAGAATCGTGATTTATGGTTCAGTGTAGGATTTGGGAGTTGTATGTTTTTCATTTTTAGGACCAATCTAGAATTTACATCTCTGGTGTGTATTCAACAATCAACTTTGCAATGCTTTTATTTTACATGTTTATACTTTATTAAATCCACACTGTTGATGGAAAATTTTTATTAACTCTACATAATTCATTTCATAAAATGAAATTTATTGGTTTTTCGAGCTGATACAAACTGTTTAAAAAAATATAACATGTAAATGGAACACAAGTCTCAAACTAAAGATATAAAATAAATAGCTTTCACTGCTTGATATAAATAGCTCACTCTACTTGATAAATTATGTATGCTAAAACATGAAAATAAAATGAGTATTAACTATTAAGTTTCATACGTAACAACTTTAAAAATAGCTTTCAAACAAGGTGTATTGAAGTTATTAGTTATTATATTTGTTACCTAAATCCAAATTACTTTGTTAATTAATTTCAAACATCATTTCAATTTAACAAGAGTCCCTCATCAAAGCCCATTTATTACTAAGTTTTTTCCAGCAAAGATGTAGTATAATTTTATTTTTACTCTTATTTTTTCCATTTAATTATTTCATACATACCATTGGACAATTAAATTGAAAATAAACTTCAACACAATTATAAATAGGACTGTTGTATCTAAATCCTTATTACTTTGATATAATTTATATCATAAAGCCAAATTTAATGCCCTAGGAAAGTGATAAATCTGTTTGAAAAATTAATATTGTAAAGGAAGACAAGTCTCATCACTAAACAAATAATATAAATAGCTCACGTGACCTAATTGATTATGTATACTGAAACATAAAAATAACATGAGTACTAACTATCATATATAAAATTTGAAAAAATAGATTCCAAACAAGGTGCCTTCAACGTATTATCTCTCAGATCTTTTATCGAAATCCAAATTACTTTTCAAATTAATTTTAAAGTTAATTTTAATTTAACAATTCACATTCTTCAAAACCCATTTTTTACCAAGTTGATTAATAATAAAGTTAAACACAACATAACAAATTTTTTTTCGGCAAAGATGCTGTCTAATTTGATTTTCACTCTAATTTTTTTGCATTTCATAACAACTGACAGAACTTGATAAATTATGGATGATAAAACATGAAAATAAAATTACTATTAACTAATAAGTATCAAGTATCATATATCAAGTATCATACATAAAACCTTCAACTTATTATTTCTCACATTTGTTACCGAGAGCCAAATTACTTTTCTAATTAAATTCAAACTTTATTTTAGTTTAACAAGTGACATTCTTCAAAACCCATTTATTACCAAGTTGATTAATACTTAATTTAAGCACACCATAAAATAATTTTCTCTAGCAAAGATGTTGTCTAATTTTTTTCCATTTCATTTTTTTCATACATACCAATAGACAATTAAATTGAAATTTAATACCCACAAAATTAGTGTTAGGGCTGTTGCAGTTAAATTTTTATTAATTACATAGAATTTGTACCATAACATGAAATTTGTTACCTTTGGAACTAAAAAATATAGTTTCAAAAATAAGTATATTAAACGAACACAAGTTTCAACGCTAAAAAGATAATATAAATAGCTTAGACTACTTGATAAATTATGTTTGCTAAAATATGAAAATAACATGACTAATAACTATCATATATAAAAGTTTAAAAAATACTTTTAAACAATGCCCTTTCAACTTATTATTTCTCATATTTGTTACCTAGACCCAAATTACTTATCTAATTAATTCCAAGCTTTATTTTAGTTTAACAAGTGTCACTCTTCAAAACCCAATTATTACAAAGTTTTTTTAATAACAAAGTTAATAGGACCGTTGCATACAATTTTTATGATAAAAGGTAATTGTTGCCTTTTAGATCTGATATTATAAATACCTCAACCTACCTCATAATTTAAATTTGAAAACATTAAAATAACATAAGTATTAAGTATGATATATAAAACTTAAAAAAATTGCTTTCAAACAAATGTCTTCAACCAAATATTTTTCAGATTTCTACCAAATATCAAATTCTTTGTGTCATGCATGCCCTTCGTATTTATCTGCACAAAATTTTTTTTGGGTGAAAAGTTCATTTATTATTTTGAAAACTTAAACCCTACAAGCTTAAAAGTATTGGTGATACTAAAGATGCTATTTCATTTATTCGTAGTATTAAATACCATCCAGTTCTTCCTTTATACCCAATTGGTTTCGTCTTGTCTGCATCCAAATATTGTTGTTTAGCATTGAATTAATATGAAGGTCATTATATCAAAGATATTTTGTACTCTATTAGTTATTCACTTCAAATTGCTAAAATCCTTTAATGTTTGTAACCATGGCGCCTTAAAGTTGCTTTAAATGGGTTACCTAAAAATGTACTAACATCATTACATATCTGTCAATTCTCATCTACCACAACCAACCATTTTTTATTTGCTTCCACTTTTTCATTGAACTTCAATATTTCTATTCCCCGATAGAATCTCATTTGTTATCTAAACAATAAAAAAATGTGTCTAATTAAGATACATACTTTATTATTATTGAATATTAGAAATTATTTTTAATTTTTAATAAATATAAAATTTTATCACATCCAATATTAATATAGTAATATTTTCAAATAGTTAATCACTTTTACATGATACAATAAAATTTGTCATTACTTTTTCTCAGATCCACATCACTAATATATGCTTTATTAATGCGTTAAAGTCCTCTTTATTTTCTCTTTTATACATCATACATAGCTAGCATATCAACTCCTTTCCATTCATTGAATTTGTCTTTAACTCTGACTTCCAACGAAGGCTGCTGTTCAAACTTTCTTCTTACAAGTTATTGTTGTATGTTTGTTTCCAACACAACTACATGGCTTTATCTTCCTTCACTAGCATGCATGAGGATCACATATTGTATCACAAATTCTACATGGAGATTAACCCTCATGCAATAAGTATAACATGTTACGTGTTTACACTCTATTTTTAGCCTCAACATAAATCTGACTTGATATTATATTTATATGTGCATCCTTTTTTGTAGATTATTTCACTGCAACTTCCTTCTGTGTTTTACAGGAGATTTTGTAATGAAATATCCTCATCGATGCTATTCATTGACTTGGATGGCGATCAATTTAAGATCATCATGTAAAAAGACACTAACAATGGACATGTACTTCATGGTCTTTTGGTCATAATGGCATTATATAATTTACCTCATAGAGGATGGCTAGATGTTTGGTATATAAGAGAGAATACATGGTTTATAAAGGTGATGGATACTAAAAAAAAAAATATAACGTTATGCACCCCATACTTAACAACAACATAAATGTCTAAAACTCTGATAATATATGTGTTAATGATTATTGTAAACAGTCTTCTCTTGATCCTCATCCTACTAAACAAGCTGCCTATCAAGCTATTTCTACTCAATCTTCTACCGTTTGTGCTACACAATCAAATCCTACTTTGGATCTTATCGATCGGCTTATATTTCTTCCTGGGGGTAAACTTCATGGACATGTCAAACTTAATACTGAAGGAATAATGCAGCATTAATCTTTCCTAGACGAGGACTTGATCCAATAGGTTCAACAGCACAGGCACATGACAATATTCATGCGGGTGGACTAATTGTCAGTGTTGGTGGACCAGACGAGGATAACAATGGACGTAGTAAGCAAGTAGTAAATTTAAATTCTAATCTTCATCAACTTAATGCTGTTGCAGATAATGCGTATCATTTCTATCAAAGCTCTGTTAGGGTTGATGTGTTCCCAAATACTACTACACTCTATATAGCTACAAAAATTATAACTGGTTATCAGGCTGTAGATGGTCACTCGTTGGTGAATATTTAATATATCTTGCATTATTTTTTATATACTCTATTTTGGCTTGGTCAAGTACCATGCATACTAATTGCTTATTTTATTTTTTTAGGCTAAACATAGGTTATTCCTGCTACTTTGGTGAAACTAGTGTTCCCTCAATGGCTTCTAGATTTACAAGTTATAGATCATCAGGGCACTCTTTATCAAATAGGTCTTCGTTAGGGTATCCATCGGGAGTATGAACTCTTTATCACAACAGATTAGAAGACATTTGCTATGGAGCATAATATTAGCAAAGGCAATATCCTAATCATGACAATTTTCGCTGCTAATCAGAAACTAATGATGATAGATATATAATCACTCCTATGTGTGTACTGTACCTAGCTTTTATCATATTCCTTAGGTTGCTTACTAAATTAAGTAGTAGATTTTAGTGTTATATGCATTGTTTTTATCTTTTATATTTCTTACTGAACAAATAGACCTGGTTAATATATTATTAACGTACTATTTCAGTGAACCTAATTTCCTTTCATAGCTCATTCAAACTTTCTAATTTGCAGCGTCTTCTAATATTCTTTTCTTATTATTCATTTCCTATCATTATCTTTCAAGTTTACTAAATTAACGGCATTATTTAGTCTCCGATTACATACAATGCATGTGTTACTATTTACTCTAAATTTTTGGACTTCCAAACACAATAAAATACACTTAGTACATGTTAAAAAATAGTTTGATAAATCAATGGATTTTTTAATATTCTAGATTAAATTTACATATTTTTTTAACATACCAGTCCAAATTTGAACATCACAATTTCTTGAATATATAAATTGTACTTGTTAACGGATCACCGTACTTTAAAATTATTAGTAGCTTCAGTGTCAACTATTATGCTATTTTTATCTTCTAAATATTTGTAAAATTAGATATTTTTATACTATTAAACTTTTATGTTTTTCTAAATCCCTTTCTTTTCATTTTTTTAAAGTTTACGTACTTATCTGTTTTTCCTCTAAGAAATAACTCTAGGGATACGTGAAATGTTAACAATATTTTATTACATGTACTTCCAAATCAAATTACATAGAGTTTGGACATATTAAAATATACCTCCACAAATCAACTCTCTTTATTAATTATCTCAGTTCTACCAACCTTTACATTCCTTCAAGTTATTATTCATTTCCTATCATTATCTTTCAAGTTTCAAAAATTAAGGTTGTTTTTTAGTCTCTAATTACATACAATGCATGCATTGCAATTTACCTGAAATTTTTGGACTTCTAAACACAAGTAAATATACTTAGTACATGTTACAAAATAGTTCCATAAGTCAACGGGTTTTTTATCTTCTATATTAAGAAAATAGTTATCATCATTTACATATTTTTCCTAATGCACCCGTGCAAATTTTTTCATGATAATTTCTTGAACATATAAACTGTAATTGTTAACGGATCAACCTACTTTAAATTTATTAGTCGCTTCAATGTCAACTAATACACCTTTTTTATCTTTTAAATTTTTTAAAAATAAATATTTTTATACTATTAAACCTTTATGTTTTTCTAAATCCCTTTATTTTCTTTTTTTTTTAAGTTTAGGTACTTATATTTTTTCTGTGAAGAAATAACTATAGGGATACATGAAAATGTTAACAAGATTTTATTAAATACACTTCTAAATCAAATTACATAGAGTTTGGAGATATTAAAATATAGCTCCACAACTTTGTGACTTTCTAAATTGGAGCCTCTTCTAATATTCTTTTCTTATTCTTCATTTCCTCTCATTATCTTTCAAGTTTACTAAATTAAGGGTGTTTTTTGTTCTCCAAGTACATGTGATGCATGCATGACTATTTACCTAAAGTTTTAGGACTTCCAAATACAATTAAAGACACTTACTACATGTAAAAATATAGTTCCATAAATCACTAGCTTTTTTCACAGTAAAGATTAAGAAGAAACTTATCATCATTTACATACTTTTTTTAACGTACCCGTGCAAATCTTTCCATCACAATTTCTTTAACATATAAATTGTAATTGTTAACTGATCAAATTACTTTAAAATTATTAGTCGCTTTGGTTTCATTAAAGTGATAACAAATACACCATTTTATCTTTCAAATATTTGTAAAACTAAATATTTTTATAATATTAAAGTTTTTTATTTTACTAAATCCCTTTTTTTCATTTTTTAAAGTTAAGGTACTTATCTTTTTTTTGGGCAAAGAAATAACTCTAAGGATACGTGAAAATGTTAACAGCATTTTATTTCATGCACTTCCAAATCAAATTACATAGACTTTAGACATATTAAAATATAGCTCCACAAATCAACCCTCTTTATTAGTTCTAAAAAACTTTACATTCCTTCAACTATAGATTACACTTTCATGTCATAACTTTCTGTTGCACATAAACATGTGATACATTATTTGTTTGAATGTTTTAGAATATAGGAGAACTCCCTTTAAGCTTTATAAAGACCCACAGTGATGATATTTGGGACAAAGTTTACACAATTGATAGAAAGGACAACTGCTTCCACATTAATTTGAAGATTGGTGCCGCAAGAGCTTGCTTAGGGGAAGGATTTTCTCAACTAACAAATTTTTGTAACCTAAAACATAATTATGCTCTTGAGTTGCTATATGTTTATGATGGGATCTTTTATGTTGATATCATTGATGAAATGGAATATCACTTGGATTTTCATGCTGACTCTGCTAGACATATGAGATACATATTACCAACAAGTTTATATACTTTGGTTTTAAGTAATTATAGGCAAGTTATAGAACAACTTGAAGACTCGATAGATCCTGATTATGAACTATATTTACACCATGCTACACCAGATCATATTGATGCTTCATCTGGCAGGTAAATTATGTCTTTCTATGTTAATCATTTAATTATCAACATTATACTTAACATAAATTTATCTATAACCTAACTTCTATAATAAAAAATCACTTAATAAGCCTAACATTCCACAAACTCCACCAAATTATACACAATAAACTCCAAAATCCACCTTATCAGTTACAAAAACTGTTCTCATAATTTGATTACTTTTAATTGATATGACACTAAATTCCTTCAATTTTTATGCAGCAAAATGGAATTGAAAAAAATCTTTGACTAATTATGAAGCTACAAGGAGCCAACTAGTATATTCTATGTCTCTATCAATGGCACATATCTTACTACTACTTATTTTGAAAGTTAAATGAAAACATATCTTATGCCCTCTTCATATGGTACATGTTAATAATAAATATTATATGCTTTTTATTTGTTTGTACAGACATTCCTTGTGCACTTTTAAGAACATTGTTCAAATATGAAAGAGAGAGTTTGTGGAAAATTATTGTTCACAATGGTCTACATATCCAACAATTCTCTTGCAGGCTTCTAAACTCAAGAGACAATCAAGCCAAATTCAAACAAGGATGGAATGATTTGTGCAATGCCAACTCCCTTAAAACAAATGACGAGTGCACATTCAGAATTATTGATGGTCCAAATCGCATGATGGATATGTTCATAAACCCATGATCATGATTTGCTAAATATTTACTATTTATTTCATATTTCTATTGCAACCAGTCTATTACAAATATGTTATAAGTTCTTCTAATTGTGTGGTGGACAATAATCAATACTTAATCACGATGTGTTTTAGACAAAAATATATGATATCTACATTTGGATTGGATATATTATATAGCAAAGTTCTATTATAAGAATTCACCCTTCAATTTATTCTTCTTGGATTTCCTTAACACTGCTCTGGGCTTCATGACTCCGAAAATATTTTGTTTCAACATCAAATTACTATCAAAATTTGTGAATCTTATACTTGATTATGATGTGGATACAAAATTTTATTACTTATCCTGTAACTTGGGCATGATGCTTATTATTTTCTTCTTCTAGACCGCATGATAAGTATGTTAGTTGTTAATAATATTTGCTTCAACTGATGAGTTTTTTCTTAGTGATTATTATAGTTCTTTATTTCTTCAATTGTTGTTAAGGTTTGAGTAATTGGTTGTTATTTTCAGAACTTATCTTCAAAGGTACTTCTCTTCCATTTTTAATCTTAATTGTAATTTTGTATGTTGAGCAACTTTAGATACTTATAATGCATTTTTTTTAGGTTGACAACGAACATGGTCATTTATACAATAAAGTTTTTGCCCCTGATATATAGTTTTATATCTTCTTTTTGTTATGTTTTAATTTTTATGACAATGAAGTTTGTATTCCTATATGAGTTTTTTGTTTCTTTCTTTTCATATTACTTATTTAAATTTTGAGACGTATATAAAATGATCCAATTGATATGCGGTAATTATGTTATTATGGATAGTCAGCTATTATTCATCACTTACTAAAAAATAATTGGAAGAACTTTCTGAATATTTATATGAGATTTATTATTTATTTCAAATTTTTAATTGTGTATTTTCATGTTCAGCACAAGGTTTATTAACAAATTATATTTACTTGGTTTTGTACAACCACATTTTTCATGCTACAAATTGAAGGCATGATTACAAACCACTCACCAATATAAATTGTTATCAGATCAATTTAAATAAATAATATATATTTTAATATATACATATTAATTACTTGAATTTCCAAATTTTCTTTCATTCTGCCGTGCATACCATGAGTATAGTAGTGGTTTGCAATCAAAAGAAGTTATGTCATCTTTGACAAATAGGATTAAAAAATACTAACTGGGCCAAAAAAGTTGTTGTCGAATTATTATTTTTTAAAAGTTACCATTTTGCTTGTATTCTATCTTGATACGGTTTACCAAAATTGGCCGAATAACTGATTTTACTAAAAATTGGCTGAGTCAAACCAGATTAATCATGTTTTAATGGAAGGCCAGTCTACTGGCTCACTTGGCTAGATTCTTGGTTAGATTCAAGTCAAGTTTGATAGCTATGCCTATTGATAGATAAAAAAGATGTTATAGATTATGCTAATAAAATTTTATATTAGTTTAAAATTATATAATATGCTTTTTGTACACATCTAAATCAATATGATAAATATTTGCTAAATATACCTGGATAAACACTATTATTTAATAACTATTTCTTTTTCTCTCACTCTTGTTTTTACCTTAATACATCAATGGTTTACAATAATTTCCATCTTTCTTGTATATATGGGTTTTTCTAAGATTTTTAGTGGGCTCTATATATTAAAAATATCAAAACTCATTCTCAATACATAAACTTCCATTTTTGATTCTTTCATCAATGCCCTTATTGACCTCAATGGCAAAGAAATCAATACTAGAGTTAAAGTTTGATATACAAGTCAAAGTTTGTCAGTCAATCGACTTAACTTGCAATCTACATAGGTTAGGACCGAAAAATGTTTTATCAAGGTAATTTATAGCCTTCTAAGTTGTTTATGTATAGCCTATTTTTGTTATTCAAGTGGCCTCAATGAACTCAAGAGGGAGAGTGAATTGAGTTATCAAATTTTTTCTTTATTTTCGCACTCCAATTCCTCTTCCAATAAAATATAAGAAGTTGAATTGAAAATTTAATTGAATGGATGAGAATGTAGTATTTAGAGTTCTAATTATATAGATAGCAGGATAATGAAAAGTAAACTTGCAATAAACATATAGAGATAAGGGAGGAGAGAATGTAAACTCAGTTTACACTGGTTCTTCAGTCACCTCTTGTGGCCTACATCTAATCCCTAGGGAACCTGCTTGAGAGTTCTACTAACTTTGAATTCCTTACAATCGAAAAGCACTCTTACACCTTGGAATTCTTCACCCTTTATGTTTGAATCTCTCAAGAACTAAAAGATACCACACGCTTGTTCTTACAAAGAATACCTCAATCTTTACACAAACTAAATAATAGAATACAAAAATTTATTCTCTCACTAGAGAAAATATTACAAATTGAAGCATTAGAAGGTTTCTCAAGAATAAGTGTATTTGATCAAGTATTGAACAAATGATTGATGAATGAGAATAATTATTAAAATGATCTTTGCAACATGTTTTTCATGCCTTAAAAGGTGTTAAAGAATGGGTATTTATAGATAAAAATCATGTACATAGTTGAGGATTAATTCCAAAAGATGTGTTTCTTAAAAAATACACTCATTTGCATATTTATGGATCTAATAATCGATTATATGAACTAGTAGTCGATTATACAGTTCAAATTTTGAATTTTGGCAATAGTCAAACACTAGTAATCAATTACATGGTCTATGTAATCAATTACAAGGATCAAATTTCAAATTTCTAGGCACATGAATAACATGGTAACCAATTACATGATATGATAATCGATTACAATAGTTCTAGGAATTGAAAAATTAAAGTTTTAACACATGTTAAGTCATTCTTTCATTCAAAAAAAACATTTTTAGACATATTAAGAACGTCTTTCTTCAAATCAAACATTTCACTAAAAAAATCAAAGTTATCCTTAAAACATTTATATCATTCTTTCAACAATTTTTCTTTCGAATAAAAGACACATAAAAAAAGAGCTTGACTAAAACATTAATTAACTTAACAATGGTCAAATAATCTTATTAAATATAAACCTTTTAACAAATGTTCTAAATCCTAATTATTCTAACCATTTGACTTATTCATCTTCAAGAAACTTCATGTTATTATTCCACCATTTTGTCATTTGCTTTTTGGCATCATCCAAACCTACAATATAAACATTCACACTTTTTTCCTTCATTTTAAATAGGATTTTATTTTTTTTATAGAAAAATATATATTTAAACTAATACTATTTTATGACACAACTTTTAGTGATAGCTAGTGGTAAGTGGTTCGTCAAAACGCAATTTGTGACACTGAAGTAACTTTTATTTTTTAGCGTTTAATCTCATACTCAAGAACATGTTTTTTTTCTATTGTATTTTTTATACAAAATAAAATAGAGGAGTACTTATGTAGATTTCCTAGTTTCCAATTGATTACATATATTTCTTAATTTTTATTTAATAGAAGTCGATTCAAACCGACTTTCATATAAAGTTCAAATTTTACATCGAAAACATTAAGAAGATGATTTAAATCGACTATAGTAATGCTCATGCTACAACGGTCAAGTCAATTGCTTCATCAGTCATATCAATGTCAAAAGTTTGAAAGAAGGTTGATTTAAATCTAATTTTTGATGTTGCAAGTTGGTGTTAGAAGTCTATTCAACTTGACTTTAGAAACATCTTGCAAAACTGTTATAGCAAATCTAGTGGAAAGTCGATTTGAATAGGCTTCTTGATATTTTGGATGAGAAATTTGAAATTAAAATGGAAGTTGATTTAAATAGTCTTATATTAAAAAAATTAGGACATATAAATGAATTGGGAACAAATAAATATATATAATTACATCTCTTTTATTTTATATACGCAAAGATTCCAAGATAAAGTGTCATGCAATTCATATCACTAAAGTGACTTTCATTTTTCAGCTTTTAGAGTCCATTTAGACACTATGACTTCTGAAAGTTATTCTTATTAGTTTTTGAGAAGTCAAAATATCTGGTTTCTTAATAAGCACATTTTAAAATACTAAAAATAAGCATTTTTATTATTAAATATTTAAATATAAAATATCTTATTCATAAATTATTTTTCAAAAGTTACTTATATATAAGAGTTTAAATAAGTTATTTATCCTAATGTAACTTTTATCTCCGATCAAGAACATGCTTTTATCCCTTAAAAATTAAATTTTTTCTTAGTCATATGATAATTGTATTCAAAATTTAGACTTATTTTACAGTCTTTAAGAGAGAGATAGGTGTAAGGGTAATTAAAGAATAAATAATGGGGTAGGTATTTATTTATTTTTTGTAACTCTCCAATTTTAAGACAAATATCATTCATCTAACCTCTGTTCTAATTAAATGATTGATTAATCAACTCGCTTCATTTTCTGGGTTTTTCTAATCTGAATTACTCCTAGATCACATTGGCATCTTCATTCATTTTATATATTTTTACATATTTTCATGTTGCCATAAAAACTCGCGAACTTCGAATCGCGTCTTATTTCTTCGTCTGCCCCCCAGCTTCGTTTTCTCTTGCCAGGGCAGCAACAAACAAAACAAACAACCCTCGCTTCTCTCACATAACCCCAACCAACCAACAACCAAACAAACACAAACTTTCCCTCTCTCTCTCTCTCTCTCTCTCTCTCTCTTCTTCTTCTTCTGTTTCTCTCTCTAGGGTTTCGAGCTTCAACACCAACTCTTCAGTGGCCTTGAACAGCAATCACTGCACGCCTCAATTGTGTGGTAGGGTTTTTTTCCTTTCGCTGTCACTTCGTGCGAATTCTCGGTAACTGCGTAACAGAGGAAGTTTCACGCCCTCGCTCATTGTGATCGAGCTCAGCTTCGGCTTTCACTGTCTCACGCCGAAGAAGGGATTGCTGCTAATTCGTGCTCGGCTTGTTCGTTTCGAGAGGACAACTCGTCGTCTTTGCCCGCTGAGGTATTTGGCACTCTTTTAAAGCTCTCGCCCTTGTTCAATTTTGCTATATTTTGAAACTTTAGGTGGAGAATGTTGAGGTGAATTTTGCTAGCTAGGGTTTAAGAATGTGTTGCTTTTCACAGTTAGGACTTGGGAGGATATGACCCCCTAAAAATGGAAAGAAGCTGTTTGATTTTGAGTTTTTCAGTTTTCAGGATTTTGTGAAAAAAATACTGAAAACTGGAAATAAAAACTAGAATTTGTAGTTTTTAGAATTTTCAGTATTTCCTTCATAAAATCTGAAAAACTGAAAAATTGAAAACTGAAAACTCAAATCACAGAGGCCTACTAGTGTTTGCCTAATTTAGGGTGTGTTTCAATTTTTCAGTTTTCAAGATTTTGTAAAGATAATACTGAAAACTGAAAATGAAAATTAAAATAAGTATTTTGTAGTTTTTACAGTTTTAATTATTTCCCTCACAAAATCCAGAAACTATGAAATGAAAACTAAAAGCTGTTTTCTGAAACCAAACACACCCTTGGTGTTTGGTTAATATAGAAGGGGGTGTTAGCATGGATCAATTAATTGTTCTATTGTAATTTTGGAACAATAGGCTAGTAGAAGCCTGTTTAGTGTTTCAATTTTCAGGCTTTTATGAAGGAAATATTGAAAACTGAAAATAAAAACTGAAAACTGAAAACTAGAATTTACAGTTTTTAGAATTTTCAGTATTTCCTTTACAAAATTTGAAAAACTGAAAAATTAAAAACTGAAAATTCAAACCAAACAGACTTACTAGTGTTTGCCTAATTTAGGTCGTGTTTGGTTTCCCCTTTTCTGTTTTCATTTTCATTGAAAACAGAAAATAGAAGGAAAAATATGTTTGGTTCTCTTTTATTGAAAATATATTCAGGAAATATTTTCAGAAATGTGTGAAAATATGGAAATAAGAAATCGTCCTTTTTAGTCTTCTCTTTGAAAATGTTGAAAATAAGAAAAGAGTGAAAAGGCGGTGGCAATTTTGCAATTCTTAACACATTTCAATTATTTTCCCTGAAAGTGCATCCTTCCTTTCTTCCTTTCTTCAGAACACGCACACAAGTGTGGAAGGTTGGAACCCTCTCATTGCACAGCTCGCTGCCATCCTCCCTGCTCGGTCGAGCTGCCAGTTCTTCCTTGCTTCATCACACCGCTAGTTCTTCTTCCCTGCTCCGCCGTGTCATCGGTCCGTCTTCCTTTTCTTTATATTTTCTTTCTTTTCTTTGTATTTTCTTTTTCTTCTTCCTTGTTATGGTTTTCTTGGCAACCTTTTATTTCTTATTTTTTTTTGTTTGAGGGTTTTCTCATTTGTTTACTTGGGTGCTCAATCACCACTCCATTTCTAGCGATCAAACGATGGTGATTTATGAATTTGGATCTGGGCGATTTTGGATCCATTTTTTTTAAATAAATCTCTGTTTTCTTTTGAATAGGCATAACAATGATATGTAGATTTGATGCTTCTGAGGGATTTATTACAGTTGGGGATTTGTATGATTTTTGTTGTAGCCTTGAATCATGTGATATTGCTAAACAATTCTAGTAGACCAGCTGGGAATTCATGGTACTGAAATGGTAGTGTTTTGAAGGCCGCTCACTGTGTTTTTATTCTAGTGACCAAACAAACTCTAGAAGCCAATGACCCAAAGAATCTGAATAGTGACTTACTAGAATTGAATTTTACGATTAATTGTTGGCCATTATAAACCCTTTTTTCCTTTTTCTTCTTTCCTTTTGTTTTGTTTTGATGAAAATTTCTTTTCTTCTCTTCACCTAGATCATCGCATTAAAGCATCAATTCCCTTTGGAATATCTCTCTGTGTGACTGTTAATGGAGTGGAATCTATTTTATAGTCAGTGAACACTGAATGAACGCATA
Organism: Dalbergia cochinchinensis; assembly: GCA_031216125.1. NCBI lineage: Eukaryota > Viridiplantae > Streptophyta > Magnoliopsida > Fabales > Fabaceae > Dalbergia > Dalbergia cochinchinensis. Next base: position 70,797,296 of record CM062368.1, on the reverse strand, counting down.
TATTGATTAGTCAGTGACATTAATCTACAATTGGTATTCGTTTTGTTCCAAATTATGTTGTTTTTGTTGGTCTTTTCGGTAGTGGAGCTTTTTCTTTGTTTGCTGATATTCGTTTTCTGCATGTGTGATTTATCAATCATATTAACTTATTACTGATATGAAATTTAGTGTTATTATCTGAGAACATATAAAGTTCATGATTTAAAATTTTATTTCAGAAAGAAATTGATGCAAACGCATGAATCATACATGACGAATGGTTATATATCAATTGGTTCTATCCTATAACAGGGGGTGCAACCTTGACATGAAAAATTAAATTATGCAGTCAATGTTATATTGCTGCCCATCAAGGATTATTTTTGTGTTGTGCTTTTTTGTCAATAATGCCTTTTTGAGAATTTGAATGTTAATGAACAATGGGAATCAAATTTTGCACTGATAGGGATATTGAATTAGCAATATGCTGTAGAATGAGAGAAACTATTCTTAACATGTTCAAAAATTTTGCTGATAAAGTTTTCCTTTCCTGTGTTTTGCTTACCTGTTTCTAGTACATTACTCATAGATAAACTATATCCATTCATCCTTAGTATTCTTTTTTCTCTCTGAAATGGTTCATCTTTGTGATGTATGATCACTGCTCAGGCATGTGGGGTTTAATCAAATACCAAATCAGGCATGATTGAAGATGAAGAAAGTTTAAGAGTGGATCAATAGGTCGTGGTCTTTTTCAAGAGATCTTGTCCTTCTTGCTCACTTTGTCACTCAGAAGCTTTGACCTTTTTTGAGACTCCCACCACCAAACCAAACCAAGCATGATGATTTCAGACGAGTCCTTCTTCCACTATGCCCTACTCACATTCTACCTCATAGCCCCACCAACCTTCATCTCCCTTCATTTTCTCCAAGCCCCATACGGGAAGCACCATCGGCCAGGGTGGGGCCCAAGCCTCCCCCCGCCACTTGCATGGTTCCTAATGGAGAGCCCAACGCTCTGGCTAACCCTCCTCCTCTTCCCCCACGGCCAACACTCCAAGAACCCGAAATCCGTCATTCTCATCACCCTTTTCCTCCTTCACTACCTCAACCGCACATGCCTCTACCCTTTGAAACTCCTAGTAAAATCCCCCCAGAAAACCACCTCCTCTCAAGGGTTCCCTCTAAGTGTTGCTCTCATGGCCTTTGCATTCAACTCGCTCAACTCCTACCTTCAGGCCAGATATGTGTCTCACTACAAGGACAACTATGATGGTTGGTTTTTCTGGTTGGCTTTTGCTTTGGGGTTGTGTGTGTTCTTGTGTGGGATGAGGATCAATGTTGTGTCTGATCGGGAGTTGTTGAGGCTCAAGGGTGAGGGGAAGGGCTATGTGATCCCAAAGGGTGGGTTGTTTGAGCTTGTGGCTTGTCCTAACTACTTTGGGGAGATCTTGGAGTGGCTTGGTTGGGCTTTGATGACTTGGTCTTGGGTTGGATTTGGGTTCTTCGTGTATACTTGTGCCAACTTGGTGCCTAGGGCTATGGCGAATCGACGGTGGTACTTGGAGAAATTTGGGGAGGATTATCCAAAGAATAGAAAAGCTGTTATTCCGTACTTGTATTGATTTTCAAGTTAACCCCCCCTCCCCCCTCCTTTTTTGTTGCCCTGTACTCAATTATCGTTGCTTATGAATTTGTAGCAAAAGTTTGATATATATGTTATCTAATACAAGGTTGGATTTTTATAATTCTAAGGTTTTCTTTCCTTTTTTTTTGTTTTAATGTTTTTAATTGCTGTTTGAATATTATTCTATGTTGTTTAGAGCAGTACGTTATTGACTAACACATGATCAGTTGGAGTGGCTGATGCTCATTCTCCTTAGTCAATAGTCTTTAGTTCGAGCCCTGAGTATGGAGTAAAAGGTGTCAGGAGATTCATGTCCCTATGAGATCTCAAATGCTCGAATAAGGGGGGGATACTTTGGGGAAAAAAAGAGCAGCATGTTACTATGTTATGGTGGCACTTACTCAAAATTTACCTCTTTTGTATATCTTAACACGTGTGAGATACATTAACTACTGAAGAACAATAGAGACATTAATGGTAAAAGTAGATTAATATTTTCTTATACTGGACATATTGCATAATTCATGGTTTGATCTTTCATTACTTTAAAGTGAGAAAAAAGTTGTCACATAAGTTGTAATATGATATTTTCTTGTGTGGTCAGCACATGACAGATTGGGTCAATTGATGTGATTATGATACCTTACTACTGCGGTACATGCAATTTCAATTGAATATTTTTGAGCAATGTTGTCTATCTGCCTGTATACAACAAAAATTGGTATCAGAAATGACCATGTCGACTATTAACGAATCCTTAAAGTTGTTGAGCATGAGTATGTTGTTCTAGCTTAATAGCAAAGGACTTCAAACAGCACAAGACTCCATCTAAGTAATGTTGATGTTACTTTTTATGATCCAACACATGTTGTGGCATCTTCCTCTTGAACTCTATGCCAATTATCTTCTCTGAATCATATCTAATGCTCTGAACCTGCAATGTTGTGCTATGGTGAGAAAGACAAATAAAGAGAACCTCCAGGTGCTGGCAAAGGTAATGTGTGTGCCATATGGCTAAGGATTGCAGTCCTTCCAAGGAGGAAGAGAGAAACATTTGTAAGTTCAGTTGTGGATAGGTACTGGGAATGATGGCATGATTTATAAATTATAATAGAATATTATGGTGTCGTTTGACCTACATAACTGACCTCATATAGTGGAATAAGGCTTGGTTGTTGTATATGTATTGGGAATTGGGACATACAAATGAGAACTCTGAAATGTGTTTACGTGTTCCATTTCTGTGATGTTAAGCTGATGCAAGAGATACATATTTATAGAAGCCACCAATGGGCCAGCAGGGTCTGGTCAGAAATAGCTTAATAAATTGTGTTGCATTTATTGATATAGGAAACTTTTATGTACCTGTGCATGCTGTTATTTGATAGGTGGTTTAATTCATCTCTTTCTCTGTTTTGGATGCGTTATGGGAGGGTAAATAGATGTGATGTGGGAAGATTGTTGGGAGCTTATTTCATTGGATGTTGAAAAATTTTCTGATTTCAATGGTGAACTGTGTTAGGTTCTGATCATTGGGTAAGACCTGAATTGAAACCTGGGAAGATTGTGTCCCATTGTGCTCCTAAGAAAAGAAACAACTGTCAATTTTGTCAAGGATCAATTTCCATCTGTGGCAATTGGCAAACTTACTTTTTCCCTCATCCCATCCTTTTTCGGATTGTTTAGATCATAAGCATTCACCACTTTTTGGAGATGCTGCTCCTGGTATGTGCACTGAATTAATGCAAAGGTGCTTTTGTTCTGATAAGTGTCCATTCTTGTAAAGCCAACATATTGAAAGATTAAAGGTACATGTTATGTTATGTTATGTTATTGTTATCCTCTTGGCTTTTTAAAATAACTATTTTGCATCTCAAATTGAAGTCTAAAATTAATGTTGTAACGTAGCAAGGTAAAATGGCTTGTTATGAATTGACATCTCAAATTGTGTACAGAACAAGATGGACGATCAAAATGATGTTCACATACATATAATAAATACACACTTAATTTTTCCCTAAATAGGAATATTGACAGGTTTCTGAATTTGTGTAGTTACTGTCGCTAGATGGACTATGAACTTGAGTTACACTGATTGCACTTGTGAACTTTGGAATACAGCAAATGGAATCTAATAGACTTTTAGAACATGACTTCAGTTAAAGTGCTTCTTCTGGTTGTAAGTTCTTTTCTCTTTGTCGCGTTGGAGGGACCATTCATATGCTGCCTTACAACTCTATGCTGTACAGATATAATGGGTGGTTCTGCAAGTGTGTGCCATTGTCTTCCCCTTTCTTTTGATGAGAGTATGGGCCTGATATGTTTCTGCCTTAAGCTTTACAAGGCTATACAAATTTTCTTTAGAACAAGAACTGATGACAGGATTCCTTAAGGCTATACAGATTTCAATGATGTTAAACATTCTTGTTATAGGCCTATCCATATGGGAATGTTCCATTGAAAACATTTTCTGGATCGTGGTATTGATTTGACTGCACTTAGTTGTCAAACCATTGAGGACAGTTTTGTATCAGATGTTTATGTGGTTGTGCAGGGAGAAGAAACTAATGCCGCCGCTCAAAATGAAGTAAAGGATGCTATAGCAAGTAATGAGAGCACCTCTCCAACTTGGCTAAGTAATAGTGGAATTGATCAAAGAATCCAGGGCAAGCCAGTTAAAGGTCGGAATGGTTCTCTATCTCCAATTAATGGTTTTATTGGTTCTTGGTTACTAGTTGCTATTGCCGTAGTTCTTGGTTTGTGCATTTGATGATTGTTGTTGCAGTTATTTGTTAAGAATCTTTTTAACTACTATGCTTTATGACTTACTGTGCTCTTGTTGACCAGTTCACCTGCACAGTAATGCCAGATTTTGCTCAAGTCTACAGTTTCATTGGCATTGTACTTGATCCAAATTCAACTAAACACCTACAGAGGCTGAAACAGATGGACCCAACAAATGTGGAAATGGTAACTAACCTCAAGCCCTTCATTTTTATTGCCTCCGTATCATTCCTTTCACTTTCTGGAGTGGAGCTCCAAGGTTTGGAAGGGGAGGTTTCAGTTTGTGGCTTGTTCGGCCTGAGTTAGTTACACGGTCCTTTTTGCAGGTATTATTGTCAATGAGAAACCTCTCCGTGAATTTAATGAGTCCTGAATTTGAGGATCAATGTAAGTTTTGTTTCTAAAAGGCGCTTGGTATTTTTCTGACATAGTGACTGCGCTTGGTATTTTTCTGACATAGTGACTGCACATGTTAATTTATGTAGCTGCCTCTTATCTTTTCACCTCAAATTGCTTATATAATATGTCAAAGGATATGAGTTGATGTTAACTTGCTTTGAACTGTCCAGATTATTTTAAAGCAAGCTAACACATTGATTGATATTGCATTTTTGTTGATGGAAACCTCATCAAACTCATACTGCCCTTGGTCTGGGACTATAGAATTTTGGCTGTAACTTCCACTTTGATCTGATACCATGGGTGATGGCAAAGTGAAGATTTTTCACATATGATTCAACACACTTTTTTGCAATTAGCTATTCGATTATATTGTTTTAGCATTCTTGGTGTCCCCTTGTCCTTGCCTATAATTGTTAGCAGCATCTTTCTTCTTCTTCGCACCTTGACATACAAATCATCACCACCACATCCATCATTTTCATCTCCTCCTCTTCATCATCATAACCGTTCTCTCTCTCTCTCTCTCTCTCTCTCTCTCTATATATATATATATATATATATATATATATATATATATCCGTTTTCTCTCTCTAACCTTCATTAGTGAGCTTGAAGCTTTTAGGGGCTGCGAAAGTGATTTTCTTCACCAATTTTACTTTCCAAGTGGTAAATAAATTTCCAAACTACTCTATTTAAATTATTAAAGCTTCTAGTTAATCTAGGGCTACTGTTGGGTCTATTTGAATCCTAGAAATTGGGAGTTTTGGTGATTTGGGGCAAATTTATGTAAATTAGTGATATTGTTGACTCATAAATATTAATGTTATCTTTTTCATAAAGCAATAGAGCAATCAGACATCAGCACTTGAATTGGTGGCATCAATAGAGTTGTTCTTCGATTCTTGGGGCCTCTAGCTATGAGCAGATCATATATTTGTAGTTTATTTTTTGCATGATAAATTTTGATTATGAATATGAAATTATATGAAGAGTTGAAAATATGTTGATATAGGAGAAAATATTTTATTTATCAAAAAGAAGACTTTATGTTTTAAATAGAAGCTTTCATTTGGAAGCCGGAACTTAATTATTATGCTTCTTTAATTATTTTTATTAGAACTGTAATGTATGTTGAATTTTAGAATATCTTATATTATTTGTTAAATTTGAGTTTATTTTATGTCCACTATATCTCATATAACTTGAGGATGGATTTTATATTGTAAAAATATCATGGAATTGGAATGTGTCCGATGGTGGTTTAATTTGGGGAAAACTCCATAGTTAAAATCTATAGCTAACAGCAGTGGCGTTAGCCTTGGTACACTGTGAGAAACTCTAGTTAACAAGTGAAGTGCTAACCCGCGTATGACTTTTGTTATGTCTGGACATGTATTTGGCTATAGCTCAATTTCAGTTAATAGGTGATATGCTAGCCCGCCCATGGCTTTTGTCATGTCTAGACATGTAAATGGTTACGGGCCAACTCCAGTTAGTAGTCGTGTTGCTAACCCACACATAATCTTAGGTCATGTATGGACTTGTAATTGTTTTGTTTGAAATATCTCCCCATTATCTTTGGTGCTATGTGATTATGTTAAGATATGTTTTCAAGAAATCTCAAGTCATAAATAGAACCATATTCTTGTAAGTAATATATGTTATTATATTTATCCTGTTTTATGGTTGCATTCAATAAATTATGGATATTCTATCTTGCGCTAAGTTACAAAACTCACCCCGTTGTCTTTCCATCTTTTTTAGATACAAGTGTTGGTACTAGTTTTGGTTCTGTTCCTCTGGCACAACCTTAATTAATTCCAAATTTCTAAGTCTTCTTTGAAGGCTCTTTTTGTTAGAATCCTCATTTTGTTTTAGCCTGTTAGTTATTTAGGTATTCCATATATCATTGGCAAGGTCCTTAGATTTATATTATGCTTGTGCTTGAGAAATTATGACTTAGTTATATAAATTATGTGATAAAAAGGATTTGTAAACTTAATTCAGTTTTATGCTTGAACTACATTTGTATTATTTTTAATAGAGTGAAAAAACTAATTTATTATTATGGTTGGACGGATAATATGGATTGTTACTAATACATATTAATTTATGCTGAGATATTGTTATATATTAAAGGGGTGCATTTTGAGAATGTTTGATACTCAAGTGTTGTAGATTTATTGCTAAATATTATAGGTTGTATTAGTATTTTGGAAAGGTTTAAGAAATAGAGGAAAATCAACCCGTTTTCCTGAAAAACAATGTGTATTAGGGAAGGTGTTTATTCAACATATATTCAATAGTTAAAATCTGATAATTGTGATTTAATTATGCCCATGGAAGTTAATCACTTGTTTACATACACACATGTATATTAGCTAGTCTGAGATGTATCATTTAGCACCAACATGAGACTAATCCCTCTAGTATTATTGTAACTAAAAACCCTTACGAATAATTATCTTCTTTAGAGTTCGAGTTTGGCATTGTCCTTAGTGTACAATTCATTTATCACTATATTCAACATTTATTCATAACCATTTAAGAAAATTGTAAACTTTTTAAACCAAATCAACCATTGGATTAAGGCGTTATACTTTGTAAATTATTGTAAGAAAAAGTGATTAATATTTAGAAATTAATATTAATTATTTTTATAAATATTAATAATTATATATTCATTTAATTATATCAGGCTCAATTGATTGAACTAGTGACATATTGACCCGTTGTCTTAGCTGAGTCGAGCATCAAGTCGAGTCTGATAGCTATGACAATAGGTTTTGTTTAAATATTTCTTCAACAGATATACAATAGCATGACAAAATTCATGTCTAATATATATTCGCGTCAAAATTAACGGCAAAATTTATATTTTGTGACTAAATAGCAATGGAATATTCCATGACTAACAATGATAAATTCTGTCACCAAGGGCATGATATTATCATGCCTATAATAGATTTGTACTATCATCAACGGCAAAAAGTTTTCATCGCTAAACAATTATTTTGATAAAAAAAATCTTATTTTTAAAATCTCAGTATATAATTTGAACAAGTTTATAATCAATTTGATATTATATCTCGAATCAAAGTTCAACATTAAAATCATAATAAGGCTTAAAAGTCATTAATTAAAAAAATATTACAAATTGTAGAACTAAATGTATTTAAGTGTAAGTATTTAAGAAAAAATTGGCTTAATACAAAATTAAGCTATGTAAGATGTCCTAATCAAAACAAAATAAAGAAACCAGATCAAACGTAATTCAAACAGCTAGGGAAGGATCATATTCATCATCAAGCATATCATCATCATCCTTATTCTCATATCCATCTTCATCATTAATTGGCTCATTATGATCTACACCTACTATTGGTGAGCCACAAGTAGAATTGTCCAACTGCTGTAGAACTATGTTAATCATGATTTGTTGTTCATCATTTGCCTAGAAAAACTTGCAATTGAACACCTCATTGATTCCATATTTGATTGTGAACAACTCTCACTAGATGTAGAGGAAGATGATACATGGCCAACAATTTCAGAACCTAAGCCATAAATGTATCCCTTCTTCCTCACACCCACAACATCCCAGCAAATGTTATTATCATATTGGATATTTATCCTCTCCTCCCCAGCTGGCTATTGCGAATCTATATCACTCTTACATTTCTTGTACTCATCCTAACAAATACAATTGATAATAAACAATTATGCTCAAAATTTTCCAAAACTATATGTTAAAGGTTGTTTACATTTGTATCTACACAACAATATTTTGTTCCTTGTTGGATACCCACTTCCCTTTAGGCATGTGAAGTCGAGTGAATATCTTCCAATACCTTAGTTCTTTTTCTAAGTTTTGCTTTTGAAAATATTTAAGAAAAATCAACATTTTATGGAAACATTTTTAATCAACATGATAGATAAGTTAATGAGTTACTCATCATTCTTTTCTTATGTGCCATTGTAGGGATTGAGCCTCGAGTATGTATGGAGAGTGATGTGTTGAAATATTTGACCACTTATTTTTCTCATATTTAATGTAGTGGTAATTTAAATTATGTTGAATTGTCCTATTATGAGCCGGAATTTAATTGTGTGTTGTATTCATGCTTAATTGCAATTTTACAATTTGTAGGCCTTTGCAATTGCAATTTTTGTGCTTTGTGGGGATTCATCCAATCTTGATCTCTAAATCTTGCAGTTTTGTCTTGTATGGCCAATTCGGATGATTGGGCGTCTTTCGATAGTACAAGAGGGAGCTGGAAGCATAAAGATCACAAGTTGGAAGAGTAGTTGAAATGGAATTGAACATTTGTGCGATTTGGCTACGCTGCAATTATTATACTTGACTACAATCCATTGATGTTGTATGTGATGTTAAATGTTATACTATTGACTAAACTAGTTGCATATGCAATAATTCTAAGCATTGGTTATGAATGATTTTGAATGCGTCTTGCCAATGAAATGTGTTTGAGTCAAGTATGTACTGTAACATGGGATAAGTGAAATTATGAGCATGAAATATTGTTGTAGTGTGCAATGAAGTGTATCGGTGGGCCTTCTAGTGAAGTAAAGGAATCGAAGCAAGTAGGGACTAATAGATATATTAAGCGTCATACTATAGCACAAACTGTAGAGAATGCAAAGTATAAATGTTTATAAGACTAAAAGAGAACTCTTGCCCCTTATACTAGGTTTAGTCTGATTAAGGTTCAGTGATACATTCACCTAACTTATACATCATAATAATTATTATCATAATTGACTAGTCGAGATTCAGTAACGATTGATTGCATTATATCTTTATTTTAGGCATGAGCTAATAGCATAGGGATTCTTAAGAAATTAATAAATAGTTGAAAACAAACCAAGTTCAAAGAAAGCTTAAAGCCATGTGAAAGCTTATGTCACATTTATTTATGAATATATTAAATAAGTATATGCGATGTTTATTCGTCTCTCATTTTCATAATATCTGTCCACTTTCAAATAAAATCATCTTTCAAAATATCTGTCAATTTTATATTCGAATAAAGTATAATTCTGTTTGTTTCAATAGTATCCCTAATATTAATGACCACAATTAATGACCATTAGTGTACAAAAAAGCTTTGTTGGAGAATTTATAGGGGTATATTAGTCCATACACCATAATTTTACATACCATATCATTTATCAATTTTCTTAATATGTATTTGTGTAAATTTAATAGATATTTTACAAAGGAAAAAGTACTAAAGAGATACATATATTTTTTTGGTATAAATTATTAAACGGATATTTGTTATGATAAATTCATGAATAAAATCAATCTAACGGTTGAAAACAAGAGGACTATCTCATTAGTCCATTTGTTCTGGACGACCCCAAGAATTGAGCCCCAATAAATACTGTGCTAGTGCCACTCTAATCTTTCTTGTTTCATGTTTTTGATCATTTTCATTATAAATGCCACATTTACAAGTATCTAGAAACTAATAGTGTGAAAGCAACTGTATCTAGATAGATATCTTCACACTATTTGTATCTAAAGAAATTTATTTATGAATATAGCAAAAAAGTAAATGTAGTGTTTATTAGTCCATCATTTTTAAAATATTATTTACTTTCAGATGAAATCATCTTTCAAAATATCAGTCAATTTTACATTTCAATAAAGTATACCTTTTGTATTTCAATAGTATCCCTAGTATTAATGATCATAATTAATAATCATTATCGTCTTAAAAATGTTTGTCGGAGAATTTATACGAGTATATTAGTCAATAAATTATAATTTTATATAAAAATATTCTATTATTATATTATTTATCAATTTTTTTAATATTTATGTTTATTCAAATTTAATAGATATTTTATTAGGAGGGGAGCATTAAACAGATATTTATTATGATAAATTCACAAATAAAATCAATTTGAGACTTGAAAACAAGGGGACTGTCTCATTAGTCCATTTGTTCGGGTGGACTCGGGGAATCGGGCATCATAAAATAGCGTGCGCCACTCCACTCTTCTTTGTTTAAGTAATGTTTCATGGTCTTTTTCAAGAGATCTTGTCCTTCTTGCTCGCTCTGTCACTCACTCAGAAGCTTCCACCTTTTTCGAGACTCCCAACCAAACATGATGATTTCAGACGAGTCCCTCTTCCACCAAGCCTTGCTCACATTCTATCTCATAGCCCCACCAACCTTCATCTCCCTCCGTTTCCTCCAAGTCCCATACAGGAAACACCACAGGCTAGGGTGGGGCCCAAGCTGCCACTCGCATGGTTCCTAATGGAGAACCCAACGCTCTGGTTAACCCTCCTCCTCTTCTCCCAAGGTCGACACTCCAAGAACCTGAAATCCGTCATCCTTATCACCCCTTTCCTCCTTCACTACCTCAACCACACGTGCCTCTACCCCTTGAAACTCCTCCTAATAAAATCTCCCCAAAATACCACCTCCTTTCAAGGGTTCCTTCTAAGTGTTGCTCTCATGGCCTTTGCATTCAACTCACTCAACTCCTACCTTCAGGCCAGATATGTGTCTCACTACAAGGACAACTATGATGGTTGGTTTTTCTGGTTGGCTTTTGTTTTGGGGTTGTGTGTGCTCTTGTGTGGGATGAGGATCAATGTTGTATGTGATAGGGAGTTGTTGAGGTTCAAGGGTGAGGGGAAGGGCTATGTGGTCCCAAAGGGTAGGTTGTTCGAGCTTGTGGCTTGTCCTAACTACTTTGGGGAGATTTGGGGTGGCTTGGTTGGGCTGTGATGACTTGGCCTTGGGTTGGATTTGGGTTCTTCGTGTATACTTGTGCCAACTTGGTGCCTAGGGCTATGGCGAATCGACGGTGGTACTTGGAGAAATTTGGGGAGGATTATCCAAAGAATAGAAAAGCTATTATTCTGTGCTTGTATTGATTTTCAAGTTACCCCCACACCCCCACCCTCTTCTTTTTCTTGCCCTGTACTCAATTATCGTTGCTTATGAATTTGCGCAAAAGTTTGATATATCTATTATCTAATACAAGGTTGGATTTTTATAATTCTGAGGTTTTCTTTCTTTTTTTTAATGTTTTTAATTGCTGTTTGAATATTATTCTATGTTGTTTAGAGCAGTATGTTATTGACTAACACATGATCAGTTGAAGTGGCAGATGCTCATTCTCCTTAGTCAATAGTCTTTAGTTCGAGCCCTGAGTATGGAGTAAAAGGTGTCAGGAGATTCATGTCCCTATAAGATCTCAAATGCTCAAATAAGATTGCCTCCCATGGGGGGATACTTTGGGGGAAAAAAAGAGCAGAATGTTACTATGTTATGGTGGCACTTACTCAAAATATACCTCTTTGTATATCTTAACACATGTGTGAGATACATTAACTACTGAAGAACAGTAGAGACATTAATGGTAAAATTAGATTAATATTTTCTTATACTAGACATACTGGACATACTGTACATTAATTACTGAAGAACATGTTTGATCTTTCATTATTTTAAAGTGAGAAAAAAGTTGTCGCATAAGTTGTAGTATGATATTTTCTTGTGTGGTTTAACATATATGATAGATTGGGTCAATTGACGTGATTATGATACCTTACTATTGCGACACATGCAATTTCGATTGAATATTTTTTAGCAATGTTGTCTATCTGCCTGTATACAACAAAAATTGGTATCAGAAATGACTGTATCAACTATTAACTAATCCTTAAAGTTGTTGAGCATGAGTATGTTGTTCTAGCTTAATAGCAAAGGACTTTAAACAGCACAAGACTCCATCTAAGTAATGTTGATGTTACTTTTTATGATCTAACACATGTCGCGGCATCTTCCTCTTGAACTCTATGCCAGTTTTCTTCTCTAAATCATATCTAATGCTCTGAACCTACAATGTTGTGCTATGGTGAGAGAGACAAATAAAGAGAACCTCAAGGTGCTGGCAAAGGTAATATGTGTACCATATGGCTAAGGATTGCAATCCTTACAAGGAGGAAGAGAGAAACATTTGTAAATTTAGTTGTGCATAGGTACTAGGAATGAAGACATGGTTTATAAATTATAATAGAATATTATGGTGTCGTTTGATCTACATAACTGACCTCATATAGTGGAATAAGGCTTGGTTGTTGTATGCGTTTACAAATGATAACTCTGAAACATGTTTACATATTCCATTTCTGCGATGTTAAGCTGATGCGAGAGATACATATATATATAGAAGCCACCAATGGGCCAGTAGGGTTTGGTCTGAAATAGCTTAATAAATTGTGTTGCATTTATTGATATAGGAAACTTTTATGTACCTGTGCATGCTGTTATTTGATAGGTGGTTTAATTCATCTCTTTCTCTATTTTGGATGCGTTATGGGAGGGTAAATAGATGTGACGTGGGAAGATTGGTGGGAACTTATTTCATTGGATGTTGAAAAATTTTCTGATTTCAATGGTGAACTGTGTTAGCTTCTGATCATTAGGCAAGACCTGAATTGAAACCTGGGAAGATTGGGTCCCATTGTGCTCCTAAGAAAAGAAACAACTGTCAATTTTGTCAAGGATCAATTTCCACCTGTTGCAATTGGCAAACTTACTTTTTCCCTCATCCCATCCTTTTTCGAATTGTTTAGATCATAAGCATTCACCACTTTTTGGAGATGCTGCTCTTGGTATGTGCACTGAATTAATGCAAAGGTGTTTTTGTTCTGGTAAGTGTCCATTCTTGTAAAGCCAACATATTGAAAGATTAAAGGTACATGTTATGTTATGTTATTGTTATCCTCTTGGCTTTTTAAAATAACTATTTTGCATCTCAAATTGAAATCTAAAATTAATGTTGTAAAGTAGCAAGTTAAAATGGCTTGTTATGAATTGACATCTCAAATTGTGTACAGAGCAAGATGGATGATCAAAATGATGTTCATATACATATAATAAATACACAATTTTTCCTTAAATAGGAATATTGGTAGGTTTATGAATTTGTGTAGTTACTGTCGCTAGATGGACTATGAACTTCAGTTACACTAATTGCATGTGTGAACTTTGGAATACAGCAAATGGAATCTAATAGACTTTTAGAACATGGCTTCAGTTAAAGTTCTTCTGGTTGTAAGTTCTTTTCTCTTTGTCGCAATGGAGGGACCATTCATATGCTGCCTTACAACTCTATGTTGTACAGATAGAATGGGTGGTTCTGCAAGTGTGTGCAATTGTCTTCCCCTTTCTTTTGATTAGATTATGGGCCTGATATATTTTTACTTTAAGCTTTACAAGGCTATACGATTTTCTTGAGAACAGGAACTGATGACAAGATTCCTTAAGGCTAGATAGATTTCAATGATGTTAAACTTTCTTGTTACAGGCTTATCCATATGGGAATGTTCCATTGAAAACATTTTAGGGATGGTGGTATTGATTTGACTGCACTTAGTTGTTAAACCTAATGTAGTTTGTATTGCAAGAATCGCGATATGATTCTCACGATTCAATGTTAGTCTCAAGCTGAACGATGCAAATCGTACGTCAAATCGTTTTATGCTATGTATCGTTCTCTGAATCGCAGGTGAATCGCATGATTAGTGAAATGAATCGTTTTTCTACGATTCACACCCAGTCGGTCGCTCACCAATCCAAATCTGGTCATGCCCAACCCAGTTCTGAAAAACCCCAAAACCTTATTGTTTTTCTGCAACTTTCTTGACCACAGTGGAGGGAATGGCCCAAAATCTTCTCCTCGTCATTACCCACTCATCATTTGATGAAAATCACTATGTGGATTTGTTCAACAATGCGATCTCTGTCTTCTTCACAAATGCGTGCTCAAGTGGAGCTTGCTGGTATCTTCATTTTTCCCTTTTCCATTTTTCTTATGTCTTTACAACTTTACCCCTTAAGCACCCCACCCAAGTGAGCTTTGCTTCAATTCAACATCACCAGCCACGCAAGTTTTTCTTTTTTTCCCTATTTTTTTATTTGTTTTCTATTGTTGTCCAGCCTATCCTCTATAGTTTACAGTGTTAAGTTTTAACATTTTAATAAATAGTTTTTTTGTGTTTTTTTTTGTCAAAACAAGTCTTTTCATTTTTGTGTATTTTTTTTTGTTAAAACAAGTCTTTTCATTTTGCTTATTGTGATTTGTGACTATTATTATAACGTAAATTTTGGTTTGTTTTAACATATATAATGAAATTTGTTAGTTATACCACGAAATATTTTACTTAAAAATGTTAATATAGTTTGTTTTTATGTTTTTTTACTTAAAAAAATACTTTAACATTTTTTTTAATAATTAATCATGTATCTTAAAGAAATCAATGCCGCTGCTCAAAATGAAGTAAAGGATGCTATAGCAAGTAATGAGAGCACCTCTCCAACTTGGCTAAGTAATAGTGAAATTGATCAAAGAATCCAGGACAAGCCAGTTGAAGGTCGGAGTGGAGCTCCAAGGTTTGGAATGGGAGGCTATTGTTTATGGTTTCAGTTCGTGGCTTGTTCGGCTTGAGTTAGTTACATGGTCCTTTTTGCAAGTATTATTGTCAATGAGAAACCTCTCCGTGAATTTAATGAGTCCTGAATTTGAGGATCAATGTAAGTTTTGTTTCTAAAAGGTGTTTGGTATTTTTCTGACATAGTGACTGCACATGTTAAGTGATGTAGCTGCCTCTCATCTTTTCACCTCAAATTGCTTATATAATATGTCAAAGGATATGAGATGATGTTAACTTGCTTTGAACTGTCCAGATTATTTTAAAGCAAGCTAACACATTGATTGATATTGCTATTTTTGTTGATGAAAACCTCATCAAACTTATATTTCCCTTGGTCTGGGACTGTAGAATTTTGGTTGTAACTTCCACTTTGATCTGATACCATGGGTGATGGCAAAGTGAAGATTTTTCACATATGATTCAAAACACTTTTTTGCAATTAGCTGTTCGATTATATTGTTTCAGCATTCTTGGTGTCCCCTTGTCCTTGCCTATAATTGTTAGCAGCATTGTTTAAAGTATTCTTATTTCTGAAGTTACATTATATCTGATCCAGCAATCTGAATATGAAATGATCGCCCCCATCAAGTGGAGAATCTATTTAATGGATTAGTGTTAGTAGATTTGGTGATTTGGTCTCTAATCTTTCGTGGTGACTTGAAAATGCGTGCAACTTATGAGGCTCACAATTGTTGATCTTGTGATTTGTTGTCCTTGATGAATTCGTTCACTGAAAGTGATTACTAGTTGCTCATAGTCAGTCTTGTTATCTCTACATGTATAAACTAGTTTATAGTCATTGTTGTCATTTCTTTGGGCAACCTTAGGGCCTGTTTGGTTTACATTTTTCAGTTTTTAGTTTCTAGTTTTCTAAATTTGTGGAGGAAAAACTGAAAAAACTGAAAACTGAAATTTCAGTTTTTAGTTTTTTCTATTTTTCCTTTACAAATCTGAAAAACTGAAAGCTGGAAACTGAAAATTGTTTTCAGCAACCCAAACAAGCCCTTAGTGTTGCCAAGGTTCTCATTTATTCCTATTGAATCTAGACTGAGTTTATGAACTTCTAATGTAATTTGAACTATTCTTTTATTCTACGACTCCCCACCTTAACATTTTGGGATGTAGATCCCAACAGTGCTAGCTCTGTAACTTTTGGTCATGTTCTTTATTCTAACAAAGTTTATTACCTGCAGCGAAAAATCTCATTCTTACTTGCACAAATTTGTGACCTTGCATGATGATGAAGAAAATACCATAGGCAAAAAGACTTGTTACCTTTTTAGCATGCTACTTTAGAAAAAAGGCTCATTGTAGCTTTTGCAGTTAAAGCACTGATGAAAATTTCACATATTTAATCCTTGCAAAATTTGATCATTTAGAATAAGTTACAGTGCAAAATCTGATCATTTAGAAAAATTAGATCCCGATTACCTTTTCGACGTTGATTTTGAAGTGTATACAGCAGAACCTCGTGCAAAAAACCTGGTATAGATTTGGTTTGGACACTTAGGTGCTGTTTTTGATTTTTAAAAATAAAAAACTAAAAGAAATTGTTTGGTTGTTTGTTTTTGTAAAACTTGGTTTTAAAAACTATAAAACACAATTTGAAGTTTAAAAATGGAAACACAAAAACGGTTGAAACATGTTTTGTTGTTTTATTATTTTACAGAATGATAAAAACAGTGGCAATTTTGAAATTACTCTCAATTTCTGTTTTCTTCTTCCCTTTGACGCTTCTGGGAGAGTTTCATGGCACAATTATTTCACCATCCAACAATATCACAACTCCATACTCCATCACAACTCCATCATCATCAGTGACCAGCATCGACACCACCCCCTCCCCCCCAATATCCGCTGGAGCTAGGCCTTAGATTCGCTAGCGCTTCAGGCAAACTAGTCCCTAGCCTCCTCCACGATCTAACCAAGCTTTACAGTGAACAAGCAGCCTCGAGACCCTAAGCTCCCCGACTCAAGACCCCATGCTCCGCGACCCAAGACCGTGACCCAAGACCCCAAGCTCCACCGTGAAGCCCTGCGACCTAGGACCCCAAGCAAACCCACGACCTAACCAAGCTTCATCGTGAAGCTCAGCCTCGCCACCCAGCCCGCGATCTGCAGCACTCGGCGACCCCACACCCTAGATCCGCTGTGACCTGCTCCTCTGCGACCCATGACCGCCGTCCTCCGTGTCTTCCATTGCCATGAGTCTCTCCCTCTTTCTTTCTCTTTCTCTGTTTTTCTTGACCCATCTCTTCTACTTTATACAAGTTGAGTGAATTGTGGGTTTTGATTTTTTTGAGTTGAAAGTAGCAAAACCGAATTTGATATTGAGCCATGCTAAGTGTTCGAAGAAACCGTGTTTTTTATATTGACAATCTGGATTGATTCATCATGGTTTGTACTGTATAATTGTAATTATTCTTGTTGTTGTTGTTGCTTTATTTTATCAGCATCATCTTTACTAGTTAATAGGTTTAATTATGAGGGGATTTGTAAACAAATTGTTGTTGTTGCTGTTAACAAATTGGCAGCCTTGAGGGGATTTGTTGCCAGTCTTGTTGCTTACATTTGTTATTGTTGTTGTTAACAAATTGGAAGCTTTGAAGGGATTTGTTAAAAGTCTTGTTGCTTACTAAGGGGAATAGAGACAAGAGATGTTAACAAATGTAATATGATATTTCATCTTTACCAGTTAATAGGTTTAATTAGGAGGGGATTTGTTAACAAATTGTTGTTGTTGTTGTTGCTGTTAACAAATTGGTAGCTTTGAAGGGATTTCTTAAAAGTCTTGTTGCTTACTAAGGGGAATAGAGACAAGAGATGTTAACAAATGTAATATGGCATTGCCCTTTACATAAAATGGAATATGAAAATATGTGAAACAATTTATATGATGAAAATGGGAATCTTGAATTTGTGAAGGTGTGATTTGTTAACGTTAATTGGATGTCCTATTTTATTATATGACCTATTTGTTAGAAAATTGTGGCCTTTGAAAATTGCTTGGTAAGATAAGATTGTTTCGTTTCATATTTTTTTCTCTTTGATGGTGGAAGGCTAGATATTAATTGTGTTTTATGGTGAATTTGTGTTATTGCTAAGGCTTATTCAAACAATGCAATAGATGTGGAAGGCATGGGTTGCTTCATGAAGAGCTTGGGTTTTTGATCTTGAACAAAAGAAAGATATTATGCTCAAACAGTTTTTGACCTTGAATAGCTGATGCTCAAAAAGAAAAATATGAAGCTGAAATTGTTTGGCTTAGGTATATATGATGAACAAATTTCAGTGAACAAATTTGATAAAGCTTGTATATGGATGATGCTGAAATTGTTTGGCTTAGAAGCTTGATCACTTTGGTTTGTAGAGTATTCTCTTTTGCTGCTTATGGTATCATTTTTTGGTAATATGTATTGATGAATCACTTACCTTGTCATGCTTGCTTCTTTTCTTTATTTTTACGTTATTGTTAGATTGGATGTAAAATTTTCATTTCAACTATATGGCAATTTTTTTAGTTATACTCCCCTTAATATCTTCTTATTTTTATATTTCCCTTTTTACTGATTTGTGATCACCATTATAGATGGAAAATGAGAAAAAAGAGTCTTCACTTTAGCTCTTTTCATTTGTCAAAATCTTTATAGACATTATGGTTGGTGAGGTTAACAAGGAAAGTATGAGAAATAACGTGTTTTCACTTAAGGTGTGGCAAACCATCTTACAAACCCTTAATCAAAGAATTGGGCGTGAATATGATATGAAACAAATTAAGTAGAAGTTTAATAGGTTAAGGCAACAACATAGAATATTTTCTCAGTTGCTGCAACAAACTGGATTTGGATGGGATGCTGAAACAAATACTGTCACTGCTATAGAAGTTTGGTCAACCTATATTCGGATATACTTTTAGATAGAAGTTAGCATGTATATACACACACACACACACACACACACACATTTTAAGAAGAAAAGCGTACGTAATTTGTTAATTTCCTTATAGGCATATCCCAATGCTGCACCATTTAAGAAGAAAGATTTGGATGATTGCAAACTGTTGGGAGTGATCTTCAATATAAGTAGTGTAATAGGGGTGCTTTATCATTCCTCTACTCAAGATCCACCCAACATGGATGATGAGATCGAGCTTGATAATAAATTTTTGCATGACAGGGTTCATGTAAACCTAGAAGATGATGATGATGAGGAAGATGATAGCCCAGAAATAGAGAGAGTTACCCGTAGTGGTAAAAGAATAATTAAAGTTGCTAACTGCAAGTCACAAAGAGAGAGAGTAGGAGCATCCAAGTAGAAGATGCACTTCAAGCATTCATTATGTCATCTAAGTTGAAAGCAGAAGCTATGGTTGAGAAGTCTAAGAAGAAAGCTGAAGCTTCAATGGCTAAAACTGAGAGGTATAAGGCAAAGAGTGTAGAAGCTATTAGTTCTACAGTTACATCAGCTGAGTACACTATGGCTAGATGTATAACAGAGCTTGAAAAGATGGATGATGTCTCAGATGACTCTTATATGAAGGCGGTAGAAAAATTCAAAGATGCTGATTATAGGGAAGCATTTTTAAATATGACTGGGCATAGGAGAAAAGCATGGTTGGATAGACTTGAGTGACTACTTTTACATATAAATATTTATTTTGATGATACTTATTATGTATGTGTTTTTTAAAATTGTGTGACTAGTTTGTTTTGACATATATCTTTTGTTGTTTTGAACAATATGTAATGGTTAATACTAGTACTTATTAAAATACATGTTATGTTTAGTGTCAGGTTCAATTGTGATGAAAATTGATAATCATCCTTCAGGCAGTGAAAGTATCTCAGAAGATACTTTTGAAAGATTTTCATCCTTGTCTGACTCTAGTGATGATGAATATGAATTTGCTAAATTATTATTGCTAAATTTGATTGTTGATTATGAGTACCAATTTTATAATAAAATTCCTGTTAGAATATTAGCATTAAGTGGTCAACAATTTGTTAGTGAGCTTTTGAAGGAATCTGGAACAGTTTGCTTTGAGTTATTGCGTATGGAAAAAACATGTTATGTTGCTCTGTGTGAAGAATTGAGAAGCAAAAATTATTTAGAAGACTCAAGAAGTGTGTTTTTTAGAAGAACAAGTAGTAATGTTTCTATTCATTATAGGACAAAATGTACGTCATAAAGTAGTAGCGGATCGATTTCAATAATCTACCCAAACAGTTCCTCATCATTTCAAGAATGTTTTGAGAACAATTTGTCGCTTAGGTAAATAAATCATAAAGCAAGAATCCATAGAATTGCTGGAGCATATCTGAAATAATCCAAAATATTATCCATGGTTCAAGGTTACTCATTTTTCTTTTATGACATATGATGCTTGGTGCTATTTTCTTTTGTCAAATCAAGATATTATGATAAATTTATATGTTTGGATCATGTGTTTGTATTAGGGTTTAGGGTTTATTGGCATGATTGATGGAATACATATAAGTACATGGGCTCCAGCCACCAAACAAACATCATGTAAAAGTAGAAAGGTAGTCATCACACAAAATGTCATGTGTATATGTGACTTCAGTATGCTATTCATGTATGTATATTCTGGTTGGGAAGGTAGTGCTCATGATTCAAAAGTTTTTCTGGATGCACTTATTAATCAAAATGCAAATTTTCCTTGGCCCTTCGAAGGTGATATATTTATATTTGATGCCATAATTTTCATTATGTGTTAAAATGCTCTTTACTAATTGTTATCTAATGATGTTATCAGTATTCGTGTTAATACTTGTTCATTACTTTAGGTTCATATTATCCTTGCAACTTTAGGTATCCATGTACTGGAGACTTTCTCCCACCCTATAGAGGCGAAAGATATCATGCACGAGAGTTTCATGGATGAGGTCGACAAGCTAGAATTGCTGAGGAATTATTCAATTTTAGACACTCATTTTTAAGAATGACAATTGAGAGATGTTTTGGAGTCTTGAAAGCAAGATTTCCCCATTTTGAGACGAATGCCACCATATAAGTCTTCTAGGCAATGCCTTATTGTCATAGCATGTTGTGTAATTCATAATTATGTGCGTAAGTGGGGAATGTGGGATAGATTGTTTTGAGAATGGGAGGATAAGGATCTGTTTGACATTGAAGATATGAATGATAATGTAAATATAGATGTGAATTCCAATAGAGACAACACAACAAGATTGACTGATGAAACTGCAAGGAAAATGGCAAGATATCATGACCAAATTGCAAATTGGATATGGCTACAAGAAAATCATGAATAGCTTATAAATGGATTTATAAATATAAATTGATATCAAGTTGTGTTAAGACTAATTTTAGAATAGGAAGTTGTATTAAGACTTTATTTATTATGTATGTATGAAAATTATTATCTATAAAACATATAATAGTTAAAATTTATCATTTATAGTAATGCGATTTGCCAAACATTTTTTTGTTTTATTAGTTTTAAAAGTTGTTTTAAAAAAAAATTATCCAAACAGGTTTTCTATTTTTTATCATTATAAAACTATTTTTAAAGTTAAATTGCCAAATAAATTTTTCTATTTTTTTTGTTTTTAAAAATTGAACTGAAACTTATTTTCTAAAACAATTTTAAAAAATTTAAGAATAAAAACACTTTCAAACAACTCTTTAGTTTTGCATGAGTAGCTTGTATTGTCATATCAAATGTGAAAAACTAGTTCCGAGTATTAAAAAACAATCTTGAAACTGATTTAAAACTGGTTCAGAATTAGTTTAAACTGGTTCACTGGTTTTGAATCGGTTAAACTGGTTTAAAACTGGTTTGGAACTTGGAAGCCAGTTCAAAAATAGCTCACCAGTTAGAAACCGATTCACTAATTTTGAACTGGTTCTAAAGAGGTTTGCCTAGTCCTGGGCTGGTTCAGTTCGGATTTCCGCCCAAAAAACTGGTTCAAAGTGGTTTTGGTTTGGTTCACTGTAAATCATGCAGAGTCTTACTAAAGACTAGATGGTAATATGTATTCATTTCTATGCTTTTGATACATATTTTCTCATGTATACAGGTGAAAGAGGTGGACAATTATGTTGAGATTTTCAATAATGATTTCATCGAGCTAGATCTATAAGCCATATCTGCAAGAGGCTGATATAAGAAATGCAAGGCATGGCATGACGAAGAACTAAGGTTGAAAAATTAAGATATTCTTTCCTTGTTGATACTTGTTTTCAAGGCTGGTTCTTATATGAGAAGTTCTGGGACCATGGTGGTGATAGGTAGTTTTGTAATTGAATAGGATGATAAAATGACTTTTTTGTCCCTGTCTTTTCTAGGTCTTATTCCTCCATTGATAGTTGCAACCACCTCTTTTTTCTTCCTTATTTTCTCCCTCAATCCTATTCTCCTCCCTTCCCTTGCTTCCAGCATCACTAACACCTGCAGCAGCTCTTAGCACACCGCCAGCAAGGCCCAGCTGATACGTGCCTAAGCCCGAACGTGATGACATCTACCTCCATTGATATTTGTCGGAGCCAGATGAAGCAGTTGGGGTTGCAGAATGGGTGGATGGTGGAACATGGGAAAGGGGGAAAGACATTGATGATACAAGTCTTTGGGTTTCAAGCAATCGTTTTTTTTTTTATTGCGTATAAAGATTAAAAAAAGGAGCAGATTCAGAGATTAGATGTACTGATTTTTGTTGCTTTTGGGTTTTGTGTCTTTGATATTCTCTGGATGATACCATGGTGTAAAGCTCTATTGCTGCAATTTGTTTTTGTTTGGTCTTGGTTGCTTTTGTTCTACCACATTTGATGTTCTACACTTCGTGCTCCATTCATGACGTGTGGTTTCGGGCTCTGTTTTAGTCAATCGAAAACAAAAATAAAAAAGAAATAAAAACTGGATCAGCTTGCAAGTTGCAGCTCTATGTAAGGGGAGTTTCTAAAACTTCAATCTCTATGAAAATTGGTCAGTTTTGTTCTTCTGAGTTTGGAAGAAACAATGGTGAAAAGAGACAGTGGGAAGAGATAATTCATCATCTCCATTTAATAAGTCACCTGTTTTCAATGTAAAATTTTCTAGTTTAGAATCTGAAGAAAGATTTCCTCCGTTCAATGCCAAAAGGAGGGAAGAGATTAAGGTCGATTGTAATGGAATTTTAATCTAAAACAAAGGATGAAAGGCGCCAAGCAATATTGGGTGTGTTTGAATAAGATGTTTTGGGGGGTAAAATCACCTTTTTCTCAACCAAAAAAAATCACTTTTTTGGTTGCATATTTGGATAATTTTTTAAATAATCTCAAGAAAAAAAGTTTTCACTTTTTCTTTAGATATAGTAATATATAAAATTTAAGTTTTATAATAATTATTTTAAAAGCCAAAACAAACACATCCTTGGTCTCACAAAAATAGTCACGATAAAATAACATGGCATATTCATTATTGATTGTGGCATTATAGTACGTTTATTAGTACTTCTAATCAGAATGTAATATACAGTATACGATGAAAATCTTCCGCGATATTGGCAATAAATTATCGCGAGACAGAAAATATAGAGATATTAAAGATGAATACATGTTGAGTAGACAGAGACAAGCTTGAAATTCTTGCAGTCCTAAAATAATTTTTAAGTCAATTTTCTTATCTCTAAAAAGGAGAGAGGTTAAGAATATTTCTCTGAAATAGAAATTTAAAATATATTTTTTTAAAAATATTATTTTAAACATTTTATATTTCATTTTTATCATTTTATTTTTTCAATTTTTCATCAAATTATAACATAATTTTACTTATTTTTTTGTTAGTTATTATACCCAATGAATCACTGCCAAACACAATTCTATCTGCAGACTATTGTCTCACTCTCTGTCTCAGAACAGGTGCAAAACAGAGATTATACGACAGCCGAACATTTGACCCCAAGAGAAAAAAAACGTTCTGAAAATGCAGACACAGAATAACCTTTAACTCTTGAGTGCGAGTGGTTGTTTTAATAATTTTAATTTTTCTTTCAGCCTCTGAATGAAGGAAAATCTGAAACTTGTGGAGCATTCTACTTTAACTTTCTATTTTAACAAATTATTTTATTTTTTCACTTCATCTATCCAAAAATAAAAAAAATATGGACTAAAAAAAATAATAAATATATCTTGATAATAATAAAAGGTTATATGAATGGATTATATCAGCTCTATTAAAAACTTGTATATTACCATTAATAATAACATAACTAATTATATTATGGGTAGAATTGAAAAAAAAAAAGTTTAATGCTTCTTGATATAACAAATAGACAAATGTCCTGCAATTAAAAAATCCAATAAAATGGAAAAATGAATTGAAAAAGAGAAAGTAGCTGCTAGGAAATATATTCAATCTCCTTCATAAAATTTAAATAATACTAGAAACATACTTATGATCACATCTATACGCTTATTAGTTCTCACTATCCATGCACTTGCCATCTGATTATACCGGAGACCACCAAAACTTTTACACACCACACTTTGATGTTGATAATTGATGCAAAGAGAAGAATAATGTGTAACAAGTGTAGTTCTAAAACATTATATTAAAAATTCTAAAATGTGTCAATCAAGAAGGGTATTAATGAGTATCGCCAAAATCTGACCACATCATTGTATTAGTACTAACAAAATCTATTTACCATCATAAATTCATTTCTAATTACTAATTATACACGAGGAAAGATTACTACGGGGCAACAAGCTAACAAAGTGATAAATAGCCTACTTTCATCCAGAAATTGTCATAATACCAAATTAACAATGCCTAAATTTCCACATTAAGCAGAGGTAAAACTAGGTCAATCACTCCAGTAAATAAGACAAAACACCACCACTTCATATTATTATGTTCCTGAAACTCGAGCAATCTATACAATGTTCATTAAGCTTCTAAGTCTATATAGGGAGAAATCCATCTTTATAAATTTTTTAAAAAATATAACAAAAGAAAAAGGAAATTGTGTTGGGGGGGAGAGGCGAGGGGGGATGCAGATAAAAGTAAGTCATTCTAAAATTAACTGCAACATTCTGACTCAAACAAATACAAAATGGCTTTCCCTTTTATTCCACCTTCAGGTCTTCTGATGAAAGGTGACAGAAAAATATCAGCCACAATTCAAATGTATCTTCTTTAAATTCCCAAAACCTGTTTATAAGAAGGTTGGCTGTGATGCAATATCATGCACCACCAGCTGAAGGTATAAGCAACTTATCAGAACAGGTTCCAATATTCCATTCACACTTATCTCGCAGGCCATGCACCATCTACACCAGCACCACAGAAGCAGCAAGCTGATAGAAGAGATGAGATATTCGACAAAATGTTATTTAGGGGCAAAAATCCAATACAAGGGTGAATAAATTTACACATAATAAAACTGAATATAAATCCAAGATCACAGAATCCCATTTTAATATTTTTTATTTTTATGTAGATCATGATGTAGTTTTCAGCTTTGGGATCACTGTACTTGTGAGTCGTGCAATTTAGCTTAGGGAGAAATGAAACTAGCAATGTCAAATGTTAACAGATAAAAATGCTTGCTAGAATGCATGGATTGCAAAAATGCACTGACAATTCTTTTATTGTGTAGATTAAATGAACTCACATTAAGAAAAGGTGCGATTTGCACCAACTTTCTCTCGCAAATCGTCATGGGTCAGATCTTCCTTCTCCGAATCTACGCTGGAAACCTTAGAAACCACATTTTCATACTTCTCTTTTAAGCTAGTCGAGTCAATAGCCTCGGCAAGGCTCTGCTTAATTTGTTGCACCAAAGCAGCAATTCTATTCTTTGATTCCAAATCAGGTGTCTCTCCAGCCTTAGCAACCTCCAGTTTCAATAACTCAATTTTGGTCTTGATATCTGATGAGTTTGCCGAATTTTCAATTTCCTTACTTATATCCTTTTTTAGTTCTTCTATCTTTGACTCGTACTCTGACACTGATGATCCCTCTGAGCTGTCCCGTGGCTTTGCTGGTACAACCTTGACTTCTAAGCCTGTTGACTTCAAAGCCTCAGTCAGATGTGAGTCAAACTCTTTATTAAACTCAATGATTTTCTTCTTCAAATCATCGTCCAAATCACTGGGGGAGGATGCACCGACAGCTTGAATTTCCGCCTTCAATGCCTCATAGTTTTCCTTTATTCTAGGATTATTCATGATATCATCGAATCTTGTCTTCAATTCTTGCTTCAATGTGGCAGTTTTCTTGTTCTCTTCTGATAGAAGCTTTACTTTAGATAATTCTTTCAACATGTTAAGCTTATTCTGCAGCTTGCCGTAGTTGGGAGCCGCAGATAAAGTGTGATCAAACTCCACCTTTAGCTTTTCTATCTTATCCTTCAGCAATGAATCAATAAGTTGGTTATCTGCATTTGCTTTCAAAACCTCCTCCTTTAGTTTTGACAGCCTGTCAGTCAAGCCCACGGCTTTAACTGCCTCAGAGTACTCTTGCTCAACCTCCTTTCTCAGTTTCTTTATCATCTCATCTAGATCTAGTTTTGGAGGTTCGGCAGAGGATTGCTTAGCTTCCAGAACTTTCTGCTTCAGTTTCTCAACCTCAACCTCTAATTCAGCATCAGGAATCTTCTTGGCAACCGGCATATCCCTCTTCTTCATGTTCACTTTCCTCTTAGGATCTATAGGAATTCCTTCCTGGAACCCACCAATCTTGCGGAACTTAAGCATGCGATGTTTTAGAAGCTCTTCTGTATTCATCTTGGTGAGCTCCTACAGAATAGCCAAGCCAAAATTCTAAATTAGCATATGCCCCAACATATTTGATTTCAGTAGAACACTAGCTGCCTACAAAACTTACATCCATGGCTTCATTGATTGCATTTTTAATCTGTTGTGAAGTCCAAGATGGATCTGCATGTGCACCACCAAGTGGCTCCTATTGAAAAGACAAAGTGAAATTCTATTTTAATTCCATAGAGAATATTGTTATCAATATATGTGGGTGTAACTCTTTATATTGTATATATAAATTAGATTGTTATAATGTTGGACTAATTTGGCTCAGCATTGAAATACTTGTTACCAATATTTTAATTTTCAAACCATTTCAATAGTATATTACATATATGTGTGTGTGTGTGTGTGTGAATAGGATTTAAGAGAAAAAGATGCAATTAATGGGATTATTACAGGGATAACACCATCTGCAATTTGCAATCTGCACAATTCAGTGGCTGTAATCTTCAGTTTCTCAGCAGCCTGGAAAGGATAAAAAAATTAAAATATATTTGAGATATATATTATAAAATAAAACAGTCAAGAGCAGGTGCTGTATATACCTGTGGTGCTGCTTTGGCACTCTTCCACAAGATTGCCGCACATGCCTCTGGACTAAATCATGACAAAAATAGAGACCAAACCAGCAGAAAAGATCAGAACAGACTTCTTCAATTAGAAAATTGACTGACAATAACATAAGCAGTAAACACTATCATGTGTGTGTGTGTGTGTGAATAGCTGATTCGAAGATGAAACTAGCATTGGTGGGTTATTTGAAACCATTTAACAGTTTAACCACTTCTTTTTGAAGTGGTTAATTAGAAAGTAGTTAATATGACATCTATTTTGTTAACTGGTTAAAAAGTTTGGTTCATGCTACAGATGATCTTCATGAAACCCATGGTGTCTATGAATATTGTATCAGTCTCAGGTATTCTTTCATATATATATATATATATATATATATATATAGAGAGAGAGAGAGAGAGAGAGAGAGAGAGAGAGAGAGAGATTTTTTTTTTACAGGAGGGGCACCCAAAGGAATAGAAATGATAAAAATTAAAATAAAAAGGGATCAGCTCAAAAGTAGCCAACATATAATTACCAATATCATCATCATCCCATTATCAGCACATTACTGAAAACAATCAGAATTCAGGTAATTCAAAACTGGGATAACAAATAACAAAACAGTTCTAAGCTAACAGTTTATGTAAACAAAATTATTAACAGAAATGTAATCTAATACCCTCATTTAACATGCAAAGAGGCAATACTGATAATTTGTAAAGTTAACATAATTACAAAGAAGCTCCACAAGATTCATCTAATATGCACTACAGAAAAAACGAGCACAACGGAAATAATTATTTCAATATTATACATTTGCAGAGAGTGAACTGAAAAATTAAATCACCTGGCAACATAGAAAACTGCATTTTCAAGCATAAGTAATTTGTTAGCACATCCAATGGCAAGGGCACCACCAGAACCACCTTCCCCAATAACTATAGATATAATTGGAACTTTCAGACCAAACATCGATCTCAAGTTATGAGCAATCGCTTCACCCTGCATGCATGAACAGTAATCAAATGGATTAACCTCCTAATAAAAGAAGCCCCACAAAGAATATCTTAAAGCACAGTTAACAACATACTTGGCCTAGTTCTTCTGATTTAAGGTCAGCATACGCCCCAGGTGTGTCAATGAAAGTAACAATCGGGAACCCATGATGGTCAGCATATTCCATCAAGCGAAGAGCTTTCCTATAACTGTTTGAATTGAAAATTGGCCATCAGTGTAAATCGGTCTTCAGTAAAGTTAATCAAATAAGTTAATAGTGTTCTTATAGTATCCTAAATCCAGTCAATTTTTCAATATCAATTAGAGTTCCTAGAAGACATACCCATGTGGAGTCGGCATCCCAAAGTTGCGCTGAATGTTTTCTTTAGTATTTCTACCCTTTTGGTGACCGATGAACATGTACCGTCTATCATCTATAGTCCCTATACCAGTAACAATAGCAGGATCATCATAACCTGCTCTATCACCATGGAGTTCCACAAACTGCAATATGACGAAACATGAGATTTCTGTTGAAGAGGTTCAATGACAATAAACCAATAAAAATATGTACTGAGAAAATTCAATAACTAATATATTAAATTGAAAAAAACAATGATAATATTTAGTAGACCTTTTCAGTTATGTTAAAGACATGATCAAGGAATGTCGGCCTGTTAGGATGCCGTGCAATGTTGACCCGCTGAATAGGAGTCAGATGGGTATATAGATCCTTCAAAGCCTGAAACAACAATTGGAGCAGTGAAAGCATGAGACTTTATTCAATTTTTACTGTTGAAACTTTAGGGATTAAATGGAAAAGGAAAAAGAGTATGTAGTTGAATAATAGGACTGGCAAACACTGACTTTATACCCCTATTATTACTAATAATATAGGTCAAGTACAAGCACCGTACAACTGGTACAATCCTAAGTCAATAACACACACAAAATACTACCACGGTGTAACTTAAGCGCAATAATACCCTTCAACGTAGGATATCATAATATTTCTTTCTTGGATGAAAGATGATGCTCTAATATGATAATTTACTAATAAAGTAAAATTCTCATTCAATGAGAAAATAGAAAGGATATCCAATTGCTTAAGCAGCTCAATTTGCATTTCGGAAACAAAAAATACAGGATAATCCACTAAGCAATGGGGATTACGTATGTTAATAGTCATACTTGATGAACTAGACCAATTTGGGATAAAATAATCTAAATTCACTCGTGCAAGTTACAATCATAGAGCAACATGATGGTTAAAGAAAGAGGTGAGGGGACATATATCAGCAGGTAATCCAATCTACTAATAATTTGTTCCATGCTAACTCTTATGTATGTGATTGAGCACATAATTCAATCCATTAATAATCATCATCATCGTTTTTCTCATTCAAGTAATCAAGCTTTCTGAAGAATAACACTTATTTGTTATGACAGTCAAACCTGCTGGTACTTGGTCTCCAACAAATGAATCTGATCACTAAAGTCCAAGCCAGTTTCATTTGCCATCTTCCGCACCTGTTTTTTTTCCAACCATAAAAAGAAATAAGCATATAAATATTATGAATCAGAATCTTACAATTACCTACCTCTCACTTAAGTAAAACAAAGCACACACACAAAACCACAGTGTAAGTTGGAAATTACATCAATGATCTTCTTCTGCAGATCAAGAAGGGGCCGCTCGAAATCCAAAGTGACGGGCTTTGGCTTCTCCTTGAGTGGCTTGAAAGGGGAAAGGTGGCTAAGCACCCCACCTTTCACATTGGGATCAGGGTTATCAGGCCAAGGGTACTCATGCTTCTTCACCTTCCTCATCTTACAAGAAACTGTTAAGTCCCTTCTCTTCAAGGCCAACCTTGCCCTCCCCAAGGTCCTCAAAGGTACACCACTGAATCCACTAGTTGAACTCCTTAGCAGATCCGAGGCAGAACTACCAGCAAGAGAAGCAGCAGAAGAAGAAGCAGCCATCTCCTATGCTTCGAAAACCAAAACCTTCAAAACACAAAGAACAAGGTGAAAAAGACCACAACTTAACACAAAAACAAGACAAAACAAGCAAAACCCAGAAAGGGAAGACCCAAAAAAACAGTGAAGAAAAGGGTATAAACTTTAATCTCGATCCAAAGATGAAAAAATCAATCTTTTGATGAGCCCCCATTTTCACAAAATCAAAGCAAACACTAACAAAGAGCCTCAAACTCCAAAGGCCAAAAGGGGTTCCATCACATTCCAAAAAAACCAACACAAAACAAGGCCAAAGGAAGCTCCATTTTACCAGGGGAATCGGAAGAAAGAGTGAGAGAAGGAACACTCTGGAATGTGATAGAGAGAGAGGGGGGAATGAACGATGTGATTCTAGTTCTTAAGGGAAGCGAGAGAAAAGAAGAGAGGTTTGGAACATCGTGGAGATCGTCGAGAGAGTAGTTGTTTGTAGTTGGGAGGAGTAGCTAGATTGGGGTTTTGTTCGAAGGAAAAGGCCAAAGTGTAAACAAAGAAGGGGGCGATACTTCTTATGCGCTCCGAGTGTTACAATAATAACAATAATAATGAGACAGCATTTTTCGGTTTGGCCGTTAAGCCACAAACACAAAGCAGAACCGGTTCTATTTTTCCCACAACACACACAAACTATGTAGTTTGTACAAACACAAAACTGGAAAATTAGGCTGAGTTTGGTTTCAATTTTTCTTTTTATTTTTATTTTTTTGTATTTGTTTAGAATTTTGTAAGAAAAATTATTACAAATAAAAATTAAAACTAAAAATAAAATTCAATTATTTTCATTTTTTTAATATTTTGAAATATATATATATATATAGAAAATAAAAAAAAATAAAGCCTACTTTTAGAAAATTGGGAATTTTGCTGCTTCTCCTTCCGCCACTTCCAAGGGGTTTTCAGTTTTCACGCTAATAAAATAAAATAATAATTAAATAAATGCTCAAAACGAGCATAATCTCCTTATTGTTGTGAAATAGGGTTGATAATAGTTTTCTCCTTACAATACTTGGTAGAAAAAAAATTTCCACTCAAACAATTTCATCATCTATCATAATAGCATTCACCTACTTTCACCATTTATTTAGTTAATGGTCTTTCCAGCTTTCTTCTTTTCTTATTTAATAATAAATAAAATTAATCTATTAATCTATCTATCTATTAATATATAAAAGCAGTGAAGTAAAGTATTGAGATTATAAGCGACTTGACAGTATTCGGGAAAGGTTTTTTTCCTCCAAAATTGAGTTTTGCAATTAGAGCATGAGTATTTAAGGAGATAAGAGTATGAATTAATAAATGCATTCTAATTGTGTGTAATTGTATGGGTGGAATTTAATTAGATGTAAAATCTATCATATAGTAATTTATAGCTTTATTTTTCATCTTAATATATATATATATGTGTGTGTGTGTGTGATCATAAATTTTAATTAAAGATAATTATTTAATATATCTTAGAATAATAATAAATTATTAAAGTATTTAAAATAATAACATAATAAAATAACATATAAAGAGCGACAGTTATATATAATATTACATAAAAAATATATATTACATTGATTTATAATTATTTGTTATATGTTAAATAATTAACATATATTTGTTACATCATAGCAATAGAGAATTTTGGTAGAATAAAATATACATTAAAGAGATTGATTTTTATGCATTGATAATGTAAATTTTTTTCACTATCATCCAATCATGTATTGCCACATCATTATAGATGGTTAAGTTCTATATACACTACTTGAAAAGTCATGCAAGTGGAATGATTTAATTAGATGACAACGTAAAAAAAAATTACATTGTCAGTGCATCAAAATTGAACACATATTACAATATAAAAATTTTAAAATTATAAATAAATAATAAGTCTAATTTCTATACACTAATAGTATAAAAATATTTTACACTATTATCTAATCATATATTGTCACATTAGCAAAAGTGGCTAAGTCTAACACTTACTACTTGAAAAGTCATGCAAATGAGATTATTAAATTAGATGACAGTGTAAAATAAACTGTCATGGAAATTAGACTTATAAATAATATGCATAATTAATATGATATAATATATATTTTAAATGCTTTAGGGAAAATAATATAATATTAATATGTGTCATTTTTTAAAGAGAAAATCAACTAAAAATTGAATCATTAATAAAATTATATTCTAATTTAATAAAAAATAAGTTAATAATTTATTTTGACAAAACATTGTATTTAGGCCACTCATT
Organism: Dalbergia cochinchinensis; assembly: GCA_031216125.1. Taxonomy (NCBI): domain Eukaryota; kingdom Viridiplantae; phylum Streptophyta; class Magnoliopsida; order Fabales; family Fabaceae; genus Dalbergia; species Dalbergia cochinchinensis. The sequence continues at coordinate 70,764,419 of CM062368.1, read as the reverse complement.
TAATACTTTTAGACAATTATGTATAAAAATTTATGTTTTTCAAATAAATTTTATTTAGTATAATATTTTTATTATGTCTTATTTAATTTTAAATAATTAGTTACAAATTTCACATTGGTTTTTAAGATAATCTATGATCGCACATCTTGCGTGCTCTAACACTAGTTTATTAAATACGCACTAGTTTGAATTTGTTAGGTGAAATCATTAGATCTTCTAACAATTTCTAGATAAAGGGAGGTTCCAACCATTTCAAGTGCACTTGGTTATATAAATTACGAAAAATATTATTTATACTAATTATATGTAGAATACCGTGACATTTTATACTTTATTCACCATTGGATGTAATGTAGATCCTACTTAAATATGATCTACACCTCATCCAATGGTGGATAGAGTGTAAACCAACACCGTGTCTTATATATAATGAGTAAAATAACACAACTCATAAATTAAAAATTCAGCTCATTGTGTAAAGCACCATATGTGAGATGTATTTTTGGTGAAAAAATGACAGAGAAAACCCTTGTATATGTTGTTAGGTATCAGACGTATAACATAACTAAAATACAAAAGTGAGAAAAATAGAAATTTGTAGAAAAATATGGAAAGAATCCAATAACTTTCTTTGAGGATTACAACTGCTCTTTTTTACAAGGAGATGACAACAATACTCTCTTAACAAAAGGAGAACACATTTTTTCTCTGAATATATAAGAGAAAATTATTCAAAGAAACTCTTATGTTTTTCTCTGGATGACTATATGCAATGGGAAAGAATGAGAGCTCAATTTATAGGAGAGCTTCTCCATTCTCATCCATTAGAAACAAAAGAATGAAAACAATTTTCTCTCTTCTGTAGAAAACTTAAGTTAGCACCAATGTTGCTAGGAATCTTACTATTTCTCCTTCATTTCCACAACAGTAGGAAAATCCTGCCATTCATTTGCTCATACCAAATACAGCTTTAGTTATTTTCGCAATCTCCCATCTAAAGCTAATTTTGGTTAACTTACAAAAAACTTCATTTGTCTGATAGACCATAAAGGATCTACACTGTTTAAACTTGTCAGTGTTGATCGGCTTCATCATGATATCTGCTAAGTTATCTTTAGTGTGAATCTTCTGCATGTCCATACTCCCTACTTCCACTACTTCATAAATAAAATGATATTGAACACCCATTTGCTTCATTCTTGAGTGAAAGGCTGAGTTTCTTGCAATGCGCAAGGCATTTTGACTATAACAAGACATAGGAAATTTATCCTGTTTGTGCCCAAGTTCTTGCATTAACCTTTGCACCCAAATAGCTTTCTTGCATGCTTGAGTACTTGCCATGTACTGAGCTTCTATAGTAGACAATGGTACAAGTACAACAGTCTGTAACTTAGATAGCCAGTTAACAGCTCCACCTGCGAGTATAAACACATAGCCTATAGTGGACTTCCTCTTATCAAGGTCACTTGCAAAGTTTGAATCAACATATCCTTTGATAGTAAACTCTGATCCTCCAAAATATAATACAACATTTGAGGTTCTTTTTTTTGTATCTAAAGATCTTCTTCATAGCATTCCAATGCTCTTTATCTAGATCTTCTATAAAGTGGCTTACTACTCCAACTACTTGAACAATGTCTAGTCTTGTACAAATCATTGCATACATGAGACTCCCCATTATTGATGTATATGACACCTAAGAGATTTCCCTCCTTTCTACTTCGTTGGTGGGGTAGATGCTTAAGCATAACTTAAAATTGATAGGAAGTGGGGTAGAAATTAGCTTATAATCTTGCATGTTGAAACGCTGCAAGATTTTCCTCAAATAATACCTTTAGGAAAGCCAAATCTTCCTATCTTTTTGGCCATGGAGTATTTTCATCCTGAGAATCTTGTTTGCCAGTCCTAAGTTCTTCATGTTGAATTCCCTAGCCAATTGTGCCTTCAATGTTTAGACTTGATATTTGTTGAGGCCCATCACTAACATGCCACACAACAGTAAAATGATGAACTCATCATTACCAAACCACTTGTAATAAACACAGTGATATGAACTCAGCCTATTGTATTCAAGGCTAGTAATAAAGGAATCAAACCTTTTATACCAGCACCTAGGCTCTTGTTTCAAGCCATACAAAGACTTAGTTAATTTGCCAAGTAAGTTCTCTTTTCCTTACTCTTCAAAACCTTCTGATTGGAGCATGTAGATATCTTCTTCAAGTTTCATATGAAGGAAAGTTGTTTTCACATCTAGTTGCTCTAGATGCAAATAAAATACAGTTCATATTGCTAAAACCACCCTGATAGTGGCTAGTTTAACTATTGGAGAAAATATTTCATTAAAATCTATACCTTCCTTTTGGGTATAACCCTTAACAACCAATCTTGCCAGGTAACTTTCCACTTGGTCATTGCTATCTCATTTGACCTTGTAGACCTACTTATTTTTGATAGGTTTATGACCTTTTGGTAGTGGAACAAGCTCTTATGTTTGATTCCTATGTAATGCTTCCATTTCTTCTTGCGTTGCTATGATCCACAAAGAAGCATATTTATTTCTCATTGCCTCTTGTAAGCTTATTGGCTCTCTATCTTTTGTTAGTAGACGGTATGCATAGTGGCTTACCACAACATAATCTGAGTACCATACAGAGGTCTTATCTCATGGGTTGATTGCTGAACTGCTATGTCATTGGACTCCTCAGATCCTTATTCTTCATGCTCTGGTTATGCTTCAAAAGGATCATCTTCTCCAGATTCCTTATCAATTTGAACTGTAGTAGTCTCTTTAACATTGTTGTTATTTCCTTGTTCTCCTTGTAGTTCGTTTTCTGTAAATATTACATCTCTGCGAATGACAACGTTGCAGGCAGTGGGATCCCATAACCGATACCCCTTAAACCATCAACATATCCCAAGACTATACATTTCCTAAACCTTGGGTCCAACTTTGTTCTTTCCTAGGGATTGTACATCACATACACAAGACATCAAAACACATGGAGAGAAGAATAACATGCTAGCTTGCTATTCTATATCTCCATTGGTATTTGGTGTTAGCTCCAGAACCTTTTCAAGATGCGCTAATTAGTTTTGAATGACAACAAAGCCAATTTAAAGAAAATGCTTTGAAGAACGTCTAATGGTCATCTTGAGTTTCTTCTAAGATTATAACAGGATCATATCATTTAGCAAGAGCAAAGTTTATCCAAACAAGGATAAAATTTCACTCTGCATGTGTAAACATATTTATCTCATGTTGAGAGATATGAACTGACAAGGAAGTGAAAATTATATTCTTACTCAAGCTTACAAGGGCTAACGATTTGAAGAAGATATTAGCGTTGCAAGAAACCAAGTTTTGAGACTTCCGAAAGTAGCATTAGACATCAGAAAGAAAATATTAAACAATCTGTGAAGACTAGATGTTTTACTACTATCTTCAATCAGCTTAATCACAAATTAATCATCATCATCATAAAACTTGGATTGAAGATCAGAAAGTGAAGAAATCATCAAGGATTTGTTACTGCACATCAGAAAGCTCACTTTATTGTGGAGCGCTAAATGTTACTGGAAATGGAGGGAAGTTTGAATTTTAAATTTGAATTTGAATTTGAAAGAGTCAAATCCCAGTGTCAGAATCGGCTAATCATCTTTTGTGCCTTTGAAGTCAACTATCCCAAGTCTTAGAAGAAAAAGTTCAGAAACCATGGTTCAGAAAGTAAGAATAATTTTTTAGGGACATCAAAAACCTCTATTCCACAATGACTTCTACAAACTAAACTGACAGACAGATATGCTACTCTTCTAGACCATCTTTCCAAAACACAAATGGATGATTAACAAGTGTCCCTAGAAGATCAAATCAAAGGCAACGGTCACTACGAAGACCTTCTATAAATAGAGATGATGTGCTCAAAAGAAAAAGAGGGAAAGACTCCGTGTATAAAGAGAAAACTCTGCAAAAATCTTTGCTCATCTCCTATAAGGTTCATATTATAATGTAATCAGATTCCTTACTTGCAAAAATCTTCCTTCTACGTTCTTAAATAGATTTATGTTCTTCCTAGGAAGAATTGATAAAAGAAAGTCATTCAAGTTTTCCTAGGATCTTTTCATGTATATGTTAAGGAAACTTTAGTGTAGCTTAGTGTGAGTGGCAACCCAAATAAAAAACCTTTGTATCCTCGATCTGGTAGCGATTGCTATGAGATAGCTTGGAGAGATTAATGTAAAACTACTTACAATGCAACAGTGAGGTGTTCTTACTGATTATGGTTTTACTTGGAGAGGCTAGTTAATGGCTACTTTTAACAGGACAGTAACATATGATTTACTTGTCATGGGTTCAGCTTGAAGAAGCTGATGAATAACTACTTAGTTCAGCTTGAAGAGGCTAGTGAATAACTACTCAAGATTATGACAGTATGGAGTTGCTTACTGGTCATATGTGTTAGCTTGGAGAGGCTAGTACAAGACTATTCGATTCAGCTTGGAGCGGCTAGTGAATCACTACTCAATTTGTGGCAACAGGGGTTGTCTGTTGGTCACAAATGAGAGCTTTGGAAGGCTAATGTAAAAACTATCTAGTTGTTCTTTCTCAAGTTGAGAAAGATGTTTTAGTGGAACCTTAGCATTTGTTGAGTATTGGATGTAGGCAGTTTTTGCTGAATCAGTATAAAAATATTTGTGTCTTATCTTCTTTTCCTTAATCTTCTTTACTTTTTTCTATTACGCATTAGTTTTTATCATATGCTGATATAATGGTTTTTTTTGTTTTGTTATTCATCTTATACTTCAGAAATCAACTTTTTGAAACTACTAACTAATTTTTGCTGCACTACAAGTTTCATACTTGATAATATTTTTTTTAAATGTAAACAAACATGATTTAATCCCTTTTCTTGTGCACATTTCTACCTACATTTGCAAACCAATCGTAGTTGATGGTGATCGATTTATCACGTAACAGGCAGTTTTAATTGCTTCTGCCTAGAAAGACTTGGCTAATCTTGCAGTTCTCAACATTGCTTTTATTCTTTCTAAGAGAGTCCTGTTCATCCACTCTACTACACCATTTTACTGAGGCATATATGCAACTGTTAATTGCCATTGAATATCCTCTTGTTTGTAAAATTTGATAAAATTACCATCTATGTATTCTCCTCCATTGTCAGTCCTTAAGCACTTGATCCTCTTTTAGGATTCAAGTTCTACTCTTGCTTTGAAGTCCTTAAATATATGAAATACATCTGACTTCTTCTTGATTGGGTATACCCATAGTATCCCAGAGCAATTATTAATGAATAATACGACGTATTTTGCTTCTTCTAAGGACATTTCTGGTTACTTCCACACATTAGAAAGAATCAAGTCTAACAAGTGCCTGCTCTGAGCAATTGATCTATTGAACTTTAATCTATGTTGTTTACCTATTACACAGTGCCCACAAAATGGTAAATTAACTGATTTGAGCCCAAGAATGATATTATGTTCTACAAGACCCTTCAAGCCATGTTCCAACATGTGGCCTAATTTGTGATGCCACATCATTGTCAATTCTTCTTGGTTGTCTAATGCAACTAATGCATTTGCTTCCTGCAATGCGTCTTTTAGAAACATGTATAGATTTACCCTAGTCTTTTTTGCTTTTATTACCACAAGAGCTCCTTTTATAACTTTTACGACCCCACCTTCAATATGGGTCTTGTACTCGAGGTCATCCAGTTGCTAAATAGACAACAAGTTATTCTTCAAGCCTTTCACATGTCATACCCATTGAATTGTGTGAGTGGAACTATCAAACATTTTTATTTGGATAGTACCAACACTAATAATTTCCATGGCATGATCATTTCTCATAAACACAGATCCTTCCGAAACAGGTTCATAAGTGCAAAACCAATCACAGTGTGGAGTCATATGCCAAGTTACATTATTCCTGAGTCCATTATCTAGACATCAGTGAATTGTTTACCACCTTTGGAACTAATTATCGCTTTGTTGTATAGAATTTCTCTTTCATTAGAGGTACTCACAATATATACTTGAGATATTGTTGTGTTTGAAGTCCTCTCTTTGTATTCCTCTTGTTATACTAACAATCTTTCTTTATGTGCCTTCTCAAGCCACAATGGTGGAATTTAAAATTCTTCCTTCTTCTTGACTTTGATATACTCCGACCATGGCTCCCATTGGAGCCTCATTCCATTGATCTCCCTCTTGTCATCAACAATGTTTCAACTTATCTTAATCTCTTCGATCTATCTTCTTTATTCTTGCAACTGGATTTTTCTTCAAGAATAGCACCGGCAACATCATCAAAGCTAAGCAATCAGCAATGTTGTTATTGGTGATGTTGATAACGAGTTGATTATATGAGTCAGGTAGGCTTTAAAGTACAAGTTCTGCATGCTCATTCTTCACTATTGTAAAATTTGAGACAGCAAGATGGGAGAATAACGTATTTGAATTATTTATATGATCCATCACCGATATGGATTCACTCAATCTCCTTTTTAGAAATATTCTATTGTAAAGTGACTTGATCTCGTATAGTTTGATAAGTGCATCCTAGATTTCGTTTATTGTCTTCTTCTCTACAACACTTGATAAGACTGAGTTAGCTAATGCTAAATGCAAATTTGCAATAGGACTATCATCAAAATCTTTCCATTTGTCATTTGCTATCCCAGTAAGTCTGTTTTCAATTGCTGGTAAGCAGCTTTCTTGCTTTAGGATTGCCTTCATCTTCAATTTCAAGAGGGAAAAACTACTCCAATTAAACTTCTCAACTTCATACTTTGCTGCCATTTTTTTAATTACTCATAGCCAAAAAATAATCAATCAGTAACCTGAGCTCTGATACAACTGTTAGGTACTAGATGTATAACACAGCTAAATACAAAAGTGAGAAAAATAGAAATTTGTAAAAAAATATGGAAAGAATTCAATAACTTTATTTGAGGATTACAACTTCTTTCTTTTACAAGGAGATAACAACAACACTCTCTTAATAAATGAAGAACAAACTTTCTCTCTAAATATATTAGAGGAAACTACTCAAAGAAACTCCTATGTTTTCTTCTTGGATGACTTGATGAAATGGGAAAGAAAGAGAGCTCAATTTATAGGAGAGCTTATCCATCTCCCATCCAAAACGAGAGAATGAAAACAATTTTCTCTCTTTCGTAAAAAACTTAAGGTAGCACTAATGTAGGAGTGTTACTCCCTTTCCTTCATTTCCACAAGAGTATGAAACTCTTGTCATTCATTTGACTCAAACCAAAAATAGCTTTAGTTGTTTTCATATATGGCATGGGATAGAACCCTCTCTCCCCACCCTACAAAAACATGTTTCTCTCTTTTCTCTCTTTGCCATGCCTCCTCCCCTACCACAGCAGTTGGCTGCAACCAAAGCCTCCATTCATGAAATCGAGACCATCATTGCGATCTAGGTACATTTTTGAATATTTTGATCGGTTTAGATTTTTTATTTAGCTTGGTTTTCCGTTTGCTTTTGCTGCTCAAAATTTTGAGTTTTTAAAAACTAAATGGTGATTTTGATTGCTATTTTGTTAATTTAAGAGTTCTATTGGAGGCACACTAACATTGCTGGAGTATTTGGATTAGATTGGTTTTTTTTTGTTTTATTTTTTTTCATTCTCTAACTAATGAAAAATAGTCAATTTATTAGTTTAGGCAATTGATGCATTGAAAAAGTAGGTTGTGGGCTGCTTCGTGTTTGTACTACTGATATAGGTTTGGTTGGTTTTTTATTCTTTTCTAGTTATGCATTTTTATTTTCTTTTTTTAAATTTTTATGCTGGTGAAAATTAAATGTGTTTTTTAATTTGTTACTTTAAGAGTTTAATTGGAGCATTGCGAGGCAAGTTGTCGGTTGTTGATTTTTTCTTTTTTATTGTTGATATATAGGTTAGTAATAAAAACTTTTTTATTTATATCCTTTCATATATATGTAGGATAAAGACTTATGATTTTTAGGTTAAAATTATTGAAAATTGGGATTGCATGACAGGAGGCAAGGCATATAGATCCTTCCCATATTTGCTAGAAATGTTTGTTGAAATTGTTTATGTGTGGTTACATGTGTGAAGTTATAAGGGGTGATCTTCTAGAATAGTTTTTAGGATTATTTTAATCTCTTTGTTATGGTAAAGTAGGGTTATTAGCAACTTTCTCCATGCAACACTTGGCAAAAAAAAATTTTAGGTCAAAGAATTTCATCATGTTCCATAATAAGATTTGCCTACCTTGATTTTATTAGATTTAGTTAATTATCATATCATATATCTATATGTTAAAGTAATACTACTAAAGAATCTAGAAAGTCTAGCCTACGAAAATTCTTAAATCACTTATTAAAATATGTCTTGTTTTTTTTATTTGTGTACTATGATTATAAAGCCAATTTACTGTAATCCCTCTTTTAAAGCTATATGCAATAATTCTAAATTTAAATATTTTTAATTTTTTTAATTATCCATTAACCTATGAAAAATCCTATGCTATTTATCAATTTCTAAACATTCATTTAAGTCATTTTACTACATCATTGCACATACTGCTCAATTCCATTTCAATGTGCTGATTGAGGCACTTCGAAAGAAACATACATGCTTAACATTCATTTACTATCTCACTAGTTGTATTGCTTATGCTTTGCACGGGAAGGTTTAATGCTATTGCAACAAAGCTTCTTAATGTCAAGTTTGCTAATATTGATTCAAATGATGTTGCATTGGTTGTAATTCAATACTATTTATGATTTTTACTTATTTCAGTACCATTGTAATTTGGATAGTCATATATCTATATCTTAGAGCAATACTACTAAAGAATCAAAAAAGACTAGCATACAAAAAGTCTTAAACCACTTATTAAAATATGTCTTGTTTTTCTTATTTGTGTACTATTATTATAAAGCCAATTTACTGCAATCCTTCTTTTAAAGTTATATGCAATAATTCAAAATTTAAATATTTTTAATGCCTTTAATTATCCCCTAACCAATGAAATCCCATGCTATTTGTCAATTTCTAAACATTCATGTAAGTCATTTTACCACATCATTGGAAATACTGCTCTATTCCATTTCAGTGTGCTGATTAAGGCAGTTTTAAAGAAACATACATGTTTAATATTCATTTACTACCTCACTAGTTGTATTGCCTATGCTTTGCATAGGAGAGTCTAATGCTATTGCAATAAAGCTTCTTAATGCCAAGTTTGCTAACAGTGATCCAAATGATATTGCATTGGCTGTATTTCAATAATATTTATGATTTTTGCTTATTTCAATACCATTGTAATTTGGATAGTCATAGATCTATATCTTAAAGTAATACTGCTAAAGAATCTAAAAGGTCTAGCATATGAAAAGTCTTAAACCACTTATTAAAATGTTTAGTTTTGCTTATTTGTGTATTATTATTATAAAGTCAATTTACTGCAATCCCTCTTTTAAAGCTATATGCAATAATTCTAAATTCAAATATTTTTAATGTTTTTAATTATCCACTAACCTACGAAATCCTGTGCTATTTGTCAGTTTCTAAACATTCATTTAAGCCATTTTACTACATCATTGCACATACTACTCCATTCCATTTCAATGTGCTGATTAAGGCACTTTGAAAGAAACATACATGTTTAACATTCATTTACTACCTCACTAGTTGTATTGCTTGTGCTTTACACGGGAAGGTCTAATGCTATTGCAATAAAGCTTCTTAATGTCAAGTTTGCTAATAGTGAACCAAATGATATTGCATTGGCTATAATTCAATACTATTTATTGGCTATAATTCAATACTATTTATGATTTTTACTTATTTCAATACCATTGTAATTTGGATAGTCATATATCTATATCTTAAAGTAATACTACTAAAGAATCTAAAAGGTCTAACATACGAAAAGTCTTAAACCACTTATTAAAATATGTCTTGTTTTTCTTATTTGTGTACTATTGTTATAAAGCCAATTTATTGCAATCCCTCTTTTAAAGCTATATGTAATAATTCTAAATTTAAATATTTTTAATGCCTTTAAGTATCCACTAACATATGAAATCCTATGCTATTTCTCAATTTCTAAATATTCATTTAAGCTATTTTACTACATCATTGCACATACTGCTCCATTCCATTTCAATGTGCTGATTGAGGCACTTTTAAAAAAACATACATCTTTAATATTTATCTACTATCTCACTAGTTGTATTGCTCATGCTTTGCATAGGAAAGTCTAATGTTATTACCAATGAAGAGAGAACCAGACCGGACTGGCCGGTCTAATCGGGTTAACTAGGAACCGATTCAGTGACCGGTCTGATTAAGATAAAAATTTGGGGGAAGTCAAAATCGGGGAAAACTGGGAAAACCGGCGAATCAGACCTTTTTTTTTTGTTCTAAAACTCAAATACTGATATCTTATGGCAGTCATAGAGCAAAAATAAAAAAATGAAACAAAAGAAGGACACTAACAAAAATTATTGGGTTATTATTTTCCTCTCTCCGCCATTCATAGAATACTCACCATAAACCTTATTGGTTACTAACAAATATTGTTTTCAAATGCTTTGTGACTGTATTGTAAGACTGAGACTAGAGAAATTTTATATGGATTATATTTATTTTTATGGACCTATGAATATTTTTTGTTGATTGTGTTAATCTTAATGATTTAATATATTTATTTATATTCTAATTAATCATATGTATATATTTATATATATTTTTATTACATTCTGGTTGAACCGGTTGGATCTCTAAACCTTTAAACCAGTACCTTAACCAATTTGATGCCCGGTCCGATTTTCTCTTCCTTGTCTATTACAATAAAGCTTTTTAATGCCAAGTTTGCTAACAGTGATCTAAACGATATTGCATTGGCTGTATTTTAATACTATTTATGATTTTTACTTATTTCAATATCATTGTAATTTGAATAGTCTTATATCTATATCTTAAAGTAATACTACTAAAGAATCTAGAAAGTCTAGCATACGAAAAGTCTTAAACCACTTATTAAAATATGTCTTGTTTTTCTAATTTGTGTACTATTACTATAAAGCCAATTTACTGCAATCCTTCTTTTAAATCTATATGCAAAAATTCTAAATTTAAATATTTTTAATGTTTTTAATTATCCACTAACCTACGAAATCCTATGCTATTTGTCAATTTCTAAACATTCATTTAAGCTATTTTACTGCATTATTGCACATACTATGCTCCATTCTATTTCAATGTGCTAATTGAGGCGCTTCGAAAGAAACAAACATGTTTAACATTTATTTACTACCTTACTAGTTGTATTGCCTGTGCCTTGCATGGGAAAGTCTAATGCCATTTCAATAAAGTTTCTTAATGCCAAGTTTGCTAACAATGATCCAAATGAAATTGCATTGGCTGTATTCTAATACTATTTATGATTTTTGCTTATTTCAACACCATTGTAATTTGGATGGTTGAGTTTAATAATGATGGCGATAGTGATAATAATAATAGTGTTTTAAACAGAATGAATTTTATTGGCCAATATGGGTGGCAAACCAAATGCGTGCCTCGATGCCACAACAAATGGTGGCTGCAATGTTTCATAGTCCTACTATTAAATTCATTTAGTACTCATTAATAGTTAATAATGTACTAAACCTAGCAAAATCAAGGTAGACAAATGCTACTATGACACATGATGAAATTTTTTGAGTGAGATTTTTTCTTTTTTGCTAAGTGTTATAAGGAGAGAGTTGTTGTTAACCCTGTTTTACAATAATAAGGAGACAAGGAGATTCCATGTACTAGACCATTTCAATTTTTTCCATTCCCCAATGACTGCTTTCTTTGCAATTCGTTCGTTCCCAATAGCTATTATTGTCCCATTTTAAATTTTTTCATCTACTATCTAAAATTATTTTTATATCAACTCCACCTTTAGTAAAATTTACTTGCCTCCTCCTGAGCATTGGTGCATACCTTTTCAAGTATATGTCCATCGCTGCCACATATGACTCAGTTATTGATATTTCTCCAATAAAACAATCATGAATAATTGTGACTCATGTCATTAGGCCATGGACTACTCTAGGATTCAACTATAATGGTGAAATTAAAAGCATTCAAATGATGCTACAATGGTAAAATCAGTTTATATTTCATGTAGGTTCTTGATTTTCTTATTTTTATTTTCTGTAAAAGTTATTATTTACTGGTTATTTTCTATTTAATTTTTTGCTGTGTCCTTCAAAATGTGATAGGATTCATGATATTAGTAAGTAGGCAGCTTTTTGTGCAAGATGCTTCTTTTTCCAAACTACATGTTGGTTTATGTTTATTTCGTCTACAACTATGGTCAAGGTTTTGTTAAATGGTTTCCTATTCCACATAGAGAACATGCCATCCATTTCTTAATATTTGGTATGGGTGTTCTATATTGATAACTAGAGTCTTTCATCTACATATTTCTTAGGGGCTACTCCTTCTGTAGCAGTTAGCCCTAAAAGCACAAAAACAAGATGTTGCAATGGTGTAGGGATTCTATAAATAGTTTGTCTAAGAATTGTGTAGATCAATGACAATTTGGACTACTACATGGAATTAGTCATGAAAGATTATCTCATCTATATGTAATGAGCGGTTTATAGCAGGCTATTATAAATGCAAGTTGTAATTTGTAGATGTTATGGCTATTATCATTATAGTTTAAGTTTTGATATAATTTTTTTTAGGGAATTTTATTTTCTTTAGTTCTCTATTATCATTTTACTGAGTTATGAGTTGCTGAACTTTACTTTTCCTCCTTATATTTTTGGTGGGTTGATTTTGTTTAATATAAAAAAATCCAATATATTATAATTATTAAATAGTAAAAAATACATATCTTTACATCAACTTATACTTTATAAAAAATATATTTACTTTTACAAAATTTTATGTTGCTAATTATGATTATGTTTTGCAATTTTTTTTATTCAATTTAAAAATTATATTTATTAAAATCTCTTATTTGAAACTAAGGTCGTTTCTTAGGACGTGTTTGTTTTATATTTTGAAAAAAGTAATTATAGAACTTAAATTTTATATATAATTAAAAAAGCTTAAAACTGATTTTTTTTTCAAGTTTAGCTTCTATAAAAATGCTAAAAAATAATTTTTTTGAGATTTATATTAATTCTAAAAAATTATCTAAATATACAAAAAGTAATTTTTTTTAAAAAAAGTGATTCTAAATTCCCAAAATCACACCCAAACACACCTTTAATCTAGTCATATGTTCTTAATCAAATTGTTAATTAATAAATGACCTTCATCTATTAAGTGACTAAATAACAACAACTATAAATTTATATTAATAAGGTCATGTATTTAAATATTTGTATTTTAATGAAGCATTAAATAAAAAATAATTTATATTAATATTTATGGATTTAATTATAAAAAATTAATTAAATATCTTATAAGATAAAGTTCTTAACAAATTTAATTAATTAACTTTAAACTAATAATTTTAAAAATTATTTTGCTGTGCTACAATGCATAGGTACTATCTCTTTAATTATTAATGAGTACTAAATGAATTTAATGGTGTAATATGAAACGTTGCAACCACCATTTGCTAAGGCATTGGGCACGTGTTTTGTTTGCCACCCATATTGGCCAATGAAATTCATTCCATTTAACACACTATCATCGTCATTGTCGTTGTCATCATCATCATCATCTTCATTATTAAACTCAACCATCCAAATTACAATGGTATTGAAATAAGTAAAAACCATGAATATATTGGTATTGAGACACAACACATGCAATATAATTGAGATCACTATTAGCAACCTTAGTATTAAGAAGCTTTATTGTAATAGCTAACATTAGACTTTCCCACGCAAAACATGGGCACTACACTAGTTGAATGTGAAAGTTAAGTTGTGACTATTTGAATGACTATTAAGTTATTGTGATTGGGTATCTCTAATTGCTGAATGCATTGAATATTTGATGAGGGAGACACCTAATTTAAGATGATATTATGCTGAACTTTGTTAATATTTGAAAAGCTAAGTAATTGAATTAAAAGCATTTAAAGATGTAGCTAAATTTAAAAGTAATGAGATATTACTAATTTAAAGGGAGACTCTGTCATAATTTAATGTAATGGTGTTCAAAATTTATAAAGGTTAGAACTACTCACACATGCAATGTTTTCTTCAAACTAATCATGGATGTATGATAGATAACACCTTAATAGAAGGGATTAAATTCAAGTTTTATGAGGATGCTGAACAATTTATTAGTGTAACATGTCAAACATAACATTTCACCGATGAAACAAAAGGTACATGGCCATGTAACTAGTGAAAATGTAGAAGTATTTAGATGTTGATGCCATAACGGTTCATTATACAAGTGAAGTTTTATGCCTGACTATTAGATTTAGACTGAGCATTGAGAGGTAGTTAACATAGATAATCAAGTAGGTATGTTTCAAGTCGAAAGTAATTCTAGTGGGGTGCACATAAGTAAGCAAGATGTGGGTAATGTCACTTCGAAACTATTCTTGAGTTTAGAGCGCAATATTCTTAACTTTTAGTTAAGGGGCCCGACCAAGATGTTTCTAGATTTTATAACTTATTAGACGCTGTAAATCAACCTTTGTGGGAAAGGTGTATGCACTTTGAGTTGTCATTGGTAGTTTAGATGTTGACTATTGGGTCCAAAATGAACCAAAGCTATAGTTCTTTTCATCAGTAGGATATATTAGTCAATGAGCTTAGTCCAAATCCTGAAGTGATTCTAAAAGGTTTTTATTAAACTAAAAAAATGGTTTTCAAACTTGGGTTGAAAGAAGTAAAGATTAATTATTGTTTGAAAAGGGTACACACTTTATTACAAATATGATATTGCATTGACAGAGTGGAAGTTCTACCAAGAGTTTAAGTTTAAATCTAAGGGATGTAGAGCAGGGAGGTATAAGGATGTTCCTCAGAAAAGAAATCATTATTTGTCGTTAATCCCTAGACCCAAGAAATTATATATATCAATAGGCTCGGGTCCTCACATGGGGTGACATAATGAGAATTAGAGGCGTGATAGTGTGATGACTTATCCATCACATGGTGATACATGATAATATTTTGATCAAATATATCCTGACTTTGCCTTTGACCCATAAAATGTTAGGCCAGGACTTTTTCCAGATGGATTTAACCTGAATAATCAATTTGACAAACCCAATTTATGTTTTCCTGTGGTTGTTATATAATATAATCTCCATCTTGAAATATGCATGAAAGATTCTTACTATTTTTAATGTATGTAATCCCTGGTCTTGATAATCCTAAAACTAATATTGATATGTACCTTTAACCTTTAATTGATGAACAGAATAAGTTGTGGTGTGAGGGTGTTTATACTCATGACATTTCATCAAAGCAAAATTTCATGATGAGGGTAACATTAATGTGGACCATTAATGACTTTGCAACTTATGGAATATTGTCTAGTGGGATGACCTGAGGAAAATTGATATGTTCAATTTGCATGGATGATACTAAGGCATTCACTTTGAAGTGTAAAGGAAAGAACTCATGGTTTGATTATTATAGGAAGTTTTTAGATATTGATTATCCATATAGGTGAAACAGATATGATTTTAAAAATAGTTACATTGAAATAGGGAGGCTCCACTTAGATTAAGTAGCCATGAAATGTATAATAAACTTAAGAATTTGCCAAAATAATAGAAATGGAGAAGTCCATAAGATTACCAGGGTATGTGGTTGACCATAATTAGAACAACTAAAGTATTTTCTATGAGTTGTCTTGTTGGAAGGATAACTTAATTCGTCATTGTTTAGATGTCATGGATGTTCAGAAGAATAGGCTCGACAATATTATGAATGCTATAATGGATACAGATCAAACCAAAGACAATGGCAAGACAAGACATGATTTGGATAGGCATTGCAAACAACCTCAGTAGAGCATTTGCCTATACATTTGGCTTATCAAGCATGAGTATGTTGACTTGTTTATTATAGGTGGATGTATCCATTTGAAATGGAAATAGGAGATTTTGAAAGAACTATGAAGAATAGATCTTAAGTTAATGGGTTAATACGTCAAGCTATTTGTCAAAAAAAAAGATGCACTTCAATTTGTTCATATTGCTTTTAGCCACATGTTCAATATAGGAAAACTACGATTGGTCATAATGACAATAGAGGTGTAACCTCTAGTGAATTGACATTATCTGTCTTTAACCAACTTAGTCATGTTGTTGGAGAGTACAAAGACTGATGGTTAAGTTTTGAGGAGTGGAATTTTGCATACTTGCATATTTGGACAAATTGTGATGAGGTGAAATCATTTATAATGTAAGTCTTTCACCCTTTTTTATAATATTGCTCTTGTTACATATCCTTAAAATGTGCTAAAATCTCTGCTACCAATAGATATTTTGAACAACTACATGGTCAATATTTTCTTTAGGAATTTTTTGACTGGTTCAGATCTTATGTCATATTTTCTCATTCAAACCGCTTGGTAACATTTTGTTGTTAACTAATTGTGTTTCATACTACTCAATTTGATATTTTGAACTATATCTACATTGGTGCATGACAAGAATAATGGTATAAGATGTCCTCATTTTTGTGATTTAGCTTGGGGTCCAAAAATTAAACCTAATCATTGATCCATGTATTATGTTAATGGATACAAATTCCATACAATTGATTGGAGAAGAGGGAAAAAGCCAAAAATATTGGTATGAGTTAAAAGTGATGTTGGCGAGAGGGAATATGATTGGTATAGTGTAATTAGGAAAATACTTGAGTTTGATGAGTATGCTAGCAACCAACCAAAGGAGTTGTGTTATGTGAATGGTATGACTCAATGACAAACTGGGACATGACAACACAATAATTACAAAGTCATTGGGATCAATCGCACCAAAAGAAATGCAAGTTATGATCCATTTACTATCTCCCAAAATTCTAAACAAGTTTATTATATGTCTTATCCTAGGAAATATAAATCAATCCAGAAGGTAGTGAATAAGATAAAAGCAAGAAGTACAGTTGAAGATGATAAAGAAATTGTTGAAGCTTATCAACTAGACGATCTAGCCCTTTTAAGGGCAGTATGGTGTAGTTTCAAAAATATTTGATATGTTGATTGTCAAAACCGGGATTGCAATGGGGACGGCGAAAAAGAATTTGTCTGAAAATTGGAGTCGTCACTAAGTTTATTGAAATTGGAAAAACCCATTATTTTTACAAAATGGTCTTTGGAACCAGATTTGAGTTCGGGAGTCGGTTATGCATAAGGAAGGGCAGGCATTTAATCCTACACACCCCTAATACACTCGTCCTTAGACGATACCTATAATTGATTTGTGCAAATAATTAATAACCTTTTGAAATATTTATTTTTCCATTTCTTATTTACAAAAAGATTAAAAAAAATCTTAAAAGAAATTTTAGAGCATCAAACTGTCACAATTTAGATGTCCAAAATATTGAGTTAACAAGCCGTCCCGGCTAAATTAACACCTTTATTTGAAATAAAATATTTCATAAATAAGTAAGAAAAAAATCTTATAAATATTTACAAACAAGGAAAGAAAAAAATATTTTTTGTATCTTTTTTATAAAAGAAAAAAATAAATAAATAAAAATGAGAATAAATATATTGTTTTAGAGGAAATTTCAGATTATTAATCTGTTATAGCTCAAATGTCCAAATTATTGAGTTAACAAGCCGTCTTGACTAAATTAACATTTTTAACATAATATTCCTCTATAAAAAATCATTAGAAAATTATTTACAAGTAAAATGAATTATGAAAATTTAATTTTGACTTGACAGGGATCGGAATCGCCTGCTCCTACGTATCTCTTGGTGCAATAGAGAATTCAAAGTCACGTAGTTCTATATAAAATATTCATGTTTTTATTAATTTTATTATTTAGGAAGCATTTTAGAATATCAAGCTGTGACAGCTAAAATATTCCAGAATATAGAATTAACAAGCCGTCACGACTAAGTTAATCCTATAAAAAAAGCACAATTTATCGATTAATTAACACAAATTTTCAATAAAGCAAATTATTCAAGTATTTATTTTAAACCCAAAATGAATAAAAAAATCGATAAATCCTATCTTAATTTTTTACTTAAACTAATTTTACAAATTTAATTTCCTAATTCTACCCCATCCCTACTCAACATACAAACTCACACGCACACCTTAACACAGACATACACACACACGCATTCATTCACTAACACAGATATTCTTACACAGACACACTCACTAACATTTGCTTGAAAAAAGAAATTAAATATCGAGTTGTAAAAGGAAATGAAAAAGGAAAAGAGGACTCTATCATTTGTCCTTTTGTTCTTTCCTTTGAAAGACAAAGAAAAACAAGAGGGACATAGAGGGAGAGAATAAGAGAAAGGATGAGAGAAATGAAGAGAGAGAGAGAGAGAGAGAGACAGAAAGAAAGAGAGGCCAGTAGAGGAAAATGGAGCCGTAGAGAGGAAAGGCCGGCATGACAGGCTGGCTGTGTGAGGGAAGGAGCTGCGGACAGGTGGCACCACCACTCGAAGGAAAAGGTCCGCTGCACAAGAGGCGCCACGAGAAGGAGCTTTCGTGGCAGTTTGTAGTGGTGGCCGATTTTGAGGCACGGTGGATGAGAAAGGAACAGAAGTGGTACGACGGTCCTCAAGTGTTCACAGTTGCCCCTCTTTACTTATTTCTTATAAGAGAATATAAAAAACCTAAGTTTTTTCATATTATCTTCATAAGGAATAAGTAAAGACATGAACATAGATTTTGTTTGGTGATGTGTGAAATGCAAATGCAAGAAGAATCAAATTCTAACATTAAAAGAACCTAAACATTTGAGCAAGCCACATGCAAATTATGCAATTCAGAAACTGACTATGCAAAATTTCAAATGACAAGAGATGCAAGAACCAAACAGTCTGACTTGAAATTTACAAGTTAATGAATGCTGACAGGAAATTAAAAACCGACAGGGGTTGACAAGAATTTACAAACTTTGTGACCAACTCAACAATTCTCAAGAAATTAAAGATCTTGTGACCAACTGGATAGGGGTAAGCAAGCAACAGGAAATGAAAAGCATTGCAACCAACTGGATATAGGTAAACAATACATACTCACACTCATCAATTCAAACGCATACATGCACACGCACGCATGCATGCACGTATACACACATATACACATATGGAACACATACACGGAGAGAGAGGGAAAGAAGGACAACGGAAAAAGAGAGAGTGACAGGAAATTTAAAAGCCGACTGAGGTTGATAGGAATTTAAAAGCCGATGGGAGCTGGCTGAAATCTAAAAGCCGACGGGGGCTGGCAGAAATTTAAAAGCCAACAGGGGTTGGCAGAAATTTAAATGCCGATGGGGGCTGATAGGAATTTAAAAGCCGACGAGGGCTGACTGAAATTTAAAAGCCGAGGGGGGCTGAGAAAAATTTAAAAGCCGACGGGGGCTGGCAGAAATTTAAAAGCCAACGGGGGCTGACAGAAATTTAAATATCGACGGGAGCTGACAGGAATTTAAAAGCCGACGGGGGCTGATAGGAATTTAAAAGCCGACGGGGGCTGATAGGAATTTAAAAGCCGACGGGGCTGGCAGAAATTTAAAAGCCGATGGGGGCTGATAAGAATTTAAAAACCGACGGGGGTTGGTAGAAATTTAAAAATCGATAGGGCTGGCAAAAATTTAAAAGCCGATGGGGTTGACAGAAACTTAAAAGTCGATAGGGGCTGGCAAAAATTTGAAAGCCGACAGGGCTGACAAAAATTTAAAAGCAGATGGGGGCTGACAGAAATTTAAATGTCGATAGGGCTGACAAAAATTTAAAAGCCGAACGAGGGCTGACAAGAATTTAAAAGCCGTGTGACCCATTGGATGCGGGTCCACAAGTGACGGGAAAAACAACAATTTGCACACTTTTTCTTCCTTTGTTTTTGAAAAATATTTTTGTGAAATGACTTTTATCATCTCAAAGCAACCCTTAAGGAAGACTTTAACCGATCAAACTCACAACTTATGAATTGGACCTTTTGGCACAGATGAGATTTTTCCATTTTTCTGTGAATTTTGCTTACTTCCTTCTTCATTATTTCTTCTTCTTCCTTTTCTTCCTGTCAAGCTTAGTTTGAAGCTCTTGGGTGCTCTTAGTGAAATGCTAGCCATTGATGTGTTGCTGCAAATATTGTTAGGCTGCATAGTTCATACTTAGATTCATGCTTACCTGAGACATCGTAAATGAATATGCATTCAAGAGAGAGAGAGGGGAAAAAAATAAATTTTATTACTTTGTGTATCTGAAACTTCTAGTAATAAAGGTAATTTCAAAAGGTTGGAATGGAATAAGAATGAAACAAAATGAAAAACGCCATTGTTAGGGACATAAAAAATTTTTTGCCCCATTTTCGATTCTTGGTTGTCCATTCAATTGATTCCTTGCTATCATTGACTGTCATAATCATTGTATCTGATGATATATCTTCTAGCCCTTTCTTTTTCACTTGATTCCCCAAAATTTGGCCCACTGACAATTTGTTTAGTCCTCAAGACTAATTCATCATTGACAAATTGCCCCAGTGTAGGATGCTTGAGATGATGCTTATTATTTTGCCCTAACTTTTGCCTAGGCTGTCCTTGTAGGTGTTCATCCTAGCAAGCAATTTTCTTTTTATTACCTTAATTTTTGCTTAGGCCGCTCTTTCGAGTTTTCGACCTAACAGGCTTTTCTTCTTTTTCTTCTTTTATTTATTTATTTAATTCTTGAGCTTCCGACCGAACCAGCTTTATAACATCTTTTCAAGCATAAAACTTTTTGACTACATCAGCATTGATTGGTCTAGGTAGTTTTTGTCCATCCATATTTTGCAAGATTAATACCCTTCCTAAAAATGCTTGTTTGGCAATGTACGGGCCTTCATAGCTTTGAGCCCTTTTTCCCCGTGTATCTTTTTGATTAGGGAGAATTTTCTTCAGAACCAAATCTTCTGAGTAGAAGTCTCTAGGACGGACTTTCTTATTGAAAGCTGTAGCCATTCTGCTTTGATACAACTGGCTATGACAAATAGCTGTCAACCTTTTCACTTCTATCATATTCAGCTGTTCATATTGAGCTTTTGCCCATTCAGATTCTTCTAACTCTGCCTCTATCAGAACCCTTAATGATGGGGTTTCCACTTCTATGGGAGATACAGCTTCCATTCTATACACCAATGAGAAAGGAGTTGCCCCTGGTACGATATGCATGCAAAGCATATGGCAGCATTTCATGCCAATCTTTGTAGTTTACCACCATCTTGACGACAATTTTCTTAATATTCTTATTTTTAGTTCAACCGCACCATTCATTTGAGGCTTATAATCAGCACCATTAAGATTAGGAGTATTATCTGTGATGATTTTTTCTGGAATTCTATATCTACAGACAATGTTTCTTTTGATAAATTTTATGAATACCTTCTGTGTGGTATTGGCATATGAAGTGGCTTCTATCTATTTAGTGAAATAGTCTATCGTTACCAAGATAGAACAATGACCATTAGAATCCTTGGGATTAATTGGGCCAATAACGTCCATGCCCCACATTGAGAAAGGCCAGGGAGATACCATGCTGTGTAATGGAAGCGGAGGAGCATTGACTCGATCTGCATATATTTGGCATTTGTGACACTTTTGAACATAATTGATATAGTCACTCTCCATGGTGGACCAGTAATAACCTCTCCTTAAGATCTTACATGCCATCATATGCCCATTAGCATGGGTCCCATAGATCCCTTCATGTATCTCGGTCATGATTACATGAGCTTCATGAGCATCTACACACCTTAGGAGGGTGCCGTCATAATTCCTCTTCTAGGGGACTTCACCATTCAAGAAAAAGTCCATAGCCAATTGACGAATTGTCTTCTTATTCACTTCATTTGTTCCGACTGGGTATTCTTCTTTTTGAATTTACTGCTTGATGTCATGATACCAAGGCTGGCCATCTGGTTCAATCTCTACATTATCACAGTAAACTGGTTCATTTTGCACTTCTACATGGATAGATTGGACATTGGCGTGAACTTCCAATTTAGTTATTACAGCCAAGGTTGCCAAAACATCTACAAATTGATTCTTATCTCGAGTTAAGTGGGAGAATGAAACCTTGTCAAATTGCTCAATTAATTGGGACAAGTACTTCTGATAAGGCATTGATTTTGGGTCCTTGGTTCGCCATTGCCCATTAACATGATAAATTATGAGTGCAGAGTCTCCGAAGATTTTTAGTTTTTTCACTCCCAAATCGATTGCAACTTGCAAGCCATTGGCACATGCTTCATATTTTGCAATATTGTTGGTACATTCAAAATCTAATTTGATAGGAACTAGGTATTGCTTCCCATCTGGCGATACCACTATAGCTCCTATTCCACACCTACGCATATTAGCAGCTCCATCAGAATACATCTTCCACACACTTTCTTCTTTTTGCTCTTCTCCTTCTACTGTCATCACTTTACCATCAGGGAATTCTGATGTAGTTGGTTCACCATCCTCAAGAGGGTTTTCAACAAGATGATCAACAATTGCACTTCCTTTGACAGATTTTTGAGTCACATACTTGATATCAAATTCAGATAGTTGCCACTTTGACATTCTTAATGACACAAAGGGACTATCAAATATGTATTTCAACGGATCCATTCGAGAGATCAACCAAGTGGTATAGTATAACATGTATTGCCTTAGCCTCTTGGAGGTCCATACCAATGTACAACATGTCCTTTCAATTGCCAGGTAGCGGGATTTGCAGTCATTGAATTTCTTGCTCAGATAATAAATTGCCTGTTCTTTCCTCCCTGACTCGTCAGACTGTCCTAACATTGCTCCCATGGATGTTGGTAACACTGTAAGGTACAATATTAAAGGATGACCTAGTGTAGATGGAGTCAAAACTGGAGGTTCCATTAAATAAGCTTTTATTTTATCGAAGGCTTCTTGGCATGCATTATTCTATTCTCCAAGTTGATGTTTCCACAGCAACTTGAATATAGGCTCACAGTGCTAGTCAAATTAGTGATGAATCTAGAAATGTAGTTGAGCCTTCCAAGAAATTCCTCACTTCTTTTTCAGTTTTGGGAGCTGGCATCTCTTGTATCACCTTCACCTTGTTCGAATCCACTTTTATTCCTTCTCTACTAACAACAAAACCCAGTAACTTCCCTTTACAAGCTCCAAAGATGCATTTGTTTGGATTCAGCCTCAACTTATATTTTCTGAGCCTTTCAAATAACTTTCATAGGACTGTCGTATGACTTTTTCCCTCTTTAGATTTAGCAACCATATTATCTACATACACTTCAATCTCCTTTTGCATCATGTCATGGAAAAGTGCAACCATCGCACGCTGATACGTAGCACCTGCATTCTTTAATCCAAATGGCATGACTGTATAGCAGAATGTTCCCCATGGAGTTTTGAAAGTAGTTTTTCCTTTGTCATCAACATCCATGAAGATTTGATTATATCTTGAGTAGCCATCGATAAATGAAAATCGATGATTTTTTGCAGTATTGTCAACAAAGACATCAATGTAAGGAGAGGAAAATCATCTTTTGGGCTGGCTTTATTTAGGTCTCAGTAGTCTACGCACATCTTGACCTTCCCATCCTTTTTAGGCACAGGCACAATGTTAGCCACCCAATCAGTGTGTCTTGATACTTCCAAAAATCCAGCCTCTAGCTGTTTAGACAGCTCTTCTTTTATTTTTAATGACATTTCAAGCCTTATCCTTCTCAACTTTTGCTTTTTCGTCTGAGCTCCTAGATATAAAGGGATCTTATGTGAAGCTATTTCCGGATCCAACCCTACCATATCACGATAAGACCATGCAAAGACATCTATGTATTCTTTGAACAATGCAATCATTTTCAATCGTTCTGAGTTTTCTACTATTTTCAGCTCTTTCTTCTCTTCTTCAGTGCCCATGTTAATCAACTCAATCACTTCATTATCTGGGCCAATTTCTTTTTCAGAATGTTCTAATAGGTCTGAGAATTGCTCGACAATTTCTTCATCCTCATTAGATTCATGATTTTCACAATCAAGTGCAACAAGAGAATCAATTGATAAGCTTCCAAGCTCTCTTTCATGTGCCAAAACTTTTATATCCCTGGAAAGCAATTGTGTTAGGTTGGAAAAGCAAAATGGAGGATAAATGGGAATAGTATGGAAGAACATTAATAAACGAGCTAAGAATGGTAAAAAGAATAAAAGGAAAATAAAAGAAAATAGAAATGAGGCAAAAGGAAGGCATAAAGAAAAATTATTAGAAAATCATACGAGTTCATTATGATGTCTTGGAATAGCATAAATAGAAGCATAAACAAATCCTTATTAATACAACCAACAATTAATTTGAAGCAACAAAGTCAATCACTGGTTCAAATGTCCAGTTCATCAACATCTCATCATTGTTAGCAGCATGAGTATCGTCATACTCTTCAGACTCCTCAGCATCCACCATGTTGATGATTGGACAATGGCTAGGGGAGCAGCCTTCTTCAGCTATGATCACTTCACCTGGGTAAAGAAATGTCTCTTTTATGTAAAGGATCTGCTTCATCTTCTCATTCTGTTTCTTTTGCCTAAGAGCCATGGTCTTCATCTGCTCTTCCAATGATGCCTCATTTCCTAAACCGAATCGGTTATGCTTCCCTGAGATAGGTAGAGGTGTTTTGATACCCTATAACTACAATCCCGGTCCTTTTCCATGTAGATAACCATTCTTAGCCATGATGTGAGCCACTACCATTGACATCCTGCCTTGGAAACTCATTTTCTTCTTGTTTTAGCCCTACAAACTCTAGGTTGTGCCATGAACTGCTCTCTACTAACTCCACATTTTCAACATATGGCATTCTAACTGGTTTAGATACTATAATCTCTTTCTCTCCATGGATTGTAATGACTGAGCTTTTCTTAATGAACTTGAATTTTTGATGCAAGGTTGAAAGGACAACATTGACATTGTTAATCGATGGTCTTCCCAGCAGCATATTATAATCAGATTCAATCTCCATTACTTGGAATAACACCTCAAACCTGCTTGGGTCAACTTCTAATGGCAAAACCATTTCCCTAAGAATCCTTTTCTTTGCTCCATCAAAAGCTTTCACAATCATCACTTGTGGCAAAATGTCGTCTTTGCTCATTAACAAATAGCTTAAGGTTGATACTAGTAAGACATTCAATTCTTGTGAATGCTATTTTGTAGGTTTTGATGATGAAAATGAATTGACAAAGAATAGAAGCAAATGATATAGACCTCATGAAGGTGAAAGCGCAAATGATCAAGTCCTTTGGTTAGGATATTTTTAGAACTTAGATTATTTGTTAAAAGGTTTCTCTTTAAGGTTACTTGGCCATTTTAAATATAATCATGTTTTGATCTATAGAGAATTTGTTTTGATTTGTGAAAATACAAGTTTGTTTTGAAAGGAAATATTTCAAAGATGTTTTTGAAATTGTCTAAGAATGACCCGAAGTGTGTTAAACTTTCAATTCTCAAGTTCTGGAATTTATGTAATCGATTACAAAAAAGTGTAATCGATTACAATGTCGTTTCTAGACCCCAGAAGCTGAATTTCCTCACGTGTAATCGATTACAACCACAATGTAATCGATTACCAGAGTGCAAATGTGACCAGCTTCAAAATCTATACATGTGTAATCGATTACTCATCAATTGTAATCGATTACCAGAAGGTGACCGTTGCCTATTTTCGAAAATTTGAACTGTGTAATCGATTACCAATATATGTAATCGATTACCAGACTCAAAAATGCACCAGAAGGTGTGTTTTGAAGAGATACATCTCTTGGGGTTAATCCTTAACGGTCCACATGAACTGTGTTCTATAAATATCATTGTTTAACATCTTTTAACACACAGAAAACATATTACAAAGATCATTTTGTACAATTATTCTCTTTCATCAATCTTCTTGATTAATACTTGGCCAAAATTGTCTTATTCTTGAGAAACCTCATAGGGCTTCAATTTGTAACATCAACTCTATTCAGAGAGTGATTTCTTGTAATACTTTTGTAAAGTTGTGCAAAAGGGTGAGGTATCCCTTTGTAAGAACAAGAGTGAGGCATCTCTTGGTTCTTAGAGACTCAAACACAAGGGTGAGGGATCCCAAGGTGTAGGAGTACTCTTGGTTGTAAAGGTTAAAGTAATAGTGGAACTCTCAAGTGGGTTACTTGAGAGAACTGGATGTAGGCCACAAGAGGTGACCGAACCAGTATAAACGAAGTTTGCAATCCTTCTTCCCTTATCCTTTTAAGTTTATTGCAAATTTACTGTTCATTATCTTGTCAAATCCTGTTCATAGACATCATTGATTTCTCATATCTCTTGCATCTGTATACATCAAATTAAGTTTTAAGCAAGTTCTTCAAAATTAATTGAAAATTTAATTAGAGTGTGAAATTAAAGAAAAAGTTTTTGAACTCAATTCACCCCCCCTCTTGAGTTCATTGAGGCCACTTGGATAACAATTCTGACCCTCCATTAATGAGAACTTTGGGTACTATATGGCCTCTGCATTTCAGAGTTATGTACAACGCTTGGGGGTTGGCTTGTGATACAATTTCTTCATCTGAGAATGTAATCATATTAATACGCCTCACCGAATCAACCATATTCACCACATTCTCTAATGAGACATCAGGTATCACATAGGCATCCTTCAAGACTTTTAGTATGCCTTTTTTTATGAGATTCAGATGACAAGATTGGTGACAATAGGGATATTTTGGCAGGAGTCTTCTTCAATTGTTCCAATATATCATACTCACTTTGCTTCATGATTTTCAAGAACTCTTCTTCTTCATCTGCTTCTTTTCCTCTTTTCTCCAAATCAGAGCTTTTTTCACCATTCCCTTTGTCAACAAACTTTTCCTTTTCCAGCTCTTTAGGCCCATAAACCCTTCCATTTCTTGTTATTCCTTTTATCTCCATAATATCATTCATTACCCCACTTGCCTGCACCTTTGAAGTCTCCCGTATATTTTCATTCATATTCACTTTAGTATCATAATTCCAAGGAATAGCATGTGTATCCTCATAATCAAAGGGGATCGGCTTCTTCACAGTGATCACTACTTTTTTCGGTTTTGGAGCTGGGTTAAGTGGTGGTACTCGGAGCACGAAGCGCTCGATCACATTCACCTCTTCAGAGAAATTCAACCTCTTTTTTGCCTGAATGACTCCTAAGTTGAGCAATTCTTGCACTCAAGCCTTGAAATTCTAGCAAATTTCTATATCATGACCAAGACCCCCAAAGTGGTATGGGCAGCTTGACTTCATATCATACTTCTCATTCTCTTTCATTGCAAGGGGAGGTGCTGTTATATTGTAACCAGCCTTATTCAAACCAACGAAAATTTTCTCCATGGAAGATTTAAGACTCAACTTTCTTAATTAAAGGTTCCTCCATTTCCAAGGCATTCACACGAACTCCTCTTTCATGATTTGGGATTGGATTATTGACAATATTAGGCTTTGATTCTTCCTGGAGGTCCAACCTCCCACAAGCAATTAGTTTCTTTACCATCGTCTTGAAACCTTCGCAATCCTTAATCAAATGTCCAGCTACGTCCATGTGGTACTTGCAAGTTAGGGTTGTACCAAGCTAGGAATGGTGGTTCTAATAGACGCATAGGACATGATAAGATTAGATGAGCATCAAACAACCTTTGAAAAAGGTCAGCATTTGAAATAGATAATTTTAGAAAAGGTGGAAGGTTTAGGAATCGATTTCCATTCTGGTTTTGAAAATTTGGTCGTGGTAGTGTAGTGTTTGGGTAGTTCTAGGGATATGGTCGGGTTATAGGTGTAGGTTGGACGGGCTGGTTGGTATGATCGTATGTGTACGTTATTAACTTAAGGCTGGGGGCATGGGGTAATGTTTGTGGTTGAAGTGGTTTGGTAAAATAGGATAGGGGTTTGGTATGATGGTGTCTAGGATTTCGAGTGTATCACCACATTTCTTGGGATGAAGGATTGCTGACCTTGCACATAATTCACATCTGTCTCTTTTCTCCTAGGCGGGAAAGTTTTTCTTGTATCCTCATCACTTATAGGAAGTTTGCCGGCCTTAGCCAAGCTCTCAATTCTCTCTCCAGCCATTTTCAACTCAGAGAAATCCTTATAAGCAGCTCCAGTCATTGCTCCAATTTACAGAGATCCCAAAGTTCCCAAAAAATATGAACATATTTCAGATGGGATAAGTGGTGGTTGCATTTGAGCAACTAAAGCTCTTTATCTTTGAGCATATTGTTTAAATGACTCGTCCTTCTTCTTTTGCATCGTGGTTAACTGTTCACGAGTAGGTGCTTTTTCCATGTTGAATTTGTATTGGCTCATGAACAAGTCAACCAATTCCCTCCAGCTGGTGATCTTTGAATGGTCCAGTTGAATGTACCACTCTAAGGCAGGTCCAGTTAAACTTTCATGGAAAGAGCTGATAAGAAACTTTTCATCCTTTGATCAAATTGCCATTTTAGTACAGTAACTCTTCAAGTAGAATAAAGGGTTACCAGTCCCGTCATATTTCAAGAAATCTGGAACCTTGAAGTCTTTGGGAACTCCTAGGTTTACAGGAGGGCACAGTTGCTCAATTTTCACATAGCCATCGGAGCTAGGTCCTTAGATAGCCTTAATTTGCTCCTGAATTTTTCTCATCCATTCCTCATTTAACTTGTCTTTCTCTGCCTCTGCACGACTATCTTCTGAGGAAAGTGGCCGCTTTTGTGTAATGACACGTGGCTGTTCTCAAGTATGGGTAGCATGTCCATATCCCTCAGCATATTCATTTTGTATCGAATGACAACCTTCTCCAGTGGGTTATGATTGGCATTGTCGGTGGTGATTGTCCTAACA
Source organism: Dalbergia cochinchinensis (assembly GCA_031216125.1). NCBI lineage: Eukaryota > Viridiplantae > Streptophyta > Magnoliopsida > Fabales > Fabaceae > Dalbergia > Dalbergia cochinchinensis. The sequence continues at coordinate 70,735,371 of CM062368.1, read as the reverse complement.
CTCCTCCTATGTCATTCATTTCCTGGGTGATATTCAAAGGTGCACTTGATATTATCGGCACGGTTACTGTCATGATACTTGGTTGCACACTTGCCGACATATCTCTGCTTTGATAGGCTCCCAATAGGTCAAGTGACTCTTTCATGACTTTTATCATTTCTTCTATTCTTGCTTGAGTGTTAGTCATCATATTCAACTGCCCCCTCATCTCGTCCACCTCCATGCTTAGGTTCTTTCCTGGTTCAACAGTGGTTGCAATTGAGTATGTCTTTTCTATTTTAGAGTTTCCTCCTCCAGCCATCTTGGTCTGCACTCTTGTATTGTAAGTATGAGGTTGATCGATTTCTATTTTCCTCGGGTGCCCAATGGTGATGAAGTTTTACCTATAAAAGGAATTTTATAAAAAAAGAAAGGAAAAGTACATTGTTGTTTGTCAGAGATCTTTAATCGTGTCTAGTCTTGATGTGAGTATCTTTGATGATAACTATTCCCCAGAATGTCTCATTCAAAGGTACTAAGTCATGGATATTGTCATGAGACTAACACAAGGAATCAACCATTCTTTCATTCATTGTTCATTACAATCATTATTCTTGTATAATCATTCAAAAAGAAAATACATCATAAAGCCAATGCATCACTTTTTCTCAAAAGCAAATCTTCTTATACTTCCTCAGCGTCTTCCCATGATTATTCATTTCATCTTCCTAATCAAATCTTTGCAGTTGTCCACAAAGTTACCAATCTCATCCAAGGTGTCAAAAGGAATTATTTCTTGCTCAACCATTTCTAGGTATCTTGGAACATCTTCTATCGCCGCATTAGCCAATCTTGCCAGGTTTGAAAAGCGAATCTTCAAATTATGAACGATGTGATCTTAATTTTGTACTTCATAGTTCAAGTCTGCAACTTTCCTTTTTTCTTCTCCTAATGCAGCTTAATAACTCATGATCTCATCTTTCATGTATTGTTTTAGTTCCCCAATCTCTCTCTGATGTTCCTTGTTCATTTCTTCCGTTTCTTGCCTCATCTGTTCCTTACTCATGAACACAGTTTCTTCAACTGCTTTGGCATTTTGGAGCAGCTTCTTTAGTCATCAATTTTTAGCCAACGCCTCATCATGCTCTTGCCTTCGAAGCTTTAACTCTTGATTAGCAGCTTTGAGACATTCTCTGGTCTTCTTCATGTGCTCATGCTCCATTTTTAATTTCTTACTAGTCCCTTCTAGAATATGATTCTTTTCAATGCTTTCTCGCTTCAGCATTGTGTAATTATGGTGGGCGCTTTTTAGTTCATCCTCAACTTGTATCTTTTCTTGTTTAACTTTGTCCAACCCTTCTCTCATTTCTTTAATTTCTTTACTGTCTTCAAGATGTGAGGTTGATGCCATATTAGAAGCAACTGTTAAAATTCTAAATGGCAACTTAACCTCTTAAGCCCTGTTTTTCACCCATTGACGGTGGCTTTCTTTTACTACACAGCTTCTGACTCCTAATTCTTTTCCTTTTTTGACAACATTGTTCCAAGAAGATTAGACTTTCTGTAGCAGGTCATTGTCATTGGAGTCCAAGTAGTATATGATGAAAGGAGTTATTGCAGCTTCAGAAGGTGGCACAATTATAGGGTAACTAAGTTGGAGCAATACTAATGCTGGATTGTAATTTATGCACCCTCGGGTTCCCATGAGGAGTACATTTGGAAAGCTCTCACACTGATAAATTAATGTCTGTCCATCTTCCCACCATCGGTACCATCGAATCTCAATTTTGCAAATTCTTCAGCCCATTATCATATACTTTTCTTCTTAATATGATGCATTTTTAGATCATTAATGGGACATGATGCCTTGTAACTCCTTTGGAATATATGTAAAGTGACCCATATATATAATATTGGCAAATAACACAAAATTCTCTCGTCATTCCTTTTATAGCAAAAATTCAAGGAACAGTATATATTTGCTAAGAGGGCTAGAACAGGATTATGGTTATGAAATTTCTGAGTAAGGAACACGTCAATTGCTATAAGATCTAAAAAACCGTTAATATTTGGAAATAAGACAGTGCCATAAATAGTGAGGGCCAACACATCTGAAAAAGTGTCCTAATCTTCGGCTTGAGCTAAACGGCGCATATGTTTCTCCAGTAGTCTTTTGTGAATCCATTAGTCCCATTTCTACATTTTTGTGCCTCATGCAAATCTCTTGCATTTACTTTTAGAACATTTGCTATAGTGTGCAAAGAAGCATAATGTCCTTGGTAAATGTAAGGCTTTTCTCCTTCTAATGGTAACCCCAAGATCCGCTCAAATTCTTCAAGGGTTGGTGCCAACTGGAAATCTCGAAAGGTGAAGCATCGGAGTAGAGGATCATAATACGGAGCTAGTATTGTGGTTGCCTCTACCTGTTCTTCTACTTCCAACAAGCTGAAAACTTTTCCATCCTTTCTTGTAAGAGAAAGACATTGTGGTACCTTCAACAACTGACTCAAGGATCTCAGGTTTTCTATGTCACGTTTCTTGGCTTTAAGATGTAAAGTCTTTTTTCAGTTTTTCTTCTTCATGATTGTTTAGTCTCATGTTTGTTTCCATTTTTCTAAAGATACTCACAACGAGACTAGGATATGATTCTCTAATAAACCTGCTAAAACAAAGAGGAAAAGAGTGATTTTTTATTTTTTTTAATTACGAGGGAAAAGGAAGAATAAACACTTCGAATATATAAAGAGTTTATGTACAAAGAAAATAAGTTAACGAAGAGGTATGCTCCCTTTGTGTCCTATTTGTCAGGTAGACTGTTAAGGGCTCTATGGTCTTTTAGGCTTTCTACTTAGTGTAGCTCTCACCAGGTGTAGGTCTATGATTTAAGGATTATAACGGCCTCTAGAGCTAAGAGCTCATTTTAGAATGTTATCTACAATAGTAGGTGAACTGCTAGGTGTAGGACATTCACGAAAGAGTCAAACTCTAGACAAGATTTTCGCAATAACCAAATAAGATGTACATCCAATATGACTATTGCTACACAATCTCTTACCTATCTCAAGTTATACTCAGACCCAGGTATAGGGCCCTACTAATGTGTGATTAATGTGTGAGTATTGTGTGTGAAGGGAGCATACAAACCTGGAATCCTAAAACTACCTATGCCCAACACTTGCAAAATAAACAATACTAAACAAAGGTCGTCGACCCTAGGGTTGTCACAAATAAAAAAATTAATAAAAGAAAAGAATCTGTAGAAACATAATGAAAATAAAAGGAAGAAAAGAAAAAAAATGGGCACAAAATAAAAGTCATCTATCCTAAGGTTTTTACAAAGAAGCAAAAATAATTTTAAAAAAAACTATACAAACATGATGGTGACAAAATTCTAACAAAAGAAAAGAATAGCAATCCACTAAAAAGAAAAGAAATAAATAAATAAGATAAAAAAAAAACTAAAAAGAAAAGTGTGGTTATAATAATATGCACAATCAATTATTTTAGGCCTGACTCTCATGCACTGTCCCCAGTGGAGTTGCCATCTATCGCAACCAAGATCGCGATGGGGACAGCGAAAAAGAATTTGTTTGAAAATTGGAGTCGCCGCCAAGTTTATTAAAATTGGAAAAACATGGAAAAACCCATTATTTTTACAAAATGGTCTTTGGAACCAGATTTGAGTTGGGAGTCGGTTATGCATAAGGAAGGACAAGCATTTAATCCTATGCACCCCTAGTACACCCGTCTTTAGACGGTACCGATAATTAATTTATGCAAATTATTAATAACCTTTTGAAATATTTATTTTTCCATTTCTTATTTACAAAAAGATTAAAAAAAATCTGTCTTTAAAAGAAATTTTGGAGCATCAAACTGTCACAATTTAGATGTCCAAAATATTGAGTTAACAAGATGTCCCAGCTAAATTAATACCTTTATTTGAAATAAAATATTTGATAAATAAGTAAGAAAAAATCTTATAAATATTTACAAACAAGGAAAGAAAAAAATATTTTTGGTATCTTTTTTATAAAAGAAAATAAATAAATAAATATAAACGAGAATAAATATATTTTCTTAGAGGAAATTTCGGATCATTAAGTTGTCACAGCTCAAATGTCCAAATTATTGAGTTAACAAGCCGTCTCGACTAAATTAATATTTTTAACATAATATTCCTCTATAAAAAAAAATCATTAGAAAATTATTTACAAGTAAAATGAATTATGAAAATTTAATTTTGACTTGACATGGATCGGAATTGCTTGCTCCTACATATCTCTTGGTGCAATAAGGAATTCAAAGTCACGTAGTTCTGTATAAAATATTCATATTTTGATTAATTTTATTATTCAGGAAGCATTTCAGAATATCAAGCTGTCACTGCTAAAATATTCCAAAATATAGAATTAACAAGCCGTCATGGCTAAGTTAATCCTATATAAAAAACACAATTTATCAATTAAATAACACAAATTTTCAATAAAGCAAATTATTCAAGTATTTATTTTAAACCCAAAATGAATAAAAAAATCAATACATCCTATTTTAATTTTTTACTTAAACTAATTTTATAAATTTAATTTCCTAATTCTACCCTATCCCTACTTAACATACAGACTCACATGCACACCCTAACACAAACACACACACACGTATTCATTCACTAACACAGATATACTTACGTGGGCACTCACTAACATTTGCTTAAAAAAAGAAATTAAATATCGAGCTGTAAAAAGAAACAAAAAAGGAAAAGAAGACTCCATCATTTGTCCTTTTATTCTTTCCTTTGAAAGACAAAAGAAAAACAAGAGGGACACAGAGGGAGGGAATAAGAGAAAGGGTGAGAGAAACGAAGAGAGAGAGAGCAAGTAAAGAAGAAAGAAAGAGAGGCCAGCAGAGGAAGAGGGAGCCGCGGAGAGGAAAGGTTAGCACAACGGGCCGACTACGTGAAAGAAGGAGCAGCGGACAGGGGGCGCCGCTGCTCAAAGGAAAAGGTCTGTTGCACAAGAGGCGCCACGAGAAGGAGCTTTCATGGCAGTTTGAATTGATGGCCGCTTTTGAGGCACGACGGGTGAGAAGGGAACAGAGGTGGTGCGGCGATCCTCGCGACATGGAAAGAAGGACACTGGCAGCCAGTTGTACCGCGGTTCACGGTGGAGGGCCACGTGAGGAAGACACCGGTGCACAGTGGAGATCGCGAGCGCGAGGGTGCTACTAGTTCAGCCGGCGGCGGTGATCTAGTGGTGGTTTCTAGCTTGTGGATAGCGGTGTGGCTGGCTGTGAGATTGGGAAATGACCGGTGGCAGTCCAATCTGGTGGAGAGGGAGGCAGATCGAGAGGCGGCTTAGCAGTGGTTTTTACTGGGCGCTGGCTGTAGTGGTTTAAGGTGGCGAAGGAGTGGCAATGAGGTTCCCCCTCCCGTTTCCATTTCTATTTCTTTTTTTCTTTTTTATTTTTTTTTGAAACGGAACTGGGATTATTGTTTGATTTTGATCTGATGATTGAACTGGGCTGTTGTTGTATGAGTGGACTGTTATGGACTGTGTTTTGGCTTATGGTTTGAGTTTTGTTCTGGCTTGGCTGGATTTTTGGTTGCCAACAGGGTATGGTTTTTTTTTTGGACATTGGGAAATAGACACTAAAAAATGAATTAACGATTGAAGAGATAGTTTACCTGATTCTTGCTGATTCTTTTTTGTGTATACTGCAAAATGTTTTCAGATAAAATATGGTGATGAGAGATTTTTTTTTGGTCAAACAAGGATGGTCTCTGAACCCCCCTGGTTGTGAATTTTCATCCCTATTTATACACAATTATGAATTAACTTGATAGTAGCCAGATCTGATTAGGTTGATTTTCCAATTATCAAGACATGTGATCAGCTTGAAAACTTTTTCTCCAATTCATGTTGGGTCTAATGAATTTCCATCCACTATACTATTATTTTTTATTTTTAACTTCTGTCACGTGATCTTTTTGTATTGCGCTCCTCCTTTCATGCCTTCCTATGCCTATTCGATCCTTGTTCAATGCACGCTTCCTCCTTTTGATTTCTTTTTTTGACCAACATTTGCATGCTTCTGTTTGTGCTGCCTTGTTTTCTTTTTTTGCCTTTTTTTAGCAATAAAATGCAAATAAAAATGAAACTGAAATTGAAATGGGCTACAATAGTTTTTTTGGAGATGAAATGGGCTCATTCAATTTTTGTACAATAAAAAAAAATCAATTACAACAACAACAAAAAAGATGATGGGCTTTTTTTTATCAAATGAAATGGGCTTAATCTAATAATTAAAAAAAACTAACTCATAAAATGGGTTCAACAACAACAACCAAAAATGAAATGGGCTAAGAATTTTTCAAATGAAATGGACTAAAAAATTTTTTTTGGTTTTTGGGTCAGACAAAATTGGGTATTCACATTGATGAACTAACAAAAAAAGTTGTGTTATTCAATTGTGAATGATATGATCCAACTAAACTAATTGGGACACAATAATACATTAATTACAAAATTATTAAGACCAATTACACCAAAAAATATGCAAGTTATGATGCATTTATGATTGCTCAAATGCTAGACAACTTTATTATGTGCCTCATCATGTGAAGTATAAATCAATATAGAGGGTGCTAAATAAGATAAAAATAAGATGTAGAGTTGAAGTTCAGGAAGAAATTGTTTAACTTTATCAATTAGATGATCCAACCCCCACAAGGGCAACAATAGACATCAGCAATTTCAAAATTCCTCTTCCTTTGTCAACTGGTGAAGTTGATATAATTAAATGCACAAGTCACTATTCTGTAGCAAATCATTATGATGAAATAAATTATAGTAGTGATGATGGTGCAGAAGATGAACTTCTCCATGATGATGAGAATCAACAACAAAGTAATGATGAACAGAGCACTCAATTTTTTGATTAACTAATGTGTTATATATTATGTGCATTAATGTTTTGATTCTAAACATCTAAATGTAATTATATTTTTTTGTGGATTTTAATTTTTAGTGTTCAATAATATTATATGAAATATGCATTTTTAGTGTTTTAATTTATTTCAAATATAACTAATAGCTTTTCATCCTATAGGGGTAAGGGCGGACCTAAGAAGATCCATATACCCACCATTGCCCCTATCACCACCTCCACTATTATCTTGCCATGACATCCACCACTCTTGCCACCATCACTACCACTTCTTCTACCATCACCCACTACCATTACCACCACCCCCCATTCTGATGATGGGCATGTTGGTCATCTACACCATCCTTCAGAGTCCTAGTCCCAACCCAGCCACAATACTAGAGCCACTCTTAGCCACAATGGTGACCCCAACCCTAGGCCATTCCTACCAATAGCCTAATTGTAAGGATATAAGTAGTCTGATCTGACCCGACCAACCCAAACCAAATCGAGGTGTTTGGTTAGGGTCATCGTTCGTTGAGGTACAAATCAATTAAATAGAGTAGTTGTTGGTCTGGGTGTCAGTTTCATCATTATTAGACCCAACTACCCTACCTAACCTAATCTCTATAATAATTTTTTTTCTCTTAAATATAAGTAGTTATATAAGTTAAAGAAAACACCTACTATTATTAATACTCTGTTTTGTTTGTTCCTTATAAGCTTACACGACAACATACAACACCAAGCCCTCAAAACTCCAACCTAGTGTTGTTGTCTTCTGTTTCTCTCTGTTGCACGCCACCTAATAGCCTATCCCGGGGCCATTGCCTCTTTGGTTCGACGCAATGTCACCACAGCATAGATCATCCCTTTGGCCACTATAGGTCCATCCTCATCGCCATCACATTTCTGGCTAACAACCTGCTTCAGCCACCCCGCTTCCATTCTCCATCTCCACTGCAACTCCATCTTCATTCTGCACTGCATATCTGGTATCAATGGTATGTGCTTCACACTGTACAAATTTGTAAGCACATTATGCCTATTGAGTAAAGCTTGTTGGAGATATTTCTTTTTTCTCAAATTTGCCTTTATTTCTCAAATAACATCTTTATTTTTTTTGGGAAGTTTGAAACAAGAAAGCTAAAAAATTTGTTTGTTTATTAAATTATTCAATGATTTCTATATGTTTAGTTATTTATTATACAGATTCTTTGATTCTTTTTCCATTTATTTTATATTTTCTTGATTTTTTTAGATTTTCTACATATAATTTTTTTTTCTAAAAACTCGATTAGGTATCATGCACCCAAATCAAAATGAATTGAATTTAATCACATTGTTCAGTTCGGGTCATGCCGTAAAAAATGGTGATCTGCTACCAAACCAACCCGATTACTCCCTCATCCCACTCCAAGCTCCACCTCTGTGCAATCAGTTACTTATGCATCCTCTAGTGGGTCACATGCACAGGGACCCAATAGGAGAATTCGCGAGCTAAGGTTTGATAAAAGGATTGATAAGTTGATGCATTTTTTGTATTACATAGTTTATTTTTGGATTGTGTATGCTTTTTAAAATATTATCATTGTATTTGATTTAGTTTGTTTATATAGCAGTTGCCTCCCTAATAATGAGGGCACCCACCACATTATAGAGGTCATATAGACTAAGTATAACCATTCGTGGCCGACCTAGTGTAGCATCCCTAATGACGTCAGGGATATTTGGTGGGAAGAATGGCAGATAATGCTATAAAATCCTTACTTTCCTTTGTACGCATTTATCTATATGTTTATGTTAAAATCATGTTTTTATAATTCGTATGTTTGTGTTAAAGTCATGTTGTGATTTTTGTATATGCAGACGTATTTTATTATTCGGCTAGTGGAGGGGGCTGCTATCAAGAAAGCTTGGAGGATTAGGACCTCCAAGCAGTTGTAGGACATGTTCCATGACATCTACACGGGAGTGGCCAGTAGCTCTTGGCTCACTAATGCCCTCTTGTAGGCATTACAAGCCCATTGGGACTAGGAGGAGTTCTTCCAGAAGGACAAGATGACTCGAGCTTCAATAAAGGGTGGGTTACTCCATACTAGTGGCTCCCTCACCCAAGAGTTGACCAAAGCACAAATGGTAACTTCAAATTTTATGAATTTAATATATCATTAATTAATTACATTTCAATTGTATTTTATTTTATGTTATTATGATTTTAATTACACTTTTGTATAGGCTAGGGAGTTGGAGCGCTTGGCATTTTAGGGGGAGTTTTTTAGGGAGACCCGTTTGTGGAAGGATGAGAAACACCCATGGGTCGATACTTGCTAGATAATGCAACCTTCTCAAGGTTTCAAATAATCTTCTAAGACTTAATGTACATCAAACTCATCTAAATCCCTCAGAAATTATAGATATTTTCGCTTAAGAACATGGATTGTGAGTTATATGATCAATCTCATTAAGTTTATGAAAAAATTGAAAACGTATAATTGCAATTAGTTCATTTCTCAAAGGAATTTGTCAAAAATTGATTTGTTGGCATTGAAGACCAAGCTTTTGGAATTGCTTTACAATGGTTCAAGAGCTTACATCCTTGTCTTACTCAGGCTGGGTTATAAGGCCTATTAATTTGTTTGAGTTCCTATGGGTTAGGTTTTAAGACTCGGGCAAGTTGTCTTAAGAGCCCCCAGTTTGAATGGTTGCGACCTACATGTCGAGTGAAACAATGCTTGATTTAATAACTTATGTATGTCAAGTGATATATTTTTCGTTACTTAAATTAACAAACTGGTATATACCGAGAAAATTAGTATAATTTTAGTAAATCTCAAAAAAGGTCAATGATAATTTTACAAAATAAAAGGGTGCCAAGTATAAATACACTAAACCTTAAGGAAGATATATGTAATTTTCATAATTATCTAATATTTTGAAATATTAATAACCATAGTGTTAATTTTTTCCCTTGAAACTAATTTGTCCAACAAGAGGATTATTTAATGTTTGCTCAATATTTATTTAAAACATCTGATAATTGATAATATCTATTCTTAAGTAAAAAAATTATGATCCGTGGAAAGACTTAATAATTTTTTATGAATGTTCACAAATCTATTATCTATCTATTAATATATGAAAATAAGTGGTATAAATTAAAAAGTTCTACCAAGTAGCAGTTATTTAGAACCCTTCTCTTTGATTAAAATAGAAAAGTTTCTAATTTAAAAAATATAAATATTAAATTAAAAAAATTAAAAGTAACGTTACAATTTAAAGTTACTAGGTGGAGAGCATTCAAGTGGATTGTGGAATTTAGTGATGGCATTTAAGCGGACAACGGAATTTGTGAACGACATTTAATTGCATAGTGTATTACTCTAATATTTTTTATGAAATTAGTTCATTAGATTTTACTTGAAATGATAATAGTTTTGCAAATTTCTTTATTTGAAATTACTTTATTAGAAATTTGAAGAAAAAAGGAAGAATGAGTGAAAGAAAATGGATATATATATATATATATATATATATATATATATATATATATCACTATAAAATGAATTATATGTTCAATAATTAGTTATTAAACATAATATTTCTATAAATGTTTTCTTTAAAATTATTTTATTGTGATTTTAAACAACAAAGAGGGAGGGGGAAAAGGACATAATTTATTTTAATTGGATTTAAAATTTGAATATAAATATTCTTATTCTTATAAAATATAAAAAAATGAGGAACGAGAAGAAAATAAATGAAACATTTTTAGAGTTATTTGATTACCATTTAAAAATAAAAAATAAATTATTTTATCATTATTTAGTTATCTATTAATATATAAAAAGATGTATAAATTGAAAAGCCCTGCCAAGTGGCAGTTATCCAGAACCATTCTCCTTAATTAAAATAGCAACTGTTCTATTTTAGGAAATATAAATATTAAATTGAAAAATTAAAAACAACATTACAATTTAAAGTTATTGAGTGGAAAGCATTGAAGTAAACTGTGGAAGTGAATGATGAAACTTATGAATGATATTTAATTGTAGTGTACTATAATTTTTTTTTGTGAAATTAGTTCGTGAGATTTTACTTGAAATAATAATGGTTTTGTAAATTTCTTCCTTTGAATTACTTTATTAGGAAGTTGAAGAAAAAGGAATAGTAGGCGAAAGAGAATAATATATATATATATATACACACACGTGTGCGCGTACTATAAAATGAATTATATGTTCAATGATTGGTTATTATAAAATATATGTTCAATCATTTTCTTTAAAATTATTTTATTGTGATTTTAAAGAGGGAGGGGAAAACTAATTTATTTTAATTTGACTTAAAACTTGAATATACATATTTTTATTCTTATAAAATATTGAAAAATGAGGAACAAGAAGAAAATAAATGAAACATTTTTAAAGTTATTTGATTCTCATTTAAAAATTTAAAATTGATAATTTTATTATAATTTTGTAATATTTAATCTACTTAGTCAATTAAATTTTTTATGATAATTGTTATATTTGCTGGAGAGATTTATTTTATGTGTTGTATGGGCTTAAAATAATAGTTTTTTAAATTTCTTTCTTTCAAATTACTTTATTAGGAAGTTGAAAAAAAAAAGGAAGTGTGACTAAAAGAGAATGAATTTTTTATATAAATGTCCCTATAAAATGAATTATATGTTCAATAATCAATTTTTGTATATAATATTTGTGTGAACTTTTTCTTTAAAACTATTTTATTGCTATTCTAAAGAATAAGGAGGGAAAGGAAAAGAAAAAAATTGGTTTAAATCTAACTTAAAATTTGAATATACATATTTTTATTCTTATAAAATATTGAAAAATGATGGGAAAAAAGAAAATCAAATGAAATTTTTTAGAATTATTTGACTTCCATTTAAAAATTAAAAGTAGATAATTTTATTATTATTTAATAATTTTTAATCTAATTAATCAATTAATTATTTTGATGATAATTATTATATTTGCTAAAGAAATTTATTTCATGTGTCTTATGGGTTCAAAATACTAGTGAATGAAAATTTAGAAGGATTTAAATTTAGCATTTTTTAAAACTTTTTTTAAGGAACTTTATGGCATTGTGTTCCATCATTTTATCAGTTAAAAGTTTGCTCATTCCTTCCACAATAAGGTTGAAGGATAACTCTTCTTGAAGTACTAGGATATGACATGTATCCCTAATCTTTGTAAAATGTGCACTCTGCCCCACTCCCACAAATCACCATCAATATGTTGATGCTTTCTAACCATGGTTAGAATCTTTTGTTAATAACAATCACTTTTATAGGATATGGGCATCAATCTAAGTATTTGGATGAACCTAGAGATATCAGCCTTAGTCTAATTCCAATATTTAGATATAGATTGATTAATTGATGCATAATGCTTAACTTGGTAGATGGGCTAATGGTTGTTGCATAAATCTACCACACTACAGCAAGTTAGGGACTGCTGTGTTTGTATTTGAGCATCCCCTTGCTTGCAAATTCATTTGGCATTGTGCTCTATTTTGGGTGGATGGATGTGCTACATTATCCTATTTTGATTACAAAAATTCAACAAACCCTTATGCATGCCTAAAGTGGGTGTTTGAAAAATTGGTGGCCACTATGTGCATTGTGAATCGCCTCACTCTCTCTCGATTCTCCTTTGCTTTGCGGGCTGAAGGCGTAAGTAAGTGAGGGTATCATGGCCAAGGATGAAATATTGAAAGAAGGTTGAAAGCAGAAGAAGAAAGAACATAGTGTTTGTGATCTGAATATTCTGATGTATATTCAATGAATGAATGAGTACACTTGAGTGTGTATATTTATACAAGCTGAGATTAACTAAGTGCTAACAGAATTAGCTACAATCAGTCACATCTGTAACTAAGCTTAACAAACTAACTAACTTGAATCTATAACACTTTTCCTTACATCCCCCTCAAGTTTAGGGGTTGATAATTTTCAACCCTAAGCTTGGCTCGAAACTCATTAAATAGAAATAAGGAGATAGGTTTGGTGAGGATGTCTGCTACTTGAGCTAAGCTTGGAATGTGACTGACTTTAATTCGAACTTTTGCAATGTGATCTCGAACAAAGTGAAGATCTAATTTAAAGTGCTTGGATTTTGAATGGAGCACTAGATTTGCAACTAGAAGAATAGCTGACAAATTGATACAGAACAATAGTGGTACATTAACTAGAAGTTGCTGAATTTCGAACAGCAAGTCTCTAACCCAATTACATTTGTTACAAGGGTTGCAAGGCTTCTATATTCAGCTTCAGTGCTAGATCTAGATACAACATGTTGCTTTTTGGATGACCAAGAAATTAAGTTAGGTCCCAAATAGACACAAAAGCCACTTGTTGATTTCCTATTATCAGGATTACTCCCCCAATCACTATCACTATAACTAGTGGGTTTGAAGTTGTTTGACCTTGGAATGTGTAAGCCAAACTGAGAAGTGCCATTGAGATATATGAGAATTCTTTTCACTATATGCCAATGTGAATCCAAAGGGTTTTGCATGAATTGACATACCCTAATGACACAGTATGACAATTCAGGTCTAGTTACAATGGGGTATTAGAGACACTCTACCACAGACCTATATAGGCTGGGATCATGAAATGGAGTGCCATCAGATGCTGTGAGCTTGATTGATGATGGCAGAAGAGTTGGATAGCCTTTACAACCTTGCATTCTAGCTTTTTGCAACAAATCTTAGATGTATTTGGATTGAGACAACAATAGACCACCTATAATAGTGTGCTTAACCTCAATCCCTAAGAAATAATGGAGATCCCCCATGTCCTTAAGTGCAAAGGTGTTGTTTAGCTATTTTATAAGGTCAGAAATATAGGTAGAAGAATTGCCAGTAATGATGATATCATCCACATAGATTAGAATGAAGGTGACATTAGTAGGTGTGATTCTAGTGAAAAGAGAAACATCAGATTGAGTGAACTTGAAACCAATCCCAACCAAAGCACTAGCTAGCTTTTGGTACCATGCTCTTAGTGCTTGCTTCAAGCCATATAAGGCTTTAGTAAGATTACATATGAGTTGGTCATCACCTACTTCATAGCCTTGTGGTTGCTTCATGTACACATATTCTTAAAGCTCACCATTTAAAAAGGCGTTATTTACATCAAGTTGCCTTATAGGCCAACCTTTAGACATAGCTAAGGATAAAACTAATCTAATAGAAGTAGGTTTTATCATTAGACTAAATGTTTTAGTGAAGTCAAAGCCATGCCTTTGATTAAAGCCTTGAGCTATTAACCGAGCTTTGTATGTTTGAAGTGATCCATCAGAGTTAAATTTCACCCTAGAAACCTATTTTCTGCCAATTGCAATTCTATCAAGGCAAAAAGGGACCAGTTCCCATGTTTTGTTTCTCATAAAGGCACTAAATTCATCATCCATGGATTGCTTCCAATGAGGAATTGTAAGGGCTTGTTTACCACTTGATGGTTCTAGTTTGGCATGAAACACCTTAGGTTTAAACACTCCATTCTTAGCCTTGATCTACATAATCTGTTAGTTGCAGCAAGAATGGTATGAATTGTAGGCAATTGAACCACCTGATCTAAGACTCTGGGAGCAGTTTCAGAGGGAGTAGGGGCTGAAACAAAGGGCTAACCAGACAACTCAGCAATTTCAAGAGTATGAGTTAGATGCAGGTTCAGGTAATTGAGCAGAATTAGAGTTGGATTCAAAGTCAGAATTAAAGGCAGGTTGTTCAGATGCAGGGAAAGGTTGCTAAAATTAGGGAATAATACAAATTGGAGGCTTGAATAAATCAGAGGATTTAGCATAGGGGACAGTATGATGCTGATACCTAAAAAATGAGGAAGTAGGACTTTTGAAAGGGAATGTGGACTCATCAAATAATGTTACATGTCTACTTATGATCATTTTTCCTGAATTAGTTAGACACAAATATCCTTTATGATTAGTAGCATAGCCAAGAAAAACACTAAGGACAGACCAGAACTCAAGCTTATGATGATTGTGTGGCCTCGTGTGAGGAAAACATAGGCAACCAAAGACTTTGAAAGAGTCATATGGCAGGGTTTTATGAAATAATTTCTCTGTAGGAGATGAGAATTGCAATGAAAGAGTAGGAAGGGCATTTATGAGCTGGACAACAGTTAGAAAGGCTTCCCCCTAGTATTTTACGGGCAAAGATGCAACTACTAACAAGGTGAACCCCATCTCTACCATATTTTTGTGCTTTCTTTCTGCTAGACCATTTTGTTAGCGTGTATGAGGACAAGTAAATCTGTGAATGTTGTCTTGTTCCTGCAATTCCTTAGACAGACTTATGTACTCAAGAGCATTATCACTTTAAAACATTTAAATCTTAGCACCAAGTTCTAATTCAACCATATGTTGGAAATGATTAAACATTGAGTTGAGTTGTGATCTAGATTGCACAAGATAAATCCAAGCATATCTAGAAAATGCATCAATAAAATGTATGTAATAACGTGCACCATATATTGAAGGAAATAGGGCTGGACCCTAAATATCAAAATGTACAAGTTCAAGGGGTGAGTTATAGACTATATTCGAGGTAGAAAATGGTAACTGATGTGATTTCCTTATGCAACAAGCTGAACAAGGATTATTAGGCAAAGTAAAGCGAATTTTCCAAGATCTAAGCACCCTAGAAACCATACTAGAGGAAAGATGACCAAGTCTTGCATGCCACAAGCCAAATTTGGAGTTAGCAATAGTAGAACTAAGGGTAAAAGGAAGTGGTGCAGAGTCAATGCTGAGAGTTGGTTTGAAACTAGTAAATTAGTAAAGGCCATTCTTAGCCAAGCCGTGTAGAAGAACCTTCTTTGAATCCTGACATTTAACAATGTATTTATTAGGATAAAACTCAAAAAAGTAGTGGTTATCTCTAGCAAATTTTGAAACACTTAGAAAATTCTTAGTTATACTTGGAACATGCAATAATTTATGCAAAAGAAAACACTAAGTACTCAAACTAGCATTAAAAGTAGATTTTTCGACATGTTGAATGTACAAACCTGTGCTATTAACAACCACAACTTGATCAGCCCCTGCATATGATGACTTTTCCATCAGATTAGTTGCATCAAAAGTCATATGATGCGTGGCTCCAGAATCAATCTACCGATTATCTTCATGGATTGTGAAAGGAGTAGCCAGCACATTGCTCATGGCAAGGTTTGCCTTTGGTTTAAGATCTAGAGCTGCATAACTTGAATCAAATTTGTACCAACAAGAGAGAGTGGTGTGGCCAGGTTTTCTGCACACCTAAGATGAAGGCCTTGAGGAAAACCTTCCACCTCTGCCACCAAAACGACCTCCACGGTCTCCGAAGTTGTTGGATCTTCCACCACTCTGAGATCTACCTTATGATTCATGATTCATAGATCCATGTGCAACTTGAGCAAAGTTTTCTTGAACAAAGCTTGTGTTGTGTTTAAACCATTCAAAGATTTTTTCCTGTGCCATGAGAAGAGCTTCGAGCTCACCAACTGCAACTAGCTCAGATCTCGTAATCATTGTTGAGATAAAAACACTATATTCTTCAATGAGACCATTAAGAAATGCTTTAACATGATTAGAATCTTTGTATATCGCACCAATAGATTGTGCTTTTCATCTCAAGAAGATAATCACTCACCAGGCCAGTCTTTGTTATGTTTCCAAGCTTGTTCTTTAGCTGCATAACCTTCTTTGATCTGAGATGAGAAGTAGGTTTCTAACCTAGACTAGATCTAGTGAGTGAACACACAACCAACCATTCAAGTAGTGAAAGGCTTAGTAATCGATGCTAATAACCAAGATTTGAGGAGTGCATCTTGTTTCTTCTATTTTTGGAACTCTCAATTCATGATTCCAACTCCTCGATCTACTTCAGAAGCATACTTCAATGGAATTTCTGCTCCTATTACATGATCAAGTAGATCATCTCCTTCAATTATAGCTTCGATCTGCTCCTTCCATGGGAGATAATTTTCATCATCTAGTTTCATTGCAATTGGATTTGAGAACGTTTGAACAATAGCAACATTCTGTAATGCTATAGATGTAATCTTGAAGTGTTGATATGATGAAGGTATCAGGGACAAGGATGAAATATTGAAAGAAGGTTAAGAACAAAGAAAGAGAGAGAACAGAGTGTTTGTGATCTAAATATTCTGATGTATATTGAATGAGTGAATGAGTACATTTGAGTGTGTGTATTTATACAAGATAAGATGAACTAAGTGCTAACAGAATCGGTTACAAGCAGTTACATTTGTAACTAAGCTTAACAAACTAACCAACTTGAATATATAACACTCTTCCTTGCAGTGAGGACAATGAAGAAGCTTGCAGTAGTCCCAATGTAATGGTAATCTCTCAGTGTTTTATTTTAATATTTTTTTTCAAGTGATAACGAGATACAGCTATTTAAGACCATTAGATAGTGTTTGGTAATTATCTTTGGGCAGTGGAGGCAGAGATAATAGAGATAGTGGAGAAGGATACATAAAAAACACTGTCTCTAACACTATCTCTGTATCGTGTTTAGTTATAGAGTATATGGCATGATAATTATCTCCGTATTTTGTTTAGAGATATGAACACAATACAATAAATAAATAAATAGTAAAAGACATATGTATCCATGTCGAACTACCACCGCTAGCCACGGACCCCAACACCATCGCATTTTATGAAGATACATTAGGAAATAATAAATATGTATAGGAATATTATTAAAAGAAAAAATATTAAATTTTTATCTCCGTATCATATCCTCATACCTCGTCTCCATTCCCAAATAAATTTACATCTCTAATGTCTCTGAATTTCTATCCCGAGAACAACTACCAAATGCTAATGAGTAGGATGGACTGCACATTTTAACAAAGATTGGGGTTATGTGTCATATCTCAATATTTCAAGGAGCATTAGTGTCATTTACCCTAAAAATTATATAAATATATTTCCTATGTAAAATAATGCATAAAACTCATTTATTTAACTTTTATCTTATTTTTACCATTCAATCCAACTTGCCCCTTGACGAATAACGATGTTGTTTTCCGTCGGCAGTACCGACTGTTTTCATTACGAAATCACAATTTGAATGGATTCAATAGGCAGCACTCCCACCTAACCCAACAGTAGCATATGCATATTGACTATCCAAGTCGACCTATCTCTTACGCTGGCTTCATATTCATTTGGAGAACAACCGTACATGATACTCCAAAAACAGAAAAAAAAATTACTAAAAACACAAATTTGACAAAAAAGAAAAAGGATAAATTACAAAATTTTACCATTGATTAGATAATATTATACTTATTCTCCTAAATTTTAAAATTATACCGATCACTCTTAAATAAATAATTTTGATATTTATTAAAATAAATTTTTAATATGTCCAATCCCAACAAGTTCATCTTCCTCCTTCCTCCTCCACCCTCCACTCTCTCACCATTGCGCCTCAAAACCCAAAAGGCCAAAACCAATAAGAAACAAAACAAGAACCACAACAACAACGCCCCCTTCTTCTTCTCCTCCGTCATATTCTTCTTCCGCCCAACTCTCACTCTTCTAGTTAAAACTACCGTCGTTTATTCCTCCTCCTTTCCCCACATTGCACTCTCCATTAACAAAATTAAAGATGACAACACAACCACACCGCCAACACAAGCCACGCCATTTCCCTCTCTATCCCATCGGCAGAGGAGTGCCTTTGGCGGCACCGGCGATACCTCCGGAGACGGAGACTCTGCCATGCGTGGAGCTCAAGCCAGACTATCCTTCTGTTGTTCACGCCTTCTCAACGCTCCATATCGTCGATCTTCTTCGGACCTCGGGTCCTCTCTTTCTCTTCCTTTGTGTGTGTTCGTTTTGTTTTGAATTTCAATTTGGATTGGTTTGGCTTCGGTGGAACTTTGATTTTTTTGTTGGTCAATTCTGGCTACTATTTTTTTCATTATGTTGCTCTTCGGTGTTCGCCATCACTAAGTTGAAGCCTTGGATTATTGATGAGGTGAGGTTTAGGGGTTTGGGTGAGTTCTAGCATTGTGGTAAGGAAGGGCGGCAAAGCCATTTCTTGTGGATTTTATTTTTTCAAAATTAATTTTTGCATTATTATTAATTATCCATTATTAATAAGGGATGTCACTATAACAATATTTAAACAACTAACAGTGATAGTGATAGGTGTAATTTTAAAATCTAGAAAGGGTAAATGTAATCTGCTCAAATAAGTAAATGACGTGGCATACATAAGATGTAATCCTTATCATTTTGAATTTTTCGTTACCAATTTTATTACGAAGGACGTATTGATCAGAGTTAGATCTAAATTCGATTTGATTTTTTTTATTGGTTTATTTTTTAGCCCAAAACATGCTTAGTAATGACCAAACAAATGATTAGGTCACATTATATAAATCTAACACAGAAAAAATATAAACATTTAAATATTATATAATAAAATTATAACATTTTATATGAAATAAAAAAAAATCAGTAGATGCATTTAATAAATACAAATAATATTGCACTATGTAAAATTTATTAATAAAAATATAAATGTTTTATAATTTATCATTAATTTATTTAAATATCACTTTTAAACAAATAGTTAACATTGAGTCATGCTAGATCAAACCTAAAATATTATCCAAACCTAACTCAAAAAGTGCATTGAATAAATTCTATAACCTAAACCCTCAATTACTAAGCTGAGTTAGGTTATTAACACCCTTAGTCAAAATCATTCACAAAGGGGAATTTTAAGATGCTGGTAAAAAATGAGAGAAAAACCTATAGAACCTAAACTATTAATATTTATTTATTGAATTAAATTTTATTCTAAACCAATATACCAACGACCCAATGCATGCCCTCCAAACCAGCATGCCCTCCAAACCATAGTTTAGACAAACATTAGAAAAAGTAGAAAACCGAATATGTTGGATTGACCCAACCTGACTCAATGTCGAATATTTGTTTGAGAGAGAGAAGTTTCACATCCATAAAAATTTTCACATAAAATTCATACATAAAAAAAATTTTACCCCATTTTTATCCTACAAACGTCTAGGAAGGAATAAGCCAAAGCATGAAGGATACAGACTCAGTCAAATATATATCGAAGATTATGATGATCTCTCAATAAGCTGACAAGAGAACAATAGTTTAACAACTAGTAGAAGGCATGCATATTTCTTTTCTTTTTTTTTTTTGGGTCGTAGCAGAACGCATGCTTTAGAATGAAGAAAAACGAAAGAAGTCGTAGGAAGTTGTTTTCGGGCCTCTTTAAACTTTTTAAATAAGCCTTTTGGTTGACAAAATAGGAAAAGTTCGATTCAATCAGATTACAAAAGCACCAAATAAGCCCAAATGAAGAGAGCTTAACTGCTGTGTAGTTATTGGAAAGACCATCCACAGGACAACTATTCTTGCAGAAACACCCTGAGAAAGTAGCCTAATACAAAGACCCAAGTGATTCGAAGCCTCACTAGCCTTGGCCACCAAAGCTATCACGGCTATCATGCTGCCAACCATAACCCTGACCTTCATGTCCAACTTCACCAGAATAGTAATTCTGCTTCAAATGTGACATGTGGGGAGGAGGTGGGGGTGGTGGTGGGAGGGGCTGTGGTGCCAATATGCCTTTGGCATCCCTTGGATCCACAACCATACCACCCTGCCCTTGTTCAAAAGGCACACCACCAATTCCTGCATGCCAGGGCTGGGGATAATTTCCAGGAAAATTTGGTCCACTAGGGACCCCTTGTGGGAAACCCAGCAATGAATTCTGGTCTCCACCCATATCAGATGCAGAGTCCTGCCTAGGCATATCATAGGGAGCAGCACCGTAAAATGGTTGAGCTCGATCTTGCGGGTACGGGGGATAGCCAAATGGCATAGGAGGGTTCAGCATTGGGTTTGAAGTAACCAGTGTTGGGGGGATATTGGGAAGTTGGCCAGAATGCATCGGTGGATAATCAGGAAATGGGGCCTCTGCACCCTGCCTGTCAGCAAACTGGGAAGGTTCTTGATTGGGATGCTGCATGTCAAAGCTTTGTTGAAGGAAGCCCTGTTGAATACCTCCAACAGAGCCAGAGAGGGTGTCTGAAGGGTGATTTTGCTGCCCAAAATACGGTGGCTTTGGCTGCAGATTTGGCCTAGAAGATAGTTGCTCTCTTGATGGCTGTCGATGAGATTTGTCTTCCTGATCATGTTGCTGGGAATTTGAACCGGGAGAAAAAACTGGCCTTTGAGGACC
The DNA here is from genome assembly GCA_031216125.1 of Dalbergia cochinchinensis. Taxonomy (NCBI): domain Eukaryota; kingdom Viridiplantae; phylum Streptophyta; class Magnoliopsida; order Fabales; family Fabaceae; genus Dalbergia; species Dalbergia cochinchinensis. Next base: position 70,714,161 of record CM062368.1, on the reverse strand, counting down.
TCGAGCTGTGGAATCTGAAGCTATAGATTGCCTAACACTTTGTGCCTCAGACTCATTTCCGTCTTCTTTATCTGCATTGGGTCGTAGGAGGTTAGCGTGGCTGTCTTGGATATGAGACTCAAATTCAGCCTTCTTCAAGAAAGACTTGAGACAGTGAGGAGCTGCACATATGAGGATTCCTTCCATCACTTTGATTGTCTGAATCTTCTGGATTCGTTCATCACATCTGTGCTTGAGGGAAGAAAGATAGAAAACCATTTCTTACACCACTATCAGATGTTTTAGAAAAGAAATTTTCTATCCACGGAAGCTACCAAATGCATAATAAATTCCACTGGGCCAATATTAAGGTGGACACACCCCTTTTACCGGCATATTTCAATATTTCCAGTATCTCCATTACTTACAAACTGCTTGCATACACATCATTCAAAATCAAAATCTGCCACCCTCCACAAATCAGGTGGGAATGATGTGACATGTAAGAAAGTAGCATGTCAGTAAATGGACTCTATACATATACACAAATATTTAAGAATAAATTCTGAAATCCTTAAAAAATAAATTCACAATGCACCTCTAGACTGAAAAATAAAAGGCATATGTACGACAATTTCAACCTAGGGTATGTTTGGTTGCGGAGTAAAAATGAGGGTAAATTTTCCATGGTTGAGCTCTATGTGTAGTTTTATACATATTACATAAAACTCAATTGAGGAAAACTTATCCCCATTTTTACCTTCCAACAAGCATACCCCTAGTGTAATGTGTGAAAGACATTTGTAAAGGGAAGAAAGGGGGGCCTGGTCAAGCCAAAACCAAGATCTCCTTTACTTAACATTGTGCTCCAAAGTGAAGTCCTATAAGAATCTAGAGAATGAGTTAACACAGATAAAAGTCACAGTTGTTCATTGCTTTACTGTATAATGTAGATTAGAAGGCAAGAAATATCCTTACAGGTAGCAAATTGAATCACTTCTAGCACAATCAAGACAAAATGCATGCTCACAAGGGCTCTGCAAGACCAAAAGCGTGTTAATTTACAGTGAGCCAATATCAAGGTATTTAACAAGCCATTACATCTAGCAATTGTGCAGTAAGAAAAGACTGTTATCTAAATTTAGAACACGGCAGTGAATGTCATCATTGGACAGGTCCACCTCAGAGGTCAGACCACATAGATACTTTAACATCTCAAACTTTAAACTGCAATCAAATTAGATATAAATTTTTATTTTTATTTTCCTGATACCATTTTGAAAGACATTTTATCATTTTCAACCAAATTTCAGAATATAATGCAAAGCCATAGATACAATAAACAGCGTGTTATCTAGCAATTCCAAAAAGATAAAACTATAGGCATGTTATACAAATATATTAAGAGGAAGCTTATAACATTGTATAGCAAAAAACTACAAATCAGCTCCACATCAAGCACTGATAGAACTGGTTCAGATTATCAAAGAAAACTCCAAGAAATGTGTATTATTTGCTGATGAAGATATGAAGATTAGGAATATTCGAGAGATATCTTGCTCTCCTAAACTCGTGACTTTTAATTTTCTCAATTGATACCTTTGACATATCTAACTATCTAATTCATACTACCAATTCCTAATTAACTAATAGTTGTTCCTGATTACTAAGGCTCATTAATTATAGGTGCAATTCCTATCAAGCACATAAAACAACAGCTTATATTCTGTAAGAGACCAAGTATCTCTTGGGGGATTAAAAGTGTACAAAGGGAAGAAGTTAGGGGCATGTTAGACAAAACTCACATTGAGCTAGGAATTCAGGATGTAAACTCAATTCAGCAGCTTAACCAACTTGCAGAGCCAACAAGGGAAGCCACAGGTAATGCACATGGGGTGAATGATTCTGTTATGCTTAGCATAGTATATCAGCCAAGAGTGGGGGGTAGCTTGAGATTAGGGGATTAGGACCTAGACTTGGAGAGGCTCAGCTGCTTAGTGCTAACAAACTTTTCTCTCTCGATTTGCTCACTGCTTTTCTGGTTTTTCTCTTCTTCCCTAAGCTAGGATCTCACTGATTCTAGTAGAGGAGTGTGAATAACACACACAACTCTATATTTTCTATCATTTCTGTCGTGGTTTCTTAGATATTCACGTAAAAGATTCAGTTGAAAAAATTATCAGCACATTAAATAAAGTAAGCTGTCCACAGAAGACACCGAATTCAGTAATGTAAGCAAATGTTCATACACACTAAAATTTTACCAATGAAAGTAGTTCATGTGTAAAATAGCACACAGCATCATATCCTTATTATCAGTCAATCAAATGACCTTCCCTATCTCATACACTATCCAGTATTATAACTAACCAGAGATGCATTGCAAGAATGACAATGGGATTTCAAGGAATGATAACTAGGCAATATTCAGTTCACTATACTAACAAGTGAATATCCCTTCCTTTAACTTAACCAGTTAATTCTACGTTCATAACATAAGTGAAGACAGTTTCAAAAACTTGAATAACCATTCAGCATTTCATCTGGCATGCTTTCATCATCCATAAATTTCCTTTTTCTTTTCATGCATTATATTTTTTGAGAGGACACAGTCACGCAGACTGAGGCTAGAGCAAAGAACATATCCAAAAAGTAATCATTACTCAAAGTAGGCCTTAAATCAGAATGAAAAGAATTAAACTAAAACCAAACAACTCAGATTCTATCATGACCAAGAGTAATAAGAAACAGAAATCCCAACTGAAAAAACAGGCTAGCATGTGCATAAGTAGTTACCAGCCGTCCATATACAGCAATTGGAAAATCACAGCGAACGCAGAAATGTACTCGCTCGCCAAGCTGGCGGCGGGATCTACGGCCCAATGTCTTAACAAGGGAAGCAGCAGTAGCTGATCCAATACCCTTTGCCACAGGAAGATCAGCAAGGACCAGATGGTCAGGGCAAGCAACCGTAACAGTCTCAACAGGAGAGGGCTTCACCCCTGCTGACCCTTCTGAGGCAGGAGCCTTACTAAGCCGAATCTGAAGCATGTTTTAACCAAACTTCTCCCCTTAGCTCTCAAACCCCTTCGGAGACAGTATTTCAAATTGGGTATGCAATTATTATAGTAAAATATGCTTCCTCTTCCTAAAGCAAAACAATAGCAATGAAAAACAAAACAAAACAAAACAACAGCAACAACAAATATGTTAAGCAAGGTTGTCAAACTCAAGAGTTTAAATAAATTCATGAAGTTTCAGTAAACTTGAATCATAACCTGCTACTTGTAGATACCTACAATCTTACATATTTAAAAATACAATTCAAAAATCATATCTTGAACTTGATACCAGAACATAGTTAAATAGCACAGTAACAATTAATATTCATCGATCTATATATCAATGCGAAATTGAAAGTAATTTCTAATTATTACATAAATATACTCTGCGTAAGATGTTACTGGTAAAAAAAATGTAACAATTCATGTGTAGTTATTCATAAAGTTACATTCAATTATGTAGTATTGAAAAATTTGTAACTCAAATTTTTTTACCGTTTGCATAGGTTATCATATTTGTTTTATGGAAGCGAGCCAAAAACCCAACAATTGAAGTTTCTGGGATAGTGATCTTCGATTCTCATTTGCAACGAGATAGTAATTAACCCCGCAGCACTGGGACCACAACAGCAGTAAGTGATGGTTGCACTCACGCAACAACAGATTTACACAATAACGCTCGAACAACAGGTTGAATATAAATCAATAGGTTAAATAGCAAAATGAAAAAAGAGGTTGTAACAACCCACATCATTTAAATACTATATTTCAACATCTCATATCAGCACCTCTTTTGGTAAACTAGCATGATCGAAGATGAGGAGTTTTGCGATGCAGCCATGGTGTGGGGTTTTATATCTATCAAAAGCTTAGATTTACCAGATTTAAAAAAAAAAAGAAAAGAATAACATTCCAGAAATCAGCACAAACACAGAGAGAGGGGAGCAAAAGATAGCATGCACTATTGCCCAAACCTGATGGGGCTGCGATGTAGGACGACTCGCAACGGCGGTGGCGCGGTGGCGAGGGGAGACGGCGTGCTGCAGCGGTGGGGGGTCCTTTTCGAAGATCGACGGTGCTGGGGTTAGGGATTCGTGAACAAAATTTCTTGATATTGTTATTGTGTTGCCGAAAATTTTGAGGGGTATACTTGGAATTGAGACAAAAACAAAAAATTGGGTAACACTCGCCCAGTTTTCAGCCTGGATGTGGAGAGAGAGAGAGAGAGAGAGAGAGAGGGGACCAAAAACTATGACAAAAATATGCGGTCCGAAAACCAAGTCTGGGTTCCACGCACGTTATTTTTAAATAAATAGCTCGTATTGTCGAAAATTTTACATAACTATTTAGTTTCTTAATTATTGGTACTAAATTCCTCAATATATTAATAATAGAATACATCAATCTATATGTATTTAATTCTTCAAATAGTAATAGATTTACACATGAACATATTAACTGGATATTAAGTAATGTGTATATTATTTAAAATATAATAGAGATTAAAATATTTCATTTTGATGGTTAAAATTCACAAAATCAATCATTTTGATCTCTATTGTAAGTTATTTTATAACTTATTTTATATAATTTTAGAGATAAAAATGAGTGCAATATGTTCCAAAATAGTATCATTTTACGTGCATATAATGTTTTAATAGCACATTATCATTGTACAATGTCACGCATGTAAATTTACTAATGAAGGACTAACAAAGAAACTAATGTGTCCATAATTTTTAATTTTAAGGGACCATGAAATTAATTTTTTTATTGAGAGATAAAATAATCCTACATAAAAATCTTAAAGAACCAAATAGGGTCTTCATTCTTTTTTTTTTCCTTAAGAAATTTACACTTACTTTTGATGGAATTTAGTATATTTATACGGATAATGTTAATACTGACTTGAGTTTATAGTGAATCATACACGTGGCACGATCTCAACGAGTACTTTTATAATATCTATATATTTTTAACTTCAAGTTATGCTTTGAATTATTGATATGTTGTCACATGTAGAGTTCATTGTAAATTCATGACTATACTATCCTTATTATAATTATTCCTGATCACCCCTTTATTTTGCAAAGTTACACTCATCTTTTATACATATGTTAATTCATTAGTTTAAGTGACAAAAAAGATAACATGTGATATATTAAATGATGATTAGTAACAAAATTATAGTATTTTAATATAATTTGACATATATATTGATTAAAATATCCCAATTTATTATAGGTTATAATTATAAATTTCATCTTTATGTAATAAAATAAGTATTTTATTAAATCAGTATGTTAAATATTACTAAAATATTATAATTTTATCATTAGAAATTATATATATGTTAACATGCTAACTTTTTTTTCCCTTTGTCATTTAAACTGATAAACTTGTATTTGCAAAGAATGCTAGTATAATTTTAATGAATCTTAGGGAAAGTCAATGATAATTTTACAAAATAAAGGGGCATCTAGTTCCACTAAACCTCATGAGATATTAATGTAATTTCCTCGTTTTTGTGTTGGAGTTTTCCCGACCTATTTTCCTCTCAACCAAGTAAAGGGGAATTATCTTTTTCCTTTTAAAACCAAACAAGCCTTAGGGATTCTCTTTTGCCATGTTTAAATTGAGTTTAATTTCTATACAATGATAGTATAAAATTTTGTTCACACTATCATTCAATTATTTATTGTCATATTAATAAAAGTAATTGAATCTCACATCCATTATTTAAAAAATAATTCATATGGGATAATTTGATTTAATAACAGTGTAAAATATTTTTACATCATATAATTTTTTTACACTTAAACTCTTGTAATTTTCAATTTTATTTTCACGTGATTTGTTAATTTGTTTTAGTCTTCTTGGTTTTAAATTTGAATTGTATACTTATACGATAATTTATATAGTCAATAAATATAAATTTACAAAAGTACTACATCATAATATATATATATACACACACACACACTACTCATATGAGAGAGAATGGTGTGTGTGTGTGTGTGTATATATATATATATATATATATACAGAGAGAGAGAGAAAGAGAGGTTTAGGTTGAGGGGAAAGCTCCCCAATCCAAGGTTAGGACATGTCTCTAGACTCATCGAACACTTACAGAGATATTTATAAATCAAATCATATACTTTTTTTTATACTTTTAGAGCATCAAAATTAAAAACTTTTAAATTTTAATATTATTTTCGTGTGGTTTTTAAATTTGTTTTAGTCTTCATGGTTTTTAAATTGAGTTGTGTTCCTGTACAAAAATTTTCATCATAATAGATTTTTTTTTTGTAAAAGTTTTTTGGGTACATAAATGCTTTATAAAAGTTTAGGTTAATGGGAAAACTCTCCAATTTAGGGTGAAGGTATGCCTTTGGCAAAACCTGAAAATCAAACTTAAATCATGGTGATGTATGAGCAGAAGGTGAATCGAGCTAAACCCTGTTGGTAGAAAGTTTATATCACAAATAATCACTTTAATGTAATTTATAATTTGCTTAAATTATCATCATTCATATTATATATAAATTTTATTTATTGTTAATATATAGAAATAAAAATAAACTTTTTTTAAATTTATGCTTTTTTATCAAAAATTTCATATTTTTAAGGGTAAAATGCATTTTAGTCCACTGAATTTTAGATCATATGTAGTTTACACTATAACTTTTCCAAAACGTGCATTATGATATGTTGGACTTTCTAAATAGTACAAAATGCCCCCTTTGGATAAGTTGATATCCATTTTCACCATTAAATAGTCATGTACATATAACAAAAACAACCTTCCTTTTAATCAAATTTCCTAATCCTAAACCCTTTACCACCAAAAAAGGACAAAATTACCCTTCGAATGCTAGAATTTAATTATAACAAAAGCGTATTTGTTACACTATCCTCTGTTAATTACCTCCAGAACCCTTCCAAAAGTATCATTGCTTAAGTTTTGAGTGATAACAAACCAATTTTGTTAAAACATCTTGTAGAAGGACTAATCTTTTACTTGAGTTTCTTGAGTACTAAATAGGACCATTCTTGTTGACACATTAGTTCCTTAAACAAGTTTTATTTTTCACGATATCATGTGTGAACATATTTAATTTCATTCAAAGAGATTTAGAACTTAAATGAAGTGATAAATAATTCTTGAAATGGACATTCGTATGTATGAGACACGAAGAATGGATTTCAAGAACAAGAAATTAAGTTTCAGATCTTCAAAAGTAGCCTTCATCTTCAGAAAATGATACACAATGAAGAAATCCATCCTCCTTTGAAACACGTTATAGTCATTGTCTTTAATCATAATGATGTAATCACCAACAAGCTCTTATTGAAGCAATGAAAATCTATGAGAAGTCCAGAAACTAAATTAGTGCTTCAGAAATCACGTTTACTCTTAAACAGTACACACTTTACAGAATGAGAGCAAAAATTCAAATTTCAAATTAAAGTCAAACCCAACAAATTAAAGGGATGCACTGACATTCATTTTTAAACTTGGTTAGCCATCCCAACTTCTAGAAGAAAAAGTTCAGAAACCTCATTCAGAAAACAAAAAGTAGTTTATGAAGATGGACTCAAAAACCTTAATTTGACAATGGTCTCTGCAACTGCAAAAGCGGCTTTGACAACGATCTTTTAGACTTCATTTCTAATATACAAAAAAAAAGATCAATACGTTTCACTAGGAAAATAAATAAAGGGACAACGGTTTGAAATTGAAGATGAAGTATAAAAGGAGGTCAGGTAGTTACAACTTAAGATTTTTGGCTAATGCATTTGAAAATCTCTTAAAACACAAGAATCCTCCTTCTTCTTCTGTAAAGTCATTGTTGCTTGTAATCAATTTCTGTTTATATAAAAATTTTCTTTCTAAGTTCTATTTCTATAAAAAATTTCTTTCTAAGTTCTTATTATATAACATTTTCTTCCTAGGAAGAATTGTTAAAAAGAAGTTATTCAAGTTTTCAGTTCACACACTGGTTTATACTTAGAAAACTTGATGTTTGTTAGTTGGAGCGAACCAACCTTCAAAAATCTTTGTATCTTGATCCAATAGTGATCATTGTGAGTTTAGCTTGGAAAAGCTCATCAAAGACTACTTGAGAGTGATAATAGAGTGAGTTATTGATCACGTAAGATAGCTTGAGAAGGCTATTGAAAGACTATATGACTTTCTCAGGGTTGAAAAGGGTTGATTTAGAATAACTCAACATGTTGTTAAGAACTAGATATAGGTAAGTTGGCCGAACCAGTATAAAAATACTCTGTGCAGTATTTCTCTTATCTCTTACTGCTTTTACATTCTACATTGTGTTTGTTTACAACAATTTTCTGAAAACTTACGTTTAATTAGTCTTCAGTTTTTTAACTTAGCTTAAAAAGTTACTTTCTGATAATCACTATCATTTTTCCTGTTACACTTTAAGTAAACACTTGACAATCTTTGTTTTAAAGTTTTCAGAAACAGAAAAAGAAAAGTGAAAACACGATTCAACCCCCTTCTCATGCACTTTTCAACTTACATCCTCCACCTTTAGCCATTATATACCATTGTTCAAATGAGATTTAAGGGCTATTCAAAAGAGCTTTAAGTAAAGAAATCGCTTGGGGAAGATCATCTAATGCAAGAAGCCCAAAAAAATTCAAGAGTTGTGTTGTTATGACCTTTTCTTTTCCAAATTTTGTTTATGCAAATACTGAAGTGTTAAGCCTAATTTTTTTAGTTTTATTGCATGTTCATATATGTCTTTAAATTGGTGGATTAGGTTAACATTGTTAGAAAATCATTTTTATCAAAATAAGTTTTAAACTATGTTGTTGGAAATTCAGGTTTTTTACAGGCAGTATGTGTTTCATGATTTTTCTCAAGTAGTAGTAAACATCTTTTTGAGCTAGATTTTTTTTATAGTAAAGCTAACATATCAAGACAATTCCATGAATTTTCTTAAGTTCATTGAGATCTTTTATTATTTTTGAAAAAATTTAAAAATAAGGCTACTGTGGTTGTTGGCACTACAAGAAACGCGCGGTATTCCGACGACTTTACCGACGGGTTTTTCGGTCACCAATTTTATTGACGGCCTTACCGACGGGTACGGGGCCATCAGTGATGAGGTGTCGATGAGTATTACCGACGGTATTGGAAAACCCGTCGATTATTATCGACTCCTTTACCGACGAACGTATGGATTAATAGTCATCGATACAATTAAATAAAAGGCGTGAGCACATCCGTCAAAAACATAATTTTACCGACGATTTTACCGATGGTTATTATTTTATTTTATTTGATTTTTTTGTTTTTATCGATGGGTTTACCGATGGTTTTTTATTTTTCTGCAATTTTATTATAAATAAATAATCCATATTACCGATGGCTATACCCATTAGTAATAAATAATTTATTTTTAAAATAATTTTTCTTTTACCAATTTATTAATTATATATTTATTTATATATAATTACCTAATTATCAATTAAAATGATATTAAATAAGAAAATAGTAAATTGATAAAAAGAATAAATTAAACTGATTAAATAAAATATCAAATTATGGCCATAAAATATGCACAAATCATACTACATGTAAAAAAATAATCTAGAATGGAAGAAAAATGAAGATAAGTAAAAACTAGCTAAAATTCTGGGCGTCGGCATCGTCGGCGACATTGGTGGCATCATCATCATCAAGACCTTCATCATCATCTGCCTTGTCTGATTATGACTGGCCCTCATCAATGGATGGGAGTGGGATATGGGGGAATAGGGTCTGGGGGAGCGTCTTGCCAGAGTTGGAGGATCTCGAAACCTACATGCCCTGGAAGAAGCTCATCACATGTGCAGTGACCAACTGCTGCATCTTCCAAAGCTGAGCCTTCTCCTTCTTTGCTATCTCTTGCTGCTGGCGCCCAAAGGAGAGCCTAAGCTCTCGGATCTCTTTCAACTCCTGCTCCAAAACTGTCCGGCTTGCTTACTGTTCCTAGAGCTGCTGAAAAAACTGTGCCTGCCGCTCCGCTACTGCTGGATCAACTATGCCTGCTGCTGCTGGATGAGTTGTACCTGGTGCTGCAACTCCTGGTTGAGGGCATGCACATGCTCCCTCAGGGCATCATCCCTAGTAGCTGATCCAGTGGCAGATGATAAGGATATACTCTTAGGATAGTACCCCACCATATATATGGCCCTTGTAAGGGCCACCAACCAGCTGGGCCCAGACATCCTCCTCGGTTGGAGGAGGAGGAATGTCAGCATCGGGCCTAGCCTCAGCCACCTGGGTCTAGTACTGGGTCTGTGCCTGCTCCCAGAGGTCAAAAAACTCGCGTTGCAAGGGAAAAAAGATAAAACACATTGTAAGTAATAATTATGACATAAATGGAAATAATAATAAAAGTTAAGTAAAGTTATGTACAAATTCAAACTTACATAGGTTGTCTCGGAGCGAGCATCCACCCAGACCTCTCCAGGCTCATTATCATCCCTCTACAGACCTTTTCGGGTGTGGGTCCCTCGAAATAGCTCGCCCCGTGTCGGAGAGCTGCTGAACTCCCTCACGTGCACAAATAAGCACAATAAAGTCATATACATATAGTATTTGCGACAATTCAAATATAGTGAATGTTACTATAAAATTTATAAAGGTTAAAAAATTACCAAATGCTTGTGGGTTCCCTCCTGGGTGCTCAACCCACCAGTGTGTAGCGACCCGCCTTTCTGTGAGGCTCAGTTTGTCTTTTCCTTAGTTGACCTATCGATAAAGGTCGGGTGGCTGGCCTAGTGGCGCTGCAGCTCACTAAGCGTGGCATCCCTCAACCATGAGCTACTCATTTGCCCCTTCCGGATAGGATGAAACATATCCCGCAATCGCTTGGAGGACCTAATCTTCCAAGCCCTCTTCACTGCGGGCTCATGCTCGGGGTCAATGTAGAAGGATTTCTGCATACAAAATTCATAGCATACAAGTTATTATATATAAGCATACAATTAAATAATATAAACATACATTTTAATAAAAGCAAATAAATCATAGAATTATCTCCCAGTCCTCCCAAACACAACTCCCTGGTGGTCTGTTGGATGTCACTCCATGTAGGCCACGGATGGTTATACCGACTCTGTATAACCTCCGTGATCTTGTGGTTATATCGATTACTACCACTTAAGTAAGTGGATCATCCATTTGATAAGAATCTGTATTTATATTTTCCTCTATTCCAATCCTACCTCTTGGTTTTATCTTGTTCACAACCCTCCACTGTGACCTACTTTTTCCAAGATAAGACAAATAATATACTTGTCTAGAATCTTAGGCTATAATGAATGGATCATAACTTCTATATCTTCTGGTGTGATTGATTTTAATGAATTTGTAATTGTTGTGTTGCTGTGTCCCAGTAAGTCGGGTAGGATCATACCATTCACATTTGAATAGGACACATTTATTTGTGAGGTCACCAACGTATTGAAACTCAAGGATTTCTTGAATGTCACCATACCAATCACATTCTCTGTCCCCAGTATCGCCTTTAACACAAATACCGGTATTGTCAGTTTTTTTCCTCACATCCTAATCAACTGTGTGAAACTTGTACCCATTAACTTAGTACATGGGCCAGCTTACTACTTTATTTTTTGGCCCCCAAGCTAAATTAAACAAATGAGGACATGTTACACCATTATTTTTATCATGAACCAATGTACATATCAATTAGACTTATATCAAACAAAATTAACATATAAGAGTATATTGGGTTACATAATCTTAAACAAGTGGACTTACATGTAATCTAAACTAATCTGGAAATTGTTGAAGAGCATCTTGACAGTGCAGTTGCTCAAAGTATTTGTTGTTGAAAGTATATTTTATGTTATTATAAAGATGCATAACATCAAACTTTCACTAAAAAAGGAATTGTTGACTTATAATTTGAATGGTTGCACCTCATCACAATTTATCAAAATATGTAAGTGTGTAGAATTCTAGTCCTGGGAAGTCAGCCATCGAGCCATGCTCTTTCCAGCTACTCGACCAGCTTGATTGAATATAGAGAAAGTTTGTGGAATAGAACACTCCCCTCCATCGTCATTACGACCAACCCGAGTTATCCTAGATTGAACATGTGGTTGAAAGTAAAAACGAGCAAAAATTTGAAGTCTCTTTTGCTAGATAAGCTTGACATATTGATCCTTTCACTTGAGACATATTCTTCACGGTTCTTTTAAACCCTCCTATTTTCCTTTCAAATGGATATATCCACCTGTATTGAGCTGGTCCACACACCTGTGCTTTATATGTCAAATGTACGGGCAAGTGTTCCATTGAGTCAAAAAACCTAGGAGGAAAAATTCTCTTTAATTTGCAGAGAATTATGGGAATATTTTTTTCTATGACAAGTAGATCATCAACCCCAAGAGTAGAAGGGCATAAATCCCTGAAATACTGACTAAGCTCAGTTAGGGGCTTCCAGACAACATTAGGTAGCTCTTTGAATGCAATTGGCAGCAAACACTCCATGAAAACATGACAATCGTGGCTTTTCATACCAACAAGCTTACTTTGGGCAACATTGATGCACCTACTTAAGTTAGAAGCATAACCATCAGGCATGCTCAATTCCTTTAGCCACTGACAAACAGATTATTTCTGATTGGAACTTAGAGCATATTTAGCCTTTGGTTTATAGAACTGACCATCTCTTGATTCTTGTAAGTGCAAATCAGGCCGTGTGCAATGCTCAACTAGATTATGCCTTGCCTTGTCGTTGTCTTTGGTTTGATCTGTATCCAATACAGTATTCATAATGTTGTCAAACAAATTTTTCTCAATATGCATGACATCTAAACAACGACATACTAGATTATCCTTCCAACACGGTAACTCCTAGAAAATACTTTATTTTGTCCAAGTATGGTATACTCTGTACCCTGGCATTTGCATTACCTTTCCAATTTATGTTATTTTTGGGAATTCCTTAACTCGATCCCACATTTCCCGGTCACATAGTCTAACTAGAGGCTCATCATGCTCAACACAATTTCGTTTAAAGCCATATCTACTTTGCCTATGTGGATTATCATAATCTAAGAACCTTTTATGACTATCAAACCAAGGGTTCTTTCCTCCATATTTCAGGGTGAATGCTTTAGTATCCTCCATGCAAATCGGGGATGCTAATTTGCCTTAGGTCATCCATCCAGACAACATTCCATAAGCTGAAAAATCATTGATGATCCATATTAATGCAATTCTCATCATGAAATTCTGCTTTATTGAAATATCGTAAGTAAGAACACCCTGACACCATAACTCATTCAGTTCATCAACTAGGGGTTGAAGATACACATCAATCTTAGCCTTTGGATTATCAGGGCCAGGGATTATATATGTTAAGGACGGGTAAGGATCTTTCATGCACATTTCAGGAGGGAAATTATAGAGCGTAACAACTACAGGCCAACAGGAATAGGGTTTGCTAAATTGATTATTCGCAGTAAATCCATCTGGACAGAGTCCCAGTCTAACATTTCGTGGGTCACAAGCAAAATCAGGATACTGTTGATCGAACTTTTTTCATGCTTTACCGTGTGATGGATGCGTCATCGCATCTTCATCCCTCTGATTTTCACTGTACCACCTCATATGAGGAGCCAAGCTCATTGATGCATATAGTCTCGTGAGTCTAAGGATTAAAGACAGATAGTGCATTCTTTTTTGAGGGACATCGTTATACCTCACACTTCCACGTCTTTTGGGTTTAATCCTACACTCTTGGAAAAACTTATACTCAGTCAATGAAATATTATCTTTATAATAAAGCATGCAATCTTTCAAGTAGCAATCAATCTTTATTTCCTTCAACCCAAGTTTAGAAACTAATTTTTTAGTTTGATAAAAATCTTTTGGAATTACATCGGGGTTCAGACTTAGCTCACTTATCAGTGCAGCCCACTGATCAAAAGAACTTTGGCTTTAATTCCTTTCAGACTTAATGCTCAACATTCGAACTGCTAATGACAATTCAGAGTGCACCAATCCTCCCACAAAACTTGATTGGCTGCTTCTACGAGATTATAAAACCAAGCGGCATCTTGGTTGGGCTCCTCGACTGAAGGCTGCGAATAACGAGCAGCAAATTCAGACCCAGCAGCATTAAACACCATCTCTTGATGCCTAGCCAAGTTATCCTCCCATGGCACATTACCCATGTCGTTCTGAGTTATATGGATCCCACCAGAACTAATTCCAGTTTGAAACACACCCACTTGATTCCATGCACTAGGAACTTCCCCATGCTCGGTTCAAAACCAATAGTTAGGCATGAATCCTTACTTGCACAAATAAACCCTTATTATATCATCATCTAAATACTTCCTACATTTGCACTTATTACATGGACACCTAACTTTTGCCTCATTAATGAACTGTTGCGTTTGACATGCTATCCTCATAAATTCTTCAACACCACTATAAAACTCTGACTTAATCCCCCCCTCTATTAGGATGCAATCTATCGTACATCCATGACCGGTTTAAAGGTAACATTGCGTTTGTGATAAACAAAAGACCCTACAATTTTTTAAGGACGTCAAATTACTTCTATCAAATACAATTTTAATCTATTATTCCCACACAAAAATTAACAAAATTTTGACAGCACCTCCCCTATAATTAGGAGCATCCATTGTTAGATATTTATTGTATTTGGTCTTTAAAACATATTCAATTGGTTGGTCTTTAACTTTTATTTAACAAACTCAATTGCCTTTTAAGTTTTTAAGTTTTTCTTAATATAGTTACATTTTTTAATCTATTATTCCCACACAAAAATTAAAAAAATTTCGACAGCACATCCCCTATAATTAGAAGCATCCACTATCAAATATTTATTGTATTTGGTCTTTAAAACATATTCAATTGGTCTTTAACTTTTATTTAACAAACTCAATTGCTTTTTAAGGTTTTCGGTTTTTCTTAATATAGTTACTTATTTTAAACTATTTCTCCCACACAAAAATTGACAAAATTTCGACAGCACATCCCCTATAATTAGGAGTTTCAATCGTTAGATATATCAGTCAATTCAACAATTATAAATATTATTATAAAATCAACAATAGAATAGGAATAGTGAAATAGTTACATGTTAATAATTACATACAATTCACATAATCCTAAAAATCGTTCTATTGTGCATATCCTTATAACTCCACAACATGTATTCTACAATCTCCGCAAACACAAAGGATCCCACAACAAACAAATCAAACAAATCTGGGAAGGACCTCTACGCCTTTCCCCTCAGTCATGCAATCCCCATTTCCTACAACTCTATCCTAGAAAATATAAGTCTCTACATATCATACATATGTAATAAATCATTAAATGATATAAATAACAAGGATCCAGCAACTAACCTCTATAGCAGTAAAAAAAAAAACTAAAATGTAGGGAAGCTCTCTACATTCCACCAAATCCAATCCTGAAAATCGAATATTATAAATTTCAATAACTACAATTATATACATACAAAACATAGACTAATATAAAGAAAAAGAATGGCAAACCAATCCCAAAGTTGATAGTCGCTATGACCCTCAACCAAAACTCGTACAATAGCAAATTAATAATAATAATTAATCACCAATGCAACAAACACACAACACTATGGGTGTAACATCCTAATTTTTAACCCAATACTCTAGAACATACTTAGGTTAATCATTAGTCTGTTACTTCATAGTTCTCAATTTTACTTAGAAATACTTAGCGGAAAATACGGGTAATTTTTTTTTTTGAAATACAAGGTGAGAGCCACGTGATGCGATGTAACAAGTAACGGGCAAAACATACATCTCATAACGTTATAGCATAAAGCACATAAAGGCACATCATGGGAAAACACTGAATATCATCTTATATATATATAACTTGCCCACTTATAAGTGTGGGACTTAATTTGGTTCAACACGAGTAATACAATCTAAAAAGGAAATACGAGAGAAAATGCAACGGAAACTATAGAAGCAACTCCCCTACCCAAGTGCAACTAGCGGGATGACCTCTAATACAAAAGAAGGTTCATCTCCATCTAAGTGTGTGTGCTCTGCACTGGTACTCCATCTGGCCGATCATCACCTTCCCATCAAGGCGCCCATCTCGCGAAAAGAGGCAAATATCCTGGAAACTAGGCGAGCTCCTCGAGCCGTGAAGAAAGCGAATCTGGATCGAGGCGTGACCCAGCGGTGTGGCCGCATCTCCGATCAAGCCGTGCAAGCCGTGGCTGAGTCACGCAGATCTCACCGCCTCCCCTCAATGGTGGGGAGAGGGGCGAGCTCTCGCTTATACTGGATGGGTAGGCGGGTCCTGACGGCTCTGGTCTCGAGAAGTAGGTCCAGGGCACGATCGGGATAGTCTCGCATGGCTAAGGCGGCGTGTGCATGCGAGCACTTTTCGCTATGCGTGACGCGCGCACTCAAAAACCTGCTTGTCGTCACCATAGGGTGCAGTCGGGGAGAAGTGATGGGTGTGCACGGGATGAGCTGGCGGCGCCCATTTAACATGAAAACCCGCACCTGCACCGTCCTCAAAATGGTATGACTCGTGAGCGGGTTATAGTGCACCTCCCATGTAATAGGCGTGTCCACGAACACTACTGACGTTGCCATGCTCAAGACGTGACGGAAAGAAAGAGATAGAAGGAGTGAGAATCTTGCTAAAGAATCTCAATAGGGCCTCCTACTACCTAGGTGTCATCATCTACGTCTTCAGGAACCTTGAGTTTAATTATACAAAATGACTGAACATGCATCAAGTTCATTTTAAACTTCAAAATATACTTTAGCCAAGGTCCATTCATTTTAGGATGATCTTAATGTCCTGAATGCAACATAATAGAAGATGTATGCATGGCACTACCTAATGCACATACATAAAACATAACATCAAGCATCATCATACTCAGTGGCATAAAGTGGCAATAGTAACGTTCATATGGGACAAATTTAGTGACATAATCATAATCATGAAACATCTCTTCCTCATGGGCCACCCTAAAAGACAATCGGCCCCGTGGTGCTCGGCCAAGACCGTGTCACGAGACGTGTCACATCTCTAGGTTATGAGCTCATACCTTAACTAGTCGTCACTAGTTCTTACTTACCAATTAACGATAAGCGTATCATAAATCATAAATCCCGACTATCTGAGTACGGGTTAGGAGGCAAACCTCTTAGGGGTGCTCGGCCGAACCAGTGTCACCTAAGAGTATAAAATGGTACCGATGTCACATGAGTTCTATGGAGGTGCTCGGCCGAACCGGTGTCATCCTAGAACCCATCTTAGTACCTTAATTTTCAAAATCTCTTTAAGTCCCCAAATTTGTCGGAAATTCGGTGGCCCGATGGCATCACGCCGGATTTCTTCCAAATTTGCTTTATACCACACAAACATATATCCTCATGAATTCCTCATATGAATAACATTAACATCCTTCACATAACACATACATCATCATGGAACATTCAACCGTTTATCCTTACGGTAGCTTATGCTTTGACCCTTACGGGTCTTAATCATGAGATATGGTCCTCTAACATCCGTCGCTCATATTTTATGCACCTAAGGGCCCATAATTAAACATCATTCATAATCCTCATGTTCACACTTAAATCTGAAAAGCATAGGGCAGAATTCCTAACTTGTGATTACGGGGTTCTAGAACTTACGTTTTAGACCCTTTCTCGGTTCCGTCTTCGTCTAAGGCGCTATGAATTAAATCTAAATAAATTATGAGGCATTTCTATGCTTAAGGACTAATTATTAATCATGTTTATCATGTCGTAAGGGTGCTGGATAGAATCCAGAAAAATAAATGTTCTAAGAGTTCTAAACTTGCACTTTTACGGTTTTCTAGTTACTAGTTTCCCTATAGGTGCTAGAATTTGATTCTAATCCAAATGTTACCAAGTTTTTCATGTCTAAACAATCCTAATCTAATTATTCTCCCATTAAAACAGTTTGGATAAGTTCCAAAAACAAATGGGTCAAAACTATGTTAAATTCTGGCTTTACGGTATTTCTAGTTAGTTAGTTTCTTACCTATTATGCATAGAATCATTTTTACATCATCATATGATATTTTCACACATTCTAACACATCAAAACATCATCATACAGCATCACACTCATCATATCAGAACCGAAAACATTTAGCTTCAGTAAAGGATTTAAATTGACATTTCTAGGTACATAAGTTAACTAGTTTCTCTTGGAATCAATTTAGAATTTCTAAAACTCTTTGCAAATCATTTTAATTCATCAAGAGGCTAAGAGAAGCCTTAGGTCAATGACCAAAATATATTTCATCTTCTAAAAGGGAATAAAGTCATCTCTCATGATAACATAACCTTGAAAAGTTTTGTCAAGCTTTAAGGAAAACTTAGAACATAGACTATTGGTCCTTGTAGCTAGATGAAAACTCATTGCAAGTCCATCATCACTACTTGGCCGAAAACATGCATTCAAAGAATGGTTTCACATTAAACTTTAACTTGAAATGAAATGGGCAAGTCTTTGAGCTCTAGGTTCTTAAGTTATGGCATAAAATAAGCGTGCTCATGCTTTCCATTTTTAATCTTTGCTTACAAAATAAAGTGATGACGTAAGATAAATATGCAAGGCATAAACTTAAACGTGTAAGCTTGAAAGTAAATATGAGAGGCATAAACTTTAAACGTGCAAGCTTGAAAGTAAAGATGCAAGGTTCAATTCTTTATTTTAGTGCTCTTGGCCCAACAACAATCGACTTTAAGGCCGAAATAGATAGGCATTCGAGAGATTAATTAGGTGATGATGCAAGTTCAATTCTTTATTTTAGTGCTCTAGGCCCAACAACAATCGACTTTAAGGCCGAAATAGAAAGGCTTTGAGAATTAAATTAAGTGATGATGCAAGTTCCATTTTAATCTTTATGTTCTTAGGTGATAGCTTGAAAGTAAAGGTGCATAACAAGAATGTAAATATGAGTGCAAGCATAAGATAAATTATGCAAGTTCATTTATCTTTCTAGAGCTCTTAACAAGACTTTAAAGGAACTTAAACCTCAACCCAAACTCATCAAACCAAGACAAAGTAAAGTTTAGAGTTCTTAGAACTCAACATAACATTTTTAGAAAATCAAAACATTTTGCATGTAAAAGGAAAGTAAATGGCCGAAATTTCAAGGAACACAAAAAGAACATTTTGAAACTCTTGAGTCCATGATCTTGATGATATATTAACACCAACACCATGAGACCTCATCATTGAGTCCTTAGAACCATTTTAAAACATCATCAAAGTTAAAGATTCCAAAAGTTGGAGAAAGGAAGAACTAGAAGTATTTTACTCAAGAACAAAGATCAAGCTCTAGAGTTTGTTTCAAGTGATGAACATCATCATGAAACTCTCATCATCAAGCTCTCATTCCTTTGTTCTCCTAGGCCTATGGCCGAAAATGAAAAGGAAAAAGGAGTAGAAGAGAAGTTCTAAAAAGAAACAAGAGAAACTATGAACATCAAGCTTGAAACAAGAACTTTAAAGAAAAGAATACATGAAAGGAAATCCCTACTTGGTGTGATGAACTTGAAGATGGAAGAAGAAGATGAAGAAGATGAAGAACTCCAAGAACTTGAAGAACACAAGAGCTTTGAGAAAAAAAGAAAAGCTTTGAGTGTTCCTAAACTTAGCAAATGATCTAAAAGTGGTGCAAGCTCCTCAAGGCATTCTATTTATAGAGAAATGAAACAAATGAAGGGTGTGAATGGGCTGATGAGTTTCAGCCATTGTGTGCAGAATTGGAGGGCACCCATGAGTTCCATGAGGTGAGATAATGTGGTCTTGAGGCATGGTGAGGTATGGCTCAAAGTATGGTGAGGTATGGTTCAAGGTATGGCCTCAAGCATGGTTCTTTGTGTGGGAAAACAATTCAACATGTGGTCAATGGGGAGGTGTGCTGGCCGAAATGCATCAGCCCATGTGGGGTTGTGTTTGCATTTTAATTGTGGTTTAGAGTTGTGTTTAGGTGTATCTTTGATTATGTTTAAGATTAAGAATTTGTAAGAAAGTGTTTAGGTAAGGAAAATGGATAATTAAGGAGTGGTCTTGCACCATTAGTGAGTTAGATCCTCAATTTAGAGTCTAAACAACTCTAGACACACTTCCTTGATTTAAGGAATTGGAGAGAGAAAACACTATTTAAGATTCCAAGACTAGGAATCTTGAGTTCTAAAAAGGGATTTAAGTTTAATCTAAGTAATTTTAGGTTCTAATTAACTTTAATAAATTATTTTGACTCTAGATTAATTAGGGAAATTAATTAATCTTCGTTTAGAGTATAATATTGCTTAGGTTTGCTTAATTACGTCATTAAGCTCAAAAACACTATTCTAGGGGCAAAATCGTAATTTTGCACTAAAACTGGTCGGGACCACCGGGACTTGAACAGAGACCTCTAGATACATGAAAACGTGTTTTTAAACCTCTGAGAAAAGTTTCGGGCGCAAACGACACTTCTACTCGTGTAAAAACGCTATAGGGGTATTTTGGTCATTTTGACCTGAAATTGCGGAAAACGAGATTTTCGCCCTACATTCAAAGGCCATTCAATCCCCTTCAAACATTGAGTTGACCCTTCGAGGACGACCGAGTTGGTTACCCTCGAATTCGGGTCACGAAATGACCTCAGGGGCATTTTGGTCATTTCCCTCGAACAGAAAAATCGGGGTGTTACAATGGGCACCCATAAATAAATAGGAAAAGTTAATCAAATCAAAAAACTAAACCAATTCAAATGATCACCAAAGCGCAGGGATCATAGAGGTGGCCTCCGTTTCTCAAACGGAGCTCCGATGGCGGTGAACGGAGGGGAAAATCATGGCGGCGGTGTACAATTAGCTAGAGAGAGTGAGTGAATTTAGAGAGAGAATGAGGCTTCTGAGTGAGGAGGAAGAAGGGTCTTCGGGGGTATAATTCATAGATTACTGACGGGCTTACCGACAAGTACGCATTTAATGAAACGCAATGTTTCATTAAAAGTACTTACCGACGGGTTAATGGTAATACAAAGGGTTTACACGGTAGTAACAAAAATTTCAAAAACCCGTCGATGAACCCATTGATAAGCACTTTTAATGAAACGTTGCGTTTTGACCACCCATTGGTAGATTGGTCGGTAAAGCAAGTAATAATAATAGCTATTTAATATAATATTTTACCCGTCGATAATTTAATTCATATAACAAACACATTACATAACCGTTGGTCGACCCATCGACAAGTTATATACTAAATAATTAATATTGAATATAGTAATTGCCAATTGGTAAAACCATCGGTACACCAATTGGTTGTTTTACACGCCAACTGGCGTGTAATATGCCATCATTTATCGACGGGTTCACCGATGGGTGCTTGCAAGTGTCATAATTATTTCCAATAACGTGTCAAACCGTCGTAAAGACCGTCGCTTATTACCGACGGGTACGAACTCGTTGATAACAGTGTTGGTTTCCTGCATGTTTCTGGTAGTGTAGTCCGAATAGCCAATTTTGAAGCTCCAAATTTGTCTAATTTTATTACTATAGAAAATGATCAAATTTAGCTTTGAAATGTTTAGAGGTTGTTGTAGAAATCTTGAGATTTAACATGAATTTTTCTAGGAGTTGTCAAGCTGTGATAGAAAAATTAGGAATTTTGGCTATTGGCTGAGTATAGGTGGCGGCTGACCACCGAATTTATATAATTTTGTTAAGATGACTAGAGACCTTGTTTTGATCTAAATTTTACAAGATCCTATGAACACGTTGAGGTGTCTTGGTGAATTTTTGTAGCTTTGTTTCCCATTATTTGAATTGTGAACTGAATACATTGTTGAGAAGTGATATCTGACTATTGTGTTGAAAGTGAATAAATTCCTTTAAATTGTTGTTATAATGGAATTTGGCTGTAGTGTGATATGAATATTTGATTGTGAATGCTTGGGTATAGGACTTGTGATGTGTATTAATCCGTACTAGAGAATTTAAGGATTGGTTTTTGAGGCATGATTAGAAATGTTTGTGGATGAACACCTATATGTGATCAATGCATGCATTTGAAAGAAAAAAAAAAGAATATGTGCATGCATGTGAGAAAAGAGAGTATGTGAACCTAAATTGTGTATGTTCTAATATATGGGTAAAAAAAGAAAAGAATTATGCCAAATATAGGGGTAGGCAAATAGAAGAGATTGTTTTGAATTAATTTGAGTCAGAAAATATTACCAGCTTGGAATAGATCTATTTGAGATTCAGAAGTAGGAAAAAAAATTTTTGATGATCATCTACAGAAATGAGCTCAGTCCTAATAAGCAGTCTATTTCTCAAGTGTAGTGTTACCTATTGATATAAATTGGTATAAATTCGAGGGAAAAAGAAAAGCACAGAGTTGAGTTCTCAAGTCACAATGGAATTATGCGAGGATTATTGATATTGCATTTGATTTGCATAGACTTTATGGTTGACATAATATGACTTACTTAAAATTTTTGAATCACAGGAACCCATTTCAAATATAGAGTTTACAAAGTTTACATCATTACTAAATCAATAAGCATGCTTGCATTTTAGAAATAAACCAAAGTGGTTAAAATTGATATTGATGATATGTTTATGTATGAGGGAGTGCCCTATTGAAAATCATCTAATATTCTCATCCCAGCATTTGTATGTATGTTCTGTTATCTTTAGATCTTGTAGATGCCATCCTTAGTCATCTTCATTGACATGCCATAGTGGGGTGGCATTTTGATCCATCCTTGGATTCGTTCTTTTTCAAGGCCTATTCCTAGGTTCGTGTGTATATATTTTTCAGCAGCTCGTTCACCCTTTTCAGCGCCTCTTCGTCCCCGAGTTTCCAAACAATGGTGTGCCCCTGCACATGGCATACCCAATCTTTATTGTACCCTGCCCGCTTGCACTACCAACACCCCCTCTGGGGAACATCCCAACTTAGTCCTCCTCATCTGACTCTGACACCTCTACTGCCTCCAGTTCTTCAGTTGGAGGTGATACCATCATCCCAATGGCAAACAGTTTCCTTTAGAGGGCATAGAACATATTTAGGAACCCCCATTGTTTGTATATAGCTATCACCTAGCTTAGTGACTTAAATACCTGCTGACAGGTTTATTTTTATTGTTGAGGCCCTTTATGTACTTATGCTCTCTTTTGTTGGGTCTTAGGGTGGAGCAGGTTATGCCATGACTTTTGTTGTACTTTAGTGTTGGTACTTGTGTAGTTCTATGACTTAGTATTTGGGATGACTATATATATCTATTGACTTTGTTGGGTTACTACTACTGATGTTTCACTTGATGTGTATACCAATGATTAAGGATAAGAAACTACACCCCCCATTTTAAAATGCTTGTCCAATTTTAAATGTGCACATGGATTAAAGATATGATTGAGAAAGTCTTGATCTTAGAAAAATTTAGGTGTGTTTTACCAAATTATCCTCATCATTTACCTCTCTTTTCTTTAATTATTTCTCTTTTTTTCCACTTAGTTTTTCTTCTATACCATTAAATAGGGTTAATTTCTCTCCTTTACTATTTAATAGGGATATAGTTGGAAAATGATAGTTAATATTGTCTAGATTTCTTAAATGAACAACTATTTATGAAAAAATAAATTTTTAAGATTTGACATTTTCAAATTGAAGGAGTATAAACCTCCAAGTTGAATATTGTTCAAACAAGAATTGAGTATTTTTTTTCTTTGTACAAAGCAATTTTGATTAAGTGTTGATATGTTGAAATTTTGGCCAAAATTATGTAAAACTAATTAGAACTTTAGGTTGCATTTGGATGGAGCATTCTTAAATTTCAAGGAATTTAAAATGTAAAAAATTCCAATTACTTCAGTTGAATACCCTTTATTTTTAAATTTTTTTGTTTGGATAAGGTACTTATATAACTCAATTTACAAAATACTTTATGTTTGCTTGCATAATGAAATTATATCCCTTTCTCTATAGTTAAGAATAGATGATGGGGAACTAGTGAGGGTTAGCTTAATGGAAGTGGGTTGAGTCCTTGATGAGTTTTACTTGCAAGATTAGGTGTTCAAATCCGAAAAAGCTCTCTTAGGGAGAGGATGTACCAATTAACCACTTCATATCCCCGAGACATAGTGTTAGCTCCAGAACCCTTGAGAAAGCTATCACAACATAAGTTTTAATTGACAACAAAACAAATTTTGGTAAAATATTTTGAAGAAATGACTAATGGGCTGTATAAGTTTCTTTAGTGCATAATAGGAATTCTCTCATATACAAGTAATTTATTTCTTGATATATTTTTCATATTATCATGATATAACATGATAGAAATCTCATTCAAAGTGATTAAAATTCTTAAGAATATGAAAAATAGCTCAAAAAGGGAATTACAATATGTAAGAAACTTAATAAAGTAAGCTAGAGCATTAGAAAGTGAAATTGGAACTTAAGAGGCAAATCTAAGACATCAAAAAGTGCAATATCAACTCAAGAAGACACTCTCTCATTTTCATATCAAGCTTATCTAATCGTGGTCACAATTTATGAAGTTAAGCTCTCTCTGAAGATCATCATGCATCTCAGAAAGAAGCTCACCTTAAATATAAAGAGCTCAGAAATTGTAGAAGTGTATCAAAAACTAAAGCATACATAAAAAACTACACAAGTCCACCAAAAATTTAAGGACTTTCAAATTTGAATGAAGTCAAAGCCTCAAAAAGATATGATTGCTACGCATCAACTTTATACTTGAAAATTCACCATCCTCAATGAAGTCTTCATAAGAAGAGAAGTTCAAAAACCATGCTCCATTTGAAGAATTAGTTTTTGAAGTATTTTTCAGCAACAAACAACAATGCTTTTCCATACTACACAGCTGTTTCTGACATAGCTCAGCACATGCATGTAGAAGGCTAATCCTAGGACACAAAAGGATTGATCAACACTTGTCAAGAAGAGAAAAAGTCAAAGGACAATGGTCCTATTCAAATTCAAGTATAAAAGAAGAAAGCATTCAAACACGAAAAAACTTTTGTATGCAAAACTTTCAAACATTCTTCATACTTTTGGAAGTTTTGTTCTAAATCATTTTCAATTTCTCATTTGGAAAATCTTCTTTCTTGTAATCATTAGCTAGCGTTCTTCTTTAGAATATTAGAACGAAATCTCTCTAATAATTTCTTTACACATTTCTTTATCTTAGGAAACTTGAGTGTATTCTTGGAATGAAAAACACCAAACTCATATCTCATGTATCTTGATTCAATAGTGATCAATGTGAGATCAGCTAGGAAAGGCTAGGATAGAAACTTCTTGCGAATGAGGGTTGACTGTACAAACTGCTTACTAGGAATAACTTGAGATAAAAAGACTATCATGATTTTTCTTGAAAGAAAAAGTGGTTTGGTGGGACTCTCAACAATTGTTGGTTGAGGACTGGATGTAGGCAACACTTAGCCAAACCAGTATAAAAGTTCTCTATGTGATTATCTCGATCATTCTTTCTTATAGTTTATTTCTTGTGTGTGCATATTCTCTTGTTTGTGCTATAAATTTGTTTGATTTTGCTTTATGAACTTATCTTTCTTACTGAACACTTCAGAAACACAGTTTATGAAGTATATTAACCTCTGATTTTCGCTGCTTCAAGTCTTAAGACTTGATAGAACTTGTTTAAGTGTCTCAGAAAGCAAAAGGTTTTTGAAGGTATGATTCAGCCCTCTTCTCGTGCTCTTTATATACAACCTACATATAGGCTTCCCTACCTAATAACCTTTTTTAAAAAAGTTTAGGAAAAAAAAAAGGATGAGTGATGGCCAAATGATGATGTGCAATGTTAGTCGAGCAATGATGGAGATGCTGGCAAGCAAAAGGCTGTCAACCATGCCTATGGGCAGTAGGCGAGCACGAGGTGAGGCGACAAGCAGGTAGCACGTAGGCAGGTGGGCAATTAGCAATAGGTGGCTGACGACGAGCGAGCAGTTGAGCTAGCAGCTAGTTGATTATTGGTAATGGACTTGAAAAAGTGAGAGTTACAAGACAAAGATGAGAGAGAATTTTATAATTCTCTTTATGGAGAGGGAATTTGAAAGCTACTTAATAAATGTTTTAAGAATATCTCATAAAATTATTT
Source organism: Dalbergia cochinchinensis (assembly GCA_031216125.1). Lineage (NCBI taxonomy): Eukaryota > Viridiplantae > Streptophyta > Magnoliopsida > Fabales > Fabaceae > Dalbergia > Dalbergia cochinchinensis. The sequence continues at coordinate 70,687,886 of CM062368.1, read as the reverse complement.
GGAATTTCAAAACTCCTTTGTCCTAATATATTCAAACAAGGAATTTCATGTCAAGTCATTTGAAATCCTCTCAAAAAATACATTGCCCTCTACAAATACTCCATCCAAATACATTCTTAAGGTCCTAGCCAACTTTTGTGCACATTATGAGCCTAAATAACTCTAGACAGAGTCATCATGCAACTTCATTAGTATTTCTTCTATTAGGTCAGCTTGTGAGTTCAGTAAATATCTTTTTTGTTTTCTGTTTTTTTTATCCAAGGGTGGAAGAATAAGTCGATTTGCTCTTATTTAATGGGCAAGATTCTGTCCCTCCTTGTTTCTTGTAAAGGTAAACCGTTGAATAGGACTCGGAGAATTTGTGTAGTCAGGTCAATTGTTGCATCTTTACCTTTTCATTCCATACCATACCATACCATACAAGTCTTGGGACCTCCTAAGCATGCTTGTTAGTCTATTGATTCTTCTGCTAGAATTTTATTTAGATGGAATAAAACAGATGGGACAAGACTTTAATCTCTTGAGCTGGCAAGTTTAACAGGACCTAAGTGATATAAACGTTGGGGTTAGACAATATAGACCTGCAAATGTCTTATTACATAGCAAACGCATGGAAAATTAACGAAGAGGAAGGTAAGTCAATAAAGATAAATTTGCAAATACATCTAAATTTTTCTAACATTGGGACTTGCTCAGTCATGTCCTTAATACATGTGCACATTTAAAAATTCATGCTTACTTGAGAAGTAATTTTCAAAGGTGTCATACACTTATTTGAAAACAGGGAGAGTAATTATATGCATTATTAATTAGAAAGTATTTTTTCTCTTTATCAATAATTGCAAACTTTATAAATTGCTTTTCTAAATTCAATTTCGTAAAAAGAAGTTTTATTATATTATTGATTTTTGAATTGAAATTAATAAAATAAAATATGCTTAAATATTTTTTTGTCCCTAAAAATAAGCACATTTTAATTTGGTTTTGGTTCATGAAATTATATTTTTTTTTCAATCCAAACATTTTTAAAATTATTTAGTTTCAGTCCTTGTCACGTATCATTGATAGCTGTTGTGTATGGTTGAATGACTTGATTTTCTATTAGTCAGTTTTGCTAAACAGTTTAGGGATAAGGACTAAAACTAATCAATGTTAAAAACATTTGGAGTGAAACCAAATAAATTTATTTTTTCAAGAGGCAAAATCGAAAATTGTTTATTTTCAAAGATCAAAAACATCCTAGAGCTATATTTCAAATAAGAAATCAAATCTTCTCAAATGAAATTTTTTGTATTATTAATTTTCAAAGTGGAAACATATTATTATTGTATTTAATGCAAATTAATGTTTTTCTATTGTGATTTTATAAGTAAATTATCATAATTTACTATTCAAAATAAATAAAGAAAAAATGTATTGCTGTATCATTTCAAAAATGATAATAAACTTATTTTTCCATGATTTGCATAAAAAATTACAATACTATGAACTTTAGGAAAAAATTAGAAAAAGGATTTGTTACCTTAGTAATTATTAAGAAAGAGAAATATTTATTTCTTCAGTTGGTAACACATTAATTACTAAAATGGGTAAAATAACAAGTGAAGGAAACATAGGGTTATTGAATTCTTTGATAGGGGAATCGTTAGATATTTCCTACTTAACATAGATTTTAATGAGCCAAAGGAGAAAGTAGATAAATACCATTAAGTGGGTTTAATTTTAAAACATTAAATTTAATAAATAAAGATAGAGAAATGAACAAATTAATAAATTAGCAAATATAATAAAAACTTAAATATAATGTTTTATCAAATAATATCATCAAATAATTAAGCATTTAGGAGATACACATGGTAAAAAAATTATTATTTTGATTCAAATAAACTAAATAATGTAACTTGTATGATTTTTAAAAGTGAATTATGAGAAGGTACACAACTATAAATTTGAATTTCACCGATATCATGTACTTGGGGTTATGTTATAAAAGTTAAATGTCATATTTAGTGATAATTTAAAATTGAATTGCTTCCCATAAATGAAAATTAACCAAAATTTGAAGGCCAATAATACTTTGAACTGTGATATGCACGAAACACATTACAGGAGGGCACAAAATTACTTGTAATGAACCCTCCTTCTGGCTATATATATTTGTACAACTAATGTTTGGGGTGCACTAAACTTCTGTATCTCTCAATTTCATTCTATCATCTCAGAATTTCCCTTAATCCAGGTCTTATTCTATCAGGGGTACAACCTCAAATATGTCTTCTATAGATAGGACATTGTTGGACCAACTTGACAAGGCTCTCGGTGAACAAATATCAGTAAGTGAATTTGACAACCCCATCTTTTTGTTCCTAACAAGACTATGTATAGCCAACAAGTTTCATACTAGTATATGGTTCTTAACAATTTCATTTGCATCACTAGGGTTTTCTCAACGAAATTAAAGAATTAGCTAAGGTAACTCAGGGTAACTTAGCTATGGTTCTGGCAAGGGCAGAGGAAGTTGATGTTACTCCAAAAAAGAGAGGAAGAACACCAACTAGTACCCTTGTAGGGGAAATATTTTTTTCCTTAGAACTTCCAGAAACTTACACTAACATGGACTTGGACAATAAGGTAAGCGACTAGTATTAGTCCTCAAGAAAATTTTCTTTTCTTTTCTTTTCTACTTATGTTTGATTGCATGTCGGATGAACAACAATATATAATTTTAGTATAATAAATTGGTTTCTAAATGATACATTACGGAAAATATGATTGTGTAACAGATGCTCAGAGGTTACACTTGTGAGTTTCTGATAAATGAAAGACTACAAAATTGGCACGTCGAAAAAAGGCAACGAGTTTCTGGGGAAGCACAAGATACTGTAAGATAGCACTTACTGAAAAATAAGATTAAATTGTTGTTGATTTTTTTACTCTCCAAATTGCGATAATTGGTATTTTTAAGGATAAATTATCTTGCTAGTTTATCTGTAATGTTTTATTCTGCTTCAAATCAAATTGTCAAGATATTTTAAATATGCCGGCTAACATCGACAACTAACATATATCTTATGCAGTACTTTTGTCACCTAAGTTCACAGCAGAAATTTCGTTCAAAGAGGGATGTAATCCAATTTGTTCTTTATGAATCTTACCATGGACGAAAAAAGGTGGGCAAGGCTTCTATGAGTAACCGTGAATATTATGTTCAACATTATTTGAACCACTATATATAAATGTTCTAAATTACAATAACCGGAAATTGAGAATACTGAATATAGCTATTGATAATGTATTTGTTACTTTTTTCTTTGTCTAGGATCCATCTACATCCCGTGTGTCATTCAAAACAAGAAAGAGGTCTTACGGCCCTAAAGAGATTAAAGAAGAGAAGAAGATGTCAAATGATGACAAGCCAGAGGAAAATTGAAGTTAGAACAGGCTCAGTAAAGCGTGGCATGAAGATACTCCTAAGGCATAGTTTATTAAAATATTTGTGTGTGATTATTATCTATATATGTTGCTTTTATTTTCTCCAGCTAAGAAAATCACCAGTTGTAATGTAGTATGAAACCTCTTTATCTAAAAAGATAAAACCATACTTAATATCCACATAATAGAATACATATATTTTTTCCTAAAACATAGTAAGTTCCTATTGAATTGAAATATCATAATCCTTTATCAACTTCTTTCAAATGTTTTCTTAGGATTCACCCCACTACCACAGGAAACTCTTTTCCATTGGGTTCATCTTGTGGGACAACACTTCATCCGAAGGCAATGAACAATTCTTGTATTGCATGATGAACCCAATGCAAAGCAGCTTCTTGTGCTAGTGGGCTCGAGCCCAAAAAAAATTTGAATGAACTTATAAGGGATTTTGTTATTGCAATTCAACGGGACCGTCTGTGTTTTGGAAAGAAACATATATACGTTGTGGATACTAATTAAGGTTTGATCTTTCTAGATGAAGAGATTTCATACATTACTACCGGTGATTTCTTAGCTTGAGAATATAAAAGCAACATATATAGATAATACACACAGTAAAACATGAATATTTTAATAAACTATGTGAAGATTAATTATGGTTTGGAAAAATTAAAATGCCATGTTGGCCTTATTTTTTACTTTAAGCGTAAATGAAATTAGATATAGGGTGGCATAAGATCATATTTTGCAGTTTTGGACCATTTTGAAGGACCTTTCATTGTTCTTAATTATTTCATGTAGCTACATCTTATTGTCATTAATGAAAGTGGGTCACTTTAGTAAAATGAAAACAAAAATGAGGAAACAAAGGGACTGAGAAAGCAAGGAACGTAATCCAGTCTTTTACACTATATTTTATAGCTAATTAGAAAGTTGATAAAAAAGAAAAAAAATTCAAGAGATAGGCCAATTACTAACTCCATATGATCGATCCATCATGATTGTTGAACTATTAAGAATGAAGCAGTTCACTTATATTTTGATATATGTCTAGGTTCATAAGGCAAATATCACTGTATTATTGTACGCTATCACTTAGTGTTGTGACAAGTCTTGAGCTTAAAAGGAGCTATCTTTTCTCTATGCATACCTCATAAAAAAGAGAAAATATAATGACCTAATGGAATATATATATATACAGTGAGAAGAGTGATTTTCTATGAGAGTAAGAATTAAATCTAGGCCATATAATCATATATATAGATTGTTAGAATTAAAAGTTATTCAAAAGTCACATGATCACTTAAAAAAATACGTAACTTTATGTTTTAATCATGATCATTAATGTAAAATCTAATAGTCTAAATTTACTCCTTTTACTTTCATATAAAACACTCATCTCATTTGATCATTTCCTTATATAAATATATATATATATATATATATATATAAAAAAGTGTGGATCAATTTACTCTAGGAGTAAGTCTTGCATACTTACTCTATTCTATAACTCTTCATCCACATTGAATTTAATTAATCCGACCGTTGATTTATGCTATATTATATTGATGATCATGCATATCAAATTTCAGAAAAATTGGATAAAAATAGTCATGTAATCTACTAATTGATATTTACTTGTATTTACAAAAATATATTATTTGTCAAAATAAAATAAAATGATGAACTATCAAATCATTTTCAAATTGTATGAAACTTTATATATTTGATCTACTTAGTATGAATTTTAAATTCAACAATTCGATTGATGCAATTTCATGCCTAAAAAAATTATTTGATGAAGCATATAGGTCAAAACTTACTCCTAAAATAAATGGATTCCCATATATATATATATATATATATATATATATATATATATATATATATATATATATATATATATATATATATATATATTCACTGTACAAGGAGCCTCACTACTTTAAATGTATAATCTTCAATTTGGCAAGAGGAGTTATTCGACAATAAGATATAGTCTACTTTTTCAAACCCTAGTTACTCATGAAGACTATACATCTAAAATAATAAAAGCAAATAATGAATCTTTGGTTAGATACATTTTTAATACACATGATCCTTTGCTAACATTTATGATATACAAGATCCAAGTGTAGAGTATACTTTGTATCTTAAATATCTAGTTATTCTCTAATTCTTTTATACCTATAGGAACACATTATACATAAGAAATTAAACTTTCATAAAGAGGTAGACTTTGTGAAGAACATGGTTATATATAAAGCACACGAGTAGATTTTTTTTTTATTTTATTTCAAGCTTCGATGATCACTAGTAAACCAAACCTCTCCACCATCAACTGTTACTAGCACAGTATCTAAAGGGTATGTGTCATCATATGCTACTATTACATGCATAATATGCATGTGTCATCATAAGCTATTACTACATTGCATATTGCAAACATTTATATGACTATGGACATAAGTTGTGAAAGACAAACATGGTACGTAGTCATAGCTCCCGCAGCCTTTTATTCTTATACGAATAGCCTTTTCGATTTCTTTTGAACATAGTCTCGTGAATTGAATAGGTTGAGTGTTTGATCTTCTTCATGCATCAGTCTTTTTTTGGGGCATGTTATCCCTCAGTCTGTTGGAACCGCATCAACGTCTATTTCTTTTATCCCTTCAAGGATCTTGAGATTTCCTAATAAAGTTGTCTAGACTCTAGGTTATTTTTCCTGTTGTCTGATTTTCTGGGACTAGTCCTGTAGCACAATTCTAGATCCAACTTACGCTTAAGTCACCTTTGGATTCTATTATTTGTTACCTTTTGCTTTTCGGGAAAAATAAAAATGGATTTGAAATTACTTTAACGAAATTAGTAGGTAATTTTTGTTTTTTCAAACGTTTATTTAAACGTAAGCTTGTTAGTGAGAAAGAGCAGAATCATACATATAACGAATGGATAAAATTAATGATTAATTGATTCTAATGCCGCGTAATAATCACAAGGTATTCGTCGACAAATGCATATACAAATAACGTAGCATTATAGTATTTAATGCCCAAAAAAACATTATTTATCACGGCCATTAAAACAAGGCTCTTGCAAAACATTCAAACATAGATCCAAGTACATTAAAATGCATAAACTGAAATGACTGAAATAAAATAAAACATCTCAAAACCATAACAACAGAAGATCTCTAGAATGTTAGGTATCATCCTTCTAAAGTACTAGTCCATGATGCTCCTCTACCCCCTTGTAACACCTTAATATTTAACCTCTTATGCTTAAGCCATAATTGACTAATTATTATATTGTCACATCTTGATCTCATAATTAATCCTCTACTTTTAAAATAATTGTAATGGAAAATATATATATATATATATATATTGAAAACTAAAAAACAAGCCAGAGCTTCGTGCTTGGCAGAGACGTGTTGTTACACCTGTTAATCGTGAATTGCGCATAAAACATCATAATGTAAAGAGCATTCTCATGATCATTCAACTCATGTAAAAGAAACAGTTTCTGGACAGCATTTACACACACTACTAAAAAAGTGGTGATATGCCACGCTTTTTAACCCACGCTTCAAGGAGCCGGGCTAAATGGATAATTAACTGCACACAAATTTCACAAGCTTCTTTTATCTTTCACTTTCTATCATTAAAAGAAACCCACCCTTTTTACTCTTTAGCTGAGCACAAATCACACAGAAAAATCATTTTAGAGCATGATCAGGGTTCATCTGTTCAAATTCTTTGAAGCTTCATCTTGCTAATTTTTCTTTCATTTTCTCAAAATTTCACATTCAACATTTTTATATTCGATTTCAATTTGTGAATCTGGTTTTAGTAGTTGGAAGATAACAAGGTGATAAAACTTCACCTTGATTATTCATTTAATTTTGTTCTTGCATTAAAAAATAATCCCATGATAGAACTTCATGACTAATTTTTGTACTAAGTTATAGTATGCCTACGGTTGCACGATTTGGAGGCGTGAAAAAAAAGGTGGAGAAAAATAATTTATCCAAGCTTCCCTATCGTAGGCACCACCAGCCACCCGAACTCAGATTGAGAGTCGCAAATCCCTAGATATTGGATGATTGATGTCAAAGGTAATTTGAGTACATATCATATCTTTGCATCTAAAATTTAATGTTCTAACAAATATAATTCACAGATATTGGAGGAGTTACAAAAGTTGCACACTTGAGATTGAAGGACCTTTGGGTGCTTCCTGTTGGCACTAGAGTAGTGTTGCCTATTAATGATTGTAGACAGCCAATAGGCAAAGCAGCTGGTCTCTTAGGACAAGCTCTTGGACATGTTGGAGTAGATTTTGCTGCACTTCCAATATGTTACAAGTCATGGTCAGATGTTCCTAAGACTTACAAGAATGATATTTACAAGGACAAGTTAAAGGTAAAATTAGGTGTAAATTGGAGACTTATATAATGTTTTTTGTTTTATACTCACAAAATTTGCAACAATGTTTTGCTGATATTTTCTTGTACATTATAAGGAAAAGTTCATTATAGATGATGATATGGTGAAAAAGATCATTATGAAACGAATAGGAGAAATATGAAGGGGAAATCAATCTGATGTTTTTCATAAATTTTATAACCCAAAGATTAGCAAATAAGTGAAATATGCTAATCATCCTCCAGATATAAATCAAGATTATTGGACTTAATTTATTAAGTATCACTTGCCTCCCGCCACTGTGGTAAGTAAATCAAATTTTACGATTTATATATTCTAATTATTTCACATGGTTCACCTTTTCTTTTTGAACACTACAAAAAATATGCAAACAAAATGCACTAATTCGAGAGAAGCAATTAATTGTGCACTCTAGAAGATCTAAGACTTATCAAGGAAATAGTTTGAGATGGTGATAGTTTAATTGGTCAATAGTACTTTCTTTTTCATTTTTCTTTTGATTACGTCATTTACGATGAGTAATTTGAACATGGGTAGGAACTTGAGAGTGGACAGCCTATGAGTAGGGGAAAGTTTGTATTGCCACACATACTAAAGTAGGGGAGCATATGCCAATAATTCTACACAAATTGTTTGTGTAAGTATTTGTTGGAGAGCTAATAAATTGACATAATAGATCAGTTATAGTGTTATTTTAATGTTTTAAAGAATATTTAGTTTTTTTTCATTTTTGAATTAGTTTGAATTTTTAATATAGGAAAAAAATTATTGAACCAGAGAGTGAAGGGAGCTGTCCATAGGTAATTGCACCAAATAATTCCCTTGGTCAAGTGTTTGGAAAGGAGCGATCGGGTAGAGTTAGGGTTTGGGTTTAGGACCTTGTCCTTCCCGAGTACATGGAATCCAAAGGCAAAGCCATGATCAGGAGGGCTCTAGTTCTTCCTCAACCAAAGGTTCTATTGCTCATATGCAATAGAAAATTATAGATTTCGAAGCACAATTGGAAAGAAGGACTAAAAGTATACTTGAATTTCAGAATGTTGTGTCTCAATTCCTCCAACATAGTCCTACCTCATCGATGAATCCTAAACTTGTATCAATCCCTGCTTCAATGGTAATGCTCCTAACTAAAATCTCTATATTGCTATTCTTGACTTTTCTCACATAATGTTATTATTATTATTATTATTTTTAGGTTGCAAGTGCTAATGATGATGTTGAGCCAAGCAGTGGATATTTCTTTGCAGACGATGATTTTTAACATTTTTTGTAGCTATTTCTGTTTTGAACTCTTTACATATAGTACTTGAAAAGCATACTTGTACGGTATAGAGTAGTTAGCAAATGTTACATTCACAATTTAATTCCTTGTTGTATGACACTTACATTCTTAGCAAATAATAAATAGTCCCTTTGAATGGATATGATATTGGTTGAAATGCACAAGATTGTGGCTCCATTACTGTCCCCAAGGTAAATTTAGAATTTCTTATTTTGAAGCAATTTGAACATCAAATGTAGGGCTTACATCATCATGGAGTAGTAAATTTTGCTATTTTGCAGCAATTTCTCATTTTGATCTCTAATGATTATGGCCTGGTAATCAATTATCTCTAGGCTGATTAATAGCTTAAAAAAAAGTCAAATTAGCAACATTGTTGAACGGTGGACAAATGGTAGTTTTATGGCTAAATAACGGTAACTAACCATATTCAATAAATGTGGCTAAATGAGATGTTCCCACACTACGCTGCCGATAGGCGTTGGAACTTTATTTACCCACACACTAAAAACGTGGTTAAATGTCACCATCGAATGTGGCTAATTGACAAATTTTTTGTAGTGACATCACATAACCGTCAACATAATATAATCACAAGATAACAACACATAATATATATAGATGTGTCATAAGGTACTGTACGCCCATGGAAGGCACCTTCCCAACAACAACTTAATCCTAAACATAATTACACCAAAGTTGAAAAATTATAGAACACAGACACAACATATGTATAAGTAAAAATTTAATGAAAACGATAAATTATTCAAAATATTATTTATAAAAACTTCACTTAGATCTTATTTTCATATAAACTCAAAAAGTTATGTATTATTTCCTTTTTATAACCCTATTTGTATTGTATTTTTTATGTTAGAGTAAGAAAAAAGTATATTTTAAATTAAATACATACAAATTTGTGTCATTAATATGTCATTGGTGTGTCATGTAAGATCCAACACGGACATGTGTTCGACACATAGACACGGCATCCAATTAGTGTGTCCATGCTTCATAGCATGTGCTAACTCCCTAGCTCACATCTCAAGGGACTCTGGTATCCTGGCTTATAAGAAAAGGGTGAGTAACTCAAAAGAAACTATTTAGGGGTTAGAAAACTATTTAAATTGCTTGAATATATATTTTTTGGTCGAAAGGATGTTTGGTTGATTTAGATAGAGATTTTGAATCATACAAACTCTTAGGATTCGTTTGGATGTTGGAATTGGAATTGTGATGTAGAATTTTAATTTCAATTCACTTAGAATCTAAAATTTTATGTTTGATATACTAAATAATTGTAAAATGATTGTTAGGATATAAATGAGATAGATGAATAAATACTTAAATAGATTTTAATGAGGAGACAGATATTTAATAAGTTTTGAAATTGACAATTCATAAGATATGCATTAGGAATTAAAGAGAGTCCATTTTAGTTATTGTTCGAGCACAAAAATATTAGTTTTTTGAGGATTGGCATTGGCAGCAGAAAAACTAACTTATGAAGATAAAAAAAAAATATAGGTCAAAAATAGCCTATGACTGAGTATTTGGCTGATGAATGGGTGGTAATTGATAACACTCACATAGAGAATATAGCCAATGAAAAATTAACTTGAAACAACCACAAAAGGCTAAAATTCTCGTCACAACTTTAAATAGTCAAAGGCTGTGCTGTGGTTGTTAGAATGACTATCAATGCATATCAACAAAAAGCTTAGGATGAGAGCTTCCACATGCCAATCCCAGTTTACTAGGTTGAGGTTGCTTCAACCATAAAAAAGATCGTTTCAATACTATTTTGGCCATTTTTCTACTTTTACTATGTTAAAGCTAGCCAAACACTAGTTAAGATATTTTCTAAGATTTTGAGGATGTTTATCCACTCATATAAAGTGTCCTTTAAGCCTGATGACTAACAACAGCTAACCTTGGTTGAATCTCCATCAATCAAGAATAGTTATCCTTGTAAAAAAACTAGCCATTAGCTGAGGGAACGAGTCCCGCACTAGGCCTTGGTCCTCGTGACATTTGTCTACACACGAATTATTTCTAGACTTTGATTGAAGGAGAGATGTGCTTTAGAATGTGAATGAATGGGCTTTGAACAAGTCAATTACTTCCATGAAAATAGGGGCCATTGAGGAAGGTGGTTTTCAATTCAAATAATGGAGGCAATAGTTGAATAGCAGTCTTGGGAGGTTGCAGAAGAACATGAGGATTGCTCCCAACAAAATAGGATATGTGGCAAAGCATTAGCTAGCCTGCAGACTAGAACTACCCGTTACTAGAATTGGCCAAGGCTGACCTATTTAATGCTAGGATTTAGGTCCACATTTAGGAATTGTATTAATGTCGTTAGTATTGAATAAATTATTTCATTGTGCCTATAAATAGCTCTGTACTCAATTGAAATGAGGAGAGCTCAACATACAATGAATCAATGAAATTTCCATTTCCAATTCTATATGTTACTCCCAAATAAAAAAAAATGTAAAATCAGAGTTGAATCATCCAATTCCAACAAGCTCCAATTTTATGTTCAATTTAGATGCCAAACGTACTTAAAACCTTTTTTGTTTTTTTTGTTTTTGTCACGGGAGGGAAAATGGGGATAGGGGGTTGGAGGTATAGGGCAGGATGGTTTGAGATTCAAACGTTTTGATGCGAGGCACAAGTAACAACTAACAAGGCAATATCCATTTCCTCCGGACTCAATCGCTCTTTAAACCAATATCTGACTTGCTATTAGGTATTTGGGCCCATGGAAAGATACCGTTAAGTTGAAATAGATAATGTTGAAACCCGATAATATTAGTTTAACATTTAAAGAGTATAAAAATACTCAAACAAAATAAAACAAAAAATAGAAATCCATTTTTCACATGATTATGAAAATTAAATGCTTCTGCTTTTGAACATCTGGTACTAGAATGTAAAGGAGGGGATATGAATGAAATAAAAATGTCCCCTTATTTAAATATCTAAGTATAGAGAAAGATCTTCCTTTTGATGATAAAAATAAAGAAAAAATTATTCATCTTTATTATTTAATCTAAAATAAACTTGTCTCTCAAAAAATTTGGGTAAAATAATTTGAAGGCTGAGTTGGTCATCCTTTTTCCTTTTAAAATCATTGACAGAACATTGAGCCACTTTTTCTCTTCCTCTTAGCCAAACATATGATAGAAGTTAACGTAATAAAAAACCTCATAAAGACAGTGAATGTCAAGCTTGATAATCTGTGCTTTCATTTATCATGGACATACGGGGCTAAACGCTTGGACCCAACAAAAAGAAGACTTCAAACCCAGCTCAGAATAAAATTTTAAGAGAATTACAATTGACAAGGAAATAGCATGCATATTAGAAGCTTTAAAACTAGCATATAAATACCCCCAAAAAAACATCTAGTCAAAACTAATGTTTATTGCCATTTATTAATAATTTTACCTCCAAAAAAAATGTTTTGCTACATTCCAGTTAGCAGAATTAAGAGAATTGGGGTTTTATTTTCTTGAATATCTCAGAAAATTCTACTGGTAATTGGCGGAGCTCAGGCTGATTCTAAGCTTTTGACGAACTTTTTAGCCTGTCTCAAAAAGAAAGAAACAAGTGAGCAAGAGAACAAAAGCTAGATGGGTTTTGTGAAAATGTATGTAGAAAGAAGGTAAATCCAACAATCACTAATGTCATCAAGCTTGTGACATTTCATAATAAAAATTTTAGATTTAGATTATGATAGTCTAAAATTCACTTATATTTACAAAAATATAGTAACATAATCATAGCATATCTCTTGCTTAAAGCATAACCATTATTGCACTGAACATTATTAATAGTATATTTCTTTTAAAATAAATTAAGTTTAACACATACGTCTAAATCAACTGTTAACACAGTTGATGAAAGCACTAGGAGAGGAAAGTCAAAACTCGAGTGAGATATGAAAAACCTGGCCACTTTGGTTGTTGTTCCATTTCCTGTTTCAATTTTCTGTGAGTTTCGTTTTCATAATTTTATAAAAGAAATACTAAAAACAGTAAAAACAATAAAATATTATTTTCAGTTTTCACCATTTCCTTCACACATTTTTGTGAAAAGCAAGCTCAGAAAATGAAAAACAAATCAATGAAAATGGAAACGAGGGTTTGGAGAGTGTATGAACCAAATTTGCCCAGGTTAAGATGCGGGTCTGGAGAAGGGCTTTATCTTTGAATGAAGAAAAGAAGGTTACCAAGATGCTTCTCAAACCATTATCAATATCTCAGCTATCTAGATATTAAATGAACAAAAAAATGATTTTGCTAATTATGGCTTTTTGACCTTTACCACGACAAACAAGAGGCTGGACAAATAACCTAATATCTGTAACCAAGAAATAAATAAATAACCTAATACCCCATGAGATAGAATGTGACAGAAAGAGAGTATGACAGAAAATCTATCACAAAGAATTCAAGTTTTACCTGTTCTAGAGTTAAAAACATGATCACATTCCACGACCCTAGTCGTCCAAAATTTGGTATGAAACCCTTATAGAAGGCCAAAGGTCCCTGCAAAATGTTAAAATATTGAATACGGAATCAGTTATGATCAATTATACTCATTGACAATGTAAATCCTTGGCTGATGCAATTAAGAGATGATAGACAGAGACACAAACTACAAAAATGGGGGAGAGAGACTCAGTAGTATTTTCATTTCGGTCTCAAGTAGAGAGGGAGAGAGACTCAGTGGTAGAGAGCAAAATGAGAGAAGGAAGAAGGGAGCTCTCTCGTAAGAGGGAGTGTTTGTAGTCAATACACAGATAATAAACTTGTCTTGGCTACTATTATTTGGGGCATTTTATGACGTGGATATAATGAATGTGGGGTGAGTGTCGAGTGTGAATTTGAGTGAGAGAGCCGTGGCAAGATGATGGGGTAATTTTTACATGTGCATAGTAAGGTGGACCAAACAGATCAAATTTTCCTGTGTAATTCTTTAAGTCAAATATAGTAAAAGGCATATTATGCAGCACTACATTGAAACTGATCATTTTTGTTTTGGCATACAAGCAACAAAAATGGGTAAGAGATGAGAATGAACAAAAAAGTCATAACAACTGAAAAGTCTCCAGTAAGTTTGTTCAGCTCACTATACTATGAATCATTTTTTTCATCCATCTCAACAGCCATATGCACATACAGTTAATGCTTATGAAAAGAAAAATGGTGGTAAAATCATCAGAGAGAAAAATAATTATAGCGCAAAGCAACCATACATCATTCTTTAATGTTTTGATGAAACAATCAACGGTGCTTTTGTAGCTTGAATCTCCCATCATTCTTGACTTAACCTGCATATACAACACAAGAAGATAGAACAATTCAATCAGTGGAATGGAAAGACTGCATAAGTAAGAAGCTCAATAAGCAACCATATGAAGAAAGAAACCACAAAAAAAAGAAAAACTCCTCAGACACATCCACCCCATTGGCCTTAAAAGATCAGCTGTTAACAAGAAATTCTTATTAAGCAATAGAGGCATTTACTAAATCCATCATTTTCTAATTATCCCTGGATTTTAAGTTTACTATAGTTGAACAGAGAAGGAAAAAAAAAAAAGACCAAAACTTAAAGAAACTTTAGAAACAATTATTAACACTATATATATATATATATATATATAAAATGCTGAGACAATAAAAAAGTTCCAGATCAAGCTACAATGATGGAGATCCACAAGTAAACGCCACTTAGTTACCACATCGACTGGGGAGCCAATGCAGACAGCAAAAAATCCTGCCCCCAGACCAGCAAGAAGATGAGTCACAACATTATCAGTGAAGCCTGGAATCTTCAAAATAGTCTGCAGTGAAAACAAAAAATGAGAGAAAAATAGGCAATAAAAAAATATAAATGAGGAATAATAACAAAATTTTACTACGAAATGTGAGTAACCAGTATCATTTACATTACCTGTTTCACTTGATCATAGCTGGCTAGTTCAGCAGCATTGATGATAGCATTTCTTGCTATATTGGGGCCAATCCCAGTCCAAAGAGCTCCAACTCCTTCCTGCGTTAGATTTAAACAAAACTACTTATGAACTAAAAGGCGGAATATATCATTGTCTTTCATCAATCATATCACGCTAAATGCACATACACACCTGTCTCACAATTGTTGAATAAGCATTTAATGATCCAGAGTAGCGCCTAGGCACCCCAGCGGGTAATTTGCCTTCTGCTTGAAGTCTAACCTTCACAAGATCAGTTGGATTTGCGACTGCAATTGCCACAGCACCTGTTGAAACACAATGTCAAGCCGCTCAATATTAGAGATATTTGTCTTATGTAGCTGGATAGAATAACATCTGCTCTTGATAGCAAAAGGACAATAATCCACAGGTCGGTGAAACAAATTCATATATTAACATTTAGGGTGTGTTTGGTTGAGGGGTAAAAGTGAAGGTAGAAATTACATGAATGAATTTTATATGTAAAATAACACATGAAACTCATTCACATAAGTTTTACCCTCATTTTTATTCTCCAACCAAACGTACCATTAGAAGAAAAAACCATCCCTACAATGTCCAGCATTGGGCTTTACCAGTTGTAAGTGCAGCAAGGATTTTCTTTGACAATGGAACATCTCCAACATGGTCACGCCCCACATAGAGATTCTTAACCTGTTTAAAACCCCATGGAGTTATTTGACCATCAGTTTACATAAGGAAACGGTAGATAGGAACCAAAATAAATGAACAATCTTTGTATAAAAGGCTCAAAACTCACAGGGTCATATAACCCGATTCTTAAACCTCCATACAGACATTGACGATGAAGCCCTGGCACAATCCCCTTCCAGAGTGCTGAAAGGCCTTCTTCCCTGGCAATGGTTGCGACCGTTCCGAGCATACCCTTGTATTTAGGTAGGGTCACTGCTTCACCAGCTACAGCTTGTTTTTGAAGCTGAAGCCTAACTTTGGCAGTGTCCAAAGGAATAGTACACACCTATTTCAATTATAACAATTTAATGATAAATTTGAGCTAGATTTTCAAATAGCGGTACGTAAACAGACCATGCAAAGAAATCAGATTAATTAATATAGAATAAGCTGAACCAATATCCATACAGAGCAAATCAGGAACAAAAATCCATACATTTAATGAGAATTTCTGATTAAATCTCCATATTATGCAGATTGCAGAAGATTATTCAATTTGTAAGTTATACAAATTTTTGCTGCCGCCAAAGTTCAACTACATAAACGGCTGAGTCCACAAATGACATAAATGAAATCAATTCAGAATTTTCCTGGCCAGACAAGTAATTGTGATTTTCCAATCAACTAGTCCCACCTATGGTCCATCTAATTCCGATAATGTAGACTCCCTCAACCAGAGAATAATCCTCGTCCATGTTGATCCTTGAAAAAAAAATTGAAAAAGAACAAAAAATACAGCCTGCGAAAGCTGCATGCCTTTCATCATATCAGATCAATGAATTCAACCGTTCTTCAGTGACAATCAACTAATACTGAAGACACATAAAACTGGCTAATGGCTATGCACAAACTGATCCAACCAATTCGAAAAAGATCATCTTTTTTGTCACAAAACATGGTTACACAAGCCCATTATTCAATTGAATCAAAATTAAGCAAAAGAGTGTCAAAGTCAAAGATGTGCAAGCAACTTAGATATAATTTGATCAACAAAAGCAACAAACACCTATAGCTTAAAAAAACAAAAATCAACCAACAAAACTCTCGAAGTAAACAATGAGATAAGAGCCATTAAAACAAAAAAAAAAAACATAACAGATAAATGGGTCGAATTCCAAAACCAATGAAAAAAAGGGTCTTTCAACAGGATCAACAAAAGAACAGGCTAGTCATAAAAGAGAAGGCCAAGATAAAGAAAACCCAGATGACAGATTTTGAAGAAAGAGGGATATACCTCAGCGAAACATGCAGAGAAAGCACTGGCTGCGAAAGTGCCAGCAAAGGAGATATCAGATTTGGAGTTGCCACCAGCCACCATTGTTTCAAGAGGCCAAGGAGGAAGTGTCAGAGAAAATGGTCTATATGAGAGAGAGAGAGAGAGAGAGAGAGAGAGAGAGAGAAGCAAACAGAACCAAAGAGGAGAAGAAGAAGGAATGGTTTCAGTTTTGAGAGGAGAAGAGGAAGAAGGGTGGTTTTGTTTTGGTGGAAAGCCAGCGATGACGCCTTCGCAAATGAGCCGAAGGTGATTACTGAATTGGCTCCCTTTTTGAAAAGAGAAATGTTAATTGAATCAAGGCCAAATCGATTAATACCTCATTTTATTATTAAATAAAATATAATTTCTATTTAAATATAATTTATTTTTTATTTAATAATAGATAAAATATAAATTATCATGATATTTCATATCCTATAAATATAAATAATATAATTCTTTTAAAAAGTCAAGGTATTATTAAAATAAAATTTCACCAGGTAAACTATATTACATTAAACATCCCTATATTTATAAAATTATTACCAAAAATATTTGTGATTAGTCAAACTTGCACTTACCTTCTCTATAATTATATTCGTTATTTTAAGTAAAAATAAAAACACATGATACATGGATAATTATTAAGGACAGAATTATAATATTTCATAATATTTACTATATAGATAGATTTAAAAAGATTTAATTCAAAAATGCTAATAATATAAAAGTTTTTATAGTAACATCCAATTGAACTTTCCTATGTATATGATTTTATGATATAGTGAGGGTGATAGTCAATTATATTTTACTTATATGATAAAATATGATTTGATGATTGTATAAAAAAATTTTATAGTACATTAAAATTAAGCTCATATAAACCTCCTTTTTTATTATATTAGGGTGATGTTTATAATTGTAACATGTGAAAGGGAATGGTATTTCAGTACATTTATACATTAAATATTATCAAAATATTATAATTTCATTATTAATAATCATGTGCATGTCATGTATTATTTTTTTTGGTTAATTAAATTAAGATAATACTAACTATAGGGAGATCAATTTAATTTTAGCAAATCTCAGACACCTCTTATGACAATTTAAAAATAGAAGAGTATTGAATATAATTACACTAAATTTCAAGATATAAGAGTCTAATTTACCTTATTATTATTAATTGAATTGTTAATAATTTTCTTTATCTCAAATTCTATTTATTGGTAATAAAAAATTATTTTATATTATCAATATATAGAAATTAATCTCTAGTATTATTTAAAATATTTAATTGTTATTATTATTAATTATTGTTTGCAATTGCTATTAGTGATTAATTTTGATACACTTTACACTGTCATCAACTCATGTACTTTTGTTTATAAGACGTTCAAGATAATAGGTACTTAAGTCAAATATTTTGGTTGATATGGAATACATAGTTAGATGTTTATATGTGTGTATAGCGAACGACTTAAGTGAAAATGATAATTTATTATGAGAGTATGAAAAACAAATTTAAATCATTAAATTTTATATGAATAATCAAGATTAAAACATAAAATCATGTGATATTTTTAAATAATCACATAATAATTTATTTCTACCAATAACTTTCAATCCTGATCATCTATATATAACTATATGACCCAGGTTTACTCATTACATTCTTATAATAAAATAGCCCTCTCATTATATATATATATATATATATATATATATATATATATATATATATATATATATATATATAGCAAAACTGAACTTTTAATATTATCAATCAAATATCACTTAATTGCAATAATATATAGCTATTATGAAATTGCTTCTTTGTAATATGAATTCAGATTCTTATCGTAAGATAAAAGATACTTACCAATTAAACCGACATATTTGTGGGCCTTTTTGACATTTTACGTTCTTTTTATCATAAATATTTAGTAGTATTTTAATAATCTGTATTAAATATATTTAAGCCTTTAACATATTGAATACACAATCTTTATAAAAATTTTAATAAGCTGTATTAAATATTATTAAGCTTTGACCAATTAGATAGACTATCTTTAGAAATATTTTTATTTTGATATATGAGAATAACAATGAGGTTTTGAAACTGTAATTTCGTGATAAACTATTCAAAAGTCTTAGCTCAATACTAGTGGCTTCTTTACAAATATTTTAATCAACCATATTAAACATTTTAAAGCTTTTAACATATTTAATATTATATATTTAATATTTTTCATTTTAAAATATTAAAATATTTTAGTCAAGAGAGCTAAATTCCTATGAAATTTTAAATACTCAAATAAAATTGCCTTTGACACGAAGATATATGTGAGAAGTCAAAAAAGAATATTTTAATCAGATTTATTAAACTTTAATGTTCATCCATTATCTTAATTATTTTAAGAGAAAATTATTAAAAGATAAAAATTTTATGATATTAAATTATTTTTATGAATTTAATATTTTATTTTAAGTAAGATATTGTTAGAGTTCAATTTCGGTGAACAATGCTTTGTGATCCCTTACTTTTAAGATAATTTTCAATTTACTCGTTTCTTATCTTTCATTTTCTTTTTCATTAATGTCTCTTATGTTTCAAATTATTTTCAAGTTAATACCAAATCAATGCTCAGTTCACATAGCTGATGAAAAAAGCTGATATGACACAAACAATACTAACGAGGCACACACGTAATTTTGACATATACTGTATTATGTTAGTATTTTTCGTCACTTATTTGACAATAAAAAAATTGGTATGAAGTATCTATGACTCTTATTAATCATTAGTGAACTAAAATTATTAAATAAATGTTTCACCACATCAAAAAAGTTTATTAAATGTGTTATAAAAAAATATTAAATGTTTGTTGGATTGAGATAACACATTAGTTTAGAATTAGATTATATCTCTGCACTTATCAAGAACTTATAAAAAGTACTTATGGGTTAGTCACTAACAAAAACTTTATAAATCGAACTCAAGCTATAAGTAAAAGTCAATCAAATTAATCAACTTGGATTCAAAAGATGAAAGGAAAAGAAAAAATATTAACAGCTAAATTTTTGTAAGTAAAAACAATTACTCCCAGAAAAATATAATAATTTATTGCAATTTAGATAGATGAATTAGTAGAATCCATCGCTTAACTGGGTTTTATTAGTGTAACATATTATTGTTTTAGCTAAAGCTATGTTTGAATTAGGTATTTATGCTCACAATAATTATTCTCAACAACTTTATTAGACTGAAATAATTTTTTTTTCAATTTAAACTTTTTCTCTATGGAAAACAAACTTTGAATAACCCCTTATATATATATACATATATATAGGCGAGATTTTATCTCAAATTCTAACCTTTCACTTATAAAAGTCTTCACTAATTGAACTGGCGATACTTTTCGTTTGGATTAGTTTTTGTTTTTGTACATTGAAAAGACAATAATCTTTAAATATAAAATCTTATGATAAATTATCGAAATTTCTCATCAATAATCCAATCTTAATGGCTTATTTAGGTTTAATTTGAGGTTGAATAAGAATTGTTTTTTACAAAGATCCAATTTAATTTAGTATTATCATTTTATTCATTTTTATAAAAAATTAATTTTTAAAAAATTACACTCATTGAAAATAAAAAAAAATGCCAATTAAAGTAATTGCCATATTTTCAGAAGTACACGTTACCCTGTACAAGTTCGTTGAACCCACATCAACCTATCTTTCTACACTTCAAATGAATAATAATAATAATTTGACCCATGATTTAAACATGCTAAAATTTTATATGACAACAAATGCTTTTTATAATTTGTTTCACTTATTTCAGATTTAGAGACGGATAAGGATACATTCACATTTGAGTCAGATCATTCTAATTTCAGTATTTGCATTTGAAAGTCCAACTGTCCAACTATGTGGGGGGCTGGAGCCTGAGGATTTGACCGTCTTAATTGATTTGGGAAAACGAGCACACGCAAGACTAGATCGAAGTTTTTCTATCGTTTTTGACTTTTTGGCTCGTGATCAGATTTTCAACAAAAGTCTAGCTCCGAGTATTAACAAATAAGCGAGTAAATAATCCATATAGACGTTTAAGAAGATTTCCTAGCACAATTTAGTCTTTTATAAACTAAAATTAAATTTGTTTTTTTTTTAATTTTAATAATAGAACATATTAACCTCTCTGTATATATTTAATCATTTAAATATTAATAGAATTACATAGTAACTCATTAAGAGGATATTGAGTAATGCGTGTGTCATCTAAAATATAATAAAGTTTAAAATAATTAATTTTGGTAGTTTAAATTACACAGAGTTATTTAAATCTATATTACAAGTCACAAAATGCCTCATTTTGTATAATTTTAAACATTAAAATGAGTGTAATATGTTCTAGAATGGGGTCATTTTGCTTGTTTCCAGGATTTCAATGACACATCATTATTATACTATGCTATGTGTGTAAATCTACTAATAGAGAACTAACAAAGAGACTAATGTATTTATTATTTTCAATCTTAAGGAATTATGAGATTAATTTCTTTTCTTGAAAAATATAATAGTCTGATGCAAAAATCTTAAGGGATCAAATAGGGTGTTCACTCGAAGTAAGCATTTGGGGATAAAATATCCACATTCCGCTTTACTGAAAAATAGAAGCGAAACCATGAGGCCTAGCATAATTGATAGTTAGTTAGACTCTTTAAGCATCTAATTAAGAGATCAATTCCTGACGGTATATATGCAAAGGGTCTCTTAGCTATTAAGTAAAACTCCTGCCTCGAAGGAATTAATTACTACTGTTGATAATAGATAGCTTGAGAGAACAAAAAAAAAACAGATAGAAGTGAAAGTAATATAAGTAAGGAGACTAACAAATATAATGCTTCAGATTTTAAATTGAGATATTACAATAAATTAACTATTGTGATTTTTTTAGCAACACAATTAAGTTTTTTTTTTTTTTTTACAAGCAACTCCATATATAACACAAACTTTTCTACAGAGTTTCAAAAAAAGTGATTGTTGGGTACTCATAGATTTACAAGGGTATTGAAACCCTCACTAGTTGGCCTAACAATAGATTGACACATGGAATTAGTAATCATTGTTAGTAATTTATTTTTAAAAATAAAAAATTAGAATAAAAATAAGAATTTAAAATAATAATACACTATTAAACGTATATATGTATATGTATGCAACTAAAAAGCATAATCTTCAAACCAAATCAACTCAAAAAAAAAAAAACTGAACACATATGAAATTGAAAGAGCCCAAAAGAAACCTAATCCCATTTCATTCCCAATCCATGAACCTAACCCCAATACATTCGAAATCCAAGATCCCTAATTGAAATCGATGTCTCATAATCCACATTGCATTTTTGGTGGCTAGATGGCATATTTTTATTGCTTTTGCTTTAATCCCATTACATTATTTTGTTAGGAAATGTATGCCCTTGTAATGAGCTCCAGGTTCCAAATTGCACATTATTTCATGGAAAAAAGGTGAAACCAATTTTTGAACAACAATGACCGGGTCTCCTAGCCTATCTTTTTGAACCTGTCCTTACATATTGATAAGGGGCATTTATGCCACTTATTTTACTTCTAAACCTTAGCTTTTTACATGAGTTTCACTGTGTTATTGACACCATTTATAAGGATTTTGATTTATTCATTATTGAGTGAATTCAATAGAATTGATGATTTTGCATTGATTTTGGAATAATTAGTAATTACACTCTGTTGAGTTCGATTTGTCTCTTTGAGTATGGTTTTGAGCACAGAAGTTTTACATCAAGTGCAAAATGTCAAGAACAAGATTGGGAACTCTTGGGAAGTAACTTGGAGCTGAAAAGGAAGAAAACGCGTAAAGGCTCATATTTGGGTGAGCGCTGCAGCGCTCCGCAAAGTGACAACCATTAAAATTTCAGCCTCACTATTCTAGTGAGCGTTGCAGCGCTCATGCGATGATGGGATTGCAAATCACTTATCTATTTTGGGCCCAGTTTGGGCTATTTTAGAGAGTAATGTTTAAAGGATTGTTATAGACTTTTACCCTAGCTTTTTACTCAGTTTGAAGCTATCACTTTTAGTTGCTATTATTCTCTTTTTACAACTTCTTCTTCTCTATTCTTCTCTCTCTAAGGGCTCCACTGGTAAAGGTGTTTTGTCTTGGAGATTATGGCAAGGATAATTGCTATTATTTTCAGGTTCTTCTATCTTCATTGTTGTGATCCTCTAGAGATGGAGGAGTAGATTTCTTTTTTAGTGTAGGGATTTCCGGATAGATTGGGATGACATTTGAGACCCTTTGTTTATATTGAATGCATTGGTTTTCTTAATGTTTCACAATTTCTATTCCTTTAATTATTGTGGTGATTGCTATAATCTTTATTGGAATAACTAAATTAGCAATAGTTGTTTAGAGAAACCCTTTGGGCATAAATTGATAAATCTATTAGTTTATGTTTGAAGGAGAACATTAGAATTAACTTTTTGATTAGCAGCTAAGTTATAGCAATTGGTTCATTAAATCAACGTGATTTCTAAATAAATTGGCGATCGTCGTTTATTAGTTATTTGCATTGGTCAAATTCTAGAGGTCGATTGATCACTAGTAGAATGACCAGTAATTTATTACTAATAGCCATCAATGTGTTTAGTATTTGGTCAATAATAATTAATTTCCAATCCTAGGAATACCTTGCACTAGTGCCTTCTCTATTATTGCTATTATCTTCTAATTTAAATTGCTCAATTCTCATTATTCAAAACCCCCAATTTTCACAACTAAGTGTTGAAGCTCCTTGAGAGACGACTTAGGTTGTGCCCTTTATTACATTTTTTTATGCAACTTAGCACTTTATAAATTTTAATTTGTTTGTGAGTCGTGACAGCTTGTATCAAATTTTGGCACCGTTGCCGGGGAGGCATTAAAACTTAGTTGTTATTTTTCTTTTTTTATTTTATTTTTTTCATTTTTATTTTATTTTATTTATTGCTTTTAGTTTTCTATTTTTAATCTTTTCTGCAAAAAAAAAATAAAAAAAAATCGATTCCCTTGTATGAGGCGTTCCTTGTCTGTTGGAAATTTGATACCTCTTGATTCTGAAATTGAGAAAACTTTGAGAAAAATCAGACAAGCAAAACATCAACAAGCAGAACCATTTGAGCGTTCTAATGCTCTATTTGGTATTTCAGGTAATATAGGTGACATAGGAGATAGGAACAGGACACTTAAAGAGCTCATTGCTCCTGATTTCACCCAGCAGCCCTTGGCCATTACTTACCCCAGCCTAGACAATGATGTTGAGTTCAAGGGATACATGGCTCATGCTCTACCCAAGTTCCATGGGCTGTCTAGAAAAGATCCTTCACTAGCACTTGAAGAAGCTACATATGGTGTGTTCTAGCATGAGACCTAGTGGTTGGAGGTGGATGATGTTAAACTCAAAGCATTCCCTTTCTCCTTAGAGGGTGCTACAGAAAATTGGTTCTTTAATTTTCCAAATAGGATTATCAATAGCTGCGTGGGGATGAAGAGAGTTTTCTTGGAGAGATATTTTCCTGCTTCTAGAGTGGCTTCTATCAGTAGAGTGCTTCAAGGTCCTTTGCGCAAGGTGGGATGAAGAGAGTTTTCTTGGAGAGATATTTTTTCGCCAGACTGATGAGACTCTACATGAATATTGGAAGCGCTTCAAGGTCCTTTACGCAAGCTGCCCCAATTATTAGATTCCGAAGCAACTCCTCCTTCAATACTTTTATGAGGGGTTGTACCTGCTAACAGATGCATGATAGATGCTGCTAGTGGAGGGCACTTCTGGATAAGACTCTAGTAGAGGCTTGTGCTCTAATTGAGAATATGGCAGCCAGTTTTCAGTAATTTGGTTTTAGGCCAGCCACAACCACTAGAGGCCTACAAGGAGTGAGCCAGCTAGAGAATCCAATATCGACCCAGATTTTACAGTAACTTTTTTGCCTTATACAACAACTGATGGCCAAGCAGGTAGCAACTCCAATGGTCTCCAAGGTCTGTGGCATATGTACTTCCAATGATCATCACATTGACATGTGCCTAGTTTTACAAGATGACTCAGCCACTGGGGTAGCAACAACAAACCCCTTCTAGAGTCAACCTCAGAATCAGAATGGTCAGTTCCCATTTGGGAACACATATAACTCTAGTTGCAAGAATCACCCTAATTTGAAGTGGGGAAATAACTCTCAACCACAGGGCCAACCCTTATAGTAGAAGTATTTAGCACCTTATCAGAGGCAATAGGCCCTTCCTACACCTCCATCTTCAGATCTCAAAATGACTAATATGATAAAGATGATGATGGAACAAATGTAGGAAATTAGAACAGAAAATGCCCAGCTGAAAGAGGAGGTGACTCAGATGAAAAATAGTGAGAGCCAGCAGGGCGTAGCTGCCCAACTACCATCTCAAACCGTGCTCAATCCAAGAGGAAATGTCTGTGCTATCACTTTTAGGTCTAGGACGAAAATTCCAAGAAAGGAGCAAGCTGAAGACGAGCCTGAAGAGCACTATGGGGAGCACTACAACGGTCAACCAACGCTGCAACGCTCCATAGAACCATCGGATGGAAGCCTAGTGCCAGAGCACTCTTTGGGTGAGTGTTGCAGTGCTCAACCAGCACTGCAGCACTCCACAGAACCTGTAAAAGTTCTAGAATTCATCCCCCCACTGCCATTCCCACAAAGAATCCAACCCAGAAAGTCTACTACATCAGAATTGAATTCTAAAACTTGGGAAACATTTAAAAAGGTGCAAGTAAACATACCCTTATTGGATGCAATCAAGCAATTTTCTAAATATGCAAAATTCTTGAAAGATCTATGCATCAATAGAAAGAGGACTAAGGGTAGTAGGAAAGACAAGGTGACTATGGGGGTCAATGCTTCCTCCATTATCAAGCCAGACAACCTGTCAACCAAGTGCAAGGACCTGGGCACATTCTGTGCTCCTTATCACAAGAGCCCTAGTTGACCTTAGGGCGGGCATTAATATTATACCCAAATCACTTTACTAGTCCTTGCATTTTAGAGAGCTCAAGCCAACCGAGTTGCAAATTCAGCTGGCCAACCGCGGCATCACAAGACCAGAGGGAGTATTGGAAGATGTTCTTATCCAGGTAAATGATTTAATATTCCCTGCTAATTTTTATGTGCTTAATATGGAGAATGACACCAATGCCAACCAACATATATTGATCTTGGGTAGACCATTTTTGAAAACTGCTAAAACCATGATTGATGTTTATACTGGCACATTATCTATGGAGTGTGGGGATATGAAAGTTCAATTTAACTTGTCTGATGCTATGAAACATCCCCATGAGGAACACTCCGTATTTGGCATTGATGTCAATGACTCTTTAGTTGATGATGCTTGCAGTAATTTGCCTTGTAAGGATCCAAACCTCCCCTTCTCCATTTGTTCTTTTTCTATGGGATATGATGCACCTGTTGTTTTAGAATGTTCCAAGTTTTCATATACAGATACACCACCCAGGCAGTAATCATCAATTTGCTAGGTGCTTCATGATTGGCCTATGTTGGGTAAGAAGCCCAATAAGGGGTAATGGATCTTACTACCTGAGCCCCAGGCAAACTAATGGCTGGGAGGCTAAAGCCTAAATGGAAGGGACAACTTTTAGTTACCTGTGTACACCCTGATGGTGCAACTGAGTTAGAAATTTCCAGGATGGCTTAGTGCACCATTGATGAGCACCAGTTGACACATCTCCATGAGACCCCCATGGATCTAAGGGCTCAGTTGGCTTATCTAGAGGTTGAAGCTACTCACCCTCTATGAGGGTTCTGATCGTTCAACTTATGGACGTTAAAACAAAGTACTGGTGGGAGACAACCCACCGTGAGGTTTTTTTTCTTTACCTTTCCCTTTTACTTTTTTGCATTTTATTTTTTGTCATTTTTAGTTTTAATTCTTGTATCATATTTATTTTCATTTACATTTTACACCATCCTTTTGGCACCTTAGAAGTTACATGCATAGGCTCACATCACACGCTCCTTATTGAATTGCTTGGCATTGACTTTATCTTACGTTGCATGCTTGGTAGATTCATTGCGTTATTTGGATTGAGTACATACACTTTTACCTACGAGATTTTGAGCCTCTTTAATTGGACCGTCATGTGTCATCCTTGTTTGTTCATGTGTGTTTTCCTCTTTGGATTTGTTTTCTAGAACTTGCTTAGGGTCTTGTTTGAAAACATGTTTCCATGTGCATGCTTGAATATGATTGATGCATTTTTCTTGTTTTTGGCCACTAGCCCATATAGCCAACCTTTGCATGTTGCCATTGTTTAGCCTATTTGAGCCTTATTGCCCATCATTTTATTTTAGCACATCCTTAGTCAAAAGTGAAAAACCATAAAAATTCCCAACTTTTTAGACTTAAGAAAGCATTTGTGCAATTCTTATATGTTCTTGAGCATAAGTGTGAGGGGGAGCATGAGGACATGCCCTAATTTAAGTGTGAGGGAGGAACAGTGTGTACAAAAATAAATTCAGCAAATGGCACACCAAGAAGGAAAAAACAAGTTGATTGAAAAAAAAATAATGATAATATAATTCTAAAAAAAGTTTGATTAAATGTGTGCCATATTGTAAAAAAAAATGCCTATAATTGTGTTAAGTTGGATAAAGTGCACTGTTAGGCACTTGTGCTCTTGATATATGCAATTGCTCTCATTTGACTTGAGGTTTAACCCTATTAGCTTATATTTTTATCCACCTTCACCCAAGTCTCATTACAACCAAAGGTAAGTCCTCTTGATTCAGTATGCATATGTGTATGAAAAAATGGAGAATGAGACCCATAGCAGGCTTATGGCAATGCATTTTCATTTGAGGTGATTGAGTATGCACCATAACCCAAAACATTTGAGTGAATGAGGGACAAACATTGACCTTGAGAGGATTTTTGTACTTGATTCATGCATCATATATGGATTCTATCTTGTGTGCTATGTTGTTGATCATGTCTTACTTGTTGAAATTCTCTTGATTGTTGGTGTAAAAGCTTACTGTTGTGTCTTTATGTTCATTGGATTAGTGTATTGTCATTTAATTTCATGCATCATCCATTTTAGGTTAGGAGTCTAGTGTAGTCCTTGTTTACTGCTTCTCACCCATGCCTTGGTTTGATCTTAGTTTCACATAAGGACATGTGAAAGCTTAAGTGTGGGGGAGTTTGATAAGGGGCATTTGTGCCATTTATCTTACTTCTAAACCTTAGTTTTTTACATGACTTTCATTGTGTTGTTGACACAATTAATAAGGATTTTGATTTATTCCTTATTGTGTGATATCGATAGAATTGATGACTTCTACATTGATTTTGGGATAATTATTAATTACACCCTGTTGTGTTTGACTTGTCTATTTGAGTTTGGTTTTAAGCACAGGAGCTTTAAATCAAGTGCAAAATGTCAAGAACAAGGCTTGGAACTCTTGGGAAGTAACTTGGAGCTGAAAAAGGAGAAAAAATGTGAAGGCTCACATTCGGGTGAGCAGTGTAGCGGTCCTTTAGCGCTGTAGCATTCAGCAGAGTGACAACCATTAAAATTCCAGCCTCGCCATTCTGATGAGCAGTATAGTGGTCAAGAGCATTGTAGTGCTCGTGCAATAATGGGATTGCAGCTCACTAATCTGTTTTTGGCCCCAATTTGGGCTATTTTAGAGAGCAGTATTTAAGGGATTGCTATAGACTTTTATCCTAGCTTTTTACTCAGTTTGAAGCCGCCACTTTCAGTTGATATTATTCTCTTTCTACATCTTCTTCTTCTTTATTCTTCTTTCTCTATGGATTTCATTGGTGAAGGTGTTTTGTCTTAGAGATTGTAGCAAGGATAATTGCTATTATTTTCAGTTCTTCTATCTTCATTGTTGTAATCCTCCAGAGATAGAGGAGTAGATTTATTTACTAGTGTAGGAATTTTCGGATGCATTGGGATGACATTTGAGACCCTTTTTATATTGAATGCATTGGTTTTTTTAATGTTATGTAGTTTCTATTCATTTAATTATTGTGGTGATTGGTATAATTTTTATTGAAATAACCAAATTGGCGATCGTCGTTTAGGGAAACCCTTTGGGCATAAATTGATAGATCTATTGGTTTATATTTGAAAGAGAATATTAGAATTAACTTTCCGATCAGCAGTTAGGCTATAACAATTGGTTCATTAAATCAACGTAATTTCTAAATAAATTGGCGATCGTCGTTTATTAGTTATTTGCATTGATCAAATTCTAGAGACCGACTAATCACTAGTAGAACTGTCAGTAATTTATTACTAATAACCATCAATGGGTTTAATATTTGGTCAATGATAATTATTTTCCAATCCTAGGAATACCTTGCACTAGTGCCTTCTCTATTATTGCTATTATCTTGTTGCTATTATCTTGTTGCTATTATCTTCTAATTCAAATTTCTCAATTCTCATTCTTCAAAACCTCCAATTTTCACAACTAAGTATTGAAGTCTCCTTGAGAGACGACCTAAGTTGTGTCATTTACTATATTTTTAGTGCAACTTAGCACTTTATAAATTTTAATTTATTTGTAAGTCGCGATAGCTTGCATTACATAGCAACTTGAATTAAAGGTAGTCGCTTGGTCCTAGGAGTGTCGATGTAGGAAATACAACAAGCCTTCCAGTGAGCGTGGAGGAGTTTGCAGGGTAGTGCCAGCTGTTGCTACTAGCCTGCTACTTCATGAGGGTGAAGAACACAAATCACATTGAAGCTGCTGCTACAATTTCATATGTGTATTTGCTCTTCTTCAAATGGATTATAGTTCATTGATTGGGATTCGGGAATGAAATGGTGTTAGGGTTCTTTTTGTCTCCTTCAATTTCATATGTGTTTGGATTTTTTTTATTTTATTTGATCTGAATAACACACAATGTATAATACTCTTTTAAATTATATACATATACATATATACCTTTAATACATGTGTTATTATTTTAAATTCTTATTTTTAGTCTATTTTTTATTTTAAAAAATAAATAGCTGACAAGGATTACTAACTCCATGTTGTCTATCACCCTGCAAGCAAGTGAGGGTTTCAATTCCCTTGCAAATCTGTGGGTACGCAAGGAATCACACTAGTGTAGCAAATTGATGCCCTAAAATATTTTTGGTAAATACTATTTTACTACTTAAAAGTATGTATTTAATTCAAACACTCATTTTATTACCATTGAATATGATGATGGTTCTCACTTTTTCCACCAATGTATCATATCCAATAATAATAAAGTAAATGTTTCAGTTAGATACTCATTTTTTTATGTTGAAATAGCAATGCGCAATGTTAGAGTCCCAAGTTTCCAGCATCAAATCCAAAGGATCCCCTGAGACTACTAACACCCACGTGTAAGTGCATCAGATCTTGCTGCCATTAGATCTTTGCTTCCCTGAGTCCCCTCATATAGGCTGAAAAAGTGGGACACGAAAGCAACAAAAAAGCAAAAATGCTCCCTTTAATTTCAACCAGAGAAGAATTAGGTACGATGTGTTGCGGTAACAAAAACAAACTGTAGCCGCAGAACAAAGAATATGGCATCATCACGGACAATCTGGGCGAGGCAAGTAACTAGTGAGGCAATGCGCATCAATGTTCTGAAAAGCTTGTTTGTTGGTTGTGTGTTGAAGTGACATTGACCTCCCTATATCTGCATTATTCTCTGCCCGATAGAAGAAGAGTGGTGTAATAATAATTTTGCAAACTCGAGACAAATTGGTGTAATAGTTTTACAAAGTCATGAATTTACTGAACAAATTATAATAAAGGGGAGCCAACATCAATCTTACCAAATCTCAATAAAAGTGAACATAATTTGCCCATTGTTGCTTTTTGCTTCGAAGATTCTTGAGAACTGCTGGAGAAGGAAGGAGTTGTTTTGAAGAAAACTAACCCCTGGTTCAAGCCACGTCAATCCTCCAATTATAAGGATCATAGAAGGTGTTTGAGCTACGATTCACTAATTTGGACATTCTTTCATCTCTACTTTTATTTTTCTCTTTTGTTTTCTTATCAAGAACAATTCCACATTTTGAAATTAGGCAGAAAAAATATATTTTATTTTTAATCGATTATAATTGTCAAGAATATTACGTAACTAGCTAATTATATATTTATAGCATAATTAAAAATATTTTACTCTTGCAATAATAATTTAATTTATGCATATTTTTTGGTGCATAATTTACACATTTATACATAGATAAAATAGTCTTTTCTATCCCTTATCTTACTTGATTTTTTTATTTGGACCATACATTTCATTTTTCTCAATTTGATTCCTTACGTTTCAAATCATTTTTAATTTGATCCCAAATTAATCATTGTTTTGTTACATAACTAATTTGGTCTCTTATGTCATCGAACAAGTCGTGCCAACTAATTTGACCTGCCTAATCCACTAATTTTTATGGGTTAGGCTAAACTTTTAAACTAACAAAATGTTTTCAACTTGTCCAATCCGCCTCGCCAGCCCCTGAGTTGGGGCAGGCTTGTTGGCGTCTTCTTTTTTTTCATATTTATTGTATACTATTATTGATAGTGTTTTATGACTATGGACATTATAATATTGATTTGTGAACTTTTTTAAGTTTATTATGGATTTATGAATAATATTTCTAAGGATTTTTCATTTCTTATAGTCAATTATGAATATAATTTGTGAACTTTAATTTAAAATGTGTGTAAAACTGTAAATTGTGTAATTTAATTTTTTCAGGTTTATATGAATATTATCTCATTTTTATATTTAAGTAAAAAATTAATTAATATTTTAATTTTTATGAATTTTTTATATTTTTGGTGGGTTGGCAGAAACATGTTGGATTAATTGTTCCAACTCATTTTACTTCAGTTGGCCCACTTTGTCATCTCTAAGACTGTGTTTGATATCTATATATCTCAGGACAAAAAGGACAGAGATAGTGAGATAGTAGAGATGAAGATTATAATAAAGATGGAGATGGAACTATGTGTTGTAGCGGTGCATAAGACAAGTTGATTGATGAAAAAATGAAAAATATTATATTATAATTTGATGAAAAATGATAAGGGCAAATATGAAATGTTTAAAGAGATATTTTTGGAAAAAAAATTTAAATTTGCATTCTAGAGATATATTTCAAGTGTCTCTCCTTTTTACTAAAGATAAATGTTATTTTAACTCACATTTTATGGGATACCGTGTCGACACATTCACATTTACTATTGGATGAGGTGTGGGACCCAAACTAAGTATGGTCTATATCAAATTTAATGGTAAATATGAGTGTGTCGATACGGTGTTCCACAAAATGAGTTAAAATAACATTTCTCTTTACCAAATGTATCCTAGAGATATTATATTTAATTTACCAAATGATATCTAAGTGTTTATACTTGTTGAATGCACAAGATATAAGACGATAAAGTTGATATGAATGAATTTTTTAAACTATTAAATGAAAGTAATTTAATTTTTTTATAGGTATGCATAATAATGTAAATATGATAATTTACAATAAAAATTTATTATATTATTCTATTGTTTTATATTAAGCATCGTTTATACGTAGTTTTTTTTTTAAGAAAACACATAGCTTGTATGTTCATTCATGTATATTCTTATTATCTGAACTAGTTATTATATCTAATAAATCAAAGTATTCGAAATTCATCATGTAAATACATATCCACTAAAAACAATTGACACAACCTCATGTCATTGGAAATGTTGAAATAACTTCTTATCATCGAAATCATTGTCACCCTCGTTTCCGCCTGAAATGTTTTCCCCTCAATACTAGATGCTTTATAGTGGGAAAACTTAAACATGACCATTCTTATAACTTCAATAAAAAAAAGATTAGACACAGAAAACAAAATCAATTGTTAATGACATGAAAAATGAAACTAGAGGAAAACACGAAAAATATTACAAATAAAAGTTAGATAATCTATCATATGAGTTGAATGTTAATATATTAAAGGTGAGATGAAAAATGTGAAATCGTTCAAGTACGTACACCTAAAACAAATGTATGTTAAATAAGAAGTGAAATTGAACTAAAATAATTGCAAAAAAAAATATATCTAATGAATGAAGAAAAAGAATAATGTAGAAGGTGTATAAACCTGAAGGATAATGTAAAAGAGAAAACGAGAAGATGATGATGATCGTAAAGCCAAAAAAGAAGAGCATAAAAAATATAAAAAATAAGAAAAAAATATAAAATGAAGGCCAAGAAAATAAAGTGAAGAACGAGGGTTTGAAGATTAAAAGATACAATAAAAATGCGTATATATGCTTGGATTATAGTGTTCTAGTTATAATTCACTGAGTATGTTGATATCTCGCATTATAATGATTCACAATATTTATCTAATATAATTAGAATTCAATATTTGATAACAATGTACATGAAAATTACCATTTTTTATCAAAAAGAAAAAATTACCATTTTAATGAAAATCACATCAGACCATTTTTCAAAAATGGAAACTGTTTAATAAATGTGAAAAATCTCACCATATCAAATCATTGATTCATGCTTGTGATTTTCCAAAATTATACTTGTATGAAGATTTAAGCTTATGATTCCCGAATATATATATATATATATATATATATATATATATATATATATATATATATATATATTGTAATTGATTATATGAGTTGTAAAATACACCTTTATTTTAGAAAGAAAAGTAAATTTGAAAAAATTATAAACAATGACAGATGACATGACATTTAATATTTTCATAAAGTAAGTCTCTCATGAAAGTAATACCCTTCTCGATCTTATCTTTTTTAAATAAAAAAAACGCTAAAGCCTTTAAATATGAGCTTTTAGGGTTTTTTTTTTTTATATGGTATTTGAGTAGTGTATTTACATCAATATGGTGTTTTGAAAAAAATTTACATAATATGATATTTTCAGTATAGAATTCGCCAAAGGCAGATTCAACATTGAATCCGCCATTGGCGGATTCAATAAAAAAATATTTTTACACTATATCCGTTACAAATTCAACATAAAAAATAATATTTTATTGAATCCGCCAAAGGTGGATTCAATAGAAAAATATTTTTTTTCAGAATCCGCACAAAAAGTCAGATTCAATAACACAGTGGCGGATTCTAAACACCATATACAAATAAATTTACCCATTTGCTCATATTTGTGTAAATCACCTATAAAAACACCATATATAAATTATTAAAATTCAAATATTAGATTATTATAATATATTATTACTAATAAGATTTTCTCATTGGAAGCAATGTGAGTTGTACATTGAAATTTAGAAAACATTAATCAAATTGGATTGTCTTCTTAATTATTACATCATCACCTTTTAAATATCCTGAATAAAGAGAGTCATTTTCTTTTGAGATGACAATTTACATGTTAAATTAAAGCAGGCTTAAATAAGTATTCAGTCCTCATAAACATAGATGATTTTAATTTTGATTTCTCTAAATTTTTTATTTTGATTTCAGTCCCTTCTTTTTCTATTACTTTGTTTTTGGTCACTTTTACATAAATTCAATATTCAATAATGATATTTTTAATGATCAAAATAAGATTTTTAATATTTAAAATAATTAAATATATATTTAAAAATATTTGTTTGGATCAAAATTTTGAATAATAGGGACCAAAAACAAAGAAAAGGAAAAAGGAAGGACCAAAACCAAAGTAAAAATTTTAAAGGGACCAAAATCAAAACGTCCTATGTTTACAAGGACTTAAGACATATTTAAACCATTAAATTAATCAGTTCTTCTGCACATGATGTGCACAATCATATAGGCTACTAAGATTTTAATTATAATTTATAATGTATCTTGAACAAATTTTTCTATGTTATCGTTTAATTGAGTATTATTGCATTATTAAAAAAAAAGAGCTCAATTTTAATAACTGTTATATGAAAGGTGAACTTCTTTAACCGTTTTTAACATACGATAACTTTAAAAGAAATACTACTATTAGTATATTAAAATTAAACTATAATCACATTAATATTCTATAACTATTTTAAAAGTAAAATTACTAGTGACAGGAAATACAATAATGCCATGTATCAATATTGTTATTTGAACATCTAAGTGAGTGTCATTTACACATCTATCCTTTCACCATCGAATGCTACATGTAACAACCCAATAAATTAAAATTTAAGATTTAGTATTAAAAATTTAAATATTTTGTCAATTAAGCGATAATGGGGATGACTACTGGACGTTTCAAAAACAAAAAAAAACCAAGGCCGTGTTATCAAACCGAGAGAAAAAAGAAGAGAGTGTTTCGAGGCTTAGGGAGAGGTACATCGCCTGTTTAGCAAAGTTTTGACATACGGTTCTTTGCATTGCACGAAACTTGTCAAACAAATTTACCATACCATCACCCAATGAAATGGTGCAAGTGTATGGATTTTATGTGACGTAGAAATGGCTACACAACTCATTTTTAATAACAAAATTCAATCACACTTTCTTAGCCTGTTACACAGCCTCATCATCACCACATATTTTATAGCCATCTAACTCCACTCACTGCCGCATACTCACTCGTCCACCCTCTCTAAATTCCCCACGGCCCCCTAACTATTCCTCACAAGTCACAACTCATTTCTCCTCTTAAACTCTCACTCACCCAAGAGCCTAGTGAAGGTCCGTTAATAACAACTTCTAAGAGCGATGTTATGATTTAAGCATGACGTTGTACTTGGAAAGTGTCACATTATCACCATTGTATAGGCTGGAACTTTTTGACTCGATGAGAGAGAACAACATATAGAAGAATCATGGCTTAAAAAAAAAAAACATCGAGAAGGAGTACCATACTAGCATCCCATAAACATTAAGGTATAGGGTGTCCATTCGGATTTTAATCCAACTTTGTTGGTGCTATACATTCTTGAGAAACTAATGTAGGTGAAAAATGCCACAAAAGTGCAATAACCTTTCTAGTCGTGGGCAGGTACATATGCTAAGAGGAATGGTTAAAAATAGAAATAGGTGAAAAAAATTTCTTTTTCCTAGTAAATACAACATGATTGCTGAATGCTTATATTCTGCAAAAGTTGATGGTCCTTTGATTAGTATTTGTGTTCATTTTGCAAGTTTTCAGCAAGTATATCTCTTCTTGGTTTCACTGTACAGAATAACTCCAATGACGGTGAGCGCATAGCCCAGAATTCCTACAACTGAAATGGGATTTTTGAATATCAAAATTGAGACCACCACTGCAACTGCCCCCTTCGCATTTCCTAAAACCTGCGAAGTTCCACCACAGATAGCTCAGATGCACATGAAATTGAATAGTGATGAGTGATACATAAGATTGCTGATTGCTACTTGTAAATAGTACTAATATTAAAAATTATATTACTTGAACATTTGATAAAGAAAATGTTTCTTTAAAGTAAGTTTGTCTTTAAAATAAGAAATAAGAGTAATATCTTCTTTTAGATCATTTAATACTATAAGTATGGTACAACATATTAATCTAAGAGCTGACACTGTTTTTTTCTTCAATTTGGAATCAATCTCACTTTAGAGGATGCTTATTGATTTGGCAAACCATGGTATTGGGACATACCTGAAGGGTCAGAGCACTTGTATGTTTTGTCACCAAAAAATTGGTCAAGTTCACAAAAAATGCAAGGGAGGAACTGAAGAGCAGATACCAGATAATTCTGACATCCTTTCTTGCAAGATTCATTGTGGTCTGAATCACATTCTCTTCCATCAGTAATGTTGCAGGAAGTAAGACCAGCATTGCTATTGGTGCCATATAAAGTAGAAGGTTCATAGAATTCAGCTTTTCTCTGAAAGCCATAGAAGTAGTAAAATTACTATTATTTGGGAAGGTGACAACAATTGGACCACTTGTCGTAACAGCCTAAAAGTTCTTGTGCCCATTTATCATCCTATATTATAAGGACAAAACAGATAAATTCATTACCCCTCTGAGGACAACAAAATAGCTTGAAGCACCGATTTAAAGGCTCTCGCAGCAGTTGATGACACACAGATCAAAAAGCCAAACAAATGGAAACTTCGTTCACCCTGCAGCAAAAAAGTTACATGTGAGATAAAGGGAAATCTTTACTCTGGAAAAAAAAAGATAAAATAGGTATTTAATTCCTTATTTGTTAATTTCTTTTTTTCAAAAGAAGAATTTGCTCCCCTTATTTTCACTTTAATCTCTTACATTTCAAGTCATCTAATAACAATCTAGCCTTTATTTAAGTACTATGACATCGACAATGATATGGAAACACAAGTTAATGACACAAAAGTAAGGCTATTATCTTGTGACTTGAGAGATCATGGGTTCAAATCATGGAAACAAAAAACTAAGCTGCCCTTTTTTATTACTTCTTAATGAGAGGCTGATTGAAGCAGTGAAAGATCCAGAAAATTTTTATAATGAAGGTAAAACTTATACATCAGCATAAAAATAAGTAAATTATATTATATCTTGCTATTTCGAATCATTTAGAGTTAATGTGGATCAAACTCAATAAAATTGTGGAATAAAAAATCTATATATCTATATAATTATTAAAAGAAAATTAAAATTGTTGTGGGGCATAGGCCCCCACTTCTATCAACGTAGATCCGTCACAGGATCGAAGTGTGTGATAGAAGGTCCTGATATGGACTTGTCACATATCAAGCAAGCTGAATATTGTTGCACTGCTAATAAACTGAGGGTACTGTCTTCTCCTCAAGTTTAGTTGTGGCAGCCCAAAATGGTTTTCCTCAGTGCACCGGCTGCTGGACTAGTTCTTTCCTAGCTAGATAAACAGGAAGTCTTGACTGGTCTGCCTTGCCTACCATTATCACCTGAAGCAATTAGCCATCCTGTATGAGTGTTTTGGTATGTTAACTTTCCCAACCACATTTTATAGCCATGTCTCGGGCTATCTCTAAATGCCCTGAGGCAAAGTACTAATGTGTCTCACTTTGGTTATACATATAAATGCAAAGATATGTAATTGATGAAATCAGCTCAGATCAGACTAAGTCATGCATTGCAATAGACTTTAACCCTCCGAATTTTTCAACACTAAAAATTTCAGGAATGAATTTCTAGTCATGAGAAGTATTGATGATGAAAATTGCTAAGACCAAAACCTATAAGGGAAATGTATAAGAATGGTGATGGGAAAGGAATCAAATTAGAGGATCAAATATGATTTTCTGTTTGCTTGTCATGTTCGGGTGGAGGCTGGTAGTTTCAATCTCTTGATTTCCCTTCCCTATGTTCTAAACATATACAAGCATAGACATGTCTGTCTTGAAATACAAGAAACTTGTCTAATGCTCGTTCCTGTTGTATTTGTTATCTCTATTACTTATTATCTCCACATTTCAGTTAATTTAACCGAATCATGATCAGGCATCATCATTTATTCCTACTTTCCTTTGACGACCGACACTAAAAGACGACATATAGCAGCTAAAAAAACATGACAAATTTAGCTAATATCCATAGGAAGACTTCATATTCTCTGTTCCAACCTGAGCAATAACATATGAGACTAACATTACATGCGTTACTTATTTCCCCATCTTGTCTTGTACTAAAATCTTCACCATATAAGAGGTTGGAAAACCAAAAGAATACAACGGCAAGAAGAAGAAGAAGAAGCTAAGCCTTATCCTGTAAGGTGGGCTCAGCTATATAGATCAGATGACACCAAAGTCTTCCATCATGCATCATTTTTATATTGAAATCATTTATAAAGGTGAAAAAATTTACCCCAGTAGCTATGACGACCCCTCCAACAACAGGCACCAGTGTGCAATATGTAACCCAAGCCTCTCTTTTCCTGCTCATCACATAGGCAAAAGCTGCGGTGAAGAAAGGGGTGGTGGCACCAATTGCCTGGTTAAACGACACCGGAATGTAGTTAAGCGATATGTTTCCACACACAACAGAGAAACAGAAAACAAGGCTCAGGCCACAAATCTTGGCAAGCTGTTTCTTGGACTGTATGCTCTGAAAAGGGACTACTTCCATCAAGTGAATGGCAAAGAAGCTGAGCACAGAACACATCATCATGTGACACATGGTGAGGAAAACTGGGTACTTGAACCCATAATTGCTGAGCAAGTACTTGTTCAGAAGGAGAACACCAATGTTTGAACTATACCAAGCAATCACCACCCCAATGGTTGACCATGGAATCACCATGATCTGGGTCTTGAGATGAGGTTCCTGCATAATGCTATTTTTGCAGAAAAAAAGAGAAGCAATAGCTAGAAGTTAGAACAAAAAGAAAGAGAAGTGATTGAAGAAAAGGGACACGCACCCTTACCTATTTTGTTTGTGGGTCCAAATTCATTTTCAGAACTTGGAACTGAACATCACCATTTGGTGCACGTTTTGGAAAGGGTTGAAATGTTAGTTTCAGACGTGGGACTGTTACTATATTTGGTGTATTATTGTTAATTATTGTGTATGGAACATTAACTTCTCCGATATGCTAGAGTAGCTTATTAATGCATTACATCAAAACGTAGAAATCAGTGAGTGCAAATATAATAAACGTTCCAACCTCGTGATCAGATCAAATTATGTAGTTCTTATCAGATGTCATGGGGTATTACTGACCTATTGCATATTAGTTTCTAGCCTTTTTGAGGTTGTGCTTCAATTGTTCTTTGCAATTGGACACTTACTTTTATTGGAATGCAAGAAAACCAAAATCAAGACATGTTTTTTTCACAAGATAATAAATGTGTAATAATCTAGTGGGATTAAGTTAGCCAGGAGGGATTTGGATAGTTTGGCATGAGATAGCAAAATTTTTTTTGGTCTTCTTTTTTTGTTTTGTTTTTTTTAGTTGTGGGGGGGCGGGGGTGGGGACTGCCAGCCAGTTCTACTAGTGGACTCAAGCTTGGGTGCACTTCCAAGAGACATATTGCCTTTAGCCATCTGACCTGGCCTCCGAGTGCTGAGATTGCAAGTATAACCCTCTTTTAAATGCACCAAAAAAATATAATAAATATGTTCAAAATTTAAGGCCCCTTCTTTTTGCTGCTAATTTTCAGGCCTATTTGTTACGTAATATAAGATCTGAATGTCAATTTTTTTACATATTTGGTATCATATATGATAGTATAATATTATACTGTTAAATCATTTTTATCTTATAACTATAATATTCAGTTATTAGCTCCCAAGAAACCTGATAATACCTGATCATATTATTTTTATTAGTAAATCCCAAATTAGCATTGACATACTCTTCTATCTTAGCGTTCCACCCTCACCCACCGCCAATAGCAGCCCACCACCCACCAGTCACTACCCCCATCGTCGGTTGCTAGCCTCCACTCATCGGTCACCGCCCGCCACCCACTGGTCACCACCCATCCACTGCTAGTCATGTACACCAAACAATTGATAATATAAAAACTTATATAATAGATTCCTTATACTATATTATCAGATCTTGTACTATCATATCTAGTACTATCAAGCTCTTATCCTATACTATGCACCAAATGGGGCCTAAAAGTGTGTCAATTGAGACATTCGAAATCATATATTTTTGGAGGATCGGTAAATTGCAATAGTAAGTAATAAAATGGCATCACCTAATTCCTGACTCATGAATTTAAAATAGTATTATCTCCCGTGCCAAATAAATGTCTATTTTTAGAATTTTACTTGGTCCAAAATGAGTGTATATTTAAAAAATTTAGATAATATTGAATTTTTCTGCTAATATTCCTATTAAATAATGGAGGAGAGAAAATAAATAGGAAGAAAAAATGTTAGTAAGGATAACTTTATAAAATAGTTAAATTTATCAAAAATCAAAATGTTTTCAATAATTTTTTAATCTATATGCCTAATTAAAATTGAACACTTATTCAAGATAAGATTTAGTAATTTGCATATGAGTTTCCATTGTATTACCCCAAAGTGCCTTATCAATTGTCAAGACAGTAACTCCTTGATGAATTTAATGGAAGATGCCATCTGCTTTGACACCTCGGCAAATGGATATATATTACTCAAAAACTTCCTAAAGAAACGAGGAATATTTCTTGGCTTATACCATTTTTATGACTTTTTTCTTTGTCGACCACTTATTTTTTTTCCCTCTCTCTCAATTTTTTCTTCTCTCCTTTTTCTATTCACGCAACTCACGATCTTTCATTTTCTTTTTCTCCCTAATTTTTATTTTTATTTTCCACCTTACCTTATTCGGTCTTCACTTATTGTACAATTCTCCCAATCATTAAAGTAATGGCATTACATTGCTCTCACGACTTAAGAATAGTATCACTAGACATAGTCTCTTGTGGCCTTACGATTATTTGGAAAGTTGGCCAGTTTGTATCTCTAAATTTTTTCTACTCACCTTTTGTTTCTTACGATTTGCTTTGCCTTCAATTATGTACTCAAAAGTCTGTTAAGCAAGTATCTCAAATGCTAACTCTCAATCAGCATTCGTGTCATGAGAAGGAATCATTGTTTGCAAAGGATGAGTGCGCGAATGGGGTCTCATATTCTGTTGATTTTGTCACAAGAAGTTAGAATGGTTTCTTTATCCTAATTATACGTGTTTGAGACGTCAATGGATTACCCATACAATTTACTTCCTATACTCCAAGGTCATGTGAAGAAGAGCAACGCCAAAAACTTACGAAAAAAATGAAAGAAGATAGACAACAATGAACACGGGATTAAATTAAAATTATGTTTGAAAAACAATAAAAACTGTGAAGAGCACCAACAATACTAAAGTATTTCCCTAAATAATCCAAACTGGAACAACATATTCAATTAATGCTTACTTGCCATGGATTGGATTCATTAAATGGGGGTCAAGTGCCACTTATCACTGTGAGGGCAATGATACCTTTGCTAACAAGATTACTGGTAATAATCTAGATTACCATTGAGAAAGATTATCACTTTTTAAATTATTGATAATGTTATAGTGCAGTATTTGGTGTTCACAAGTAATTTAATTGGCAATCTTCATTATTCTGATTGGTTTCTCAAAAAATTTACGAGGTAATTTATCTCTTTTACTAAAATGCCCTCCAAACGAAGAACAAAAATAATAATGTAAAATTAATAATTTTTCTTCCTCCTTTTTAAGCCCAAGTCGTCTATCCAAGAAACAAATTGAAAAAATGAAAATTAAAGAAGAAAGAAAAAAGAGGACCATTTGCCTCTTCCTTCGATCCTCCACTTCCTTCTTTCTTGCTCCAAGCAACACCTAAAAACAGGGAAATCTATTATCGCACAAGCAAAATACAAGAAAGAAGAAAGACCAAATATGGGAATGAATGCAACCAAAATGATGGGAAAGGTGAAAAAAATAAAAATAAAAATAAAAATAAAAAATTTCAGGGATGGGAGTAGAAATCAAGAACGCACAACTAGCAAAAATAAAATAAGGGAGGCAGAGTTCGTGGGGTACTAGAGGGAGGCGACCAGTTTCAGAGAATGAGAGATGCCATGTGAGAAGAAGGATGATATCTGAGAGGTTTTAGATTTGCTTATTTTCATAATAAAATAAATTATAAGATTACCACATGAGTGGTGGTCAAGATGACACCCTCTTTTGGGATAATGTGAATTCCGAGCAGGAAGATAATGTAGAATACCAATGATGCTAATCTACCAAACAAGGTGATGTTATAGGGTCTAGATAGTTTTAAACATTAGGTGATCCAGATGGATTATCCAAAACCAAACGCCTCGTACGAGCATTATCAAAGAGTTGCTAGCAACATGGCTGAATAACAGAACCACTTCCTTAATAAAAAAATAAAAAAATCCCCATAATCTCAACTTATCAGAAAAAATTGAATCATATTCATCTCATCTTTGCAACAAGTTTTTCTCTTGAAATGAAAAATGCAATACAAATGATAATAGGTCATTTCCCCTCCTTAACTGCGGTAAACAAACGGCTGAGACCACTTGTTGAAACTGATGATGATGAAGTCAAAGAAGCCTTGAGTATACCGAGACCCTGCAACCACTGTTACAAACCAACAACAGCAGTTGGTGGGACCTCGTATGAAAGGAGCTCCTAGTTAGGTTACTGATTACGTGCCATAATCTTATCCATGTTCTTTAGGAATTAGTTAGGAGGCTGGGTTAGTTTATCTTAAGAATCAGTTAGGATTTGTTTGCTCTTTTAAATTTAAGTTATCTTATCTAAAGTTAGGATATAGTTGGTTACTTTTATTAAGTATAAATACGTGCAGTAGAACTGATATGGATTATTCATTTTTATCAATAAAGTTATATCTTGAGTTCTCAAGGTTTGGAGTTTAGTAAGCTTTACTCGAAAAAGCTTAACAACCACCCAATAAAATGAATAACTAATTGCCCTCTGCAAGTGCATATGCTTCGAGCAAATTAGTCGAGCATAACACTTAAGCTTAAAACTGAACACAAATATAGGAGACAGAGAAATGTTATGTTGCCGCGTACATTACTGTTAATAGCACACAGTAGTTCAGCTCAATGATCGAAAATTTTTGCTTACCTCCTTTACACAAATACAGACCGGTTTTACCTCCAAGTCATCGAGCGGGATGTCTAAACTACTAAGGAAAGATAGGTACCTGAAACAGATGACATTCCAGAAACAGACAATTCATCATCCGACACCTGGTACATTTTTGGACCCTTAACAAATCCCTTATGATCTTCAAAAGGCGATTTGAGATGACCCGACTCCAATCGCCACAGTGGAAAACTTGATCTAAAGTTTGGTAATAACCGGTTCTTTAAGTGGAATGGTGCAGCAACGCGAGGGGCAACACGCGTGTACTTCGTTTCTTTTGAAATCAAATAGTTTTCATCCAGACCAACAATAATGTTGTTGTACAATCCATAAACGTTGCCCGTACTAGAACTACCTTGGAACATACGGAGCGCACCTCCTAAAGGGAAGGTGAGGAAACTAAGAATGAAATTAGCAAAATTTTCTTGACACTAAGCGAACACTATCTTTCCATTTTATTTTCTCCATATCAGCTTCACATTATATTGGCGACTGCCAATAGCAACAGGCTGACTCGGCTGACCAAGACAATTTAACGTGGCTTGAAATATAGGGAGTGATGATTTGTGCATGAACATCTCTGTCAAATTTGTCCTAGAGAGTTATAAACACTTCAGGAGATCCAGCACCTACAAAGAAAAACCAGAAAACCATGGACAATTCGACACAGAGATCAAAGCCAATAACATTTTTTTAGCAGTAAACTCAAGAGTAATTCTATTTTAACACCCAGTG
This sequence comes from Dalbergia cochinchinensis, assembly GCA_031216125.1. Classification (NCBI taxonomy): domain Eukaryota; kingdom Viridiplantae; phylum Streptophyta; class Magnoliopsida; order Fabales; family Fabaceae; genus Dalbergia; species Dalbergia cochinchinensis. Next base: position 70,643,338 of record CM062368.1, on the reverse strand, counting down.
TGTCACATATAAATGTGAAAGGAATGATGAAAAGAGAATAAGTTTGGAAAAATAAAAAAGTAAGTGGTAAGATCCATGTATTTGTGAGTAAGGTGTTTAGCTATTCGAGAAAGGAGAAATACTTAGACGAACCAAGAGTAAGAGATAATACTTGCTCTGATGCATTTGTTAATTAACACATAACTTTTGTGGGTCATTATTGTGTCTCATCTCCCTTATATTTTTAATACAATAACTGATTTGTCAATTGCTAAATAGAACAGAATAAATATTTTATTTTACTCTAAGAGCACCTAAGAATTTCTCTTGAGAAAATGAGTGTTAAAATAGCAAATTTGATAAATTATAACAATCTATATTTATGAAAAATTAAAACATATAAATCGAAAAATATTGTCGAAAGAGTATATTCTTACTAGTGTTTGTCCGTGGAGGAGGTAGGATTGAAGCAGATATTTAAAAGTATTTATTGAAGGGAAAATGCATTAAGCACTCAAAACCTCATGTTTTAATTTGCAGGCAACCACATTGAACTTTGTCACAATAACTGACTAAAGTTTATAGATTCATCCTAATAAACCACTCTTCATTTACAAGCAATCAGAACCATTCATCTATACTAAACAGAGCAATATTGAGTTTATGTTTGACAAGTTGGGCATGATCCCAATTCCAAAAATTACGGTATTCCATGGTAATAGCAATCAGCAGTTACCAAGAATTATTTTGGTCACAATATTATACCTCGTTCTCTGTATAGTACCGAGATAACAGCTAACCTTGTATATATATGTACCTCATGAGGAGATGAATACAGAATATACACCGCGAATACTTTTTCCATATAGCCTCCTTAATTTATTTCTACAGTAACACCTTAAAATTTCTTATTCTGTGTTATGTTTCATATCATCCGCCCGCAGCATTACTCAGATTACATGTCTGTTTATAGAGCAATATTTTTAATTAATGAGTATTTTTTCTTTACCAAAAATAAGATTTGAATCTATACTCTAAGGATTAGACTCCTCCAAAATGAAGAGGTTAACAAAGTATAAAAATAACAAATTTAACTTTTATTATGTGTAGGTCCTTTTAAATGATCTAAGGATTGTTAATCAACTATTTTTACATTTTATCAGTCTTTTTACTTTAAAAAAGTAAAATCTACTCAAATCCCTCCACACTGGCCAAATCCCAATTGCATACAATAAATAAATTTTCATTTTGTCATAAAATTTTGCATCACCAAAAATTTTAAGGTAATATGAAGAAATACTTTCATAACAAAACGACAGCGAATAATTAAACATGAAAACTCTTTGAAAGTATCATATTCCAAGTTTTTTGTCCCCCCAAACTTAATATTGATCAGTACATACAGTCAGGGACTAAAAGTAGAGCTCAACAAGATCACGGTTCAACTCTTTTGTTGTGCATACAATAATCATCAGGAACAACTTTTTTATCCAAAATTCATACAATTCAACACACCTGTACTAAAATAATAACAAACTAATTATATAAACTATCTTGTCTATTGCATGATTGCACCATAAAATGAACCTTAAAAAGCACGGGACACTATCACTTCTCCTCCTTAACTTCGGTTAAAAAGTGGCTGAGACCATTTGTCAAAGCTGATGCTGAAACCAAAGATGCTTTCAATATACGGATACCCTGCAGTACACCAACATAGTTAAATTAGCCACAACTGCTTTACCTTTAGGTAATTCAACCTAACTGTACATAAATTTTAAGAAAAGAAGAAAATATGCATTTGAAGTTCAGATACAAGTTTAAGAAGTCAGATGCACTTACCTCATTAGTACCAATGCTTACAACTTTTTCCTCCAAGTCACTAATAGGAATATTCATACAATTTGGTAAAGATAAAACAGAATAGGACGACATAGGCCTCAGAACTAAATCATCTGTAGCCAAGTACATTGTTGGTCCCCTACCAAATCCTTTAGCACCGCCTCTTTTCGATATGGGATCAACCATATCCAAATGATTGCATGTCTCAAAGCTGTTACCAGAATCACCCTTAGGTGTAGAGGTTAGATAATAATCACTAAGAATAATTCTCCTTTTACGAGATTTGTAACTGTTAGTGTAACAAAAATATCTTGGAGCATCTGATTCATGAATTGGGATTATCTGGTTGCTCAATTTGAACTGTGGGGCAAGCCCAGGAAACACAAGCTTGTCCTTCACTTCCGTTGACATCAAAAAATCTTCACTTAAACCAACAATGCTCTCGTATAATCCATCAACACTGCCCATGGAAGAATACCCTTCTAACAAGTGTACAATAGCTCCTAAAGGAAAGGTGAGAAAACTGCAAAGAAAGTCTGCAAAATCTTCTTTCCTTTGAGCAAATACTACCTCACCATTGGATTTTCTCTGCACCACTTTCACATTAATTTGGCTACTATCTTTAGCTGCGAAGTCCGAAAGAGGTCTTCTTGCCTGTTCAAATCTTTCAACAGACAGTCTCTTTTTCAAGAAAACATCTGTCAAAGTTGTCTTTGAGAACAAACAACTCTTGAGCAAATCCAATACCTAGTAAAAAACATATGCATCCGTCAATAATCATAACAGAATATAGCTCCCATAACCAATAACAGTTTCACAAGAGTGAAGCAATATAAAATGAAATGAGGGGAAACTTCAAATGAAAAAAGAAAAAAAACCTGTTTCTTAGTAACATTCACATTCATTTCCTCTACTGCAGGCACGTTTTCTATTCCACAATTCTTGAGCAAGCTGAACATGGTATCCAAGGAATCCGGCACAATTTTCATATCATCAGTGATCAAGAAAGCCACATTGCTCTTAACAAAACCCCCAAAGACATTGGGGCTTCGTGGTGAAATCGCTGTGGCCAACAAACTCCCACAACTACAGCGTTTGTTTGCAAATGTGCTCACGTCCACCCTGACTTGACTTCGACAATTAACCAAGTTGTCACATACGAAGTAACTTGTGGGATTTGTGTCATCAATGTTGAGCTTCATATGCTTGCAATAGGCTTCCATTGAGTTCCTTGGTCGGAGTAGCATGTCTTTACACGTGTCTGTGGAAAGATACTCTCTGTCAAGATTTGCCACACTTTCATAGAGTGAGCTCAGTGACCTAACTTTAACTGACTGCATTTCTGACTCTTCCTTACCCACAAGCCTTGCAATGGTTCCTAGAGGAAGTGTTAGGAAGCTAAACAGAACATCCACAAAATCCTTCCCTGCCTCAGCGAAAACAACTTTGTTTTTCTCTTTGTTTACTACAAGTTTCAATAGAACATCCATGGTGAGAAACAAGAAACGAGTGTCTAAAACTAAGGCGGGGAAATTGTTATGGTTAAAATTTTGAAGGTGAACCTTTGTATTTCTGTTGACCAAAAACTCGGTTAAAAGTTTTAGGTATAGGAGGATGTTATTTGTACTCATAATATGTACGATATTGTGTAGACTCACACCTTATTTATTATTGGATGAAATATGAACCCTATTTGAATGGGATCTACACCCCATCAAATGGTAGATGAAATGTGAATCCACACGGTGTGTAAAATGAGTACAAATAACATAACTCTTAAAGTTACTATCATTGAAATCATAAAGTCACTATTTAATGAAGCAAGCTGTTTTGTTTTGGAAATGTGCACTGAGAATTATTTCGGGGAAATGGATAGATCAGGTGGATGGCGGAATGTGCAGAGGTCAAATGCACCGAAGAGAAATTTTGAGTGCATTGGGCCGTGCCACCTTTATTAGGAACTGGCCTCTTCGTTTACCGGAACTGCATGTGCGGTTTATTTATTAATATTAGGTGGTTCTAATATTAAGATGAGAGCCAAGCCTGATGATATCAAAGCCAGCAAACTTTTTAATTCTTTAGCTCGTCTTAGTTTTAAAAATATATTAAAAAAAAAGGAATCAACCCAACATCAAAGGTTTTTGTTTTAAAATCCTTAAGAAAGTCCCCTTAGAGCACCGGTTAAAAATACCAAAATAAGCAAGTTTTAAGATTTGTTTTGCTGAATTTCATGCTTTAAGCACATAAAAATTTATTTTCATAGTGTCAAAAGTAAATTTTTTATGTCATTGATCATAATAAGCACTAGGGATGTAAATGGGTTGATTTAGATTGGATTTGGGGGAAAAACGAAACCGAATTGATCATCTTTTAATTCAATCAGATTGGATGATTACATTTATTTGTTAATTTATTTTTCAATTTTTGCCAAAAAATTCAATAAAAAATACCATAAAATATAAAACATCAAAAGTTTTTATAAGCAATTTTTCATATATTAATCTAATATCTAAATACTAGAAGCATATAATATAGGATCTAAATACGACAATTCTAATATCATAACATTCAAATTTGAAGTTCTTGAATATCACATTATCACAACATAGTATTCAAACAATAAATATATCACATTTAAACTTAGCCAAATCGTTACTAATCTTTATGTACAAATGCCTCCTTTTTATCTTGTTGCTTCATCTTGAAAGAATGTACTTTCTTGGCACCTCTTTTGTCCTTTAAAAAGAAAGGACACAAAGGGAATGTCTACACATGATCCCTCTAAACTGAAACAAGAAGTATTGACAACTAACATCATAGTTATCACAATTAAAGACAACCTTACAAATTATCTTCATTGCTAGGCCAAACAATATCACCTCCTCCACCATCTCAAAGGTCACAACTGTACCATTCAATGACTTCAAACTTGGAACACAATTCAATTTCCCTCTAAATTCATGTTGCACTTCACTAAAGTTAGCATGGGTATGCTCTCATAGCTCCTAAGAGCATTATCATATTGCTTTACAAATTGCTACAAGCTGATGTTCGAGTTGACATACCCAAGAAAGAAGAAGTGTATGCTCTCACTTCTTTGTGTAGTGGATAGCCTTGCCCAAAAATCCTTCTTCAAGTAGGTGGGCACCCACTTATGTCGATGCTCAAATAGTTCGCCTAACCATTCATTGCTCTCTAGATCATACTCTCTGACAAAGGTAGCTCGTTGTAATACTCGTGGTACATGTGTATGTGGGCAAGTTCCATACTGCCCTAGGATCCCTCGAGGCCCACCTGAGTAGCTAGATCGGCCCCGGAAGCCAGAACTGAGTTGCAGCCCAGGTTCTGCAAAATTATACAGAACAGGTTTGCTGCAGCGAAGAAAGTTCGCTACAGCGAGTGATGGTTCACTGCAGCGAACAACCCGTGACAGCACAGTATTAGAAAAATGACGTTGTTTCGTTTTTGCCCAAAATAAAAACCCAATCGGGCTCCCCATTTGAAACAGAAGAAGAAGAACGCAGAAACCCTTTCCCTCTCCATTTCTCTCCCTTTTTTTTCAATCTCACTCCAATCTAGCTCCCCCAAATCATCAAGGTATGTTTATGTGGATAGATTTTGTCTCCATTCTTCCCATTCTTTCATATTCTTGGTTTGGGTTGTTGTTTTTCTCCATTGTTGTCAAGTGGAAGTGCTCCCTCAATGTTGTTAAAGCTATATTAGAGTTTTTTTTAGAGATTAACGGAGACTAATCTTGAGTCAATATTACTCTATGGCAGTTGTTGGTGCCATTCCATACTTCAGAGGTCAAGTTGGTGGTGCCCACATACTCTCGGCTCCAAACGGTGAGTGGATTTGATCCCATAGCCTTAATTTTCCCATTATAGCTATGTTTTATGCTTGATGGTTGTCAAATATGACATTAGAGATAAAATTATGATTATGTATATGTGATTTTACAAGTATTGCAAAGCTAGACAAAGAGCATGATTTTCAAAGAGCATGGATTATGTGTTTAGAAAACAATGGGACCATGATTGATGTATAGAGTGCCATGAAAAAGGTTTTATACATATTAATGAAAAGCTTTCTTACAAGAACAGATGATTTTATGAGTTGTTAGTTTATCCAACATAATTCAAGAGTTTATGATATATTTACGCTTCAAGACTAGAGATTTTGAAATATGATTTTAGAGTATCAGTTAAGATATTTAGGCGAAGAATATAGAGCAGAGAGGTTTCATTATAATGTTAGAGATTTCATGATTTGAACCTTTGTACATGATATTAGAGTTATTAAGTTATAAAAAGAGGTTATCTTGAGAAATGAGCTTTTAGAGACTCAGTCCTTGTGATATTTCAAAAATATAGAATTTAGTATAATTCATAGTGACTGTCAGATACATATTCTGTGAGCTTGAAATTGAAATGCCGGTAAGCGGGTGATCCCTTGGGCATGATTTCACAGTCACAATTATGCTAAACTCAGGTTGCTAGAGTTATATGAGTTCAGAGCTTTTAGAGTTTCAAGAGTTTTCATATTTAAATGGTTTTACAAAGAGCTAGAGTATAATTATGATTGTATCTAAAGATTTTATGAGTTATCTTGATGACTTCAAGAAATAGAGTAATTATGTATGAAAAAGATTGATTCCCAAATTAGAGTATATAACAAAGATTTAGAGAAAATAATATGTTTATTAAATTAGAGACTAGACGGTAGCTATAGTGAAACAGACAGTGAGTTAACGGCTGAACCCGATCGTTAACCTTGGTACCAAGTTGTCCCAAGAGGACAATCTCATAGAGCAGAGAATGGAACCTATTCAGGTGTCCGCATTAGATCTCTAATGGATCATAGAGCATAACATTTTCGGTTCTTGAAGAACCATAGAGTAGAAATTCCTGTTTCTCTAGTAGAGTACTGTTGTTTATGTTTTCAGAGAGTATTAATGATTTTCAGAGATTATTGATGTTTTAAGAGATATTATATATATGAGAAATGATGAAGTTCTTGCTGAAGTAAGAATTTAGAGATGTTTTTCCATGAATTTATGAATACAGAGATATATTTTCTATTAGATTATATACAATAATATCAAATAGTTTGTAACAGATTACGATTTTAGAGGTGCTTGTTTATGAATCTCTGGCATGGAAAATGTTTTTCCGAGAGTAGCTATGTTATGTAAATATTGGAAACGTTTTTCCAGTGCATGTATATTTATATATGGTTGTTATTGTCCCATATGGGTAATGGGTGAGAGCTCACTCACTGAGTCCATTGACTCACCCTTCTCCCTTCCTCCTCATAGTTGCAGGTGCAAACGTTGCTCAGCTTACAGTTTGGCAGACGTTGCCGTTCTCAGTGGTGAGTCTTACTTTGAAGTAAGGCCTAGTTAGAGTCTTGTTAGAGTAGAGTGCTCCAGTAGATGTGCACGCAGGATCCGAACCATGCATTATTTTCAGATTATGTATTTGGTTTCAGTATTTGAAAAGTTATGTATTTGCTTTCAATTCACAAGTGAGGATTTGAAATTGTAGAATTTAATTAGAGTTTATGTAATAACCTAGAGATTTGCTTATGATTCAGTTCACACGTTGAATGGATTTTCAGAGTCTGATTAAGAGGTTTTCAAAGCTTCATATATCAAGTAATTCAATTTTATAATTCCAGATATACAGTTTATACAGAGTCATAGAGAAAGTTATGAATTAGAATGAAAAGTATACTATTTTATGCATATAGAGAGACTCAGAGGTCACGAGGCTTACATGGGAATGAGGATTCCCCACGTGCCGGTCATGGGCCCAGGTCGGGACATGACAGAGTGGTATCAGAGCCTTAGGTTTCCCTGCATGGTGCTAGAGCAAGTGTCCACAAGTAGCATGACATTTGTGTAATAGAACTGTAGCCATTTGCATCAACACGATGTTATTTGAGGCCTTTGAGAAGATTCGGTTATGTCAAAGTTCAGTTAGAGTCTTTGTCATTTCCTTGGAATTCTTGATTCAGTCTTCTGTCCTTGTCTTTCTTTTCGGGTGTGCTACATCACCTGATGATCATCATCACCATAGCAGCATCACATCAGTTATACCAGTTGCATATGGTGCCTCAAGTAAGCCATTTCGAACATGTCAGAGACAGTCAAAAAGCACGTCCAAGCTGGATTGTATTAAGAGGAAGCAAAAGTAGAAAAAGTTAGCTCAGTCAGAGGTCAGTCACGGGTACCTTAGGCCAGGGCCACCCCTCTCAGTGCCCTCCCCGACATGTCCCATCATCACGAAGAGGATAAGACAATGTTAGCCAGAATAGCAGAGTTCAGTGCGGACCGGTTGGTCACATCTGGTTGTGAGACAGGCAGAGAACCCTATGGAGGTTGGTGCCTATGGGGCACACCCACCAGCTACGAATAGAGTTAGGGAGAGAAGGCAAGAAGAGTGATTACCTGTTATCTCAGAGGGTTACAAGCCAAAGAGTAGAGAAACTCGATATCCAGAGAATGAGAGTTTGCATGAGAGTAACCTAGAGTTATTGTGGGAACATGAATCATGCATATAGGCATACCATAGGGGTGATGCTTTGTTTTTTTTTTTTATGTGTTTAAATGGTTGAAGCTGTCTTTGGTACTATGAATGTCTTGTATGCCATGTTCCTAAAGATGCATTGTTACATGATTTATGTTTGGATTGGTGCTTAGGCATGGTATGAATATGATATGCATGTAGAGTACGTTAACCATATGACATGGATTACTAGGCCAGTTTGGCATCAGTAGAAGTTGTTCCACATATGGATTTCGTTGAGAGTGCTTTTGTTTTCCTCGTTCCGGATTTTATGCATTATGTGAAAGTGTTACAAGTCATAAATACTTCATTGCATATGCTTAGAATCAACAAGGACAAAGTATTAGAAGTTTGTATCTGTACATGAGTAATTGTTTTCGTTAAGATGAAATAGAACTTAAAGGAAGGAGTAGTGAGAATGTATGACCATATATGCCTGTATAAGTAGAGTAAGGAAAACCATGATGTTTAGAAAATGTTTTTGCAAAGTAATGGGTTTTTCATGCTTAGTGTTTGTTGTATGAGTTCTATTGATTTGAAATAAGCACATGGATAGTAGTTTTGAACTCCATAGATTGAAAAAAAAATGGACTAGAGAGTACTTGCACATAGTATGGTATTTAGAACCTCGATGCATGGTTTTGCATGTTCTTATGATAACCGACATGTTTTGTCATCTTTCTGACTTGGATAAAGGAATGATGCATTTATGTTTGTCAAGCATGTGAATTGAGAACTATGTTAGTACCTTGAAAGGAGCTTTATGAACGATTGAGGGCCTTGGCCAAAGTTTTACAAATTCTAGATGAAAGGATTTTCTTTTCTCAAAGTTTTGTAAACCTTGCATTTCAATGACTAGTTATTTTATGGAAAAGAGAACTTGGAAACATGTTTTACGTGAATGAGATTTAAGATATTTGAGTACAATTTTCTTATACGGTTGTATGTATAACTTGGTTCATGATGAGATGTTTTCGAAATGTGGTATAACATGAAATAGAACCTCATATGTTTGTGTGATAGCTTTGCTTGAAATAGCATCATAGAAACATGATTAGAGTAACTTGAGGAACTCATATGTACAGGATGCATGTTTCTTTCCGCTAACCTATGCATGTAAGCTAGGCGAAAGAGATTCAAATGAAATCGGTCAAGTTTAAGCTACAGCTTGGTAATCTAATGATGAGAAATTGATAGGTAAAAAGCATGTTATTTGTCTTCATTGCATGAACTCGTACTATGTACAGGTATGAGTGGATGTTTGGTTGTATGCTTTTACGTTTGAAAAAGTTTTGTTAAGGACTAAGGGGCAAGTGGCAAGAAGAGTGGTTCATAGGAACTAATCAGGCATATTATCATGGTATGATGGTTTAGAGTTCTTAGAGCAAGCTGTGATTATTTGATTGGTCTGTATGATGAGTGAGATTGATGTGTTGCATATATTGATGCTAGAAGTATAAGCAAGTAGCTAATAAGCATGACTTGGAAAGTTTAAAAATGCTGATAGAGGATAAGATATATGTATGCCATTTTGCTTTGCATATCTCTACGTGAGCATATAGAGCAGTTTGTTTTCCATGCATAACATGCACATGGAGTGTGAGAAAGTTTAGAGACCAAGGACTGGGAATCACTATGGTATCAGTTGATGTCAGACACAAGAGAAAGAGAACCAGTACAAGGATGAGAGTTTCATTTAGCCTCATCTTTGTAAGCTCACGTGCGCAAGAGGCGACGGAGCATAGATGCTCATCCATGACACACATCGTGGAAAAGACTTCCCTTAGAGGCAAAGCCACTAGGTGTAAGTATCATGATTAGAGCCAGTGTCACCTTGATGGGAAAAGGCTGCCCTTGGTGGTAGAGCCGCCCAGATATGACAACTGGCATCCTCAGCCAGAGTAATGGAGCAGTGGCCTTTAGAATGGCACTGTCTCCCAGAGTATCAGCCAGTGTAGCCAAGGTATCAGTTTATGCAGCTAGGATATCATGTCAGAGTGCCTCAGGCAACCAGGCCCATCCTTGAAGCCCTATGTGGGTCAAGTTTTCCATCCTCTTGATCTTTCAGTTGCGCAAGTTCAGATTTGGGGACCAAATCTTTTAAGGGGGAATAATGTAATACCCATGGTACACGTGTATGTGAGTGAGTTCCGTACTGTCCTAAGATTCCTCGAGGCCCACCCGAGTAGCCGGATCGGCCCCGGAAGCCAGAACCGAGTTGCAGCCCAGATTCTGCAAAATTATGCAGAACAAGTTCACTGCAGCGAGCTTTTCTCGCCACAGCAAACAGACGAGCCTTCACACTCGCTGCAGCGAACAACCTGTGACAGTACAATATCAGAAAAATGATGCCGTTTCGTTTTTGCCCAAAATAAAAACCTAATCGGACTCCCTATTTGAAACAGAAGAAAAAGAACGCATAAACCCTTTCCCTCTCCATTTTTTTCCCTTTTTTTTCCAATCCATTCCAATCTAGCTCCCCTAAATCACCAAGGTATGTTTATGTGGATAGATTTTGTCTCCATTCTTCCCATTCTTTCATATTCTTGGTTTGGGTTGTTGTTTTTCTCCATTGTTGTCAAGTAGGGGTGCTCCCTCAATGTTGTTAGAGCTAAATTAGAGTTTTTTTAGAGATTAGCGGAGACTAATCTTGAGTCAATATTACTCTATGGCAGTTGTTGGTGCCATTCCATACTTCAGAGGCCAAGTTGGTGGTGCCCATATACTCCCAGCTCCAAATGGTGAGTGGGTTTGATCCCATAGCCTTAGTTTTCCCATTATAGCTATGTTTTATGCATGATGGTTGTCAAATATGACATTAGAGAGAAAATTATGATTATGTATATGTGATTTTATAAGTATTGCAAAGCTGGACAAAGAGCATGATTTTCAAAGAGTATGGATTATGTGTTTAGAAAACCATGGGACCATGATTGATGTGTAGAGTGCCATGAAAAAGGTTTTATACATATTAATGAAAAGCTTTCTTACAAAAACAGATGATTTTATAAGTTGTTAATTTATCCAACATCTTTCAAGAGTTTATGATATATTTACGCTTCAAGACTAGAGATTTTGAAATATGATTTTAGAGTATCAGTTAAGATGTTTTGGCGAAGAATATAGAGCAGAGAGGTTTCATTATAATGTTAGAGATTTCATGATTTGAACCTTTCCGTTTTAATGTATGATATTAGAGTTATTAAGTTATAAAAAGAGGTTATCTTGAGAAATGAGATTTTAGAGACTCAGTCCTTGTGATATTTCAAAAATCTAGAATTTAGTATAATTCATAATGACTGTCAGATACATATTCTGTGAGTTTGAAATTGAAATGCCTGCAAGCGGGCGATCCCTTGGGCATGATTTCACAGTCACAATTATCCTAAAGTCAGGTTGCTAGAGTTATATGAGTTCAGAGCTTTTAGAGTTTCAAGAGTTTTCATATTTAAATGGTTTTACAAAGAGTTAGAGTACAATTATGATTGTATCTAAAGATTTTATGAGTTATCTTGATGACTTCAAGAAATAGAGTAATTATGTATGAAAGAGTTTGATTCCCATATTAGAGTATATAACAGAGATTTAGAGAAAATAATATGTTTATTGAATTAAAGACTAGACGGTAGCTATAGAGAAATAAACAGTAAGTTAACGACTGAACCCGATCGTTAACCTTGGTACCAAGTTGTCCTGAGAGGACAATCTCATAGACTAGAGAATGGAACCTATTTAGGTATCCGCATTAGATCCCTGATGGATCATAGAGCATAAAATTTTCAGTTCTTGAAGAACCATAGAGTAGAGATTCCTATTTCTCTAGTAGAGTACTGTTGTTTATGTTTTCAGAGAGTATTAATGATTTTCAGAGATTATTAATGTTTTAAGAGATATTATATATATGAGAAATAATGAAGTTCTTGCTGAAGTAAGAATTTAGAGATGTTTTTCTATGAATTTATGAATACAGAGATATATTTTCTATTAGATTATATACAAGAATGTCAAATGGTTTGTAATAAATTATGGTTTTAGAGATGCTTGTTTATGAATCTATGGCATGGGAAATGTTTTTCCGAGAGTAGCTATGTTATGTAAATATTGGAAACGTTTTTCCAGTGCATGTATATCTATATATGGTTGTTGTTGTCCCATGTGGGTGATGGGTGAGAGCTCACTCACTGAGTCCGTTGACTCACCCTTCTCCCTTCCTCCTTATAGTTGCAGGTGCAGACGTTGCTCAGCTTACGGTTTGGCAGACGTTGCCATTCTCGGTGATGAGTCTTACTTTGAAGTAAGGCCTAGTTAGAGTCTTGTTAGAGTAGAGTGCTCCAGTAGATGTGCAGGTAGGATTCGAACCATGCATTATTTTCAGATTATGTATTTGGTTTCAGTATTTGAAAAGTTATGTATTTGCTTTCAATTCACAAGTGAGGATTTGAAATTGTAGAATTTAATTAGAGTTTATGTAATAACTAGAGATTTACTTATGATTCAGTTCACACGTTGAATGGATTTTCAGAGTCTGATTAAGAGGTTTTCAAAGCTTCATATATCAAGTAATTCAGTTTTATAATTCCAGATATACAGTTTATATAGAGTCTTAGAGAAAGTTATGAATCAGAATGAAAAGTATATTATTTTATGCATATAGAGAGACTTAGAGGTCACGAGACTTACGTGGGAATGAGGATTCCCCACGTGCCGGTCACGGGCCCAGGTTGGGTCGTGACACTCATTTTTCTTCAAATTCTTCCTATTCCAAAGTTTCATACGCAGCTTCCTATTGTTATATTCAGCATATCATTTAAGATTTTCTGGAATTTTTTTCATTTTATGCCATAAACACCACCTGTGCTGGGTATGTGGCATAACAATCTCTATTGCCTTCTCCATCATTTTGCACTGATCAGTCACTGTACCACTCAGTGGCTTACAAAGCATGCATGTAATCCAACTATCAAATAACCAGACAAATGAATTAGTGTCTTTAGCTGACACTAGGCCATATCCAAGCAGACCAATTACCCATGGTGATTGACCACCACAAAAGCAGTAAATGGCATGTCATACTTATTTGTTAGGTGTGGTTTGTCAAAGCTGACAACATCCCTAAAATATTCGTACATAGTTCTGCTCTTTGCATCTGCCCAAAATATATTTCCTACACAAAAATCATCATCTAAGTCTATCTCATGCCAGAAATCACTATTCTATGTCTTCATCTTTGAAAAGTACTCAATTAAGACTTTTACATCGCCTCCCTTGCCAATCGCATGCCTCTATTTATTGATGCAATTTTCGCACTTCCTTTTTACCAAATGATAGGTTTTCATATCCACCTGACTCTTTTACAAGAGTTTGAAATGTCTTCATGATCCTCACCCCTGCATAATCATTCAATTCAATAGCCCTCTTCACATGGAGGCTTAAGCTCTTGTTCACATTTAGCAATCTTGACTTTGTTGGCCTAACAACATGGTTATGATAAAGCATAACTTTATTAATACACCATCTACCATCTACTGCCTTACTTGTTGTAATCTTTGCATTACATTTTGCCTACTTAGTAGGCCACACCCTCAAAGCTCTCGGGATTTTTGAGGCACGTCTTTGCATACTTCCTTGAATTTCTATCTTTGAACTCAAAACCCATCTTGCTTACATAATTTTTGTAGAATGCTCTAACTTCTTCATCTGATTGGAATACCATCCCAGTAACAAGCACCTTCATCTCATAATTCACTTCAGGATGATCCATCTCAACTTTGACATCTGCATCATCATTCACTAAATTTTTCATTTTTATTACTTTTTTATAATAACAAACCTGCAACAAAAAACTAAAGCACTTTACAATTTTTTTCATGAGTTTACAAATTGTTCAAACTAGTTTATAATTTTTTGCTAAATTGATTTAAAACTTCTAATAGAGTCATTCTCAGATTGTTTTGTTGTTGAAAAGATTCTGATAAAAAATAAAGTTTCCCATGCATAACACGAATTTACTACGTTTTTTAAAAAGGTTTACAACTTTTTTCTCATGGATTTATAAAAATTTATCACTAGTTAACAACTTTTTTCCACGCATTTACAACTCAAGTTTCCACTATCAACGTTAGCTGTCAACTTCTAACATAGCCATTCATAAATTGTTTTGTTGCTGAAAAGACTCTGATAAAAAAAAGAACTTCTCATGCATAACACGAGTTTACAACATTTAAAAAAAAATTCAACTTTTTTTTCAAGGATTTACAATATTTTACTACTGATTTACAACTTCCTTCCACGTATTTACAACTCAGATTTTCACTATTAACATTAGCTGCCAGATTCTAATATAGCCATTCACAGCTTGAATTGTTTTGCTGCTGAAAAGACTTTGATAAAAAAAAAATTCCCATGCATAACATGAGTTAATAACATTTTTAAAAAGGTTTATTTACAACTTTTTTCTTATGGGTTTATAATATTTTACCACTAGTTTATAACTTCTTTCTATAAATTTACAACTCAGGTTTCCACTGTTAACGTTAGTTGTCAACTTCCAACATAGACATTCACAGATTGTTTTGTTGCTAAAAAAACTCTGATAAAAAATTAAAAAAAATTCTCATGCATAACACGAGTTTACAACATTTTTAAAAAGATTTACAATTTTTTTCTCATGGGTTTGTAACATTTTACCAGCGGTTTATAATTTTCTTCCACACATTTACAACTCAGGTTTCACTATTACGTTAGCTGCTAGCTTCTAACATAGCCATTCATAGTTTGGTTTCTTGCTGAAGATATTCTAAATTGAAAATTATATTTTCTGAAATAAATCATAAACACATGAAGAACCAAATGGAAATTATGAACCCACATACCTTACAAATAAAAACTTATTCACATATCTTGAAAAGTGTAGAAGATATCATTTTCATTTTCCCTCTCCTGTACTTCCTCCAACAAGTGAAAGAAAAAGAATAATGAAATGAGCTATCCTCCTCTGCACGATGCCAGGAACGAGTGCGAGGGGGTGAGAGAGATAAACAAGACAAGCACAGAGATAAAATGAAAGCTTTTCGATGGAGGATAGGTGGGAATGAGACTTTTCCCTCCTTTAGCTCAATGAAAATATACTTCCTTTTTCCCATAATCACAGTATTGTCATCACTCTAACATTTTTCTTTTCCAAATTGCCCCTCCGTATGTCATATAGCCCCCATCCACTTATTTTGTCGTGTAACATGGTAGAAGAGTATAGTATAAGTGTGCTTACATGTGTGTATCATTCCTCTTTCTTAATCTCTCAATCTCAATGAAAAAACTATTAACATCACTTTCTTAAGTAACCAACATCAACTTATATAACAAGTAACCAATAAACGGGAAAAGACTAAAAAGAGGACACAAAAAGAAAAGAAAAAAAGTTAACAAGGCACTAAGCACATAACCCTTTAAGCATCAATTAGACCCTTTGCAATCTTTTTGGGAGCTAGGCTAGCTTCTAACCCTTTAAGCTTCATATCTTTCTTGTCCTCGACAACTGGTAAAATAGGTTCTGATGAATTTGAAAAGAGTCTTTTAGATGTCATTGCTTTCACGTACAATTGGAAAAAACAAATGTCTTAGTATTCAATTGGTTCTTTACCACTGCAAAGCTACAACATTCTCTCTCAGTTCAGTTACCATTGCAAACTATCCTCTTTATGTTATGTGTTATTGTGTGTTTATGGTAGTGGTGCTGATGGTGAGGAGGATGAAGGAAGAAAAGGGATAAGGACGGAGATGGGGATAGGAATTATTTTTTTGTGTAAATAATTTTATGGACTAGTTTGTCCAGTAATGAAATTGTGACTAACACCGATAATATTTTATGTTTGGAGACCACTAAGTATCCGATTTTTAACATTGTCAGAGACTAAGTTGACACTTTTCAATTATCATTTATGGACCAACTTATTGTCCGATGCTGTAATTGTTAAGACTAACTTGGGGATTTAAAAATACGTTTGCAATAAATTTGAGATGTAACCCACATCCACCCTCCTCACGCGAGATAAGGTTGCCTCTCATCTCCTTATAAATCTATAAGCTACGTTAATATGTATCTCGTGACTCTGTATAATTTGTTATCTGCTTTCACTCTCTAAACGAGTATGGCACGTTGTTGGATCAAGTTAATGGAAGTTATGCTCTGACAATATCATTTCTATCTGCAAAAATGTTTGAAAGAGTACGAAGACAAGTCAAGAAGGAATTCATACTCAAAGCAAGTATAACTATCAATTCCGTATAATAAAAATTCTCATAATCTTAAATTGCCATCTTGAAGTTGTGTTAAGAATTACAACTCTCAAAGAATTTTCTTATATAATTATTAAAGAAACAACTTGGATTTGCCAAAGTTTATGAACATTTAGTCCCTTTTGCTGTAAAAGTCTACTTTATGATCTTTTGAAAGATTCTTCTTTTAAAATTTCTATGCACACATAAGAGGGATTTTTTGCTCTAATAGTTTTGTCTTGCAAAGTCATTCTCATCTGCATTCAAAGAAATTCGATGCTTAATATTGAGGATGAATGATAAAAAATAGTCACCACTAAAAGAAAAACAACCACAACATATATATATATATATATATATATATATATATATATATATATATATATATATATATATCTTCACGCACCATACCATATTGTTTCTTCCTTTTCATGCTCACCACGACGGGAATGTAGTCTCTGTGATAAGAACTCGAAGAGGAAAAAATGCTAGTGAATACAGATAATGTTAGAATCATTCAATTTCATAAAAGTGTGAGGGTGGTTTGGAGATAGAAACCTTGGGCACCATGTTTATACGCTGTTTCAATAAGGGGTCCAGCAACTCATTCAATTTCAGTGATTTTTCTACATACATGAATTCCAAGACCTCGAGGGATCCGACAACTCATTGGTAGCATTGGCTTAAAAAATTTATTCTAAAGGGGTATTAAAAAATATTATTTATACATTATATAAGAGAATTTAAATATAAAAAACACATCATTAATTTGAATGGTTAGGTAAAATGGCTAAAATAGGAATCATAATTGAAATAGAGAAAGATAAAAACACAAAATAAAAGAATAAAAATAAAAATAATAATAAGTTATTATCTTATTGGTTAAAAAGGGTGGTGGAAATTTAAAAAATAAGGAAATTCATGTTATTATTCTTTTTGGATACGTAATCGAGGCCAAAGGAATGCCCAAGACCCCAAGAAGGACTACTCCAAATATTTCTACCACTGCCAGGTTCAAGTTTCATGTGTGTAACTAAAATTGGTCAGGAAGTCAACACATCGGTTCCCTTCCCAAAAGGTATGGAAAATCACCGTTCTCTTGTCTTTGGAAAGCCAAGCTCCAGCTCTCCTCGCAAAGCTTGGCAGAATGACCAGCGGAAATAAGCGAAGTCACAACCTTGGAGTCATCATATCATGTTACGTAATATTCCATATCAAAATATAAGTTTAAATATGCTTCTAATACTTATAAATATAAATTATTTTAGTTTTGACTGCTTAAAAATTTGTGTTTTAGTTTTGTTGTGTGTTTTTTTCATTTTTATGATTTTTTATCTCTTTCATGTATCGAGTTAATTGATAATATTTATAAGAAGACTAAATTACAATTTTACTCGCTTAATCATACACATGATATTAGTTAAGTTTTTGAAAACTTTTATATTAATTTAGTTCCTAAAAATACATGTGATATTAATTTAGCCCCTAACAATAATTTAATCCGTAAAAAATACGTGTGACATTATACATTAGTTTTTATAAGATGCATATGACATCAAACAAGTTCATTAATTTATAAAAAAATTAGGATCAAGTAGATATGTCACATGCATTTTCAAGGACCAAATAGTTGTCATGTTTATATTTTAAGGACTAAAACTAATGGCAAAATCTTTTAGAGATTAGACTGATGTCATATGTCATTCATGGATTAAAACTTTAACTTATGACTTCATATGCCCTTCTACGAAATAATTTACTAAAATTACAAATAGTTAAATTAAATTATAATATTTTTCCACTCAATCATATAAAATATGGATTAATTTATAATATAATTAAAAATATGATTTATGATCAGAAATTTTTTATTATAATATATTTATATTTGAATTATTTAATTTATTTTAAAAAATTTATGTATAGATTTAGCTAGTTGAAAAAAAAAAAGATACGAACGACAAATAAATTAGTCAATGATCAAAATTTAATGTAAAACAAATTATTAGCCTATTTTGAAGTGTTATACTTTCTCTCTCTCCTCAAATAATTATCCATTTTAAAAATTTATTTTATCTAAAAATAATTATCCATTTCAAAAGTTTAAATAATATTAATTATTTTTTATAAGAATACCTCTATTAAATACTATTGACTAATTAGTGAAAAATAGAGGTAAAATTGGAGTATTGAAAAGTAACAGATAATTTAGTAAATCATCTCTAATTTTTACTAACATTAATGTTTTACCAATTTTCTTAATTTTAATGAGCATCTATAATTGGACATTTGTTCACGTATAGAGAGAGTAACAAATTTAAATAAAAAAGGTATATTGAAGTATTAATCCACTAATTGAAAATGTTTGGAAGCTCGTGACGATGATTTACAAAAGGGTAAAAATTTAGGATAGTTTTATACTCTTTTCCCATAACAGATAGTATAACATTTGGTATAACTTTGGAAAATGCATTTAAAACGCATGGCTCTGGAAAAGACATTTGAGTTGTAAAGTAATCCACGCAAACGCTACTCACGTGAGATAATAAGGCTGCATCTCGTGTCTCGTTCTCTTTATAAACCAATAGGTAGCTTCACCACATTCCACAAAAATACTAGTAGGTGTCTCCGAAACTACAAGGGTTCTGTCACTGTTTTGATCATCACAGAACGGTTCAAATGAATTAAAATAGCCATTCTCTATGCATCTCTCGAGACTGGTACTATTGCTATTTCCAGATCACTCATCTTGTTTTGTTATTCATTGTATTTGCTATTCTTCTTTTTGCCAATTCGACATATATTTTCTCCGGATTTGATAAGTTGTTTGTTGTGTCCACCATATACGTCAACTAGGCAACAAAACCCGACTCATAAATCATAGATGAAGTTACATTTTCCGATGAAAATGGTTGATGGTGCCATATATGTCTTCTTAGTATCTGATTTAGCGACTGTGATTTATTTGATTAAACAATTGAACATGGTGGAAGAGATACCGGCAACAAATAGGTAATATTATTAACATATAAATTTACTTTAAAATTATTTTTCATGCATTGTAGAATTTAATTTTAATTATATTTGCGCGTTCATAGCCAAATTAAATATTTCAAATATGAAACATCATTTACAATTTTAAATCGCCATTTATTTCGATTTTCGATGGAAGCCAACGAAATGTAATTAGTGGTTTCATTAATCACGCAAAAAATAGGATTTTTTACTAATATAAAATATATAAAAATTACGATTATAAACTGAAAAACTTGACACAAATTTGAACTGTTTTGATATGCATGTGAATACGCTTGAGACCCCTGCATATTCCAAATGTACATAAATATGCTAGGGATCCATATGTATTCATGTTTGTTCTGAATATCCATGGCCCCTAGGGAATTTTTACCTAATTAAAATAAAAAAATTTATTTATGCGAATAAGTGGAAAAAGCATCAATTATGTTGGGTTTTTGCTCTTTCACTAAAGCCCAATAGGGGCTAGTGTGTAAGAAGAGCCCAAGAAACCTAGAGTCCATTTCATCTAAGGGTTAGGTTTCTTGGAACCCATATATATACTACACTTAACCCTCCTTGAAAAAGAGGAGAGTAGTCACAGCCGTAGAGGTAAGGTCATCTCCTGATAGAGAGAAAGTGTCCACACACCATCTCCATCCTCCTTGAGAGATAGTCTGGAAGGTCTGCCATCAATTGACTACAAGGAAAACACTCTGAGAGGTAATATTTCTTCTGTGTTTATGAAACAATGATGATTCGGTAAGCATACCAATGTACTAGGTCCTTAAATCGCTTCCGTATAAATCCAATAGTTCCTACAATTGGTATCAGAGCCTGGCTGTACATTGGTATGTGAATCTAGTTTCACTATTCATGTAATTAGTTTGCTTCATGAAACATGGCACCTAGGATTCTATATTTGTTGATCATATGTGTTGTATGTTTATCTTTATAATTCTTTATTTGTTTTTCAACTTTAATCTATGATAGAGATTTGAATGTATTTTCTTGGGTTGTAACAAGGAGGCTAATCCCATATGATTAGGTTTCCTCCTTGATTTTTTATTTTAATTCTTGTATATATAGATATTTTTTTTTATTGTATACAAAAATTGTAATAAAAGAAGATCAAGAAGATACACAAAGAAGGACGTTCGTCACTGTTTGGACATGTTCATGGACCTCTGGATCTCAGATTTCGACGTATCATATATCGTTGGAAAGAGGATGGAAAGACGAACAAAATGGTGGGTGGATCGCAGCCAGGGGATCCTGCACGCGCCTCCACGCACCGATACAAGCGGCTGAGACTGGTTTCCACGCGCCTGTGAAGATGGAGAGAGTGAGGGCGCGTGGAACATCCAAATTGGATGATTCTAGTGGCGTTGGCTTCGTCTCTTCGTGGCGGTCCTAACAAAAAAAATTTCGTGCTGATCCGAGTTCGGGTGACAGCGCAGTGGACGAAACAGTTAGGGTTCCTTAAAGTTGTCTTAGGTTTTCTTGCCAAAATTTGGTATTTTGGGCTATTGGACCCATGGTTACCATAAAAAGGCTTGAGATAAATACCTATGGGCTAAAAGGAAGGACAAAAAGGGCTGGAATATTTTTTGGTTATTTTTACCTTTTTTTTATATTTTTTTTCTCTAGGAAACCATGGATTAAAGTCTATTTCATTTAAATTACTTCATTTTATGAATGGATGAATTATATGATTGATAACATGCTTATTGTGATAACATGTCATATAGAATAGGAGGTGCCATATTGTTGCATAACTTGATAATTACATGAGCATAATAGCTATTTTGTCATTCCGCGACTAGTATGATAGTTATTATTGAATTAAAAAAAAATCAAGACAAATCAAGACAAATTCCTAACAGAATTGTTTACATTGCGAGTATTTTGTGGGTATTCTAAAATGGTCATGTATCAACACACGCTGCATACCATAATCATGTATCATGATTGTGTGGAGCACACGCTACCTATCATGACCGGATTTTAGGACCTTAATGTTTTCAAAATTCCGATAAGCTAAGCTTGCATGTTCATCGGCTTGTGGGTGCTTACATAGTTTTTGAAAAGAAACAAAGAATACTCGAATTTAAATAATTCTTGGAAATTGAAAAATTCTAATTTTAAAATATTGAATGGGTGAAGGTTTTTAATTAAGGAATTAATTTAAAACCTACGGGCTCCAATTGTGGGTTTATTAGTGAAATGGTTATCGCTGAAGCCCCATCGGATAAGGATAATCGGATTTTGCTAGATTAAACCTTAATATTTTCAAAATTTTAGTAAAGTTTTGTGCGGCCCATCGTCGGCAACACTTAAACACTAAAGATAATTTTGAAAGTAAACAATGGTTAAATACATTCAACTTTGGTAAAGTTGTTAACCCTCCCATCGAGGCTCTGGTAATGGAACTGAAGGCCCAAAATAAACAAGATTAGTTTTACAAGTATCTTGCCCATCGTAAGCCTTATAAAGATAACTAATGGATTGTTGAACTATAAACGAGTAGTAGTTATTAGAATCTACTAGCGCTATTTCCGTTTGTTGTTATTCTTGTTTGTAAATAGTGTGTTTTTTTCCTTGTTTTCAGAGAAAAAATGTCTTCATTCAATCCTTTAGCTACTATCTTGAGCCAAAAACCTATGGATGGTACAAAGTACAAACAATGGAAAACCAATTTGGATATTGTTCTTCAATATGAAAAACTCAACTTTGTTCTGACTACCCTTATGCAGTAGCGACTCTTTGAAGATGCGCCTGAGGCAACAAAGACATGTTTTCAGCAGGAAAAGGAAAGATGGGAGAAGGCAAATGTGGCGGTCATTTGCTATATTTTAGCATCTACTTGATCACCTTCAGGAGCAAGTGAGCATGATTGAGAGTGGAGCAAAGATGCTCCAGACTCTTGATGGCATGTTTGCTACGTCTAGCAGCTCTGCTAGGCAGAATCTGCGCGAATGCAGTCACCAAGACAGTCATGTCTGGAGGAAGTGTGCGGGATCATTGTCTGACAATGATAGAAAACTTCAAGAAGGCTGAAGACCATGGGGTCAAATTTAAACAAGAAGTTAAAGTTGACCTTCTCTTGCAATCACTGCTTGAATACTTCAATCAGTTCAAGATGAATTATACTATGAATAAGATGAATCTTGACCTAACTCAGCTGATGCACGAGCTTGAGAGTGCTGAACAGTCTCTAGTCAAGCAAGGCAGTGCATTTTTTGCTGGTGAGAGTTTTGTGAAACCAAAGGGGAAACCCAAGGGAAGGAACAAAAATAAGAAAAAGAAATCAGGTGTTCCAATTGCCAAACCAGTTGCAATGAAGCAGCCAAAAGGCAAGTGCTTCAAGTGCGGACAAAAGGGGCATTGGAAGAAAAATTGCCCACGTATGAAAAAACCAGGTATGGGTAATTTACATGTGATTGAGGCTTGTTTAGTGGAGAATTACAATGATAAATGGATCATTGATTCAGGAGCCACTAACCATGTTTGTTACTCTTTGCAGTGGTTCAAACATAGCTTGCCTTTAAGTGAAGGACAACGAGTTTTGAAGCTTGGAAATGGGGAGCTTGTGTCTGCACTAGCAGTGGGACAAGTTGTTTTATCTTTTGATAATTGTAGAACTTTGGTTTTAGAAGACTGTTTATTTATTCCGGATTTTAAGAGGAATTTAATTTCTGTTAGTTGTTTGGTTAAACATGGTTTGTGATTCGATTTAGTTCTCAGTTTCAATAAGAAGTTCATCTTCTTTTATTTGTTCCGGTGTAATGTTTAATGGTCTTTATTTCCTTAGTCCTGTGCCCTGTGAAGTTAATCATGTTGAAATAGGAGATGTTGAGCATGTTCATTCATCAAAGAAAAGAAAAGTTTCCAATGAAACTTATCTTTGGCATTTGAGATTGGGTCATATTAATTCTAACAGGATACAAGGTTTGGTCAATAGTGGGATTTTAAAATCCCTGAACTTTGAACCAATACCAGTTTGTGAATCTTGTTTAGAAGGTAAAATGACTAAGAGATCTTTCAAGGCCAAGGGAAATCGTGCCACACTTCAGCTGGAATTGGTACATACTGATGTATGTGGACCAATGAATGTCCAGGCCAGAGGAGGGTATCAGTATTTTATCACATTTACTGATGATTACTCTAGATTTGGACATGTGTACCTGATGCGCCACAAGTCTGAAGCTTTTGGAAAATTCCAGGAGTTCAAGGCTGTGGCAGAAAAGCATCTTGGTGTTCAAATTAAGACTCTTCGATCTGACCGAGGGGGTGAATACCTATCTGGAGAGTTCAGGTCTTACCTGACCAAAGAGGGGATGGTTTCACAATTATCTTCTCCAGGGACACCCAGTGAGAATGGAGTTCTTTGAAAGGAGAAATAGAACCCTTTTAGAAATGGCAAGATCTATGCTCAGTTATTCATTTCTTTTTTATTCATTCTGGGGATATGCCTTAGAAACTGCTATGTACCTATTGAACTTAGCTCCATCCAAGTCGGTTTCAAAGACACCAATAGAATTATGGAAAGGGTGTAAGCCCTCCTTGAATCATATTCGGATTTGGGGTGCTCCAGCACATGTCTTACAAAAGAAACCAGATAAGATGGACTCACGTACAGAAGTATGCATGTTTATAGGCTATCCTAAAGGAACCAGAGGTTGGTTGTTTTATAGTCCAAAAGAAAAGAAGGTCATAGTGAGTACACACGTGACTTTCTTAGAGGAGGACTATATGGCAAATTATAAGCCAAGGAGTAAGGTTATTCTTGATGAGCTAGTCTCAGATCAAGTTTTACCTCAACCTCAGGCGGTTCCAGCTTTTGTTCCTATAGTTGTTGAAAGAAGGGAAAATATACCTGATGTTGAACACACACAGGAACCAGAAATAGAACCAGAAGTTCAGCATGATGATCAACAAGTGGAACCTGTAGAGGTGCAGTTACCGCTTGAGGAAGAACAACAAAATCATGAATTGGTTAATCCACTTAATGAGGGTCCTCATCAAGAATTGGATCCCCCTGTAGATGCACAACAACAAGTGTGGCAAACTCATAGTGGGAGATTGATTCGTAAACCTGCAAGATTTCTCTTGTTGGGCGAATCGTCTCAGGATGTCATCATTGAAGAAGATGATGATCCCACGAGTTATGAAGAGGCACTAGGAGATGTTGATGCTCAGGAATGGCTTGAGGCTATGAATCGAGAAATGGATTCTTTATATTCCAACTCAGTTTGGTCTCTTGTAGATGCACCAAAAGGGGTAAGACCCATTGGGTGTAAATGGATCTACAAGAGAAAGAGAGGATTGGACGGGAAGGTTGAAACCTTCAAAGCTAGATTGGTGGCGAAAGGATACACACAAATAGAAGGTGTGGATTATGAAGAAACCTTTTCGCCGGTTGCCATGCTCAAGTCCATCCGGATTCTCTTAGTCATGCTTGAAATCTTGATTATGAGATTTGGCAAATGGATGTCAAAACTGCCTTTCTAAATGGAAATTTGGAAGAGGATATCTACATGCAGCAACCGAAAGGGTTCATAGTCAAAGGGCAAGAAAACATGGTATGCAAGTTGCAAAGATCCATTTATGGACTTAAGCAAGCGTCCAGATCATGGAACATCAGGTTTGATCAAGCCATTAAGTCTTATGGTTTTGAGAAAAGTCCTGATGAACGGTGTGTGTATAAAAGGATCCAAGGTAACACAGTATCTTTTCTTGTACTTTATGTGGATGATATACTCCTTATCGGAAATGATACGGAGGTATTGTTAGGCATAAAGACCTGGCTAAGCAAGCATTTTGATATGAAGGACCTGGGGGAAGCCAATTATATTCTTGGTATTAAACTCTTGCGAGACCGGAAGAATAGGGTATTGGCATTATCTCAGGCTAATTATATCGACAAAATACTTGCCTGGTTTAGCATGGAGAATTCTAAGAAGGGAATTATACCCTTTAGGCATGGGATTCATCTCTCTAAGGAGCATTCTCCTAAAACTCCTGAGCAGAGAGAACGCATGAGTAGGATACCTTACGCTTCAGCAGTAGGTAGCCTTATGTATGCTATGCTGTGCACCAGACCAGATATCTGTTATGCAGTGGGAGTAGTAAGTCGATACCAATCTAATCTTGGAGAGGAACACTGGATAGCGGTTAAACATATACTCAAGTACCTTAGGAGAACGAGAGATTATATGTTGGTCTATTCTAGTGGGAGTCTTGAAACCATTGGTTATACAGACTCAGATTTCCAAGGAGACATTGACTCAAGAAAATCCACCTCTGGGTATGTGTTCACTCTTAATGGCGGGGCCATTTGTTGGAGGAGTGTCAAATAATCATGTGTGGCTGACTCTACCACAGAGGCGGAATATGTATCTGCTTCTGAGGCTGCAAAGGAAGCCGCATGGTTAAAGAAGTTCTTAATAGATCTTCAGGTGATACCAGGTGTTAGTCGTCCCATCACACTTTACTGTGACAACAGTGGGGCAGTAGCACAGTCCAAGGAACCAAGGTGTCACAAAAGACAAAAGCACATAGAGAGGAAGTACCACTTGATCTGAGATATAATTCAAAGAGGAGATACAGTGGTAGTCAAGATAGCATCGGACGAGAACCTTGCTGACCCTTTTACTAAAAGTTTACCTGAACGTGTGTTCGAGAGGCATGTTACATCTATGGGTCTTAGGAGGAGTCCAGATTTGCTATAGCTTTAGGAAGTTGTTATTTCACTTTGTTGTTTTGTGCCTTTTGAGCAAGACATTATGACATTATATTTTTTTCTGAATGTTATAAATGAGGTATTATTCTTTTATTCCACACACTATTTACAAACACTAAGGTCCGGATCAATTGTGAAGTATATGATCATATGGATACGTTCATGGAAGACATGATCATAGGTTCTCATAATTGATGAACAGATTCATAGCTGTTAAACAAAGTTGGGCACTTTATTTAGGCTACAATATTTTATGAAATGGTTTTGTCTGAATCATTGTAAAATATTGGTGTGAATTAACATTCACATTGAAAGGATCAAGGAGAGATTTGATTAAGGGTGTTTTTCTGTCATAAGGTATCAAATCTCCAGATAACTATAGTTATAAGATTGCTCTTAATTCTGAGTTTATTATAAATAGGTAATCAAATAGTTTTCATTCTTTGATTTACCAACGGGTGAGGTGCGATCCATTGACAGCCAATAACTCGGTATTTTGGGAGTGAGATTGTTTGATTATCAGTATTTATGAGATAAACAATATGAAATTTGTAGGAAATGTCCCCTTGATATGTTTCGGTACTTGGATATTGAAGACACTGGCCAGTGCATGTAATCCATTAGAGAAACTATCATAGTCAAGGGAATAAATAATTGATTGGATTACAGAAAACTAGTCAATCAATTATAGACGTTCTACAAAGGGGTGATATATATACATGTTATATATGTTATTAATCTTGGAGTTCAAGTTCGGGCTTTTAGTGGAGTAGCACCGAATTAGATAATCATTTGTTGATTATCAGGAGCCTTGATTAGCAACAGCTGGTAGATCCCCAGGCTAGCTCAAGATAAGGGATGGGGAAATTTCAGTTGATGACGACTAGTGAGTTACATGGTCTTGGGCTTTAGGCTCAAGTTTGTACTCAAGAGCAAGTGGGAGATTGTTGGGTTTTTTCTCTTTCACTAAAGTCCAATAGAGGCTAGTGTGTAAGAAGAGCCCAAGAAACCTAGAGCCCGTTTCATCTAAGGGTTAGGTTTCTTGGAACCCATATATATACTACACTTAACCCTCCTTAAAAAAGAGGAGAGTAGTCACAGCCGTAGAGGCAAGGTCATCTCCTGATAGAGAGAAAGTGCCAACACACCATCTCCTTCCTCCTTGAGAGATAGTCTGGAAGGTCTGCCATCAACCGACTACAAGGAAAACACTCTGAGAGGTAATATTTCTTCTGTATTTATGAAACAATGATGATTCGGTAAGCATACTAATGTACTAGGTCCTTAAATCGCTTCCGCATAAATCCAATAGTTCCTACAAATTACTGATATGAACGGAGTTTAATGTACATGAATATGTACAGGCTTTCCGCGTATCCCAAAGAAGCATGAATACTCACTGCCTCCCCGCATATTCATGCTGGTTTACGATACACGGAAACCTATGCATATTCACCATCACCTATATATTGCCTAAATACACCTTGCCTCAATTCACTTCTCCTCTCAATCATATCCTTTCATTTCCACTTTCACTTTCAAAGAAATTTTTTTCACTTTGGCAAGCAATATTTACCGCTTAGATGATGTTCATATCTCCCCCAAGCTTGATAGCCTCTTTGTTAGTATACTTTTATAGTTTCCTTTTTTAATTCAAAACTAGTTTAGTTAGTATATGTTTAGTTTAGTTTAGGGACTTAATTGTCAGGTAGTCTCTCTATTAGTTTAGTTAATTTTAAGTTAGGTTAGTTTAAGGGAATATGTTTAGTTTACTTTGCTAAATTGAATTAGTTTAGATCATTTTAACTAAGTTTAGTTTAGGGGAAAATGTTTAGTTTAATTTATTTACTTGATTGTCAAGTATTCTCTTTATTAGTTTAGTTACTTTTAAGTTACTTTAGTTTAAGGGAATATGTTTAGTTTAATTTGTTTACTTCTTTGCGAGGTATTCTATTTATTAGTTTAGTTAATTTTAAATTAGTTTAGTTTAAGGGAAAAATAAACAATGTCATATTGCTTTACCATTAATGTTGACTAGGGTAACATCAATTAAATTTGTATAACTTTAATAATTAAGTTACTTTAAGATGGATGATTTGCTAACAATGATAGTTTTTTTATTTTCTTTATTTAATTTATAAGTTTAATACCAAAACACTAGTGAATTTTTAATTAAAAATGATCTAGTTTAGGGATTAGGATGGTAAAATTTAAACCTTAAGAATCTATATATTTAATTAGTTGGAGATAATTGGGGTTTAAAATTAATATTGATGAATAATTTTTAAGGTTTTATTTTTTTATTATGGATTGATATTTCATAACATATTTATTTCATTTATGCAGCCACATAGAGTATTGCAGCCGAGGCGCAGCGGCGCACCGACACCCTATGCTCGCATGGAGTATTATCTACGACGGGCAGGGTTTTGGGAGGTTGCCAACTTTGGCAACATCCACTACAACTCAGCACTCATTAGTGCACTGGTAGAAAGATGGCGTCCAGAGATGCAAACATTTCATCTTCCATATGGAGAGTGTACTATCACTCTCCAAGATGTAGCGTTGCAGTTAGGTTTGAGGGTTAACGGGGATGAGTCAGTGGTTACATGGGGGCATGGGAGAGATGGCACCAGTAGAGCATATGAGATATCTACTGGGATTTATTAGGTGTGGTCCCTAAGGGAAGAGATCGACATGGGTCTTATGTCAAGCTAACTTGGATTAGGGACATATTCAGAGCTGGAAAGTTACCCGCTGATGCTTCTAACATAGTAGTCCGGCAATGGACAAAGGCATACCTATTACAGTTGATTGGAGGGTTCTTGTATCCGGACAAGTCATCCTCGCATATTCATCTTAGGTGGTTGCCCCTTTTACGTAATTTCAGAGTAAGTGGGGGCTACAACTAGGGATCCGCAGTCCTAGTGTGTTTATATCGCAGCATTTGCCGGGCTGTGAAGGCTCCAGTTGCATACATTTGGTGTCATGGGCTTATTATTAGATCCCCTCACTGCCTTGGACATGATCAAGGGCTTACATTTCCACTAGCCTCAAGGTATACATTTTATTATGCCAGTCAGTTATTTGTATATTCGCTTTGACATCTGTATGTTTGAATGTTATTAATTACTAAATTTTTTTTCAGAAGGGTCAGATTGAGGACTCCATCAGATCGGGATGCCCATCGTTTGGTGGACTTTAGGGCACATCTTGATGCCATACCCATTGATGGGGTAAGTGACGCTAAGTAATTTAATTATTTAAATTCGATATTCTATGATTTCCTAGAAAGTTTAACTTAAATTGTCAATCATTGCAGTTTCAGTGGTCACCATATGAGGACACAGGTATCATTGCTATCACACTGAGCCATGTGTATGGAAGTGTTGGCGTGTAAGCTTCAATTGCCATACTCATTTTCTTTTGAGATTGTGGAGTGGCACCAGCCGGATCGTGTCCTGCTACAATACCAATGCATGCAATCTATTTCACATGCCCCATTAAATATTGATAGACTACATGCAATGGATGGTTACGGTAATGATGAGGTATGGTGGCTAGATAAGCATGCAGAGTCCACGGGTTTTTGGGTTGCGTGTGAGCAATACGTCATGGCAGGGACTCACTCTAGGCATAGTCTTTCATCTACAGAGTATCTCAGCTGGTATTCGGGGATTTGACAGAGGTTTTTATCTACTGACTCGCAGCTGCACGACCTTCATCTATCCCAGGTGCCATAGGAGCTGAGGCAGGCCCAACACCTTTTGTGCCTTATGCTATGGATGCTCTAGATTACCGATAGCACTGGCGTCATACCCGCGGTGGTACCCGTTCTTCCCAGAGATAGAAACCCCACGACCATGGAGATGCTGGAGGTGCTGGTGGAAGTAATGGAGGTGGTGATAAGGATGGAGGAGGTGATGGAGGTGATGGGGGTGGTGAAGGTGGTAAAAGTGGAGTTGATAGGGTGCCGGTGGAGGTGATGGAGGTCGTGGAGGTAATGGAGGGATGCAGTTGGAGGGGGAGATATGCACGTCCTTGACGCTAATGAGGGAGTCTCCTATTGCTACACCCCTTCTATGGATGACTTCTTTGGGGGTGGCATTAGCCAACAGGAGTTTGATGGATTGCAGTCTTTCCTCAATGCCTCTACGCCCCCTCATCTGATTACTATAGCTGATGCGTTTTTTGGCCAGTGACAAAAGATGGATCTGAACATGCCCACCTATGATCTATTTAGATATGAGCCCTTATTAGCAGTCACACCATCCATGCCCTATGTCCTCATCTAGTAGCAGTAGCAGGAGGAGGATAAGGATAAGGAGGACCAGCATATTGTCCCTAGGCGGAGACTTGCACGCTGAGTTTTGCCCCAGCATTGTCATTCAAGATATGAGCACCTGGCGCCTAGGAGAGATAGGGATGAGGGGGATGATTAGTTATTTACCTTATCTATTATGTTTATGTACTTAATTTTAAATGATGTGTAAAATTTTGTATTTAAACATATTTTGTTTATTTACTAATCTTAAATGATGCGTATTAAAGGAATATAAATAAAGGAACATGAAATTCACATTAGTAAAAGACCAGAAACATAGTTGTGCACGAATATGAAACTGACATTAATATAGGAATTGAAACATAGTTGTAAAATACAATCTAACACATGAACAAACATAATCATAGTAAATTCAGTCATGCCGGGATGGGGATGAAGCTAGTAAAGTCAGGCACTTTCTTCTATATGACCTTTATTTCTACACAGCCCACATCGCTTTGGTTGGTCCATTTCAACTTTATCCATTTCATTGTGAATTCTGGTGGAGACTGAACGACACTCATTAGCTCTTTTGAAGGCTGGCTCTGGGCGTATCGGGAGCCCATTGTATGTAGGCCAGAGATGCTCGTTGGCAATGGGTGTGAATTCCAATTTATAAATCTTGTCTACCCATTCCATGCTATAAATAGGATGAGTGAAAGACCCCCAATCAACTCGTGCAACATGACATACCACAATAGCATGACGGTATGGATAATGCAATGCCTAGAAAGACCCACAATTACATTGGTGCTCTCCCAAATGCACCATACAGTCCCGTGTGATATGTTCTTCTTTTTCTGTAACCAAACACGACATCATATCTCATGTGAATAGGATAACTAAAGTTTTGTCCAAGTATTGCTTATTCTCATCAATTGCTTTCAACACAAACTGTGACCATTTTTGTCCTCCTGTAATTTGGGTCTCTGCCTGATTGCCTTTCTCAACAAATAATTTTGCAAGACGAAAGTAGTGCACTGCACTATGGCAATAATTGGAAGATTATGGGTACCCTTCATCACAACATTTATACACTCGAACAAGTTAGTTGTCATGTGGTCAAACCGACGATCCTCATCAAGATACTGGGCCCATTTTTCACATGGAATTTGATTAGCCCATTGACACATATCAGGATCCTCATCCCTCAATAGCCCATAGTAATATGTAAAGTATGCAGGGGTCTTTGAATATGCCACATTGATAAGAATTCTTTTGGCATCCTTATTCTTAAACCGCAGGGCAAAGTTAGAGGGAATATGATGAATGCATTATATGTGATAGGCCATTGGAGGGTGCCACCCATTACCCTCCACCTGTATAGCTGATATGATAGACTCATGCCTGTCAGAAACAATAAGAATACCTTCTTGAGGCATTACATGCTGTCAAAGAGTTGAAATTTATTTTTTTATTACATTTTAGTTTTACATTGCTTATGATATTTAAAATATTTTATTATTATTTTTATTTATTTTATCTATGTAATAGTTTTCAGTTGTTTGCGCCGACTCATCACAGGATCATAGAGGTTATACAGAGTCAGTATAATCTTCCGAGGCCCACATCGACTGACATCCCTGAAGATGTCAAGGAGTCGTGGTGGATGGACTGGAAGATAATTCTATGATTTATTCACTTTTATTAAAATATATATTTATATTATTTAATTATATGCTTATATATAATAACTTGTGTGCTGTGAATTTGTATATGCAAAAATCCTTCTACATTCAGCTCGAGCATAAGACTATAGTGAAGAGGGCATAGAAGAGTAGGTCCTTTAAGTGATTGCGGGATATGTTTCATGATGTCCATAAGGGACACATGAGTAGCTCAGTGAGCTGCAGCGCCAGTAGGCCAGCGACCCGACCTTTAAGGATAGGTCGAATAAGGAAAAGACAAACCAAGCCTAACAGAAAGGCGGGTCGCTGCACATGAGTGGGTCGAGCACCCAGGAAGGAACCCACAAGCGTTTGGTAATTCTTTAACCTTTCTAAATTTTATAATAACATTTACTATATTTGAATTATGGAAAATACTATATGTTTATGACTTTATTGTGCTTATTTGCGTAAGCGAGGGAGTTAAGCCGCCTTCCGACACAGGGCGAGCTATTTCGGGAGACCCACACCCGAAAGGGTGAATAGATGGGTGATGAGTCTGGAGAGGTCTGGGTGGATGCTCACTCCGAGACGACTTATGTAAGTTTGAATTTATACATAATTTTACTTAATTTTTATTATTATTTTCATTTATGTCATAATTACTACTTACAATATGTTTTATCATTTTTCCCTTGCAGCGCGAGTTTATTGACCTCTGGGAGCAGGCACAGACCCAGTTCCAGACCCAAGTGGCTGAGGCTAGGCCCAATGTTGACATCCCTCCTCCTCCAAATGAGGAAGATGTTTGGGACTATGTGGTTGGTGGCCCTTACAAGGGCTGCATATATGAGATGGGGTACTACCCTGAGAGTATATCCACATCCTCCGCCACTGGGTCAATTAGTGGGGATGATGCCTTAAGGGAGTGTGTGCATGCTCTCAACTAAGAGCTACAGTAGTAGGCACAGTTGATCCAGCAATAGTAGGCACAGCTTCTTCAGTAGCTTTAGGAGTAGCAGGTAGGCCGAGCAGCTATGGAGCAAGAGTTGAGAGAAATCCAAGAGCTTAAGCTTTCCTTGGAGCACCAATAGTAGGAGAAAACAAAGAAGCAAAAGGCTAAGCTCTGGAAGATGTAGGAGCAGATCACTGCAGATATGATGAGCTTCTTCCAGGGCATGCAGCCTTCGAAATCCTCCAGCTCCGGCAAGACGCTCCCCCAGACCCCATTCCTATATATCCCACTCCCCTACGCTCCCCCAGACCCCATTCCTATATATCCCACTCCCCTTCATCGCTGAGGGCCACTCACAGTCAGATGAGGCGGATGACGATGATGGTCTAGATCATGATGATGATGGTGGTGATGCCATCGACGCTGCCGATGATGCCAACACCCAGGAGTTTAGCTAAGTTGTATCTAGCTTTATTTTTTTCTGTTCTGGATTGTTTACATTTATTGTAATTTGTATATATTTTATTGTCATAATTTGCTGTTTTATTTAATTAGTTTAATTTATTCACTTTATCATTTTATTATTTTCTTATTTAATATCAATTTGATTAATAATTTGGTTATTATATAAATAAACAATTAATAAATAAATAACCTATTACCAATCACATCATTGTTAAAAAAAATTAAAAAAAATTATTTTGTTACCGATGGATATAGCCGTCAGTAATATGTAATATTTATTTACAATAAAATTTTCACATGAATAAAAAACCATCGGTAAACCCGTCGGTAAAATATAAAAGATTAAAATTAATTTATGCAAAAACCGTTGGTAAACCTGTTGATATAGTTATGTCTCTGATGGCCGTGGTGACGCCTTTTGTTTAATTGTATCGACTGCTAATTATCCATTTACCCGTCGATAAACGAGTCGAAAACAACCGACTGGTTTTTTATTACCGTCGGTTGTGATCCCCGAGGTATACGGGTCAGCAGTAAGGTTCTGTATAGCCTCAAGGATTCCTTGGGAACCACCGTCGAGTCTTAAATTTTACTAAGTCTGGATCCTACACCTCCTTGGAGGGCTATATGATAGAACCATATTCTTGGGATCAAAAGTCCCGGTAATTATTCCTTGAGGGAAAACAAGTTGAAGAGTGATTTTTAATGAATTTTATGAAACTTGCAAATGTTTCGTTGTTAACTCACAAGTTCAGAAAATCTCGGAAATTCTCGGATTTGAACTAAAACTCAAAATTTGGATTCTGATTTGATGGAGTTTTGATTTTTGTGATATTTTATTTGAATCCAAATGGGGGGTATTTCCTTATTTACATTTATGTTTTAAAGTTAATTGAGAGTAAAATAAATGAGGACATAAATGGGGGGTATCTCCAAATAAGTGAGTGTTAGAACAACCCAGATGCCAGAATGACTGAAAAACACAAAAGTTGGGGATTTCTGTCACCGCTATAGCGGTCCAGGACCGCTATAGCTGTCACCAGAACTTGTTCAAGCGGTGCAGCGGACTGAGGTACCGCTATAGCGGTCCAAGACCATTATAGCGGTCATAAGTGTCTCCGTGGGACCGTCAGGCGCGGTTAGACTGCCATAGCAGTCATATACCGCTATAACGGTGTTAGTGGGACTTTAAAACCCCCAAATCGGACAGAAGGAAGCAGAGACGCGACTCTCTTCCCTTCTCCTTCATTTTTCTCTCTTTCTCTCAAATTCACTCCAATCCATCATTCCAAGCTTCAAGGTAAGTTCATGTTATTAGATTATGTCTTTATTTCTCCATGATCTCGGATTTGGTCCGATTATTTTTCTTATTTTTGTCAAGTGGAGGTATTTCCCCAATTTTAGTAGAGTTAGAATAGAGCTTTCTAGAGATTTTTAGATGTTAATCTAGTGTTATGGTTGCTCCATGGTAGTTGTTGGTGTCATTCCAAGCTCTTCAGGTCAAGTTGGTGGGGCCTACATACTCCCGGCTTTAAACGGTGAGTGAGTTCAGATCCTATGATCCTTATGTTGATCATTAGAATTAATTTCAATAAATTATAGCATGGGATATATGTTTTTCTGAAAACTCATGGGACCATTATTGTTAAAGCGATTTTTATCAAAGAGCTAGAGTATATATTTAGAGATTTGTTAAACACTGTGATGATTCCCAGAATAGAGAATATGTATATGCTAGAGCTTGTGAACTCTAGGGGAGAATATGTATGAGATATAGAGAAAAGATTAGATTTCTGATTGAGCTAGACAGTAGCTATAGAGAAACAGACTGTGAGTTAACGGCAGTTATTCCGTTAACCTTAATATACCAAGTCGCCTTAGGGCCAGAGAAATAATGAACGGGACCTATTTAGGTGCCCTAGAGATTAGAGACTTTGTTATGTTATGCATAACCAGAGATTTGTTATGTCACATGAATTGGGCATAACCAGAGACTCCTGTTTCCTTGTTAGCATACTGTGGTTTATGATTTCTACAGAATATTGATTTCAAAACTATTTGTTATTCCTAAGAATATGAACTTGAGAGTTATTGCATTAACTGGTTTGATGAATATATATATATATATATATATATTATTTATTTCCCTTGACGGTCCCATGAGAGGGTTATGGGTGAGGACTTACTCACTAATTTAGATGAAACTCACCCCTCTCTCTTTCTCCATTACAGTCTGATGAGACATCATGGTTCTTCTCTTCCATCTCCTCCCCCGCAGTAGAGATTTCCTAATTGGTGAGCTTCACTTTGTGAGTGAAGTATTTATGGTATTCTGTTTAGAGATAGAGTACTCCGGTGTGCATGACGGGCAGGGTCCCGGACCATAGAGATAGACTGAAATGTTTTTATCATGAATATTTTGTATTTTCATGGTTACGAGTTCTATGATTTATTTTGTATTAAGAGCAACTCGTGTGTCTTGCACCAGAGATATATACCAGAGCTTGATTATGAAAGTATTTATAATGATTTGTTTTTCAAAGAGTTAGATATATATGTCAGAGATGAATTTATGTTTTAGAAAAGGATTTTATATTAAATTATGCATATAGAAGGACTCAGAGATCATGAGGCTTACGTG
Source organism: Dalbergia cochinchinensis (assembly GCA_031216125.1). Classification (NCBI taxonomy): domain Eukaryota; kingdom Viridiplantae; phylum Streptophyta; class Magnoliopsida; order Fabales; family Fabaceae; genus Dalbergia; species Dalbergia cochinchinensis. The sequence continues at coordinate 70,606,922 of CM062368.1, read as the reverse complement.
GGAATGAGGATTCCTCACGTGCCGGTCATGTGCCCAAGTCGGGTCGTGACATCGGTAATATTCATTGACGGCTTCGTAGCTGATGCCCACGTACCCGTCGGTAAAGCTGCTGGTATAAATCTTGCCCGTTGAAAAACTCGTCGGTAAATGAGTGGGTATTTCATGCATTTCCTGTAGTGAATGAATGGACACGCATCTATGAAGGCGCATCATTCCATTTTGAATAATCGATCCATAATTTGGTAGGCTGTTTGAGTATGGACAGGTACATCTTTAAACCTATTAGCAGCAATAGAAGCATCCAAGATAGGAATGGTAGCTGTTCTACTATCATGGAAGAATGTGGGGAAATGTTCTTCACTAACCCAAAGGTAAAGAAATCAAAGTAGTTCGATAAAGGCTTTGTTTGAAGAGGAAGTCTTGAGATGGTTGACCCATTGGTTCATACATTTATAAAATAAGGAGAGAAACAAAGCAGCTAAGTTTACTGACCTACCAGAAATAATAGCCACAACATAATAATTTGTATGAATCGACCAGCTAGGGAGCTAGTGATAGGAAAAACTTGCACTTCCAAAAAAGAAGAAAAGCATGTGCTCAATTCAAAAAATAGGGCTAGTCATACGATTGTGTTAGGCAAGGAATAAGTGATAAGGAGCTTTATTTCTATTGACTAGGCAATCTTGGCTGGGGAAAAAAACATTGTATAGGGTTGGAAGTTCATCCCTTATTATGGGAAAACCTAGGATGGAGGTTACATCATATCAGGTGGGAGTGAAAATACCAGAAGGGAAAATAAAGGTGTTAATGGCAACATTCCAGAAACTGAAAATGCTATAAAGATATTCCAATTAGGAGAAAACTCGTGTTTGGAAAACATGATTATATCATAGATACCCTATGTTTCCAAAGATGGCCTTTTTGCTCTTCAACCCGGTCGTGCCAATTAGTATAGGCTTCATTAAGGCGAGGCCAGCCTCAGATCTCAAAAGGACATTTCGAAATAGAAAACTAGGAAGAACAAATGGAAAGTTCAAAACTGGTGGGGATAATGTAGGTTTCTACCAAGGTTTTGAAAAGAGAGGGTTCAAAAACAATAGGGCTGGGAATGAAATAGGTATGTTGCCATAGGGGATCAAAACAACTGCCATCTTATCTTTCTCAACAAAAGAAGAATCGTCGGCTGCTATTGTCAATCGTTACAAGTTTTCAAGAGCGGCAATAATGGTGTCCGAATCCTCTTTCTGATTATGTGATGAACTAAAAGAAGATGAAGGATTCTCCCTAGGTGGAGAAGAATCGGGGCGTTGAGAATCTGGGCCTTAGGAGGAAGACATGGTGAAAGCTTATGAGGAAAAATAAGCAAGAAAGAGGAAAGGTTTAAAAAACAAAGAGAATCAAAATAGAAATTTAAAGAGAAAAGATGTTCCAAGAATCACGCGAAGAGTTTGAAGAAAGAGAAAGGTTGTAACTGCTAGAAAAGCTTTTAGCTTAAGTATTTATTAACACCTCATAGCTTATAATAACTACTAAGCTAAGAGGCGTATGGGGCATATGTTGGATGCCCACAAATATTGGGTTAGCTAACAAAGGCCGAAACGCTTAAGATAGAGGTTGTTGTGACTAGAAAGGGAATTGAGCCTGAATAAAACCACAGGCCCAGGCAAAGGAAAATAATGGCTAAAGATTGGGTTTACGCAATGCCAAGGGAAATTAGTTCAACACGGCAAAACAATGCTATGACTAAGAATGTGCATAGAGACATGAGTAGTAGTTGCTAAAAAATAGGAGTAGCTATAATCATGCATAAAGCTTAGCTAAAGAACTATAAATAGGAGATCATTTGTATAAATGAGACACGCTACAATTCTCTAAGGAATTAGCTATTTATTTATGTTTTTTTCCAATATTTTGCTATACTACTCTTTCATAATATTAATGCAAGTTGCTCCATTTTCATTTTCACTTCTCTATATCTGATTTTATCCAAAGCCTTACTATAATGGTTTGGAGAACCTATAGACTAAAATTTTAATCTCTGACTTTAGCACAAATCGTCTCAATTTAAGAGATTTCTTTGTGTTTTATTAATCGGATAGAATCAACCACAACCGATTAAACTTGAATCAAACAATAATTAAATAAAATATTATGTTATCACATAAAGACGAAACTTATAATTATAATTTATAATAAAAATGAATATTTTTTGTTAATATATGTATTAAATATTATAATTTTATCACTAATAGTCATATACATGTCATTTTTTTGGTTATTTAAATTAATTTATTAACATTTGTTGAGGAGATCAATATAATTTTATAAAATAAAGTAATGCTGGTGCAATTATACTAAACCACATAAAGTTGAGTTTAATTTACTGTTAAAATTAAATCTAAATTAAATCCTATTTTATATTTAATAAAAAGAAAACATCCCAATACTTTATTGTAACAAAAATAAATTATTATGCTTACAAAAATGCTATTTGAACACTTAAAATTGGATGTCTAATTAAGACACTCATTCAACACCATTGAATATGATAGGATCTCCATTATTTCTTTTTACTCATTATATTTAATGGTAGAGTGGATATCTCAATTAAATATCAATTTCAGATATTCAAATAATATTAATCTATACTTTATCCAGTAATACTATTGAATATGATATAGTCTCTACTATCTCTTTTTATTTATTACATCTAATAATAATAAATAAATAAATATCTTAATTGAATATCAAAATTCAAATGATATTAAGCTACACTTTATCAGGTAAAAAATAAAGTCCGTACACTAGCTGCAAATACTCTTATTCTCTCTCTTTTTTTTTTTTTGTGCAAAAATACTCTTATTCTCTTTACTATCTGTAGCTTCTTTCCAGTCTGCCACACTTCCTTGTTATTCATCACTTGCACTTTCCTATCTGTGGCTTCTTTCCAGCCTGTTAACTTCCTTGTTATTCATTACTCCACTTTTCTATCTGTAGCTTTCTTATTAAGTAATATTATTTGAACTGATATTTTCTGGATTTTCATGTTAATATATATTTTTTTTATTATTAAATGAGATATAAATTTTAATTTAAATAAAATTTATATTATATTTAATTAATAAATAAAAATTTGTTGACTTGATATTGAAAAATAATGAATATAAATTACATTTCTCCTTCTTATTGTTCATCACTCCACTCTCCTCGTACTCACTCACTCCCCAAATCAAAGTTGAAATTCAAACCAAACCCACACTAACAACCCCTTTCGCTTCCCAAACCATCCCACCCCCAGTAAATACTTACCATTTTCAAAGTTAAAACCTTTAGAATGAAAGCTTTAGGGATAGTGAGTGAGTGAAAGAAACATTATAAAGAGAGATAATAGATGTTAATTTTTCTTTTCTCTTTTCTCTTTTTGGTTTGTCCTTCTGCAATCATGTTCATATTTTAATTTTATCATCTAATAAGGTGTAAATATTTGCTATAAATATTTTAATAGTCGTGTACTATTCCTCTAATTTAAATACGTGAAACCATCTTGACGCTTGATTATTCTTAATTACCAAGATATGTGCACTTTATTCTTTAAAGTGGAGAGCACTATTTAAAGGAGCCAATCCTATTAAGATAATATTTCTCTATATATTACCCAGCCAAAAGTACACTAGTTGCAAATACTCTCTCTCAACCTCTTTCCAATCTGTAACTTCCTCATTGCTTCATTACTCCACCTTCATCGTCCTCACTCTCTCCCCAAATCGAAGTTGAAATTCAAACCACACCCCACCAACAACCCTTTTCGTTTCCCAAACCATCCCACCCCCCACAAAACACGCAAACTCCCATCACCACCATGGGAGATCCCAACCGCCGCTACCGCCCAGTTGTCAACACCCCCTCCGTGTTCCCCCAAGTCCCCAACCACCACCATCAAGTCTACGACGTCCCTACCGTGTTCCCCCAAGTCCCCAACAACCACCACCACCACCACCCCCAAGTCTACGAAATCCCCACCGTGTTCGCTGACGTGCCCAATTACCACCACCACAACCAACCCGTCGTGTTCCCCAACCCCTCCGCGTCCACGCAAAACCCCAACCAGCAGCAGCACCCTCCATTTGAGATCAATGTCCCCACGGTGGGGATCTCCGCGATCCCACGCGCCATGATCAGCGTCGTTGACTACTACCTCCCCGACGACACCCACAACCTCTACGACGTCACCTTCGACACCCACACCATCCACACCCTCCTCACCTCCTCCCCCTCCCACGTCGACTCCTGGCTCTCCGAGACCTTCCTCCACAACCGCGAAAACGGTTACAACCGTCACCGTAACAGCCTCATCGTGGGCCTCGACGTCGAGTGGCGCCCCAACTTCCACAAAAACTCCAACCACCCCATCGCCACTCTCCAGCTCTGCGTCGGCCAGCGCTGCCTCGTCTTCCAGATCCTCCACTCCCCCTACGTCCCGCAGTCGCTTATCGACTTTCTCGGCAGCGCGTGGAACACGTTTGTTGGGGTGGGGATCGAGGAGGACGTCGAGAAGCTTCTAGAAGACTACTCGCTCCGCGTGGCGAATTTCGTTGACCTCCGGCGGCTGGCGGTGGATGTGTCGGGCGACAGGGAGATGGGGAATGCAGGGCTGAAGAGGCTCTCGGCGAGGGTTCTTGGGGTGGAGATGGAGAAGCCGAAGAGGATCTCCAGGAGCAGGTGGGATAATGCGTGGCTCACCGCTCAGCAGGTGCAGTACGCCTGCGCTGATGCTTTCGTGTCGTTCGAGGTTGGGAGAAGGCTGTTTAATTTGGGGTTTGGGTCTGGGTTTTGATTCTGCTGATGGGTCAGAAACTCAGAATTGCCTGGATGGGAAAAACTCATGTTTGGTTTGAGTTTTGGGTTTTTGAGTTTTGCAGATTTTATAAAAAAAATTACTGAAAATTGAATATAAAAATTAAAAACTGAAATTTGTAGTTTTTAGGATTTTCAGTCCTTCACAAAATTAGAAAAACTGAAAATCTTAAACTCAATCCAAACAGGCCTGACAACTTTCTTATTTCGTGTTTCAGAATTTGCAATTTGCAATTTAGTATCTGTTTCCCCTTTTATCATTGCTTTTGTACATGATATGGTTGTGGCTGATTCATGACAATTGCTATTTTGCAGTAAGTGATAATGTGAACGGTTTATGGTTTGTCTTTTAGCTTGTTTCTTTTCTATGGTTGGGGTTATTCTAGTTATCAGTTGTTGCATATTACTGTGATCTGCGATTTTGCTGTATGTTTGAGAATATGATGAGGATTATACAAAATAGAAATCGATGATGTTGTTCGCCACTCTGCATTTGCTAGGATTGCCTTCAGGAAAGGATCAAGCAGAGATTCCGGTTCCTTTCAGCGTATATCCAGGGTTTATTGGACTTTTTGTTTTGATGGTAAAGATACTGGGATTATTGCCAAGGCTTAGACCACACCTTATGATTAATTGATAAGATTAAGCTAATTGACGTTGACTAATGCTCTGACTTGGCAGGTGTGCTTTTGTAATGAGATAGTATGGATGTTCACCGTTTAATTTGGTTTATACTTGGTGGAAAGAGAGAAAATCCAAATTGATTAATTTGGTTTTAAATCAAGTTAATCTGATTTGATTTCTAAGAATTGTTTTTTTTTTTTTGTTGGTGGTAATAATGCTTGCTGACCAGCTGTTCTTCCTTACCAAAGCAAAACAAAATTGCTGTGCTTACTTATCAAAGAAAAAAAAAATCTTGCTCTGCATGTGATATGAGAATGAGAATAGGAAGCAAAATTGTAAAATTCAAACCAAACCGACCAGCTTAAATCAAAAATAAGTGAATCGGCCACTTAGTCAGTTTGGTTCTTCACTTGGATCATACCTGCATTTGATTCCATCAAAGTAGGACGAAATCGAGATGGACTGGCCGATCCATCGAAGAGTAAACTAGAGGTGAACTGGTTTTGAACCATGTCAAGGTAAGGAGATCGTGCATGCACCAACCATAGACCAACTTGTTTCCGGTTATATAATGTGATAATGAGTATATCTGATAATCTGCACATAGGAAATTAATGAATAAATTAAAAAACTCCTATTATGGGATTCAAACCTTGGTCAAACAAGTAGAAAGCACATGCGCCGATCATTATACCAATTTGATTCTTGTCATATAATGCAACAATAACTAAATATATCATATATTTAATACTTTTATTTATTTGAATCTGATTCAAACAATTGAATCAATGATTTTCAATGATTTATTGATTGAATCAGTAACTTGATGTTGCGATCAAGTTAATCATTAGTCGGAGTTTAATAATTATGATGGAATGATTTGGTTTATGATTATATAAACAAAGACAAAAATGGACGTTGTACTTGAATTTGATGTTTTTGAAAAATAACGAGGAAATGGGGAATCAAGCAAAATCACCTGTGGCGTGTTTAGGTGAGTGATATAAAAAGTTAATTTTCAAAACTGAATCTCACCAGTGGCAATTTTTAGTTAAAAAAATTGTTAAAATCAATCTCATCAGTGGCGATTTTATTAAGAAATTTAAAAGTCAAAACTCGCCGATGGCAAACTTTTTAATAACTATAATGCTTTAGTTTTATCTCAAATTTCATATTCCCGGTAATAGTTTTTAGTTTGCTGAGATCCCATGATAATAATAATTTCCCAGGTGGAAGAATAATAGGCTATTGTGTTGTGAGCTACGCTTGATTGATGTTCCGGCTAAAAGGGATGGTGCTGCAACTGCAAGTCGGATGCTACTTTGTCAGCAAATAGTGTGCCTAAGTTGTGCTATTTTCTGCAGCTATGATGGATGGATTAGTTTAGTTAAATTTCTGGCAGATTAAGTGAAGAACCCATAGAAGACCTTTATTTAAAATCATGCTTGCTCCAAATTTGTGTTTATACCGTCAAAAAAAATTAATATATTACAGGACGAAAGCCAAAGCAAAGCCAAGCACACCTTTTTTTCCCAAACAAAAAGAGAGTTTGTTCATTTAATAATACATATTTAAATATGAAAAATATATATTTTTATTTTTTTAATCAATAATAAGGATTAATCTGGATTATCTTTTAATAAAAATCTTTTTTTTAATTGATCTTTTAAAATAAAATTTCTTAAAAAAATAAAAGTTGTTTTATATCTAGATGCAACATTAATTTATATTTGAATCTAAAATTAAAATTTCTTAATTTATTCTCAATTAATTTTTATTTTATAAACAATATCTTTTTTAGAAGATGAAAATTATAGTTTTTTAATGAAGGTCTTTTATACTTTTTTTTGTAATGATTTTGTTATATTGAAAATTCGCGTAATTAGCAACCACATCCCTTGGATAGTATTTATTTATTGTTCTTGGATTGGAAATGCAGGGAAAGTAGATATGGAAACGTAAATAATAAATATAAGAATATTATTGGAAGATAAAAATATTAAATTTCTGTCTCTGTATCTTGTTTCTAGTGTTCTTATGTTTTGGAGATACATAAATGTTGTATTTTTTATCCCAAGTATAAAATTTTTTTCTATCTCCTGTTCCTATCTTCATCTCCAAATATGTTTATATCTCCGGTATCTCTATATTTTTATCCCGAATACAATAAACAAATGCTATCTTGGTTTCATGATAAAACACATAACCCCAAACTCCTTCAAAGATGTCTGTCATGATAACTTGTTGTATAATAATATTTAAATAACACTCATAATATTACTTTGTCCTCTAGTGTAAGTTTGTGAGTGTTGTTGCAACTTTGTTATACAGCTTTATAGTGCATCTAACACTATTCATCCGTCATTTGTAGTACTATTTACATTCCTTTCAAGCTTGCAAAGTGGACGACTTGATAATTTTAAAATGATAAACTTCAACTTGCAATTCATTAATCAGAAGCATGGCATTTGGCTAAAATTCGAAATCGAATGTTTTGGAGGAAAAATATAAGGCCTGTCTATTTTAATTTTTTCTATCTATTGTTTTTCTTATCAAATAAATATATTTATGAATTTTATTAAGGGTTTATCTAATCAGTATTCCTAATATTGAATAAGATTTTTAATAAAAATAAATTTATAAATTTAAGGTGGATCTACACCTTTAAAACTCACAAAATCACACATTCCCAATGAATATTTACCATTTTAAAACCTTTGATCAGTATTTTGATAAGTAAAACCCTTTTTAGGTGATTGTTTAGGTATCTATAGTAGCCAATATTTATGGTGATATTGACATTTAATCATATTTTAAAAATAAGGCTAAACAAAAGAATATGGCTAAGCCCTCTTCACCTCACTTCTCATTTCCAACAGAACTGGTTTCAGGGCCAAGGTGGTGATCACGGGATACAAACACGTGGGTGCTCTGTTTTTGCTCTGTTCTTTCCTCTGTTTTCGTCCCCTGTTTTCACTTGCAACCAGTTACAAGATCACGAGGGGCGAATTCATCAGGGACGGTGACACTCTTGTCTCAGATGGGCTCAACTTCGAAGGGGGTTTCTGTAGTTCGGAAAACTTGCGTTACTTTGGGATTTGGTACTACAACATTCCTCAACCATCAGTCATATGGGTTGCAAACAGAGAGAACCCCATAGAAGGCAGGGAAGGCGCTATGACAATTGAAACTGATTGCAACCTGGTCATCTTCGATGGAGACAAGAACAAAATATGGTCTAGTAACGTTTCAATTTCAAGGAACAAGAGCTTTGAAGCCATGCTTCTTGCTGATGATGGAAACCTTGTACTTTTTGTCACATAATGGGGGTTGCTCCTGTGAGGATGCCAGAGATTGTGGTTTGGGAAGGAGAGAAAAGGAAGTGGAGGAGTGGCTACTGGGATGGTAGAACATTCATGATACTCGAAGGTACTTATAGAACTTTCAATGGCTCCAAGGTTAGGTTTCAAATAGGTTGAGATGGGTATGAGAAGGAGTATCAGTGAGGTAAGGATGAGAAACAGTGGATTGTGACACAAAGAGGGCCTTATAGTTTGCTGTTTCTTGTGCAGATGAGGGTTCAGCCGGTGTTTATATGATCAGTCTTATTCTATATTATTTTTATTCTACATTGAATATGAATTTAGCAGATTCTAGGTTAATTTTTTTGTTTTTTACCGTCTATTTTTGGCGGATATAGTGTTCCTTTTTTCTTTCCTTATTTTTGAATGTGTGTTTGACAAATTCTATACTAAAATTACCATATTATATAATTTTTTTTCTAAAATACTATATTGATAAAAATATAGCACCTAAATCTCATTTGCAACAAAAGAACTCTCACTGAGAAGCACCCAATCCACAAACCAAAACAATCAAAAAAAAAAGAAAAAAGGAAAAAGAAACCAATCCCTAAATTGTAAATTCCAAATCGTGAAGTTAAACAAAAATAAGCATATCTACCAAAAAAAAAATAATATTAATCTAATATAATAACGAAAGTTAAGCATTTCCCATTCCACAGTCTCCCATGCCAAACACACCATGAAAATAAAAATTAAAAAAGAAAAAAAAAGAATCAAAACCCATGCTACTCATCCCCGTAACGAAACAGTGTCATCCCAATCTCAAAAGACATGAAAGCATCAACGGAGGCGTACTTCACCTGGTCGTCGGTGAGCCGCACGTTACCCCACCTGCTCCTCGTGATCCACTCCGGCTTCTCCAGCTCCGCCCCCATTGCTGTCAACGCCAGCGTCCTCAGCCCCGCACGCCTCATCTCCCTGTCGCCAAACACATCCGCCGCCAGCGCCCGGAGGTCCAGGCAGTTCTCCACGCAGAGCGAGTGGTCTTCTAGAAGCTTCCGCACGTCCCCCTGTATCCCCACCCCAACGAACAAGTTATTGTCGCTGCCGAGGAAGTCAATGAGTGCTTGCGGGATGTAGGGGGAGCGGATGATCTGGAACACGGGGCAGCGGTGGCCGACGCAGAGCTGGAGGGTGGCGACAGGGTTGTTCGGGTATTGGCGGCTGTTGGGGCGCCACTCGACGTCAAGGCCGACGATGAGTTTGTTGCGGTGGTAGTTGCGACGGTTGTACGAGTTGTGGTTGTGGACGTCGGCGAGCCAGTCGTCGACGGGGGAAGGTAAGGAGGTGACGACGGTGCTGATGTTGGTACCGTAGCCGAAGGCTCCGTCGTAGACGTCGTGGGTGTCATCGGGGAGGTAGTCTACGACGTTGATCATCGTCATGGTGTGTGTGTTGGGATGAGGGCTCAAGTCTCGAAGTATTTGGAACAAGTGTGTCTCCTTAATTCACGTACGCAGCTTATATCCTCCGCTAGTTCCACGTTAATAATCACTCGTATGAAAAATTATAATTTTGATTTATTAAAAAATTAATATATCATACATTAACTTTTCAATCTTAAACAATCATATAATTTTAATAGTTGATACATTAAAAAATTAATACATTAACTTTTCAATCTTAAAAAATCATATAATTTTAATATGTAATATATTAAAAAATTAATAAATTTAATTATAATTATAGTTAGATATATTATCTTTTTAATATATTAAAATTATATAATTTTTTAAAAGTAATTATTAATGTACAATGAAGGGAATATATTATATTGATTTGTGTGACAATATTTTGGTAGGTCGTTAATTTATATGCAAAGGACCAGCTAACCATAAGTATCTGATCGATTTTCACACACATTGTCCTAAAATACAATAATTTTTAACCATATTATGGAGATTGGATTATACCATATAAAAATGAAATTCTTTTAATTTATATATTTATGTAAATTATAAAATATTTTAATAAAAACAGTTACTAGAAAAATATAGTTCAATTTTACAAATTATATTTTTCATCTAAACATAAATTAATTTTTTACTTTTTAAAAAGATTATTTATTAAAAAATTTGTTTCTTGTAAAGATTATCCAACTCAATCCCGCCGATAGCACATAAGCTGTTGAGCACTTTGAAATTTTGGATAAACGAAAAATATTCTATGATTCCGAGATAAGAGGAGGAAAAATAGCAATTACGGAACCAAGATCACGGAGAGGACGTGGAGGAATGCTCGGCGGTGGTGGTTGGGATCTCCTGCGGTGGTGATGAGTGAGTGTGCGTCTTATACAAATTGAAGCCAAAAGGCTGATGAGCACATAACTTTCCTGATTTTGGATATCTTTTATGGGATTGGATTTCGATATCATATTTTTGAAGATATTTATTGCTTCGGATTAAATTTTGGTATAGTTTTCGTTACCAAAAATCTTTTTATATAGCTTGTCTCGCTTGGTTTTTAGTCAATGAAAAACAAATAATATTCACTAACCAAGCTTTACTAACGATCTTATATCATGCGCGTTTATTTCAAGGTATGTTTAGTAATTTATGAGAATAACTACTTAGCAATAATGTATTTCCATGTTTATTATAAGTTTTGTAAAATTATTTTCGGATATCAATCGAATACTAGTATGTGTGCCCATGCAATGCATGGGTGTGAGTTATATAAATATAGTTATATAATAATTTATGAGTTAATACTCATCATAGTCCCTACCTTTTCACTCATGACTCATTTTAGTACTTGACTTTTAAAATGAGTCAAATTAGTTCCCGACATTACAAAATATGAGTCAAGTTAGTCCCTTATTCCATTTTTGTTTAATATTTTATCAATTAAATGATGATCTATAATGTTAAGTGATATCTTATCATACCATATGTCATCTGAACTATAATTAAGTTTAAAATAATTTATTTTGATATATAAAATTACATAAAATCAGTCATTTTATAATTTATAATGAATATTTAAATGACTTATTTTGTATAATTTTAAATACCAAAATGAGTTATTTTAAACTTGATTATACTTTTGATGACATATGATATGTTAAGATATCACTTAAGGTTACCAATCATTTTTTAATTGATAAAATATTGTGTAAAAATAAGTTGAGGAACTAATATGACTCATATTTTGCAATATCGGGGATTAATTTCACTCATTTTAAAAGTCAGGGACCCAAATGACTCATGAATGAAATGTGAGGGATTAAAATGAACATTAACTTAATAATTTATTATTAAGAATTTATATATTATATATAAGAAAGGATTTGTTTATATCAGTATATGACTTGTTGCATATCTTACACCTTTAATAACTATTTATTCAAGAATTTTTTTTTCAAGACCCACCATTGAATTGAAAGTTTATATGTTATAGATCATCTCGATAAAATTTTACATTAATCCAAAATTGTTTGATATACTTTTTTGTATACATATAAATTAACGTAATAGACATCTTATAGATATATATAAATAAGAACTGTTTTATCATAATTTTATAAGTGTCTGATTTATTTGAAATTCGGCACGGACACTCAACATGATATGTAGCTATAATTCAATAGTTAGATTGACAAAAACTATATTCTATTGAAAATTATTGTGTAAGTGAGTCAAATCTTATATCGGTATCAATGGATCCTTCCTATATATGTATAACCAAAAAAAATTATATTAGAAAAATTATGATATATATTGAAAAGTTGTTACTATAATAAAGGCTATTAAATTAGTGGAGTGAAAAAATATTGGAGTGAAAAGATAATCTAGTAAATTAAGTAGAGTGAAAAGGTATTCCGATTTATGTTCAAAAACTTTCTTTTTTAGGTGAAATATAGGATTAAAATTTGAAAGAAAGCCTAATCAAGCTTTCAACTATCATTATCTCATTAAACTTTTCTATTAATGGTTCTTAAATATAAATAGTATAGATTCTTTGAAAAAATATTTTTCCATGATTTTGTGAGATCTTATTTCCATGATGAAATGTGGTATAAAAAATTTCTATGGCCTGAAAATGATAATTATTAAGTACAAATTCGAAAATATCCTTCAATAATTTTATTTTTCCCACAATTTTTATTTACCTACACTCATATGTACTCACATATCCATTACACTCTTAATTTAATTTTTTTAATTAATTATTATATTAATCAAGATAAACAAATTTTAAAAAATTAATTGTCAATTTTATATTTTTTTCTGGAAATGTAATTTTCATTTTGGATGATGATAATAATAATAATAATAATAATAATAATAATAATAATAATAATAAATGTCAGGCTCGGTTTTCAAAGTATCTCTCTTTGTTTGAGAATCGTAGGGCGGACTTCTGGAGATGCACCTCATGGGACTTGCATTGAGGTAGGTCCTTAGTTATCAGACACTTCGATGGATTGCTTTATTGTTCATCCCTATTTCGCTTCTAGTTCTCTGCCCCCTTTTTGGGTCAAATGTATCCGACCACTCTAGTTTGAAGTTCGTTCAAACTTTGGACTGGGTTGATGTTGAGGGACTCAACAAATGGCCTGAGTTTGAGTGCGACCACAAAGGCATACATGGTGATCGTTTGGTCCAGATCCTTGATCTAAATGGTCTACTTGTTAAACCGACCCATGAAATCTTTTAAATGCTTGGTTTCACCTTGGACAAGACCATATAGGCTTCTAACCATTTTTTGATGGGCCCTGCTGGCTATGAAGTTATTCAAAAGGTGGTCGGTTAGCTTGCTATGTTAGATCGCAGAGGAAAAGATGTGAACCATTGTGGAGCTGTGTCTAGCAGGGTTGAGGGAAAAGCCTTATAACGGAGGGCATTCATGTCTCCGGCTACTAGCATGGCATTTTTGAAGGCATCCACATGGCTTTAGGGGTTGGACAACCATCATATGGGTAGAGGTGAGTGGGTGGTCTGTAGGATGACGGGACAGGCTTGGACATAATAAATTTGGTGAATGAGTGCCCAAGGTGGTGGGTCAGTGTTCCAATATTTGAGATGTAGTGGTTGGCTAATTGAGTGGCTCCATGGGACTCGTGGTTCAAGTAAGATTGCTAGGATTGGGAATGATAGGGTGAGGATTGGGACTTTTAAGGACAATCATTGGGGTGTTGGTTGTTCATACTATTAATATGCTGTTGCATGTCATAAAGAGATTTGAGGATTTGCTCGATGAGCTGTGAAAGGATGTCATTTTGGTTGGCATTGTGATTAGGTTCGATGGATATGCCATTGGTAGGCTGGTGTTGTTGTTGGGTTTGGCAAGTCCACTGTTGGTAGGTAAGGTGTTGTTCCAGTTGGGATTAGGAGGAAAGGATTCATTGTGGGTTTGTTGGGCGTGTTGAGCATTATGGGTGGTGAAGGACGTGCAGTTTGAGGAGCTTCACAAAGGAGTGGGAAGGGTTTTACCAAATTCCCCACAGACGGCACCAATATGTTATTTCTTGCTTAGGGCAATGGGTAAGTCTGTGTATAAGCTAAGTGTTTAGACTACCAATTCTGTACCATTTGCCTCTATCGAGTATATGTATCCACCTGACATTGATGAGAAGATCATTACCCGCCATTGATGCTGAACCGTTGGCTATTAAAGGATAGACAGGATCAGAGGCATGATCCTCGAGGTATGTCTAGTGAGTTGAAATGGCCAGGATGGGCTGGTGTCTTATTGGGCCGAGTGACATTCACCGAGAAGGTCCAAGTATAGTCTGGGCTCATAGATGGGTCCTGAAATGCATGATAGAGGTTGGGTCAAATCGATCGGTCTAAGATCAAACTGAAAACGATCTAAAAAATGGTTAAAAGTTGTGGTGCACCAGGTAGAGTATAGTGCATTACACCAATTATTTTTCCATATTTTTTGGGTATGGATAAATGCTCAAAAGTGTGGCCAAATATCTAGTGTGCGATGATCCATACTATATCTCGTATACCACTAATAAAGTCTTGAAATACAATGGAGCAAATTAAAAATAAGGGATCAAATTGAAAATTTAAGTAAAAATAAGGGATAAAAAATCCATTTTACATTTTTTTAATGCGATCATGTGATATACATGGAGACTATTCTTATTTTCCTTTAATTAATATAAGGGTAAATTACATTGTTCATTGAGATTTCGTGAATTAAATTCATCCTTTCTATTTGCAAAAGTTGCCAAGAGATACCTAAGTTTATGAAATCATTACATAGAACTCATCTAAGTTTGTGAAATTATTGCAATGATCTCTCATTATTCACACAAAGAGCAGATTGTGATATCGGTCACCTAGGTCCCTTTTCTTTCGCAAGTGTACCTCCAGTAAATGCCACCAACGTAAATTTTTCACGAGAGCTGTTACGTGAACAACCCAAATGCACAACTTGTGCATAACTAAGCCAACGTGGCAGAAGAAGACAAAAGAGAGAATGATGTAAACCGTGGACATTAAAAAACTGAGCGCACGGTAGGAGCTCCGTTAGATAAAAGTTTCTTTGTTAAGAGGGAAAGCTAAAAGCTTTCGCGCCATGCATGTATCCCTGTTTCTTTGCTTTCTTTCTCAAACGCAGAGCTCTCTCTTCCCTTTTGCAAAGGCAGCTTCATCCTCTCTCTTTCTCAGACGCAGCTCTCAAATGCAAGTGGAGCTTGTTTTCTTCCTCCAAGCGGTGACACCAATTGATTCTTGTAAAAGAATTTTGTCCGTATAAGTGGGCTCATTGGTGTGACACTGGTCCCTGTGTTTTGGTGAAGAAATTGTTGGGGGGGGTTAGAGTGCTCTTTGTCATTGTATGTGAAGCGGATTGTAGTGCGTAGGTACTCCATTATATGATGGGTCATGATATTTGGGTTTATCGTTCTTGTTGAATAGAGGTGTGATTGTTCTTGAAATTTATCTGGGACAAGAACTAATAGTTAATATTTGTTGTGAAACATCTAGAAATAGGAGAACAAGCAGCATTATTTTGCTTGCTTAGGGTTTATATGGTATGTGCATAGATGGATTTAGATTTGATTGTGTTGGCTTAGTGTGGTGGCTTAGCCTCCTAGCTTAGTGTGCTGATTATGTTCATATGTTCATAGCTAGCATATATGGGTTAGTGTTTGTGCTTATTTTCGTATTGTCATAATAGGTGATGGGTAGAGAAAACACAGAGGATAAAAGGGCCTTCACATGTTTTGAAAACTGAATTTTATTTTATGGTAAGCTCTGTTGTATGGGTGCCCTCAATTTGAAGGCTTGACCGTGGGAAAAATTTGAAACAGTGAAGGGAAGAAATATAGGTATGTGGTGAGGGTGATACAATGTGGATTTTGTTGTTTTGTTTGTATTTGTGTGGGACAACTATGTGATTGTCTATGATATTTTTTGTGAGATAAGTATTGTGATCGCATTATTTATTATCAGAGTTGTCGACTGTGCGGAATTACAACCTCTATGACACACTTATGTGCACTCATAATTAGACCTATAGGCATATATGCAGTTCTTATTTATGTGGACAGAACATGGCTGTAATATGATATTCATATTTTGTGTAGGTGAAAGACAAGTGTATGGTGTTAACCAGAACGTCTAGTATAAGTGAGTTGAGTAATAATTTTTTTTTCTCACTGGAAATGTATGGTCATTTCAGGTTATATAATTGCATTCTATGGAGGGGACTAGCAACCATGAGCCAACTGTTGGCATGCAATTTAGTACGCTCGATGCTGTTAAAGCATTCTATGGTGGTTATGCAACTAAGAGTGGCTTTGGATGGAGGGTGCGAACTTCAAAAAAAGGAGCAGATGGAGAAGTAAATTATGTCGTTCTTTGTTGTTTACGAGAAGGAAACCGTCAGTCCAAAATTGCAATGAGTGTGAAGACACTCCCCAGGAGTGGACTGAAATGTGAAGCGAAGATTAGTGTAGCCAGAGGAAAAGATAAGCTGTGGTACATCACAAAAGTGAATTTGGAGCATTGCCATGAGCTCAGCCCAATAAAAAGCAGATTGTTTAATAAAAACAGGAAGTTTTACATGCGTGTGCAAAGAACCATACATGTGAATGATGCGGCGGGAGTTAGGATTAACAAGACATTCCGGTCTCTTGTTGAAGATGCTGGGGGTTATGAAAATATGTCATTTGTCGAACGAGATGTAAGAAATTATATCAACAAGGAAAGGCGTATGATAGGGAAGGAAGGGGATGCGAAGGCATTGGCTAGCTATTTTTGTAGAATGAAGGAACAAAACAGAAACTTTTCGTATGACATTGATTTGGATGACGAGTTTCGGGTGAGAAATGTGTTTTGGGCTGATGCTAGAAGCAAAGCAGGGTATGAAGCATTTGGAGATGTCGTCAGCTTTGACACAACTTACCTAACAAACAAATATGATATGCCCTTTGCTGCAATTGTAGGCGTCAACCACCATGGTCAGTTAATTTTACTTGGACGCGGTCTACTTTCATCGGAGGATACGGAGTCATTTGTGTGGCTCTTTGATAGTTGGCTAAGATGCATGTCTGGTAAAGCCCCGAGTAGGATTGTCACAGATCAATGTAGGGCCATGCAAAAGGCTATTCAAATAGTTTTACCCAGCACTCGGCACAAGTGGTGTCTATGGCACATCATGAAAAAGATCCCCGAGAAGCTTAGAGGATATGATCCGTATAAGGGGATAAAGTGTGCTATGAAAGATGCCGACTACGAATCTCACACGAAGGATGAATTTGAAGAGAAATGGGGTGCGTTCACGAAACAGTTTAAGCTTGAGGAAAACGATTGGTTGAGTGGCCTTTTTTGCGAAAGGAAAAAATGGGTTCCAATATTCCTAAAAAATGATTTTTGGGCAGGATTGTAAACGACCCAAAGAAGCGAGAGCATACATGCCTTTTTTGATGGATATGTGAATGCGAATACTAGCTTACAACAATTTGTTAAGCAGCATGACAATGCTCTTAAGAGTAGGATGGAAAAGGAGATTGAAGCTAATTTCAATTCAAGAAACACAATAATCCCATGTGGTTCACAGTCCCCCATTGAGAAACAATTTCAAGCTGAATACACACATTCGAAATTTGGGGAAGTGCAACTTGAGTTTAGGGAAAAAATGAATTGTGTAACTTCCTTTAAATGGGATGATAGGTCACTTGCGACCTACCATGTTTTCGAGGAGATTTCAGTGGGGAACCGAGGCAAGGAAATCTGTTGTGAGGTCTTATTTAATCGTGGCAACCATAATGTCAGTTGTCAGTGTCGACTGTTTGAGTTCAAAGGAGTTATGTGCATGCACTGTTTGTATGTGCTTGCCGTTGAAAGAGTTAAGGCAGTGCCATCCAAGTACATTTTAGGGAGATGGAGCAAAAATATCAGGTGGAGGCATTCGCTTATAAAGACCAGTTTTGATGTGACAGTGTTAACGTCAACCATGGAGAGATTTGACAAAATATGCAAGCATTTCTATGATGTGGCAGAACTAGCTGCAGAATCAGATGAAGCTACCAATCTACTCCACGGTGTGCTTGATAGATATAAATCTGAGCAACATGGGTTGTTTTGTTTGCATACCATGAAGCCAACGTCCAATCTTGAGCCTTGTACAAATGAGGCAGTCCATATCCACAGCCCCCTGCATGTAAGACGTAAAGGTCAACCCACCTCTAAGAGAAAATTCTCTACGGCTGAGAAAGTTGTGGAAAAATACAAGCAGCAAGGCTCAAAGAGGGTTAAGAAGTTGATTGTTGAGGTTTGTTTACCTTTAAAATATACTATTTTTCTTGTTAGGAGCTGATGGTGCAATTTGCTTTTTTTGGCAGTGTTGTACTTGTTTCCTAGGTTAGCATGGCACTTGTGCTCTTGCATCCTATTGTTTATTATAGAAACTGTAAAACCTGCATACTGAGTAGTGGATGGAATAACATACATGCATCACTCACTGCACTTACCAGCGTAGCTAAGGTTCTTAAATGCATGGACAGATCTGCTTGGATGCATAAGTTCTTCTATTTAATCAGTATAGCTGCTATCTTGATGTAGGGTTTGTGGGTTAGTTTGGTATAGGGTGCTATTTGGAATGTGTTTTTCCTTCCAAGACAACTGTATAAATTGTAGAGGATGAAAAAGATTTGAGAATTAGTCCAATTTTTAGCTTTTGCATGCTGCGGACTGTTATGTGACTCCGCTCAATATGATGCTTTCAATCTCTTTATAATTATGCGTAACAAGAAGGTGGGTAACAGGCAAAGATACATTAGTGGTATATCGGTTTTATTTTTTCCGGCTTACTTTCATGTTTGGTGTCAGTGGTGTGAATGCTGGTTAGTTCATTGTGCGACACAAAGTTTCCATTATGCCTATGTATTAAGAATCATGTAGTAAGTATGAAATAAGTGACTTTCCTAGGCTAATTACTGCCGTTGCGTCTTTGTAGGAATCCATTGATGCCATAGTTAGCCAAGAGGGTGTTACCAACTTGTCGCTGGAGTCAACGGTTGAAGTCAGAGTGGGTGAGAACACAGAAGATGAACGTGTAATGCTCTGTGTACGCACTAGGTTAATGTTGAATTTGTTAATGTGACTACTGTTAGGTGTTATGGCAGGAGTTGCCCTCATATGGTCGCGACAATAGCGATGAGATCCCATCGACTATGTTGCACCCAAAGGATCTGTGCATGTAAGTAACACGCCATTGTGGTGTCAAAATTAAATGTGTCCCGAAATAGCAATTTGGGGGTGATGAGTCGAATTGTTTGTCAAAACATAATTTGTTGACGACAAGTGAGATCCAAGTGTGAAGTCAAGTGTGGCCCAGCTCAGCCTTGGTGCATTTTGGATGTTGGATTTGGTATATCTTAGATTTACCAACGTGGAAGCAGTGTTTTGCCAATAATGTGACTCACAAGCTGTTGTGATGTCTCCTCATGAGTGGAAAAATGTATTATGTTTGACGTAGTTAGCAAGGCTTAAAAATATCTATTTGTAAGTTTCATTTGCAACATCTGCAGAGGACTATTGCGGTAGTCTTGCATAGGCCAACTGGGTCGTTTGTGTATGCCCCAATACAACTTTTTGAAATATTTATGGGCAATGAACTTGCATGGCCTTGGAATGGGTGGTTGGTGGTGTAGGCGTATACCTTTTTTCTCCCATAATTTTTTTTGGGAGTCCAATATTGATTTACTTAATAGCTATGAAACTCATGAGCTAATAGTTTGGCAACCCACTATTAATAATGGTTATTTTTTTGCTGTTTTGGTTCCAAGAAACAACCATTCAGTCAATATGAAGCCAATGCAAGTATTGCAGTTACTGAGTTTGGAGAGACACGTTTGGCTTCACAGTTGTCAAGTGTAAAGCCACTTGGATTTTCCTCATTCGTAGAACCAGCTGATGAAGATATTTGTCCACACATCCAGGCATGTTAACAACCATAAGAAATTTTTTAATAAATACACAGTCATTGTTTTAAATTTATGACAATTCTCTTCCAAGGAGCAAAACATATATCATACCCAACTCAACTCATGCCTACGAATGCCATACCACATATGAGGCATTAAAGGGAGCCCGCATCATTGTCTGGATATGATTGCAGGATTATTGGTACATATGTGTACATGCATTTTTCGTACATGGTGACATTTTGATAAGCACGACACATGCAAATTTTTTGGTTTAGTCTGTGTTGTGCACAGGTTGTCTATAGGCATTTCACAACTTATATGGGTTCATAAAGCACTGAATCTTTATGGAAAACCTGATAAGGTTCTTTAAGACTAATATAGGCATGTGTAATTTCATTGTTAATCCTTAACTTATATGCTATTCGGCAATTGTAAATGGTTTATCTGATGGCACATTAGCGGCTCACATTCCTCTGTAGTGGGTTGTACATTTTCATGAACTATATGACTTGGACGATGGAAGTGTAAACCCCGCAGTTGTGCCACCAAATATACTATTGGCTTTTGGTATGTAACACCTTCATTGTATGAAGTGTACTGAAAATTGACATATTTCAGACAACTGCTGGACTTATGATGGCTATTGGATTGCATTGTTTGGTTTTTTTTTTTTTTTTTACTTTATGGACTTTTTCACATAGACCAATTTAAACTAGTTCATACAATTATAACTGCTACATAAGTGAGCATACACTACAGAGAGGCACAAATTACTAAGACATGTCGTAGTGCTACTCTCGCACATCCACCTACCATGTACACCACCAGTGGCAATATACCGTAGTGGCTATCAACTACATACACTGATCAGCCCGTAGGTCAAATAAAGCCAGCTGCATCGTACTTCCTAAGAAAGACAAATCGGTGCTCTTCTAAAGGCGGCAACAGGACAGGGCCTATAGTCTGGAAACATATACTGACCCTCTACTCACCTTCGGAATTAGAGAGATACTCTTCCCTTTGAATGATCATCTCCTTCTCCTGAGGCGTCAATCTCTTGCCATTCGCCTCTACAAAGTGGGTGCATACTCAGAGGATGCTATACCGTGCCACTCGTAGAGCCATGGTGTTGTTCTCATGCCTTATTTGTAGAAGGGCCTGCTCCATTGCATCTCTGTCAATGGCACCGTTCCACATCTACAACGCCTTCACCCGCAGAATCTACACTCCAAGCTCAACTAAGTCAACCTGAAGGTTAGTTGACTCTTCTTGGCGATATTTCCATTCCCGTAACATGGCCTGCAGTTCTCCTTCATCTGTTCGTTGATGCTTATAGCTCCAATCCAAATCTGGTATAATATATCTATAATCATTCATACTTTTTCTCGGTGTACTTTAGCTGCAACTACATAGTTATGAATGTGTTAAACAGGCGAGATATTGTGAATGAATGGTGATTTTGTTTGCGGTGTTTACATTAGTAGGGAAGGCATGATAATCTCATGCTATTGCACTGACCAACATTCTGTTATTTATACTAATTTTTTCCTAGCTTCGAATCTTTATGCATGTCACCAATGACCATTTCCATGCATGTGAGTGAACAGTTAGATGCATGGTGAAAGTGTGGTCAAATGCATCAGGAGAGGCCTTCAGAATCTATACCGTGACACATTGACGTTGAAGAGGTCATTTCAGTTTACTGTTGAAAAATGGAAGTTAACAATTTCCTTTATGCATGTAAGTTCATTTACTTCGCTTATAAGTAATCATTTTTTCCTGTAATTGTGACGTTTATCAGTGAACACGTTTGAACATGCATGTGAATGTACAGGACATCCATGTGCACGTGTGTTCTACTTACTCTGAGGCAGATGAGATTCCTTGCAGTGCCTTTTCATGTCCATGGGGTCTTTTTACTCAGTATATCACCTTGTACCCTTGCGCCGTAAAGAGTTCAACCTTTGCAGGTAAGTACTGTGTGTTTTGCATGTAAGTTGTGTTATTTTTGCCTGTAACCATAAACTATTTCTCACCCAAGAGGTTTTCCTTGCATGTGATCCTACAGGACTCTCCGTGTGCATGCGTGTACGGCTTACTCTAAGGCAGATGAGATTCCTTGCAGGGCCTTTTCATGTCCACGGGGTCTTTTCACTCAGTACATCACCCTGTTCCCTTGCGCAGTTAAGTGTTCAAACTTTGCAGGTAAGTACTGTGTGTTTTGCATGTAAGTATAGTTATTTTTGCATGTAACCGTAAATTGTTTCTCACCCAAGAGGTTTTCCTCGCATGTGATTCGACAGGACTCTCTGTGTGCATGCGTGTACTACTTACTCTGAGGCAGATGAGATTCCTAGCAGTGCCTTTTCATGTCCATAGGGTCTTTTCACTCAGTACATCACCCTGTACCCTTGCGCAGTTAAGTGTTCAACCTTTGCAGGTAAGTACTGTGTGTTTTGCATGTAAGTTGTGTATTTTTGCCTGTAAGTTTTCTGTTTCTCACCCAGGAGGCTGTCCTCGTATGTCAACCTGTAGGACTCTCTGACCTGATGTGTGTACTACTTACTCTGAGCCGGATGAGATTCTTGTCAGTGCCTTTCATGTCCACGGGGTCTTTTCAGAGTTCACAGCCCTGTACCTTTTTGCAGTTAAGAGTTAAACTTATGCATGTAAGTACTGTGTGTTTTGCAGGTATGCTATGATTTGTGCATGTAAGTTTTCTAGTTCTCAGTGAAGAGGTTTCCCCACATGCAAATGTACAGGACATCCACGTGCTCCCTAATCCCACCATGTGTGTATACAAAGCTAAGGTGTGACAAGGCTAGGAATTTATTAGGCCCTCTAAGAGGGCTAGACGTAACACCATGCATCCAAATGTACAGTTGTCCTCTTTGTATAAAAATCGTGGGAACACGAGATTCTAGTTAGGCACAAATTAGTGTTTCAAAACCAAGCATACATTTCATTCAAAACACATTTAAGCATGTTCGCGACTTCACTGCTGTTAATGTACACTGCAGCTAAGATGTTCGAGTGTATAGGTAAGAAATGGGTTTGGGAAAAAGACCACATGTTTCTCTACTGCTTGGGTCCTTGAGACCGGTTCTCAAGCCTTAACCTTGCCATCTATCGCAGGGAGTGAGATTATCGAGTGGCGAAAAGTGACAGGCTGAGAGCGGAGATCCGTGCATACCTTATGCCACCCCAAAAGAGACGTTCATTTACCATTAACCGAGACACCCCAGAGGCTTTGGAGAAAGCTGTTAACATGATTAGGCACGAGAACAATCAATTGCAAATCAGGATCAACCGTCATAGGGCTTTATCAAATGTGTTTGCATATGGAGTAGGACTACCTTATGAGCAATGCAATGAGGCTAGCAAATGAGACACCAAATTTGCATTATGCCACCGATCAGGACTTGTCAAATGAAGATCGCTAGTTGCTCTAAAGTTAATGTATGTCTATATTTTGTACTGTAAATGTAAGTTTTTTATGGCAGCTGTGAGGACTGGATGTCGTTTGTTTTCTTACATAGGACGTTGTAGTTCAGCTTAAGGGTGTGATGTATTTCTGGGTGCCCTCATATTGTACATGCGGTAAATATCTGTGTTCCTTGTACTATTTTGGATCCAAATGTGTTGGTATTGGAAATATGTAGAAGTAGAAGTTTGAAGCTATTAGTTACCGTCTGCATAATTTTTCTGTTTCGTACCGAACCTTTGACTACAAAGCTAAGACAATATTACAAGCGTGTATTTGGATTTGTGCAAGAAATTAATTGGTATAATATATCTGCGCCTGTGTGTGTGCATATATATATATATATATATATGTAAGTATATAATGAGTATTGTTCTGTAGCTGCAATGTTTAAAATCAAATTCATGTATCTAGTAAGTTGAATAAATTTGAAGTTCCGTGTTTTGTTTAGATTCGATAAACAAGTCACATATCGAAAAGTAAATACTAGTGTTCTGTGTACATTGAATTTCGACTAGTTTACACTTGTTTTCTTTTTTTGAGGAAATAAAGTTATATTTATTTGTAAGTTTTAACTGTAAAGGGTTACTTATGAATGTTGTGTTTAATACACGCATAATTACACACAATTGTACACTTATGATGAAATAACTGATTTCCCTACTCTTTGCTGAGATGCAGCAATACTTATAAGCTTTGAGAAAAAATTATAAGCGAAAATTGAGCAACTTATATAATCAACTGTAGTTCTTACAATTGTGAGATTTCACAGATGTATACGATGTGAAATGCCCTCTTGCACATGTCATTCTGTCTGAATAAGTACAACAGTGCAACTACATAGATGGAGATAGTGTCCTTTATTATGTGTTGCGAACCTCTTAGTTAGTAACCATAAACTTACAAGATGTTAAGAGAGCTTATAGGCTAGAATTCTCCTACTTATATGCATAAATGGTCTCCTTATAAGCAAATTTCGAACAATTGTATATTGTCTGGAGAGATTAATGCCATAATGTCACTTACATATTACATGCATAAGTTTGAAGACTTATATATGAAAATGAAATTCTTAACTTGGAAATATTTTGAAAAAGTGACATACCGTTTGAAGTGACCTCCCTACAACTTTCAAGCTGTTACTTTGAAAAATACAGCGAGCAGCTGCTACCAATGACATGATTGGACAAATACTACTAGATATTTTCACTCGTGCTTACTTTTCTTAAAATGGAAAAATATTTTGCAAAGTTACTTTCTTATATGCATATAACCCTAAACTTATCAACATATTTGATATTCTTAATAGCATGGGAAAAACATAGGTCTAGTATCTAGAAAGCATATAATGAGAAAATGTGGCTCAGTACATAACAAAATATAATAAAGTTGTGTTCCAACCCCGTCAACTGTTTGAACTTTCTACAAAGTCATAAAACTAAAAGAAGTTATAGGCAAGGCGTTATAAAATAAATTTCCATTGTTGGATGGTGCATCTTTTGCGGGGTCCTGACTTCTACAAACGGAGGGTACTCATCCCTTGATGATTCCAAGTCTTCAACCTGAAATTAAAAATCCAAAAACCCAACACATCATATACAATGACAAACAAAAATAACTACAAAGAACAACAAAAATGGAGAACAAGAAAAATGCAAACACTTTCATATATGTCAGCCATAATTGTGTATACCTAGTGACTGGTTTATCCTATAACAGCACTGTTAACAGAATCAGAAGCTAGCGCCATTACCAATAACAAGCTTTCTGATTAATTAATTTGGTCAGCCATGGAAACAATCTGTCATTTCCAGAACTTGGGACGATGGTAGCAGCTACTGCATAATAGGAGACTTCACATGGTACATAGAAGAAGAAGCAGTCTTATAATTGAATTATAAGCATCACCGCCTGCAGCCACCGTGTCAAAACACAATTGAAACCGGCAACTCGAGGTGGTTATTACAGGAGCAAAATTAAAAGGACAAGAAAAAATAAACATTTCTAGAAAGAAAATAATCTTTTACGCACAAGGTGGATATAGTAAGCAAAACAATGTAGAAGATAAACAAACAACACATGGATGCAAGAAAGATACATATGCTTCCCATCTCATGATAAAAAAAACATTCTCACTTGCCCTTACAAATTCAATGCAAGACCATTGGAACCCTGCATTACAAGCATATGTTCATAGAACCATACCAACAAACACACTCTAAACAACCATAACATAAAACCTTTGGATTACTTGTTACCATTGTTCCAAAACCTCCACAACACAATAATCCCAGAACTGAAACCCGTATTTGAAAGCCAATCCAGAATGAAAAAGCATAACAAAGATGAAGGTAATATACAGGTAAGGAAAAAAAAATTAAAACATCAACAAGGCATCACATCACACATACTAACCCATGTACATTTCATTCACCCCTTCTTCCTTTTGTATGTAAGTGCTGTGTACGGTGTCTGGGTTTGGGGGCCTTTTCCCCGCTTTTGCGCACGGGTTTTTTGCCTCAGCCCGATGCCAGACACTGGGACCTCAATTGCAATAGAAACACCTTCAACTGGCGTAGGGACCGTGTTCACTATTTGATCAGCAACATTCTCCCTCGGCATAGCGACCAGCACCTCTACTGCCTCTCTGACATCAGTACCCGATGTGAAGACCATGCTATCACCGGCATAATGCCCGGGTTCTCCACCTGCAGCATCACCCATACTGCCACCTGGACTAAAGAATTCTCTTTCACCATTTAGTGTTTCCTGGCGGGGGTGCGTGTGAGCATCATGAGCCCCACTCCCAGGATTCGATGCTCCAGCGGAACAGAGTGAAGTTAATTCTGAATCTTTCAACACTTTCGCTCGCACCTCGTTTCTCTCATCCAGCACCCATTTAAGCAGCAGTTGCTGTCGAATCTCAAGCACGTCCACCTGTGCACATTTTTTCACTTAACTTAACCTACAAATTGACCCTGGTTCTACTAAACAAGACACTGATCAAGCGATATATATCTTACCTTACTCCAACTGGGCATAGGTAGGTCTCCTTCATACGTTCGCATTGGGTCCCAAAGCTCCATATATTTCATTGTGAAAGCCCTACTTCACCAATGACATGCAAGGAATATACATATAGATACACATTAGGACAGCAGTATAACGATCTAGCTAGACTATCAATACCAAACATGTCATAAATCAGTAATGCATGCTCAACTCACTCATTTCCTTGCTTGGGCAGGTTGAGATGTTTCAGTGGCAAGGTCTCAAAGCCAGGGGGGAAGGTAGGATCATGCAACTGCAAATTTTGCAAGAAGCGTACTGCCTAACAGTTCACAAAGCAAAGTAGAGATTAGCAAACAAGTGGCGCAAATGTGAACATAGCATATACCACAAATCTACTAAGTGCGAATAATCATAAACTCCTTACCACATGCCTATCCAACGAAGCTTTTCTAGCATCGTGCGCAGAGTGTAGTGCGTCCAAGATGTATAATGTCATGCTACTTCGGTGAAAAGCATAGCACTGCTAGTGATTCTGAAGAACCACGGGGGCGAATATCTGTAAAAGTAACAAAATGCATGACTATTATAAACCCATTACATGACACGGTACGATGTCCACTACAGAAAGAAGAATACCATGTCATATTCTACTCCCACAGGCAAGTCAAACCATCCAAATAGGCTCTTTAATGGATTCTTTCACGGATCAATGCGCCAATTAGCTTCCGCCGCTGTCTCATCCTACATAATTCCTAACAAAGTTAGTCTTCTGGCAACTATTTTGCTATTTATAATCATGCATATATGTACACAAAGGTTGTATATTACCGTGAAATACGACTTCAAACACCACCGTGCCGTACTGTTGCATGCCCCTTCATCTTCATTGATCACCACAGCAGCGAAGCTAACAACCTAAGGAAAAACATGGCAACTTATACGTTACAGTAAAATCAACCATTGTTTATGTACAATCAAGTAAATACTATCGAAGGTATTCAATACCGCGTTGCTGATCCACCCACTTGGACACAACGATGCTGTATCCCCTCGATTAAGGAAGTGGCCACATATGTTCACTAACAATATGCGAATGCAATGCCAAAAGACAAAGCCAAAATTCTAATAAATACGCAACAATGAAGAAACTGATGTTAAAAAAGAAACATAACACCCTGATGCATACTCATCCTTCGGTTGACTGTCCGAGGGAGAGGATGTACAGAACGCATATAACCTCCTAAGGAGTATTGATCTAGCAGACGGGTCAGTGGACGCCCAAGAGTGGACTCCCCTAGGCAAACTGTCCTCTCCTCCATTATTAGTATCCTTTGCCAAACCCTTCTTTTTGTGCGTTCTCATATCAGCCATGAATGGATGTATTAGGTACTTGCCAGCTAGCAACGAATCATTTAGCCGCTTCAGCACGTCCATCATTTCTTTATAGACAGCCCTCGTTACCTGCAACCCAGCACTAAGTCTCACATCGCATAGGAGATAAGGTTTTGCCATTGTATCGTACGAAACAGGAAAAAACCAATACAACAAGACACAGGTCTTACCTCATGTTTGAAAACATCCATCAAACAAGATGGCTTGGTCCCAACTTCAAGCGAATGGAGTAATCCCTGTTGAAATACATCAAATGGAGTGGCAAACACATTTTCCAAGGTTTAAGGAAGCATTCAGCATCAAATGGAGTGGCAAACACACTAAACCTCTACCATAGCACTAAAGCCACCACCAAATTAAAATATGCAGGAATTAGAAGCAAATAAAGTTTTTGTGTGTACCAACTCAGTAGATCGTTCCAACTCAAGCCTTCTGTTAACCCTTTCATTCGTCCATTGTTTCACCAGTGACTGCGCCACGGTCGATGCAAACGGTCCAAGCGGGCGATGATGAAAGTAAATAATCTAAAAAAACAAATTTTAAATAACTAGTTACCAATGTCACATCCACAGCAAAAACAAAAGAACTACATAAACAAGGCAAAAACCATACCATCAGCGCAAATGTGCATCCACCTACACTCTTTTTTGAAAATCCCTGCTTCTTGTATTTCTAGATTTGCTGCACAAGCCACTCCAATATAAACTCTCCCCAATGGTACAACGAGGTGTTGTGAATGTCTACAGCTGCCCCCAACAACTTTGGACTTGGCGTGGAAAATGTTGTTGGGCAGAAGAATGTAGATAGCATATATAGCAAAAATGCCCTTTTAAAGATTTCTTCATCTTGTCCAGGGAAAATTAGCTTTGCAAGTTCGTTGTTGCTTAGCCCCTTCACATCCTTTATTGCATCATTGTCTTCTGGTTCAACCACCGTTGGAACCCGTAGTCCTAGCCATATATAGATTAACACATCATAACTGACCATTCTCACATGTACAACCTAAAACATAGTAAAGTAAATGGGAAAATACACACACCACTATTCATAGTTAACAAGATCAAACTAAACCCAATTTTCCCAGACATTTGCAGCCACCCCATAAACAATAGTACTTATAGTAAATGTACAAGAAAACTCACACATATTACAACAGCAAACCAATTTAGATACTTCAACTTCAACTTCAATTTCAACTTCAACTTACCGAGCAACGATAATGTTACACTTTCGCAACCTAAGCAATTAATTTGGGATGGTCTCACCAGTAGTATTGCCCATACGACAGTTACTATATGTGTTATATGCTTGATGAAGCCTTTTCCACATAATGCTAACATAAGGTCCTTTACCTGTGATACAATGGGGTTTGGGGTTATTATACTTAACCTAGAGGCTAGTTTCTACCCATTTCACTAAATTTAACTCGTATCATGTCATATATCAAAACTCATAAAGCTTTTGTAACATACCAGATGCTGGTAAGCCAAACACATCCACCACCTTCTCAACCGTCACCGGAATTTTCTGTCCCCGGCACCACATAATGTTAGTTTGGAGGTCGAATGAATCTACCAATTCCAAGCACAGAACTCGATCAAGAGTGTTACACTTAACATCCAACACTTCGCCAAACCCCATGTCCTTCACCATCTCTATTTGCTCTCGGCTTAACCTGTCATAGACCTTCTGCAAACCAGCAGGAGAGCACCTGCTTTGATATGCGGACTGCATCATAGGTAATCACATTCAGCCTAAAAAATATACGCATATATACCTTCAAGTGCAAAGACAAAGAAGAAAACAAACACAAATTAACAACAAAATTACATTGCCCCAAAAAATTACTTACAGGTCTATAGTCACGACCCTCAACTTTCTCAATTCGAGACCTTTTCTTCCTCTCCTTCAAAAGCTTCTTCTCCGTCCTTTCTCATCTGTCTTCTCATTCATCTTCCCCTTAGCATGTGAATCGTGACCGGCGTTACTAGTGCTCTCTATATCAAACATTCACAATATGATTATTATTTCAACCAATACATAGTAGCTTCAAATTCATTAACTGCTCAAGGATTTTGCACTCTAACCTTCTCCTTCATCAGTTGGCTCATACACTTGATCATCAGGCTCTCCTTTTTTAAGACTAATGCTTTGGCGCCTTCTCCTCATTTTGTACTACAAATGTTAATCTTATCCAACATAAAATTTCCAATTTCATTAACTACAAAAAATGAAAGAATATTAAAGGTGTATTTAAAATATTTACTATTTATCATTATCTCAATTTATGCACACGACATCTCAAAGACATTGATACAACGAACATATATAGATCAATATTATTTTTCGCTTATGCGCTTAGTATAGTAATTCGATTAAATAACCTATGAAAGGAAAAGGAAAAAAAAGTAACTTTTACAACACTCCTCACCTATTTTGGAATCAAAACGGAGTGCAATGGCCTGGCGGTGGTGGTGACTCGGAGTTGAGCTGAGCAACCGTGGCTCGCGGTGGTGGCACGAAGGTGTGGTTCGCGGTAGGATCGCGAAAGCGTGGCTCCCGGTGGCAGCGCGAAGGCGGGGCTCCTAGTGAGGGCACGAAGGCGTGGCTCCTCACGGTTGTGGCGCGAAGGCGGGGCTCCTGGTCACGGCATGAAGGCATGGCTCCTCACGGCGGTGGCACAAAGGTGGGGCTCCTGGTGGGGGCGCGAAGGCGTGGCTCCTCACGCTAGTCACGAACTCCGACTCCACCTGACCGGCGTGGCTATTGCTCACGGATGACTACCTGAGGGAGTATTTCAGATGAGTGTGGGAGAGGTTTTCCCTTCTCCGTTGAGTGGTATGTGAAGAATTATATGTGGGTTTCACAGAGATATGTGCTTCTCTTTTTGGATAGTGATAACTGTGGGTGAAAGTGATACAGGCGGAGCTTTTGTATTTTCAAAAGAGGGGTCTACCGTAAGCTCGTTTTATTAAAGCCCATTATGCACCCCAAATTCTCTTTTGTCATTTAGCGCCACCATGGCATAGTTGTGCAAGAGTTGTCCCCAAAAGTTGTTCACGTAAGAATTCGCATTTTTCACGAAGTAACAACAAAAATTGCGGTCTAGTATTTTCCGCTTATTGTGTACAAGAAGCAGAAAAGCAAAGTCAGCATGCCATGTGTTAAGAAGCGTGGACCATCCAAACCAACCAACCCCTTCACATTGCAGTGACAGCCAAATGTTCATATAATCATAGGACCGCTTGACTTAGCATAATTTTATAATTCCAATTCCTT
The DNA here is from genome assembly GCA_031216125.1 of Dalbergia cochinchinensis. Taxonomy (NCBI): domain Eukaryota; kingdom Viridiplantae; phylum Streptophyta; class Magnoliopsida; order Fabales; family Fabaceae; genus Dalbergia; species Dalbergia cochinchinensis. Next base: position 70,575,520 of record CM062368.1, on the reverse strand, counting down.
AATGGCAAAGCTAGCTACCAAAATATAAGGCACCACACTCCATTCTCCAATATCATTTACCTGTCTCTGAGCTAAATCAGTGACATGGAAGCCGCTCTGCTACCTGGTACAATTTCGATTCTTGCCCCCATGACTTTTAATTTCTCAAAAACTTTCAATTTTTATTCTTGATTTTGAACTTTAATAATGTTTTGATTCTGGGTATTTTCTTCTTTTTTTTTTCCTGTTGGGTTTTTGAATTAGAACAAAGCAGTGAATCGTTTGAGAAGGAGAGTGGAAATTGGAGCTCGTATCAGTATTTGGGTCGAACTGGTTCTGTGATACCCACTTCTGCTTCAGCGGGTGGGACTGAGGTGAGTGTGGATGAGATAAGATCTGCAGCTGCTGCAACTTCAGGTTACTATCCTCCTTCCCTTCATGGGGCCTTGGTAAGCTCACCAGAGCCTGATCCTGCAGGTGGGTGATCTTGTTTTGTTTCTGAATTCTTATTGAAATTTTTTATGATTGGTTTTGGAATTGTGCTTATTCTCCATTTCCAAGGAGGATATATTAAAGTATTGGTTCATCTGGGTTTTTTTAATTGTGTGAAGATTGAGAACTTTTTTTTTTTTGGTTTGTTTTTTTGTTTGGGGGGGGGGGGGGGGTCGTCCTTAGACCAAAGTATAACAATCAGTGTACGGATATTTGAGCGTTGAGTTGGGGACATTGTTTAGTTTTTCTTTACCAACATATTTTGTAATTCAAAAAAATGAGGCCCTTTTTGGCTTATGTGGTCATTTCCTATGGTTTTTTTTTTATATAAGATTTTGTGAACAAAATATTAAAACTTATAAATGGAAATTGAAAGCTGGATTTTCTAATTTTCACAGTTTCTTTCACAAAATCTTCAAAACAAACTGAGGGGAGAAATCGAAATAGAAAATGTTTTCTGAAACCAAAGAGATCCTGAGTGGCTACATTTTCTTGTTTGAGCTTATTGCAGAAGATTTTTTGCCCATATATAAGGTGGATATTAAGTACATTACTTGTTGCAGGGCAAGCTCTTGTTTATCAAGGTGGATATGGTGGAGACTATGGTGGACCCAAACCCGGATTCCAAAGGTATAATGCTGCAACCTACGTAGAAGGATGTATTTTACACAACTGGCAACTGGTCATACTGAAACTAGGCTGTGCACGAAAATTTGTGGGCTTATTTATTGTGAGAGAGGACTTTATATATGTGGTTTTATTCAGCGGCAAATGTCTTTTGGGTTGAGTTTTCGACCGGAGAATTGATTTTTATTTTGGCTGAAATTTGATTCTGGTATTAACAAATTGTTGAAGGCCCGAGTAAGCCATAGATCAGTAATGTTCGTATTTGCCATTATTATTGAAAAGCTATAATTGTTTGGGTCTTGTCTTGATTCATTAATTCATGGTTCATCACTTCATTTTTCATCACTCTTTATGATACTCTCTGATGCATGTTTAATAAAGAGCCAAATCGTGTAGACATGTATCTATATTGTACTAGCATTCCATTGATACTGATATATTGAGTGTGATATTGAAGGGGTGATTAAGGTCTCTTTTAAGTAGAAGCTAATATGAGTAGCTTTTATGAAAAATAATTTTTTTAGTTATTTGGTCTAGCTGGTGGTGTTATACACCCTTCATATGCAATCATTATCAAATAACGGAAATCATACATACAAGGTACAGCATGAAGCAACTAGTTTATTCACTTTATTTGTGGTGAAAATGTTCTAATTCATAAAGATAGTCTGGTGCCATTGATTTAAAAGGTTCTCATCTTACTTCTATGGAAATAGCAAGGCCCAAAAGGGTTTGCAGGGGAGAGTATTTAGCGGGGCTGATCAAGAAAAACTTCAATTATGTTCAATTTCATTAAAGTACTATTAGATTGTCTTGTTTCTATGAATTGGTCATAGAATTTGGCTTATATTGGCAGCGCATTTTTTCGCTAGAGCATATTATACGTGTTTGATTGAAATTCACCATCCACACCTCTGCTGTGTCTAAAATATGCTTTTTCGATAAAACCCGTTATAATAAGCATTTCAAGTTAAATCTTCTAGCACTATATTGCCAAATAATCTTGCTAACGAGGAGATCCATTTCTAGGGAAATCTTGGATGAAGTAGAGATACGTGAGTTGCTCATTGATCATGTTGGTCATCGTTGCTGTTGGGGTAGCCGTCCTGCTCGAACATGGAAGATTCATGCTGTCGAAGACTGTAATGTTTATGTAGGAACTCTGGATACATTTATTGAGGAAAGAGAGGTAATAAAGGAGACAGAGCCATACCTTGGTGGCAGTATTGATGGAAAGGACAATGGGCCTGAACTTGGTATTTGGGAATTGGATCTAAGGTCTCAGTTCCCTGTTCTATTCGTACCCTTCAAAGAAGTGAGGGAAAAGATTCCTCATTCTGAAACTCTTGAGAAATGCTCAGGTAAATTCTGGATTCGCATATCCAAGTTTCACAAATCAAATTTGCATGTATATATGTTGCTATTTCATTGCCCGTCTCCTAACAAAACCCTGGAAATTATTTACAGTTTGTGCAGGACGGGGAGGTACAGTCTGTGCTACATGTAATGCAAGCCAAGAACATGGACATTATAAAGAAAATCAAATGCCTCAGTGTCCTACCTGTTATGGAAGGGGTCTGATTGCTCATAAAGATGGTTCTGACACACTGTGAGTAGTTTGTTAGCTCATTTGTAGATTAGGTGGAGCTTTGAGGCATCTGGCTTAAGCTCCTGTAGAAATCATATTGTCAAACTTTCCCTCATAGCATTGATAGACTGCTCTATTTTTCTTGGAACAGAATACAGAATATCAGAAATTCAAATGTTGATTTCAAATGTCTAGATTGCATTGCTTTCAGTGGGAGTGGAAGTTTATTCTTGTAATTCACTTAATCAAGTTACATTTTCTTGCAGATGTGTGAAATGTAATGGTACAGGAAAGATTCCTTGTCCAACTTGCGGATCACGAGGACTAATCAAGTGTGAACCATGTAATGGAAGTGGTTCTCTTCTAGCACGTAGCTTGGCCATTGTTAGATGGTATGCCAATCTGCCAATTTCTAATCATACGATGCCTAATTTTATCCCTTCAACTTTGAACTGTACAAGTCATGAAAAGTTGCTAGTGAGTTGTGAACATGTTTCGATTATCTCTAGAATGATGTTCTTCAAGCATGATATATTTATACATTATCTGGAGGAGTTGCTTTAGTAGGTGCTATAGCTTTCAAGGCTCGTGTGCTTCTATAAATATTATAACTTTTTGGAGGAATTCCTTTTGATTGATTCTATAATTTTCACAATCCCCATGCACAAAATGTTTGATGTTCAAACCATTTTGATATGCTGCTTGTGTGAATCACATCACCAATAATTTTCAGCTGTTACTTATATATGATTTAATCCATAATTGTGATGAATATACTTGATCAATATTTGTTAGATTATACCTGTTCTTGGGATAGATATAAATAAACAGGGCCTTGGGCCTGGTGTCAAAGATTATCTTATTCATAATGAGAAGGTTAAATAAATTTACAATTTTGAGAACTTTGTAACTTTCCAACAGAAACTTTTGCGATCTTATTCTGATTGTCCTTGATAATATCCTGCGCTTTACATGCCCAATTGCCTGTCATGGATTGATGTTTGATCTTTGCTGCTCAATCCCCTATGCAGAACTGAAATCTATCATTAGAATTATTGTAGATTAGATGGAAATATTGTAAGCTTACATAATTCAATTTTCTGCATTATGCATCTTATAATATGTAATCATCTCTCTAGTAGTTTCTAAATTCTCATGTTCTTTGTGTGTGTCCTGTTACAGGAAGACGCTTTCAACTCGGAAAGTAAGTGCAACAAGTGGAGCAGCATCCGTGCCAGATGAGGTTTTCCATAGAGCGAAAGGGGTTCAACTGTGCAACACTCAGGCTTACCAATGCACTCCGGCCTTTTTTGCTGATTCGTTTTTTCTCAACAAGTTCTCTTCTGAAGTCATTGCAGAGAGAGCTTCGGTCCCCGTGACTGCGAGGGTCATATGCGAGAGGCATACAATCTCAGTTGTGCCGGTGACACGCGTCACAATGGCACATCGGGGGCGATCCTTCAGTTTCTATATCGTAGGATATAGCAGGGAGGTGTACCTGAAGGATTATTACCCCTCTAGATTCTGTTGGGGCCTGTGTCCTTGTTTGGAGTGGTTGAAGCTGTGATTATGAAAATTTCATCCGGTGACATTTGGCAGTTGTAGGTCAATGTCGCAAATCCCGCCATAGTACTCAAAAATCTGCCCTTGTCTGTGAGTTATTTGTTTCTAGGTTTTGAGAGGTTGCATATAAATTTTGTGATATATCACGGCTATGTGGTTACATTTTGTGAAATAAGGCTGGATTCAAGGGAACCAGGGCACCTTGTAAATACCCAATGTTGCTGTTAGTTATTCAAATAAAAGACACCTTATGTGAGTTTCCTTCGATTATCCATTCGCTTGTATAAATTAGTTTCCTGCTTTGATACCATGTATTTGCCGGTAACACAAACAACAAATTCATTATAAGAACAGAAGTGCTACTTGCCCAGATATTCACTGCAGCAGGATCCAATGTACAGTAGCCCGAGATGTGGCAGGCATTGGCGGGCTCTACGATTCTTTTTTTTTTTCGCACACGTCCTGTCTGATAGGTATAGCCGATCCTATTCAGGAAGATATCACTTAGTTGTTGTCGAATGTGATTTTTTGGACTACAAATCAGATAAGTAGTGTTTGTTTATTGTATGTAAGATAGAAATATAGCGACATTGGAGACATAAAATTGTTTGGTGGTGAAGGCAAGAATAGGGAACATAAAGAGACAGAAAAACATAATTTTTATATCTCCAAAATGTGGAGATATGATATGAAAATAGAAATTTAATATTTTTATTTTCTAATAATTTCTCTATACATATTTTTTATTTATGTCTTCTTCTTCATTGTCATTGTATTTTTGTCTCAAGATAGTAAATAAACCCTATCATATAGACATGTTTTTAACTTCCGGCTTTCGAATGAAAGCACTTACCCCCTCACTGATTTTTTCAATTTTTTTTAGCTAATTTTTTGCCCTTTTGGGTCATGTGTCTACCTAGTCATGCGTATCACAAGTGTATGTTATGCTTTATACACTGATACAAGAGTTACGAAATTCAATAAACGCTTTTAGCTTTATTATCCCTAGGGAATAATAATTTTTGAGTAATATTCAGTAGGGTGAAATTTTGGAGAATGAAAAAAAAAGTCTTTTTAACAAGTGTTTTGAAAAAAAAAACAAAAGGAGTAAATTTTATATTGAAAATTAGGGGATTACTCCAGTATCCTATAAAATCTATAGATATCGATACCTTTTAGATAACTTGTAGTTGAAAGTTTACCACGTGTCCTACTAATTAAATCAATTAATATTTTAAATGCTTATGATTAAATCATAACTCTTGAATTTAAAAGAGTACCAATACCCTTGGGGTATCAAAGTAAAAACCTGAAAATTTTTATTATTATTATTATTTTAAGTTTTCATTGTAGTTAGCGTATTAAAAGTTTAAAACCTTAACACTTTAAATTCTTTAACGGGTACTAGGTAGAAAACCCCCCCAAAAAAATGGCCAATAACCAATCACGATGTTTCAAAACTAATCGATTTGAGTGGAAAGTTATGATCCAATTATTGGTATGGCTCATAAAATGTTTCGTAACATTTAGTATCATTTTTCAATCAGTTTTTTCAAGATGACTCGACAAGTTGGACCTAAGTTGTTTTAAATATAAAATAAGGCAGTTCAAATAGAGAAATTATTAGATTCCCTTATAAAAAGATAAAATATTTATTCCGTTTCATTTAATAATTGATAAATTAATTATTGCATTAAGATATAAGGGAGGTAAGAGATAATAATGGTCTATAAAACTTATGTGTTAATTAATAAATGGACTAAAACAAATATTATCTTCTACTCTCAATGTATTTAAGTATTTCTTGCCCAAATATACCCCAGATGTAATATAGCATTATTTGCATTTCCCACGCCCTAAAAGGGACATATAAAATGCTGTCAGAACTAACGAGTGCCATATAAAAAACTAATGAGTGACATATTAATATTGATATGAACCTTATTCACAAAATCTATAAAGTTTGAGTTTTCATTACTATGAACTTAAAATTGACATAAATCGCATTCTCCTTGATATGGTACTAACAAATTTCTTTCTCAAAAGCTCAGTCAAAAGATCTTTCAAATTTGTTCATGATATCATATGATCAATGAATATAATTTCATTTTTCTGTAATTGCTTTACCATATAATGTCTCAACCTGGCGTGTTTATTTTTACCTTTTAAAGCCTTATTTGCAATAGCCATTGTTGTTGTTATTATTATTATTATTTTTTAAAATTTACCACAATACACAATTACATAAGGTGTTGGTTTTACTCCCAATGGAATATTACCTCTCAATTAACAGAAAGCTAAAATTTTACATATTTATCTCCGGTGAAGATAAAAACTTTTCATGATTACCTTTAGCTTGTTTAAGTTGGTCTATAGTATGTGAACTTCTGTAATTCCTAATTTTTATACAAAAATAAAGTATAACGTTCTTCGCAATTCTCATTGGCGACTAAGTTTTTTTCGGAAAGGAATAAAAGTAAAAAGGTTAAAATCTAGAGTCCAATTTTTAAGCAATAACAATGCAAATTTTTTTATACTGACTTTCACTTATATATTAACATCAGTTTATTAAAAATCGGATCGGACTAGCCGATTCAATCAGAAAATTAGTAAACTGGCCACTTGACTAATCCAGTTCTGCCATTGAACCAATTCTGTAGTTGAACCTATGCGAACCGAATGGGAAAGAAGGCATCACTTTCTACCACTAGGCTAGCTAATTTTTAGTATATGTTTTATTTTTTTAATATATAATATATATTTTATTACATTAAATTATATTTTTATATATTAATTTAATTATATCCAGTTCAATCTGTGACTCACCGATTAAACTAATAACCCAGTGACTTAGTGTCTTAGCCGAGTTAATCATCAATCCAGGTTCTGAAAATTATGATTAACACATTAGTAAAAGTGATTAAGTCTTGTACTCACTACTTAAAAGGTTATATAAATGTGATGATTTAATTGGATGATAACACAAAAAAAAAAATTTCGCCATAAGTATATAGAAATCAAACTTTAAAATCTATTTAGTTTTAGAAAATAATTTGTGTTTTTAATTGTTTCTTTGATGTCAATTAAAAAAATTTCATTTTTTAATTTTAAGATTTATAAAATAGAGATTAATTTTGATTTACCAATGATATAAAGTTTTAGATTGTTATCCAATCATATGTCTTTATTTTGTAAAATCTACTAAATAATGAGAGGTTGATGTAAACACTTTCACTCATATCGCAATACACGATTGAATATCTATGTAAAATCATTTTACATTTCATACAACATATAAATTAAGGATTTTTAATGTACCGATAATATAAAAAGTTTTATGCTGGCCTCTAATTAAATCTTTGACTTTTATGACTTTTCAAATATTGAAAATTCTTTATACTAACAATGTATTAAAATTAACTCCAGGAATCAAATTATACAAAATAGTCACAAAAATAAAAGCATACTTCCTTCTTCAAAGCAAAATATGCCTTTGATTTTTCTTTTTTCTTAAAAAAGAGAGGTTAATTTTAACGCACTCATAGTGTAAAACAGTTTTATATTGTTATTCAATCAAAACATTTAGTTTGGATGATTTTTTAGATAGTAGGTATAAAAGTTAATTATTATAACTTATGTGGTAATATATGATTAGATAATTGTATAAAAAAAATTTGAACATTCAATGTATAGGAATTAAATCCAAAAAATAATATTAAAAACCCTTCTGATATTGTGGAGATTGGGTAGAGAGCGCAGTATCAGGGAGAGTGGCCAAACAGTCCCAACTACGCGGTTCAATCGATTCTCAGGAGAAAAAAAAAAATTTTAAAAAAAATGCAAATGCCCTGCACGAGCCAATAAACTAGACGGTACTCCTCATAAGGTAGCAATTCGTTCAAGAATACGGTGCTCTGTTTCAAATTCTAGCTATCTTCAAAGTTTATTGTCACTTTCTCTGCTTCTGATTTGTCTTTTACGAGCATCAGTGATGAGCAATTCCAATATTGTTATCCTTGCACTTTGATTGCCAGTGAAGAAGCTTACGGGGAAATATTTCTCTGAGATGCTCTTTTTATCAATCTCTCTTTTACATACATAATGAAAATGTAATTAAGCTTTTTTTTAATTATTTTTCCTTTGTTTTCTCTTGGTTGGATTGGTTTATGGATCAGTGATGTTAGTGTTAAACTGCGTTATCAATCCGTCGATCTTCTTTCCGCAACTCTTTTTTTTTTTTTTCATTTTTCTGTTGGTTGCCCTATTTATCAATAATCGATGGTAAAATAAGTGGTACTTGTTTAGTGAAAGCGATGCCAAGTGACATGTGTAAGTCTCTGATAATATCGTTGTTTGGATTTTTCAACCACTTTCTGTCTGTTTGATGTGAATCTGGAGGGTAAATTAGTGAAAAAAGGGGTTAGAACTGTTATCTGGGATTGGTTTGGATCATTTGGATAGGTTTCTTTTGTTGTTACAGCTGTTTTTTTTTTAATTTTTTTCGAAGGCCTCAAATGGATATTGAATATAATAATTTTTACAGGAATGCTATTTGGACAAGCGGTAGCAGACAACTATTAACTGGTTTGAATAAAAGATGTACCATGGCATGATTATGCTAATAAAATCCTCTATATTTAAGTCTTTTATGGTTACTGCAATTGCCGTTTTTTGAGTTTGGGCTAAGTGTCTTACTGCCCCCCATATGGGCATATATTCCAACCACATTGAATTTGGACATGTTTAACATCCTTTCCTCAATTGTTTTAAATGTGGATGTGGATTTCATTTTGGTCCAATTTTTGTGTAGATGTTATTTTCAACCTACCGTGCTATCACAAAATTTTTTACATAATTGAATGATAGTTTTCAAATTTTATACTGGCTGTGTCTAAATTGAATCATTACAAATTTTAGTATGACCTTTTTTTTTTCTACCAGAATTCATTTCTTGGTCATTTTAATGCCAGTTCTTAGATTTTTCATATTTTCAAATAGTTGGTTGTAGTTTCTTGTCCATTGGCATTAAGTCTAGTTAATTTAGTAATGGGAATGGGACTTCTATATATTTCAACTTCCTTTTATTGGGAGCAGTCAGATGAAAACAATATTTGCAACTAAAATTTGTAATTTTGAATTCCTTTTTAGCAACAAGATTTTAGCATACTTGGAATCCACTTGGGTAGATGGGCAATTGTTGTGCATGATTAGGATAAGGTCTTCCTTTGTGAGAACGTAGATGTTGAATATCTGGAATGGGAAGCCAAAAGGATACAATTGTTATAAATTTGGAGTAGATCTCCCGGTGCTGAGATGCTTGACTAAATCATGGACTTTGTAGTCATAGACATAGTTGTTAATGGCGGATGGACATTTCAATGGCGCGTTTTGTGGGTGTTTGGTGGGTGGGGGGTCCAAAATCTACCACGTCATGGCTGTCATTACCATTAGACAACTATGGTCATAAATGCTTGACTACATTTTTGTCTTTGCAGTAATTTCCTGTGATTGTAAGACAATACCATGTCCTTTGTGTTTGCAGTTGTAGTCTTTCTCTTTTAGTCGGAAAAGTTCCTAAAGTTGTTTATTGCATACAATTGTGGTTACGTGCCGTGAAGAATTTTGATTATATCAAGGTGCTTTGGGGTGGTTCGATCTTATGCTGTGAGGCAAGGGGAGCTCACCGCCATCGGAAGAGGAAAAAACTGGGAGGAAAGATCAGAAAGGGATGTGTCCCCCTGGTCCCCCACTCCCTGCTTTCTTTGCCTTTTTATAAAAATACCCATCATGAGAAGGGAGGGAAGCCATGCTTCTTGGTGAAGAAAGCTTCCTTTTTCCTCAACGTCCCGTCGCATCATATCATATCAAATGTCAATTTTTTATTTATCTCGGTAGTCGTGTTTGAGAAAGTTTGGGTTTTATTTTATACAAGAGACTGTTTGAGTATATAATTGCATTTGATATATGTGTACATTTATATATTTTTTATATTTTACTTTAAAACATTAGTCCCCTGCTCAACTAAGAGGTATGGCTCTTTGTTGAGCATTTCTTTCTCGACTTGTGTTGTCTTTTATTGTTCGATTCAAATCAATGTAAGGGTATTTCACATTTTGTAAGCTTTCCTGCTTATATATATATATTCTTTATCGGGTTTGGCTTCACTTAGCTCTCAACTTTATTCTGCTTGGTTTGGTCACGACCTACCAGAGGATCTTTTACCTAACGTCATGCAATTTTGGAATAGACCCTGTCCAACCTTGCTTATTTTTCTCGAAAGTATGCCTACGCCACAATTTATTATTGTATTTTGATATGTACTGTCGCATCCAATATCAAAATAGTCTAAATCCCCTTATCTGTAGTATAAGTAGACTCAAGTCATTCTTCCTCAGGACACATCAGTTATGTTATCGAATTGTAAATACTAATAACAATAAAAAGGCGGGGGGGGGGGGGGGAGTTTGTGATTTTTAGAATGAAACAGAATGAAAGGATTACAGAAATAGAAATAGAATAGAATCACACTTGATCAAAGAATTAATCCCAGACATCATGACTATTGGCAGAATTTATCACAGTTCAAAAGAGTTAACTTTGTATACTACTCTGTTAATCCGAATCAATTATATAATCATGCAGTTTTTACTCAACAATCCTTAAATCATAATCGCAATTTAAATGAATGTCAAATTACGTGCAGTTTGGATTAACCTGAACAACCAATCGGTTATTCAGCCTTTACTTCAATTTCACTAATGAATTCAGTCCTATATCTAATAAGATATAATTCAAACATGATCATGTTAAATAACCAAATCCATAATCGAAATTGAGGTTTAGAAAAGGAAAGCATACATACAAATAAGATTTATACAACGGGAACTCCGAATTCAAACCAATTATCTATGATGTCAAGGATTGAGAGACGTTTAACCTTCCATGGACATCTCCATTGGCAATCTCTCTGTATGAACACCTTGAGTTTGAAAGGAAAAATGAAAATACAAGTTTCTGGTTCTTTATTGTTTATTGAGTACAGAATTGCAAAGGAAACAGAAATTTATAGGCAATCCAATGTCCCTACCCGGATTTCCATTTATCACTAACCTTATCTTATCCAGATTTTCCTGATTTCTGAAATCTGATCTAGATAAGATAATCCTCTCTGAATAAGCTTGCCAGAGACATATTATATGCCTTAATTGGATCAGAAATGAGTGAGATATGCCCAATTATGTGAGGAAAGGTCTTGGACCCGCCTAAGCATTAGCTCCGGAATTTGGAAGCCCAATTAAGCCTTGAAACAGACCGAATTTGATGAAGCCTGTGAAACCCAAAATTATAAATCTCGGTCTTATCTTTCAGGAGCCACCAAGATCACCTAAATCCGATATTTGTAGAGCCCAAAATGATCTGTGGAAGACAAAAATGTCATAGTGAGTATAAAATCCGAAATTAACCAAATTTCAACAATTAAATCCAATGAGGACCAATAATGCAAAACTCAATTAAATCATTAGCATTAAACACATATAGAAGCAAATTAGGCCAAGTATGAACAATAATAGATGCCTAAAAATTTCTCTATCATATTTTCACTAGGATTTTCAAATTATCCTTGTCTAGCGGTTTCCGCCTCGATGCTCAAGCCATCCCTACCTGGGCTCCCTTGCCTATGGCATCTTCGCCTAAGGGTAGTGGTTGGGCCATCATCGGGATTTTTGCTTAGAGGTTGCCACCTGGGGGTGAACTATCATCGCTAGGGTTTTTGCCTAGGTGTCCCGCTTAGGGGTCTTCTCCTGGCAGTCTCGCCTAGGGGTCTCCGCTTAGGAGTGAGCCATTACCACTACGATCTCCACCAAGGGGTCTCCTGCTAAGGGGTCACCGCTTGGGGATGAGCCATCACCGCTAATTTTTCCACCTGGGGGTTTTTGTCTAGGAGATAGTTTCCAATATATTAGCCCCCTGCTCAATAGGGAGGTATGGCTCCGTACGGAGCACTTCTAGCCATATTTTATATGTTTTCCATTAGTTTGCATGTCTTCTTGGTCTAAAATTCTTTGGTCCGACTCTTGGCCTTCAAATGAGAAAGCTAAATCATGTCATAGGGTGGTAAAGTCTCGCCTGTCTACGGGGTGTAAGAGCATTCGCGGGTGGAATTTTGTCATCAAGCGGTGGTATGGCTTACAACACAGTGGCAGATGCATGCCCGGGCGGAAATCATTCATCGCCTTGGAAGGTGGTATCACCAAGCGGTGGCATAGCCTCGCACACAACACGGTGGCAGAGACACGCGCGGGTGGAAATCATTCATCGCCTTAGAAGGTGGTATCACTAAACGGTGGTATAGCCTCGCACATAACGTGGTGGCAGAGGCACGCACGGGTGAAAAGATATGCACCATAGGGTGGTGAAGCCTCGCCTAATTACATGGCATAATAACTCGCGCGGGTGGATAGATATGCACCATGGAGTGGTAAAGCCTCGCCTAACTACGCGGCATAATAGCTCGTGCGGGCAAATAGATATGCACCATAGGGTCTTCTGGGTGATCTTTAAGAGCTTTGAACTTTTAATAAGCTCGTCCTGAAAAAAGAAGTTTCCAATGCGCTACCTTTTTATGTGTTAGTTTAAAAAATAAGAGCATTCCACATTTCAACAATTAAGACTAGGACTCTATAAAAGCCCCCAACATAGATAGTTGATGTATCTATAATTCATGCAGGATTATGTTTTATAAATTCATGTGGCCAAGCGTGAGATTGAGACACAGGTATGAAGATCATATATGTTATTTGCATAAAAAACAAATACTTTGACATATTCATGTATGCATCAACCTAAATAATAAAGATTGATCCACAGGTACATCAACCTTCATATCATACAATTATACATTGACGTATTCGTGTATTTTTTGAGAAAATACTGATACATCTATTTACAGTTAACATTTCTATTTTATTTAATGCAATAAACATCTAACCAAGATTCAAGAAGCATAGGAATTGCACAAGTATCTAATCGAACATCTAAATACATTATCCATCAAAATTAATTAGTTAATCTCTATATAATATGGAATATGGATATAGTATTTGGTTACTTACTTCAAATCAAGGCACTGCCGTGCTACTAAATAATTTATGGGAACTTAAGGGGAAGTTAAGAGGAAGTTGTGGATGAAGGTAAGTAGGCAGACCTGCTTCATGAAATCGGCATTTCCAACCCCAACTATAAGAATCGATAGGGGAAAAATCAGATGCGTTCACCAGGGCATCTTTTGTTTCCAGAGGATCCAAGATAACTCCATCCGTCATGAGAAGCAATACCCTAATATTTGGTGCTGTTGTGCAATGAAAAGGGCTCGGAAGCCATTTGTGCAGCCTTGTTAATAACTGGGCCAAATAAAGTGGGTCCTAATAGAGTGACATTGTGTAAAGAACTAGCATATGCATCTATTATGCCTTCAACTCTTACAATCTCGGAGCTACTTGGACTTCCATTCAAATTAAAACAGTGGGACACAGTACCATCAGGTATTTTTCCTCCAAATCCCCAAGTAGGAAACTTGCTATCAAGGTCATAGAACTGAATCACTTCCCCAACCTCCATTATCGCCTCATCCTGTTGTATCCCTCGAATGGGCCCGAGAATCGCGGTGGAACCTTTTCCCCTGGATCTTAGCAAAGGTGAATGTGCTTTGCGAGGAGTTCAACGGCGTGAAGCTTCACAATATCGTCATTAACGCCATTAGCACTATCTTTGGTGGCGGTGGCGGCACAACACTTGTGGCATCATTGTCGGTGCCTCGATTTTTAGATCGAGAACGCGTCTAGCATTTTCAGCAGCAACGAAGGAGGAGGATGAGATGTCAACCCCAGGGGGATTTTGGGTAGTGGCGCGGCAGAGTCAAGGAGATCGAAGGAGTGGGAGAAAGAGCGGAAAGTGGCGGCATTGGCGATGGTATGGTGGATGGCGTTTGCAGGGCGGTATTCAAAGGGGTGAACGGTAGTGAGGGTGCCTCTTTCTTCGGACGCCTCTGAGAATGGTGGTGAAGGGGAGCATCCACCAAGTCGTCACGATGGCGGAGTATACGTTTCTGGTTAGAGGTGTGGTGGTTGTGGATCTTCATGGTAGATGTTTCTCGAAGAGCTGGCATGATGTTGGTTGGTGGCGCTCTATTCACAGGCCAAATGAGATGACTTTGCCGCTCGACTTTGGAGATCGAGCTCGTGCTGCTCACTGTTAGAGGCTGAGCTCATACCGAGATCCATTTGTAACACACACAAAAGCCATCGTGCTTTAGTTGTTGGTCCTTATTGTCTTCCTATGTGGCTGATCCACAGTCAGTAATGGCTTCTCCACTTGTGAAGCCAGTGATAGCGCTCTTTTGGGACTTTGGTAATGCCCCCTTGCCTCCCCAGTGGAGTCGCCGAATGTTTTGAGGTGGTTTGATCTTACGCTACAAGGCAAGGGAGCTCACCGCCATCGGAAAAGGAAAAAACTAGGAGGAAAGATCAAAAGGGGGTGTGCGTCCCCCCGGTCCCCCACTCCCTACTTTCTTTGCCCTTTTATAAAAAAAACCATCATGAGAGGAGAGGGAATCCACGCTTCTTGGCGAAGAAAGCTTCTTTTTTCCTCTAACGTCCCATTACATCACATCAAATGTCAATCTTTTGTTTATCTCGGTAGTCATGTTTGAGTGAGTTTCGGTTTTATTTTATACAAGAAACTGTTTGAGTATATAATTGCATTTGATATATGTGTACATTTATATATTTTTTATATTTTACTCTAAATGTTTTGGGGTGGTTCGATCTTACGCTATGAGGCAAGGGGAGCTCACCACCATCGAAAGAGGAAAAAACTAGGAGGAAAGATCAGAAGGGGGTGTGCGTTCCCCCGGTCCCCCACTCCCTACTTTCTTTGCCTTTTTATAAAAAAACCATCATGAACGGGGAGGGAAGCCATGCTTCTTGGTGAAGGAAGCTTCCTTTTTCCTCCAACGTGCCATCACATCACATCAAATGTCAATCTTTTATTTATCTCGGTAGTCGTGTTCGAGTGAGTTTGGGTTTTATTTTATACAAGAGATTGTTTGAGTATATAATTGCATTTGACATATGTGTACATTTATATATTTTCTATATTTTATTCTAAAATATTAGCTCCCTGCTCAACTAAGAGGTATGGCTCTTTGTTGAGCATGCTTCAACATTTCGTTTCTTTCTCGACTTGTGTTGTCTTTTATTACTCGATTCAATTCAATGTAAGGGTATTTCATGTTTTGTAAGCTTTCCTACTTATATATATATATATTCTTTATCGTGTTTGGCTTTACTTAACTCTCAACTTTATTCTGCTTGGTTTGGTCATGACTCACCAGGGGATCTTTTACCCAATGTCATGCAATTTTGGAATAGGCCCTGTCTAACCTTACTTATTTTTCTTGAAAATATGCCTATGCTGCAATCTATTATTGTATTGTCACTAGAATTTTCAAATTATCTTTGTCCAGCGGTTTCTGCCTAGGTGCTCAAGCCATCCCTACCTGGGGTCCCTTGCCTATGGCTTCTCCGCCCAAGGATAGTGGTTGGGCCATCACCGGGATTTCTGCATAGAGGTCGCCGCCTAGGGTTGAACTATCATCGCCGGGGTTTCCGCCTAGGTGTCCTGCTTAAGGGTCTTCTCCTGGAAGTCCCACCTAAGGGTCTATGCTTAGGAGTAAGCCATCACCGCTGG
Source organism: Dalbergia cochinchinensis (assembly GCA_031216125.1). Taxonomy (NCBI): domain Eukaryota; kingdom Viridiplantae; phylum Streptophyta; class Magnoliopsida; order Fabales; family Fabaceae; genus Dalbergia; species Dalbergia cochinchinensis. Next base: position 70,559,523 of record CM062368.1, on the reverse strand, counting down.
GGTCTCCACCAAAGGGTCTCCTGCTAAGGGGTCACCGCTTGGGGGTGAGCCATTACCGCTGATGTTTCCACCTAAGGGTTTTTGCTTGGGAGATTGTTTCCAATATACAAGATCATCTCGTATTTTTTCTGGTTCAAAAAATGCATGCGGTAATTTTCAGGGAATGCATATTGTAGCGAAATTATTATTATTATTATTATTATTATTATTATTATTCCGGACATGCATATTGAGTGTATTGACATTCTTTGCAATATCAACACTTGTGTTGCTAGAGTTATCCATTCGTATTACCTGTTTTATCCATTTTGTATAGAGGACCTTGTAAATTTCAATATGTCATGAAGAAAAGACAACTATCTTTCTTCTCTTTTTGCTTTAAAGATAATATATCTTGGACCTCAGACGCTTTAGAAGGTTTTGCACAACTGCTATGGTGTTGTGGTGAGCACTAAGTGGCATTTTCACTTCTTACCTTCTCCTATTGGATTTAAGGTAATAATTTCGACCTACAATGCTTGGAAAGTTCTAACAAGCACTGTGAAAATTATAATGTGACGTACTATATCTTGACAATTAGGGGAAACTTTTGTTTCTAGTTCTATTCTTATCCTTGTTCAACCCCAAAAAATAGGGAAGTTGGTATCTTAGGCGATTGGTCTGTAGTGTGTGGGATAAGTTGCTTTCATAATTAGCATTCCAATGTGCATGGTTGCAACTAGCAAGATTCTTCAGGTCAAAATGTTGAGCAGAGGATGTGGCATTAGCAATACCTTTGAAAGATTCAATTGTTTGCAATGTGCAGCTCTCCATGCATGTTATCTCCATTTAATTGCGCGTGTTTTTGGAGTTTAAGGGTATGCTTGGATTGGTAGAGTTGGGTTGAGTAGGAGAGAAGGAAGCGAAATTTCAATTAGTTCCATTGTTTGAATATGCAGAAGTTAGATGAAGTGGAGAGGAAATGATGGAGGCCATTCGCCCAATCCCACCATTTCTCTCTATTTTCATTTCCTGCTAAATTGGGTTGAATGAGAGTTGTCAAATTTAATAAAATTATTACTCTATCCCTATTACTAATATTATTCTATTCTAATTCAATAGTATTATAGGAATTAAAAACTTATAATTATAATAATTTTGTTCCATTTCATTGACATATCCAAGCAATGGGATGAAATATTTCTCCATTCCATTATTAATATCCCAATAATGGGCTGGGATAATTATGTTACTCCATTCTACTCCACTTTATTTAACTCCACTTTACTCTACTAGTTACCATCAATCTAAACATACACCCCCTACAACAGATTTTGGGCCTAAAAGTCTGGTAAATTCTCTAAACAAATGAGGTGTTGTGTGGCTTAGCCAATTCAGCATCAATTGCATGTCTATTTAGGTGCAACTGTTCAAATTTTGGTGTCAAAAAGTTATGGTAGCTCATTCTCTTACACAAGTTTAGTTAGAAGAACTGTGTTCTAAACTAGAAAATACAAGTGGAAGTTTCTGTGGAATGACAGATGGACTGAATTTGTATGATTCATCAGTCATCACTCAAATTCTGTTAAAATAGGAAGCTATGATAGCATGGGGGCGGATTTGCAAGTGGAGCTACTCTATTATGCCTGATAAAGATTTAGTTTTTAGTAGTTTTTGGCTGTGCTTTCCAATTGGTATGTTGTTTTGTGTATCAGCTATGTCTCTTTCAGTAGTATTCAAATTAGGTAGTGTGTGTTGTTTTTTGTTCCTAACCTAGTGACTGATATAGATAGTGTGCATGGTTGTTCTATGTTTATTTGGGCTCCTATTGACTGAGAGTATGAGCCATTTTTCTTATTAAGAAAAATGTTTAGACAAATTGTAATTTTTTAGGGAAGTTTTTTTAAAAAACTGCAAGGTTACCAATGGCAACAAACCAAGTTTGTGTGCATTTAGAATAAGTTACTAGCATATTTATGTTGTTACCAACTTGTGCAGTGCATAATGATGTGACTTAGCCACTCTATCATTAGTTACATATTGGCATTCTATATTAAGATGCACTTGATCTCACATTGGTATCGAGGAATTATGATAACTTATTTCCTAACACACGAGCTTAGCCAAAAACTCTAATTTTTAAGAAAATTTATAAAAACTGCGAGGTTACCAAAAAAGTGAGCCAGCTATGTGCATTTAGAATAAAAGTTGTGCAGAACATGGTAATGTGGCTTAGCCATTCTAGAATTAATGGCCTATTCTATTTAAGTGCACTTTACCCTTCTTGGTTTATGGTAGTTTATTCTCTAACACACAAAAGGCATAATCTTTTAATACATGATATGTAAGTGAGTAAACCATAAATAACTCCTTGATACAGTGTATCCTTGTTGAAAATTTGCATTGTAGCTGCATATGGCAAATTGAAATTGCTGGTAACTTTGCAGGATACATAAGTTCTGCATGTTTTTGTTAATACTTGTAATTGTGCTGGCCTATCCTAGTTGCATATGACATTATTTTTGCTGGTAAATTTGTAGAAATATTAAGTCTAAAATTTACTTTAATTGAACTATGGAGGTGACTAACGTATTTTTTCCTTGTTTTGTGTAGGTAGTTAAATCCTCTATAATAGAAATCTATGGAGGAATCAAACAATCATGAGACACTTGATTCTGTTGAATCTGTTGGTGATGTTCAAGAAATTAATGTCAATTCTGAAATATTTGAGCCAACAGTTAGAATGGAGTTTTATTCAGTGGAAGATATTAAAACATTTTATAGAAAGTACGCATCTAGTAACGATTTTGGATGGAAGACAAGAACTTCCAAAAAAGCATATGATGGAGAACTAAATTATTTGATTCTCGCTTGCACACGAGAAGGAAATAGTATCTCAAAAATACCACCAACTGTGAAGACACTTCTAACACAAGCTGCAAAATGTGAAGCAAAGATTACTGCCGGGAAAGGAGAAAATGGAGTATGGTCCATCAAAAGAGTGGTTCTTGACCATTGTCATGAACTTAGTCCTATAATGGCAAGAATGTTTATGACAAACAAAAGCATCAACAAGCATGTCAAGAGAACAAATGAAATAAATGATGAGACAGGAGTGAGCATCAATAAGACATTCCAATCTCTTGCCCAACATGCAGTGCGGGATGAAAATTTATCATTTATTGAACAAGATGTCAGAAATTATATTAATAAGGAAAGGCAAGCGATTGGAAAGGAAGAGGATTTCAAAGCATTGGTAAGTTACTTTTGTCGAATGAAGGAACAAAATAGAAATTTTTGGTATTACATAGATTTGGATAAGGAGTTCCAAGTAAGAAATGTATTTTGGGCAGATGCCAGAAGTAGAGCAGCATACGAAGCCTTTGGAGATGTTGTGAGTTTTGACACAACATATCTTACAAACAAGTATGATGTGCCTTTTGTTGCTTTTGTCGTCATAAATCACCATGGGCAATCAATTTTATTAGGGTGTGGTGTACTTTTAGCAAAAGATATGGACTCATTTGTGTGGTTTTTTAGAAGTTGGATTAGATGCACGTTAGCGAAGGCACCGAGTGGTATTATGACTGATCAATGCATGGCTATGCAAAAGGCTATTGAGATAGTTTTTCCAAATACTCATCATAGGTGGTGCTTGTGGCATATAATGAAAAAGCTTCCTGATAAGCTCTAAGGATATGCTGAGTATAAGAAGATCAAATGTGCCATGAAAGAAGTTGTTTATGAATCTTGTACAAAGGAAGAATTTGATGAGAGATGGTGTTCTTTTTTGAAAGAATTTGATATTGAACAAAATGAATGGTTGAGTGAACTGTTTAATGAACTACATAAATGGGTTCCGATCTTCTTAAAAAGGGATTTTTGGGCAGGCTTATCCACTTCACAACGAAGTGCGAGCATAAGTTCATTTTTTGATGAATATATCAACTCAACGACAAGCTTGCAACAATTTGTTGACCAATATGATAATACTCTTAGAAGCAAGGCAGAAAAAGAATCTGAAGCTGATTTTCACTCAATGAACACAATAATTCGTTGTGGTTCAAACTCCCCCATTAAGAAGAAATTTCAAGCTGAATACACTCATGCGAAACTTAGTGAAGTGCAAGTTGAATTTAGAGAAAAAATGAATTGTGGTGCATCTCTTAAATGTATAGAAGGGACAGTTACTACTTACCAAGTTTTGGAGGAGATTATAGTTGGAGACCGACCAAAAGAAGTTGTGTATGAGGTTGTATTTCATCGTGACAACCATGATGTTAATTGTCAGTGCTTGCTATTTAAGTTTAGAGGAATTATGTGTAGGCATTCTCTTTGTGTGCTTGCTCTTGAAAGAGTTAAGCAAGCACCTTCAAAGTATATTTTGTCAAGATGGAGTAAAAAGATCAAGTGGAGGCATTCTTTTATAAAGAGCAGTTACAATGTGATTGAGTTGAAGCCAAAGTTAAAAAGGTATGATAAATTATGTAAGCATTTCTATGATGTAGCAGAAGTAGCAGCATATTCTGATGAAACAAGCAATCTCCTCCACCTTGCACTTGATAAATTTAATTGTGATCTGCAATTCATGTCGTCTTTGAATAATTTCAATTGAACTTTTAAGAGTGATGATATTGTAAATGGCTTAGGTGAGAGTTGTACAAATCAGGCAACTGAAGTCCATAGCCCTTATGCGTATAACTTGTAAAAGTCGGTCACCATCAAAAAGAAAAATCTCTCAGGTTGAGAAAGTTTTGCAAAAATATAAAAAAGCAAGGCATACAATCTTCACTTCTGACATGAAGGTTCTTCTACTACTAGGTACAATTTCAATTATTATCCATGACACAAATTTCCCACAAAGTTTCAGTACACTTGTCTAGGTTTAAATTTTATTTGGGTTTTGAATTAGAACAAAGAAGTGAATCATTTGAGGAGAGTGCAAACAAGAGCTCACATTTGTGTGTTGGTCAAACTGGATGTGCGATACCTACTACTGCTTCAATGGCTGGGATTGAGGTGTGTGGATGAGATAAGATATGCAGTTACTGCTTTTTCAGGTTACTTTCCCCGGTTACTATCCCCCTTGCCTTCATGGGACCTTGGTGAGCTCACCAGAGCCAAATCCTGATGGTGGGTGATCTTTCATTTTGATTTTATTGAAATTTGTGATAATTGGTTCTGAACTTGTGCTAATATTCATTTCCAAGAATGGTGGACCAGACTCCGATTCTGGAGGTATAATGCTGCAACAAACCTAGCAAGATGTATTTCACATAGCATGTCATATGGCAACTAGGTTGTGCATCTTGCTATGTAATTTTGTGTTGATTGATCCATATAGCTGACCCAACTTAATGGGACAAGACTTAGTTGTTGTTGTTGTATTTATTGTGAGATGAGAGAAGACGTTTTAGTTGTGATTTTGTTCTGTGGCAATTTTTTTTTGGGTTGAATTTTCTACAAAAAGTTTCAATTTTATTGTGATACAGAATTGATTCTGGTGCTAGAAAAAAGACATTGTAGTACTGGGGTGTGAGCATGAATCAGTGAAGTTCGTATTTGTAGTTATTCTTGTAAGCTATTATTGATTTGGTCTAGATTCATTAATTCATTGTTCGTGACTTGATTTTTCATCACTATTTATGATACTCTGATGCACGTTTAATAAAGAGCAAAATCCTTGAGAGATGTATATTAATTGTACCAGCATTGCAGTCATACGGATATATGAAGTTCAATTCAACACTTAAGTGGCTATTGACCTCTCTTTTATTAAATATGACGTCCAATGAACCAAGATATCTTTGTAATATGAAAATAGGCAGTTAAATTACTTGGCCTGGCTGGTGGTGTCATGCACCCTTCATGCAGAATCTCTAACAAATAACCAAGGTAAAGCATGAAGCAACTAGTTTATTTACTTGATTCGCTGCCATAAATTTAAAAGGCTTCCTTTTGTATTTCAAAGGAAATAGTAATAGGCTAATAGGCACAAACGGTTTGAGGGAGGGAATATTTAGCAGGGTTGATTAGGATTCATTTAGTGCTACTAGATTGTGGGTTGCCATGAATAGGTCATGGAAATGGCTTATCATCGACTGTGCAATTTTTGTTAGAGCACATTATGCATGTTTAATTAAAAAGCATCTATCACACCTAAGTTATCTCTACTATATGTTTGTTTTATAAGGGTTTTACTAACAAGTACCCTTAGAGCATCTCCAGTAATACTCCCATTTCAAATCCCATTTTTGGCCCCACTATTTGCCATATCAGTATTATCTAATAAAAATAATAAAACATAAAAGTGGGATAGGAGTGGGACTCTTCTCTTCAACAGAAGATTCCAATTTGAGTCTTAACTTTGGTCTCACCTATTTTATAAATTAAAAAATATAATAACATATTTCATCAAATATATTTTATAAATATTTTTTAATATACTATTTTATTTTGGAGTTGAACAAAATTATAAATTTTAAATATTTTTCATAATTTTTATTAAAATTAATATTATTTTTTAAATTAAACTATAGATAACATTTTCATACATTTAGATTTTGGAAGCTAAATTAAAAAATTCAAACTAAATTAATTTAGGAACTACAGTAAGTCTTCAAAATTAAATATCGAGAAAATGTCACATGATCAACAACACCACACCATTACATAAATTTAAAAATTACATTATCAACACAACCATAGTGCATAATTAAACATTAAAGAACTACAATAAGCTATTTAATGGGCATTGTGGAATTGCCATATATGTTCGACCAAGTCTACTTGTAGTTGTCGATATTTGTGTCTATTACAAAGTTGGATATTGTTTTGGATATATCTTTCATACGGAGTAAAAGTTTCCTCGCCCAACTCTGGTTGTGATATGCCATTGTCCACATCATCGTAAGAGAGGAACTGATCATAGTTTCCAGCATACATGTCTTTCCCATCCTCAACAATCATGTTATGCAATATGATGCATGCCTTCATAATTTTGGCAAGCTTCCTCTTTTCCCATAATCGTGTTGGACCACGTATAATAGCAAAGCAAGCCTGCAGTACTCCAAATGCTTGTTCCACGTCCTTTCGTTACCCTTCTTGGTACTTTGCAAATACCTTCCGCTTATCTCCTTGTGGTCGAGAGATTGTTTTAATGAATGTTACCCATTCAAGATATATACCATTACTTAAGTAGTATCCCATAGTGTAATTGTTACCATTCACAGTGTAATTTATCTCAGGGGCATGACCATCTAAAACGTCATCAAACACTAGTAAACAATCAAACACATTGATATCGATGTTTGAACCCGCAACTCTAAAAAAAGCATGCCATATCCAAAGGTCCAATGAAGCCACAACTTCAAGTATTATAGTTGGAACCCCACGATAACCACTTAGATACATACATTTCCATGCTTTTGGACAGTTTTTCTACTGCCAATGCATGCAATTAATACTGCCCATCATGCCAGAGAAGCCACGATCCTCGCCCATTTGTAGTAAGCGTTGAACATCATTTGAGTTTGGCTTTCGCAAGTATTTGGTCTCAAACACCAAAATCACGTCTTTGATGAACTTCTTTAAGCACTCAATTGCAGTGCTTTTGCCTATCCTCGCATAATCATTAACGACATCAGCTGATACTCCATATGCCAATATACGCATGGCAGCTGTGCATTTTTACTTTGGGGATAAGCCTTTCTTCCTTGCAGCATTGAATCTTTGCTGAAAATATGGATCAATATTTGAGAGGGATTCCACAATGCAAACAAAGACATGTTTTCTCATTCTGAATCTTCATCGAAATATTTCAAGAGTGTAGTTTGGACTAGGTGCAAAACAATCCCTGAAAAGACATTAATGCCCTACTTTATTGTCTCTCTTTATCCTCCTACAAGTTCTAGAAGAAGAATGTTGCTCATGTTGCTACAGAATGAGTTCAAGTTGGTGCTCGTCTGAATCATCGAGCATAAAATCCTTAATCCAATCACTTGAAGACATTGGTCGAGTTAAACTGCTGAACATAATATCATCAACCAAATCTTTTGAGGACATGTTATTGGGATCATCAAAGTTTCCAGCCATATGTGGTAGTATATATTTTAGTGACGGTTGTGAATGAAAAAGTTTTGAGAGGGGATAGTGAGTGCAGATAAGATTTAAGACTTCAAGTAAAAGGAGGATGTAATATGTTGTGAGCAAATGTGTATGAGTGGTGCTCCATATTTATAAGTTAGTTTTATAATGGCTAGTTTTGTAACGGCTAGTTTTGTAATTGGCTGGTGATTTAACTGCTAATTTTATAATCTTGTATAATTATAATATTAAATAAATGAAAAATTAAAATTAATATTTAAATTAAAAATACAATGACACTTGAATTAACAATGCAAGGACATTTAAGAAAGGAATACAATGACACTTTAATTAAAAATAAAATGACACTTAGATTAAAGATGCAGTGACACTTAAGTAAGGAATACAATGACACGTTAACAATACAATGGCACTAAATTAAAAGCAGAAATGACACATAAATTAAGAATACAACCAATGTCTATATTAATCATACTTTGACTTGATTTTCTCTATGAGTTTAGCATGAAGATAATATTGCTCTTCAGTCATAAGAGAGGTGTTAGCATTAATAACTTTTATCTCTGTTTCTATTTCTCTAACGTCTACCACCTTTTCCTGTAATATCAATCTCCCTTCCTCTACGGTCTTAAAGTCCTCAAACACATCTTGTTTCCTAGATGTTTCAGATTTAAGTGTCCCAATCTTTTCATCCAAAGCATCTCCACACGCTTTAGATTTCGCCTTACCCTTTCTCTTTGATACTTTGGTGCCCTGTGGATGAACTGGAGACTCTATAGCAACATCCTCATTTGCTGGTGCTTCTGGATTTGACAAAGATGAGTACGATCCAGTAGCACTTACCTTTGTTCTCTTTGAACCTCCACCCTGAGTTAATTGGGTTTTCCATTTCTATTCCTCCAAAGCTTATTCCAATGTCTCACAAAATTGCATTTTTTGTTATACTTGGCTTGATAGAGATTGTGGGCCAACTATTATATCATCACTATTTGAACCGCTTCCTATTCTTCGATATACTTGATCATGACAAATACCGAATCCTTGAGCCCTTGCATCAATCCTATGCCATCTTTTCTTGATTGCAGTCACCCCTCTTTTAATCAAGCCAAGGTTGCTTTGCTCGCAAGACTCAAGGATTCAGTTCTAAAATGCATCACTTTTTTGGTTGGTACAGATCACAAGATCCTTTGACACATTTAACCAAGCACTTATTAGGAGTTCATCCTCTTCCCATTACCAATGACCACTATCTTGCCTACAATGTTCAAACTACTCATCATTGAGGTTGATAGCCTCTAGCCCATTGTAATTGGAAAATTTTGAATATTGTGAAGCTAGAGTTAAATCTACATGTGTTTGGGGAGACGGGTCAGATGATCCCCTAACACTTGCAGATCCAGAATCCAAGCCCCTTAGTTGGGATTGAAAAAGGAAAAATGGTATACCGGTATTTCTGGACATTGGGTTAAGAATAGTAGGAATTGGGAATTGAGATGTTTGTGGACTTTTATTTTGTGGGAAAAAAGGAATTGAAAATTGGAAGGAACTTGAAAACTGGAAATTTGATAGCATGAGGAATTTTGGTTTTGGAAGAAGTTTGGAATCTGAAAATTGGAATTTGGAATTTGAGGATTTGAAGGCTAAGAAATTTGAATATTTGGATTTTGAAGGAAGTTGGTATTCTGTAAGTAATTGAGAAAAAAGTTTTAATTGATTCGGATCCATTTTTTTCAGTAATAAAATCGGACTAGAATTTGTGTCGAAAGAATCTAAGAAGTATTGGAGAGGAATGAAAGAAGTTGTGAAAAAAGAATGAAAGAGATGATATTTCCAAAGTAAAAGTAAAAAAAAAAATTGTAAATAATAACTACAATGGATAGAAATGGATAATTTATCTGATAAAATTCATATTGACATGAATATATGAACGTTAGCTTTCATTTAAAATTTCAGATTTTTACTTTCAAATTTTTAATATTATTTTTGCCATGTACCAACATACCATGGCTTAGCTTCAAAATAGGACCAATCCCACTAGCAAAGGAGTGTCCTACTTGGTGAACGGCCAAATTTCTTGCTCCAATGACTATGTGGGCCATGTGAGAGTGGGCGGGACTCCATAATGTGATTGCTGAAGATGCTCTTAGGATTTAGATTTCAGAAGTTGAGGTTTTTACAAGCAAATCAAAGCTATGTATTTCAAGATAAATCTTCAAGCGCTATGTTGCCAAATAATATTGCTAACTGGGTGACTCAATTTTATGGAAATCTTGGATGAAGTAGAGATATGTGAGCTGCCCATAGATCATGTTGGTCATGGATGCTGCTGGGGCAGTTGTCCTGCTCGAATGCGGAAGATTCATGCTGTGGAATACTGCAATGTTTACGTTGGGACTCTGGATACATATATTGAGGAAAGATAGATAACAAAAGAGACAGAGCCATGCCTTGGTAGCAGTATTGATGGCAAGGATAACAGGCCTCAACTTGGTATTGGGAATTGGATCTAAGGTCTCAGTTCCCTGGTCTATTTGTATCCTTCAAAGAAGTGAGGGTAAAGATTCCACATTCTGAAACTATCGAGAAATGCTCAGGTAATTTCTGGAGTGGCATCTCCAAGTTATGTGGCTATTTTCTTAACTATTTCTTTTTACCTTTCCTAACAAACCTAGTAAATTATTTACAGCTTGTGTGGGATGAGGAAGTACAGTCTATGCTACATGTAATGCAGGCCAAGAACCTGGATCTTATGAAGAAAATCAGATGACTTTTTTATAGAAGGGGTTTGATTGCTTATAAAGATGGATAAAAGAAAAAGAAAAGGCTAGTACTAATACTCAATAAATTGAATTTTTTTTTCTTAACATTTATCAATTAACTCCAGTGAAGATAACAGCTTTTGATGGCTACCAGTAAGCCGCTCTATTTTGTTTTCTAAAAAAATTATACATAAAGCAAAGTGAACTTTTGTAATTCATAAAATAAAAATCATAATTTCTTTTCAATATATATATATATATATAGATATAATTTGATTTATCTTTATTTGCAATATATGTACTAATGACGTAAAATAATTTTACACCGTTAACCAAAAGAGTATCACCAAAATGACAAATCATTGTGGATGGTTGACTAGTTGTGATAGTGGATAGTTGTTTTTGTCATTTGTGTTGAGCAAAGAGGTCAATGAGGACTTGAAATTTAGGAGATTTAAATAAATGAATTGATCAATAAATCACAAAAGTGGACTAGACACTATATCTTTATCCAAAATCTTAATGGTACAAGTCTATGGGTCCTCCCTTCATTCACTCAGTTTAAACTTAATCAATGTAGGGCTCTAAACTCACATGTGAAACTAACAATCTCGGTGTGTTTCCCCTTTAGCAGAAGCTTTCACGACAAAGCCAGACACAGATTCTTGACACAATACTCTAACAAAGGATTGGTACCACACCTGAGTACAAACAAATTGTCATGGCCTAGCCCAACCATTGGCTTTGATACAACTTCTTGAGTAAAGTGGTTGAGGGGGCCCAAAATTAAACAAATAGACTGAGCAATAACAATAAAAGTGAATTAGATACCACATTTTAACTCAAAACCTTGAAGTAATGAGTCTTTCGATCCTCTCATTATATATTATTCACTCAATCCAAACTTAGCAAATATGAGACTCCAGACTCATACTTGAACCAACAATTTGTGACTTTACTAAGTTCTACTTGTTATAAGTTAAAGTTGTTTTACACTACCAATATATAAAAATTAAATTTAGTCTAGTTTTGGTTCTTAAAAAAAAATTAGTTTTGATTGAACAACATTTTAAAAATTATTTTAGTCTCCCCTGTTACTCTGACCATTCTTAAATGTTGAGTTGACCAAAGAGATAGAACAACAAATCATGTCATAATTCAATTATACTTGTCATCCAACAATCTCATGCGGCATATCAGATTCTTATATGTCAAAATTGTAATGTAAAATGGCCAAATGGTTTATTGTGTCGGATAAAGTGGATTATCGAATTGAGTCTAATGTGTTATTGACAAAGAATTTAAACACATAAGATTATAATATGCCGTGTAAGAGTATGGTTGTCAGAGAGCGACTTATATGAGAGTGGTGATTTATTATAAGAGGGAGGTAAATCTTTATCGTTAGTTCTTACATAAACAATCAAGGTTAAAACGTAAAGTCATGTTATTGTTTTGAATGAGCATGTGAGTATTAATCATCATTAATTAATTTTTTCTTGACCATTTATATATGGTTACATAGCTCATATTTGCTACCCTCACTCTCATAATCAATCACCAATCTCATGTCATGTATAATTATTTTGATTTCTGAGAGCGTTAACCACCAGTAATAGTGACTAATCCTTTCAAGATAAGAGCTCACTTAAGGGGGATAACTTTTGACATGAAATCCTTTTCATACACATCATTAAGGATCAAATCACTAGCTAAATGCTTAAAGAGTTCAACTAGCGAAGAACTATGCTAGGCTCGTGGTTATTGTCATGTATAATTGGATAACATGGCCGAGATGACAATTTTGACAAATAGAAAAATGACAAAGATTAAAACTAAACAATTTCAAGAGTATTTTGACAAAAAAAAAATATTAGAGATATCCATAAATCAAAATTAGTTTATTTTTTATAAACAAAAACTATACATAAATTTGGGAGATTTCTTCGATATTCTTATAAAATTCAATGGTACCTGTACACTGTAGTAGAGCTAGAAACCTTTTGTAAGAGGGGCCAATACAAAATACTAATCTATATATCATATTAGGGAGACTATATAATTACAATAAATGCATAAGGTTAATTAAGGGGGTTGGGGGGTGGATGGCCGATAAAGGCCCCCTAGCTCCGTCCATGCAAATACCTCTTAATTATTTATGACTAAAATGAGTTACGTGTTTCACTAACTCCAGTTTTTTAAAATCTATCAAATCACAATCGTTAATTACACACACATAGGCACTGATACCCTTAGGTACCAAAACAAAAACAATAAGTTTGAATAGGATATGGACATCATTTAAATAAGATTTATACATCATCCAATAATAAATAGAGCATGATTTGATATGATATTTCACATATTGGAAGTAATAATAATGGTTTTCATCTTAACACGTCCTCATGTTGATTTATTTACTACTAATTATTTGAATTATTTGAATAAATGGGCCGAAGCCCATGGGAGTCCGCTTGTGCTGTGGAAGACTGTAGAGGGAACAAGTGTTTTGAGTAGCCAAACAGTACCCTAGGGTTCTACATGGTTCTATAAATACTCAATGAAAAAACTCAGAAGGACCAGACAAAAAAAAAAAAAGACGCCCCGCGGCAGCTGTTAACCAGAAGCATCTTACTCCTCACGAGTGCCTACCTTTCGTTCGGAACTCGAAGAACCGAATCTGAGGAATTAAGACAGCGATGCTCTGTTTCAAATTTCGACTATCCTCAAAGGTTACTGTTACTTTCTCTCCTCCTGATTTGTGTTTTACTAGCATCAGTGATGAGCAATTCCAATATTGTTATCCTTGCACTTTGATTGCTAGTGAAGAAGCTTATGGGGAAATATTTCTCTGAGATGCTCTTTTTATCGATATACATAATGAAAAAATAATTAATCTTTTTTTGTTATATTGTTTTCCCACGGAACGATTTTTTTTCCTTTCTGTTTTCTTTTTGGTTGGATTGATTTATGGATCAGTGATGCTACTGTTAAACTGCGTTATCTATCTGAAACTTCCTAAAGGAATTGAAGATAACTATAACTTGCTGAGATCCATCGATCTTCTTTCCGCAAATCTGTTCTTTTTTTAATTATTATTTTACCCTATTTATTCTTAATCACTTGAGCAGTAATTGTTATCAATAATCGTTGCCAGAAATACTGAAGAAAATCGATGACAAATTTCTGATACCTGGTTATTGAAGCTGGTGTTAAGTGACATGTTTAAGTATCTGATAACGTTGTCTGGTTTTTTTTCAACCTCTTAGTTTCTTTGTGATGTGAATCGATAGGGTAGACTGGTGAAAAAAACCAGTTCGAATTGATATCTGTCATTGGTTTGCATCCTCCGAGTTCTGTTTATTTTTTTTTTTTAAACACAACCCTTAAAATGGTCCACTTTAAATTTTATGCCATACAATTGGTCTCTCTAGAAAAAATATCTATGGAAGTCTCTGCTAAATACAAATGTCAGACAAACTAATCTCTTCCAAAAATTAATAGGACAATTCGGTAACCAGGAATCATTAAGAATTCTAATTGGGCAAACTTGTCAGGACTTCTTTGTAAAGCAATCAATTTGTCCACATTGCTTTAAGATATGTTTATAAGTTTAGATTTTGGAAGTAAATGGAAGGAAGGAGAGAGTTTGTAGTATAAAATTTTAATCTTACGCCACAAGTCTTTCCTTCCCCTCCATTTCCCACCAAAGTTCAAACTCACAAATATATCCATAGTGGCAGGGGTTCTGTGGTGTTGAGTATTTTTACTTGCATCTGCTGAGGTTTGAGTGGTGTCCTTGACCAAAAGTTTATCTTTTGCTTTTTGTACTATACTCTGCTGGAATTCATGTTTGCGCGTCAGAATTATCAATGAAACCTAGTGTTTAGTTTTTGATCTATTGGATAAATTAAATGGGATCAATGATGGTATTGAAGAACTGCGTTATCTATCTGTATGTCCTTCCGAGGAACTGAAGATAACTGTAATGCACTGAGATCTTGCTTGGATGGCTGCAATGATGGATTTTGCTGTTGAATACTCATTCATTATGCGTGTTTTACGCTAATCATACGTTTGAGAATGCAAAGATTCTTCAAGGGATGATGCTGCCTACTGTATCTCTAATGATTTTGTGGACTTGAATTTTGGAGTTTCTTATGCCAGCTGGGTTAAATATTCTTTAATACAGTTGTAATGCAAAGAAATCTTTTCTCCAATTTTAATAATGTGTAGTTATACCAACCTGTCTTTACAATACAAACTTTCTGCAAGCTGGATTACATAAATGACCATACGAGGTCGATCGTATTACAATGGAATAAGTTGTGCATTTCCCATTGGAGTATAATGTGGCCTCAGCTGGTGGCCTGGTGCAAAGACTAAGTAGCTTTGAGGGAGCCATATTTGTTGTAATTTGACCAAGATGGTATTAGCTGATACCTGCTTCTATATAGTACATGCCAATTGCTGAGACTAATCTATTATAGCCTATTGGGACCGTAAAATCGCGTTGGACTTTAGTGTGTAGGCCTAAGATAGGTACGGACACTTGTATTAGTATGTGTTATTTGCGAGCAAAATGAATTCATCACCAGCTGTAGGCGGGCTTGACTGCACTCATGTGTTTTTGGTTACAATAAAAATCTCGTGTGTTTAGCTTCCGGAAAGATAAGGGAAACAGAAAATGAGGTCTAGATTATGGGCAAGATAGCAAACCAAGTGCGTCTACCCTTGTGGAGTACTTGTGTACCCAGTACAATCATCGTTTGAATGAGGCGTCCTGGATGATATGGGTTGGTATGATATTGCATAGATAATAAGTAAGATTTTTCATTGGGAAATGGGTACTAGTATTACTCCGCATTATGCAAAACAAGTGATGTCTCTGTACTCACACAAGCATCGAAATTTTTTTTTTGCATTTGAGTCCATAGTCTAGCAGTTATGGATGTATCATGTACCCTTTTGAGTGAAAGGTCTCTCTTTGACTCCTACCCTCCTTTCCCTCATGATGGCTCAACAAGCAATGAATTGATGTACTGAAAAAATGTCATTGCCACTCAATAAACTGTATCAGATTCCAGCAGCAACGAGAAAGATCAACTCACTTGAAGTTTAGGCCTTAAATCAACAAGCTAGCTACCAATAAAAACACCAAAATGTTACCCATACATTCTCAGCTTTATTGAATGCAGGAGAATAAGAGGCATTGGATCCCACATGAACAAGATTTATGGATGCATGGCAAGCCAATCGGAACTAATGCTGGGAAAGGAGACGCCTTTATGTCTTTCAAAATATGAAATACTTGTTACCATAAAAAAAAAAAGTTTAGTGTATAAACCTTCAGAAAATAGTCCCGTGCAGGATTAAGAATAACTAAAGTACGGCATACTTGATACCACAAAAATGAATGCTCTACGTAGCAAAAGTCTGCTTCAGAAATTAATAGCAGAAGAAAACAGATAACTAACGTATGCATTATTATACATCATTTATTACGCACAAATCTTCCAAGTAGTATTTGAAAATCTAACTTCAAATGCAATTCAGTGATAAACGTTAAAAAAAAAAAAGGAAGGCCTCCAAATAAACAGGACAAAGGAAGTAACTAAATGTGCAAAATATCAGAAAAAGGTTGATGCAAACGGGAACCAAATAATAAGAAATACTTACCCAACTTCTACACGAATATAGAAGGCAATTTCACATGGCTATCGAATTAATTGAGAAAAGCAGAACATACACATTTAGAAGGTCAATTAAGTAACAACATACCAAACCCATGTGCTACCGAAGCTTGGCACAGGAACAAGAAATTAACTTCAATATTTAAAACATAAACAAGGTTAAAAGCTTTACTTCACTCTTGATAAGCTTCAGCTTACCCCAAAAAAAAAAAAGGAAAGAAATCATATTCATCAATGCAGCCATTTGGAGACCTATTTCAGAAGCCACAATTTGACTGAGGATATATGGTGCAGGACAAGGTTTGGTTGCTCTGTTCTGTAATTAGCCAGTGCCATCAAATCATGCCAAAAAGAACCACTCAAGTAAATTTTCTACAATTGCATACAAATATTAACTAGCATAACCAAACCAATGAATATAAATATAACTAATGATTGTATACCCAACCCCACCTAGTGGGAAAAACTTGTTTTTGTAGTTGTATTCAGATGAAATTTTACTCACTAAAGAAATTGTAGAACTTACCAAAACTAGCCTCAATAAGAGGTCGTCACAAGCAGATTCAGTTACTCTTCTGCAAGCAAGTATAGTTAGTATACAAAGCAAATGGTTTCCACGGGCCCAGCCAAGCCCTAAAGAATTTACTAAAATAAAAATGCAACAAACTATAAGATGTGATATAGAGGACAAAATGCTTGGTATTCCATACAAGACCATTGGTAGAGGTTCCCACTTGGCACATACCAGGCGCTTGATCTTTTTATTGCAGGAACACAACCAACCAGCTGAATCCAGACTCCAGAGTATGACTGAATGATGCCTATAAACCAAGTAGCTTATACTTCAAAAGTGCTACATGCTAGCAACAGGTACCAGAGTGCACAAACAAATCAAAGTACTGGTCCTGTCAAGAGAAAGTTGCATATTGCATGTTTCTTACTGCTCAAATAGTTTTAAGAGAGAAATGAAGCACAGGATTAACAAAGGGAAGAGGAGAAAAATGTTGGTGTTATTTGAGAAATCTGAAATGAAATAAAGACACGATCTAGATATGAATGTGTTGCATTATCAGGGACAAAGTATGATTTCTGACCACAACATGCTTAACACCAATATTCCATTCACAGCTGCCCCTTTTATGGAAGCCAGTGCTCCAGTCTCCAGACAGTGTTTCTTTTTTTCCAAAAAAAAAATAAATAAATAAATTCACTTTTTATCTTAGTAAATGGAAAATAACATAATTAAATTATAAAGGAGAAAGTACAGAACTGAGGCTGAGATAGTTACAACCATACAAAAAGAAAACCAACATAGAGGATATTATGGTGTATGAGGTATCCATCCACTAAGTGTGTGTTCCCTACAGTGGACAATGACACAAGTGTCAAGCAAATAAAGATAAATCCACATTGTTAGTTTGCTACTATGAGCCATTCAATATTGGATATGTAGATTGATTGTGGTTATTAGTCATCACCACACAACAAAACCTCTCTCAGCAACACTACACAATAGATTAATCACTTAAATTTGTTCATCTTTCCAAAAAAAAAGTAAGCTGTGTAATCTTTAATGGCAGAGTAGGATCTCGACCTCAATTTGCTCCACAGAAGACAATAACGTAAGAAAAAGTAAAATTAAACAGTTCTTTACCAGAAGACTACAATAAAACAAAACCTGAATACAAGGAACACTGATTTACAACACGAGGGTCCAACTAGTTCCCTCCCGCAGATCTACTCCTCAGAATCTTTGATGGTTTTATCTACAACAATGTTAACCTTCTTGTACTCAAAATCTACGGGCTGCATAGCATACTTCTCCGGCATCACTGGACGTTTATTGCCTAAGATGGTCCACAAATAAAGCACAATGAACGCTGCCAAAGCTCCACATCCAGCACCAAATATCATTGCAGCAAGAACCCTTAAAAGGCAGTCAGTCCTTGGTTTCACAGCTGGAGTTTCAGTGTTCTTGGTAGCAAGGACCTTGGGATCCACAGGCTCAGAATGCATCCATTGTGGAAAATGTCTCACAATGAAGCTCCATGAATAGAGAAAGCATGCTTGGGAACCATCATCCCCTTTCACTGGAATAAATCCTGCAAACATTTCTTTAGCCTCCCACACCCTTGAGAAGTCAATTGAGTGCCAGAGAACTGGATCAGCCGGCCTTGAATGACCATATTGACTCAATCTAACTTCTAACCGCCTTGAACTGGCTACATAATCAATCCAAGCATGCATCTTTTCACCACTTCTTAGACCCATATTGGCATAGGAAGCATTGCTTTTTTTGGCAGAAACTGAATTGCCAACATGAATGGCCACATCAAAACTAGCAGAACCCCCATTTCCACCACCCCTTGAAGCACTAAACTCAACACCAATAACCTTAAATCCCGCTTTTTCCTTCAATCCATGAGAAAACAAGGATGATGAACCATTGTCAAAAACCTCACCTTCAAAACCACTTGGAACCATAACAAAAGCCATGCCATCCCCACTTGAAAATGCAAAGTAGGTTGAAAATGAGACAAATCCCCTTGATGCAACTTCAACAAGCTTGATGGGACTCTTGCACATGACCTTCCCAGTGCCAGAACTCCCACCAGACCCAGAAAGCATCATAACCTCAGAGCCACCATTGACAACTTTTGCATTGCCATAAAGTGACACACTTTGGTTAAAATCTGGATCTTTTCCAGAGTCTGTGAAGGAAAAAGATGAGACTGGGTCAGAAGCTTGGGCTTTGAGGAACAATATGAGGAGTGTTAAGGCAGTGAAGTGGTGGGAAGTGGAAAATGAGGCCATAATTGAAGTGGGTATGTGCTGAATCTTGCAGGGTGAGTGGCTCTAGAGTTGGTTGTGGGTTGATCCCATTTGCATCAAGAAGGTTGAAATTGTTGCTGTTTCTAGGGTTCGGAAGTGAAGGAAGCAGTGGAAGAAAGTAAGGAATATGGGGGAATTTGTTGGGGGCGGAGCCTGTGAAAATTAAATAGAGTTTTTAACCCCCTTTTTTTTTTCCTGGAACTATCGTGGTTCAATTCACTTTCCATCAGTGGTTGCTGAACAATGGAATAGACCCTTTTTTTTTTCTTTTTTTACCTTTTGTAATTTGAGGTTTTTCCTTGTGTAAATTGCAATGTTCCCTCATGTGAACTAATTGGAGTAGTCACATTTTTCCTATTCATTCATTTAGTTATGGTTTCTTTGTCTAAATTTTCACATCACTGTGCTAAAATATCTGAAATTGGTTGATTTTACAATTTTAGGCAGGAGATCATAAAACTTTATTTTTCTACATGAGTTCTTGTGCAATGAATTTGTGCATTCTTTAACATTTTTTTCTTTTCCGTTGTGTTACTTGGCCCCGTGTATTCGGAGTGATACTATTTAAATATTAAAAAAAATAAATATTTATTGAAACTCTTATTTAATAATTATTAAATATGATATAATAGATAAAGTATGTGAAATTTATTTTTATATTTAATAATTATTAAATAAATATTTAAATAAATATTTACTTTCAAGTATTTAAATAAAATTTTTAATGTATTTTATGAGTGCATATTTTGGTTCGATAGTTTTTCACTGACTCAATGGCATAATAAACACGTGGGAATGGCGCTTTGGGTGAAGGGTGTTTTCAGATTAGATTTAAATAGTTTCACATGATATGAGAGGATAAATGTCATGTATGTCATCTTTTCAGCATTCAAAATACATGCTGGATCGATGAACTTCTCTTTCATATTTAAAGTACCCCTAGGCAAAAAAAATATTTTATTAAGTTGAGCTATTTATTCATATTATATGTGAGATATTTTATTAATTTATATTTTATTTAAGTAAGGTTTATATCTTATTTAATTGTAGATAATGTGTGAGCCTACATAGTATTTCTATATAATAACATTTCCTATTTTGATAAACTTTTTATTGATAAATTATTTAATTTTAAAATAAATTAATTTAATATCTTAATCCTGCAAGTGTTTTAAAAATAAAATAAAAATTATTTATAAATCAGTATTTTTTAAGAAACGTATTGAAAAATTTTAATTAACCTTCATTGATATTTAAAGCAACTTTTAATTATCTTTAGTCAATAGTAAATTTTTCATGATATGATAATAAATCATTTTTTTTGGGTGAAAACTATAATATTTTTTGTGAAGATAAGGTGCATGATTGATCCAGGGATATTAAACCTTGATAATAAGTCACTAAGAATAAGATGGCACAGATAAAATATCAACTAATGTAATTATTTTATGAACTGCAATTTTAAAAATGAATACATTAAAAAAAATTAATACTTTAATTCGCATACGCAAGTGTAGGTTTTTGAAGTGTAAAAGGAACATCTGTGGTGCTGAAAAAACAAGTGGAATATAAATGTTACAGGCCTAGAAAGTAGCAATACCACTAATCAAAAAAAGAAAGTAGCACACTGATCTTACCCGTTTCACTATAATCAATTAACCATACAATTTATATTATGCGGAATTCCTTTTCATTGGTGGTAAGGTGTAAAATAGTCGTGTGAGAGTGACAAGAGCAAGATGCCAGGAAAAGGAGAGTAGGGGTTCTTAGCTACATTATTTATGCAAAGGGGGACCATATATATGTATATGCATTTTCTTCTCCAACATGCATAGAAGCAGATAACACACTTCACGGTTTTGTCGACGAGGCAGGAGGAGGACCTTTCTTGGTATGCATCCAACAATGGTGGTGAGTTGTAGCAGTGTGCGTGGTGGTGCCCCACTTTGGGCATTGGGAGAACCACGTTCAGCATTTTCAAAAATGAAGAATATAATCTACGCGTGTTTTTCTTGTCTTGTTCCTTAACCCAACAAATGCGAAACTATAGAAATCCCTTGCTTTTTTTTTACACCCGCCAAATGCATAAATGAAACTTGTTTTATTCGACGAGTCCAAACATGTTGCACTTTCTTTTGTCCTTAAAAATTCTCACATAATTTCGGATTCAAATAATGGCTAAACAAAATTCTCCTTGAAATAACAAATTTCATGATTCAAACATATTGTAATTGGGAATTAGTTAGACGATTAATCATGCATTTATTTAATCTTAGTTTAAAGGGTTAGTTGATTAATTATGTATAAATTTGCTTCTGCTTAATCTTCGGTTAACATGGAGCATGAGGTAGTCTTTATAGATATTTAGTCAAAATTAAGAGACACTTTAACAATTTCCTTCTTATTGAATTTTGATTCCTTTCTTGGAATTGCAATTTCTGTACCACTACATCCAACTATTACCAGTAAGGTTTATACTTATGACTTTAACATAAGACTTACTTGTGTTGATTTAGATAACGATTGGCATTTTGGAGATTTAATAACTAAGTTTAACATTTTCCTAATAATCTAATATGTCAATAAAAAATTCAATCAAGTAAAACTATAATATAATAACATAAAAATTCGAAATAAATCTGATTAGTAACATAAGTGATTCATAAAATAATTAGCATAAGTGTTTTTTATATTTTGGATAGATAAAATTAATATAGCACATTATTGATATTGTCTTTTGTTTTAATGAAATTTTCCTTTTTTTCAATATTAGATTGTATAAAGACATATCCTCTCATGTTAAATTTTTATATGTTATTATCATTTTTTTCTCCATTTCAATTTATTTATTTATTAAAAACTTATAAAAACACATATATTAAGAAAAAGAATAAATTAACCTTAGTAATAATTACATAAAATTGTATAAGTTTACATATCTGTATTCACTTCCATTAATGTAACTAATATAATATTTCTATTAATATAATTAATTAGACTGAGCATATTATTAGAAGAAGAAAATTAACGGATTGTTTGAAAAGTGTTTTACAGAATAAATTTCAGGTTTTTGAAAATAAAAATGAAAAAAGCTTGTTTGGTTGGTTATTATTTTAAGATTGATTTTTAAAAAAAGAGTTTTATGTTTTAAAATTAAAAATTAGAAAACAATCGAAATATGTTTTTGAAATTTTATTTTTTAAAATAAAAAAGAATGTGCTAGCATATTTGTAATTAATTGGTTTCATTAACTACTGCCCAAAACAGTTTTTAAAATATTATTTTCATAATATTTTAAAAAATATAAAAATAAAAATAATACCAAATAACTCCTAATACTACTTTGGTATTAAAAATTGGTAAACTATATAAGTCGATGTGAGATGGTAAGAGTTTTCACTCTTTCCTTAATCAACTGTCGACGGTTCGATTCTCAAATTAGAACTATAAATCATAACTAGTGTCTACCTCTTAAATGAGTTTACAATACCCAAAGCAATTAATTACTTGATCTGGCAATAATTAGCTTGAGAAACCAAAACTAAATAGAAATTAATAGATATTTTGAAGAAAATAAAAATTTAAGGATAAATTGAAACGACGAAAATATAATTTATTTTATTATTAATTTTCTTATACCATGCGGATATCTAAATCTGACATTTTAACTCAATAATTAAAAATTACACCCGATAAAATCAAGTGAAATATGCGCGAGGAAAGATATAAAGGATATAGACGTCCTCAACTTGTATTTTACGTCTTCAAATCCTTGTTGTGTCCAACGAAATTTGTCCTTGAGTCTCTTGACCTTCGCAACGAAGTACTGCTGTTGACATGTGTTGGTAATTAATGCCTGACGAAAGCATCTAGCATATTTGGGGTTTGATGCAGTAGTTGGACTTTGTAGCCTGGTACATTAACTAACACTGAATGTTATCTACGAATATTAATAAAAAAATAAAAGAAACAATAATCTTTTTAATTGTAATCTAGTCCTTCTATTTTATTTCAGAATTGTGGTAATATAGATTTGAATTTATATACATCCTGAGATATAATAATAAATTGATATATAATATATATAAAGATATACTTGCTCAATTGCATAATCTTTTATGGATATTGAATTTCATTAATCTAATATTTAAATTGTAAGTTTGTACTATATAGATCAAAATAAAATTTTAAAATAGTTTGATATTTCATTATCCTTTTTTTATTTGGACATACAATTTAATTTTGAGAATATATGTAAATTTTGTGTATTAGATAATATATCTATCAATGTCTATTTTTTCTTATATTCGATGTACTTGATCATTAAGATAATATCATATGATTCAATAATTGAATTGATAAAATATATTGTTAATAAAATTATATTAAATAAAGTACATGTAACATATACGATGAGATCCATTTACTCCAAAGGTAAGTTATGTACATTTACCCTACTCGACAACTCTTAAGATATTTATTTAAATCAATCTGATCATTGAATTATCTAATGTTATATTAATGATTAAACATGTCAAATTTCATAAAAGTTAGATAAGAACAAACCTGTAATCCGTTAATCTTTACTTGTATTTAGAAAAAAAAACATGTTATTCATCAAAACAAAAAGAAATAAAGAAGTATTAAATCATTTTCAAATTGTGTGAAATTTTATAAATTTGATATACTTAGTAGAAATTTTAAATTCAACAGTTGGATTGATAAAATTTCAAGACCCAAAAAGTTATTAGATAGGTTAAGTATACCATAACTTATTCTTGGAGTTAATGGATCCCCATCCGTACATACATACATACATATATATGTGTGTGTGTGTGTGTGAAAGATCCGTTTACTCTAAGAGTAAATCTTGATATACTTACTCCACTGAATAACTTTATATAGATATCGTATTTTATCAATCCAACAGTTCAATTGTAAGTTCTCACTACATTGATCAAGTGTATAAAATTTCACAAAATTTGAAAATATTGTGATACTCCATCATCCCTTTTTATTTAGACGTGCAACGTAGTTTTAAAAATACATGTAAATCTTGAGTTTATTATGCTTGATTATCAAGATGATATCATATAATTCAATGATTGATTGATAAAATATGTTGTTAATAAGAAAATATTCAATAGAGTAAGTGTAGTATACTTACTGTTATAGTAAATGAATCCTTTATATATATATATAGGCCAAACTTGGAGAATTATGCATATTATAAAACATATGAAAACAAAATGTAGAATATAGAATAATTAAATTGATCAAAGTATTTCTTTTATATGAGATATGGAACTTATGGATATAGAGAAAGTCATTCCAAAATATTGTTGAGTTGTATTGATTCTTACCTTTTCTCCTAATAATTTTTGTAACCCTGCAATAAATTTGTCTTTACAATTAGAAGCTGCTCCTTTTTTCCTTACATAGAGTTTTGACAAGAATGTATCTTGGTGACATCTATAGTCCGACAAAGTTGGACAATGCAAAATTATTAATAAATCTATAGCTTTCTATTGTATATTGTATCGGATCTCCTATAAAACGTTCTATTATTGTATACAACAAAGTTATGGTTGCATCTTATTCTGCTTGTTCTGTGTTGGTTCAACCTTTATAACATTGTGTTTTTCTCATTTTCGGATGGAATATTATCCCACTATACTTTTAATTATTATGTGAATCCTGATACTTGCTTGGTGACTATCTTTTTACCTCAATTTCCCTTTATTTTGAAAGTAGCTATAGTCGTGGTCATTTGTTGAAGATTATCTACAGTTAATTGTTCATTTAACCCATCAATATTCCACTCTACAATGGATTCTCTCAAAAAATATCTATCTGCTAGCTATTATTTTTTTCATACTGAAAGTCTTGGATAACAAGTTCTTATTTTAATATGATTTTTTGAAAATTTTATTTTATTAAGTCTTATCATCTCTTGAAAATTTTCTTCAATTTCTTCCATAAGTTCAAAAGCATTTATTGTTGAAAAAATTTATCTTTTATTTTATCTTTTGTTATTGTCACTGGGTTTTCTAATCATTTTTGTAGTTCATCTATAGCTAGTTCATTTGTTGATCCAAGTTTTGCCATTCTCAGTTCTTCTTCATGAACATTAATGAACTTATATATTGGTCTTTGTGGATCAAGTGGAAATTTTTATGAGAGTTTATATTGATTTTAAAGTAGAAGGTATATCTTTTCGAGTGCTTTGATTTTCTACTATATCCAACTGTTGAGAGATGATATGTAGTGTTTGATTATCATAATTATGTTGTTCATGCACCTATGAAATTTTTTATTTTCTTGATTTGTTTAAAAGGTGTTGCTTCTACTTCGAATTCACTATTTATTGGTATTTTTATTTTAGTTAATGGAGGGTGTATTGAGGTTATACGAGTTCATTTAGAAAATTTTTTCTTTTTTAGGTTATACATGACTGATGCGTAGGGAACACGTTCCCTCGCAAGCCTCAACGTGCGAGCTTTTATCAAAAAAGGGCAAAGTTTTCTATGTTTTTTGAGCATCCCCAAATTTAGAAATACAACACGTATGAAAATAAAGATAAAATACAGAATCAAGCTTCAAGCATTCTTAGAATGCATCCCCTGCAACAGAACAACTAGCTCAACATAATTCAGAAAATCATCTTAGCATATGAATTTCAATTCAAGTTCAAATATATAATTTAAATAAGACCCAATCTTAAAATCAAACCTAAAGTCAAGTTAGTTTTTATACTAGTTTCAAATATAAATTCATAACCACAAAGTATATGTCCAACCATAACTAGGAATATAGTTCAAAATATAATTGTAACTTCAGTTTACAAGTACTTTCCATAATATATATATATATAAGTCTCAACCACACATACATAAGCATAACATAAATAACATAAAACTAATCTGAAGGCCCTGCCTGTGACATATGGAGCATTAAAATAGTTCTAATAAGCTAAAACTCAAAAAATAGGTCTAGTATGCAAAAAGGCCTTCTCAACAAGGCTTACCAACTTAGATAATTGGCTACTAAGGAGTCGCAGGATTAGAACCTGAAGCTGCACCTAACGAAGTGAGTTTTACAACTCAGCTGTAGACATGATGTCTATAACCCACATGAGACAATATATAATCTATAAGTAAAACAATAATAACTTCATAGTTCGTACAAATTCAACAAATTCTTTTATTTGTGGAAAATATTGTTTTAACATACCCAACTTTATATTAAAGAATAGATAATCATCAAATTCAGGATAAACAAAAGGATTCACACTCAGGCAGCTATTCCTTCATGTGATCGTAAAATAGAATGATCCTACCCATGCGAGTAGCTATAAAATAGGAGGATCCATTGTATGGTCCTAATCAAATATAGTCCGAATGCAGTAAGGCTAATGCCTACTTTTGTTAGCTACAGATCCTGTCAAAGATTCTCTCAAAACATATAATAAATATTTCACATTTCATATCAAATCAATTCTCAATAACTCCACAAATGGTTATAACCACAATTTCTCAAGTCCATAACAAAGATAAAATAATTTTTGCAGAATCAATATCATATCGTCTCATGTGTCAAATTTTGATAAAACATATGCTACCATAAAGGATGTAATTTTGTTAAGATTATGTAACACAACCAAATAATGATCTTTCAATTCTAAATTTTTAAAATATATTTAAAGCTAATTTAACATAAATAAAAATAATTATAGACATAATGTCTACTTAGAAACTGATTCAAAAGAATTGAAGATCAACTCCCAAGTGCCACTAATCCAATGGTTGATGCTCAAATGAGCTATAACTCTAGGAACAAGAGAAATACAATATTAGTGAACTAATAATGCCATTAAGTTACACTAATTAGCCATGTATACTAGAAAATCCCAAATATATACACCTAAAGTTCTAAAAACCTAATCTACTATGAATAACTACATAAAGAGATCAATAAGATAAATAGAGTAAGATTGTTACTTACCTACTACTCTTGAATGAAGATTAGATGTAGAGAACAATAAAAAACTCATCGCTCTAACTGATTCCTTCACTTAGAGAAAGAAATCACGAGTTGAAGAGAGAAAAGGGAGAGAGGCACTGTTGCGATGGTGATGATGATGATAAGGAGGAGGAGGAGGAGATGGTGATGGTAGTTGAAGTGTGTGTAAGGAAGAGAGATAAGGAAGAGAAGGAGAGGACGAAGAAAAGAGAAGAAGGAAAAAAAGAAAATAAGGAAGAAGAAAGTGATATGGACGGAGAAGAGAAGAGAAAAGAAGGGAAAAAAGGAAGTGTCTAGAGTGGTTTATATCACTTAAGGCCTATACGTGGTCTACTCCCTTTTTTTTTGTTATAACATTCTTTCCCCCTTAAAAAACTCAGTCACCAAATTTCAAACAACTCAAGGAAAATGTTAATACCTCAAGGATCAAATAGGTGGGGATATCTGGCTCGCGTAGCTTCTTCAGCTTCTCAAGTTGCTTTCTTTTCAGAATGGTTATTCCAAATAACCTTCACAAACATCACCTCCTTTGATCGAAGCATTTTCACCTAGCGGTTCACTATGGCCACCGGCTCCTTCTCATAAGACAGTTTCTCATCAAGTTAGATTACTTGAGGAGAGATCACATGAGATGAATTGGGAACATGCATGCTTTCGAAGCATAGAGACATGAAATGTTGAATGAACCGTGGAAAATTCTGAGGGCAATGCTAGCTGATAAGCTACAACATCTACCTTATCCAAAATCTCGAAGGGACCAATACAGGAGGATCTAGTTTTTCCCGTTTCCCAAACCTTACCACCCCTTTCATTGGGGATACTTGGAGAAAGACATGTTACACAAACTCACCTACCCAATACATAAATCCAAGGGATAAGCAATCATACGAACAAGGAAATATCATGTGTGTTCAAGCATAGAGGTAAGAACTTAAGTTAGTTTTTAAAGAACAAATTAAAACCACAATCAAGCTATGAATAACTTCCTTTTAGCATCAAATCAATCTTCAATCACCATTAATCAAGTAAGAAAGGAAAGGAGGAGCAACTATAGTTAACTTTCCATGCATATGTTCACCTCTTTAATTCAGATAATCAAACACATACTTATCCAATATCAAAATATAGGTTATAAGGTTTCAATGTATCAATTTTATGCTTTTAAACTGGATAAGACATGCTAGAAAATAAAAACAAAACAGGGCAGTGCATAGTGCATGGATTTTCATGCATAGCTTCAGGTCTTTTGTTATGTATAATTAGAACACAAGTTAGTTTGTATTATTATTATTATTATTATTATTATTATTATTATCATTATTATTATTATTTAATAGGTTTTAAAACATTAACATGTCATTTTTACACCTTTTTAACTAATCAAAACACTATTGGTATTACATACAGAAACATTGTAGAATTTTAAATCAAACTTTTAATCCATGAATCAAATCTAAAATACAAGCAAACTAGTCAAGCACATAACATTTTAATATGGATTCTTATGTATCACATCATCATTTTAAGGACCCTAAAATACATGGAAACATGCTACAATGTCCATGTTTTGCATAAACAAAATTGAGAATAAAACTTTATCACATGATTCAAGTGCAAATATTAAGGTAACAAGCCTATACTGGACATATTTCAACTCAAAGGTTTCATGCATAAAAAAAATAGCAAAAAAAATTCCCACTTACAATCATTATACACAACCCACCAAGGATAAGAGGCAGATAAGTCCTTTTATGGTTTCACCAAGCGCCAAAATATAAGCTCCAATGATAGATAATAATTCACAACAAAACCAACAGACATACAACACTATTCATAATAAATCAATTCAGAGAAAGTGCCTAAACTAATACAAAATCCTTGGATCACTTAAATGCAGAAAAGGATCGAAGTGGTGGCTAGCAATGTATTTTTCCATTCATTACAAGCAGGTTAGAGAAAATGAATTTTACCAATTAAGAGATACCCATATGCCATAGAGCAAGAATAACATGCTAAATCCTAGCATATAGATCCTATAAAGGCAAAACACAAGACTTAAAATAATAATAACAATAATAACTGTAACAAGATTAGGAAACGAATTCAGCTATAGCAAATAGCCTTTCAGTAGAAGAAAAAAGTGATCCAAAATTTCATATTGATCATAAACAAGTATTATAAAATAATAACTATCTTATTTCAAATCACTAACTCCTCAACAGCATTAATCCATTCACAATAGACATCCAGAAAAAGTACATCACAGTAAATTAAAATCAATAGCTATGTCCTAGAAAGAAGGCAACTAGTGCCTAAAGACTTTGCACCCATAATGGTAAAATGCTAATCTAACTACAATAGGATCACTAATCTTGTATACCGAAAAACAAAGAAAGCAATTGCATGCAAGTCATGCCAAGGGAGGAGTATTTTGAACTTTTGTGAGCTTGCTTCTTCCATGATTATTTTGATTTTCTAGTTAAAGTCCAAAAAGTGTTGTTTCTATAATACATGTCATTAGTTCAAAGATAAATATATTATTAGTTAGCTCATATCCTTCTTCATATGTTGTCAAATTTCCTCCTTCTTCATATGTTGTCAAATTTCCTAGCCTCCCTATACATGCCTTGTTTGTTGTGACCCATCACATAGTCATAACCAATAATCTATGAATTACACCATGATTAAAAGCATTAAATAAGTCTTTTGTCTTGTTCTAACTTAAGCACACTCGGACCAAGCACAAAAACCACCAACAAACATCAGACACACGCTTGAAATCACAACATAAAAAGGAAAGATAGAAAAACAACAAGGGAAGCAAGATAGATAGTAGAACCCCTCTTTTTTTTTGGTTGTAACTTGATAAGTAGCAGCAACCAACATGCAACAAAGAGATAGATTGGAAGAGGTGAAGTGTATTGTGATATGTGGAAATTATTTGTCTTGTAACAACGAATAAAAGGATCAAATGCAACTAATTTAATAACAAAAAATATATATAATTAAAAAAACAAAGTCTGTAAGTGTATATTCATCAAAGAAGCAAAAAAGGAGTAGACTCAAGCATAAAAGAGGTACATATGGTACCCTTAGATGAAAGAATCAATATAAATATGCTAGGAATTTAAAATAAAATCTTCTTTTGATTTCCTTGAGCTATACAACATCATGCTAACACTAATACCATCATTATGAGCTCTCATACTCAAAACCACGTAAAATGATGCAAGTTTTGCAATCTGCAAAATTGTTTCAATCACAGTATATTAAGCATGACAAACCTCAAAAAATCTTACAAAAATAACCCGCTACAAGGGATAGAATTATAGATAATTTATTTCTTTTTTCCTTTTTACCAAGAATGCAAGGTCTTCTCTGCATTTTAACTCGTCATAATATACCCTATGTTCCCCTAGCCATTCCATTTTGTAATTTATTTTGAGCTCTAGTTGCAAGTATGTCATGACCCGACTTGGATCATGATCGGCACGTAGGGAATCCGGTCCCCACGTAAGCCTTGTGACCTCTGTGCCATACTATATGCTTACTTTAGTTCATAAAACATGATTTAATCATAAGTTAACTTCACTAATAAACCTTGCTAAATTTAGAAATAACCTCCTCTTGATAAATAAATAGCATAACTGTTACTACAAAATATATTTCAACTGAGTTATTCATATACAAAATATCTATGGGTGATATGCTGTGAAGTACAAAGAATCATGGTATAAAATCAAAATGCAAAATAAATGATTATATGCGGTTCGGGACCCTGCCCGTCACATCAGTGGAACTCATCTACCATGAACAAAAAAGTACTAAGACTTCACGTCAAAGTGAAGCTCACCTAAATTGAAGAAAACTACTATTGAGGATGTGGAAGAGGAGGATCCTGAGCTATGTCTGTATCTGTAGAAAATGAAGAAGAGAGGGGTGAGTTTTGAAATCAAAACTTAGTGAGTGGATCCTCACTCATAACCATACATGGGACATGGAAAATATAATACATAAATGATGGTAAAATGCAACATTTATAAACAGTTCTATTTACTTTACATATTAATTATAATAAAAAAAACTCAAGAATTACACAAGGGAACAAAGTGCTCATTTACTGTAGGGAAGGTGCTAAGTCCTTAGCGGACAAAGCCCCTGGCTAAGGTGATCTCTTCAGTCCCCGACGAACCGTGTCCCTGACGGACAGATCTAACTCAAGGATGAATTGCTCCTGGCGGGCCTTGGTATACCAAGGTTAACGGAATAACTGCCGTTAACTCACAGTTCTGTTCCTCTCAGTAACTCTCTCCATTCTAAAACCTCTAAAATCACAAAAGGGGAGTTCTATGTTTCTGGTTCAACATTTCTCATTACTAGCAATTGTAAATTCTTAAGTCTCAACTCGTAAATCACAGCAAATCTCATTTATTCATAATCAAATCAATTTGCGAATTAAATCATATGAAGCTTTTTATAAAATAAATATGGTCCCATACAATTCTAAAATCGTATTTTTATGCATAAGTTCAAACGGAGCTTTTC
The DNA here is from genome assembly GCA_031216125.1 of Dalbergia cochinchinensis. Lineage (NCBI taxonomy): Eukaryota > Viridiplantae > Streptophyta > Magnoliopsida > Fabales > Fabaceae > Dalbergia > Dalbergia cochinchinensis. The sequence goes on along the minus strand of CM062368.1, from coordinate 70,527,587 downwards.
TAGTGAAATATGTATATTTTTCATGAAGTCATATTGTACTAGAATTCATTTTAAATCCTTTAAATACTCCGTAATGCTAGAAAATGATAATGTAATGACCAAACTAAGGCCATGAGCTCAAACTCACTCACCTGGAGGGGTAGACTGTGAACCGCCAACTCCGCAGGGACTCCAAAAAGGAGGAATGGCACCAACATCTGCCATTGAAGCCATAAAACTCCAGATTAGTCTCCGTTAACCTCTAGATTACTCAAACACAACTCTAACAATATTGGGGGAGTACCCCCACTTAACAAAAATGGAGACAAACCACAACCCAAACACCAAGATATGAAATGGGAAGGAAAGGAACAATAAATGCCTATAAATCTTACCTTTGATCTCTTGGAAGGGAAAGAAATGGAGTAGATTTGTGAAAAAGGAGTGGGAGAGGGAGTTTGGAAAGGTAGGGCTCGGAAATGGGGAAAAATTTCTGAGTTTAGGTGTTTAAATGGGGGTTGGGGGTCTCACTAATGCGAAACGACACGTTTTGCACTGTTCTGCACTGTTCACACTGCTATTGCGGTGTATGACCGCTATAGCGGTCCTGCCATCACTTATTACCGCTTTAGCGGTCCCCAGGGAGTGAAAAACACTGTTGCCCCCATACATGACCGCTATAGCGGTCTCCAACACCCCCAAAACCTTCTCATGACCGCTATAGCGATCCCTTAGAGCCACAAATGCACAACCACCCCTCTGTGACCGCTATAGCAGTCCTAGACCACTATAGCGGTGACAGTTCACACATCAGCTGTACTAAGGGTCCTCCGGGTATCCCAGGACTTTTCCGACAACACGAGTGGGTCCTAGGGGACCTCGGGACAAAACGGAACTTATCCACTGCCACATATACACTAGGTATCACAAAGTAGCAGTCAGTCACTCAAGAAGTATGAATAACCTTAATAATTAAATATAAAATTAATCAATCAACTTACATACACTAACAAATTTTATGATTCACAACTTAATTCAATATTCTGTAGCAAAAGTACACATTGCTTACAATAGTAAAAAGGTAAGCAGAGATAATTGAGACTTATTAAACAAAAGAGGTGGCTGATAATGAAAACTCAGTTGTAAATTGAGATTTGCACGTAAGAGGGAGCAATAACTCCTAAAATGTAACCTTAAGCAGGTGCATCACATAAGGGAACATATAAGAAAACTGACAAAACAAAGAACACCAGTGACATTCCTAAAAGGTCTCTGGTAAGGTCACATTTCATGAAAATGCGCCGGCTACTATTTACATAATCATAACTTTACTAAAGAATACATGCTCTATATTACATAGAGAAACCTAAAGCTTCGATACCAACTTTGTCATGATCAACTTGGTCCATGATCGGTGCGTAGGAACACATTTCCTTGCAAGTCTCAACATGCAAATTTTTACAAAAAGGGGGGGGGGAAGTTTCCTCCGTTTTTCAAACATCCCCAAATTTAAAAATATAACTTGTATGAAAATAAAGATAAAATATAGAATTGAGCTTCAAGTATTCTTAGAATGCACTTCCAGCAACGAAACAACCAGCTCAACATAATTCAGAAAATAATCTCAGCATATGAATTTCAATTCAAGTTCAATTTTGTAATTTAAATCAAACCTAATCCTAAAGTCAAACCTGAAGTCAAGTTAGTTTTTAAACTAGTTTCAAATATAAATTCATAACCATAAAGTATATGTCCAACCATAACTAGGAATATAGTTCAAAATATAATTCTAAATTCAATTTACAAGTCATTTCCATAATATAATCTATGTATATAAGTTTTAACTACACATACATAAGCATAAATATAACAACATAAAACTAATCTGAGGACCCTGCCTGTGATATGTGGAGCATTAAAATAGTTCTAATAAGCTAAAACTTAAAAGATAGGTTCCAGCGTGTAAAAAGGCCATCTCAGGAAGGTTAACCAACTTAGACAATTGGCTTTTAAGGAGTTGTGGGATTGGAACCTGAAGCTGCACCTGTATCTGGAAAAAAAAAGAGAAACAACAGAGTGAGTTTTGCAACTTAGTGGTAGACGGGATATCTATAACTCACATGAGACAATATGTAATCCATAAGTAAAACAATAATAACTTTATAGTTCATATAAATTCAACAAACTCTTTTATTTATGGAAAATATTTTTCGAACACAACCACCTTTATATAAAATAATAGAGAATCATCAAATTTAGGATAAATAAAAGGATTCACATTCAGTGGTCATTTCTTCATGTGATCCTAGAATAGAATGGTCTTACCCATGCAAGTAGCCATAGAACAGAAGGATTCACTATCTGGTCCTAATCAAATATAGTCAAGGTGAACTAAGGCCAACACCTACTATTGTTAGCTACAAATGTTATCAGAGATTGTCCCCAAAACATGTAATAAATATTTTACATTCATATTAAATCAATTCTCAATAACTTCACAAATGGCTATAACCATAATTTCTCAAGTTCTTTTCTCAAGTCCATAATAGAAATAAAATAATTTTTCAAAAATTGGTATCATATAGTCTTATCTGTCAAGTTTTGATAGAACATAAGCTAACATAAAAAATGTAATTTTGTTAAAATTACATAACACAACCAAATAATTATTTTTCAGTTTCTAAATTTCTAAAATATATTCAGAGCTAATTTAACATAAATTAAAATAATTATAGACATATTGTCTACTCATAAACTGGTTCAAAAAAGCCAAAGATCAACTCTTAAGTGCCACCAATCCAACGGTTGATGCCCAAATGCTCTATAACTCTAGGAACAAGATAAATCAATATTAGTGAGCTAGTAATACCATTAATTTACACTAACTAGCCCTACATACTAGAAAACCCTAAATCTATACACTTAGAGTCCCAAAAACTCCAATCTACTATGAATAACTACATAGAGAGCTTAATAGAGCAAGATTGTGACTTATCCACTACTCTAGAAGGAAGATTAGAGATAAAAAATAATCCAAAACTCATCGCTCTAACCAGTTCCTCCACTTAGAAAGTGATAATTCTTTGGCAAGCATACTGAATCATTTAAGTAGTTACCACAGAAAGTGGGTATCATCCCACAAGGATTGACGCTATCAAACAACATTTCACTAATAAAATTTCTATTTAGATTATATCAAATTAATTTGGATTGAAGACAGCTCTCAACAAATAAATGAAATAACAAAAATAAACTATGAGTGAGAACTGAGCATAAACTAACAAAATACTTAACAACTTAAAAAGAGATAATTCACGATTCTGAAACACTAGGGGATTAGGGTGGTCTGATTTTTCTTTACAATCCTATGAATTCATAAATCACATGAGTTGGAATTACTAGACTAATGAAAGGATTTTAAGTAGTTGATGCTAATTCCTTAGTTAATCAACTTTCCTCTTCTTATAGAAAATATTAATTTCTTAACTATGCTTCAATAAGAAAAAGGGATTAGGTATGAAATTCAATTCATAATTCACACAAGATTCATGATAAATTCCTAAACCTTGAAAATCATGAGATATATCTCTATATCTAGTTCATACACAACTTTCCCAAATTATGTAAGAACCTTAAATCACTCCATGAATAGAATTCATAAAAATTGCACAATAAAACAAGAGATAAACCATCAATCTCATAATTTCAACATCATAAATTCAAGAATTCAAATCAATTGCAACCATCTCAGATCAAATCCCCTAATTCCTAGCTATGGAGTTTGGCAACTCATACTATTACAGAACAAACAAAGCAAAATTGAAGAAAAACTCATGAAGAACCCAAGAAATGGAAGATGAATCTTCAATCTCCACTCTCCCTCTTGTTCCCAAGGTGTTTCAATAGCCTCAGAGCTTTCTTCCCTATGTTTCTTTTGAGTTTCTCTACCTAGGTAGCCTAGAAGTTATGTCTTTTTCTTTATTTAAGCAAACTTTCACGTATATGTTTCTTTCCATCACCACTTAGGCGATGTCTTTTGAGCATCCAAACTGTGGCTCTCCAGCAGTGACTATTTTCACATTTGAGAAATCATAGCTCCTAGGCGCTCTTGGAAAGCCTCAAACATAAAATTTTAATTAATCTAAGCTACCTAAAAACATGTAAATATAATTAAAATGAAAATGAACCCAAAATAAATTACTAAACATGCAAAACTCAAAATAATACAAAATCCTAATAAAAAGCATCATCAAAGGTTCAAAATATGTTGATTTTTTATAACTTTTCATGTACACAATTGCACACGTAGATAGCATATCAAAGAGAGAAACCATGAGTCAAATAGAAAGAGAGAAACCATGAGGTAGAGAGAAAGAGATGGGAGAGAGAGAGGTGCGATTGTGATGGTGATGATGATGAGGAGGAGAAGAGATGATGATGGTGATAGTAGTTAAAGTGGTGTGGAGGTTGTGGTGGTGTGTGAGGAAGAAAGATGCGGAAGAGAAGGAGAAGAAGAAGAAAAAAGAAAGTGACACGGAAGGAGAAGAGAAGAGAGAAGAAAGGAAAAAGGAAGGGTTTAGAATGGTCTATACTACTTAAGGCCCATAGGTGGTTAACTCTTTTTTTTTTTTGGGTTGTAATAGTAAGCATCTTCTATTGATGAGGTAAATTTTGCACAATAAATGATTTGATTATTGTTAAAGTTCAAAATACTATTTCTCTATTTTTTACCTCGAGTATGAACCAATTTTGTAACATATTTTCTATTATTAGTTCTTGATTTTTCATAATTATCTTGACTTTGATTGGGACAATCCAAAGTTGAGGTAGAGAGATCTTATGGAGGAGTTACTATTACTTCTTTACCCCTAACAAGGTCACTAAGTGTTTTTAGTAATCTTACTATTACTATGTTTTTAAAGACTTATTAATCTTTTATCTTTCTTTTAGCCTTTCTAATGGAAACACCTATCAAGGGAAGACCCTACAACTACAAGTGCACCTAGCAAGAATGCCTAAGCTTACTAATAGTCTTAAAAGGCTTATCAATGTAGCCAAACCAAGTTTTACCAATATTAGATATCTAGAAAAATGTTTTGGTTAATAAAACTTATTAGAATAAAGTAATGAGAAGAAGTAAGTAAAATCTCTTAGACATCAGAATCTTTACAGGCTCTGATACCAGAGAGGGCAAATTTGGAGAATTGTTGTATAATATAAAACATATGAAAATGACCTGTTATATATAGAATAAAGAGACATGAAATTTATCAAAGTATTTCTTTTATTTACAATATAGAACTTAGAGATATTAAGAAGGTTGTTCCAAAATATTGAAAGAATACACACAATATATTGAAAAGTATTGCAAGTGATTCTAAAAAGCATAGACGAAAGCTGAGAACTCTCGATGCCTCTAGTCTTCAACGTTGCTTCCTTTTATAAGCATTCTTGAAACCGTAGAAGTTGAATAGTCTTCATGAGGCCATAGGAAGAATCTTGTTTTTCAACAATTAATGGTGGTGTCATGACTTGAATAGTATTGATGCATGTTGCATTTTACTAGTCAACTATGCATAGTATTTAGTAAAATCTTGCAATAGTACTCCTCTTGTAGTAATCTTTCCGTGTTTATCCTCTAAATAGTGAAAGGTTGTCTTGACTTTCTGGGTAAATTTCTTTTCCCTTGAAATTTTATCTTCTTCCTTTTTTTTATTTTAGATTATTGAGAATCGAATTGATTCAATGAAGAATAAGGAAGATTTGTTGCAATCTTGAACATATTGAACGATCATTTATTGAATAAAAACATATTATTCATTTTGTAAAGTCGATTCTGAAATAATCCTCTTCATTGAGGGGCATGAAGCTCCCTAATATTATCTAGCCACTATTGTCCATGGCTTCATGAAGCTTTTTAAGAAACTCTTGTTGAGAACCAGTTGCGGCTACTTCTACCATGATTTGAGATTTTTCAATTAAGAACCAAGTGTGCTTTTCATCCTTTTGAATAGTATTTAAATATTTTAGATTATGACGAAACCATTATTGAAGCTTTTCATTTAAGCATATTTGAAGTCAAATTTCTCCCACCATTTAGAGCCTATTGATCTTGATAACAAGTTGAGTTTTACTCTATCATCCTCTCGAATATTATAAGTATAACCTCAAGTAACCAAATATGGCAATAAATGAAAAATTATTTTATCCTATTGGGAAAATGGTGTTCTCATTGAATTTTTGAATAGTCTAAGTCAAAGGATATGGAAATATTTGAGGATAAGGGCCAAAGTATTGAAACTAATCAATAAACCACTTTCGAAATTTGAGAGCAATCCCTCTTTTGACCCAGATGAACTATAAATGTGAAAAAGTCTTAAAAATAACATATTATACCAAACATCTATATAGTCAAAATAGGTAAAGGTTTGGGGTTGAAAGGTTTGTAGAAAGATCTTGGTTGATGAATTGATTCTAACCATTTTGACAGGGAAATGGTTTTAATAATCTTAATTTGTGAAAAGGTAATTTAATGATCATCATTAGTTTTATGCGAGAGTTCTATGGAATTAGTACCTATTGATAAATTCATAAAAAATTATTGTTTTGAGAAGGTGTGTTAGAATGAATTCAAAATCTTGACAAAAAAATTTTGGGCAATTTGTCAAAGGGATTCTTGAAACCATTCTTCTTCCTTTAAAGAGATAGTAATGACCTCATGATTTTCTACATATGGAAGCTTTTGATGAGTGCATGTGTTTGGCCTTGTAGTGAGTACACGGGGAGTTATTGAAACTTTTCTTATTTTTTGAACGGGAAGGGGATACAGTTGTCACTTGTTGATATGTTAGAGGTCTGAACTTATTTTGTATAGAAAAAGAAGTGGGTGGTCGTATTGAACTTGGAGGAGAATATTAAACCATAATATCATGGTTTGAAGGCCTATATTGAACAAGTTACTTTTTTGAACTGCTTGTTGATTTAGGATTTGTTGAAGAAGTCCCATATTGATCTTTAGTCATTTTCTTTTCTTTACTCATGATGATTTTCCTTGTAAAAAAATTTCTTATGAGAAAATTTGAGAAAGGGTTGTGTCTTCCATCTATATGTTGAATTTCAAAATCAAAATAAGAAAAACTGTCATCTGGCAAAAATATATTTTGACACTAAATTTTTAATATCCTTTTCTAAAATAGTTTTGTAGCTTTTCAATCAATTCAAAGTAAAAATCTTTTTCAAAATAAATCATCATGAGATTTAGTAATATACAAAACTATTTAAATGACTTCCTTTTTCTAGTGTTGTACTTTTCTTAAGGGAATTTTCAAACTTCCGAATGATATCTAACTACTTGTTCTTCGTAGGATCTTTACTTGACTTGTTTTAAAACTCTCTCATACCCTAAATTTGAAGCATAAGTTTTTACTATCATAAAAGCATTTGGATTGGTATTCCTAGGCATAAGAGTTTTTTTTTCCTACTATTTCTTTTGAATTTTGAACACAATGAGTCATTTTTGAATTCCACAATGGAGGATTCTTTCTTAACCTTTTAGATTGTTGATATTATTAGAAGAAAAAAATTAATGTTATTTTATTTTTAGAAGTTGATAAGTATTTTAAAATAAAAAATTCCAAATGTTTATAAATAAATTGAAATTGAAGGAATAACATTATAGGTCTTCATCATAATTTTCATCATTTTTTTAATATGGAATTTGTTAATGCACGTAAAAAAAAATTATAAATGAATATTCTTAAGTGATAAGTTCAAAATGAAAATAAAATATTTCATGTTTTAAAAAAATTTAACAAGCAATTACGTTCTTAAAAAATAAGAACTTTTAATAAAATTTTAATTAGTGCACTTATGACACTTGTTAATAGCCTTCATATTGTTGGGTGGCGAATAATGTCTCGCCCAAAATCCCGTATTATCACAATAGGACTAAAGGAGATTAGTAATGCATTAAAAGACCCTTATATATAATTCATTTTCTAAAAGCAATTTATGAATAAGATATTATATATTTTATTATATTTTAATAAAAATACTTGCTTTTTATATTTTGAAAAGTGTTTATTGAGAATTTAAATGTTATAATTTTTCAATTAGTACTTAAAATAATTTTTTAGAAGTAATAAATTAAATGACCAAATGGAATAAAATGTTAAAAATATGAATTTGATTTCTAAATAGTTAAAAAAATTATAAGTTGGATTATCCAAACAAACCTTGGATTTTGTTCTTAAGTGAGTCTAACACATTTGGTTAGTTTTTAGCCAAAAGATGTGATAGCCACGAGTTATGGACTTTGGATAGTCATGAAAAAACGTTATACACAATAAAAATAATCAACATGTCCACGCCTTATGATGAAAATTACTTAAGAACCGAAGGTGGCGTGAGAGCAATGGATCTTCTGAAACTTCACGTACTACATTGGTTAGGTCACAACTAGCAATACAATTATAATGATTATAACTTTGATTACATTCAGCGGTGACGATGATTTAAATGACAAAAGTTCACAAAGTTGATTGGCCAAGAGAGTGTTAAAAGTTCAAACACAACACATTGAAGTGGGGTGAACGGGTTAGTTCGCCGGATCAAATTTGGGGACTAGACAAATCCGAACCGATCAAATTTTTACTGATTTTATTTGGTTTGGGTTCATAAAATTTGTTTACAAAATCCGAATCAAACCATATCAATCAAATTCCGGTTTGTTCGGATTAAATAATTGGATTATCTATCCTTTTTATAATTTTTGTCAACAAAAAATCTAATGAAAAATTTTAAGACCCTTTTCCGATTGTTCGTTATTCAGAGAGAAAGGATAATGATATGAGAACGAGGGAGGAAAAACATGGGCTAGATAGCATTACGTGTGAAATATTTATGTGTTGGGTATCGGGTCTAGCAGCTATAAATTTGATAAACGAACCAAACACTGAGGCCTGGTTGGTTTCAGTTTTAGTTTCTAATTTTTAGTCTTTCTTTTTTAATTTTTTAATTTTTTTGAAGGAAATAATAAAAATTATGAAAACTACAAAATCCAATTTTCAGAATTTATTTCAAATTTTTCATTTTTTTAAACAAAATTTTGAAAGTTGGAAAATTGAAAACTGAAACCTAAAACCAGACAAGTCCTAATATGCATTTAGTTTCAATTTTTATTTTCAGTTTCTTAATTTTCAAGATTTTATAAAGTAAAAAATAAAAACTATAAAATCTAATTTTTAATATCTCATTCATATAATCCTGAAAATTAAAAACTAAAACCTAAAACCAAATGCAACGTGATTGATTCAAATCAGACTCTACTTGATTGATTCGACGATATGCCGAACCAAACCAATTACACTCCTATATTAAAAAACACTAGATTAGCAACCCTCATTAAAGGCAACTCTTTTGCTTAACTGTTGAAAGTTGAAAAGCCTTATTACACCAGTGAAATGATCTCCCGTTTCTCCTCGTCTATTGGCACTACATGTGAAATTTGTAGTTGTCATTAGATTAGAGTAAAAAAAAAAAATTACATGTATTAACTATTACATTAAAATAGGGTTCAATATCATTTTAATCCCTAAAAAAAATAACTTTTAGTTTTGACACCTAAAAAAGTTTTATTTGATTTTGCACCAAATATTTTTAAAATTATTTAGTTTTAGTCCATATAGTTAGTCTATCTTTGTTAAATACTAAGTTGGATAATGAAAAATTACATTGTTTAATATTATATGTTAGTCACTATTTAAACCAGGCACAAAATGACCATGTGTCAAAAGCTTCATCCAATAATCCATTAGACCCAAACCCATAAACTCATCTTACTGAAAATAATTCATTTTACATTAAGTTTTGACATATTTGATTATGATATGATTTGTACAACTAGTGGCTGCCATGTAGAATGGGATAAAATAGTTTTGGTTACCCAACCTAACATCTAATTGAGATAGATTACCGCAAGGACTAAAACGAATCAATTTTAGACATGTTAGGGTTAAAACGAAACAAAAAACTTGTTAAGGACCAAAATGATATATCATGAAATTAATTTTTCAATGATATATATTATATAGTATAAAACAAAATGTTTCTTTCTTTGAATTTGAAGAGCGTCTAAGAATCTCTAATTATGCATTTCAATTCAAGTGCGGGAGCTGAGAATGGAGTCCCCTCTTTGCTTTATGTTTCTTCTTATGCCCGCTTACTTCTATGGTGGTTTGCTGCGTAAACCGTCAAAATACTTTTGGAGACAAATTACCGAAGGCTGAAGGGTCACAATTGGTTTGCAAGAGGGTTGGGCTCACTTGTCCCCTTATTTCGCTTTCGCTGTGCTTTGTTACACACTTTTTGGTAATTGGAACGAAGCATCAGAGATTTACAACCCCAAGGGTCAGAGATCTTAACACTTGAGAATTGGGATATGGGACCACTATACTAATTGTCTCCGGCCAGTATGGCAACGCTTCCTCTACGTGCCTGCTTCAAAAGCATTATAGAACGACTACATTATTACATGCTTGATGAATAAAAAGGGCCTCAATAAAAGTTTCTTTTCCTTCTTTTTGTGTCATCACAACCAACTTTATTAGCATTGAACCCAGCAAGATTATCAAAAAAAGGAAAGAACACAGAGAGATGATGACAGTAGTAAAATCCAGCTTTTAAATGCGGGGCCTCTTCAACAGCGGATTCATGAGTTTACCTCATTGCTGAGACAGAATAAACAAATCTAATAAAAATGAATAGTTGTCATAAAAGGAAAAAGTGAACAAATTACTCCCTATATTCCTAATTAATGTGGTGGTAAATCATATTATTTTGGTATATTGAACCACTATAATGATATTTTCTTTGTATGGAAATATTAGAACATGAACTTACAAATTATTTTATGACAAATATGAAAATTATATGAGTTTACATGAATTTATGTCAAGTTTATAATTTATGTTTTCAAATGAAATTATAAAAAAGTACTGGAAAATTCATGCGCCATTATTGTGTAGATTGCTTTGAAAATATATTATGTTTAAGTGTAGAATTTATTATTATTGCCATGCATGTTTTATTATTTACTAGGATTATATATTTATGAAATAATACTTGTCAAGAATTATAGCCCAATTATTACAAGATAGAGAATTCATTTAGTTTTCATGATTTTTTGTTATATGATAGTTATAGAGAAATAGACTGTAAGTTAACAGCAGTAAGATCGTTAGCCTTAACATTATGTTATCCGTCAAAGAATAATCTCACATCTATTAGAGTATTCATAGAATGAAATCTGATTAGGTGTCAAATACGGGACCTTGTTAGGTGCCCTTCAGATTTCAGAGTACATCTATATATATTATTTTTATTATGCTATATATATTCAGAGATTTTCATTTCTCTATTAGTTTATTGCTCTTCATAATTTACACAAATTACTAGTTTTGGATTATTATGTAATTAAATATAAATTTTTTTTACAGCGTTGCATTTATTATTTATGTATTATCTTATTGGTTATCCTATGTGGGGGTTACGGATTGGGTGAAAATCTGCTAATTAGGTTTTAGATAAAAGTCACGTCTCTTTTCTTTTCCCTACAAATACAGTTGCTGTTCGTGATCCTTTTCAGCTTCCTTCTCAGCAATAGTAGTACTTTAGTTTGGTTAGCCTCACTCTGCAGCGAATCATCAATTTATATTTCTTTTAGAGTGCTCAACTGATTTTGTGGGCAGGTCCCAACCATGCATGAGTATATTATTTTGCTATTATGATTCAGAATTAACATGTATTTAAATTTAAATTGTTTCATGATTTTATATAGAGCAATTTGGTTACATTCTATTTTATGATTATGGATTTCATACTTGACTTATGAAATGGTAGAATTTATATATGGGTAAATTATACTTACCTCCCTTGAGGGTTATGGAAATGCAATCCACACCCGCTCTACTTGTCAAATTTTAAGTATTTATATTATATCCACACCCCTCACTAACAGACCACAATTAGTAAATTTAACAGAATAAAATTTTTGTAATATTAACTATTCCTAATTAATAAAGTTATAAAAATACCTTTAAACTTAACAGAGTGTGTAAGGGCATTTTTATACTTTTATTAATGAAAAACAGTTAATATTACAAAAATATCATTCTATTAAATTTATTAATGATATTCTGTAAATGAGTGGTGTGATTAATATAAATACTTAAGTAGAGAGGGTGTAAGTGTAGGTTACTAAATTGGATAACTAAAGAATGTGTGAGTTACATTTTCACAAATCTAATAAGGGGAGATGAGCGTAATTTACTCTTTATATATTGACTATATTATGGTTTGGAATTTAAAATGGCATTTAAATTATGTGTATGGTATGACTCAATATAATAAGGTTTACGTGGAGATGAGATTTCCCTCATGTCCGGCTCTTCACATTGTTTCCAATGGTAAACTTATCTTTTTTTTTTTGAAACATTAATCATTGCCCAGTCCGATAAGCGAAACCCTTTGTTTCTTAATGCAAATAAATTTGGGTGGGTCTTTACTTCATTACAATATAAAGGAATGAATTTTGATAAGTTTGGTACATCTGTGCTCGGTGTTCATCAACCTGAAGCACTAGGCCTGTGCATCTTGGACGTTTATGAACTTTATGAAAACAATGGAAATACATGAATTAGCTTTGGAATGTTTGAGTAGATATTTCAAGAAATTGACCTTGCTGGTTTTTGGCAAATAAAGTTTCTTATTCAGCTTGTACCGAAAAAAAAAACTTATTCAGAGGACAAACAATGTGATTTTTCATGCTATATGATTTTCATTCCATAAAAGCCTGCTATTTTCATGATAAACACATTTGTTTCATATATATATATATATATATATATATATATGTATTTATAACCTTATCTTATATATTTAAATAGTACATTAATTTCCCGTGCAAGGCATGAGATTACACTAATTTTAAGAGTCTAATTTTTATACATTAAGTATAAAATAATTTTATATTACTAATCAGAAGAAACTCAAAAAATTGTCACATCATGGTGGATTATTATTGTAGAGAGTAATTACCTACTCTGATTTCAAACTTTCTCGGAATTCTATTAGTTAATGGTGCTAAATTATTTTACATTATCACCGATGTAAATTAGTTTTTTATTTTTTGGGATATAATTAGAATTCACTAACACCATAAAAATTTTTACATATTTATTCAATTATATACTAATATATCAGTAAATATTATTATTTTCAATTCTGATTACTTGAAAAGTCATACGAAAAGAAAGATTTAATTGGATGATAGTATAAATTTTTTTTTTGTATCAAAATTAAATTCTTTTTTTACATGATATAACTTAGTTTCTTATTATTGATTATATATATATATGTGTGTATTATTTGTATTATTTTTAAAGTAATTATTATAACATACAGTGAAAGTAATTATTATAGGAATTAAAGAATTTCAATCACATAACCATATAAGAACAAATAATTAAATATACTTAGGGAAATTCTCCAATACCTTATAAAATTATGAGTACTAATATCTTTTAAATATATTATGATTGAAAATTTGTCACATACCTTATTAATTAAATTTATTAATATTTTAAAAATTTATAATTAAATCACAGGTTTTTGAATTTAAAAGCGTATTGATACCCTTGAGATACTATAATAAAAAAATTATATATTAAAATTAAATTTTACGACAAGTATGCCGAAAGTTCGGTTACAAGAATCTCTACTTTTTTTTCAAACCTTGGATCGGAATCAAAGGTTCGACTCCCATAAAATATCATTCTGCCATTCTACCGCCAAAACAACCAAGATTGGGGAACATATTTTCATTTCACCGAAATAAAAAACAAAAAAAAAAAGAGTTCAAAAAAATTCTCCCGCGTTCTTTGGCATCAACTTTCGCTCCATTTTATTTTTAACACTGGAGTCCCAATGCTTATTTCTCTCTTTCTTTGTGATCTGAGTCTTTTCGTTGACTCACTCACTCACTTACTCAGTTGTGCAAGAAGAGATGGCTGGGAAGCAATCCAAAGGCAGAAAGCCAGAGACGCTGGGGAAGGGGAAGGTCACCCCTACACAGATCGCTTTCATCGTCGACAGGTACCTCTGCGACAACAATTTCTCCTCAACACGCTCCATCTTCAGAAACGAAGCTTCTTCACTCATCGCCAATTCACCTATTCATGAGGTATAGTATACGTTTATCCCCTTTTTCTTCTTGTTTTTATTTTTTTTGCTCTTTTTTTCCTAAGTTGTTATGATGATTTGTGCATCTGGGCCTTCGTTTTTCGGTCATAGCGTTGTGTTTCTTAGACACCTATTTACCATTTTTTCTGTCAGCTCTTTTGTTTTTCTTCGGCTTAATGCAGATTTGTGCATCTGGTCTTTATTTTGGATTATCAAGTTGGGGTTTTAGACACCCATTTAATGTGCAACTTTTTTTTTTTTAAACAGCATTTTTATGAAGATTTGTGCATCTAGGTTTTTTGTAGACACCCATTTCACATCTTGTGCCGCCCCTGTTGTTTTTATCTTTTTTTGTGCAGTATAGTGGTTGTGGATCTTCAATTTTATCACAAAATTAGGATTTTTAGCTACCCATTTTTAATTCCCCCTGTACCCAACCGTTTGCTAGAATTTGCAATTGGCAAATTATTGGAAATTGGTACAGTTTATCATGAGCTAGACATCCTTACACACATTGAGTAGCAAATTACACTGATCTCTTATGAGGTTTGATGAATTTCATCTCGGCTCCCTTTTGTTAGTAAAATTTGCTTAGGAGACTCTTGAACTTGTGAAATTGTTACACTGACCTCCCTTGAGTTTATAAAATGATCATACTGCCCCCTCCTCAACTGCACAATGAATATTGCATCAAGGGAGGTCAATATCACCTGGACAAATAGAGGAGAATTGGGGAAAATTTTACCAAATTTCAGAGGAGGTTAATGTAATTTGTCTCTTGTTTAATGTTGAACAGAGTGGCTGTGATAACAATGTCTAATCAAGAATTATTCTTATTGATGATGGTAAATTCAACTTTGTTCAGGTACCCAAGACTTTGTTGACTTTGGGTCAGATGCTGGACGAGTACATATGCTTAAAGGAGCAGAAGGTGATGTTGGAGCAGGAAAGGGTCCTTATGGAGCAGGAGAAAAACCGGGTTCAGATGCTGTTGCACGGCATGCAGAATGCCATGAATGCTTACATTGCCAGTGCAAACCTCCCACCACCTGCTGCAAAATCTGCGGTTGCGGCGGTCCATCAGCCAACATTGATCAACAAATCTCAACCCGGTACAACCCTTTGTCCTCACCCAAAAGCTGAATTTTCCTAGTACATATGCAGGTCATGTGTACGAGAACTGTTCTTGGAGAAGATCACAATTCCTTTCATGCAAAATATTTTTTCAATTTTGGTATGTGTTTTCTGATTAATGAATGCTCAAGTCTGGGTGATCATTAGAAGATCTTGTTTTAATTTATGTCAATTTTGCATGTCATAAACAAGAGCACATAAAGGCAACGAATGATAATTGTATGCTGAATTGCAGACCATGTTCAGTTTGGTATTTTATTTATGCATTATTTGTATTGACAGCTATATAAAACTCGAGAAAACTATGTTTTTGTCCTTGAAAAATGAGGGCTGTAATAAATTTGTCTCTAAATTAGAGAACACATCATACTTATCAATGGCAGATGGCAGCTCGTAGCAGTAGACCAAAAATCTGCCATTTAAGACGGCCATAATGAACTAATCTTTCCAAAAATCCATCACGCCACAGCTGTCTTTTAACAGCTATGGAACACATGCAATTTGGTCCATGAATTTACTTAGTTAGAACAAGTTAATCCTTCTAGGGGACGATTATGAGAAATTAAGGAACTAAACATTTACTCTTTTGTTATGGCGTGGATAAATTTAGGGATCAACTTGTATGCGTTTTCTAATTTAGGCACAAATTGTAATTTTTATGTTAGAGAGTGCACTTCAGGCTACTTTCCCAGATTTTGGTTGCAAAAATGGAGAGGAGCCTTGACTGTAGATATCCGCTTGACTTGGTTGTGCTGTATTCAGCAAATCATGTTAATTTATACTTGCATGGTGCGGCAGAAACATGAAAACATGGGGAATAATGTATACATTAGTTTTGCTTTTAATTGAAAATTGTTTTCAACCTGTCATCTGTTTTATACTATTCCATTTTCCACCTGCTCAACCAAGCACATCCTTAGGTTTTTGGTTGTTTCAATTCAATGATTTACTTACCTTGCTTGATTATGATCTTTACTGCCATTGAATTAGGTGTTCCTACATCTGTGCAAAGCAAATCGAATATACACTCACTGCCTCAGTCTAGCAATACAAATGGAGAGGGTGGAAACTTCTCAACACCCATGATGAATGTATCTGACAGAAAGAGAAAGGACACTAAAGCTTCGGACACACCTTCAGCTGCAAAGAGATCTCGTGGTAGATCATCCAGCAAAAAAATTCCAGTCCATGGTATAGTCATCTCCTAACATGTGCATCTGATATAAGTATATGCTAATCACATGGAAACATGACATGCATTTTGCTCTATCTTCATTGTCAGGTCAAAATGTGCCGCAACAACTGGATAACGCCCTTGATAATCAAGTAATAGCTCAGCCATCTCCTACAATTCGATCTTCACCAGAGAACTACGTACCCAGTGGGTTGCAGGCTCAAGGATCCAACATTGCTAAATGCTTATTTAATCAGTCTTCACTTCCTGTTCCCAGTAATTCACAAGTTCCCAAGACACCTCCTCAAGCAACTTCCTCCCACAGTGATACACATATATCACCTCCTGAGATTTCTTCGGTTGCGACTTGCAATTGTGAGGTTACGCCGACTCGTTGCACTGTGATTTCAACCAAGAGAGTTATGGTCAGCCCTGCGAAACAGATGGCTTACATAGAGATGAGTCATTGCATTTCACCGGTCAAGACAGGTTTAGACAAGGTAGGTAAGAGAGATCATGTAAGAAGCAGGTTGGACTTTGGTGCCTCTGATATGCCTGGGTGCTTGGACAAACCATTGCCCTCTGAGGTTTCTACATCTGAGTCTGAAAAGGAATTGGACTTATTTGACATTGATTTTCCCAACTTAGATGTCTTAGGAATGGACTTCTCCTTCACTGAAATGTTAAATGATCTAGAAATCCCTTGTGAAGGCATTGACTTTCATATCCATCCAACAAGTCCTTCTATGGAAAATGCTTCAGGGTATTGTTTCTGTTTAATGCTGTACGTCTCTCTCTAATAATCCAACTCTTCTATCTAATATAATTTTCCCCTGTCTAGCAGGTCTTCCCAAGAATGCAATGGGAGTAGGGTTTTCCCTGAATTATCAACTATGGCCGAAGTTCTACGTGAGAAAGACTTGAAAATACTAGGTAACAAAACTAATTTTGTATCTTAGAGCTTGTTTGTGAGTTTTATTTTTGAGGGGAAGGGAGGGAAGAAAAAGGGTTTAAAGAGTAAAGAGTAAAAGGTTGAAAATTTTTACTCTTCAAACTTCTTCCCTTTCCTCCTTGTCCCTCCAAAATGAAACTCAAAAAACAAACCTTTAGTTTCTGTTTTTAGCTAAACCCAATTTACTGATCTTTCACTTTTGCAGGCCCGGAATGCAGGACTGCAATGAAATCTGTCACAAAAAGCATTACCGTTATAAGCCCTGGTAAATTTATTCTTCATTATTTTTTTTCCCAGTTTTTTTTTTATTTGTATAAGCTATCAATAAAGATCCAGAAAAATAAACTAATGCTACATCATGCATGCAGAGAAAAACTGCCAACGGTCTCCGGAACAGGAAAATTGTAAATGAGTGACAGTTCGAAGAATGACTCAGGCTGACTTAGTATTCTGCTCGCAGCTGGAGGTGTTTGATTGTTCCTCCAGATCAACGGTTCACTGCAGTTGCACTGGATTTAGGATGATAACATCATTCGTTTATACCTTAGCTTATAACCGTACCTATTTGGTCAAAACAGAAATCATCAATCTTTAAGCGATTGTAGATAACAACTTCCCTCATTTTGGTTTATGGTAAGGATTAATCTTATTTGGGTTGTATTTGTATGGTATGTTTAACAACCTCGTATTGAATTATACAGAGGTTTTTGAGCTTTCTTTGCGGCTCAATTGTTGTAAAACAGCTAAATTTAACAAGGATGGATTAGACATGCCAGAAAGAGAATTCAGCACCTTTAAATTGATTGCCATAATTTAGTTTTGTTTGCGTTAATACACTTTAATTTTGAGTTTAATCCACTCCTGAGTTAGAAACTCAAATTTAAAACCGTGTCTAGGATTACATATATTCAAATCTTTTAAACATCACATTACCCAAAATAAAAAAGAAAAAAACAAAAGTTCTTTTAAACATCAAACTAAAAGCAATAGGTAACAACCGTTGCATGATTAAGACATAGATACATACTTTATTTTCATCGAAACGTTGGACATGCTTTTAAACCAGCGTGCTATGAGAAGATTACTGAAATGCACAAAACAAGTAAAGCTTTTTGCTTCTCAACAGCTTAATTCGACAAATTAATATTCAATATTAGACTTTTAATAAGGGCTTGTGAATTTGTGTGATGTAGAAAATGACTATGCTGAAACTTTATTCACATTTGTTGTCCAAAATAATATGAAGATCCCTTAAATCAAGTAATCAACCTTTTTTTTTGTTTGTTTTGCACCAAACAAGGATAAGTGGAAACAAAAAAGATTCTTCCTTAAGACCGCTTGAGTGTATTGCTTTGGAAGTTTTGATTGAGTATAATCTTCACAAACAAGTCAACTTTCTTTGCATTAATATACTATTTAAGCCAAGTACTTTTCCACCTTCTCCACCTCCTCTACGCTTCCAATGTACAGTGGAACACGCTGATGAATCTGCATATAGAAGGAAAAAATTGAAATGAGACTTTGCATGTAATAACATTTACTTGGGACATTTTAAAGGATTTCTCTAGTATTCTTGTATCTAACGACTGTAATTTAATCATAAAATTTATAGATTTTTTAATAACTTGAATTAGTAAGATACATGGATAATTCTTAGCCATAGAAAAACAAAAAGAGAGTGGTATATTTGAATTTTATTGAGTGCCCAATAAACCCTCACTTTTTAAAAGCATTTAGAGGCATATGAAGTTTATCTTATACTTACCTCGGTAGGTTGAATGTCAAGTATTCTGTGGTGGCCATCTGAACCTTTTCCGCCAGCCTGTTCTACAATGAAGCTCATTGGAGCACACTCATAGAGAAGCCTGAGCTTGCCATTCTTGCTTTTCTTGTCCCTGGGGTAACCATAGATGCCACCATATAGCAGTGTCCTATGGAAGTCTCCTACCAAGCTACCAATGTACCTTGCAGAATAAGGCTTGCCACTAGGACCCGGGTCCTTGAGATCATCAATGTATTTCTTTAACTTGTCATCCCACAGCTGATAATTCCCTTCATTGAAAGCATAAATCTTCCCTGCTCTTGGTATCTTGAGGTTTTCTTGAGTCAAAACGAATTCTCCATATAGAGGGTCCAATGTGAAAACAAACACTCCTTTTCCAATTGTGAGAACAAAGATTATAGAGCTAGAGTACATGCAGTAACCAGCTGCAAGAAGGTTGCTTCCAGGTTGGCACACATTCACAACGCACCTTTGTTCTGCTTTGTCAAGCTGCAAAATAAATATGTGCATTACATTAAGTGGTGAAACCCCTCAATAATCCATAAGTATTAGTGAACCCAAAACCTTTCATGTTAATACTGTTTGATTTTATCAATTATCAGTTAAACTAACCTCATTGGCTTTATCATATGCTTTTCTAGAACAAAAGAAAGGTTTTATTTTGCACCATTTATACTTGACACATCAGCTATTATATAGCTATGATATTAACAACATAAGAAAAGTGGAAGATAATAATGGCTTACAAAGTTAATGTATTAAGTGTCGAATGGTAGATCACAAAATTTTTCTTACTTCGAGAGAATGTAAGAAAATAAGACGTATTCAACTTGATTCGTAACCACATTTTCCAAGCTTGATAGTCACATTTTTGTGAAAACATAATGTCTTCTCAGTTTTCTTCTTGCCAAACTTAATTATCCTTAGCCCCTTGAAATTTTATCCAAAGTTTCAAGGCCTTAAATTTTACTTGAGCCATGGTCAATTTTTTTTATTAAATGAAATGAAATAATATGGGACTTACTGTGGGGTCATCACCAATGTCAGCAAGGCACTCATCATTAGGGCTGTAGATCCCAAAAATGGACCCAGTTGACACAGCAGCATCAATATTGGATGACCCATCAAGAGGGTCAAACACCACAATATAATTGCCAGAATAACTCTCTTCCACTGCCACTGGCACATCTTCTTCCTCTGATGCTATGATCCCTGTTCTCCCACTTGACCTCAAGCAGTTTGAAAACACCTGATTAATGCAGAACAATACCATATTAGTTAATTTGGTTAAACTAAATGAGCCTTTCACATTTGAAAACCTATGTAAATTTGGTTACAAAACCTGTCAAGCAATCCACATGTTTTTGCAATTTTGAGTTGGGAAAAATCAAAATTGCACACTACATAGAAACAGGTCATTAACACCCTAAAAAAAAAAAACCAATGAATACCACAACACTGACCTCATTTGAGACAACATCAAGCTTTTTCTGGTCTTCCCCTTGAACATTGACAGCTCCTTGAACACCAGTTAGGTTGGAAATGTTTGCTCTTTGCACCAAAGAAGCAATCTGCTTGCATGCCATGGAAATGCTAGACAGCACAATAGTGAGCTCAGCATCAATAACTCCTTCTAGTTCCTGCTTCAGCAACCAGCTAGTCAGAGTTTGGAGCTCAAACCCACTTTTCTTCTTTGTCTCAGTGGCTGATGCTTCACCAACAGCCATGCACCTGACTCCAGCACAACCACCAACATGCTTTCTCCTGCTGCTTGGGCTTGATAGCACTGATTTGGTATCAAAGACACATAGTTGGAAGGGGCAGAGGCGTGAGGGAGAGGAATAAGACTTCGAGAGAATCAAGTGGGAGGATACTGTTGCTGCTGCCATTGCAACCATGGTTTTGGTCAATGGTTATTGCCAACTTTTGATTTGTTTTTGCTGAACTTTTTTTTCTTTTTTGTGTGCTATCTTGCTAGCGGTGACTACGTGGATTGTGTTCTAAGGCACTGGAGGAAAGAGATTGTAAGGTCAGTAATGATCTGTGATACTAATGGTCCCACTTATCTTCACCATATCATTTCCCTCTTTGTGATTGTAATTCCTTGAGGATTCCAATAGCAGTGCCACGAAGGGGTTCTTGTATTTTTCTTTGCTTAAATGGGTATCTCCGAAACGAGTAAATGTGGTGATGTGTTTTGTAACTGATTTGAAACCTATTGCTATTA
This sequence comes from Dalbergia cochinchinensis, assembly GCA_031216125.1. Classification (NCBI taxonomy): domain Eukaryota; kingdom Viridiplantae; phylum Streptophyta; class Magnoliopsida; order Fabales; family Fabaceae; genus Dalbergia; species Dalbergia cochinchinensis. Next base: position 70,506,100 of record CM062368.1, on the reverse strand, counting down.
GGTGGATTGGTGGGGTGTTACTATGTTACCTTCATTTTCATTGAGTAAATGAGCTTTCAAATATATACTTGTTTTTTCTTATATTATAGTAAATCCTTTATGTGTATTCACGTTAAAAAAATAAATTTAAATTTTTTAAGCACGTGATATTAAATTTAATCTTAGCGTTCATTTGTATAAGAATAACATTGTTGAAAACAATTTTCATTTTAAGAGTTTGCCCATACATTACAAGATTAATATCTCATATGTCAAAGGAGGGAATAATTGACATTTAGTATGTCATAACATGCAAACATTCGGAATTAAATTTTGCCTCCTAACTATGTGAGTCATTTATTAATAAAAATTTAAAGGGTTTTCTATGTCTAGATGGAGGCATAGTTCAAAATCGAACCAGTGATTCAATCGGCCAAGGCACTCACCGGTTGAACCGATTAAATCAGATATAATTAAATTAATATATAAAAATACAATTTAATGTAATAAAATACATGTTATATATTGAAAAAAAATGAAACATAACACTAAAAGTTGGCTAGTCTAGTAGTATAAAGTGGCGCCCTCCTTCCCCTTCCTGTAAGGACGGGGTTATTTTTGAGGAAATTCTAAATTTTCTTGAAGGTATTGGGTTGACCCTCGGTTCACACCAAATTTGACCAGTTCATATCGGTTCAAGCTGTGAAACCCAGAGATGAGTCAGTGGCCTGATTAAATCAATGAGTCGGTTTAGTTTTTAATACTATAGATGGAGGGTTTTTTTCTCATAATAGAATGATGTATTTTAATTTTAGTGCATAATATTGTGAAACAATAGTAATAAAAGAGAATAACGGAGAAAAAGAGAGATATTGATCTTATTAATAATCTCAAAAGTACAAACATAGAGCATTCAAAAAGGCTATTTATAGGCAAAGAGTAAAAGATACAAGATCAAATAAAATTATAATAGATTATTTCTATCCAAGTTAAATCTTAATTGAATCACTAGAAGATAAAACATCTATACCCAACTAATATTTCATAGAATTCCCCTTGGATGCTTTCATTAGGGATATGTCTCATTAAAATTTTACTAAAAAAAACTCAATAGAAAAAATCTTAGTGAAGAAAAAAAGAGTAACATGAAATTGGCTTGTTACCCTGATAAAGGAGAAAAAAGTACAGTATTTCTCCCTTTCTCCAAAGATTACTTAAAATCTCATAATCATTTGAATAAAAATGGATCCTCTCTTTAGTTAAGTTATCTTTGTCATGTTGTCCTTATATAAAATTGTGCAAGTTTCTTTTAAGATAATTCACATGATAGTTTGAACATTTTGATCTATTGCCTTCAGCCAAAAACATTCATGAGTTTTGTGTATTACACTAATTTCTCCATGACTTGAAAAAGTAATGACTATAGTCTATCTTGTGTATCTTCACAATATGATCATGTCTCCATAAATAAAAGAAATCCATTTGATATCTCTCTTTATGTAGATTTGAAAAATTATCTTGTATGCTAATACATTTACAGAAATTGATGTGATTTATCCATATAAAAACTTTATAAGAGTTTTCTCTATGTAAATTGATAAACAAACATTTTTAAGTGCTCGATCGGTAAGTTGAGATGAAACTTTATCGTTTTAAGATCTTTCATCTCAAATTCTTTCTTTAGATCTTCTATTGTTATGGGAACTTCTTTAAGAGTTCTAGTAATCAATTTACGCATCAACTATAATGAATAGTAAATTTCTTCATATACATAAGAGTGTTATGGTTTTGCACATGTGTAGTGAATTTATTCTCGATTGAAGTTCGTTTTTATGCTTTGGTTCATAAGAATGTATACATGCTTTGCTTGAAATAACATTCACTTTCTATTAGGCTCAATCTCTACCCATGAGATAAATCATACTTGCGCATAAAAAGTGAAACATTATCCTTGCTCTAAGTCCATATTATGCTTTAATCCATATACACATACTTTGCTTGACATAATATCTACTTTCTATTTGGCTTGATCTTTTCCCACGAGATGATACATGCTTACACATGCAAAGTAAAATATTACTCTTGCTGTAAGTCTATAATATACGATCCGGATTTGACCTGTTATATTTGTCAAGAAACTCAAGGTAAATATTAGACATTCTTTAAAATATTTTCTTTAAATTGGCTTTATTGTCATTTAAAACCATTAGGTTTTCTGAAGGGTTCTGGAGTTAACAATCTCCCCCTTTTTTATTATGACAAACCAATTTGAAGAAAATCTTTTGAAGAGAAATTGAAAGAAATATTGTAGAAATATAAGCATGATATATCATTTTCTTTCAATTCTATCACTGAAGGTGATTTTCTGGAAGTTTTTTTTTTTAAGGCATGATATAAATCATATAAAAATATTTTGGCCTTAAGTGACTTGAATCACAACTGTTGTTGTCTTTCTTGAAGCTTTTGTTCAAGCTTGATTTACTTTATGAAGATATCAGAGAAGTGTGTTAAAAACGTTTAAGCCTTGATTAAGCAAGCAGCTTGATCTTTAGTCATAAGAAGGGAAATTTTTGAAGATCTATATGCATGAAAGACATTAACAAGAAATACTTGTGATAATGTATCTTGATTGGATCCATTTTCAGCACATTTATATCCAAACATATATTTGAAAGGAATGCTCAAAGATATAAGATAAACGCAACAGAGCATTCGTAGTTTTGGAGAAATGCTTATGTAGTTTCTGATGCTCAGAAAAATCTTTTAAAAGGATAATATCAACATATTGTTATGCGAGGTTTCTGAAGCTCATTAGAGATCAATCCCTAAATTAACGAGGATAAGCTTTTGCATTGAGCTGTGAAACTATTCTCATAAGTATCAGAGCATGAAAAGATATTTTTAAAACAAAGGTATATGATCTTTTTAAAAACAAGTTTTGTTTTATAAAAAGAACATCATACATATTGACATATCAACATAGCACACTTCAAGAGAGTTCTGAAGCTTGTTAACTGATTTTAGTTGTTTTAAAACATGTAAGAGCAAGTTTCTAAAGACATGTAAGAAACTATTCACAACTATATTTAGATTAAATTATACTCAACTTCCTTAGAAACATCCCATATGTGTGTTAAGGATGATGTGTTTTGTTAAAGCAAAAGAAAATGATCTCATCACACGTTTCAAGGCTCAGCATATTAATACAAGTATTAGAGCTGTAAACTTGTGCTCCTAAAGATACGTTGCCATAGCTAATCATAAAACATATGTAAGCTAATATCCATGGTATATATGAATAATCAGATCAAAGCATATACATAAGGCATAACCAGCAAACATCTAACAGAGAGATGTATGATTAGCTAAGTATAGAAAGAGCATCGATATGAGTCAGAGCTTAATAAGGAAATATAGCATGAAACATAAAACATATATGCATCAAAGACATAAAATATGAAAGACATATAAATATTATAAAGAATTATGATATATATGAGTAGAGATTCATATATAAAAGAAACTGTCAAGAGTTTTACAAAAAAAGGGCTACAAAGAAAATCTCTGAGTTCTCCCTCTTAGCATAAACTCCCCTTGATTTTCTTAGCATTGCCCTCATACTTTAGCCTAGCTTCCTCTGAATTCCATTGATAGCTCCCCTTGAATCCATAGCATTTTCCTGAATTTCATCAGCACATATTTTTCTTCAAATCTCATTTCCCCTTTTTGGCATAATCAAAATGGGAATGTGTTTGGAAGCTAGGAACAGTATTTTCAGCATCTGCGTCTCGGTTCTTGTAGAATGTTAGAAGTATTCTGGTAACGCAGTAGATTGTCATGATTTCAGGACCTTTCTTCTAGGCTATCCAACTTGTCAGCAATATTCTGTTGATTTATCGGTAGGCTCCTTACTCCTGTATAGGTGAAGTTCGGAGGGGGTGCGATTTGATGACGGTTAGAGGAAGGTTGACCAGCACCTGAATTTTGAGCTAGTTGAGGTATAGGTGGAGTTGAAGTAAACGGTTGTTCATTGTGATAAGAAGGAGAATCACTTGCAAGAGCAAAGACAGTTTTAGGAACTACACTTCCTGTATTGTCACTTGACGACTGTATCTTAAAGGTTGGAGAAGATACATCATCATGTGTCCGAATTCTGCTTCCTTGATCAGTCCCAGATCTTGAGGGTTTGGATAAAGGAACAGTGTTGCCTCTGGGTCTTGTATCTGATAGAGGCTTTGCAGAGTCTTGAGAGCTACTGTCCAAATTGATCACACATCTCTTTGCATCCCTTTCCTTTGAAATGGCAGCATTGATAGGTTTACTTTGAGTTTTAAAGTGAGATATAGTATATTCAGTTCCAACAATATACTTATACTATTCATTTGCCAAAGGATACTTCAAATATTTGAAAATCCTAGTCATTAGAGTTCCATAAGGCACAGAGTTAGATGAATCTCTAGAGACGTAATCAATTATATGATCTAAGATCAAACGGGACAAGTTTACCCTCCTCTTGGATAGAAGGCAAAACAACAACATGCAATCCATTCCTTCTAGAAGATGCAAGCGATTAAACCTTGGAAGAAGAGTGCCTTGAATAAGAGTAAAGACTTTTCTTGCATTTGGATTTATCAAATTAGCAGTTATCTCATAGGGTAGAAAGTTTGGGGAGTCAGTAAGACGAATGAAAACTTCTTCAAGCAAGATTCCAAGGGCAATGAACTAACCTTTGTCAAAAGAACATTTGAAACCTTTATCAGGGGTGTGGATGATATTAGAGAGATCAATGCTGCTAAATTTTATATCAATGCCTTTGATATATGAGGTTACCACAGAATCAGTTATTTGAACCTGTAACACCCTAATAAAACCCAACTACGCTTAAGTTTGTATTCGGATTCTATTAGTTGTCACTTATACCTTGCATACATTTTCTTTTGAAATTAACTTAGAAAAATAGTGGATAATTTTTTTTTATAAATTAGTTTTCAAAAACTTAAGCCTGTAATGAGAAGTGAAATATATAACGCTTGCATAGATGGTAATCAAAGTTCCTTACTAAATATAGAACTTATCATCATATAAATTGAAATATAACAACTTAATACATGAGACATAATAGAGCATAAATCATAGTCATAAGTTATTTACAAATAAAAATATGAATTCTACTATTACTGTTCTGTTCCTCACAACTAAAATATACTAAAACTCGAAGTGCTAATTCTTGAAAGTTCTGAAATCTTCACGTGTTGCCTCCTTCCGCAGCTGTAGCTCCATTGCTTTAAGTGGACTCGTTTGGCTCTAGTAACGACAATAGAAAAGATATAAATAGGAGTGAGAAATATAAGATTTCTCAGTAGGAGTTTCTACTTGTACTAAAAGTGTCATCGTTGTCGTCCCAGTCACTTCGGGTTTATTATAAAAAGGTGAATAAGTAATGATTCAATTATCAAACTTTTCGTAAATGTGATTAGCTGAAGTGAAGTTGCTTTTAATCTATTCTTGAACATTAACAGAGGCATATATAACATAACTCATCAATTGCAAACTTCACAATCATATAAACATTTTTATTCATGATATTCATGCATGACTTTATACTTTCTTTCATTAATTTATTTGTCCATCACTCACGGGATGAATGCATCAATGCCTTAGACCACCTTAAAAGGGTAATGAGCTCATATCGTGGCCATCGCCATAACCTTTTGGTTTTCTTTCCCTTGCTGTAATCTCAACGGTTTAGGGGGTTAAGCCGTGAGCTTAAGTCCATTTTTCCAAACTTTAATTTTATTTTCTTTCCGTTGCCGTAATCTCAACGGTTATGCCATGAGTTTAGCTCAAATCCACTTTTCCAGACTTTCATTGCCAATTTTCTAGGCTTTACTTTTATTTTCTTTTGAAAATGAATGTATGCATATCATCACATGATCATAAATAATACATAGAGAATCACTCATTCATCCTCATCACTATACATTCACATAGACAATATACATTCTTATATCAAATAGTAGGCTTTTCATGCTAAATCGCATGCCATATTTCATCATTTGAAGCCAATAAATCAAGTACCCTAAGGTTCTTAAAAGGTTATGGAAGTCTTAGTGTTTACACATTATGGAGTCTTTCTTTTCATTCTTACAAATTTTAATCAAATCTTTTTCTCCTAGTCATCTTTGTACTCTTAACATTCAGTTAATACATTAATGCACTCTAAAATATTATCCTTAGGCATTTTAGAGGTTCTTTATATATTTTCAAGCTCCCTCATGAGTGTTATATATATATTTTTCCTCTTGAAGTTTTATTGCAACTTAAATTCTTAAAACTCTTTCTCTTTACAAGACTTGAATCTTCTATTTATATTATGACATATTTTACAAGAAAATTTACATCTTTCTGTATACTTATCATTTCATTCTCCTAAAAGTAGTTCCAGATTCCTAACTCATCAAGCTTTCTATTAAGAGTAATTTCATTAACAACACATTTATGGTTATATAATAATGCTCTTGCAAAGTTACCCCTTTCCAGACCTTCTTAGCACACTGTCCTACAACTTTATTTCTTATTCTGTATTTCCGTGGTTCAAATCTTTATACATGGCATACATGAATGTGTTCCTCTGTGCATTAGCTTTCTAACTAAGTTGAAATGAGGCTGTTTTCATTTTTCTAAAGTGAGTTACAGCTATTTTGCTACTATAAGGTCGGATTCAAAGTTTTAGTCTTAGGCTCAATTTTGAAAATTCATATCTTAAGCTAGATAATTCCATTTTGAGTGATTCTTTTTGGATAGTGTTCTATAATGTGTTTAGTTTATGATAAAAATACTTTTATTTTGAGATACTTCATATTTTATGAACATTGTTTTTCGGAGTGTCTACTGCCAGAAACAACTAGAAATTCCAGCACCTACCATTTTCATGTCTTAAGTCACCTTTATTAAGTCAAGTTTCATATACCATCTTTTTAAGCTATTCTTGAGTAAGATAACATCATAAAAGCACTCATAATAGAATAGAACATATTGTGCTATCTAAAAATATATTTTACAAACAATCATTCAAAACTTTTGACAATAACTCAAGCTTGAGGCATTCTTTTGTTAGAAGCCAGTAATGCATGAACAATTAAAGATGAAGCTCTTACCTCTTATGTAGGGTCTAAAAAGAGTCCTTCTCTTCTTCCTTGAGCTTGAGCAAGAGTCCTTGGAGTGGTGGCCCTCCTTGAATCTTGGCTCTAGAACTTGAATGCTTAAGAAAAATATTTCTCGCTAGAGTTAAAGATTGTAACTCTTATGAGGGCTAGTGAAGATTTGGACTTAGGATTTAAGTGTTTAGATGGGGTTTAAAGGGTGAAAAGAACTCTTTGAAGAGAAGAACATAAGAAGAAATGATAGAGAAAGAAGACTTAGAGAGTTTCTAAGTCTTGAAGACTAGTAAGAGTGTAACGCCCCGATTTTTCTGTCTAAGAGGAAAATGACCAAAATGCCCTTGAGGTCATTTTCTGCCGGAATTCGAGGATGGCCGGCTCGGCAGTCCTCGAAGGGTTAACTCAATGTTTGATGGGGATTAGATGGCCTTGAGCGGTTTCGGAGGCGAAAACCTCATTTTCTGCAGTTTCGGGTCAAAATGACCAAAATACCCTTATAGCGTTTTTACGTGGGTAAAGGTGCCGTTGAGCCCGAAACTTTCCTCGAACGTTCAAAACAATGTTTTCATGTGTTTAAAAGTGTTTATTTAAGTTCCGGTGGTCCCAGGAAGTTTTAGCTCAAAATTACGATTTTGCCTCTGAAATAGTGTTTTTGAGCCTAATGATGTAATTGAGCAAACCTAAGCAATATTAGGCTCTAATCGAAGGTTAATTAATTTTCATAATTAATCTAGAGTCAAAATAAGTCATTAATATTAATTAGAACCTAAAATTGCTTAGATTAAACTTAAAACCCCTTTTCTTTTAAAGAACTCAAAGCTTCTAGAACATAGAATTTTGAATACTGTTTTCACTATTCACCCTCTACACCTCAAAAGGAAGCCTAGGATGTAGTTGAAAGCCTAGGACAAATAGAGATAAACTCCCCTAAAAGGCTAGAATGCCCACTAATCATAACCTACATAGCCTTAATTACCTATCCTTTCACTTACACATTTCACTATAAACTCCTAATCTTAGGCCTAATCCAAAAAATACACTTGAACACATCACTAACCCACAATTAATAAAACAATTTTCTCCCCTTGGATTCCCCTATAAGTGGCGCCACCTCATACCCTATACCTCACAAGTTTGTTCACTCATACACTCAAAGAACCATGCCTAAACCTATGCCTAAACCCATGTCTACACCTCACCTTGAAATGACATAACCAAGAGATATTTTCTCCCCTTCCTCCATTCAAATTGTGCCACCTAGCCTCCTCCCCTCACTCCTCTCATGTTCATTTCCTTTATAAATAGACATCCAAGGAGCTTGCTAGAACCTTTGCTTATTTCTCTCACACCCCCAAATACTTTCTTTCTCTCAAGCTTCAAGGAGTTCTTCTTCTTCTTCTTCTTCCTTAAGAGCAAGTTCTCTTTCTCAATTAAGAAAACACATCCAAGGTAGGGATTTATTTCAAGTGTTTCATTCATTAAAAGTTATTATTTAGTTATGTGCTTCATGATTTCTCTTGAATCTCTAGTTCTTCTTTCCTTCTCTTTTCCCTTTTCTTTTTAGTTTCTTGGTTCCCTTTTTCTTCCTTTATGTTTCGGCCATGATGGCCTACCTTGGAGGAAAACCATGGCTTGATGATGAGGTTTCAAAATAATGGGCTTATGATTATCATTTGAGAAACCTCTAAAGTTTGAAACTTGGTTTTGATCTTAACTTGGCTATTCCTTTTTTTTTGAAACAAGTTCGGCTCCTTTTCCTTCTTTTCCTTTTGTATTCGGTCTCTTTTCCTTTGCCTCTTCTTGTTTTGGTTTCGGTTTTGAAGGTTTATTTTGGATAAAAATGACTCAAGGATGAGAGCACATGATGTTGGAGTTTATGTGACACCAAGATCATGGCCTCTAGAGTTTAAAGTTTTGTTCTCCTCCTCCTCATTGCTTTGGCCTTGTCTTCTTTTTCTTTGATGTTCAAGGTTTTGTTTTGAATAATGTTGGTTGTTAGTTATTTTGATCTCTTGATCCATTTCCTTGAACTTGATGATGATGTTCAAACCAAAAGGTTTCTTTGACACCTTGGTACAAAGAACTCTAAAGTTCACTTTATCTTGCTATGATAAGTTTGGGTTGAGGTTTAAGTTCCTTCAAAGTCTTGTAAGAGCTTTAGTAAAGATATAAAAATGAACTTGCACATTTATATTTTTAGCACCCCATATTTATGTTTCAAGCCCTTGCATCTCATATTTACTTTCCTATGTCATCACAAAACTCTAAAGATTAAAGAAAAGGACTTGCATTATCACGTTTAAGTTTCAAGCCTTGCATTGCACGTTTATATTTCAAGTCATCACTTAAAGAACTTAAAGATTTAAAATGAGAGCTTGCATATCACCTAACTAATCTCAAAGCCTTTTTATTTCGGCCTTAAAGTCGATTGTTGCTAGGCTTAGAGCACTAAAATAAAGAATTGAACTCACATATTTACTTTCAAGCCTTGCATATTTAATTTCAAGTTCTTGCATTTCATATTTACTTTGAAACTCTCACTTTACTTTCTAATGAAGAATAAAATGGAATGCATAACACGTTTACTTTTTATCATCACTTAAAGATCCCAGAGCTCAAAGACTTGCCCTTCTATCTCAAGCTAAAGTTTGGTTATGGAAGCATTCCCTTGAATGCACAATTCGGCTATGTGATGATGATGAGCTTGGTGTGAGTTTCATCTAGTCACAAGTGCCCATAATCTATGTCTTAGGATTTTCTTAAGCATAGGAGAACTCAAAGAATATTTCAAGTATGATTTTATGTTTTAAAACTCCAATCTTGGGCCAACTCAAATGGTTGCTGCCCTTGTTTGGTTTGTGAGGATTTTAAGGAAATAAGTTGGTTTTCAAAGAGTTTTAGAAAGTCCTAAAATGATTTCAAGAGAAACTAGTAACCTATATGTCTTGAGAATGTAAGATTATGTATTTCATGGGAGCTATGCATTTCGATTCTGCCATGGTATGGTTGCTGCTGTATGATGATGTTTTGATATGTTAGTATGTATAAAAATTATATACGTTGAGGTATGAGCCTTTCTATGCATGTTAGGAAAGAAACTAGTCTTACTGATTAACCATAAAGTTGAGTTTTAACATAGTTTTGACCCATTTATTTTTAGCCACTGCCAAAAATGTTTTAATGGGATAATATTCAATTTAGGATTGATTAATCATGAAAAACTTGGTAACATTTGATGTAGGATTGATTTTTAATGCTTATAGAGAAACTAGTAACTAGAAAACTGTAAAAATGCAATTCTAGAACACTTAGATCATTCAATTTTCTGTTTCTGTCCAGAAACCTTATAATGAAGGAAACATGGTTTATAATTATTTCATAGGCATAGAAATGCCCCATAATTGGTTTAGGTTTAATTTATAGTGCCTTAGGCGAAGACGGAACGTAGAAAGGGTCTAAAACATAGTTTCTAGAACCCCTATAACTGCAAGATTTATAATTTGTCAAATCTATATGGAGCTGTTTGGATTTGCTCCTAAGCATAAACATTAATGAGGATAATTCGTTGTGAACTCATAGGTGCATAAAAGGGTAATAACAAATGTTCGAATAATTGTATCTCAAGTTTAAGACCCGTAAGGGTCAAAGCATAAGACATTGTAGGTCCCAAGACATAATGAGCTTTATGACTTCAAGTAGATGTATAATTAATTATGAGAATGACTTGAGCATGGCATATGTATTGGCTGAGCCCGGTCCTTGATTCCGGCAAATTGGTTAGGAGCATGCTATCTTTTAAGAATGTTAAAACAATGATGTGATGACGTATATGCTATGATGAGTTTGACTATATGACTTGATGTCTTATGGTGATGTTGAATGGCTATGCATGCTCCATATGTTCTATGGCATAAAGCAAGTTTGAAGGAAATCTAGTGTACGCTGTTACGCTGCTGAATTTCCCATCAAACTTGAGGATTTAAGAAAAGTTTGCGAAAACTCCTGGGTGACACTGGTTCGGCCGAGCACCCCCAGAATAGATGTGATATAACACTGAGACACATTCCTCCCGCTATGGTGGGGAGGAAACAAATCCATGAGGGTATTGACATTGAGCTTGCCAAAGCGGACAATTCACTGTGATACCAGTAGAGCATTTCAAAGAAGGAAATGATCCTAAGATAGGTGATCCAAGAAAGTTATGTATACCCTCTCTATTAGCCCATATCAAATCTAGTGACGACTAGTTAAGATTGAGCTCATTCCTAGGCGATAGTTGAGATGTAGTTCGGTGGCCAGATTATCGCCGGGCCGGTGAGTCGGTTGGATTTTTGGTGGATATGTTAAGAGGGTGGTCTTTAAGAAAAAGAATCCAAGAGTTTGACTTATGAGAAAAATGTCACATGGAAAGGACTATGCCTTTTTATACCACGTATATGATTTATGTTTCTATATGTTGGGTCCAAGTGTTATGACTTTCATGTTAATGTAAATATGGTATTGTCATGCATTCATCAAATATCTGTTGCATTCATGTCATCAAGACATATGCTAAAAGATACCCACTTCGGATAAATAGATTTGAAAAGCCTAAAACTAATTCTTATGCATATACACCCTTTTCATAATTAAAACCGAGGTGGTTGGGGATGACGACGATGACACTTGTGTTAGAGTCAGGAATCCCTACTGAGAATCTTGAATGAGTTTCTCATCCCTCTCTTTTCTTCTGTGTCGTCTCTAGATGAGGATTACAACGAGGTTCGTGACTTCTTCTAAGGCTCGTGCTTAAGGGTCTCACTAGAAAACGGAGCAGAGGGTCCCTGCGGGAACATAGATAGCATAAATTTTGGGTTGACACTTATCCAACCTCATAGGTGGATAAGGATCCCTTCATATATATATATATATATATATATATATATATATGTGTGCATGTTTTGATATAAATAATGGTACAACGATGCTAGTAATTTACGTATTTATGAAGCTGTGATGATATTATGTTGATGTGTATAATGGTACCTTTCATGGGTATGTATGGTGTGATTACTTTTTCTTGTACGATGTGGTTATGACGAACATTAGGTTAGCGCGTGGCTCGCCTTTTGTTTTCATGTTTCGAAAAAGAAAAATTTATTCGTATTTTTTGATAAGTATTTCAATGAAAGGTTTGAAAGAATGAGAGTAAAGGGTGATAGACTAATGATTAACCTAAATATATTCTAGAGTATTGGGTTAAAAATTAGGATGTTACAAAGAGTGTGTTATGAGTAATGAGTTAACACACTTCCCTCCCTTTTATAGGCCAAGAGGCCATGACTTGTGTAATAGAGGGGTCTTAGTGCTTCAATATGTTATTTTTGGGTGCTCTTGTGTGTGAAGTAAAAATTGTTTTAAATTACTAAGTGTTAAGCATAATCATCATGTTAGAATTAGTGGTAGATGTAGTGCCAATTTTAGTGGAAATCAAGAGCTCTTTATGACATAAACTTATTCATCAATTCAATTTTGTTTCCTATCATGATGATGCTAATTTTTGGCTCATACATACATGAAGGGATTGTAATATGGATTTTCATGTAGTCTTACCTTGTTTCATGTACTTTGTCATGTATGATATGATATGATATATATGTATGTTACATTTTTTTTTATCATGATTTTAATAAATGATATTATAAGGTATCATGGCCAATCTATTATATTTTATTCTTATAATTGGAATCCCATGTTAATTATTTTAACATAATTATCCACTAACTCCATAATCTATACTAGAGATTTGTAACTTTTGGTTAATTGACCATTTTTATTTTTTCTACTTTTAATCCAATAGCTTAAATTCATTCTTGTTTCAAGACAATGATATTTTTATAATTAGACAATAATAGCGGAATTCTTCTAATTCTATTTATAAAATAATAGTTAACTTTGTGATTTATTAATAAGGCAAGAGTAATTTTGTAATTTTTTTCTGCATAGTAAATTTATTTTCATAATTTCCATTGAGTAATGGCATTTTTAAAATTCTTTGTATTTTTTTTAGACATACTTTATTATTCTAATATTATTTGTTATATTTCATGACAATTGTCCAATTTTCTATTGATTTTCCTCTTTTTCATCTTAATAATTAATTTAATTTAGTTATGAATTTGGGGTTGTTATAGAACTAACTGAGTAAAAAGCGATTACCAACTTGGTGAAGATTTTGTCTGTCATGCAGATGAACCTTTCCCATCCTTGGAAAGCAATAAATTCCATCAGAATACAAACATGGGCCATTAGTTCGTAGCTCAAACGTTTTCTCGGGGCTATTTGTCTTTAAGCAAAATTTTTAGCGTAGTGCTGCTGATGCAATGATTCATTATACATTTGGGGTGTTTCCAAATCAGCAATATTTCCTCCGAAACTCTTTCCTTCAGACATGTTGACGAGAAGGATTGAGGCTTAAAAGGATTTTGGGTAAAAAAGAGAGGAAGGAATTGGGATGCAATGAAAGCGAAGTAGTTTTGAAGAAGCGTATAGTAAAGATTATGGTGAGATATGAGGAAAGATGAAACATTTGATGAAAAGTGTTTAGGATTGAAGGTAAAGGTAAAAGAGGTAACTTGTTCAAAAAGATGAAGGTAAAAGTAATGTGTGAGATGTGGGGGTTTTAGAGATGTGACATGACTGAAGGTGAAGTGACGTGGGAGAGAGAAACACAAGTGATTTGGAAAAATCCCGCCTTTTTCACCCTTGTTTTAGAAACGGAGTTTTCTAACTCTTGATATTGCTCTTCTGAGGAAGCTACTTTCTGAACTTCATGGTTTACTTTTTGATCCTCTGAAAGGACTTTATAAACCTCATCACAGATTCATCCTTTCACATTGGATTCTATGCCACTATGTATTCATTATTTTCTGATTCTCAAATTCTTCTTTTTGAACAACCCATCTTTATTCTAATAAGACTGTCTTCATTTTGATTTTGCAATCTGTTATATTCTTCCTCAAAGAGATCTATGGTCTTGCAAACTAACATCTAAAATACCCATTGATTCTCTGATCTTGCAAGTTGTGTTCCTGATATTGTATACTAACTTTTTGTTGTTTTGATTAACCAATTGACAACATAGAGTCAACTTCTGTTGTCCTTGCCTGTTGATATGCATATTCAAGAGTACACATCTTTCAGATGACTTCTGATGGCTTTCCCAAGACTCCAGATAGGAGGTATGGAGGGAGATTGCCCAAAGAAGTTTTATGCATAAATGCTTATGTAGATGTGAAAACATTTAGAAAAGAAGAAAGCTTTTCAAAAACAAAAAATTGTTTAAGAGATCTTTAGCCACAGACATTTTGATTCATCATGACGTAAGATCTTTAGAATGCACATCTATGACTTTATATCTCCGTTTTTAAACAAGATAACACATTGAAAATATTTCGCAAACAAAAACATGGATTTAGAGTGCTGAAAGGATTCTTGATAAGACAAATAATACTTGTGTTATCTTACAAGATAGGTGAAAGGAGCACCTTAAGAGATCTTTCAGCTAATCCCTTATCCGCAGCATCTAGGTGAAAAAAAAATTGTAGCATCACTTGTCCATTTTCTATTAGCTCTTGTGCAGCCATCCTTGTCCTGATGATGTCAGCTTTGTCCAAAGATTCCCTGAACGTCTTGTTTGCACTGATAATGATGTTTCAACATGTTATGTAGACTTTGCCTTTCTCTTGAACTTGGCCAGCACATTCAGCATAGCTTCCACCTAAATTTACTGTTCAAAGCTTTTTCAAAACAATTTTGGTTCATAAGTGGTGATGAAAGCAGAGTTGATACATAACCTACAGATGACTTGGTTTTCAAGCCCTTGGGAGATGCTCCATGAACTTAGACAATAGAAAACCATCTTAAATTAGAAACTTTCATGTAGTTTCTGTACATTGAGATTCTTTAGCTTCTATGTCATCTTCATATTGCTCATATTGTGGTTCAGAAAGATTACTTTTTGATCATCTTGAAAATCCAAGCACACTTTCTGAAAAGTTGCGGTTCTGGAGCCTACTTTCTGAAACTTTATCTTTCATCTGCTAGCTTTCTGAAACTCCTTTGAGATACATTTTCTTAGTGGTTTTCTTAAGATCAACGAGATTGTCAGCAAGATCTTCTTTAAGCTTTCCATCATCGCATATGAAGGAGACTTGATTGAATGAATTATCTTTCAAGTTCTATGACAAATTCTTAGGTTCAGAGCATGAAAATTGGAATGATCATCATCAGTTTGTTTCTTGAAATTTTAGCCAAAATGACTTTTCAGATATACCTACAAGAAGGAATTTTGATTTTGGTACCCAGACTTATTTGGGTCCTTTTGGTTAGTTTCAGAGAAAGAGATTTTCCAACCTTTCTAATGGAATTCCTTTTTAAGAATCATTTGTTAGGAAAGTACCTCTTCACTCGGTGGGAAGAACATAAACAGAAGATAGATATAATCCTAGTCCAGTTTTCTAAAATTGTAGATGTTGACCATTTTCACAAAAACAAGTTTTTAAAATATGTCAAATGTTATAAGCCAGATCTTTAGAAGCTATGAAATCCTCTCAAGAATTCAGAAATAACTTTTTGACATATTCATATGACTTTTTGGAGGCTTTAGTTTCATAGAACTTGAGAAGAGGAAAATCTCCTTAGAGCATATCTTACTTTCAGTTTTCCAGCTTCAGGCTTGATCTTCTCAAGTTTTCATGGAAATCTTATGAGTTCTTTGACTGGTTTGAGATATATAGAAGAGTAACCTTGACAAACTTCTAGCAACTCATCACACCAAGCTGATAATATATTATAAGAGAGATGAGATGCAGATATATTTACTTTGCTTGTCCTTATTGATATTCTTTAGTCATGAAGCATAGAATAGCAGCAAAATCTAGCACATTATAATCTCCTGACACATCCTTTTTCTAGATGTCTAGCACATTCTTCTTCTTTATGTAGGGATATATTTGTTAAGCTCTAGGTTTGGAACTTCCTAATACATGATGTCTCTTTTTATTGCAATAAGCAGATTTGCTTTTGTCAAGATAATCTTTGTCCTGTTTGTCTTTTATGAGATAGATGTCTCTTTGTTTTAGTCTTTACAGACTTTTGACATTTTTCATAAACAGAGAAATCTCATTACCATATTCAATCTCAGATATCAATATTAGATCTTTCTACTTCAAAAGAAGTTTTTAGCAGTTTTCATTGCTTTAGCATAGCATTGCATTTGATATGACAACCTTAGGATCAAGGGTTTCTTGAAATGGTTTAAGATCTTCAAACATCATGCATAGTTTGTTTCATATAGCTTTTCATATGTAACAAGCAATACATATGTAGCATACTTAGCTTTAGCTTAGAGCATATATGAATAGAGGCTAGACTTTGTGGAATAACTAAACTCTTTTCTTTTTGTTGTTCTTGTCCACCGGTCTTTTGAATTCGTTTTGAACATAAGTATGCTTAGACAGATCGAGATACCTTATCAGCGAAAAATGGTCAGCTGATAGATTGATTTTGTAAAGAATGTATGCCATTTTGTCCCTCAGATTTTTATCCTTTGCAATCATTGGATTGCTCAACCCCTCAAAGGCGTTGCTTTGATACCACTTGTAGGTGAAAGTGTACACGAGAAGAGGGTTGAATCATGCATTGCTTCTTTTTTTTTTTTCTGAAACCTTTGAGAATAAATACTATTCAAGTGTAAAACTTGTAGTACAGTGGAAACATAGTTAGTGATTTTAGAAAGTAGAGTTCTGAAGCGCTTGGTAATAACCGTAAGTGATAAAATAAATAACAGAACAACACAAACATAACTTCAGCGTATTATTGAATAATAAAGCGCAATCAGAGAAACATAAAGGAGATTAGAGAGAGAAAGATGAGACATCAATATTTTTATACTGGTTCGACCAAACTGCCTATATCCAGTACTCACCAAATATTGAGGTCTACTAAAAACATCTTTCTCAACCTAAGAAAGAACAAATGGATAGTTTTTATGTTAGCATTCCCAAGCTATCATCTGTGACTTTCAAAAATCATCTACTGGCACAGATTTGAGTAGTATTGACACTGGCCTCTTCAAGCCCAACCCATGACCAGTAGCAATCTCTACAGTCATGATAAAAGTAGTCTTGCTCCAGTCTCTCCAAGCTGCAAGTAGTCTTTCCCTAGCCTCTTCAAGCTGTAATTAGTCTTTGCTTAGCCTCTCCAATCTAAACCATGATCAGCAAGAACTCTTCAATGTTGTGTTACAAGTAGTTTTATAGTAGCCTCTCCAATCTATCTCAGAGTGATCACTATCGGATTGAGGATATAAAGGTTAAGTGTTTGGGTTGCCACTCAAACTAATCTATACTCAAGTTTCATCAAAGATTATACATTGAAAACAGACATGGGAAACAAGAGCTACTCTTTTCCACATTTCTTCCTAAGAAGAGCATTTAACATTACAAGGACTGGAAAGAAGATTTTTACATGTAAAGAATCTGGTTACATAAGGATGATGAACCTTACAAGATAAGGAGAAATTTAAGCAGAGTTTCCTCTCTTTCAAGTGTGAGTCTCTCCCATTCTTTTTCAGTAGGCATCTCTCAATATATATAGCGGTTTTCCCTCATGACCATTGCCTTTGATCAGGTCTCCAAGTGACACGTGTTGATCATCAGTTATGTCTTGGAAGACAAAGCTAGAAGAGAGGTTGACAGATCTGTCACATAGGTTGCAAAAGCCATTATAAAGTTGAGTTTTCTGATTTCCCTTCAGAAATGACATTTACACTTTCTAATACAAGGTTTCTGAACTCCTCCTTCATGAAGCCAAGATGGTTGATCAATTTGGCAAAGAGATGACATATCAGTTTGACAACTAGGTTAGACTTCAAATTGAAATTTGAATTTCAAGATCCAAATTTTCCTCCTTTTCATCTAGCATTTAATGCTTCCCACAAATATGAGCTTTCTGACATGCTTAATGGTTCTTTAATCTTCTGGTCTTCAATCAAATATCTTTGATGATAATATCTTTGTGATTAACATGACTGGAGCTCAAGAAACACGTTGCTCGTGGACATATTCTGATTTCATCATCTTAGGACAGCTTTTTGATGTCTCGTGCTATTTTCTGAAGTCTCTTTCCTTGGTTTCTTGTTCTTGACTTGATCTATTTCAATCCTTAAGCATTTACATGTTCTTTGCATGAGATAAGGATCACTTCGTTTAAGCTTAATCTCTTTACACGAGATAAAACATGTTTGCACATGTGTAGTGAAATTATTCTCGATTTAAGTCCGTTTTTGTGTTGTGGTCCATAAGCATGTATACATGCTTTGCTTGAAATAACATTCACTTTCTATTAGGCTCAATCTCTACCCATGAGATAAATCATACTTGCACATGCAAAGTGAAACATTATTCTTGCTTTAAGTCCGTATTATGCTTTAATTCGTATACACATACTTTGCTTGACATAATATCCACTTTTTATTTGGCCTAATCTTTTCCTACAAGATGAAACATGCTTACACATGCAATGTGAAATATTACTCTCACTTTAAGTCTGTAATATTACTTTTTTTTAACTAATAACATATTGTAAAATATTAATAATAGAAAGAGAGAAGCAATTGAGGAGAAGATAGAATTCTCGGTTGGAAAGGAATAGAAACCAATGCACTTAACAAAAAAGAAGTCTCAAATATAGTCCCAATTCATATGGAAACCCTTATACTAGTAAGAAGAACTACTCCTCCATCTCTGAAGAATTACAATAGTGAATTAAAACATTACCTAAAGGAATTAACAATAATTCTTGTCAAATTCTCTAACAACAAAGTAAAAATTACTAATGAGATCTCTAGGAAGTGAGTGAAGAGTAAGGAGGAAGGAGATGGAGAGAGAATAGCCATCAAGGGCTCAAAGTAGCTGAATAAAAGTTGGGTTAAGTATTTGTATGAATCCTATAAATACTGCTCTAAAAAAAATCAAAGCATGGCTCAAAATGTAGGTTAAAATTATACTGTTTACATCAATTGCATGAGCACTGTGGTGCTCACTCGTATGCTCTTCTTACTAGTTTCCTTATTTGGGCACTGCGGTGCTAAAATAGCATTGTAGTCTGGGAAGCAAAGGTTGCTGGCTTCCTTTGGTCAGTCTTGGTAATTCCAATTGCCTCATATCCTTTTCAAGATGTTTCCAGCTTCATACATGCCTTTTTGCACTCAATCCAAGATGCCTGTACATAAACCACACTCAAAGAGATAAGCCAAATGCAACAGGCTACAATCCATTAAACATGCCAAAATGGGTGCAAATATCCATGAATTTACCAATAATGCACAATAAAGACAAAGTCAAAATCAATCTAATGTCAACCAATCTAGCACACAAATGATGGAATATGCCTAAAGTTTTAGAGGAAAAAAGGTGCATCATTGCAACCCATCACTAAACTTCTTAGCTTGTAAAACTTCATCAAGGATGTTGATTTTTCTAGTGTGATGCTGATATATCACAAGCAAAAACTTTTTGAGGCTTTGCCTTCATTCAAATTCAAGTATTCTTCAGTTTCTAATAAGACAATGAAGTTTCTAATATATGCTTTAGTTTTTGATGATGCTTCTACACTTTCTAAGTTCTTCAAACTCATGCAGAGTTCCTTTATAAAGAGAATGTAGGTCTCCAAAGAGTGTTGATACTCTAATTAGTGAGGAGAAACAAATTTTATAGAGATATGATTGATCTGATCATAGAAATCCACTTTCTTGTGTTGTCATGCCACTTTATGATGAACCATATTGGTTTTTATGTCGTATATATACTTTTTGATATTCCATCTTACTTTCTAAAGGTTCTTGCATATTGTAATTCGCTTTCTAAGTTATTCTTCATACTTGAAAAATTATGAAATCTTTGAATAAGTCTTATGTCATGTCAGATCATGATAGTATGAAAAAATATACCACAAAATTGAATACATATAGTATGAGAAAGTTCATGTTTGACACTTCAGAAACTCATATAAACTATTAGCTCTTTCTTCAAAGTATTTTAACAAAATTTAATTTGTTATTACTCAAAACTTAGGCTGTGATAGTTTTCTCAAGGGTTTTGGAGCTAATAAGTAATACTTATATTTTCTTTCTCTTCACTTTCTCTTCTCTACATTTTATTTCCTTCTATTTTCTTTGATCTCAATTTCTCTTCACATCCAAGTAAACCATTAAAAAATGATACTTATAAGAGCATAACACAACCCCTATTGTAGCAACATGAGGGAAACTCAATTCAATAGCTTCACAAGGCAATACATAGTAGAAACCAATCGAATATTTTGCTTAGGCTATAAGAAATTTAGGTGCTGCTCGCTTAAGAATAGGTAACACCATGCAAGAATTGCAAAAGAATAAAAAGAAAATCCTACATGGAGCACAAAGAACACTAAGGGCTTGTTTAATTTGGAAGTGGTTTAGGGACCTTTTTTTTTTAAGACAAAGAAAGTAATATAATAAAAGATGAATTTATGAAAATAATCTTTTATACACAAAAACATGTAAGAGAAAATAGAGCTAAAGGAAAATGATTCTAACACCATAACAAAAGACCAATAACAAAAAAAAAAAAATGACACAAGCCCTCTAAGTTTCTAGCAAATGCTTGCCATATAGTTGGAGTATGACTTATAACCTCAGCCTAAACTCTTTAACACCCTAGAGTTACTTAGAAATTAATTGAAGTTTTATTAATATGAATTTTAATTTTTCTGACAGACTTAGTAATGATGAGGATGACCCAACCAATGGGCAAAAAAAAAATTCGGGCCTGGATGTGAATATTTACTTTATGGGCTCGTAGACGCACTAATAACCTTGGAATTGGATCTAGGGGAAGATAAGATGAGCAGTAGGATACAGTATTAGACCCAAGATTAATTTTGGATAATATTCTAATTTCTTGGGTACGATGTTCCACCCGTTAGGTAAAATTTTGGTATGCAATTTTTACAACAAAAGATGGCTTAATCTTTAAGATTTGGATAATATCTATCTATTTAAACTAAGTGGATGGCTAACATTCAATCTTGACTAATAAGATCAAATCCTAGCCATTCCTCTTATTGTAATACCCTAGGTATTACTATTACCTAAGAGAGCTTAGAGCAGTACACGTGTCGTTAGACAAATTCAGATCCTGAATTTCACTAAGTTTGGATCCTACACATTCTTGAAGGGCTATATGATAGAACCATATTCTTAGGATCAAAAGTCCCGATAATTTTTTCCAAGAGGAAAATAAGTTGAAGGATGATTTTTAACGAATTTTATGAAACTTTTAAATGCTTCATTTTTAGCTTACAAGTTTAGAAAATCTTGAAGATTCCCGAATTTGAACTAAAATCCAAAATTTAGTTTTTGATTTATTGGGATTTTGATTTTTTTATATTTTATTTGAATCCAAATGGGAGAATTTCCTTATTTATATTTTTACTCTCCATTAACTTTAAAATATAAATGTAAATAAGCGTATTTTGAAGAGTGTTGCAGTGGTCAATAAAGTTATAAAAACCCCCATTTTCGGCTTCAGAACTCAAAACATGACCATCACCCTCTAAAACACGAAGAACTCATCTCCCTACCTTTTTCTCACTCTATTTCACTCAATCTAACTCTAATATTTCACTTTTAAGGCTTAAAGGTAAGAGATTCTACTGGTTTTGCTTCCTATTTCCTTTATTCTTCCTTGTTCTTGGTATTAGATCTTAAGTTCTTCCTTGCCCTTGGATCATCGGGTTCTTCCACCATTGATGGGGGTTAGAATAAAGTTATTTTGAGATTGATTTAGAGTTTTATTACTTTACTGGTAGATAGTGGTACCATTTCTGCTTACCAAGCTCCTATTGGTGTCAATCCTATTTATTCTACCATTCTAGGTGAATGGATTCACACTTATAATCTCTATGTTGTTCATTAAAGTTATTTTCATGAAACTATGATTTAAAGTATGATTTTAGAGATTATTGTACAAGATTTGAGGTTTATGTTGATTTATGAAATTGTGGTTTTCTGAATAGCATGAACTATGTTTTGATAAAACTCATGGGGACCATTATTGACAAATAATTCTATTTAGTGTAACACCCTAGTAATTACCCAAATACACCTAGGTTGAATCTAATTAATGACTAGACTTTACTCCTTGCTTTGGTTTTTTCTTCATAATTTGAAAATACTTAGTGAAATTACGAGCCATTTTTTTAAAAAAAAAACATAATTGAAAACGTGAGCCGAGTACAATATGAACGAGTAAGCGGAGTATAATAAGACGTTTAAGAATATATCACATCATATCACTTTGGCTCTATCATATAACATCCATAAGCACATTATTATCATATATTTACATACAATAACCTCACTCAAAGGGTGGGTTATGATCATACATCATTGTCTTATGCAAACCCATAAAAGAAAATATACATAAGGAAATACATGCCCCTAAACTAGATAACTCCATAAGCCGGGAAGGTTATCCTAAAACTAGGGTGCATGAACACACATAAATCTATTAAGAACCTTCTATGGCCACTGTCCTGGAAATGGGGGAATAAATCCGATCCACTGATGAGCTCCCTCGGGAGGGGACACACGAGATGCACCAGTCAGTCGCATGGGCGACCTTCTTGCTAACCTCATTGAACAATCGTTTCCTCACTACCCTCTCTTACACGTGTGGGAGTAGGAGCAGAGCTCTCAGAATATACATGAGTAGGAGTGTCCTCTGAAGGATCAGTTTCAGAATATCTTGTCTCAGGAACATACTCTGGAAATCCATGGACAATAGATGAAGAGGGATAAGAACGTAACATCCTTTCATCAAGTGGACGTTCATGTTCGAAAACCATTTCATCGCCATAGGGAGAAGTAGGAGAAAATCGATAACTAGGGACAGGATGTGCAAATGGACGACCTATGTAAATAAAAACACGAACTGAGCACCTCCCTTCAAAATGATACGAGCGATGCACCGGATCATAGTGGAATTCCCAAGTAGGGGCATCAACGAACAAGATGAATGTCGCCATTTGAATCTGGAGACAATGATGGAAATAAAGAAAAAGGGAGTGAGAATCTTGCTAAAGAATTCTCAGTACGGTACCTTCTTCTACAGTGTCATCATCAAAGTCCCCAGGAACCTCGGGATTCTTCTAAAATAGTGAGCATGCAAAGATTCATTTTAAGTTTGGACGAATACTTAACCGAGGTTCGTCAATCTTTAATCATGCGTCTTATAATGCATCATAATCTTAACATGTCATATTTACAATAAACTTTTCCTTTATCATTACATCATATTCCTCATCATCATTATCAAAATAACATGCATAAAAGAACGTCATATAATATTAGCTACACATGGACACAGTGCACATATTTCATTTCTTTAGTGCCTTAGGTAACTTAAAATCTTATCATCATCATTATTTTCCTTGGGCCACCCTATACTCCACCCTTTTGGGAGTAACTTAGGTTATGAGTTCATACTTTACTAGTCGTCACTAGCATATACTTATCCCTTTTGATAAGCTAAAGTCCCGACTCTACCCTTTTGAGAGAACGGGTTAGGGGGCTAAAATCACCTTTTCACCACCTATAGTCTGAAGGTTCCAAAGGATCATTTTCTTATAAGTTTAAGTCATCATTAAATCTTTGCATGTTATATCACAATACAATTCATAAACATCATAGCATTTTCTCATTTATAGTCTTAAGCTAGAATAATATATATCAACTATAATCATGCATCTGGGAGATTCCCAGGAAAGAGAGGTGGGTCACAATGGACACGCTTAAATACCAAGTCTTTCCTTAGCTAGAACCTTTCCAAATTACACTTTTACAATGATACACTTTCTTCTAGCAACAAAGGTAAATTTTACATAATAAAGAATATTTCATGCATAAGCATTCTCATTATTTGCAACACCAACTATAACATGCAAGCCAGGAAATCATTCAATGATATCAAGTACTTAATAAGCATCCAATACTTACATAGAATTATCAATTATAGAACTAATTAGTTATGCACCTAAGGGATTTATTATCATCCTTACGATTATTTATAGGCCTTAAGAATACTATTAAATCAAATGGGGTAGCATAAGTAGTAAGTTGTTCCTAAGGTTTTATGGTATGCTAGAAGTTATGTTTTAAATCCTTTCTTGTTACCAGCTTTCCCTATGATGCTGAAATTAGTTACTAAACCAATTATGAATCATTCTCCCTTATTTAAACATAATAAAACCTGGTTCTTATCGTTGCTAAAGATTCTGGATAGAATGCATAAATTTCATTGCCTAGAGTTCTAGAAATCTTGTTTTTACAGTTTTCTAGTTGCTAAGTTCATTTTTAGTGTTCGGGATCAATCCTAGTCTAATTGATACCAAATTTTTTGTGGCTAACTAATCCTAGACAGAATTATAACATACTAAAACAGATTTGTCATTGGCTAAACTTAAAGGGGTTAAAAACTAGGTAAATTCTAGCTCTTCGGTTGTTCCAGGGAGCTAGTTTTATCTCTAACATGCAGTGAATCATTCTCTTAACAATAAACCATAATTATTACAACTTCAAACATATCAAATCATTATCATACATTGATACTAAAATCAGATCAGTGGCCGAATCATGAACCTCATGCAATTACATAGAATCATATTTTAAGTGCATATAAAATACTAGTTCCCCGTAAAATCCTTGTAAAGTCTTAAAACTCATTTAGAAACTATTTCTTTTGTCAAACTTGGGAGGATCTTCACAATTGAAATTCTCACTTAAGATAAAAGGAGTAAGTCTTGAGTTTTAGAGATTTAGGTGACATCTTAGAATTATAAACATGCTATGCAACCTTATTTTAATCTTATCTTTATAAGGTGATAGCTTGGAATTATAAACATGATATGCAATTCCATTTCTTTATCTTTAAGATTTAAGGTGATGACTTGAAAATTAAACATGATGCAAGAACTTGAAATATAAACATGATGCAAGAAACTGGAGTGGCGGTAATCCGCACAGGACCAGTAGAGGGAGAAGAGAATATTAAGAAACCGGAGCGGCGGTAGTCCGCACAGGACCGGTGAAGGGAGAAGGGAATTATTATTACATCTTTTTAAGCTCCAATCTCAAGACTTTTTAAAGAATAAATTCTTTAACTCCAATAATTATATTTCTTTGCTTGTGATACATGGCCAAGTCTTTGACCTCTAGGATCTTTAGGTGATGGCATAAAATAAACATGCCATGCGTTGATTCTTTTAGCCATTATAAAATAAAGTGAGAGCATAAATTAAATATGAGATGCAACCTCTTTATTATCTTGAAAGATTAAGTGATGACTTGAAACATAAACATGAAATACAAGCTTGGAAAATACATCTTTCAAGTTCTAAACTAAAAATCTTTGTTTTAGCATCATAAAGTATTATTCTTTAAAGTTTTGCATCAAGTGGAATTTTCAAGCTTTAGAGGCCTAACTTGTGATGGATTTACAACCCACCCTCAAGGTCCTCATCATCAAGCCATCATCTTAGTTCCACCTAGGCCATATGGCCAAATTGGTTAAAGAAAAATGAAGAGGAAAATCGAAATGAAAACCTAAGGTAAGTTCATAATTTCATCATTTTGAGCTAAAAACACAACTCCTCAAAGCATAGATATAAATTTAGAAACTACTCCTTACCTAATCTGAGTTGAAGAAGAGGAAGAGAACTTGATTTCTTGAAGTGAAATGAAACAAAATCTCTTTGAAAAATTGAAGAAAGAATTCAGCCAAAGAGGAGGAAGAAAGAAAGTTTTTGGTGCTCCTAAAAACTAGTTATGAACAAAGCATTCCAAGACCACTCAAGCAAGCCTATTTATAGAAGATTTTGAGGCTTCTAATTGGCCAAAATAAGGAGGTAGTTGGTGGAATTTTGCAGGAGAAATAAGGGAGGAAAAATCATTTTAGACAAAGTTGTATGAAATTAAGGAATTATGTCTCTTATGGTGACATTTTGGCATTTTGTTTTAGTGCAACTTTTGGCAATAATTTAGCTGCATAATGGCATCAATAATTTCATCCATTACAGCCCAAAGAAGTGAAATTTGTGTGTTCCATACATTATTTAGGTGTAGGCAAGGTATTCATGTAATTTAGAGAATTTACGGTTAAGGGCTTAAGTGAATTAGTAAGCAATTTGGGTGTTTTTGAGCAATTTTGGGTTCTAATCAATCTAAATACATAATTTTGACTCTAGATTATTATTTAGAATTTAATAAGCTTTAATTTGAGCCTAATATTTCTTAGGTTTCGGTATACGAATCAAAAATCCTGAAATTCGCAAAATTGCCCAAAAATAGGGGTAAAATCGTATTTTCACTTAAAAACTGCCCGAGGCCACCCGAGCTTAACCAATGGTTAATCATGGCTTAAAAACAAATTTTAAAACATTTTAGTGAGGTTCGGGCTCATTCGGCACGCACATCGGAGTTAAAACAGCCGGAGGGGCATTTTGGTCATTTCGCGCGTTGGAACTCAAAATTGAGATCCTTCTGCTCTATTAACACACATAACACAAACAATCCCTTATTATCATCAAAACATCCCCTTGAGAATAGGTGGGGCCCACGATCCTCATTTTCTGAATAAAATAACTTTAGGGGCATTTTGGTCATTTTATACGTACAGAAATTCGGGATTTGCGACTCTCGCATAAATCGCTCCTAACCTCTCTTCTAATGTTATATTCCTTTATTGAGGATTGTTCGGCCTCAAATCTTATGTAATAATTACCTACAGTAATTCGGTAATTTCTAATGACAGTAAAAATTACAGTAAAAATTGGGGTGTTACATTTAGAGTTGGTTTTAATTGTGATTATTAGAGATTTATGATTGTTAAAATGTTTGTTTTATGTTGAATATGGATTATGCCGGTGATTGCTGGAGAACCTTGAGATTTTAAGGAATGCTATTATGATTTAGAAGCTCAGACATAAAGGGATTCTAGAGCTTGAATCTTCCTGAGATTCAGAATAGTTGATGGCTACATACTCTGTGAATTAAAATCACAAATGTCTTCAAAGGGTGATCCCTTAGATATGATTTCATAAGCATAGTTATGCTAAGATCAGACTACTAGAATCAGATAGATTCAGAGCTCATAGAGAACCAAGAGGTTTTAAAGGCTTTTCAGATTTGTGTAGATTTATTTGACTAGTTAGATGGTAACTATAGAGAAACATGCTGTGTGTTAATGGTAGTTAATCTATTAACTTTGATACCAAGTAACTCCGAGCTAGAGTAAATAGAGAAATCCTCACCACACTGGGGATGATGATACGTAACACCCAGTTGTAACCTGAGACCTATAGTAAGAGAATTTGATAATACACTGGGGATGACGGTGCATAATGCCCAGATGTATTGGTCAAGTTTCATACAGACATATTTGTTTCTCTTTTAGGATACTGTGAGTTGATAAATAGAGAATTATGACTTTGGTTTCATGGCTAAGACTATCAAATGTTTTAGAACCTTATTATCATTATTACTATCATTATTATTGCTAATATGGCTCTTTATTGGATTACTTTCCTAATATCCCATGATAGGGGTTCCAGGTAAGAATTCACTCACTGAGTTTTTGTATAGAAATTCATCCCCCTCTTTTTTCTCCTATCTACAGATACAGCATCTGCTACGAATTCTTTATATTCGTCACAGGGTGTTGGGGATGCTCCTCTTTGAATCCACCTCCTTGGTAGGGTTTCTTTTGAGGGGGTGGAAATGCTTGGTGGCTTTATGGGGTGGGCCTTTTCCTATTCTCTTCAACTCGGTGGGCAACTAGCTGGCGATTAAAATTCTCTGCCACTTGGCTCTTGTTGACTAAAGATGCATAGTCAGTAACTTCCAGTGGGGCCATAGACACTAGGATGTCTGGCCTCAGACCATTCTCGTACTTCATACACTTCAAAGCCTCGTTGGGGTCCCTTTGGTAGTTAGTTGGGTGTTTAATCAATTCTTCAATGTATACTCGGCCACACTTCGGTCTCCTTGAGTTAGCAATAGAAATTCTACTTCCTTTGCTTTCTTTAGCGGATTTGGAAAACACTTGTTGTAGAAGGTAGTACAGAAAACTTCCCATGAAATATGCATTCCAGCACTTTTAAGTAGGTTCTTGGCTCCTTTCCACCAAGCTACAGCCTCTCCTTTCAGCATATAAATGGAATATGCCACCTTTTGCTCATCAGAGCATTCCACTATAGAGAAAACCTTCCCCATTTCTTGAATCCATCAATCGGCTATTTCAGGATTGGTTATCCCTTTGAATTCTAGTGGTCCAGCCCCCTTGAATACTGAGAACTTCCCTTGCTCTTGGTTCCTAACTGAATCCTCTGACCTTCTATTCATTTGTCCATCATCACTGTTGCTTGGGCTTGCATTGCTCTAGCCATTTCCTATAGTACACTTGCTAAATCATTGTTTCCTCTATTGCGTGTTTCGTGTGTATGTCCATTTTCTGCCATTAGTTCCTAAACACACTAAACAACCAACAACTAGTTGATCAGGCTCAATACTATGGCTAAGCATGGTAGCAACTATGGCAGTATCACAAGACGGTCATGCATTTCTAAATCCTACATCTCATCATACAGATAAGATTAGTAGCATGACTACATAGGTGGAAGCATAGTCAGTCCATTTCCCCAGGCTTTAATAGGATTAACTGTTCTGATTCCATAATGTAACACCCTAATAAACCCAATTGCGCTTAAGTCCACATTTGGATTCTATTAGTTGTTACTTATGCCTTACGTTCACTTTCTTTTGAATTAACTAAAGAAAATAATGGATAATAATTTTTTTTTTGTACAAATTACTTTTTAAAAGCTTAAGCCTGTAGCAAGAATTGAAGTACATAGCATTCATATAGATAAAAATCAGAATTACTTTGCGTGCTTACTTAATTTAATAGAGCGGAATAAGGAAATAGATATAATATTACTATCACATGAACTGAAATATAACTACTTGATATATTAGTCATACTAGGACATATATCATAGTGATAAGTCTTTACAAATAACAATATAAGTTCTACTATTACTGGTCTATTCTTCGCAATCTATAACATAACTAAAATCGGAATGCTAATTCTTGGGAGTTCTGAAGTCTTCACATGTTGCCTCCTTCCTTAACTATGGCTCCGTTGCTTCAAGTGGACTTGTCTGGCTCTGGTAATGACAATGGAAAGAGAAACATAGGAGTAAGAAATACAAGATTTCTCAATAGGGGTTCCTATTTGCACTAATCATGTCATCGTTGTCATCCCAGTCACTTTGGGTTTATTTTAAATAGGTAGACATACAGATGATTCAATTACTAGG
The DNA here is from genome assembly GCA_031216125.1 of Dalbergia cochinchinensis. NCBI lineage: Eukaryota > Viridiplantae > Streptophyta > Magnoliopsida > Fabales > Fabaceae > Dalbergia > Dalbergia cochinchinensis. The sequence continues at coordinate 70,476,503 of CM062368.1, read as the reverse complement.
TTTTTCACAAACGTAATTATCCGAAGTGTAGTTGCTTTTAAACTACTCTTATAACATTAACAGGAATATCCATTCAGTCATTCATCGATCATACATATCATGTGAATCGCTAATGAGCAATAAGTAACTTGGGAGATGCATGTATTTCATGATTACTCATTCTCAACATTTACTTGAGTTGTGACCATCATCTTTTCTTTGATTAACATTTCTTTCAATTACTCAAGCAGGGCAAGTATCAAAGTAAGATAGGTTCACCATAACTGTATACATGCACTTAACATTTTATACATCTTTAACTTGATTTGGTCCTTCACTCACTGAGTGCACCAACACCAATGTCTTAAACCACCTCCGTAGGTAATGAGCTCATATCGTGGCTGTCACCACAACTTGTTCCATGAGAGAATCTCAACGGATGGGGTGAGGGGTTAAGCAGTGAACTTCGCCCATTACTTTTCCTGGTTTGGCTCAAGCCCACTTTTCCAGACTTTCATTGCCTAGCTCAAGTCCACTTTTCCATACTATCATTGCTTAATTTCATTAGTGCCATATATCATGTTTCATATGCAATTCTTTTTCACATTTAACACATGCTTCGTCATGGTAATGTATTATTATCTAATATAATGCATACCATATGATTAATACTCGAGGGTTTAGATCATAGCAAATATAGCATTTTGAAGCGTATATGATCAATACTCATGGCATCATATTTACATCATAGCATATAATAAACCATTCATAACATTTCACACATAATCAAGATTATAGGTCAAAGTTACGTTTTATATGTATCTCAAGGTCACTAGTCTTATTTCATTGAAGCATAAGTCTTTAAGTCACGAGTTAAGTCCTCTTAGTCATTTGTGAGTGGGATTTCTTAATTATGTGTAATTATAAATTATGTATCTTTATTACATTTCTAAAAATCTGATGAGTTGATTTAATTAATACTTAGCCATCTTGAAAACGGAATTTTCGGATTTACTCTAAAAGCACTATTTTTGGCTTGTAAGATTTACAGCTTATTACCATTTCTGACATGTCTAAATGAAAAATTAATATCTCTCATTATACTTGCTCTTTTCAGAAAATAAAGATAGGTTCAGAATCCTGACTCATTCATCTTCCACTGGACGTGCTATTTACAGAATTAAGCTAAGTGAACTGACTTTTATACCCTTACAAAGTTACCTTATTCCAATAGTGTCCTAAAACCTAACCCATGGCTTGTTTTATTTTTCTGGAATCACGTACATAGTTTTAATGTATGTATTTTACATATCTGTGTTCTTTAGGATCTTAGCTTTCCAATAAGACCTATTTCACGCATTTTACACTTTTGTAGTAAAAGATAAGCCCAGGTTAGTGTTCAGAGGTCAGACAGGAATTCTAGCAGAAAAGCTAAAGTTTAGAAAATTATATCTTAAGCTAGAAAACTTCTTTCTGAGTGATTCTTTTTGGAGAATGTTCCTTAAAGGGTTAACTCTCACATTTCCAGAGGTTCTAGAGGCACGTTTTTTAAATGTATCATGTTTTAGTGTACCTATCTCAGGCAGAAATATTTTTCCAACAATAGTGTGTGTATACTGGTTTCCTTTCAAAGTAAATCATAGATTCCTATCATTTTCAGTCATGGTCAGCAAATACATTCAACAATACAGAGGTTCTAAACATGCTAACACACATCTTGGAGCATATTTATCATGGAGAGAAAATAACATAACTTTTAGAAGAGTATATGTGCAAGCTTTAAGCCTTTAAGCCTAAAATGAGCTAAAGACTTAAAACTCTCACATTCTTAAGATAACAACCACCTGCCTAGATGTGAAGAGATGTAAATGAGTCCTTCAACCCTTAATGGGTCACGAACAAACAAAGAAAAAAAAAGGGTAGAAGAGAAAGTCTTTGTTCCTAGCTCCAAGCTTGGGATGCGTTTGCAAGGTTTGGAAGAGATGTTTCTTGACTAATCAGAAAGAGGACTTAGAGCTGAATATGGAAGTGAATGAGGAAAAGGTTTGGGAGAAAATCAAAGAAGTTTAGGAAGCTCAAGACTTAGGAATGATGAGAAGTTTGTAAAGAACACAATTGCAACTACTCCTCCTCCTTTTATAGACCCCTTGGCCGAAAATGTATATGGGCCGTTTGGGAGGATTTTAATTTCTGATTTAGTTTATTTGGTTGTCTATTTAGTTGGGGTAATGGGAAATTAGAACTAAGTTAAGTTAGTTAGTTAGATTATATGCCAAAGAAGCACCATTTATAGCCTAGTCTTGCAAGCCTAATGATAACATGTCACCCTTGACATCTTTCAACCCTTTCATCTAGCCCCATAAGCAACCTTCAAATCAGATTTCCTTTCCCCCAAATGGAGGCTGATGCATTTTGCCCATAACAAGGAAACAAGGAGGAAAAACTTGTGTTTTTGTTTTGATGTATAACTTGGTGTTATCTTTTAGTTAAATTAGTTCTAAGTTGTTTTGATGAAACTTATATGAGTGTTTTCTTTTACATGATGGCTGAAAAGAAGGGTTTAGAAAAGGTCCATGGGGTTTTAGGAGTTATTCTGTAGAGTTGCACAATTATCTGATGGGTAAACAGATGTTTTTAGCTCTTTTGGTAATATTCTCTTTACCAAAAATGGTTTAATCCAACTTTTAAGCATATTTTATTTTTAATGAAGAATCTATCATAGATTAATTATATTAATCTCCCATTAGGTTGGTAATCATCCTAATTAGTGATTAATTATCTCTATCTTGCCTATTTATGGTATAACTCATTTTTAAGATTATTGCCATTCATAGTAAATTACCAGTTAAGCTTATTTTATTATTATTTTAGGAATCCTATGTCAATTACTTATGTGTAATCCATAATTAGTGTATTAATCCTTGATTGGCTTTTATTAGATAATTTAATCATGATTTTATTAGTCTTTGATCATAGTTTGATCATTATGTTGACTATTGTATATTTTAGTTGACTTTCTCATAATTTTGTTGACTTTTACAGATCTTTGACTTTTATGGTTGACTTTAACTTTGTGGTTGACTTTTAACTTGAGAGTTTGATTTTTTGATTTTGATCCTTGACCTTGACTTTTGTTGACTCTTGGTCAACACTTAACATTTTATATTGACTTGCCCTTAATCGAGTGAAAGTTCAACAGTTTTAAGCGAAATCGTTTACTCGGGTCATCATCGAGTGAACCTTCATTTAGGATTTATTCATCAGTATGCTAGGATTTGTAGCTCACATGTGTATTAGTGACTAGCGCTGAGAAGTATCTTTTAAGAGCTCAAAATCATTCTTTTTTTGCTTTGATACTCATGTTTATCTTATGTGCTTCAATATGTATGATATGCTTAAATCTTTTTTATAAAACACATTTTCTCTGTCACACATATGAGAAGGTCTTAGTAGCTTTGTATAACTTGATTAAAATATATTTGTGCATAGTTTCTGACGGTCTTTAGAAACTTGTGCCAATATGCTTTGACAAAACTAAGATCAGTTTGTAAGCCTTAGAACTCTCTCATATATGCTGCACTTATATAGCATATAATGTGTTATGTTCTAGTTTATATGTGTATCAGTGAGTAAGCTTATATGAAAAGCATAAACATGTGTCTCATGTCTCTGTTTCAAAAATTTCTTGTTCATACTTTGACACTTATGAGAAAAGTTTTACAGCTCATAAACAAAAAGCTTATTTATGCTTTGATTTAATAAAATTTGGGATTGATCCCTAATGAGCTTTAGAAACCCTACATGTAATATGTTGGTATACGTATATCAACATTTCTTTGAGCATTAGAAACTACATAAGCATTAGTATGTTTTCTCTCAATCATGCATGCTATATCACATTTTTTTTTGGCTTTGTTTTTGTTTTTGTGGCCTGGACAAAGTTGGGATGAATAAGGATTAATTAAGATATAACATTACAAGTATTACTTTTAGTTATTCAAGCATGCGAACCTTCAGAAAGCTTTTTTTTAAACTGAAAATCAAGCTAGTTGTGGTAAAAAGACTAAAACGATAATATCAGGTTCATTACCATTCTGATGTATCTCAGAAAGTACTCTGAGTAAATTCAGAATTTTTATCAACAACAGAATCAGTTTTGATTTAAATTGCTTAAGGCTAAAATGTTTTTGAACCTATCCATGACATGCCTTAAGAAAAGAAATTTTTGATAGTTACAGTTTGTGATGTTATGAAAGAATAGCTATGATCTTGACATTCAATTCTATTTCTTTCAACATCTCTTCAAAGGATTTTCTTCAAATTGGTTTGTCATCATTAAAAAAGGGGAGATTGTTAGCTCCGGAACCCTTTAAAAAGCTTTAAGGGAATATATTTTGAATGACAACAAAACCAATTTAAAGAAAATACTTCGAAGAACGACTAATATCTACCTTGGGTTTCTTGACATAGCATACAATTATTTTCGGATTGCACAACACAGACTTAAAGCGAGAATAATTTCACTTTGCATGTGCAAACATAATTTATCTCATATCAAGAGATTGAACTTAATAGAAGTGAATATTATACCGTGCAAAGTACGCATACATGCTTTACAGATGAAAGGATATCAAAACAAGGGTAAGAAACCAATTTATGGGACTTCAGAAAGTACACCTGAAATGAAGATATCTATCAAACACTGAAGCCAATGTGTTCTACTATTTTCAATCATCATGATTGCAAATCTTTCATCATCATAAAGCTTTGATTAAAGATATGAAGATCGAAGATTCATCAAGGAACTGATTTCGCACTTCAGAAAGCTCAATTCACTGTAGAGCACTGAACGTTACTGGAAAAGGAGGGAGATTTGAATTTTTGAATCAAATTTAAAGTCAAACCCAGTTTCAAACTGGTGAGTCGTCTCTTCTGTCAACTTGGTCAACAACCTCAGCTTCTAGAAGAAAGAGTTCAGAAACTATGCTAAAAAAGTAAGAGTAATTTCTAAAGTAACATCAGAAACCTCAATCTTGTAATGGCTTCTACAACAGTTTTGACAGATAGATAGGCTACTCTTCTAGACTGCTTTCCTAAGATACAAATGGATGATAAACATGTGTCACTTAGAGATCTAATCAAAGGCAACCGTCACAAGGAAGACTATCTATAAATTGAGATGCTATACTCAAACAAACTAGAGATTGATGTTGCACAAGAGTGGAAACTCTATGAAAATCTTTCGTTACATCCTGTAAGGTTCATCACATCATGTAATTAGTTTCCTTACTTGTAAAAAATCTTCTTTTTATGTTCTTGAATAGATGCATGTTTTTTTTAGGAAGAAATGATAGAAAAAAGTCATTCAAGTTACCTCAGGCTATTCATGTATATTTTATGGAAATTTGAGTGTAAGTTAGTTTGAGTAGCAACCCAAACACAAACCTATGTATCCTTGATCTAGTAGTGATCATTGTGACATAGCTTGGAGAGGCTAATGTAAAACTACTTGCAATGCGACAATAAGGCATTCTTGCTGGTCACGGTTTAGCTTGGATAGGCTGGTGAATAACAACTTTCAACATGACAGTAGGGGTTATCTACTTGTCACGGGGTTAGCTTAGAGAGGCTAGTATAAGACTACCCAAGGTTCAGCTTGGAGAGGCTAGTGAATAACTACTTTCAATGTGACAGTAAGGGTTGTATACTTGTCACGGGGTTAGCTTAGAGAGGCTAATACAAGACTACTCAAGGTTCAGCTTGGAGATGGAGAGGCTAGTGAATAACTACTCGGGTTATGACAGTAAGGGTTGTCTACTGGTCAGATATGAGAGCTTGGAAAGGCTAATTTAAAGACAATCCTTGTTTTTTCTCTGGTTTGAGAAAGATGTTTGGTGAAACCTCAATGTGTATTGGGTATTGGATGTAGGTAGTTTTAGCTAAACCAGTATAAAATTGTTATGTCATATCTTCTTCTCCCTAATCTCTTTTACTTTATTTGTTACATTATTCAAACTGCTGATATACCATCTTAGCTGTTCTGTTGCATATCCTATGCTTCAGAGATCTACTTTCTGAAACAACTAATCTTACTTTCCGCTGCACTACAAGCTTAATGCTTGATAGTTTTTTCTAAATGTTTTAGATATGAAAAAGAAGAAAAGCAAAGCACAATTCAACCTTTCTTTATTTTGTATTTTTCTACTTACATAGGCTGGAGACAATAGGAGGATCTCAACCAGCTCGACTACGAACTCTGCTAAGGCTTGGGCTTTGACCACACTACTGGGCTCATACTTAAGGCCAAACTTCGATAAATCGATTCCTAATTCATCATCCGCCCGGTAAGATCCGATTTATAGAGTATTTGGCCTACCTGTTAGTCGTTTTAGACCACTATTGTGTGTGCCTAGTAGTATGGCCTTAGTTTTCTTACTGATATCATCAATGCAAAGGCCACATTTTCTAGCATAAAATAACAGACCTTGACTCCCATTAATGACTTATGGATGAAGTATACTAGCTTTTGGTTTCTTTTAGATTCCATCTTGCATTTTCCAAAACATCCAAATATAGAATCAGAGGGCTTCCATGTTCCGGCCTTGTCAAAATAGGTGAGGAACCTACCACTTGTCTGAAATGTTGGAAAGCTTTTTCGCATTATGGAGTCCACTCAAAATCTTTTTCTTTCTTCAACTGCCAAAAATTGGACTCGGTTTTAGTGTTGATGCTGCTAAAAATCTGGACAAGGATGCCACATGGCCTGTCAAATGCTGGACCTTTTTTCATGAAAGCTAGACTTCATATTTCCATAATAGCCTTGCTCTTGTTAGAATTAACCTCGATTCCTTGGGAATTTCTCGGTTTCTACAGCTATTGCGCCCTTAAAGGGGTTGAGTTTCATGTTGTATTTCCCTAAAGTGTTGAACACCTATTTTAGGTCTCTGATAAGCATTGCCAGATCTTTAATCTTTACTAACATGTTGTCTATATAGACCTTCCACCAAGCCTCTGATTTGGTCGTGAAAGACTGTATTCATGAACCTTTAGTATGTGCCTCCTATATTCTTTAGTCCGAATGACATAACTTTGTAGCAGTAGTTTGTTGTGGGAGTTATAAAGGCAGTTTTTCCCTCACCTTTCAGACACATTGGGATTTAGTTGTACCCGAAGTACGCATTCATGAAAGTGAGGAGTCGATAGCCGGAAGCAAAATCAACTAATCAATCATTACTTGGAAAATGGTAAGAGTCATTTGGGCAAGCATTATCAAATCAGTCCATACACATTCTCAGCTTCCTATTAGCCCTTGGGATCGTGACAACATTTGCTAACCAGGTAGGGTATGTTATTTCCCTTATAAATGCTACTTCAAGCAAGCTTGAGACCTGTTCCTTCATTGATTTTGCCCTTTCCGAGCTCATTTTCCTCTTCTGCTGGGCTATAGGTCAAACTTCGATGTAGATGGCCAACTTATGACACATGACATTAGGGTCTATTCCCGGTATGTCAGAGGCTGCCCAAGCAAATAAGTGATGGTTCTCCTTTAGCAATCTGACCAATTCTTATTTTAGGCTTCCATCTAGGTTTCTGTTCTCCCTAGTAACTTTGTCTAGAGTGTCGCCGATTTGGACTTCTTCTAATTCTTCCTTGGGCTCTGGGCGATGCCCTACCACCTTAGACCTCATATCCAGCTTCGCCACATGGACTCTTAGACTACCTGGAGGGCAAGTCTTTTTTTATGAAGTCTTTAGTTCTTTTAAACTAGTGAAGTAACACCTTTGGGCTGTTACTTGATCAGCTCTCAAGGTGGCCACTTTTCCATGGTCCAAGACAAATCTCATGGTTAGACATGCAACGAAGATGATTGTCCCTATCCTATTCAAAATTGGTCTTTCGATGATAGCGTGATACGTTGTGTTCTTATCTACTACTAGGAAGTCGGCCTTTACTGTCCTACTTAGGGGCTTTACTCCTAAGGTTAGGAAAAGTGACAAATGTCCCATAGGGCATACCCTATTACCTGCAAAACCAACTAACTCCTAGGGGTAAGCCTGCCACTAGGATTTCAGAATATTGAGCTTATAGAAGGCATCCCAGAAGAATAAGTTTGCCACGTTTCCTTGGTCCACGAGTACTCTTTGTATTTCTGCATAAAACATCCTTATAGAGACCACCATTGTGTCATCATTGTTCTAGGCCATGCCCTTCATGTTTTTTCCCAAGAAAGTTATCGTCAGGATGCCCCTAGGTGGTTCTTCAGGAGCCGCCCTCATTATCTCCCTCAAATGCCTTTTCCGAGCGGACTTTGTGGCTCATCCACGGGCCAAATCTTCTGTAATCACGTTGATGACGTGGTCAGGTTTGTTTTCTTCTCTAGGCTTATCCTTTTGCAAGGGGTTGTTATTCGATCTCTGGTTACGGGGATTCCTCTTTTCACTGTCATCCCGGGTAGGCAAAAATCATCCTCTTTTTAAGCTTTTCTTCGAGGCTACATAATTTTCAACTTCCCTTCACGAATTAGGGTCTCTACCGCATTTTTAAGATAATAACACTTTTTCGTCCATGTCCCGAGGCATTATTATATGCATGAAACTTGGACTTATCAACGTTCTTCTTCGGATTTAAGACCTTCGGCTTAGGCAGCATCTCGATATTGCAAATTTCCTTGTATATGTCCCTGAGGGAGACAACTAATAGGGTATATTCCATGTATCTCGGGCCTCAAGTAGGCTTCTTTTCGCGCTTACTTCTCCTCTATTTTTTGCCCTTCGTTCTAAGGCTGCCAGCCTAAACATTTTTATATGTTCAGCCTGACTTGCATGGTCTCCTCTAAATGAATGTACATTTTAGCCCTAGTTTGAATTTCTTCTAATGTCTTGGGTGGTTTTTTGGCAAAGGATTTGGCAAACAAACCATTTTGTAATCCATTGATCAAAATGACCAGCGTTGTCTGAGGACTAAGTTCTTACATAGCAAGGTCTCCTTGTTGAAGCGCTCCATATAACCTTAGAGGGGCTCATTTTGATGTTGGAAAAATCAGAGCAAACTTAAGGCTGATTTAGGCTTAAAACGCCTCGTCGTGAAGTGGACTAAAAACTTTGATGCTAGTTTACAAACCTATCAAAGGATCTCGGAGCTAGATTGTTGAACCACTTGAGGGTTGTCTTCCTCAAGGTAATGGGGAAGGTGCGACACTTTATTGCATCCAAAGCACTAACTAGGCACATTCTTGACTTAAACATGTCCAAGTGCTCGTGGGGTTTCGTCATTCATTCATATCCTTCTATCTCTGTGGGGAGCTTGAAGTCCCATGGCAACTTTAGACTCATTATATGATCAGAGAATGGGAATTTGTCTTCTTCATCCTATGCTATTATGCACCTTCTTTCTCCTTATCTTGAAATAGCTTCTTACTAGGGTAGAATTGGATGGCTGACAAGGCTTTGCTAGAAGTCAATGCGAGATCTCGTGTTTAGTGAAAACGTCATTTTCTATGGCTACTGCAGCCTGTTTCTCAATTTTGTTGGCGGGACTGGTGATGCGAGTCATGCAGCCCAGGATCACGGTCATGACAACCTATCCTACTCTCGCGTTGTCTAAAATTCTGGCTGATCGGACTTAAAGATTGCCTGTGAAGTGAGTCAAGAAGATGTCCTTTCACACTCTCCAAAAAAATGCCTCTTATGGGCATACTGTCGACGGGCTACCTCTACTTCTTTTTGGAGGATTTTTCAAGCCAAAGCTTTTTCTCTTTCCTTTCTCTCTTCTGCGTGACACTATTCCTCATGCCTTCGATGATCCTCTTCTACCGCCTTCATAGTGTCGACATCCCGTTGCAAGTCTTGGATGGTTATGGCCTGCTCCCACATAACTTTGAGCATCTCAATCTCCATGGGAGAGTTAGCTTTGCTGGTATCTACATTGTTAGCTCGTCGTGACTATGTTCTGCACTGAGGATCTCGTCCCTATTTTGGCACATGTTTGCCATGAAACAGACTCCGAAGTAGGGTGTGCCACCACCTCATGGAGGTTATTGTCAGGCATACGGTTTCTTCCGCAGTGTATCTTAAAGGGAATTCTCCTCGAGGTTGAAATTTTCTTGTTAAGGAGGGAACAGAAAGAAAATCAGCAAGCGTTCCCCACAGATGGCGCCAATGTAACAAAGTGGGGAACATATTGGCTTACCTCGTTAAGGATGAAATATTGGAAGTGCTCTGACTTGATCTTTCCTGAGTTTCTGATCTTGCCTTCAGCAAAAAACCAAAAAAAAAGGGTTGTACCTGCAAGGACTCCATTAAGCAATGAGCAAGGATTTTGACAGAGTAAGGGTATAGTTAAAAAGAACGTAAAATACCTGGAGTTCTCGGAGATATTTATAGGAAAAGCTCAGGGATGGTTATCCGAAGTGAAAAGGCCCTTCTGCCCTTATTCCCACGTCCCACGGTCATGGTGATAATAAGGGTGGGGAATTGGACTAAGGTGCTAGTAACCACTGTGTATCCTGATTGCGTGCTTAGACCAAAGAGTGGATCCTTCCTTTGGCTCCATCATCCTGGGCCTTCGTGGTGGGCCTTGCAGAATGGGCCAGCTTGGGACTTGGATTCCATTGTTACTATCTGTAACACTGGTGAATGCGATGCGATTCAAGATTTGCATCAGTGATTTTATTTTTGACATTGGATGTTCTACTTTGCTTTGCCATTCTAAGGGTATGTTTAGTTTCAGTTTTAAGTTTTCATTTTTTAGTTTTAATATTTTATGAAGAAAATGGCGGGTTCTTATGTGAAGAAGCCTAAGTTTGGGCCCATGGTGGTGATGGGTAATTTTGTAATTGAATAAAATGATTAAATGACTTTTTTTCCCCTTTCTTCTTTATAATCTTCTTCCTCCCTTGAAAGCTGCAATCACCAACCACTAATCTCTTTTACTTTTCCTAGCTCTTTCCTTTCTCAACTCAACCAGCCACTACACAGCATTACAACAGTAGGAAACTTCCTTACTACCTCAGTTCCATTGGTGGCGAGCACTCCGGCAGTCGCCATTGGTCTATTTGAATAGGCTTAATTTATCATTAACCCCATACATCTGAACTTATATAATTACTTGCTGCTAGGTGCTAGCTCTTAGTGAATGAATTGTGACCCCCAATTGTTGCAGTCGTATATTTCCTTCCAAATCAACATTCTCGAGCATTCCACATCTAATCACACAAAGAGAAGCTTGTTGTGAAATTTTTTTGACTATTCAAAGCTTGGTTAAATACTAAGAAAACCATTTTAAAAACTTAATCTTACCAACCTTGTATATCATTAATCAAAGGAATGGCTTGCTTGAACTAGATCTGCTGAAATGAATCTGCTACCTCGGTCTCCACCACAAAAGCAAGCGAAAAGTAAAGCTCATGAGGACAAAGTAGCTTGTTTCCACACCAATACCCTCAAAACTGGAAGCTACCTCACTATTTACTTTTGGATGAGTAGATTTGATGATCGAAGTGCTTTGGGTTGCATTTGGTGTTGGGGTAGAGGTGAGGACTAGAGAATAGCATGCTGTGATGGGTGGCAAAGGCATCAATGGGTGGTGATGGGCAACAGAGGCGATGGTGGGCAGTGGTGGCAACGGCGAAGGAGTAGTGAGAAAGGCAAAAGAAAGAAAATGGTAAACATGTAAATCATCTGTAAAATTAATTTTTTTAATCAATATCAAAATATAAATATAAATTTTAATCTTAATTAATTGTATAACTATTAGATTTGTTGACTACATTCTTAATTAATTATAACTATTTGATCTTTTTTTTTTCAATAGAGCCCATGACCACATGGTCATAAACTCACTACTCCCCACTTAAGAACTTGCCAAAGAAAATATTGAAAAGTGAAAACTGAAACCAAAAAGAACTTCCTTTTTTTTTCTGGTGTCTTCCTTGGTTCAATTCCTAACCAAGGTTGTCATATATATATATATATATATATATGTATGTATTTATGTGTGTGTGTATGTATATATATATACATATACATATATATATATATATATATGTATATATATATACATATACATATATATATATATAGGGTGTAAGTCTTGTATATTTATACCTTTCAATAACTCTTTATAGAAATTAAATTTAATTGACCAACCATTGAATTGTATGATATTATATTGATGATCAAACATGCCACATTTTAAAAATTTTGAACAATAGTAGTAGACATGTATTTTGATAATTGATATTTACTTGTATTTTCAAAATCATATTATTCATCAAAATAAAGTGGTATGATAAAGTGCCAAATCATTTTTAAACTATATTAATTGTGATATATTTGATCTATTTGGTAAGAATTTAGAATTTAACGATTGAATTTTCATTTTATATCATAAATAGTTATTGAAGGGTATAAGTATGCAGCACTTACACATAGTATAAATGGATCCTCATATATACACATCATATGATCAAGTTATATCGATATAACTTTAAGCCTAGTCACACTATTAATAACTCTTTTCGAAATAATTTTTTTTATCGATCTAACCGTTCAGTTACGATTACTTATCATAAAAATTATTTATACCAAATTTTATAAAAATTGAACATTAATAAGAATGTAATCATATAACTCACATTATTGTTTATTTTAAACAGATAAATTATGTTGATTTTAAGGTATATAAAAACTACACCATATGATTTTAGATTAGTTTGAAATTTTATATGCTTGATCTATATCACATGAAATTCCAATCCAACAATGATTTTCGTAAAAAGTAACATTAATAAAAAACTATTCAATAGTGTAATATTTACTTAAGGTTGTACCTAGTATAACTTGATTTTATATATATATATATATATAAGTAATTCTTTCAAACAATACAGTAAAGAAAAACTTAATGAAAGGGTAAAAGAAAGAAAGTACGATAGAATAAAAGAATAAAAAATTCCGAAAATAATTATCAATGTAAATAGACTTTAAGATCCAATTAAATTTTTAGAGCACTTAAATGTGGGTGAGTCTCCCAGTGGAGATTTGAGTAGAGATTGGTCAAATTGGGGTGAAAGAGCTCTCTTGTTGCTAAACTAAATCTCAATTTGTTTTCTTAATAATTAAAGTAAAATACATTCACCCTCTGTAAGGTATTAAGAAATGACATTCCACCTCACTTACTTGAAAAACCTATTCTTCACTTCATTTCACTAAGGACTAAGGATGTGTTTGGTATATTATTTTTCATGATTTGAATTTTATAAATTATATATTAAATAATAAAGATAATTATGAAAATAATGAATTTAATTTTTCTGCACTAGTTTCGTATTGTTTGATACCTACAATATATTAAACAAATTTATCATAATTACTTTTGTACATCAAAATAATGGATAATTTAAAATTTAGAATTAAATAATAATTCTAATTAAAAATTTAATAAATAAATATTTTAAATAAATAATAAATGATAGATAAATAAATATTTATAATAATATTAAAATATATAAATTAATAAAGATCAATAAATAATATAATATTTAGTATAAAATATAATTATATATAATAAAAATAAAATATAAATATAATTATTATAGATTAATATTTTAATTATCATTTTTAAAAATGTATATGTAAATGATTCATAAATAATATTACTTGGTATGTTTTCTATGTTCGTTAGATGTTGGAAATATTAAAATGTATGAGAAAAAGGAAATGATATGAATTTCTTATTTTTATATGAAAATAAAAATATTAAAAAAATTATAATAAAATGAGAATACAATTTTTAATGCACTAATAGTGTAAAATATTTTATACTGTTATTCTATTTAATCATTGTATGTAAAGACTTTTTAAATAGTGGATAAAGAAATAAATCTCTTTGACTACGTATCAGTACATGTTTGAATACATTATAGAACTTTTTTATATTGTTAACATATCAAAATTAAAATCATAAAATAATTATTATAAAATAAATCAACTAATAGATATATCAAATAGTGTCAAAACTTGCTAGATAACCAACTATATATTAACTATAATAATTAAATTATTGATTTATAAAGATAATTTTTAATGTTTTTAATCTTATTCATATGATCATATTTTATATTAATATTATTTATTACTAATTTTATTTATCAAGTATTATTTATTTTTAAAAATAGTTTTTTTATTTAGATATTGAAATATTATTCTAAATATTTAGTTAATTTTATATCTTATTTATTTAAAATACTTATTATTAAAATTTTTGTTAAAATATTTATTGTAAACTTTTTAATACAAATTTTAATATTATTTATGAATTTAATTTCTATGAACTGATAATGTAAAATAATTTTAACAATCAATCAATAAAAATTCAAGAAAATATCAAACTAGATAGACTATTATCTACTAATATTTTATTTTATGTTATCAGTGTATAAAAATTAAATTAAATAGTTATTTATATTATTTAATATATAATTTATAAAAAAATAAAATTGTGAAAGATTTACACCAAACATAACCCTTAGTGAAATGAGGTGGAGTTAAAGTTTTTTAAATGAATGGGATATAGCGCCATTTTCTAGTACCACAAAGAGGTTAGTACATTTTACTCTAATAATTAACTCAATTGAATTTTGTTTTAATCCAATTATAAAAATTGGGTATTTTCAGCTATGATACACAAATATCACTAAAATATCCTTATAATACTAGATAAGGTTCTGAAAACTAGATCAAATATTAAACCAAACGAAGTACTGGTTCAAAGGTTCAATCATGATATAACCAACATATATGCAAATATATAAAAATATAAAATAAAATATATGTCATAAAATAAAATTACTAAAATAAATAAAAATATAAAATTATTAATTATGTATACATATAATTAATATGATATTATAAAATAAATAAAATTTATTAAATAATACAAATAAAGATTGAAAACTTAATCATGATAACATTGATTTTAGAAACAAAAAGATGACATTAAGAAAACAAAAGCAATATAAAAATGTTTGATTTTAATGTTCGATGCTACCTATTTTGTTTTGCTTTGTATGCATGGTTTGTGGAAATGTGATGCTTCTTTATGTTCTTATGCTCCCTCAGCTTTGTGGGGTTGAGCGTTTTCAGGAAAAAATAAAAAGGAAAGACAGCAACATATATATAAAGGCGAAATAAAAGCCGATGCCCACAACTAGCTGAGGCACAAGCAAAGTAAGATAAAGATATAAACTCAACAAGCATAGATGCAAAATCCTCCTAGTCGTCGTCCATAGAGCGCAGGTATATTTACTTGGTCGCCTTCCTAAAATCCCTAGCATATGTTTTGCATTTGGTTTTCATGCTTCTATCAGCAATTGAGTCCTGTGTGGGATGGAGGAAAATATTCCTTGGCTGAGGTCCACATCGGATATACTACTCAAAAGTGAGCCAAGCCTTGTCCTATAAGAGGAAGGGGCCACTGCTCAACAAACGTCCTTGTGCGTAGAGCCATGCTCATTGCTTGGGTTTGGAAGAAAATTTCAAACTACTAATTGGGCAGGTTATGTGGCCCATATTCTCATGGCAGTAGCAACTCTTGTAAAATATAAGCCTGTTTCGATACTATAATTTTTTATTTTTTTAATATTTTGGCTGTTTCGATATTATAATTTTTTATTTTTTTCTAATATTTTGAATATTAAAAGTTATGTTTTTATTTTTTGTATTATTTGATTAAAAAATTCACTTTTTCTTAAAATTATTTTTAGTACTTTTTAAGAAATTAAAATGTCTAATTTTTTTAAAAAATACTTTTTAAAATACTAAAATAAATATTTTTATTATTATATATTAAAATATAAAATAATTTATTTATGTATTATTTTTTAAAAAATTATTCCTATCTAAAAGTGTAAATAAACTATTTATTCAAACGTATCTACATCGATGACAAGTAGATCTAGTTCTGATGGTTGTTGACCCTTTTTTATGGTTTTTGACCGTTCTTTTAATTTTCTAGTTTTAATCACATAACCAAACCGGATTGGGTATGTGTTTTTGGTCAAACCGTTTTGACCAGCCAATCCGGTTTTACTTTTAGAACCATGCTAGAGCATACCGTGGGCAATTGTCTCGTCATTATGTAATTGTTGGGACTATTCAGTTCTCTCGTGGTATCAGAGCACATTTTATGCTTAATGTTAAGTGACGAGCATGGGTGTGTTAAGTCCAATATTGGCTAGGTATCTAACAAAAGTGGGTTTTGGACAATACCATTTTCTTGAAATATCATTTTAAGTTAAATTAGACGCAATCAATTTTAATAAGTTAGTGGCATATATTCTCTGTCATAGTCAGTATGTAAAAACGTAGATGCAGGAAATACAAAAATACATAAATGCTCCGTGAACAAGGCAAAAGAAATATCAAATTGAAACCAAGATTGATATTGAAAAGGATGAAAAATGATTTACTTCTAAACCTGAATATAGCATATTTAAGTTAATCAACAATAAAACATAATTCCATCTCCAGCCTTGAAAAGATCAAATGAAAGTTTTTTATACATTAGAAGTAGTAACATATAACAGAACACTCATTATCGAGGAAGAAAATTATTTATAGACATAATTTATTATACAACAAAAGTAGTAATAGATAACGGCACACTCACTATCGAGGAAGAAAGTTACTGATAGACATCGCATTAACAGAGCTGGAACTTGATTCCTGTGAAACTATTTTTGCATCCATTTTACGACGCAAGAAAAATGCTGGTTCTCGAGGAGAAGGTAATTCAATTGACTGATTACTAAAGTATGAAACAATAGTCATCATTGTCGGTCTATCATCCGGATCTTCTTGAACACATAATAAACCAATTTGAATGTATCTGATAACTTCAAATTCAGAAACATTTTCTTTCAATTTTGGGTCCAATATGTTTAATGGTGTTTGATCCCTACATTGTCTCCACACCTGTAAGCAATCAGTCGACTTATTAAAATCACCTTCATACACTGATTTTAATTTTTCCCACATAATACATGAACAATATTGCTAGTAAATTTCACTTACAAAGCTTAAGAGGCCATCAGCAACACGGTGTGATTCATAAGAAGATGTGTGCTTGGTACCAGTGATAATCTCAAGGACCATAACTCCAAAGCTAAAAATATCTGATTTCTCTGAATATCGTCCTAACATTGCATATTCTGGAGACATGTAACCCCTAAAATATCGGAAAGAAAACAATTAATGGCAAATAAGCTTAAATATACCAATATAAAGGATATATATATATATATATATAGGAAAAACTCAAGTGAGAAGGATGATTTATTGTGTAAGTAAAATGAGTCAATCTTACAATGTTCCAACAATGTTGTTAGTAGATGCTCGTTGTTGATCTATTTCCACAATTTTAGCTAGACCAAAATCTGAAATTTTTGGATTCATATTTTCATCTAGCAATATATTACTAGGTTTAAGATCACGGTGTATAACCCTCGTACGAGAATATTCATGTAGATAAAGTATTCCTCCAGCAATTCCTTCTATAATTTTTTGGCGTTCAGACCAGCTTAATGACTTTTCCAAATGAGCATCTACAAAATTTTTAGTAGGAAAAGTTAAATAAAACATACTTCATAATAAGCACTTGAAATAGTTTAAGATTTTATGCAATGAAATCATTAATATGTTAAAATTCTAATAAGTGAAGAGTATAAGGTTAAAAGGATCAAACCAAATAAAAAGTAATCCAAACTCTTATTTGGAACATATTCATAGACAAGTATCTTTGCTTGTTCTTCAAGGCAAAACCCCATGAACGTCACTAGATTTCTATGTTGAAGTTTGGCTATCAGTAAAATCTCATTCTTGAATTCAGCTACACCCTGTGTAGAGCTTCTTGAAAGTCTTTTGACAGCAATGTATTGTCCGTCGAAAAGAATACCCTAAAATTATATAGACCAATAATTATGTAGAAAATAAAAAATAGAAAAATGATGAAATTTATTATATTTTCTCCTACCTTGTAAACTTCTCCAAATCCACTTTTGCCGATCCAATTATCAGGGGAAAAGTTATTTGTTGCTGATTCAATTACAGATAAATCGAATTGCAATGACTCTACGGTGGTAATTTCATCTCCAACTAGACCAAAATGCTTAAATTGTTAAACTATGTTGCAAATTTGTAAGCTTATTAATTGAAAAATATGAATTGATTTTTTTTTCACAGTACGTACAGTTTTCTCGGAGAATAGTCTTGCGGTTCTTTCCTGCTTTTCTTCGTAGCAGAAAGCAGCAAAAACAGCAAAGTATCACCGAAACAATGATGGAGGCAACAATCAATGTAATTGGTCGTGGCCGATCTTTTTTCTCTATATTAAAACAATAAATAAGCACATATCAAATATCACTCGTAAAGGTCTTAATGCATTCAAATTAGGTTTTCTGTTCTATTTTTCTCCACCTACCATGTGTACTCATATGGTACTTTTTTATCGTTTCTCTCCGCACTACCACATCATTAAGGTTTAGTAATATTTTGAAATTGTTACTAAGTTATATGAAAGAGCCAGTAGTAAAACTCTTTTAGAAAACATAATTTATACACACTACATTTACATAAATGTTACTAAAGAATCTCAGGAACACTTTTTATATTTTCAATATATTGCTAAAATTTTTTTATCAACACTATTCTTTTTTCTTTTGTGAAGACAACCAGTTCATCATCGGACTCTATTACAAGGAATTGCTTAATCTGACTTGATTCAGGGGTCTCAGAGGAAGGATTAAGGTCTCCCAACAAAATGTTTTTCATTTCCAAAGCTCAATTCTCAGACATCCAATTAAATGGTCGAGGCACCACTAGCCTGCTATGGGTACTTATTATTAATAAAAGAACATGATGTGGAGCCTATGTCGAGTAGCTCACCTCGGGTGCTGAAATTAGAATGTACAAACACTAATTCCCTCAATGATATCACAAATGGGGAACCCGCTATTGCCATTTATTTTTTTCTATTATCATTCTCATTTAAATTAATTTTAATGTAATTTTATTAAAATACTCTTTATTCTTTTTTGTAATTATAACATCAATATATTAATTGTCACTTCTAATTTTATTCAAACTCAATATTATTAATTTTTTCAAAAAATTATTCTGATATTTATTAATTTTACTTTTATGATCTTTTTATTTCAGTGAAAACATTTTGTTTTTGGATATTTTGCTTATGAAATATATTAAATTTCATTTTTCTCATAAAAATGAAAAATATAACATTGTCACAAATTAGTTCTCTTAATCTTGAAGATAGTTTATAATATTTTTTATTTCACATAACTTAAATGTAACTGTATTTTATACTTTTATTTTAACATTTGGTAAATATTGTAAATGAAAATAACTACAGTAAAATATTGTAAACATAATAAATCTTGAATTAAAAATAGTCATTGATTTAAAATTTAATTATATTCACTGTAAATGTTAAAAAAAGTTAAATTATCATCTCATTATATATTTTATCACATTATCCATCGTGTTTCATATCTCATATATTGTCAAAATACCTTAAATGATTCGATTATATATCAACTTAGACAACAATTATTAGCATAAAATTTTTATTCTCATAGTACAGAGTATACAACTAAATAAATAATTGAATATATTATATTTCTTTAATTTTTAAAAATGAAAATCAAATTAAAAGCTTTAATAAAAATTAAGGAATTTATACAATATACGTATTTGTTTTTTCAATATCAGAGTAAATTATATTTATTTAATATTTGATAAAATTATATAGCTAGACGTTAAGTACTTACTAAAAAAAATACATAAATGCTAAATGGTATAATATGAGTATGTACATATATTAAATGTATTTTTTTGTGGAATATTAAGGGGTATACATATTAAACACATGAATATTAAATACATTAATTATATATTAAATTGTAGACAAGTGCTTAAAGGATAAATGGTATATATATCAAACACATAGATTATAAATACTTATAATATTTAGTGGTAATATAAAAATTTAACAAATATTAAATATTTGAATATTAAATTAATTATCAATTGATCTAATTATAAAAATAAAATACCAAATCAACTCATGGTACAAATAGTAACAGATTTCTTTTAAAATATTAATAGTAATAATTTTGAATAATATTGAAGTAACAATAAATTATTAATTATGAAAGAGAAGGGGAGATTTTAGGATATTGAAAAGAAGTAAGTCTAAGTAGAGGTGACATTAGACCAAAAGGAGTGATGATAGCCATTTTCCATAAATGGATCATAAGAAATTCTTTCAAACAAATATAATATATTATAGTTAGACATACTCATAATAAAATTGAAATTCAATTAATTTTATTTAATATATACTCATTTATTTATAAGTTTCTCTTACCATCAAAAATAAACAAAGAGCAGATTTAATATCCAAATGGGCAATAATTCTATTTCAACACCTACTTTTAAGTGTCTAGTTCAAATACTCACTCGTTACTATTGGAAAAGATTCATGAGTGGAAATGAGTGTAGATCGTTATCTCATCTAATGGTAATAAAATGAGTGTCTAGTATATTCAAAGATGAGTATTGAAATATAATTATTGTTCAAATGACACATGCAATAATTTCTTCCCATGTACCCTTGTATCCAACTAAAGTGAAAATATTACTTGGGCAGAGACTCTACCTGTACGTGCAGGAGGAGGAGAAGGAGGGGGAAGAGGCTGATCTTCAGTTCCATTCCTGTAAAATGGGAACAACTCAAATCTCACAGTGCAGCTAGGATGTAGAACTCTTCCCCCTACACTTCCTAAACGAGACCACGGAATTCCTGATACAACCACATGGAATACACACTCACCGCAATCGGACAGATCCGGCGTGCATTGAGCAAGGATATAGATTGTTTGGTAATCATTTAACCTCAGTGACTCCGTCCAATATGAATTATCACTGTACCACAAGTTCGTTGCCACATCAGCCAACGCGTTCGATAATTGAAACTTAAAGGATCTTTTCTCGCTGTTAACGTTGGTGACATTTAGCATGTCAAATCTGGGACTCATGCTGTAGAAGAAAGGGTGATTAGAATATCGAAGCAAGCAGTGATTATACCAAACTATAGCCTCTGTGGATGAGCCGCACTCGGAGGCTATTCGATGGGTAGCGTTTACGACGCATTGTTCACAGAGGCGAGAGGGAATGTCACCACGGCACATGTAGAGGCCGAACGCTGTGCCATTAATCTCTGCTTTGAAGAATCCGTTGTTGTCGGTGCCGGCGGCCTTGGAAGAAAGGTTGGAGAGGAGGGCCCTAAGCTGTGGTTGCCAATTATGGTCTATGTGACTTGAGCAACTGTGAGACAGATAACCAGGGTCTTGTGAATATTTTGAGTCTGTTTCTGAATACTTTGTTGAAGGAGCGAGTCCCCCTAATGTGTTGACCCTATAGAAAGGGAACAACTCGTACCTAAGATTACAGCTGGGCAAGAAAACTGTCCCTCCCGCCGTTCCTTCACAGCAGTCTGGAACCATCCTTGTTGCGTGGGCAAGACATGTTCTGCAATCTTGGGGTGATAGATCTGGTGTGCACTGAACAAGACAGTAAAGGGTCTGATTCTCAGAGACATATGCTTCCTTTGTGGCATACCTGGCACCAACATGAGAAAAGGCTATCCCATCTGCAGTTTTATTGATGGTGTGGGTTAACAAGTGCATAAAGCTTGGTTGGCTGGTGATATCGTCGGGGTATCGCCACTGATAAGAGGTAGACGGCGGCTTTATTTCCATGGTGGAGAAGAAAGAGTTATTGGGATACCGAACCATGCATTCCTCGCGCCAATATATAGCTGTTTTGGACAAGTAGCACACTGAGGATAATGACTCAGTTGCGTTTAGGACGCACTGTCCACAGAGGTCAGAGGGCACGTCACCTCTACACATAAACAGCCCATAGACTGTGTTTAAGCCGCTTCTGCCGCCGATTGTGTCGTTGTAAAATGTGGTGACAGTGGCTTTGAAAGATAAGGAAGAGAGTATGGTCATGACGTTCTCTTGGTAGGTGCTGTTGGCAGTGGCTGTATCGTTTGAGCAAGAAGAATCTGGAAGTATTGTTTCAGGAGTAGCCAAATTGAAGAAGCTAACAAGGATAAAAAGGAAGACAAACTTGAAGGAATTCGAAGTCATGGTGGAGGTAAACGCGGTCTTTTTAATATTCGAGAACAAAAGCTACTACCGCCGTGTATGGAAGGCTAGTGTTGCAGTTTATTAGAGTCGGTCCAAATTTCAGTGGGTATTTATGGGCAACGTGGGGGAAGTAGAAATACTTCCCTTTCCGTCGTGACATGCCTGCAGTAGGAAAAGCAAGTCAGTCAAGCTTCGAAGTTACGATAGTACTACTGCATTCATTTTCCTCTATCAAAGGTGAATTATCTCCGGTCGAAATTCTCACGCGAGTGGCTTTCTTTCAACATAAATTTCATTGTCTAATACCGAGTCCACTCGCGTGTGAAGAGACTGATGCCTACATTTATCTATGGTCATATTTAACAGCGATAAAGTAAGTGTATAAATAAGACATTAAAAAATAAGTATTGAACATTATTGTATCATTAATTAAGTGGAATTTACCTACTCAAAAAAAAATTAAGTGGCATTTCTTGAGATACATTCTGTCTTCTCATTCACATATAAATGTCCACGTTTATAATAAAATAATAATTAACAGAGATTATACAATATATCAATATAAAATTAGCTTTCAAGGTTAAGAAAAATTAGGTTAAGCGTATATATTGTTAAGAAATTATCATAATATATTCACGGTGTGTGTGAGATAATAACTGCCAATTCTTTGATGATAACCATCGTATTCTGAAATTTTATGTCTGACTAGCCGAAATTTTATGTCTGAACAGTCAATTCTGAAACTTTGAATTTATCTGATTTTATTATTATAATAAATGATTAAATTTTTCTTTAAAATTTTTACGTGATATTATGGATATATTGAAATCCAAACCTGAATTTTGTAGAATTTAAAATGTTCATTTGGTTTGGTAATAAAATTAGGAACTTTGGCTGTTGGCTAAGATTAGGTGGTCATTGGCTATTAAATTTATATAACTTTGTTAATATAACTAGAGAGCTTGTCTTGCCCTGAAGTAATAATTAGATGTAGTTTATAATTTGTGACATTTCTACCTAAAAAATTAGAAATGCGAATTAACCACAAAAATAAAAGATAATATATACGCTTTTGTAATTTTTGTAAAGTAAAGTAAAGTAAATTAGTCCTAATATAAGTAATATATCAAGCTGTTTTTGTGGTTGATTAAATCATAGGTTGATATAATATCCATTGCTTAATATCCATTTGTTTAAATAACCTACACTTCACCCATTTGAGCAGGGTATATAGGATGTATTCTCTATTTCTCTTTTACAATTTGATTTTTATAAATTATAAAATAAATAATAAAATAATTATAAAATAAATAATGAGTTTAATTTTTATGTAAAGATAGCATAAAAAGATGTTGGTTGATAAATTTTCACTAATTTGACATTCTTTTCATTTTCCATTGATTGATCCCGTAAAACCGTTTTATTGTAATAATAGTAATTGAAGTCATAAATAATATTAAAAATTATATTAAGAGTTCACAAAAATTGTTCTAATATTTAATAATAATAATTTTAAATAAATAATATGAAAAAATTAAATAGATATTTGGGATAATATTAAAATATATAAATAAATAGTATTTTTTTTAAAATAAGTAACAGATGATAAATAATGTTAAGTAATAAATAATAATAACAGGAAATATAATTATATGCATGGAATGAGATTAAAATATTAGAAATAATTGCTATAAATCAATATTTGATTATCATAGTTGATAGTTATCTAATATGATTTATTATCTTTTTTTAGTAATTTTAATAGTTGACAGTTATTTTAGTATTCTACATTATCAATCAATAAAAATTTAAGAAATTATCAAACAATGGTAGTTAATGTAGTTACCTAACATGATTTGATATTTGAATTTCTATATGATTTTACATTGTCAATGTATGATAAAAACTATAAAGAAATTTTTTTTAATGTATAATAGAAAAAAGTGTCAAATATTTTTTAATTTTTATATTTAATGAAATTTAAACATAATAATTAGAAAAATTGAATTCATTAATAAGAAATAACATATGACATATAATAAGTTGCAATTTTTATATAAAAATTAATAAATATAATTAAAATTTTACAAATAATAATTTGTTTTTTATTTAGTTAATCCTCAAATAATTAATAGAAATATTATATTATTTTATGAATTTTATTTAATATACTAACCGTCTAAAATAGTTACACAATGTATTCAAGTATATATTGTCACATTAGTTGAACTGATTTACGTTGATATACCCTACTTGAAAATTTATTTAAATAGAGTATAATATGATTAATCGCATAATATTTTTTTAAAAAATTGATAGCCGTATAAAACTAAATTCTTATTATATTATAATTTTATTTTGTAATTTTTTTCAAAAAATAGAAAATATATAAAGTTTTCTTTTCTTATACATTTTAATAGTTCCAACTTCTTTTCTTTTTATCATAATAAGTGTAAAGTAGCAAATTTATGAACCATTTTTTGATAAATTTCAAAATAATAATTAAAATATTAATTTATAAGAATGATTGAAATTCTTATTATATATAATTATATTTTATATTTAATATTATATTATTTTATTTTATTGATCAAAATTATAAATTTTATATAATAGTGATTAATTATATATATTTCAATATTATTTTAGTTATTTATTTAAAATATTAATTATTAAATATTTAATTTAAATAATAATTAATTCTAAATTTTTAAATTATCTATCATTTTCAAAAGTGGTAATGTTAGAAGTGGGAACTATGAAAATATGTAAGAAAATTATTCATTACTTAATATAATAGTTATTATTAGATACAAGGGGTTTGTTTGTATAAAAATGGTCATGACAGAAGTTGTAACTATTATATTAATATTATTTATTATTTCATACTTAATATTATTTATCATGTATTACTTATTTTTAAAAATAATTAATATATATTTATTTATATATTTTGATATTAATCTTAAGATTCATTTAGTTTTACATCTTATTTATTTAAAATATTAATAAATTTTTAATTAAAATAATTTAGTTTTTAACTATTAATATAATTTTTATTATTTTTTATGAGTTCAATTTCTATACATTAATAATATAAAGTGATTTTATTCTGTTAATTAATAGAAACTCAAGAGAATAGCAAATTATTAGGTGAAATTATAAAATGATATTTTATTTTAAGTTATTAGTGCATAAAAATTAAACTCATTATTTATTTTATAATTATTTTATTATTTAATTAAAATATATTAAAAATCAAATTATGAAAGAGAATATACCAAGCACATCCTTAATAAAATGAGGTGGAGTTTTGGTTTTTAAAACTAATAGGATGGAGTGTCATTTGTTGATACTTTATGGGGGTTAAGTATATTTTACTCTTAAATAAAAGATTCCTTAAACCATGAGCCCATTGGATTAAGATTTCAAGATAAATACTTTCTAGGTAGAAGCAAAAATAGAAGGAAGAACAAAGGGTTGCTTTAAGTTTGAATATAATTGTACGATTAGTTTTAGTAAAAATCAGAAGTTAGATTGTTTGGAAGTGATGATAAATATAAAAGTATTTTTATTTGAGTGGGGATGAGAGTAAAAAGAGAGTGGCATCCTTTAAAATTGTAGAATAAATATCTTCTTTAATTCTAAAATTTTGAAATTTATTTATTCATAAAAAAAATTTAACATCAATTTAATCTGATTGTGAAATATCACTGATGCTTTTAACCAACATCCAAAGGGAAAAAAAAGAAGCTAATTCTTTCAATTACTTTCTCTGCAATGTAATCACCACCTCTCCCTCAGACCTGCCTTTGACCCAACCCAACTCCGGTTACCCACTCAGCCACCCAACTGTCATCATAGCCACCTTGCTCCTGAGCAGACTGTGTAAAATCTATGGACTTGTATATATATAATTGTATATTGTGCTATTATAAAGTTTAGTCTAAATTAAAGTGATCTGATAAGAATAAGTTAAGGGGCCCAAATTATCTTATTAAGTGTGGGTTTATTATGTGTAGATATCATGATTACCCAGTTACTAATTTTATGATGGGTTGAATTAGAAACTAGGGTTAACAGAAATATAAAAGGTTATGGTCCCCAAGTTATACGTACGCATCTTTTACTGATATCCCATCATCAGAGAAGAGAGCCGTTATCTCTAGCATACGTATCAACTTGGAAGGCCAAGAACCACAGACCCAAACTTCAGTCGTTTCTTATGGATTCAGGTACGCTCCCGCTATTAGCCTATTTGTTTTCTTGATGATTTAACATGAATGATCTTGGAATTATAAAGATCTTAGTTTCTATCCGACTAGTGAACAACCCAAAATATACATCAATAGAACTCCCAAAATGAAGTTGTTCCACTGCATAGGATCGCTGCCTCATGTTTATATGAGTCGTCGCCATCGTCCACAACCTCTGTTGCACAATGTTGCTTTATTCCATGGGATCGCTGCCTCGCCGGTGGTGCTTAAGGGAACGCAACGGAGATCTTCGGTAATGCTCGCGAAAGTGCAGCCACAAAGTCGTGGTATTGCTGGCGGTGGTGGTCGCTAGTTGTGGTTAGCTACAGGTGTCGGTCACAATGGAGAGCAGTGAAAAAAACAGATGATGGGAAGTGTCGCCACTTCTGAAACTGTCAAGGGAAGGGAAAAGGTCAGTCAAGTTTGGAAGTTGCGATAGTACTACTGCATTCATTTTCTTCTATCAAAGATGAACTATCTGTGATGGAAATTCTCACGCGAGTGGCTTTCTTTCAATATCACATACATTTCATTGTCTAATACCTAGTCCAACCCTTAACATTAATTAAGCGGCATTCCTTCTTATTCACATAAATGTCCGTTTTTATAATAAAATAATAATTAACACAGATTATACAATACAATATAAATAATGTTAAAATATTATAATAATTGCTATAAATCAATATTTGATTATCATAGATGATAGTTATCTAATATGATTTATTATTTTTTTTTTGAAATTTTAGTAGTTGACAATATTTTAGTATTTTACATTATCAATCAATTAAAATTTAAAAAATTGTCAAACCATGGTAGTTAGTTATTATAGTGGGTAGTTTATTTAGTACAATTTGATATTTTCTTGAATTTCTATATAATTTTATACTGTCAATACATGATAAAAACTATAAAGGAAAAAATCTTAATGTATAACAGAAAGAAAGTGTCAAATACTTTTTAATTTTTTATATTTAATGAAATTTAAACATAATTATTGGAAAAATTGAATTCATGAATAAGAAATAACATATAACATAATAAGTTACAATTTTTATACAAAAATTAATAAATATAATTAAAAATTTCCAAATGATAATATTATTTTTATTTAGTTAACACTTAAGTAATTAATAGAAATATTATTTTATAAATTTTATTTTAATGTACTAACTGTCTAAAATAGTTATACATTGTCATGTTAGTTAAGTTGATTTACTCTGATATGCACTACTTGAAAAGTTATTTAAATGAAATATATGATTAATTGGATAATAGTGTAAATTTTTTTTCATAACTGCATAAATTTAAATTCTTATTATATTATAGTTTTATTTTGTATTTTTTCAAAGAATATAAAATATAAGAAAATATATAACATTTTCTTTTCTTATACATTTTAATAGTTCCAACTTCTAATCATAATAAGTGTAACAAACATAGAAAAAATATCAAATTAAAGTAGCAAATTTATGAAGCATTTTTTGATGAATTTCAAAAAATAATTAAAACATTAATTTATAAGAATTGTTGTAATTCTTATTACATATAATTATATTTTATATTTAACATTATATTCTATTATTTATCAAAATTATAAATTTTATTAATAATTATTAGTAATATATATTTCAATATTATTTAATTATTTATTTAAATATTCATTATTAAATATTTAATTTAAATAATCATTAATTCTAAAGATTTAAATAGTCTATTGTAACATCCCCTTCTTCATAAAATATTGTATAAAGTAATTTATCATATTCTTGTTAGTTGTTTGACTTGATTATGTAGAATAGACTAATAAGAATTTATTAAAGAATTAAATATTATTATCACTCATATTTTATAATAACTTTTCAATATATATATATAAACATACAATTACATAATATATATAAAGTAAGGTATAATATAGTACATATTTATATTTATATTTATATATATATATATTATATTACTATACGTGACATATACATGTTATATATATTATATAGTAATATAATAATATATATTTATGTTCCTTGGTGATCAAGTTTTAAAACTTGTTAGCCATGATTGCTTGGTGCTCAAGTTTCTAAACTTGGTGGCCAAGATTAGAACCTCTATATAAATAGGTGATGTGAAGGAGAATTTCAAGAATAGAGCTTTGAGCATTCTTTGAAAAAGATTAAGTGGAAGGAAGAGATGGAAAGAGAAGAAGTGATCATGAAATTATAGTATTATCTTTACAATAATTTTAAGATAGGGAATGAGTTTTCTTATGAACTGAAAACTATGATTACATTGTCTAATTCTTTCTAATAAACCAAAATCTTAGTTTTATGTATACAATTTTTAGGAGATTTTTTAGAGAAATCTCATAAAAGTTTAGGAGATTTCCTAGAGAAATGTTTATGTTTAGGAGATTTCCTAGAGATAGGAGATTTTCCAGAGAAATCTCATAAAAGTTTAGGAGTTTTTGCACAGAAATTTCTGTAGGTAAGAAAGCGCACGAGAAGAGGGGTTGAATCGTGATTTGCTTCCATTTTCGCCTTTTTATTTTTGAACCTTTAGACAATATACTATCAAGCATGAAGCTCGAAGTGCAGTGGAAATAAGGTTAGATAAAATAGTAGTTACTTGTGAAGTATATAACATTAGAACCAGAAAGACTAAGATTAATCTTTCAGCAGATATTAAGAAGAACAAAGAGTAGTGAAAATAAAAGAGATTAAGGAGAAGAAAATATAACACAGATATTTTTATACTGGTTCGGACAAAAGCTGCCTACATCCAGTACTCAACAAGTGTTGGGATTTCACTAAACATATATATATGAAAATCTTTACAATAGCTTTCTCAAGCTCTCTCCTGTGACTAGTAGATAACCCCTATTTTCACATCTTGAGAAGTTATTCACCAGCCTCTCCAAACTGAAATGAAGTAGTTATTCACCAGCCTCTTCAAGCCGAAACCCGTGACTAGTAAGCAACCTTTACCGTCACAAATCGAGTAGTTATTCACCAGTTTTTCAAGCTAAACAAAGTAGTTATTCACCAGCCTTTCCAAGCTAAAACCTGTGACCAGTAAACAACCTTTACTATCACAAACTAAGTAGTTATTCACCAGCCTCTCCAAACTGAAACCGAAGTAGTCTTGTACTAGCTTCTCCAAGTTAAACCATAACCAACAAAACATCTTTACTATCATGTTGCAAATAGTTTTACATTAGCCTCTGCAAGCTATCTCACATTGATCACTACTAGATCAAGGACACAAAGGTTTAGTGTTTGGATTGTCACTCAAACTAACCTACACTCAAGTTTCCTTCAAATATATATGAATAACTTGAATGACTTCTTTCTAAAATTTCTCCTACGAAGAACATATCTCTATTTAAGAATTCAGAAAGAAGATTTTTAAGTAAAGAAATTGATTACATGATAAGATAAAGTTTATAGGATATAAGGAGTGATTTTCACAGAGTTTCC
The DNA here is from genome assembly GCA_031216125.1 of Dalbergia cochinchinensis. Lineage (NCBI taxonomy): Eukaryota > Viridiplantae > Streptophyta > Magnoliopsida > Fabales > Fabaceae > Dalbergia > Dalbergia cochinchinensis. The sequence continues at coordinate 70,446,561 of CM062368.1, read as the reverse complement.
ACTCTTAAGCCACATTCCTCATTTTCTTTGAAAGCACAACATCTTTATTTATAGAGGTCTTCCTTGTGACCATTGCCTTTGATCAGATCTTCTAAGGACACGTATTGATAATCTATTTGTGTTTTGGGAAAACAGTCTAGAGGAGTAGTTTGACTGTTTCGTTAGTTCTATTGCAGAAGCTGTTGTGGAGTTGAGGTTTTTGATTCCCTTCAGAAACTACTTTTACTTTCTGAATCATGATTTTTGAACTTTGTCGTCTAGAACTTGGGGTAGTTGGTCTAAAAGGCAGAAGAGATGATAAGCTAGTACTGACACTAGGTTTTAACTTTTCAAATTCAAATTTCAAATTCAAATTTTCTCTCATTTTCCAGTAACATTCAGTGCTTCATAGTGAAGTGAGCTTTTCGAAGTATAGAATCAGTTCCTTGATAGTTCTTGAGTTTTCTTGTCTTCAATCAGCGTTTGTTGATGATCTGAATTTTATGAATGTAAAGATTGAAGATAATAGAATACTATGGCTTCATAGATTGTTTGAAATCTTCAGTTCTAGTGTACTTTTTGAAGTTCATGCTACTTTCTGAAGTCTCAAATCTTGGTTTCTTGTAGCGTTGATTTCTACTTCAAATTGTTAGCTATTTTTAGCTTGAATATGGATATAATTTTTACTTACTTTTAAATCATATCTCTTAAAACGAGATAAAATATGTTTGCACATATAAAGTGAAATTTATCCTTGTTTGAGTAAGCTTTGATATGCTAAATGATAGAACTTGTTTAAATCTTCAAGAAATTCAAGACAATCATTAGTCATTCTTCAAAGCATTTTCTTTAAATTGGTTTTGTTGTCATTCAAAACTTTTTAACACTTTTTGTAAGGGCTCTGGAGCTAACAATCTCCCCCTTTTTGATGATGACAAACCAATTTGAAGAAAATATTTTGAAGAGATATTGAAAAAAATATTATTGAAAGTATAATATGATAATCCATGTTCTTCCAATATATTGCAGAGTGTAATTTTCAAGAAGCTCTTTTCTTAAGGCATAATATGAAAAAATGTTTAATAGCCTTAAGTGACTTGAATCATAGCTGTTGTCTTTTTTCTTTGAACCTTAAGAAAGGCTTAATTTGCTTCTTGAAAGATATCAGAGCAAAGTGTTAATTAAAAAATAAAAAAGCTTTATTCACATAAACAACTTTATTTTTCATCATAAAAAAATTTTCTGATGATCCTCATGCTTGAATAACTTAACAGGAAATACTTGTGATATATTATCTTGATTAAACCTTTTATTTAGAACTTCTTTATCCAACCATATTTTTCAAAAATGAATGCTCATGTTTATGAATACATACATACATACATACATATATATATATATATATATATATATATATATATATATATATATATATATATGAAGGATAAGTGCGTTTTGAGCAACCACATACAAGGTTTGATACTTATGATGCCCAAGGAAACCTTAAGGAAAATAGTATGTACTATTCTAGGTTTCTGAAGCTCAATAAGAATCAATCCCTAGATAAAATAGAGTATGAGCAAGAGCAAGAGCATAGAAAGTTAAGAACTCTAATCATAGGTATCAGAACCATAAAATGTATAGAGTTTAAGAAACTCTTTTCATAGATAACAGAGCATGATGTTTCATAAGACAAACACTTAAAAACATATGCTATGCTTTTCATGTACGTACTTACAGATATGTATATATATATATATATATATATATATATATATATATATATATATATATATGAAATAACACATTATGGGCCACAAAAGTGAGCACATTTGAGAAAGTTCTGAAGCTCACCAACTAATCTCAATTGTATCAAAACAACAAGTTTCTAAAGGCTGCTAGAAACTATACACAACAGCATTTTGATTAATAGAGCTTTTGAGAACTTCTCATAAATGTGACAAAGAGAAAAAGTTTTATAAAAGCAAGCCATACATATCGAAGCACCTCAGATGGATACTAGAGTTAGAACAACCAAAAAGCTTGAAGAGATACTACTTAGAGCAACCAAAAAGCTTCAAGAGATACTACTAAGAGCTAATCATGCTACCCCATGTAAGCTAATTTTCTCAGTATTGTTAAATAATAAGGAAAACATAGCACATGCGTAAGAAATAAGAAGCAAACATCTATCAACATGATATGTCATTGACTACGCATTAAGAGATATCGATATGTAATAAGACTTAAAGGGAAAAGAGCATATGGCAAATATATAACAGAGACAACTGATAGAATAAACATGAATTTTGAACAAATAAGACAAATTGTATAAAACAAGATAAGATATAAAAAAGAAATGCAAAAAAAAAAAAAATCTCTGAGCTCCCCCTCATAATAGGCTCCTCCTGAATTCCAAAGTAATAGACTCCCCCTGAATTCCATAGCACTTGATTTTCTTCATGTCTTATCTTCTCCCCATTTGTCATAAGCAAAAATGAGGTGTGCTAGGAATCAAAAACACCATTATCAATCTTGACGCCTGAGAAGAGCTTACGTATTTTGAAGAATTTGGAGTAGAAGTTCTTCATGTTGGCGGAGCTGGGCACCTTACTTAATATTTATGGCTTCAACCCGATCTACCCTTGCAGCAATTTCTCTGAGATGTCTCAAAACAAAGTTGTCAACTGGAGAGCTTGCTAGAGGTTGGGTTGAAGATTAATAAGGCAGGTTGATAGGTACAAATATTAATGGAGCAGCTTTTGGAAAAGGCTCAGGAATGTCAAGGGTTATGGTCTCCCCTGACTTAGGTGATTCAGCCTAAGTTTCAGCAGCAGTGGCAGCAGATGGTGGAGAGGATGGGCTGGCAGTATTAGAAGCGGCATAAGTAGGAGTAGGAGTGGGAGTAGAAGCAGAGACAGGCTCAATATGTAGCATCTGAGCTGACGCAGAAGCAGCAGCTTCTTAAACTGAAGGAGCTTCAACCTTGGATGTCTTGTCTTCTTCTTCCTAAATTAGTGTAATACGGATAGATGAAGGAGAGCTATTTCCAGTTCTTCTTCTTCTTCTTCTGTAGGCTCTTTGAAAATAGATTCAACGTTGTAGAAGAGCTTTTTACAAAAAGATTTAATCCATCCAAACCTTCTTCCTCAGATTGAGTCTCTACATCTAGTGACTTTGTCATGACTTCAAGCATTTTACCAATAGTCATAAGATCATCATTTTCATGGTCAATCTCAAATGAAGCCACAGACACAATGGGAGCTAGAAAAGAGGTGAACCCAAATTGCTAAGACATGGGTCTTATGGGTTGATCTTCAATAACTACATAGGGTTTAGGATCAATATTGATTCTTCTGCTACTTGAGCCCTGAATTCTTCCAGTTTCCTTGCTTCTTATAGTCTCATTTTTTCTTGTAGAATCTATTGCTCCTTGAAGATAAGATCAGCCTCTTCTTCATCTTTTGAGGGCTCAAACTCTCTTGATGCAGTTGTAGTCTGCTTTACTTCACTCATATCCTTTAGAATAAGTGCAACTCTTAGTAACCCTTTGGGTAGATTTTTGTATTTTTGCTCAAGTTGTCTCCTTCAAATAAGAAGTTTGTCAAGTCTGCCTTGAGGAAGCTCACTCTCTGAAGATTCTACATCACTTAAAAAGTTTCTTAGTTTTTGTGACCTTCTGCTTCTTGGTTAATATTTTCTTGCCCTTCTAAACCATTTTAGATAGAATGTAACGCCCCGATTTTTTGTCTGAGAGAAAATGACCAAAATGCCCCTGAGGTCATTTTCTGCCCGGAATTCTAGGATAGCCGGCCCGGCAGTCCTCAAAGGGTCAACTCAATGTTTGAAGGGGATTAGATGGTCCTTGAGTGATTTCGAAAGCGAAAATCTCATTTTCTACAGTTTCGGGTCAAAATGACCAAAATACCCCTATAGCGTTTTTACGCGAGTAAAGGCGCCGTTGAACCTGAAAACTTTCCCCGAAGGTTTAAAACATTGTTTTCATGTGTTTAAAAGTGTCTGTTTAAGTCCCGGTGGTCCCGGGCAGTTTTTGTGTAAAATTACGATTTTGCCCTCGGGATAGTGCCGTTTGAGCTTAATGACGTAATTAAGCAAATCTAAGCAATATTAAGCTCTAATCGAAGATTAATTAATTTTCATAATTAATCTAGAGTCAAAATAAGTTAATAAAATTAATTAGGACCTAAAATTGCTTAGATTAAACCTAAATCTCTCTTTAAAACTCAAGATTCCTAGTCTTGGAATCTTGAATAGTGTTTTCTTTCTCCAATTTCCCTAAATCAAGGAATTGTGTTGGCATTGGATTCCTTGTTAATGGAGTTTGACTCCATTAATTTAGCAAGACCACCTCCTAAATCTAGTATTACAAGCCTCTAATTAACCATTACCTCATCTAAACACTTTCCTACAAATTCCTAATCTTAAACATAACCTAAAACATACCTAAACACACTTCTAAACCACAATTAAATGGAAGAAACCCCTCCCCCATGGCTGATGCATTTTCGGCCACATCATCCAAGTTTCATCACATGATTTAAATTTTAAACACTGCTTGAGCCATGCTTTGAGCCATACCTTGAACCATACCTCACCATACCTCAAGATCACAACATCTCACCTCATGGACCTCATGGGACTGCCTTGCCTTGGCCGAAACTCTCCTCTCCCTCTTGCACCTTTCATTTGTTTCATTTCTCTATAAATAGCACACTTGAGTGAACTTGAAACACCTTTAGTTCATTTGCTAAGTTTAGAGCACTCAAAGCTTTCTTTTTCTCTCAAAGGCCAAGAGTTCTTCTTCAAACTTCTTCATCTTCTTCATCCTCTTCAACATCATTTCACTTAGTAAGGATTTTGTTTTAAATGTTTTAGCCATTAAAGTTCTTGTTTAAGTTATATGCTTTATAGCTTCTCTTGAATCTTTTAGAACTTCTTTCTCCCTCTTTGATTCTTTTTCATTTTCGGCCAAGGGCCTTGAAAGACTTGGAAATGAGAGCTTGATGATGAGGATCTCATAATGATATTTGTCACCTGAGCAACCTCTAAAGCTTGATCTTGGTTCTTGAGTAAAAGATGTTTTTAGTTTTCTTTCTTTCTTGATCTTGGAAAACTTAGTTTTGATAATGTTTTAGAAATGGATGTATGAATTCAATGATGAGGACTCATGATGTTGGTGTTAATACATCATCAAGATCATGGTCTCTAGAGTTTCAAAATGGTTCTTTTCTTTGCTCATGATTTTGGCCCCTCTTCCTTTTTCTTTCTCTAAAATTTCGGCCATCATTGATGGTTCAACATGAGAGCTTGATGATGAGAGTTTCTAGATGATGACCATGTGTTCATCATAATGAGACCTCTAGAGCTTGAGTTTTAACAAAAATGTTATTTATGATTTTGCTTCAAGGAATGATATTTTGTTTACTTTAGCTTATTGTGATAAACTTGGGTTAAGGTTTAAGTCCTCCAAAGTCTTGTAAGAGCTCTAGCAAAGATATAAAAATGAACTTGCATATTTATATTTCTAGCACCTCATACTTATATTTCAAGCTCTTGCATCTCATATTTACTTTCCTATATCATCACTAAACTCTAAAGATTAAAGAAAAGGACTTGCATTATCACGTTTAAGTTTCAAGCCTTGCATTGCACGTTTATATTTCAAGTCATCACTTAAAGAACGTAAAGATATAAAACAAGAGCTTGCATATCACCTAATTAATCTCGAAGCCTTTCTATTTCGACCTTAAAGTCGATTGTTGCTGGGCCTAGAACACTAAAATAAAGAATTGAACTTGCATATTTATCTTCAAGTTTCGCATATTTACTTTGTGCCTTGCATATTTAATTTCAAGTTCTTGCATTCCATATTTACTTAGAAGCTCTCACTTTACTTTATAATGAAGAATAAAATGGAATGCATAGCACGTTTATATTTTGTCATCACTTAAGAAATCTAGAGCTCAAAGATTTGCCCTCATTATCTCAAGTTAAAGTTTGATTATGGAAACATCCCCAAGGGTGTAAATTCGGCCATGTGATGTTGATAGACTCAAAATGGGTTTCTTCTAGTTGTAAGGGTCAACAATCTTTGTTCAAAAGTTTTCTATGTTGTTAAGAGTTCTATAAGGTCATGATCAACAAGATTTGCAAATTTAAACCTCTTCCAAGAGTGATCTAAATTTGTTATTTCCCTATGATTATTCTTAGCCTCTTTTACAAGATAAAATGTTTTGCAAAAGAGTTTTAAAAGTTCTAAAACGATTCGAGGGGAAGCTAGCAACCTATGCTTGTGAAGAATGAGATTTTATGCAAGATATGTACATGCATGAATTCGGTACTGCCATGACATGTTTGCTGCTGTATGATGATGTTTTGACATGTTATAATGTGTGAAATTTATATGTGTTGAGGTAGGAACCTTTCTATGCATGATAGGAAAGAACCTAGTCTAACCAAAAAATCGTAAAGTCAAGTTTTAGCATAGTTATGACCCATTTATTTTTAGGTCCTACCCAAACTATTTTAGTATGCTGAAAATCAGATTAGGATTGTTTAGTTATGAAAAACTTGGTAACATTTGGTGTAGGAATGAATTTTAGCTCCCATAGAGAAACTAGCAACTAGAAAACCGTAAAAATGCAATTCTAGAACTCTTAGAACATTTAATTTCCTGATTCTGTACAGCACCCTTATAATGTAGTAAACATGATTTATAATTAGTTCAAAGGCTTAGGAATACTTCATAATTGGTTTGGATTTAATTAATAGCGCCTTAGGTGAAGACGGAACTCAGAAAGGGTCTAAAACATAGTTTCTAGAACCCTATAATCACAAGATGTAAACTCTGCCCTTAAAGCATGATGCTGTCCAGATTCAGTGATAGACATAAATATTTGTAAGAATTGTTAGTTGGGAATCCTGAGGTGCATAAAAGGTTGATAGAGAATGTTAGAATAATTATACCTCAAGTTAAAGACCCATAAGGGTCAAAGTAGAAGACACCATAGGTCCTAAGACATAATGAACCTTATAACTTCCAGTAGATGTATGATTGTCTTATGATGATGTTGAATGGGTATGCATGTCCTACAAGTTTCGTGGCATAAAGCAAGTTTGAAGGAAATCCGGTGTACGCCGTTACGCTGCCGAATTTCCCATCAAACTTGAGAATTTGAGAAAAGTTTGTGAAAACTCCTGGGTGACACCGATTCTGCCAAGCACCCCCAGGAATGGTTCTGGGTGACACCGGTTCGACCGAGCACCCCCAGAACAGATGTGACATAACACTGAGACGCATTCCTCCCGCTACGGTGGGGAGGAAACAAATCTGTGAGGATATTGACATTGAGCTTGCCAAAGCGGACAATTCACTGTGTACTAGATATCAGTAGAGCGTTTCAAAGAAAGAAATGATCCTAAGATAGGTAATCCAAGAAAGTTATGAATACCCCCTCTATTAGCCCATATTAAATCTAGTGATGACTAGTTAGGATTGAGCTCATTCCTAGGCGATAGGTGAGATGTAGTTTGGTGACCAGATTATAGCCGGACCGATGAGTCGATTGGATTTTTGGTGGATATGTTAAGAGGGTGGTCTTAAAGAAAAAGAACTTAAGAGTTCAACTTATGAAAAAGATGTCACATGAAAAGTACGGTGCCTTTTATGCCACGTATATGATTTATGTTTCTTTATGTTGAGCCCAAGAGCAATGATGTTCATGTTAATGTGCATATGGTATTGTCATGCATTCACCAAATATCTATTGCATCCATGCCATTAAGACTCATACTAAAAGACACCCACTTCGGATAAATAGATTTGGAAAGCTTAAAATCGAACCTTATGCATGTACACCTTTTTCATAATTAAAACCGAGGTGGCTGGGGACGACGACGATGACACTCGTGTTAGAGTCGGAAATCCCTACTGAGAATATTGAATGAGTTTCTCATCCTTCTCTCTTCTTCTGTGTCGTCTATAGACGAGGATTACAACGAGGTTCGTGACTTCTTCTAAGGCTCGTGCTTAAGGGTCACGCTAGCAAATGGAGTAGAGGGTCGCCGCGGAAGCACAGATAGTTTAGCTTTTGGATTGACACTTATCCGACCTCATAGGTAGATAAGGATCACTTCATATATAAGGGCATGTTTTGATGTAAATGATGGTACAATGATGCTAGTAAATTATATATCTATGAAGATGTAATGACATATGATTGTTATGTATGATACTATGTTTCATGATTATGAATGGTGTGATTACTTTTCTTGCACGATGTGGTTATGACGAAAGTTAGTTTAGTACGTAGCTCGCGTTTTGTTTTTCAAGTTTCGAAAAAGAAAAATTTATTCGTATCTTCCACTAAGTATTTTAATGAAAGGTTTTAAAGAATGAGACTAAAAGAGTAATAGACTAATGAATGACCTAAATATGTTCTAGAGTACTGGGTTAAAAATTAGGATATTACATAGAACGTGTTCAGACTCTGTGTTCTTAGAAGCTTGCTCAGCCTTTTCTGAACTTTCATAGCTACTTTCTGAGAGGACAAACTTCCTCTTGGTTTTCCCTTTCTTTTGATTTTCTATTTTCTTTTTGGCTTTGATGACCTCTTTTTTTTGCCTTGGTCTCATTAATGAAAAGGCATGGCTTTCTGGAGCTTGTTTTCACTAGTATAGACTGTGTTTTCTTCTTTGTTCTGAAAGAATTATTGGTATAGTCTGTACCCAAAACCACACTTCAGTAAGAGGGCATCAGATGTGCTAAAAAATCTTGGTCGGCAACATCCCATAGGGAACTCTAACAATTCTTATCTTCTCCTTTGTAATGGCACTGAGCGTGAAGTCTATTATCAATTTTGGCATATTAACTTTTCTCTTGGTCATCAGGCAAAAGAGTAGCATGCAATCCATACCCAATAAGACATTCGTAACTTTTTTCCTAGGAAGAACAGTGAACTAAACCACAGTAAACACTTTCTTGCCCTAGAGATTAGCAAGGCAGCAGTAATGTTACCAGGTTTGTGTTGTGTTGAATTGGTGAGGCATTTTGACACTTCTTCAGTACTCACCCTAAGAGACTTGAACCATTCTTCATCTGCTAAACAATTGACTTTCACCACTGAAGTCCTAACCACTATGGACAAGTCGGACAATGCTATCTCAATGTAAGTATCCCGAATAATGGTTTTGAGAGTTGTTCTGTTCTTTGCTTCAAGAAAGCAGTAGAAGGTAGTGACCATTCCTGGAAAAACTCTATCAGAGATATCCAGAAAGTGTTCCCATCCTTGGAAGGTAAACACTTCTCTAAGGATAGGGATTTGGTTTATAAGAGAGTTGTTCAGTGCTTGCCAGGGGCAATTGTTCTATGAGAGAACTCCTCCTTGTAGACTTCTTGCATAAGGGGTTCATCATACATAATAAGGTCCCTCTCTTTGATGAGTTGTCGAATTCCTTTCCTTCAGCCATTTGTTTGAGTGTATGGATAGAACAAGGAAGGTTGAAACTTGATAGGGTTTGTGAGAGAATTTGGGGTTTTTGTTTACAAGAAATGAGGGCTTAAGAAGAGAAAAATAAGTTCACAAAGACAAGCAGTAAGGGGAAAAATGAAGCGGTTGAGGTTGAAGATAATGGTAAAGTGGTGATGTGTGAGAAATGAGGGTTATTTAAGTGATGTGACATTTCTGACTAAAGATGAAGTGACATGGGGGAGAGAAATTCAAAAGAGAACGAATTATCTCGCCTTTTCATTTTCTTTAGAAAGAAAGGTTTCTGACACTTGAGAGCACTTTCTGAAGAGCTTTCTTTTTATGCTTTACTTCTTACTTTCTAATCCATCAGAGACTCATCACATATCCATTTTTAGGCTTATCTACATATGTCAAAACTTGAGACCCCACAAGTTTCTCATTTTCTAGTCTTTAGCTCTTTTTTTTTTCCTGAATAACCCCTCTTCTTTTTGATCTTGCACACTGAAATCTTGATTTTCAATTTTATACTCAGTCTTGCAAATTGAGTTCTTCCTTCTTGGGCTTCAGTTTGGGAGTTATGGAGAGAGAGGGGGGGGGAGAGTCTAGAGATGGTTTGCATGAATATTTTATGCAAATTTAAAAACAACTAAGTTCAAAAGCTTTTTCAAACACAAAACCAATGTTCAGCTAATGGTTTTGTGAATATATCTGACACTTGGTCTTTAGTATTCACAAACATTAACTCAACATCTCCTTTTTGAACATGATCACTAATAAAATGATGTTTAATGTCAATATGCTTGGATCTAGAGTGCTGGATAGGATTCTTTGCAAGATTAATAGTACTAGTATTATCACAATAGATTGGGATTTGGAATACCTCAAATGATAATCTTTTAGCTAGCTCCTTATCCAAAGCATCTAGGTGCTACAATTTGCAGAAACTACATATTCAAACTCAGCAGTAGAGAAAGCAATTTGTGTTCTACTTTTTACATAACCATGTGATCAAGATTTCTCCAAAGAAGCAGTGGCAACCACTTGTGATTTTCCTATCAACTCTATCTCCAGCAAAGTCAGCATCACAAAACCCAAAAATATTGCAAGAAGTACCTTTCTTGTACCACAAGCCAAGATTAGTAGTACTTGACAGATATCGAAGGATTCTTTTGACAGTATTTAAGTGTGATTGCCTTGGGTTAGATTGAAATCTAGCACAAATTCCCATACTTAATTGAATGTCTGCTCTATTGGCTGTGATACAATAGTGAACAATCATTCCACGATAATTGTTTTTTGATACTTTCTTACCATTCTTATTAGCATCTATGATTTGAGATGAATGCATAGGGTACTTATTGGTTTTGCTTGATCCATATTGAATTTCTTCAATAATTCTTTTGTATATTTTTCTTGATGGATCAAGACCCTTTCCTTTTACTGTTTTATTTGCAAATCTAGGAAGAATTTGAGTTCACCCATCATGCTAATCTCAAATTCACTCTACATTAATTTTGAAAACTTTTCACAGAGAGAATAATCAGAAGAGCCAAATATGATGTCAACAATATATATTTGAACCACCAGAAAGTTACTATCTTGTTCCAGAGTAAAAAGAGTAGTGTCAATATTACCTCTTTTGAACCCATTCTTAAGCAAGAAAGTGCTCAGTCTATCATACCATGCTCAAGGAGCTTGTTTCAGATCATAAAGAGCCTTCGTTAGCTTGAAGACATGGTTGGGAATGTTTTCACTCTCAAAACTAGGAGGCTGCTTCACATATACTTCCTTAGAGAGGAAACCGTTTAGAAATGTAGACTTAACAACTATTTGGTAGAGAGTAAATCCCTTGTAGGTAGCAAAAGCAAGTAGCATTCTAATGGCTTCAAGCCGAGCTACTGATGCAAAGGTTTCATTATAATCAATTCCCTCTTGTTGATTATAACCTGGTGCAACCAACCTTGCTTTGTTCCTTATGGCCTTACCAGCTTTATCAAGCTTATTCCTAAACACCCATTTTGTACCGATGATGATCTTTCCTTTTAATCTTTCAATAAGAGTGACTTTGCTTTTCTCAAACTAATCCAATTCTTCTTGCATAGCATCCACCTAACTTTGATTACTCAAAGCTTTTTCAATGCATTCAGGTTCAATGGTGGAAATGGAAGCACAGTCTGACATGTTTTTAAAGGATGATCAGATTCTTACACCCTTGGAAATGTTTCCAAGATGAGAAACTGCCTTCAAATCAGAAACTCTTTTATAGTTTCTATGACTTTGATGTTCTTCAGTTTCTTTTTCATCTTCAGATTGCTCTCTTGGTGTTTAAAATATCACCTTTTCATTTCTTGGGAGTTCCGAGTAAGCTTTCTTAAGTGCTCAAGTTCTGGAGCTTACTTTCTAGTGCTTGAGCTTTCATCATCTTGCTATTATAAGAAACCTTGAGACTTATTTATCATCGTTCATTTCTTCATTTTATATTCCAACAAGTGGATCTTTTCTGTCATTCCTACAGTAATAATAGTTTTTTGGTTTTGATACCAAGACTTGCTTGGCTCCTTTTGGTTAGAAGATATTTTTCACTCCGTTTCCTCTTCATATCTCAAACTAATTTTTCTTTACTAGTTGAGATATTTAGAAAAGCTTGAGGAACTACTAGCAACTATACAATACAACATTTAAGTAGTACATAAAAAAAAACTGATTTCAGATACTCTTACTTACCATACCTGAGACATGAATCACAGACTTTTGACATCTTCTAGCTTATCATGACCTTTTGGTCTATTCTTTTCATCTTCAGAGAAACTCTAGATACCTAGCAAGCTTTTAAAGGATAACTCTACCCTTTTTGTCTTTTCTGAGCTTGAAGCCTCTTACTATCTTGGCTTTGCCTTCTTGGGCTTTTAACATTTTTCTCATAAGTACAGTTGATCTAGTCTCTACATCCAATCTCAGATCTTTAATGGATACTTCCTTTTCATTGAAGATATCAGCAACTTCCATTGCTTTATCTTTACATAACTTCAGATGTTATGACTTTAGGACCAAAGACTTGCTCTTCTTTATGGATTCACCATGCATTTCAAAGAACACAACTTTGTGAGACATAAGAGATTCAATTAAGAGCATCTGGAACAGAAGTTTGAAGATCTTTGGTTTATGATCTTCGTGCAACATGTGCATTTTGCCTAGTAAATCCTCTACTATATCATGAGCAAATATTTTGACATATTCAGCTCTGCTTAATGCACATGTGAGTAGGTGCTGGAATTTGAGGTACAAAGTGATTCCTGCTTTTGTTGTTCTTTTCTATCTGCTCATCAGAACACTCTTGACTTCAAAGGTGCTTTCTTGACTTCAAAGATGCTTTGTTAGATTCTAGAATCTAATCAAAAGCGAACGATCATCTGAAAGATTGATCTTTAGCTTATGCAGATAATTTGTGCCATTTTTGTCCGTTGAATCTTTTATCCTCTGTGATTGTTTAATTGCTCAACCCCTCAGAGGCTTTGCTCTGATACCACTTATAGGTAAGAACGAGCATGAGAAGGGGGCTGAATCGTGCTTTACTTTCCATTTTGCCTTTTGTTTCTGAACTTTTAGACAATATACTATCAAACATGAAGCTTAAAGTGCAATGGAAACAAGGTTAGATAAAACAGTAGTTACTTTGTGAAGTATGACATCAGAACTAGAAAGGCTAAGATTAATCTTTCAGTAGATGTTAAGAAGAACAAAGAGTAGTGAAAATAAAAAAGATTAAGGAGAAGAAGATATAACACAGATATTTTTATATTGGTTCGGTCAAAATCTGCCTACATCTAGTACTTAACAAATGTTGAGATTTCACTAAACATATATATGTGATAGTCTTTACAATAGCCTTCTCAAGGTCTCTTTTGTGACCACTTGACAACCTCTACTGTCATATCCTGAGTAGTTGTTCACCAGCCTCTCCAAGTTAAAATAAAGTAGTTATTCATCAGTCTTTTCAAGTTGAAACTTATGACCAGTAAGCAACCTTTACTATGACAAACCGAATAGTTATTCACCAGCCTCTCCAACATGAAACCTGTGACTAGTAAACAACCTTTATTGTCACAAACTGAGTAGTTATTCACCAGCCTCTCCAAGATGAACAAAGTAGTTATTCACTAGCCTTTCTAAGCTGAAACCTGAGTAGTCTTGTACCAGCCTCTCCAAGCTAAACCGTAACCAGAAAACATCTTCCTGTCACGTTGCAAGTGGTTTTACATTAGCCTCTCTAAGCTATCTTACACTGATCACTACTAGATCAAGGATATAAAGGTTTAGTGTTTGGGTTCCTTAAAATATACATGAATAACCTGTAATAATTTGAATGACTTCTTTCTAACATTTCTTCCTATAAAGAACATATCTCTATTTAAGAACTTAGAATAAAGATTTTTAAGTAAAGGAATTGATTACATGATAAGATAAACTTTACATGATGTAAGGAGTGATTTTCACAGAGTTTCCACTCTTAAGCCATATCCCTTATTTTCTTTGAAAGCACAGCATCTCTATTTATAAAGATCTTCCTTGTGACCATTGCCTTTTATTAGATCTTCTAGGAACACGTGTTGATCATCTATTTCTATCTTGGGAAAATAGTCTTGAAGAGTAGGTTGACAGTTTTGTCAATTTTGTTGCTTGCAGAAGCCATTGTGAAGTTCAGGTTTCTGATATCCCTTCAGAAACTACTCTTACTTTCTGAATCATGGTTTCTGAACTTTTTCTTCTAGGACCTCGGGTAGTTGATCTAAAAGGTAAAAGAGATGATAAGCCAGTTCTAACACTGGATTTTGACTTTTCAAATTCAAATTTTCCTTCATTTTCTAGTAGCATTCAACGCTTCATAGTGAAGTGAGCTTTTTGAAGTACGGAACCAGTTCCTTGATAGTTCTTGAGTCTTCTTGCCTTCAATCAGCATTTGTTGATGATCTAAATTTTACGAATGTGAAGATTGAAGATAGTAGAACACAATGGGTTCAAAGATTGTTTGAAATCTTCAGTTCTGGTGTACTTTCTGAAGTCCAGTGTTACTTTCTGAAGTCTCAAATCTTGGTTTCTTACAGCATTGATTTCTACCTCAAATCGTTAGCTATTTTTAGCTTGAATATGGATATAATTTTCACTTTATTTTAAATCATATATCTTAAAACGAGATAAAATATGTTTACACATGTAAAGTGAAATTTATCCTTGCTTGAGTAAGCTTTGATATGCTAAACGATATAACATGTTTAAATCTTCAAGAAACTCAAGATAACCATTAGTTATTCTTCAAAATATTTTCTTTAAATTGGCTTTGTTGTCATTCAAAACTCTTTAACGCTTCTTGTAAAGGTTCTGGAGCTAACAATTTCATATAGGGATAATTAGTTTGTTTATTCCTTTACATAGTCTTATGAGTAAATTTATGGTTACATTAGCCATCTTCTATATTGCTCATTTATCTTCAAGATTATCTACTTATTTATCTTTCTAATTGATTGCCAGTTCTTTTAAATTATTATTCCTTTATATTAAAATCATTTTTGCACTATCATTTTACTTTATTGTTCATTTACATTTCAAGTAAAGTTACTAATTATTGATAAGATTAAATAACAATTTATATTACTTTGAGTTATCAAGTCAATACTACTTGAATATCTATATACTTTACTTATTTTTAAGTTTAATTATGCATTTAACTATATTTTTTTGCATTTTATCCCATTTATTTCACTACTTAATTTTAAGTTTTATTTTAAAGAATTTGTTTATAATATTTGAAGATTCATGTTAGCTCTTAGATTTTTGCATCTCATATTTTGAATTTATGCAACTCTACAAGAGAATAATAAAAAAGAAGATATTTAAAACTTTGCTGCCAACCACAGAGGGTAGAAGGATAGAGATGTAAGGTCCTTTTATGTTACCTGCCTTGTTAATGTGGCATAAATAGTGAAAGTTTAATGCAAAAAGATGATGATCTCAATAAGTTTTGCATGACATATTTTATCTAGTACATTCTATTTATACTGTGCTATATGATTATGTTCTTACAAAGATATATAGCCATCTGTACTTTCCACGTAGATGCGGCTGGAACTACCATAATTCAAAATATTTTAGAGATATTCATTCCCTACTGAGAATTTTTTTTCAATTCTCATCTCTATTTTCTAGTGGTTTCATATTAGTCAAGTAATGCCCAGACGAAGGCAGTCTCTTTCAGATTCTATGGGCATTTGGAGTTATGTTTAAATAATGTGTTCAAGCTTATTATGTGTTATATGATAGTTTGGCTTGTAAACATTAATGTTAAGTACTTTTATCCGAACACTTTATTTGTACTTAACTAATATAATATTAAATCTTATATTTGGCTGTCTAAATTTCTAGTAATATCTTTAAAATGAACAGGTATTGCAATCTATCATTTTCAAAAGTGGTTATGATAGAAGTTGGAACTATGAAAATATGTAAGAAAATTATTCATTACTTAATATAATAGTTATTATTAGATAGATGGGGTTTGTTTGTATAAAAATGGTCATGCTAGAAGTTTTAAGTATTATATTGATATTATTTATTATTTCTTACTTAACATTTTATTATCATGTATTACTTATTTTTAAAAATAATTATTATATATTTATTTATATTTTTTAATATTAATCTAAATATTCATTTACTTTACATCTTATTTATTTAAAATACTTATTATTAAATTTTCTAGTTAAAATAATTATTTTTAACTCTTAATATAATTTTTAATATTTTTTATGAGTTCAATTTCTATTTATTGATAGTATAAAATTGTTTTACTTTGTCAATCAATAGAAACTCAAGAAAATGCCAAATTATTAGGTGAAAATTATAAAATAATATTTTATTTTAGGTTATCAGTGCATAAAAATTAAAGTCATTATGTATTTTATAATTTTTTCATTATTTAACTAAAATATATTAAAAATCAAATCATGAAAGAGAATATACCAGACACATCCTTAATGAAATGCGGGTAGAGTGTAGGTTTTTAAAACTAATGGGATGGAGTATCATTTATTGATACTTTATGCAGGTTAAAGTATATTTTACTCTTAAATAAATGATTCCTTAAATCATGAGCCCATTCAATTAAGATTTCCAGATAAATGCTTTCTAGGTAGAAGAAAAAATAGAAGTAAGAACAAAAGGTTGTTTTAAGTTCAAATATAATTGTATGATTAGTTTTAATAAAAATTATTAGAAGTTGTTAGGTTGTTTAGATGTGATAATATAGACTAAATATTCAAAAAGCTTCCTCAGGTTTGTATTGGGGGACAAGTTAGTCCCTCAGGTTTTAAAAATCCCAAATTGATCATTCACATTTTAAAAAAAGGGACAAATTGGTCCCTCCGTACATTAACTATATGGAACTTTACAGAGGACTAATTTGTCCCATTTTCTGAAATATAAAGGACCGATTTGGGATTTTCAAAACTTGAGGGACTAACTTGTCCTCCAATATAAAACCTGAGTGCCCTGTTTGGATATTTAGTCTAAATATAAAAGTATTTTTGTTAGTTAAAGTGGATATGAGAGTAAAAAGATAGTGGTATCTATAATCTATAATACTAATATTTTAGAGTCGTTTGAGGAAAAGTTTTACATGTGTCGCAATGAGTATGTTTTAGGGTCCACATCTTTTAAGAAGTTATTCATTAATTTTTTTGAAAAAAATAAAATCACAATTATTACATATTATTAGCATAGCATTGATAATCATCCGTATTTAATAATAGGATTGCATTATATTAATTAAATATCTTTAATTATTACGATACTGAAATCATGAATTATATTGATAAATTAATTTTACAATTTAGTATTAATTTCACATTTAAAATTTTTATATTTGATGCTAGTGGTGATTTTGTTTTGAATACTATTATATTAAATTTATGAAATTAAGGATATAAATTATAAGAAAGAAGTAAAATATATGTGCTGGGTTATATCATTTAGCTTTTCTATTAACAATAAGATTATGATGAATTTAATTATTTAAAGGCATAATATTTTTTCGTGTCATTAGTAGTGACATTATATAATAACAAAGCCATAATTCAGTTATTTTCAGAGATATAAAATATATTTAACTCAATTATTAAATATTTATAGAAAAATATATAATATTATATTCCTTTTAACTATTTAAGTATTTTATTTTTATCATATACAATATAAAAATAAATATTGTACTAAATAATATTTTTATTAATTATTTAAATTTCATGGGTTGACCGTAAAGTTCAGTCTAGTTATGATTATAGATTTTGCCATGATGTAACACAAAATATTTTATTAAATTAATATTTTAAATATTATTAAATATTATAATTTTATCATTAATAAATTATGTATATATCATATGTTATTTTTTTTTGTTACTTCAATTAACATTAGTATCTATATGAAATGTAATTTTCATAAATCTTAGTGGAGATCAATGATAATTTTCCAAAATTAAAAGTTACTGAATATAATTATACTGAACATCAATGGAGATTAGTGTAACTTTCATTTGATTCCATGATGTAAGATAGGAAATATGACGAGGGATCGATGGTTGAAAATGTGGAAAATAATTGCAAATAGAGCTTT